>JANUWF010001439.1:125000-1405833 GCA_026120185.1 Voacanga thouarsii | reverse complement strand
CTTTGATAACAGGGCAGCTCTCGTAAAGAATATACTTATACTCCTTAGTTGTGAGTATTATGTCCAGGTTCCTCTTCCAGTCCACATAATTTGGTTCCATTAGCTTATTCTCTCTGAGAATAACGGCCAACGGACTAAAAGAACCTCCCACCATTTCTGAAAAATCGAAAAATAAAAGAAAAATATTTAGTTTGTGAAAACAAAACAAATTGTGCACTTTATCAAAACATATAATAAATTCGACTCTTGGGAAAACTGACATAGCTTCTTAGGAAGATTAACAGTTCCCTAAGCTAAGTGTGTTAACCACCACAAATTAATTTTCCCTATAGGTAATAATCTAGAAGATAACTCCATCGAGAGGATAGCCGTTTCCTCTCATTTCCTATGGACATACCTCGTACTATAACCTCTAACGAGAGGCTGGCCGATCATAATACGTGTCTCGAGTTATTAATTACATCATTTCATTATATCTAGATCCTTGTAGTATTCCCATCCTATACGGGTTCACTCCCAGGATGACGCGAGAGGATCCACAATCTCTAATGAGGATCGTGATGGAAGCCGTAGGGCCGTTGGAACCTCTCTCCCACTTAGTTTTTTTTTTTTTTTTTTTAAACAAGGGTTTTCTAAAAGTATTCTTTTGAAAATTTCCATCAAGTTTTCCTTTAATTCAAAAATAAAATATCTAAATCCATTAAAATCTCTATATCAAGGTTTATATCATTTGAGAGATTTTTTCATGGACTAATTTTATTTAAGTTAAAAACTTAATGATTTCAAAAATTTTCCAATTAAAACTTTCTAGAGACTATAGTCTCAAGTTTATTTGACAAAACAATTTTTCTTATGCCAAAATAAAACAAAATGGCTTTCTATTTTAACTTACAAAAATATCTAAATCCAATATATTTTCTATGTTAAGGATTAAATTCTTTGAGAAATTATCTAAGGATTAATTTTTTTGTTCAAGTTAAAATAACTATTTAATTTGTAGGAAAAAATGTATTTCTTGTCAAAAATATTCCCAAAGACTTTGATCTTTGAGAAAACACGCACATAGGTACTCATACATGTTTTCAAAACAAATAATATTTCCATTTCTACTGATTGAAATACCAAAATGAAAAAAAACAGAATATCCTTAATTAATTAATCTTGAAACTGAAATCAAATCCTGTTTAAAATTAAAAACATATAAAATATCTTTTAAAACTAAAATCCGATTACATTTAAATAAAATCTCTAAGTCTCCCACTATTTTGGCCCATACTTATGCTTCGTTATCCACTCTTAGTCCATGCTCTTCTTTACTGAGTCATCTTATCCTACTAAACCCTTGTAAAGAGTTACAGATATGATCAATGGCTCTAGAATTAACAATCTAAGTGGATGATGACCCAACCATCAATATAGACTATAAGTATAGAGTAATACCTAAAGAGAACTTGGCCAAGCAGTCCGAACAATCCTTATTGAAGTGTCCTTTCTTGCCACACTTGAAGTACTTGCCCTTAGGCATGGACGGATCGGGTTTGGATCTTTTGGGCTGGGTCCTTGCATGTTCTAGGCCCTTTTTTCATGAACTTCTTGGGCTTAGACCCAGTTCTAAAAGATGAACTAGAATGAGTAGCCAAAACCTTTTACTTAGGCTTCATAATTTTCTCAGCAGCCTGGAGTTCTTTCATCAACTCAGTCAAAGACATATTCAACTTATTCATGTTATAGTTTAACTTGAATTGAGAATATAAATTTGACAAAAGTCTCAAGAACCATATCAATTTGGCTCTCGATATCTATTGTTGCCCCTAGGACCTTGACTTCCTCGAAGTGAACAATCATCTTGAGCATGAGCAATCATCTTGAGCATGTGCTCGCGAACCGATACCCTCTCAGCCATCCTAGTGTTCATGATTACTCTAATAGCTTCCTGTCTTGCGAGATGGCTCTTATCAGCAAACATGGTGCGCAATGATATATCGATGTCATATGCAGTAAGCATGTTTTTGTGCTTAGACTGGAGAACATTGGACATGGAAATCAACATATAGTATTGAGCCATTTCATCAGCTTTCTTCCATACCTTCTTAGCCTCACGATCTTGGTCCGTGGAATTTACTCCAATTTCAAGACAGGAGTTGGTCAGAACATACTTGCATTCTTCTGTAGTGAGTACTATATTCAGATTCCTTTTCTAATCCACATAGTTAGGTCCAATTAACTTATTCTCTTTGAGAATAATGGACAAATGATTAAAACCAGACATTTCTATTGATTGGAAAAAAAACTTCTCAGAAAAATGTTTATTTTGGAAAAATATATAGAAATACACATTTAAGACATCAAATTATTTCTATGATATGGTTAACCTATTAAAACCATTATAAAAAATATAAAAATTTTGACTCTTAAAAAAATTAACAAAGTTTCATAGAAAGGTTAACAATTTTCTAAGTTAAATGTATAACCATCACAAATTAAACTTCCTTAATAAGTAATGATTAAAAAATAGTTTCATCGATAGAATGGTCACTACTTTCACCACCTACGGATAATCTAGCATTAATGCCTCCAACGATAGGCTAGCCGACACTAACACTTAATCTAGACTTTAATTATAATTCCTCCATTAGTTCTAGATTCTCGTAAAAATCCATCATATAGGGGGTCATACTCAGAATGACTCGAGAAAATCCACAATCTCTAACAGGAATCTGTGATGGAAGCTATGGGGCCGTTGGAACCCCCTTCTACTTAATCTTTTGAGAAAAATAAGTTTTTTAGGAAAAACGTTTCTTTAAATTTTAATTAGTTTTTATTAACTTTAATGAAAGCCCTAAAATTCAGCTATTATTTCTATGTCAAGGACAAAACCCTCTAAGAGAATAAACTATGAATTTTTATTTCACTACTTGAGTTAAAACAATTTTCTAGAAACTGAATTTAAAATGCTTAAATTCAAATTTATTCTCCATGTCAAGGATAAAATCTTTTGAAAGAATAATCCATGAATTTAATTTTAAATTACTTAGTTCTAATTTTAAAACATTTTTCATAATTATTTTATCTAGAGAAAAAATTAATTTCTCAAAAACCTGTGTGCATTTGAACACAAAATTAAATAAAATAAACATACTCCAAAAATAAACTTTTTATATGTTATTTCTAACCTTTAATTCTTATATGACCAAATAATTGATAAAACATCGTAATAATAATAAAATTAAAATAATCTTGTTTAATCCTAATGTGGTTCCACCTTTACTAATATTTTCGTGCAAAATTATTTAAATCCATAAATAAACCATTGCAAGAAAATAACCTCGTGTGATATGGGTCCCAAAAGAAAAGAAATTACAAAAAAATAAAATAGAAAAAAGACTTCTAGAGGATCCAAACTAGTTCCCCATGACTCGAACCGGCAACCGAAAACCCGGTCCACCTACAGCAAGCCGTCCACGGCTTATTGGAATCCAATTGCAGCTGCTCACACTTTCAAGAATGAAACTGGTTGGAGCTATTTGGAATCTAGGCATGGTATCTCTGGAGCAACAAATTGAAACTGGCCATGGCTGTATATGAACTGTGTGCGGTTCCTCTAGAGGATTCTTCCTCGAGCCGGCCGCGGATGCAGCTAAGCCATCCGCGGCTCATGGGAGATAAATCTCCCAATCAAATAGCCCATCCGGCCGCGGCTCTCTTCTGTAATGCGTCTGCAATTTTATGTTTCAAGTTTTTCTTTAGGGATTTTGTGTGTTGATCCAAACACCAATTTTTGTGCAAGAATTCGTAAATAAAATTGAAAATACAATTTCAAACGCCTATAACTTTTAAAACAAGGAGTACACGAATTATACGGATATCGATTAAAAATAAATTATAGGTGCCTATACCTCCACGTGCAAGGCGTACACAAAATCTACCCATGTCAAAAACCACGAAGGATCCATATAATCACAAAGATCATATTTTTATTAGTAAAGAAATCACATTTTTCGGTTATTAACCTTAAGCATACTTCTAGATTAAACCATGACTCTAATACCACTTGAAAGACTGCGAGAAAATTAAATACGCAATGGAAGATAGCAAATTAAAATTTTTTTTCGAGTCAAAATCTAGGAATACTTACTTCTATAGCATTTTACTTGAATAACTGGTGTTGGATTCGGATTCGACGGTGCTTTTTAAACAGAACGTCTACTTATTCCACGGGAATACTAGCTAACCATCGACTCATTTTCATCAAACACTCACCACGTTTGCTAGTTTTTGACCTTCTAGAGTATTTTCTAACCTTTATAGACCTCTACCAGTGAAAGTAGAACTAGGGTGAAGATGATTGAAAGAAAAATGGAAGAGCTAAATATTAAAGGAAAAACGAATGAACAATGGTAAGAAAACAACGACCTTGTTTTCTAAGGAAAAGGACGAAAGCTCCTTTTTTTTTTCTGTAAGAATCTGGTCAACCTTTAACCAAGCACACATAATGCCTTTTAAAAACAAACCAACTTTCCTATTCCTTCTCCAAACAAAAAACAATCGGCCTAGTATTTACTTTTTCCTTCTTTTCTTTATTTCCTTTTTCTTTTTGAACATGGCGGCTACCATCAAACCTTGATAGGTCATGTTCTCTTAATTAGTCCAATGACTAATTAAATAATTCTCTTATTAATTAATCAATCCACTTGAGCCGAATATAAAATTATCTAAGATAATTAATTAATTAAATTAGTTCTTTTATTAATTAATTAAATCAATTGGGTCCAATATAAAATTACCTAATATAATTAATTAATTAAATTGGCCCAATTAATTATTTAATCCAAATAAATAATTAATTGGATTTCTAGAACAATTCTTCCAATAATAAATTTATCCAATAAGCCCATATAGTAAATAAATTTATTAAAGTTATTTGAGCTACTCTAGGGATCAAAAGGTATATTATTTTTTATTACTAAAATAACCAAAATACCCCTATTAACACATAATAGTATTTTTATCATTTTAAATATTTTATTTATCACCATATGGAAATATTGATTCCGAGAATAATATTGCAAGTGCAATATTTTCGACCTACAAGTGTAATGACGAAAATATCTCTTTATATAACACCCGTCATTGAGATAGAAAAAATACACCAACACCTTTCTCAATGACATTTACCATCCTTTTATAGCTAGTCTAATAATCCATGACTTCCAGTATATATTCACTTATCACAGGGAGCTACCCAAAAGTGTACATACTTAGTCACATTTTCCAAGGCCTTAGATTATTAGATTATTTCGGACAATTACAAGGGAGTGATTTTTTCACATAATGAAGTATAAAAACTCTATTGTATAAGTCCATCTTAATTAATTAGAGTCATACACCTAACATACAAGGTTATTTAACTTGCGATAAGACATCATCCAACATACATCGAAGTGTACAAGTCCAACTTCACCAGACCACCAGCTTATACTCAAGTCTTAGGGTACTCGTCCACGCAGTAGTTGTGATAAACCAATTTTTATTTAATTTAGTACTTTTATAAAGATTGTTATCACGTGATCCAATTCTACGTATTTCAAATACGCTTACACTATTGGTGTGAGTGGACTACTTACTGGTTATAGGTAAATCATTTCCCGTTTAGAAATCATAATGTAATAATCTAAACATTGATGAAGTGTCTAGCTCCATCAATCAATCAAGAATAATTTTTCGCTTATATGTTTGTAACACATAATCTACACTTTACTGTGAAAGCACAACCCAATCACGTAGATTACTTACTAACACATTTAGACCTTTAATGTGCAACATATATAAACAAACAATCATTAATGAATGAAACCTTTATTAATTTTTAAAATACAGAAATGTATAGTTTATTTTGGACATACATTCCAACAGTAAAATTGTAATACCCAATTTAAAACCACCTTTATTATATGGAGAAAGTCATTCATGGCATAACATTTTATATAACATTTGATAACTTGAACCATTTTTATGAATATATGTGATCAATGAGTTGGCTAGTTTATGAATTTATTTACTTTGATATAATTGTTGGAGGATTATTTAAATAAAAGTAGTTATAGTCTAGTGGTTAAGGCTTGGTGGTTGTTTCTTGGTGGACTTGAACTTTTATTTTATGAGTATTATTAGAAGGGACATGGAGTAAGTGAGTGAGAGTTAAAGGAATTTGTTAGTTTCTTGATGGATTTGAGCTTTTGTTTTATGAGTATTATTAGAAGGGAAATAGAGTAAGTGAGTGGGAGTCAAGAGAATTTGTTAGTTTTTTGGTAGACTTGAACATTTGTTTTATGAGTATTATTAGAAGGGAAATGGAGTAAGTGAGTGGGAGTTAAGGGAATTTGAGAGAGGAATATTTAAACAAGAATTGTTGTGATGTAGTGGTTGAAGCTAGAGTTTTTAGTGATTAAATCAAGAGTTGTTGTGATTTAGTGGTTGAAACAAAAGTTGTTGTGGTGTAGTGGTTGAAGCTAGAGTTGTTATGGTGTAGTAGTTGAAGCTAGAGTTGTTGTAGTTTAGCAGTTGAAGCTTGGTGTTTAATATTTGGTGACTTGAGTTCAAATCCCAACTCTTGCAAACATTTCCATTCTTTTTTCTCAAAGTTCTCCTAAGTTAAAGAAAAACCAGTCACACACACACACACTCACAAAAATTTCAACTTCCTTTACTCTCAAATTCCCCTCTGTTTTTAAGTAAAAATCACAACACAAGACCCTAATTTTTCTTCCCCTATTTCTGTCCCAAAGCTAAACCAGAAATCAGCCTATACTTTTCTCTTTTTCCTCTCATTATCTATGCCACTTTATCATCCTAGAGCATAGCCATAAACTTCTTCTATTCAATGCAGTTTTAACCAAACCAAGAAGAGCAAAAGCTGCCATTTTTCTCTTATTCGTTCAAGAGTCCAAACAAGGTGTAGTCCTTCCAAATATCAAAACACCTAAACCTAACATATACCATTCATCAAAACAGCCACCAATCGCACCCTAAACCTTTCTTCTACACGGAAAAAAAAACAGTCACATTTTCTCTCCAAGATTTCGACCATCACAACTCCAATCACCACCAAAATCGAAACCTAAGAGTAAGGTAAGCAACTCTTCAACTCTTCATCAACTCGACCTCAATTATTCTCATTTTCTTCTCCTAAATCTCAATCAAAATGGACTAATTTACACCCCCCCCCCTATTTTTTGTGATTTTTGAACAAGAAGAATTAAGAGACCCAATCATCTCTTCCTCTCAAGTAAACTCAACCGACCACCAAGGAGCCACCTTTACTTCGTTGTCTTGTCTATCCAAAAGGTATTTTGAGACTCAATCCCTATTGATTTGAATGAGGTTGATTTTATAGTGATCTTATTATGTATAAAGTATAGCATGAAAAATATGAATGGATGGGATGGTTAAGTTTGATGGAGCAATAGTTAATCTAGGTGAATATGGGGTGAAATATTATGATATCATGTTATATTGAACCTAGATCCATCTTATGGTTGGTTAAAGATGAGATCTTTTGATTCATATGGGGTTATTATATGAATTTAATGATAGTTGAGTATGAATTATTTAAATTGAGTATATGCATGCTTGATGATGAGTAGCATAACGAGAGAAGCTTATGGGTATAATTTATTAAATTGATTCATTTAGATACCATGGTTGATCTATGGGATCATGGGGATCTATGTTGCTTGAAATAATAGTGGCTAGGCCATGTGCACTATTTCGGTTCTAACCATAGAAACATTGATTCTAGATAAGGAAGAAAAGTAAAAAAAGAGATCAAGCGTTGACTTGGTTGATTGTTGAGAATATCCAAGAAAGTTCCTGCATAACTGTTTTGCTAAATATTACATGTTTGCAAGTATTTTTGTACAATGATATTTGAAATGGTATCAATATGATGATTGACATGATGATTGGAACGTTAGTTGAATATGATGAATTGTACTGTGGTATTTTGATACTTGATTTGAGACTGTGGTCATTTTATTCTCAAAATAAGTTTGTCAAATCTTAACTTTTAAACTGAAAACGACTTCTTTTCTTTATTACTAAACGTTTTGGAAAATTTATTGTGAAAAACCACATTTTACAAAGACAAGTAATTAATGATTGTGAAAATAAGGAAAATGATTCTACCCTTAAATGGGGAGCGTTAAGTACTCAACGGGGGTAGGCTAGTGGTACTAGTCTTGAAGAGCTAGAGTGAGTCTTCTAATAGGAGGCCATCACCAGAAAATGAACTCAACTTAGAGAGGCGACAGTACTACTTAGTCAGGCCGGTCCGAGTTAGCATATGGATCCATGTGGACTTTATTTATCCGGGTTGGACAGCCAGTGTGTTGGATGTAGAGATGAAAGAGCATCTCACCCTAGTGGGAGGATCCCCCACTGTCCATTGTTAAAAGGTTACATTGGAACACTATAACCATGATATGGATTGTGATACTATTGTTTGAATCATTGCTAATCTCAACATAATGAACTTATGATTATGATGAGATGATGATTTATTAAGAACTGCTTTGGATATGATGAGCAATACTCACTTGAATAATTTTTTATTAATGAAAAGTCTTGCAAACATGATTTTGTGGTTTTGATAAACCTGTATGCACGAAATGTTTATATATAGCATTCGCACACACGGGACTTATTGAGCTGCCAATCTTATACTATTTTACATCATATTTTCAGGGGAGTACTTTTATTGAGAAGGTTGAAGAGATAAGAGATGACCTTCAGTTTATTTATTTATACTTTGTATTTCTTTCTAGAGATGATTGTTAATTTTAGATTTTCAAACTTGTATAAGTTTTAAATTTGGTTGTAATAAGATTATCGCATAATTTTATTTAGTCATTTTCGTGCTTTTTGTACCTCATTATAAAGACCCCTGGTCCTCTGGATAAGGCGACATCCCGCCTATTTGAGTACGTAAGTAGTGGGGTGTTACAAAAATAGTAGAGGAGGAGTGTGAATAATTAACTAATAGGATGTAATTAAGAAGAGAATGAAAAGACTAAAATTTACTCCCTCCATCATAAAAATCGTGGCAATTTATGACATAACACAGAGATTAAGAAATTACTAAAATTTGTATAATTATAATAAAAAATGACTATTACACACTTAAATAAAAGTAAACATCCATTAATTATTCTCCTTTATACATTCATTTTATATGTGAATGTATAGAGGAGAATAATTAATGGATATTTATTCTTGTTTAATGGTATAACAGTTCTTTTTAGGCAAAATCTCTAATTTAATCCCTTAACAATTATTTTTAGTTGGTTATGACCCTTAATCTTTTTTTTCATCTTTTTAGATCCCCTAAATATTTTTTTACAACTCATTTGGTCCTTCTGCCAGCCACACCGTTAACTTGCCATTTTTTTAAGGACAAATCTGGAACTTCACTATATTTCTACACTGCCCAAAAGAACTAAAAGGCAAAATCTCCAATTTGGTCCCTTAACAATTATTTCCAGTCAGTTATAGTTCCTAATCTTTTTTTTTTTCTTCATATTTTTGGATTTCTTAAATATTTTTTTACAACTCATTTAGTCCTTCCGTCATTCACACCGTTAATTTGCCAGTTTTTATAAGGACAAATCTAGAACTTTACTATATTTCTACACTGCCCAAAAAAACTAAAAAAAGATAAATGTTGATTTTTAATCAACAAGATTGAAAAGAAATTTTTGAGCCACATCCCTTTGGTGGCCATAAATTGTTGGCAGGGGCCGAGAGAGACGAAATCTACTAGGGCATTGTCTCCCCTCTACCATGGCTTTCGTTTCCGTCCTCTACGATTTCCTCTTATTTTATTCCTATTTTCTTCATCCTTAGATGCTCTAGCTATCGACCTAGGTGATTTTCCCCAATTCCATGGCTTTTTTCTTCCAATAGTCCCCCTATGTATATGCTTTCAGAAGAATTCTTTAATGAATGCTTGCACTATCTTTTCCGACCCCAGTGATGCGGACATCAGCGATAGGAGCAGCAGCGTGTGCTGCGCTGGCAACACTGAATCACCACTTTTGCTACTAGATTCGTTTGCACTCAAATGCCTTTTCTAAAGCATTGGAATCAATATTCCTCTCTGAGCGTTAAACCTAGACTTTAATTTCTTTGCCAATGCTACACTTGTGGTTGTCGATGGTAGTAGGGAGATTCCAATTCATGGCTGCATTTTATCGGCGAGAAGTCCATTCTTTAGGAACATTTTCTCTCGTGCGAAGGAGAAGAATGATAAGGTTGAATTGAAGGAGTGGATGAAGGATTCTGAAGTCAGCTTTGACGTGATCGTGACTATGGTGGCGTACTTGTATATAGGTAAAGTTAAAGCTTGGCCGAAGGATGTGTGTGTTTGTGCGGACGACGAGTATTCTCATGAGGCGTGTATGTCTACGGTGAAGTTCTACGGTGAAGTTCATGGTGGAGGTTCTGTATGTTTCTTTCATTTTTCAGGTCTCAGAATTGATCGCCAAATTAAGGTAATTGTCTTTTTGCTTATTACCTGAACTATATGTTTAGCAACCACCAAAAAAAAAAAAAAAAGTTGACTATTTTGATCCTGTTGTCTATTAGTGAAGTTCATAAAAGCTTGTGTTTGCTTCATTATACTAGGAAATCCCTATTTGGTTACTTATTTTGCATTTCATTGGTGTGTCAGGAATTTTAAATTTGTCCAACATCAGGTTAAATGTTGGGCTAGGCCGCTAGGGTGGCAATTGAAGTATGCTTGCCAATTTTTTAATCAACACTGATGTGTTTAGTGAAGTTTAGGATTTAGCAAGATATCGAAAAATATTACAAGAACAAACATTTCAAGAAAGTGTCCAATGGATGTATAGACAATAGCTATGTATCAAAATTTGCTACCAAGTTGGATTGTTGCCGTAAAAAGAAACGAAGAGGAAGAAAGAGACGTTCGTGGGTTTGGCAGCTACAGCTTTCTATGAGCCATTTTTTAGTGAGACAATGGCCTCACCTTTCTCCCAAAGAACACCAGAACTCATGGATTTTGCTGGGAGGCACGGATCCATTTCTTCACTTTCTTTTTGCTCGGATGTAGACCGCCAGTGTAAAAATATAGTGAAATTTTAGATTTGCCCTTACAAAAAATGACAAGTTAACAGTGTGACTGGCGAAAGGATCAAATGAGTTGTAAAAAAATATTTAGGGGATCTAAAAAGATGAAAAAAAAAGATTAAGGACCATAATTGATTGAAAATAATTATTAAGGAACCAAATTAGAAATTTCGCCTTTTAGTTCTTTTGGGTAGTGTAGAAATATAGTGAAGTTCCAGATTTGTCTTTATAAAAAATGGCAAGTTAACGGTGTGACTGATAGAATGACCAAATGAGTTGTAAAAAAATATTTAGAGGATCTAAAAAGATGAAAAAAAATTAGGGACCATAACCGACTAATCAAAATAATTGTTAAGGAACCAAATTAGAGATTTTGCTTTTTTTTTTGTTATAATTATACAAATTTTAATAATTTCTTAATTTATGTGCTTTGTATTTGATTGACATAAATTTTGGGACGGAGAGAATACAAATTTTAATTGACTGAAAAGGTAATGGAGTCATTGTAATAGCTAACATACCAAGAAATAGTATGGCAGTTATGCATTAAAGTCTCCATAGAAGGAAAAAGACGAAATAATTTAGAAAGTAAATAATCCTTATTCATTAAATTCTCCATAGAAGGAAAAAAAGAAATATAATTAAGAAAGTAATTAATTCCATACAACCAAAAAACTTTAGTTGGCATATATTTCCCTCGTTTCTGCATCATCAATGAATCCACTATATACACTTGCCCTTTAGTCTGACTAAAAATACAGAACCGCTCTCTACTCTTGCTTTTCAACCTATAGTGAACAATGAGAAGTGCAAGTCTTGCAGTAGTGTTCATCATGTTGATGCCTTTTCTTCTTGGTTTTGGCCATGCCTTCGACAAAGGTTGCTTTAACGAGTGCATTAGAACCTCCCTTTGCGATGTCCCTCACATGTATCAATGCGTTCAACTCTGCAAACGATTGTGCGGAGGCTCAGAGAAGTTTGCTTTGAAACCATCAACTTATTGCAAACTCGGCTGTTCACTTGACCTCTGCAGCAAATTTAGTTCAGGTCTCTCTCTCTCTCTCAGATAAAAATATATATTTATTACATTATATTGATCTTGATTAAGATATGAAATAAGGTTTTTGTGTGAGACCAAGTCATTTCCATCAGGATCTACCATCTATATGTTGCTTGATCTTTGTGCATGTAATTTTCTTAAACAAAATTTTAAAAATAACCCTTTGGCAAAATTCGGTAAATTGTGAATTATTTGATTTCCACCTTTTTGTTGGCCTAAATTTTCCCATATTTTTAATTTTGAAATGTAAAAAAACTTCTCAAACAAAGAATTGGGATTACTTAATATAATATTAATTAAAAAATAAAAAAAGAAATTCGAATTTTTTCTTAATTTAATATTATTAAAATATCTCAGAAATAAAAATAAAAAATATAAATAATAATAAGAAATAAAATAGTAGAAAAGAAATTCTAACTAAATAGAATAAATATTCTAAATCTAAATTTCAAGTTTTGATGCTCTCTCGCTATTTTCCCACATGAAATTATAAGACTGTTCTTGTGTACTAACAGTTGTTATAATGGACAGATGCCGAGGGATATCGCGCTTGCTCGGAGACTTGCTCCCAGAAACACTGCAATCTCTAAGGCTTTTATAGTTAGGCTTCGTTATTATGGTGATGTAAAAGCATTATTCGGCAATAAATTATTTGGCAAAATAGCAATTTATTTCTTTTATACATTTTTGAAAAAATAAATTCCTTTTTTTCTGGAAAACTGAATTAAAAAAGTCTTTATATATAACCAAATAAAAATTGCTAAGCAAAATTCGCAAATCACGAGCGATCATTAAGCGACGTGATGCTTTTAATTATTGTACTGCCTTCATTCTCTAATAACTGTGTAGCTTTGAAAAATTCACATGTATGAAGAAAACTCTAACGTTTAATAAATTTTTAAGAGAAAAACACTTTTATTGGAAATAAAGAAGATTTTTTAATTAATTAATTAATATTTCTTATTTTATTTTTAAAAACTCTTTATATATATATATATTAAGGGATAATCAAATTTCAAAACTTTATGTGTTGTAAATATAATTAATTTACTTTCATATTCCTATTACAAGTGCGGTCAACATAGCTCAATTTACTATATTTACAGAACCCACTTTGTTCAAGAGGAGTTCTCGTTTAGTCATATTGTATTAAAGATGTATATTTATAAAAAAAATAATTAATATATTTTTAATTTATTAATAAAACAGATAAATTAAAATAAAAATTTTAGTTAAAATATGATAGATAAATGGAGATAGAGAGTAAAAATTAATTAATATTAATAGTTAGTGAAATAATGAATAACAAAGATATAATTAAAAATAATAATAAATATATATTTAATTTCGTAAAACAATACATAATTATGAATAAGAAAAGTCTTAAAAATTAACCGTTATTGAGAAGGGAAGGGGTATCATTTTTAGTGCCCAAACTCAACACCAAACCAAATCGACCACAGTTGAGAGAACCGAGAGGCTTTGGGATGCACTGTACACAAGTTGAAATAATCCTTGCTCAATTCCTTTTTAGTCTGGATTGTAGTTGTGTTATTATAGAAGGAGGATTAAATCTACATTTTTAAATTATAATTGTCTTATATGATCATTATTATCTTTTGACTCTATTATTTTCGAATTATTAATTTTTTAATTACTAAATTATTATTTTAATTTTAAAAAAAATATATTAACTTTTACATTACTAAAATCTTGAAATCCTTCCCCTATTTTAATCCCTTTCTAACTCTGCAACCCCTCCCCCCTTCCCCCCTCCCCACATCAAGTTATAGAAGAACAATATATAGAAGCTAAATTCTGAAATTTCTTCAAATCTCTCAACTTTTCAAAATTTTAGTTACCACGATATTTATAAAAAACAATAAGATGGATAAAGTGAAATAGTGAATAAAGTAAAAAAAAATTAAAATACAATATTTTTTCTACTATTTTTTAAAATTAAAATAGTAATTTAGTAATTTAAAAATTAATAATTTAAAAATAAAAATCAAAGTATAATAATAACCTCACAAAACAATTATAATTTAAAAGTATAAATTTAAATTTTATGAGTATAGCTTTAACCTCTCCCATTATAGAAATATAATCCGTTCTTGCACAAAGCAGATATCACTTAACAAAAGTCAAAAGTGCCTTCGACATAGTTGTAGAGCCATGGGCAGTAAGGCTGCTTAGGCAGTCCCCTATGCCATTGGTAGAAGATCCCTCTGTTTCTTGCTGTATTGATTTTTTTTTTTTTTCCTTTAAGTGTATATATCCAAGGTCCACAGTATTTTTTTAAAAAAAATTACAGGCTCATATTATATATAAAAAAAAGTCTATTAAAAAATCTCATATAAAAAAATCTATTTTCTGTATAAAAATTTAAAAAAGAAAAAAATTTAGAATGGATGTAGAATTGTTTTTATTTTGTCGTACATTTTTATTAATAAAATCTTTACACATATATTATGCGTGATTTTTTTTAAATATGCATTTATACATATCATTTAATAAAAAATGGTTGAACAATATTGTGCATGATTTTTAATTTGTTTGAATTTTTATTTTAAAAATACAAGATAATTCGTTAAATTTGTTAAAATTGGCATATTTTATTTTATTTATAATTTATTTGTAGTTGATAGATATGAAGAGAAAAAGAATGGTACAGAAATAAAAATATAGTTTATTCCAAATAACAATTGTAAACATATATCTCCTCACCCCTAACATGAAACTAGTATTACTAGTAATTAAATATATAATTAATACAAATTCAATTAATTTATGTTCCAAAAATTTAGAATATCATATTATGGTGTGAATAATATTTAATTTTGAATTTACACAAATAATTATAAATTTATTAGCTATTATATGTTAAAAATTAAAAAGTTTTTCACCATCCTAATTGTAGACAATTTTTCCACCAAGACAATACCTCAAACTATGCTGGCTTTAACCAACATGATGTATGCTCACTTAGTCTTGCAGCCTTCCATGTAAATTCTCTACACTTTCAATTCATATAGTTAACATTAAAACTTCTTTAAATGCATATTTATCATAAAAACACTAGGCATTCACACAAATTAGCACCAAGTGTATGCAAAAAGAAATACATGCTAGACTACTAAAGAATTGTAAGACATACATCTTGACTCACATGTAAAATATTCTCTATTTTATTTATATGAATTAGGACTATCCAAATTTTTATTGATATGGTTTATGTAAAATGCTATCTTTTATGCCTTTTAAATAATTTTCCATTGGTCGGGCATTTATGTAAAATGCTATCATCTATAATTAGTATGTGATTTTGACTTTTGAAACTTTTACAATTTTTGAATTTAAAAATTAAAAAAAAAAAAAAGAGCCGGCCCATGGGCCAAGCCCAGCTCAGCCCCACTCAACCCATGGACTTCGTGGGTTGGCCCAAATAGGCACAGTTAAAATATGGGCAAAAAAAAAGGCAGCCCACCCCAGCCCATATTATTTGTGGGCGGGGCCTAACCTATGGGCTTAGCCTATTTTGATAGGTCTACAAGTGAAGCTTTATCCTTACCAAAGCTTTAAGCAAGCTTGCTTGAAATTTAGAAATGCATAACACAATTACTAAAATTTATTTTTTTATGGTAGAATAGTTCTGCTGAGAACTATCCCAATATTTTGATGCTAATGTAACAATATGCTCTTTGCTATTTTTGACTTGTTTTAGAATGCCACTATATTCGATGTCAGATGCTATAAAGAATAGATCTATAAAATCAATAACAGATTTGAGAACGGATAAGGCAAATAAGAATAAATTCTCAAGACCACCTGTAGAGTAGATCTAAAATCGGATCTCCTTCCTTATCCCTCTAGATCTGGTATAAAGTTTATAGATATATTCAAAATATATTGAATAATACACAAATTTATCAAGATCAGAAATATTTGTGTATCATACGTGGGCTTCTGATCGTCAACCATCGTTGTTAAACACAAAGTGTTTAAGGACACCCGATATGCTTTGTACATGTAATCAGATCCACATGGAATTCATAAAAATAAAAAAAAAATGCTAGGCTTTTGGCAAATCCAAATTGATCCTAGAGATCACTACAAAATTGCTTTCACAGTTCCATTCAGATAGTATGAATGGAATAGTATGTCTTTTGGATTAAAAAATGCTCCTTCAAAATGTTTCCTCCCTTTGGTATTAGAGCTAGATGGGGAAGTAAGATAGATGGTTCTTGTTATTAGCATTTTTTTTATGAATTCCATGTGGATCTAATTACATGTGCAAAGTATATCGGGTGTTCTTAAATACTTTGTGTTTAACAATGATAGTTTACCATCAGAAGCCCATCTATAATGCATACAAATTTTTTATCTTGATAAATCTGTGTATTATTCAATATATTTTGAGTATATCTATAAACTTTACACCATATCTAAAGGGATAAGGAAGGAGATCTGATTTCAGATCTACTCCTATTTGAGGACACACAGGTTTTTAGGAAGACTAAAAGTTTTATCCTCTCTTCCTAATTAGAATTTCCCTTCTAACTCCCAAGTTATATGTATTAAATCATGTAATACTTATTTTATATCTGTATTAAATATTTTGCATCTTTTCTGTATTCCAATTTTCATTTATGCATTTCATCTCTTAGATATGGCTAGCTAAGTTGCCTCTTTATTTACTGCTTTACTCTTTATTTACTCCTTTATTTATTTTGATTTGTTTTATGGTCTGTATTTCAATCAAATTTTGAAAATAGTAATGTTGCGTGCAATCTATTGAGTAATTTTTTTTTTTTTTTGTTAGGGATAAGATATCTAATCCATCGAAGAGCCGAATTAAATGGTTTGTAATTAATCACAAGGCCAGGAACACCATGCTCAATTTTAGTATTTTCGTTGACATAGAATGCCGCATAACTTCAGGGAGATGTACTAGGAGAAATAATTTTCTTTTGTAAGAGATCATTGATCTCTTTTTGACAATAGGTTGTAAGCCCATGATTCATCTGAATTGGATTGGCTTTGGTAGGAATAGATTTTTCATCAAAGTCAGGCTCATGAAGGAGTCGGATAATATGTTGTTTTCTATTCCAAAAAGCTTTAGGAAAATCAGAGCATAAGTGGGTTTGGATATGGGTTGTTAATGATTTGATCCGTGCTCGGATATGAAGTTTTGTGAGTTGTTGTTGAAGACGTTGAAATGCTACATCTTCTTTAAGAAAATCGATTTGAGACTACTTTGTGTTAAGAATATGAAGATCTTTTTAGATGGGAGGTCTGTCAAAAGGGATAAGAATTTTTTGGTTCAGATGTTCTACCTGAATACCTATTTTGAGTACCATAAAAAGTATGATTTGCTAAATGAATCGAGTGCCCAAGATAACTGGATTAGTAACATCTTTGGCAAATAAGAATGAGGTATGAATAGATAAAGAGGAATGTTATACCTCAACATCTAAGAGCTTAAAGCTAATACCTAGCTCTTTACTATTGGCAGAACGAAGGCTTTCTTTTATTTTCTCAAAAGATTTGGTAGGAATGAGGCTTTCTTGGATGCAATTGAGATAAGCTCATGTATCTAGTAGGGTTGGAACTTCTAGAACAAAAGAGTCTTTGATGACAAGGGTAACCCGGACATGCCATTGCTGGATAGAAATTTTTGAAAGATAAATAAGAAAATTGGTTGTAACAATATTAGTGGCTGATGGTTGTTGTTGTTGTTTCTCTTGAGAACAAAGGTTTTGAAGCATTGCATTATGTCTTCCTTTTTCCGATCTTTTCTAAATCCTCTTCCTCCTTCTCATCTTCTCCTGCTTCTCCCTCTCCTTCCCCAAACTTCCTCAAAACTAAAAGAAGAGTTTAACTTTTCCGATTTCCAACAATCTATAGATAACTAGAAAATTCCCAAGTTTCCCCCTAATGAGATATACAAATCTCCCAAATGGTTTCTTACCAGTGACTATGTTATCCGAACTATTAAAGAAACAGTTCAATTAGACTCTAATTGTAAAGAAATCAAACTTCTTTCCACAAGTGCTATCAAAAGGTTTTAACAAAAATATAATTATCTTCATTTTGGCTTTGTCCAGATTACATACAACAAAACCCCTTTCCAAAGAAGAATTAGATACGTCTCTCCTTCTATATCTTAGAATACCCGATTTATAGACTTCAATGATTCCCTCTTCGACATACATACATACATACATACATACATACATACATACATGTGTGTGTGTGTGTGTGTGTGTGTAAAATTTATGGTTGAATATTTTGCAACTTGTATATATAGTGGATCAAATTCTTACTTGTGTAGACACACTTCCTTTCTTGATAAATATATTAAAGATTTATCACTAAAAATTAGCCTTGATATTTCTAATATTAAGATATATCTATCTAAAGGAATACCTAAGCCCGATATATTAATAGATTTATACTTGATAAAATGTGTGTGTTGTCTATATATATATATATGTGTGTGTATGTATATATATATTATATACATATTAAAACTTGAAACACTATATTTGATAATCAATTTACTTATTTATTATTAACATTATTATTGTTATAAACTTATAACTATTAAATGAAATAAAATTATTTTTTAGTATTATACTTTTAAAAATTTGTTTAGAATAATAAAATTTTGATTTTTTAGGTCAAAATAATAAAAATTAATTTTTTAATAAAAAATTCTAAAAAAACTTAATACTTAAAAAAATTAAACGAATTAATAAGAATATTAATGATCTCATCTTGTAAATAATACAATTGAAAATAGTATATAAAATTTTTGAAATGATCTATAATGAAAGAGAGATTAGTTTTCATTGATTATATGGAACGAAATATTATCAATCTAAAATTAATAATATTAAATTTCAATATACTTTTATCATTTAGTCACAAATCTTAATTTTTTTCATTAAGAAAAATTAGAAATGATTCTATTATTTTTAATCTTTTATTCAATTGGAAAAATTAGAATATATATATATATATATATATATATATATATATATATTAATATATTTGGTTCTAATTTTGATTCTTCAATTTGGTATGGTTTGGGATGGTTTTAATATAGTTCTCAGTACAAATATTACCAAAAAATTTTGAGACGATTAGGTTAGGAAAAAATAAAAAATTAATGATTTTTTTCGATTTTGATTCTTTTTTGTCCAGTTATTCGGATCAAATTAGTTATTTTCTCAAAATAGTTAATGACACTTTACCTCTTTAATTTCCTTCATTTCAAAATGAATTTTCATTTCATTATAATAAATAATTTAAACTTGAAACTTTTATTCCTTAGTTTTGAAAATTTTATATTTTAACCATGAATTAAAAATAGTTTGCAAAAATTGCATTTGGTTTCTCAATATAGCAATTTTTTATAATGCCCCACAGGGTTTGAGACTTTCTCCTATAATCCTCAAATAATTAAAGGGATAAAATCAAAAGATGGTAGTGAACAAAAAATTTCCATATTTTTTAGGACATTAAATGAAGAAAATCATTTAGGAACAAAAGAAATTTTGCTGCCACGATCTTTTCTTTTTGTGCTACTTTAGAAGGAAACCTTTTGACTAGTGTGTTATTTATTACTCTATCAATAAAATTTTTACTTACAAGAGGGGGCTCAAAAAAAAAAAAGAAAACTTAAAATTTTAATTAAAATCATTACTTTGATTTTTCATAAGTACAATGCTATATATTTTACACTTCATAAAAATGTCAAATGGAATAGATAACATACAAAGTTATGAAACTACCTCTTAGTAGAGAATAAAAGAACTTGAAAAGAAAGAAAAAAAAAATCCAAGAAATTAGATAATTTGTTTTAGTCATTTGCCAACACATGCTATGACTATGTTTGGCTGGTTTCTTTTAGAGGGCCTATTTGATGCTATTAAAATTTCATGTACTAAATTTATATATCACCCAAGGCACAAGGTACGAAAGTTGAATTAAACTTTACTTCAAAATAGCTTTTCTTTCTTTAAAAAAAATTAAAAAGGAAAGAATAAGTTTATTGTGGAGTGTTAAAATAAAATTTCTAAAAAAAAAAAACTTTTATATAAATTATAAATTTAAACAATTATTATCGGTAAAATGTATATACGTGAGGCGTATCTATAATGCCATCGCCGCCCTTCTCTTTTCTCCTGACGCAAACATAATTCCACTGGCCTTCAAAAACACCAGCATTGATGTCCAAGGTTCAATGCTGAAGGTTGCGACTGAGCATGCACGTAAAAAATATAAATTTTTTTAAAAATTTGATTTTTAGAGGTAAATTACAAAATTAAAAAAAAATCTGCCCCTTTTATGAGTAAATTAATAGCATTTTCTTTATGAGAGGGAATGTGAGTTAAAAATATTATTAACAAGAAGCATTTGTTGCGCTTCCCCAGGCATCCTCTTCCCCTCCTCCCGCATTGATAATGCTCTGGCCTTTACTGTTAGTTTAAAAATTAATCAAGCAAGTATGAACAGAAAAAACACTAGTGATCATTCTCAACCTGAACTTGACTCGTTTACATTCTGTAAGCAAAGCTGACTCTGTTATCACCTGTCTAAAGAACTAAAAAGCAAGACTCCCATGCCATAAAGCATACTCAGCATCCTTAAATCAGAGCATTACAATCTCTTTTTAATGTCACATAAAGCAATTTTAGCAGTATCAGATGTCAATAAACTACAACAAATACGCCTTGAATCTGGAAACTCAGCACACCACCATCTTCCGTTACTGACTTCAATTTGTGCTACCATCTGCATCACGGGATGGGTAAAAATCATCGGGCCTCACAATATTTACTTCCTCAAATTCATTGTCATCTGGCACCAAAGAAAGGTTAATCAAAAGGTTATCTATGGTGCAATCAAGAAATACTTGTGAGAAAATTTAAACCAACAATCATTCCAAAATACAAGTACTGGCACAGCTCAATTCTAACCACATGAAAATTGATACAAGAACTGAGTGGCAAGATTGGCTCAAAAATTATCGTTTGTCTGATCAACTTTTCTTTGACGATTATTGACTGCCAAATGATGGTTGCAACACCCAGACATCCCAACTAGTAAAGTTCTAGAGTCTATCAGGCAAGTGTAACTTGCTCCTTTTATCTCAAACAATAGGATGTGAATCTTTCCTCTCCGAGGGCTTTCCCCCTTCTAGATTTGCTTCCTTTCTGCCTCCAAATATCAAATGCAATTTTCTTTTTGTCTTCTCGATATTGCCTTTAAAAGTCCTACGGAAATTGTAATTGCTAGGAGATCTTCTCGTCCACTATTCCCTTGCCGACACACAGCACAGTACATTTACAAACAAAAAACGACTCAGTATAAGAGGCTGAAACAATTAACTGTAGAACACACATAGAATTTCCATTATATATATTGCCTCTGAATAACACTTTGCTTGGCCATTTAAAAGCCAAAGTTATACCTTTTATTGTTTTATTTTCTCATATGCTATGTACCAAAAACAAAACAGTTCACTTACCATCTTGTTTAAAAAAGGGAAAAAGAAAAACCATCGAGGGCTAGCAAAAATATATACTCCCTCTGGATTTGAATGTCCCAAGACAGAGGGAGTGTAACATTTGGTAACCTCAGATAAATTAATAAAATTCATCAATTAACAGAAGGCAAAAAAAGGTTTTTAAGCTATCTTTGACAAGGGACATATATAATGAAAAAACATAAGCGAAATGAACATTGCTGTTATTTTTTAAAATTTGCTACAATTTAGAAGGGCATATGCTTTACTTAGCTTCAAACCCAGCTATTTCTCAAATACAGACAACTCCCTTGAGGATTTAGTAACACAAGGATCTCTCCATTATGCTTGCATCTCATGGGTCAAACCATTGTTGAGAAATTGCATGTAGATCCTCGGAGTCATATTGCCAGCGAAATATACCCATATCTACTTTTGTCGTCTATTAAATTAAAAGACAAAAAGGAACGAAAGAGGAAAAAGGAAAAACAATACCTTATATATTTATTCCAACCACCCCCACCCCCCTGACCAAAAAAATAAAAATAAAAATTAAAAATTAAAAATAATAATAATAATAATCATAATAATAAATAACCCAATAAAACCTCATTTTCTTTTCTTCCCCAAATCAGAGCAGCCACTCATAATTTAGGAACAAAGCAATGTTGCCAATCATTAAATGTTTAAAGTCATTAAAAGTTTCACCTTGCAATTCCGTATTAGCATCCCCAAACAAGAACCTCCCTACCAACTCAAAGCCAATTCACCAGGAATCAACTTGTCATGAATCCACACTTACGACTACCCAGAATTGCAGTGAGGCTGCAACTTCCAGAGTGCAACCACCGTCAAGAATTTAACTAATTCTGTAATTTTTTAGAATGTCAAAATGAAGAAACCAAGATGTTTAGAAGGTAAAATTAGATGTGATACAGACCACTTAGAGAGGAAAATGGTATAAAATTAACAACAAAGTAGCACATAGCTAAGAAACAGAGTTACAACTATAGGCAGAGGGGATAAGAAGATGTCCTGTTGTGTTTGTGTTCTTCCGTAAATGTCACAAAATGGACGAATGGACAAAAGCCTGAAAACTGTGCAAGAACAACTCACTGAATATATGATTGTTGTTTTACTAACTACTAACCAATACTTAAGGCCTAAAATGTTTGTAAAGACCAAGTAACCGCAAGGAATTTGGTAGTCAAGTGATAGAACCAATGGGTTTGAAAATTTTAGTTTGACCACATAAGTTTCCCAAAACCCTTATATTTCTGTGAGAATGCATGTGCCCGCTAAGCACCTGGCTAGGTCATTTTCGAAAGCCTCAGATGCAAATTTCAAACTAAAACTGTATCTGCAGTATCACCCAAAAAATGCAAAGCCTCTCAAGATAATTGCTACCTAAGTTTTTTAAAGAATATGAAATCAGCAACAATCGTAGTATCTATCCCTTGGATACACACACATAGACACATACCAAAAAAAAGAAAAAAAAAAATCCCCACAAAATCTTAAAATACCATGTTTAACTTTGCATATCCATTCTAAAAACTTTACTGTATGACATATCCAACCTACCTATGAAAGTAGACACAACATTACTAATAAAACACAACATCTGCAGGCAGACTGACATTCTAGAATCAACTATGCTCCATGTCCTCCTTTTCCTGCTGGCACAGCCCCACTTGGCACACATATCATTCCCATCTTAAACAGCCACACCATTAATATTGTACTCCTGACTTCACATTTCTTATACAACACCAAAGATTAACTTCTAAATCATACTAATAAGTCCATAGTCACCCGTTTCTCTTCATCTTTTTCTTTCATAAAAGCTTCTTATTTCCTAATAAAGTGAGTAGACTTTAAACATGGGAAACTTAACAAAACAAAGAGTACAATCAGCAACCAAATGCCACATTTAAACATGGAGGAAGTAAGAACGACAGAACCTTTTCTCAAGATTAGAGCCACAACAGCATCATTTTCAACCTGAAAAGAAATTGAGAGCAATCCTATGTCAGTACTACGGCCTCTCAAAGAATGCACAGTTCAAAATTAGAGAGGAGGAGTGTATTGCACAACCTGAAAACCTGAACTCTACATGTAATAGAGGATATGACACAGGACTATATGTTCCATAGACAACAGAGATGAATGGTACCTTCTGATCTGCCAAGGACTTTGCATCATCAAGGACCTCCCCATTAGCCAATAAAATCAAACGCTGATCAGAAACTGGCTGATCAATGAGGATTTGCAACTTCTCTTTGATCTGTAAAGTTCTCTCAGTTGGCAGACATTGTATGAAGTAGGTGGTCTTATTTCGCTTAACTCGAATATACATTCCCTGCATCAAGTAACCAAACCACCTAAATTACTCGAGACAAATATTTTTAATGCCACAGTTTACTTCAAATTGCAAATAACAAGCAACTATTAAATATCTCAACATGTGATCACAACATTACTATGTATAGGCTGATATAAATTCCCAATTTCCAAGTTCCTATTTGGGTTATAAAATATACTTCTAAAAGAACGATCAAATTTAACAGATCACTAAATCTATCAAAGAAATCACACACTAATATACATATAATTGATGATGAATCAAAATACTACCTACACCATCCCATGATAGTACCATGTAGGCTGAAGTGATGCAGCAACAAACACTAAGGAAAATGATGCAATAACAAATAAACGAAAAAGCTCTTCTCCCTGGCCCTGAATTCAGACTGTGTGAGTTAGGTACCAATCATTGTTTTACCTCTTTATTTATCAAGTCAAAATCAACTTCGTGAATCATAGTATCCAATTTCTGTTAAAAAGCAAAAATGCAGTAAACAATCAAGTTATGTAGTTCCCAGAAGCCCAAAGCCCCTAATTACTCATATTACAATAACCTAATTCCCTTCAGGGCTTCCGACAGGACCCACATTTTTTATTTTCTTGTTTTTCCTCTAAGAGAGATCCAATTTGTATGTATCTTTTGGAGTACAGCAACAAAAAAGGGGAAAAAAAGGTCATAATTTTACAGTTAACAACTTACTAATGAGATAATTCTTGAAAACCCCAAACCACAGTGAATTAATTAAATAAAAATTCCAAGAACCCACATGTATATCGGACGTACACTAGCATGTTTTCAATCTTAATCGTTTCAAACAAAAAATGTTGTATGCGGAATACAGATAACAATGTAGGGGGGAAAATCCATAAGCTAAAAATAATAAATAAATAATCACTGAGAGGGAAAGAAAAGTTAACCGCTTGATTTTCATCTTCTGGGCTTTTGGTTTGCGATGGCTGCTGGGACATGTTGCTGTGAAAAGCTTCAACAGCTGTGGTTTCTGATTTTCTTTAACTGAGTAACTCAGAAAGAGTCTGTTAATTCTTGATGGCAGAGAGACTTTGGAGTGAAATTCAACAATGGTTTAACAAAATGGACCCTATGTCTTGAGGGCTGTTTGGTTTGCTAGTTTTACTTTACAATGGCCAGGAAGAAGATGGTAATTTGGCATATTTTCTTTCTTTAATAATAATTATTTTTATTTTATTTTATTTATTTCTCACTCCAACTTTTTCGACTTTTTTTTTTAGATTTAATTACCGAGTGGAGATTTATTGAGGAACTCTTCAAAAAATTTTGAGAAAATAATTTATTTGTTTTAATTTAAAAAAACATAAAAATGTTGCGTATTTAAAATATAGAGTTATTCAAGAAAATTCAATTTCACCTTTTCAAATTCACATGTATATTAAGATTGGAAAAAAAATACATATCTTATTATTGTTATATATCTTTTAATAATGAATTGTACCCTCAATTTCTTAAATTGTGAATTGCATATTTAATTCTTATTACTTTCTTACTAAGAAATTATTATATACTTTTATAGGTATATACACTTTGCATTTTCTACCTCTTACAATAGGTAAGTCCTTTATTCTTACTTCATTCGTTTAGAATTATATATACATATTTCTATTTTTGAGATTTTAAAAATAGATGTCTAATTTATTAGAATAAATGTATTCCGTTTCTAAATTTTTGTAATTAATTTTTTATTAAAAAGGTATAATTTCCATTTAACTCATTAGTTTAAATACTAACCTTTTAATAATAAAGATAATATAATAACTTTCGTAAGTCAAGGATTTTTAAAATTTTTTATTAAATTAAAATAAAATATTTAAAAGCAAACAATAAATTATCTTTGTCAAATTTATTGGAATGATAATTTTACTTTTTAACACAACAACAACAACAACAACAACAATTAAACTTTAGTCTTAAAAAATTTGGAGTCGATTATATGAATCAATATAAGATTACGTGTAGTTATCGATATCAATCCTCTCCTAATTCTTTTTATCCAGCGTCATACTCTCATTTAGATATAATAAGACATATCTTTTCTAATCAACTCCATCTATATCGTTTAAGTTTGTCTTTACCTCTATTCAACCTATCATACCTCCATCTCTCAATTCTCTTAATAAAGGTATCCTTTCATCTTCTCTATATATTTTTGAGCTAACATAAGCAGATTTATTTCATCTTATTCTCAATTGATGACACACCTCCACTTTTTTTTAAATAATCTTATTTTTTACTCTATCATTTCTAATATGCTTTCACATTCATTGTAATATACGCATCTCAACTACCTTCATTTTATAAATATGAGACTTTTTAATTGTTCAACATTTTATACTATATAGTAAAGTAGGTCTTACGACTATTTTATAAAACTTTATCTTTATGTTCAAAGGTATATTACAATCCCATAAAATACTAATTGTATTCCTTCATTTCAACCAACTAACCTTAATTCGATGCACAATGTCGCCATCAAACTCTCCGTTTTTTTGAATAATAGATTATTGATATCAGAAGTAGTGATTGGTTCATATCATGAATGTAATTATATTTTACATTGGTCGTCACAAATCTTACCACAACTTTCTTCATTTATCTTGATTTGAGACCGATAGTAAGCACCACATCTATGAAGTTTGCTAATTTTACTTTTTAAAATGCAACAAAATATGACATCCGTAATTGCTTCGGAATTGAGAAAAAAAAAAGGTTTATTTATGAAAGTAGACCAAAAAAAAAAAAAAAAAGTTTTGAGTGTCAAAGCAATACTCCAGAAAAGGCTTGAGTAAAAATGCTAATTATCTTTTAAATTTTATTGATAGTTAAAAAACATAAAAATATTAATGAATTTGGTTGAGAATATGATAAATGAAGAATTTTCGAAGGATGATTTGAAGGGGGGAAAAGACAAACTTATTTTTTTTGAAAGAAATTGACATATACAACTTTTAAAATGACCAAATTAGTCATAGAAAATTAAGATTATCATACTTTAAAATGCCTATTTTGAATAAAAAGATAAAAAAAAATTTATCCAAAATTTAATATTCTCTGCCTTCTACTCCAAATTCCCAAATGAAAGAAGACTAATTCTTTTTTCTTTACCATAAGAGTCCCAAACAACAATTTAAGATAAATCATCTTCACTATTTTTTTTTTCCTTTGTAATTTAAAATTTTTCTTTTTTTTTTAATACTCACAAACAACCAGCCCTAATGGAATTGGTCCCACACTTACGTCAAAGGTCCAAAACATCAGCAACTCGCTCGCGTAAGCAAACACAGCGCTGTTTCGCTGAGTAGCCAACCAAAACCACCAAACACAAACGCTCATTCAATGAAGACTCCAGCTAATTCATTTGATTGCGCTTTCAATCTTTCATTGATTCCACAACCCTTCTTCATGTCCTATTGAAGGTTAATCCCGTCTTCTTCAGAGACTTCAATAACCCTCAGTGAATCAAACTCATGGGCAACTCTTCTTCTATGCTCACCCAGTATGACATTGAAGAAGTCCAGCAGCACTGCAATAATACATGTACCACTTGTGATCCCTTTGTATTTGAATTACATTCAATTGAAGGGCTCTTTCTTATGTTTTTGGGTCCAGGGGTTTTCTTGATTTAATTTTGTTTCGGTTGTTTTACTTTTGTAGTTTCACAGCAAGAGATAGTTTCACTGTACCAGAGGTTCTGCCAGTTGGATCGAAATGGGATTGGATTCATTTCTGCCGATGAATTCTTGTCAGTGCCCGAATTTGCTGTTAATCCCCTCTCTCAGGTTGATGCTTTTCTGTACTTTTTGTATGTAATATTGTTAGTTAGATGCATTTATTTACATCCATCTGCAGAAATTTGTCTTTTTCTGTGTTATGTTGGTGCAATGAATTAGTTGCTTATTCCTGAATTGGGAGGTTATTGCTTCCTAGGTTGAGAGACACATATTTGTCATACATTTGGCTCTTCCAATTGCCACATTTGGAGGTAGTCTAGTGTTCTATATGTGCACATTTTATTGGATGGGACAGTATTTACCTATTATCTTGTGTAATACTACTGTTAAACTGAAATTGGAAAAAAGATCTAATCTTGTTAATATGATTATAATGCAGTAACTTCTGATGAATTAGAACCTCAATAGAGTAGCTATCCATCTTGGAAACTCCTGTTTCATAATTTTGAAATCATTTTGGAATGATTGAATATTTTGGAAAGTGTTTCCTTCCTTTGAAGGCAATGTAGTCCACAGTTGCAACAATTTACATGTGGATCTTCTGTTATAGCCTTTTTTCCTATTTACTTTATGTATAGCATGAAATTTATGATTGCATTGTGTTCTTTTGTACTCTATTTGATTGATGAAGTTAGTGGGGAAGATGACACTTATGCATGAATATGTATTGATATTAGAGACTCTTAAGGATGCTGAATGGGTTGAACTTTAAGGAGTTTGTAGCCTTCCTGTCTGCATTTAGTTCTCGTGCAAGCTTGCAACAAAAAGTGGAATGTAAGTAACATATTGATTTTACGCTCTTGTGAAATCACATTGCATTGTTGTAGCTTTTGCAATTGTATGTTTCCTTTTCTTAATTCACTAATTTGTACCTTTTGATTTGAAAGTCATATTTAAGGTATATGACTCGGATGGCAATGGGAAGGTTACTTTCAATGATTTGTTGGAGGTTTTGCGGGACCTGACTGGGCAGTTTATATCTGAGCAGCAAAGAGAGGTTGGTATCTTGTTGTACTGGTATTCTAGCTGTCTTTAGTTTGTCTCCTTTCCTTCTGTTTCTTTTTTCTGTTTCCCAGAATTCTTTTTGATTCATTCAAAGTCTCAGAAAATGATAAATATTTTTCACTAAAAGACTGAAATTTGCGCCATCATATTCTATCTATTCAATGAAGGGTGATTTGGTCATGCTTTTTGTTATTGTGTAATTTGTTCCTGCAGCAAGTTCTTGGTGATGTTCTCGAGGAAGCAGGCTACAATAAGGATTCTTTGCTGGTTCAATCTGACTTCATGAAGGTAATTATGTTTTTTTGTATTCATTTTCGACACATTATATCACTTTGAATTAAAGTGCTTTCATCCAACATTAGCTTCAAACTGCTTTTCCCTCATCCTTAATTTGTTATGCACACTCACTTTCTTGTCAACCCTTGATCATGTTCTAGTTTTCTCATAAATATGTTGTATTAAGGTATATCCATAATGCATCATGTGCTCCTTAGTCTTCTTCTCATTCTTATACTTGTATGTGTGATTATCTAGGCATGATTTATCTTTTATTGTTTTGTATTTAGAGTACTACTATTTGTTCATGTTAACAAGTGATGGCAATAGAGACCAACCTAACAAGACTAAAGCACTTCCTTTGGAAAATCTTGTGACCATTGAAGAAATTTGTTCTTCACTCGTTATGGGATACAACTTAAATGAAAATATCCAAGTACTTCTTAACAAGGCAACCAACTTTCTTCTTAATTTGCGACCACATCCTATAAAGTAGCCTGGCTTTGATACCTTGGCAATGTGATGTTTTTGCTTAGATGTTGGATGGTTAAGTGATGTGAGACACCACAAACATTTGAGCATTATTGCATTGATGTGCTACTAAAGGTGAGTGCTTTATTATGACGTAAAGGAAAGAAGAGAACAGATTTTTTTGGTGTGGAATTCTCATCATATGGTTGTATGGTGTGGTTTATCTTGTGGCCTTTTAGTGTTACTTTGACTTGGCAGAGAAATTTGTTGCTGTATTCTGATACGTGATTGATGGACTCAATAGTTCAGACACGGAAATAGGTTGGGCACTCTATTTGAGAGATATACGTGTACAGTTATCAGTCTAGCATTTCCCTATTACATGATCCTTTTATCTTTCTTGATCAGATTAGCAAATGTTCATATCATTGAGCACTTTGCCATCTATTTCAAGTTGCTAAAGTCAATTTCATGGTGCTGACATGAATTCTTTTGAGAGGAATGTATTTGTGAATGTAATTGAGCAACAGGTAAATGCTTAGGGAACATGTTGAATACTTTATAGAAACTAATTGAAGAATGTCTTTTTTTTTTTCTCCCTCTCACATGTGCTGCCCTCATGAAGGCTGTCCGAATCAAACATTCAACAACAACAACAACAATTACTAAGTCTTAATCTCAAAAAACTTGGGATTGGCTATATAAACCAATACAAGACTTTGTGTGGTCATCCACATGAATCAAACATTATGGGTTTAAAGTGTTCTTGAACATCTTTACATTTTTAATGAAATGTCAACACTGAACTTAGGTTTACTTATGGTTTGAACTCTGTCATTATGCCATGGCAAGTAGTAGCTCTAAAATTTCACTTCACCAGGCAATAGCTGTTTTATAAATAAAACATTCTGGCAGGGTCCTTCAATTCTGAGGAAACATCAGGTTCTTGAGTAAATATTTGAAGTTACACCTCCTGATATTACATCATGATTACTTTTGGTTGTCAAATTGGCATTATGGCTTACCTTAATGCGATATGCTCAGATTTGTAAATTATTCCAGGTTATTTTAATTTATGGACTTGTTAAGATTGGAATTCAGTTTTCCGATGTTTATGAAGCTCTGGCTGTAAACTATTTTAACTAGACACTGATCAAAGTGATTTTTAATTCCTACGTGCTGTACTTATGCAACACTCAAAGTTCCTAGAAGGGCAACCAATAATTGTGAGCAACTTTTATGATTTATGTGTTTCACTAACTACCATTGGACATAATGCAAACCAAGTTCGTATCAGCTGATAAAAGGCTTACATTAGCCAAAATCCATAGAATTGACTAGGGATGGTTATCTTAATCTATTGATGGTAGGAAACTAGGTGCAGAAGTTTCAAACATCTTCTGGCTTTCTAAGATCTGTCATATTTCTTGCAGATTCTCAGCAATTCTGGCATAAGGATGGAAGTTGAAGTTCCAGTGGATTGAATAATATATCCAGCATTGAACATATTTTTTAGGTCAAATCTTATTTAGTTATTTGCTTTGGGTAGAATAAATTACTATGAAACTACTTCAAAATTATGTGGTCCCTGGCATTTATAGTTTTCTAATGACAGGAAGGTGTCGCTTCAAAGCTTAAACATGATCAAACACCATGTTATGATTATTTAATCTAATTTATATTTTCTAGTTTGTATTGATAAACCATCAAACTATTTCCTCCGAATGCCTTTCTCTGGGATGCTTGGTATTTCCATCTTTAGCAATTCTAGGCCTGTTAATCGTGCAAAATATGTAAAATTAGTGCCTAGTGCTGCACTCAAAAGAGAGAATCATTCTTTTGGAGGAAAAACTTTTGACGTTTGTAGGATTTGAATTGACATATCTCCATTCAGTTCTGTCCTTTGGTGCTTCTGGAAATTCTGCTACTCAGTACCATCTTTCCTGAACCATGTGACTCAAAAGAAATTTTTCATTACCAGACTCATGTTTCGTACTCAGAATTATTTTCTACGTTTTGATTTCACAATTGCAGGATCAACTTGGGTTTGATTGCTTCAACCATTTCATTATCTTGCTTATTGTTATAAAATTTGGGTAGTGTTAGAATAAAATTTACATACTACAAACTAAGAAGGTAGTGTTATAATAAAATTTACACACTACACACTAAAAAAATTCTAATTATTCTTTACACAAAAATTTCTTTAAACTTCTCTCTTTTTTTTTTCACAATTTTCTCTTACAATTCTTTTTACAAAATGATGGTGTCTTTCAAGCTTAGAGAATAACTCTATTTATAGAGCTCTTAATTAGTGGAATACATAATCTTTCACTAATCTTAATTAGTGGTGTTTTCACTAAATGGTGGACATCAATAAAAATTCATAATTAGTGGAGTTTCTACTAATTTCCTAATAGTTCACATAAATTCATAATTAGTGGAGCTTCTACTAATATATTCATAACACTCCTCTTTGGATGTCCATCCACTACATAAAGAATATATTTCGTTAAAACCTTACTAGATAAAAATCCTGTGGGAAAAAAAATCTAGTGAAGAAAAAAGACTATAGTATTCTATATGTCTGCTTATTACTCCCCCGATAAGATGATTCCTTTAAATCTTTGAACCACGCATACCAATTTTATATCTCAACTTCTCAAATGTTGCAGTCGGTAAAGTCTTCGTGAAAATATCTGCGAAGTTGTTACATGACCGAATTTGTAGAACATCAATTTCACTTTTCTTCTGGAGTTCATGAGTAAAAAAGAATTTTGGTGAAATATATTTTGTCTGATCTCCTTTAATATATCCTCTTCGTAATTGAGTTATACAAGTTGCATTGTCTTCATAAAGAGGAATTAGAATATCTCTGATAAATGATAATCCACAACTTTCTCGGATATCATGAATCATTGATCGTAACCATACACATTCTCTACTTGTTTCATGAATGACTATACTTTCAACATATTTGAAGAAGTAGCAGCTTGGAGATATCGAAGGACTTGTTTAATTCCATTCCAATGTCGTCGTGTTGGTGAAGAACTAAATCTTGCTAATAAATTGACCGTAAAGGCAATATCAAGTCGTGTATTGTTAGCAAGATATATCAATGCATCAATTGTACTGAGATATGGTACTTCAGGACCAAGAAGTTCTTCATTCTCTTCTTGAGGTTGGAAAAGATCTTTATTCATATATAATGACCGGACAATCATTGAAATACTCAATGGATGTACTTTTGTCCATAAAAATCCTTTTTAAAACTTTTGTTATATATGTTGATTGATGAAACTTGCTAAATGTTCAATTTGTAAACCAATGCAAAATGTAATTTTACCAACATCCTAGATGTCGACTAATCAATTGTTTCTTGGAGCTCTTTAAGAGTTCCAATAAGATTAATATCATCAACATATATCACAAATTTAGAATCAGATGTTTTAATAAAAACACATAGATAAATATGTTTAAATCCCGCTTTCAATAAATATTCACTAAGACGATTAAACCACATGCGTCCAAATTGCTTCAGGACATATAATGATTTCTGCAACTTGATGGAGTACTTTTCACGAGGATAATGTTTATATGCTTCGGGCATGCAAAATCCTTTAGGGATTTTCATGTAAACATCATTTTCTAAATTTCCATATAAGTAAGTAGTGACAACATCTAATAGGCGCATATTTATTTTTTCATGTACTGCCAAACTGATAAGATATTGAAGTGTAATAACATCAACAATAGGAGAATAAGTTTCATCATAATCCATATCTGGTCTTTGTGAAAAACCTTGGGCTACTAACCGTGCTTTATATCGTATGATTTCATTATTTTTATTGCGCTTTTGCACAAATATCCATCTGTAACCAACAGGTTTTACACTTTTCGATATTCGGACTGCAGGTCCGAAGATTTCACGTTGTGTCAGTGCATTTAACTCCGATTGAATCGCATATTTCCATTGTAGCCAATCTTTTCTATGTCGACATTCATCAACTGATATTGGTTAGGATCATCATTATCCTGTATAACATCAAGAGATGTATTATATGCAAACATATTATCAATCATTGTTTCTATTTGATTCCAGCTTCTATCGAAGTGATATAATTGATAGAAATTTCAGTGTTACTTACATCAATTTCTAGTTCTTTTTCATCAGTTCTCTCTTGGCCTTTATCATTCTTTTCTAATATGATCATCTGGATTCTTTCATTCTCTCTTTTTTCGAGAATTTTTATCTTTAGAACCAAGAGGTCAGCCATGCTTTTGACATACTTTTGACTCAGCAGCTATAGGTATAATCTTTTGTTTTGTTGGAACTTCAATTCGAATAAGAGCATTTATAGCTGGAATATGCGATTTTGTTACTCTTCTGGAGTCGACAAAAACGTATAGCATTTGGTTTGCAATGCTTTACAAATGAATTTTCTTTTGAACTTCAAATTCACATGCGTTTGTATGCGGATCAAGATAATTTAATGATATTGTCTAATAAAAATCTTTCTTATACTGTTTCTATTCTCCCCCTAATTTAGGGAATAATGATTTCACAAGAGAATAAGGGAAAAAAAAAAGAAATATAAGAACATGATGACAAGTAGGAAATGTTAAGAAATCTATTATAAAAATCTCTTTTTTTTCACTCTTCCCGGTACCATCTTTTTTCTTTCTTCCTTATCTTTTCTTCTCCTCCGTCCCTCCACCTATCATCTACCTTTTCTTCTTCCTCGTATAGAGATGTATGTATCAATATATATCTCAATCATCAGTTATTAGTAAATATAAAAAAAATAAAAAATCTCAAAATAGATATGGAGACTCGTAATTCATTTGAGACATGGTCAAATTTTGACTTGGTTTCTAACGCAGAAGATTTTGATGTGTTTTCTTTTCCAAGCCAACCGCTTCCGCCTAATTTCAGGTCTAACGTAGAAGATTTTGATGTATTTTCATTTCCAAGCCAATCGCTTCCGCTTAATTTCAGGTGAGATACTTTTGAGGGCTTTCCTTTTTTTTTTTTTTTTTTAGTGTGCTTAATAATGAAATAATGAAATTAAACTCTCTTTTGATTTGTTGTGATGTAAATCAGTGAAAGTTCTGGATATACTGCTTTGGATTTTCAATTTGATTTACCCATTCAAGAAACTGCTTTTGATGTTGTTCCTTTGAATGAGGATATGCTTGTGCATGATCCTTTCTACTCCCTAATGGATTTTGAACAAAGCCAGAATATGGTTCAAGGTTATCATATATTCAAACATGGATTTTGAATAGTATTACGTTTACTGATATTGTTTTTCCTTTTCTAAAAGAAATAATAAGTGGTTTTGGCAACGAATTCGGTGTGAGGACCCATGAAATGCATAATATCGAAATTCAACATATTATTGCAGACGAAATTCCTATGGAGAAGAAGAGGATTATGAGGCAGAGAGAGGAGAAGACAATAGTTCCAAGACACTATCAAAAGAAACCATTTCGCAGTATTTTTACTTGCCAATCAAGAGTACGTCCAAAGAACTGAATATTGGCTTAACTCCTCTCAAGAACAGATGTAGGGAGTTGAGAATTCGTCGATGGTCTCATAGGAAGTTGATGAGCTTGGAGACCCTAATCAAGAATGTTCAGGTTCTCTCTCACACACACTTGTAATTTGCAAGTATGAAACTATAAAAGATTTATAAGTAAATAATGATTGGAATGAATGTATCTCCATCGATGATATCACTTCGATTTACAAGAGCAAGATAAAGATGAAAGAGGACATATGGCTGAGAAGAAGTTAAGAGAAGCTATTGAGATATTGGAACGTGAGAAGAAGTTGGTGAAAGAAAGTTCTGATATACGGTTGAAGGACCAAACACAGAAATTGAGACAAGCAAGCTTCAAGACCAAATATAATAAGAAACTTAAGGGGATGAGAAAATCTCAAGACTCATTGCGCAGTAACTTCACGGCTAATTCTGCTAATCTAGATGCTGGCCCAAGGGAGAAGGAAGAGGAGGAGGATGTTGAAGAAAAGAAACTGAAGTCTATAATTGTTACCTGTTTGTCTTCCTCTAATGCAAACATGGAAAAAAAACAACTACAAACATTCATCCTAAATTTGTCAGCTCTATTGAAAAAGAGTAACTATAAGCATGTATCATCAAGTTCATGTGAACACCAATGAGATGAATGAAGGAAATGCAAGTGAACACCAAACTTATGATCAAGAAGAGATAGATTTTTTTTTTCTGAACTATTAGCAGGAATATATATTGACATCCGAATGTAACATCTCAAAGATGTGATGCTTATTATTAATGGAAATATCCTTTTCCCTTATAATTTTTTTGTTCCACTTTAGATGGCCAGTATTTTTCTATGCTAAGAGAAATATCGAGTGTGTCCATGAACATAACCATGGCCACTGCCACAACTACGACTATAACGATGGCTTCTGTTGGAGTCAACAACATTCACTTCTAGGAGTGCTGTTGAGCCAGTTGGTCTGACTTCATGATTTCTCAATAATAACTCTTTTTTTTTCAATGAGGAGGGTAGTAATTAAATCTGTGTATACCCCTTTTCTCAATATTGTTGTTGTAGAATAATATTCGAGGCATGAAAGGTAGAGAATGTCTTTTCAAATATAGTTTTCTCCGCATAATTTTAATTGAGATGTAATTTTATAGATCGCGGAGTTATATTCATTTACGATTTTAAAATTTTACAACTTCAGGTGCAATTATTCATACCGTGCAGTTGGTAGTACGACTATCTTTAGGTGGTCAAATCATTCTTTTCAACATTTAGATGCATTTCTGTATTGAAAACCCATGACATATAATTTTTTTCAAAAATATCAAAGGTTACAAATTCGAATTTAGTAAGGTTAGCTATAGAGATCAATAAATGCGTACATGTCTTCTAATTTTGATAATAGTAGAGACTCGTGCTGATAGCGTGTTATAAAATTTGGGTAATGTTAGAATAAAATCTACACACTACACTAAGAATGTAGTGTTAGAATAAAATTTACACACTACACACTAAGAAAACTCTAACTATTCTTTACACAAGAATTTCTTCAAACTTCTCTCTTTCTTTTCTTTCACAATTTTTTCTCACAATTCTTTTTACAAAATGATGGTGTCTTTCAAGCTTAGAGAATAGCTCTATTTATAAAGCTTTTAATTAGTGGAATGTATCATCTTCCACTAATTTTAATTAGTGGTGTCTCCACTAAATGGTGAACCTCCATAAAAATTCATAATTAGTGGAACTTTCACTAATTCTCTAATAATTCATATAAATTCATAATTAGTGAAACTTCTATTAATTAGTAGAGTTTCCACTAATATATTCATAACACTTATATATTTCTAATTTTCCTTTTCTTGGCTAGCTCAATTTTTAACATCATTTCTCATTCATTTGCCTAACTGGTCTGTCCTAGTCCGTTGATGATGTGTGCTTTCTGTTTTCTAGAATCATGATTACTTACTTGAGTATGATATCTCATCTGGTTTCTGCTTTGTTGTTTCTTTCATGATGAACCTCCTTCTTCGGGAAACTTACACAAATCTTGTCTTCATATAGTACTATATTAATTAAAAACACGTATCTAGGCTCCGCCTATTGCAAGCTTTCCACGCAGTGTCTAAAGAGATTGTCTATCTAAGAATTTTTCTTCTGCCCGAGGCTGTTATGTCCCTTTCTTTAGTGTCCAACGGGGTTGTGAAAATCAACTCAAACCTGATGAAAACTACTGGAAGTGCTCAATATATTTGTGGTGATAAATCAAGCAGTTGCCTGTGTTCCTGAAGTTACTTTCTGCGGCAGTCTTCATCTATGTATCAAACACTCTAATCCATTGTACTACTTGTTTCTTTTATTTATCTTTTCTTTTACTTTTTCTTGTCTTCCCTTTTCCTTTTTGAGTGGGGTGTATTTGCCTTTTAGGACAAGGATTGTACTTGTCTGATATGTATGGTGTGTAACTTAGGGATGGCAATTTCCCATAAGTAGGGGCCGGTTTGGGTTGGAGATTCCCCAGCGTAGGCGAAAATGGAAACAGGATCCGATCCTACCATTTGGCCTATCCCTCTGTCCGGGATGAACTTTGTATTTTCTCCAGTCTTTGTGTTAGTTTTATTTTTTTTTATATTTATACGTATTTATATATACACATTTATGAATTTATATATAAATGTACATATGTTTATTACAATTGTTATTAATATATTTTGAAGATCTATTCTTATAATTTGAAATATAATAAATGATAAAATACTTTTAAAGTATTATAGAATATAAATGATAATATTTAGATGGGAAGAGGTAGTATTTTTATGATTACTTTTAGTTATTAGAAAGAATTTATTTTTTATTTTTATGTTATTTTTATGTAAAATATAAAAAACATTTGAAAAAGTAAATGATCTTCATATTTATTTTTAATTTTGCAAGTCTTATTGAATCTTGCATGAATGAAATTATGTTAGGAGATAATTTTTTGAAATTATATTTTCGTACTTTGTTGTGTTTTATTACTATTTAATATTATACCTTGATGTATTTTATTTATTGTTTGGAATTATGTTTTATAATTTTATTATGAGTTTTTTAAATTATCAAATTATGAATTTGTTAAATATTTTTAGCACCAAATTTTCCCTACTTAATTTAATTTTTTAGGTCCAATTGAAGATATTTTCCCCCAGTCTCTTCGCCCACGGGCTTCTCACTTTCCCACCTGATGGCGGGTAAAAAACGGGGATAACTTCGGCAGTCAAAATCCCCAGTTCTCCCCATTGTGGGGAGAGAGGGTCAAGGACGGGGCCGCATATGAAAAAGTGGAGGTGGGATAAAATATTTTAGGTTATATTTGAGCAAGTATTTTTTATTTTTATTTTAATTTAAATATATTATTATTTTATATAATTTTTTATTTTTTAAAAACTATCATTTATTCATAATTTATTATATATTTTTTATAAATTCGTCTAATTTTATATATTTAATAATTTTTTTATAAAATTCATGTCAAATCAATCATTTTTTACATACACCCTTAGTCTTCACTCGTGTCAATCGAGTTGCCGTCTCTACAAATGTTGGGAAATTAGTATGTAAATTATTGTCATCTATGATATTTGTCTTTAAACCTTATCTTTTCCTGTTTCAAGCCTACCATTAAGTTTTCGATCAATTAGTACCACAAGTCAAAGATCATCATATTTATTAATTTTGACTTTTTTTAACTCTATTGTATTATTTATTACTCTATTAAATTATATTATTAATAAAAAATAATGTAATCTTTTTCTTTCTGTATGTTAACAGACTTAATCTGTATTATCAAATTCTTAAATGACAAATAAAAAAAGGAGAATGCAAAATTATAATTAGACAATTGAGCTATAATTTTACCATTCCTTTATGTCGCAACTAAAAAATTGTAATGTTTCCTTTTAAAAAAATCTATCATACTGAAAAAATTTAAGTAACATTAATGTTAATTTTATTAATATATCATTGTATTAAATAGTTTTGAAAAATAGAAGTGGTGTAACTTTGGAAAGAGAATGAACCAAATAAATTTTAAAATAAGAAAACAATTGTATAGAATATTAAATTTATAGATAAATTTGGAATGTACAAACAAAGCTTTACTTCCCCTAATTCAAAATAAGTATCATTTTAAAAGTAAATTTTTGTTGTTTTGCAAAAAAAAAAAAAAAATGAGCATTATTTTCCTTATTTACCCATTTAATAATGCAATTGTGAGATGAGAGAGTATTGTTGGAAGGAGGGGAGAATTATAAGGTGAGAGAATAAATATATATAAAGTTTGGAACATTAAAATATTAATTAAGAGTGTATATGTATTGATTATTTTTAATAACTTCTTAATTTGTGTAAATTCTTTTAAAATGACACTTATTTTGAATCGAAGAGAATATAAATTGGAGAGACTAACCAATTTTCTTAAAATGTAAAAAATAGTTAAATGTGACAGATAAATAGGTTAGTATTCATTCCGTCTCAAATTATCTTTCCTATTTTTAACTTAATTTTTGTCTTAAATTATTTGTCTCTTTAAGAAATTAAGATTTAACATTCTAAATTTACCCTTATTTAGTAATATTTTATTTTCCAAACATATTAAATAATTCATTTTCCAACAAGTTGATTTATTTAAATAACAGAAAGAAGAAACAATTTGGGGTATATTAAAATTTTAAATTTTGAGTACTTTTTAATACTGGTTTAATTAATTAAATGAAACAGATAATTTTAAAATGAGGGAGTAGCATATTTCATATTTGGTAGCTTCGTAAGTACTTTTTCAAACAAGTCATAAAAGAATTCAATGATAAATGGGGTTAATTTTAAAAAACCCTCTATACTTATATGTGTTTGATAATTGAGTATTTAAACTTTTAATTTTGATAATTGAATACTCAACATTAAAAGTTTGGGTATTCAGTTGTCGAAATTAAAAGTTTGGGTGTTGTCAAACTTAAAAATTTAGATATTTAATTATCAAATGTACATAAAAGTATAGAAGATTTATTCAAAATTAACTCAAATTACTTTTAAATCTTACATTAAACAAGATTAACCTCTTACTTTTTATTTTTAAAATTTTATTTCATTTTTATTTTTAATTTTCAGATAAAATCATACATTTTTAAATATTAAATTAATTTAAAAAGTAATTTGATTAAAAATATTTAGTAATTCTAATTACAATCAATTGACTACCAATTCTGAAAGAATTGGAGTTCCATCTTTTTTTCATTTCCATTGAAGAGTTTTTTATGTATTTCCATGCTCCTGGGAGATCTCGAAAAATAAAAAAAGTTATAATTCGAATTATTAAATATTTTAAAATTTTTATGAAGTATGCAATATATATATATATATATATATATATGCGGATTTTATATATTATTAATGTTTGTTTGGTTAGAAATTTTTGAATTAATTTGATATTTAAGAATGTATGATTTTGTCTAAAAAATGAAATAAAATTTAAAAAATAAAAACTAAGAGAATAGTCTTGTTTAATATACGATTTAAAAGTAATTTGTATTAATTTCAATAATTTTTTTCTATTTTTATGTATTTGACAATTAAATATTTAAAATTTTAATTTTGATAATTAAATACATAAACTTTTAATTTTAACAATTAAGTACCTAATTTAGGATTTTAGCAATTGATATATCTACTTGTCAAAATTAAAAATTTGAATACCTAATTATCAAACACATAAAACTACAGGGGGGTTTTTGAAATGAAACCATGATAAATGCTACAAGGAATTCCACAAAATTTTAAAAATAAATGCATCCTAGATTTTCAAGGATCATTAGTAAACCACCCTTTGCTCTCACGTGGATTCTGAAACACCACGCGGTGACCGTGGCGGCAAAACGCTGGACCCCACAGCCCACGCGTCATGACGGCCGTTGAAAAATGCGAAATAATGATTTGTTTAAAAGATTTGAATGTACACCTCATATTCCTATTCCATTAGTATCCTTCAGTTTTGGGCAAAGCCAACTCTGTTCTATTCAATTAAACTCCTTGCGACAGTTAAAATATAAGAGAAGTCAGCTCCTCCGAAACGAGTTGGCCGGATAAAAAGTGTAAGGATTGAAAAATTACGAGTTTAAATTATATGAATATTTATTAATTTTCTCAATTGAATCGATCAGTTAAGATTTTTTTAGATTAGTTTACATTTTCATAATTCTTTATCAGTTAAGACTACGAGACGAATTTTTACAATATATATGATAACGACTATGAACTTCTCTCATATCTAAAAAAAATAAGAAAATTTGAATTTTGTTTTGGCAACAAGACCCTATACCTAATGTTTTCTTTAAAAGAAAAGAAAAAAGAAAAAGACAGGCTCTATGTGAAATGATGATTAAATTCAAACTAGGATCTAAAGAAAAGGATTATTATTTGTTAATGTGGGACTATGACACCGATAAAGAAGAAACATATTGTCAATAAAGCAAATTTTTGATGATGACAAATGTTGGGTTAAAACGGTGGGGTTTATCATAGCTAAGAAGAATAAGTCATTGAAAAATGTTATTCTTTTTGTAAAATGATACTATAGGGACATAGCTTTATATATTATAAATTATATCTTTTACAAATGTAGAAAATTTTGTTATTCTAGTCTTTTAATTTTTAATTTTTATAGTTTTAGTTTTTTTTCTTTTTTTAAACTTTTTAAATCTTCTAACTATTTCGAATAACTTTTTGAGTTCTATTGTTGATAGTATGATCAATGAAAACAGTCATAAATATAAAAAATAATTAAAGGCTCTAAAAATTTTTTAAAAAGAAAAAAAAGTCTCAAACTATCAAAAAAGAAAAATTAAGAGAATAAAATGGTGAATTTTTCAAAATTGAAGTTAAGGTCCCACAAACCTATTGCTCTGAGATAATCACAGTTCTGGTAAGTTTTTTAATTTGATATCAAAATATGTTTCCAAAACGAGTCGGTTTCCTAATCTGTTTTAGATTTATATTTTGTTTCCTATTCCTATTTTGTTAGTTTTCTACTTCTTGTATGCTTTAAATGAGGTAATTTCATATTTGATTTTTCTTATTCAACTTAAATATTTAAGAGTTTATTTATAAGATTAAGAGAAGAAGAGGTTATATAAGTATACTTCTTTTAAGTTTTTTTTGAGGGATTGATATATTACTTTCCCAAGTACTATATATTTAGGAGGTATAATTAAATTTATTGGTGTACGATGACTGTATTTTAAACCCTTAATTTGTACTACGTTCAAGGAATTTTGTGTTGATTTGTGAGTCTAAGGGCAATCACGTCAAATTAGTATCAGAACTAGAATAGCCTTATTCTAATCAAAGGTAAAATTACAAGAAAAAAAAAAAATCACAAAATCATCACAACAAATTGAGGTGGCAAAACAGAGAAATTCAGAGCCAAAAATCAGCCACTAGAAGAAGGTCAAATTCTCAAAATTCTAACTAATTGGTTGTTATGATCTTGATCCAATATGTTGAATTGATGTTAGGAAATGCAATTGACAAGAATATTCATTGAATGAAAAATTTGTCAATTTAGTCCCTTAATTTTTTAGCAGTTTTAACTCCTTTTTTTCTTCTTCTTTTTTTTTTAATTTGCGGGTTCCCTAGCTATTTTCAGGTAACATTTTTTGTCTTATTATTGATGGTCTGAATAAAGAAAATCGTTATAAGGATAAAAAAAAAATTGTCTAAAAATAATTGAGGAATCTAAAAAATTGAAAAAAAAGATTAAAATCGCCAAAAATTAACAATTAAGGGACTAGATTAATGAATTTTTCACAAACATATAACAGTTTAAAAATTGCGGTCCATAAATTTAGTGAAATCGATTAAGATTCAAAGGGGAAAGTTTTTATAACCCTATTTTTTTTTTCAAAAAATTTTCCTGAATTTTACCTTTTGCTCCTCCCCTCAAAAAATTCCAAAACTGTAACATTATCCTCTAAATATTATTTCATGTAAGTCCCTTCAATCTTAACTTTCTGATTTTCTCCCTAAAAAAATTGATACATTTAATAATAATAAAAAAAGGAAGTAAATAAGATTCTCCATGATTTTCTAAGTACTAAAACTATTATGGGTACAATGGCAAAATAAGTTGGTTTATCACATATACATTTATTACTAAATAGTATGTAGAATATTAATTATGTTTTAAAAAAAAAAATACTATTTCTACTATTTTCACAGACTTTTAAATGTTAAAAATTATATATTTTAATAAAAATAATATTTATATGATATTATTTCTTTTTAAAAAATAAAATATTATCAACAATAAATTTTCTCTCATAATTTCTTTTTCTTTAGGTAAACATTTCATCCACCACTCCTTTATTATAACAAACCATTGACAAATAATATATTAAATTGATATTAATTGTGCAAGGAAGTTTCTTCGAGATGACGTAGATGCAAGTACACTTTAGACATTTTACCCTTCACGTTTTCTTTGGCTTCTTATAAACATGCGGGAAAATTAGTGGTTTGAAAGCAAATATACGTAAAATGGGGTGCCCCTATATATCAATATGCCTGTACATTACTGTTGAATACCCTGGAATCTGGATTCCTGTTTGGAAAAGACAAAGCAACATACCGTTATCAAGATATGATCTTGATGCTTCTGATCACTCTTCAAGCTTGAAGGTTGTCAGGACATCAAGATCTATTTTTCCCTTGAGTTCAAGTTCCATTATCTTTTTCCTCTGCATTTCATTTTCTTTTTGTGGGCTTGTTCTTCTTTTTCAAACAGGAATTTGGGTTTCAGCCATTTTTGTTGCTTTTCTTCTGTTCAAATTTGAAATTTGCGCCTGTATTCTTTTTTGGGGTTTTAGCACTTGCAATGGCTTTTTCTTGTTGGCGAAGGGAGGGTCGTTTCAACTTCGAAAGGGATTAATAATAGATTGTTGTTGTTGCGGTTGTTGCCGAACCCTCTGCTGCTTCTTCTGTTTTCAGGGTTGATTTCAATTTCTGCACTCTACCCCGGTAATATATGTATTTCCCCCCTTTTTGTTTTGATTGAATTTGATCTTTCTAGTTCATATGGTGGTGGAAAGAGTCGCAACCTTGATTACTTTTGGGTGCTGGAATTATTGTCTTTTTACGTGTTTGTTGGGCACAGAATGTTTGTTTGATTCTTATTTCCAATTTGAGGTCCTCTGTTTATTCAGTTGGAAGTGGATCATTGTTGTTTAGGAAATCTTTCTTCATTTCTGATTCTAGGCTACTAGAAAATGTCACCCTGAAATTTCAAAAATTTTCCTTTTTTGTTTTCTTTATATTTCAAATTTCAAAATTTTGTTTTCAATTTTTTTTCCCTTTTGATTTTGATCTGATTGATCGGCTGATAAATTTCATTATTTTGCTAAATTGCTGTCTTTTCACGTTTGGCAGGTATCTCCAGCACCCAAAAAAGAAGGCCATGGCTGAAAGTGTCAGTGGAATATCCCAAGTTGACATAGATTCTTTGAAAGAAACCCTCTGTGCTCAACAACGGTTACTGCAGAAACTTTACAATGAGTTGGATGCAGAGAGAGAAGCATCTTCTACTGCAGCTAGCGAAGCATTATCTATGATATTGCGTCTGCAAGGAGAAAAAGCTGCGGTGCAAATGGAAGCCGAGCAATATAAAAGAATGGTAGAGGAAAAGATGTGTCATGCAGAGGAATCTTTAGCAATTTTTGAGGACATTATGTATCAAAAGGAAATGGAAGTGGCTGCTTTGGATTATCAAGTGCAGGCTTATAGGCACAAGCTAATAAGCATGGGCTGTGTTGATCCAGGAAATGGTGAAATAAAGTTTCCTGAAAATCTCTTGCAAATAAGCGAAACTAAATCATGTGAAGTTCGTTACCCAAGCTTAGCAAGAAGAAATTCTGCGCCCATGCTACTGCCTCCCAAATATCCGCACACGAAGAAAGGCATTGTCGACAAAGATAGATCTTTAAGTCCAGACAGAGATCTGGTTGCAAAGGATGTTGAAGACTACACAGGTCACTATTTTAGTGACTCAAACTCTGATTCAGGTAAGAAGACTGAGAGTTCGGCTGTAGGAGATATTAATTCATATTGGGAGGAAATAAGAAAGTTAGATGGACGTGTAAAGGAGATAGCAGGAGTGAGCTATGCTAACTTGCGAAGTTCAACTAGGTCTCCTTCACCAGTTTCGCATCACTCTGGCAATTCATATGATCTAATAAAAGGAGCTGCTGTAAATGAAACAGATCAAGTTAAACATCCTGGAAAAATGGTGGATACTGACATAACAACTGAATGTGCTTCTTCCCCTGGGGTACTTGATGTCTTTGAAGTTCCTCAGACTGATCAGAACTATGATGCTTCTCAATTGCACACTAGGATTCAGGAGAAGATGATATTGCAAGGTGAAGATAAGCTTCAAAAGCCAGATTATGTTCCTGAAGAGATTGTTAAGGCATCTACTAAAGACGAAACCGATTGGCTAAAGAGAATGCTAAAATCTTCCCACGGTGAGAGCAATTTAAGCAGACAAAGTGAGGCTGTTGCAGTTGACTGCAACATGGCAATTGTTCACACTACAAGAAATGTTTCTGAAATTCCAAACAGGCTGCACCATCACAATAAGATTTCAGAAATAGTTGAGGTTGGGGAACGAGCTGTAAGACAAGAACCTTCTGCTAGACGGGAAGAACTGAAATTGTTGAATGAGATAAGAGAGCAATTAAATTCAATACAGTGTGACATCAGAAGATTGAGACCTAAGAAAGCCTCCCAAAGAGATGAACTAGCCTTTGTCACTCTCAAGGAGGTATTCCTATTTAACTTGTTTTCCATGCTTCATTTATTTGTTGGAAGCCGAAGTTTCTAAAGAACAAGCATTGACATATCTCTATCTTCATTTCTATTCACGGTTCACTTGATATTAGGATTTCCCGTTTACTTTCTTAATGAAGAGCATCCTAGGTAACCTTTTGCTGCTTTGTAAGTTCAAATACTGAACTTTTGTGATGCATTGATATTATGGACAGGAAATGCTGCACTTTTGGCTTTGATTCTTCAATTTCCCTGAACTGGAGAAAAGCAAGAATTATGGTGGTCATCCATTTCTAAGATTCTTCCACTTGTCAAACCTATTATGATGTTACTTCATGAATATGGATGGAGTATTTGCCTCATGGATTTTGGATGTGAAGAGATTTTTGCACTGTAGCTTGATCTTAACTACATTTAATGTATTCTTTTTTTTTTCCCTGTAACTTCTTCATGGTGTGTATATCATGTATAGCTTAGACACCTGTATTTTAACACGGTAGGACAAAAGTTTGTTTTTCAATGCGTCCCCATAGTGCTGTAAATAAGTCTGTACATCATTCTAGTGAAAAGGAGGAAGCTTTCACAGCCTCGGAGTGAACAGTTCATTATCAATATACTTGTATTTATACTTGTACCGAGCACTTGCGGTCTTTGTATATTTTGCAGTTGCATATTATTTCTTGCTACATTCTTGTGCAAAGTTATTACTTTTGATGTGATGAGCATTGAAACATCAAGAAATCTTTGAAATTCTCAAAACTTTGCATGGACTTTGGTTAAGGTTTCATGGTGCAGGTACAGGTTAAAGTATCCAGTGTTTGATAAGCCTTCTATTGGCTCTTGGTCTATACTCCCCACTAATTATAAAGGATATATCAGTGATTTCATAGTTGCATCCTTACCTTCATTCTTGACTGTATGAGAAACTCTTAAAACGCCAGAATTATTTCAAGAACTTATGGGACTTCTGGGAAGTCTCCCATCATAGCCTCATAGAAGTGGTTTAGGTGTCAGGAAATTCTTTTAAAATGATTTATTGGTAGAATTATTCAGTCAGACCAATACTCTCAATCAGAAACAGCAATGGCATCTAACTTACTTCTGAGCGATTTGGGAATCCTTCGCATATTTCTGATGAAGATAGACAGTACACTGGCTTAAATTTTAATGGTGATGGCATCCCAATCATGACAAATTCCAATGTTCATGTGATAAACTGGTGAGAGAGTATGGAATGGATGTAGAAATCTGGCTAGAATATTACAAACTCTTAGCTGCAGAAGGCTGCTGATTAGCACAAACTAGCTAATTGTTTGATCTATTTTGCAGAATCGCAGAGTATGAGATGCAATATTTGAGTAAGCTGAAGCCAAATGGGCATCCAAAAGTGAGTTTAAACAACTATATTCCTTCTCATTATAAGAAGTCCTTTGGATATTTGGACCACAAGAGACGTCCAGACATTTCAGCTATCCTAAATTTTCGAATAAAACAGTACGAGAAAGTGATGAAGACAGAGAAAACCAGGAAAAGGGATTGGTATGCCACTGACTGTATTCGTGCTCGTTGTAAGGTTTACAAATAGCTAATGTGACTGATCACACTTCACACACACACAAAATAAGATTAAAAGCTGCTTTAGATTTAAGTGTTCTGAAATTTGTTTTCCCTTTTCTTTGATCGTCTCTTTTATTGGTTCATTTCATCGAACAAATGCTGTTTGCTTCCCATTGCATATATCTTTCAAAAACATCAAGAGACCTGCATTGGTGCCAAATGGCGATTGAATACTTTCGAAAGCTGAAGAAAATAGTAATGTAGAGAATAGCAGAATCAGCAATGAGCATAATGCTTCCTCTTATTTCATTGAAGAAGAACTGATACATTAATGTTATATATATACATCTGAAATTGGATTTCAATTAAACTATCAACTAAATCTAATGAAATCTGAAGTACATCGTGTAAAATAATTAACAGCTGTTAACAGCTTTTAAACATTTTGCATTGGCGCCAAGACAAAGCTTTAATCGGGATCAAAATAGAATTCTGTTGATGACTTGGCATATGAACTGGAAACAGCATCTGGAACAGCTGACTTGGCAGCATCCTGTTGTACTGCAGCAACTGACTTGGCAGCAGACTCAGCAACATCCTTTCGAGTCTGCTTCTTATCTTTGAGCCTTTGATACTTAACTTCAATAGCTCCCCTCAAGCTGAATGCAGAAAGAACTCCTAAATGGGATAATAGAAAAGAAAAAGGACCAGGAGCTAAAGCCTTTGTAAAAATGTCAGCTAACTGTTGAGCAGATAACACCGGTAAAGGCTTAATGTAACCATCTTGATACTGATCTCGAACAAAATGATAATCCAACTCTATGTGCTTAGTCCTTTCATGAAACACAAGATTTTCAATCAAGTATATGGCACTTCTGTTGTCACAGAACAAAGGAACAAGTAAAGCACAAGGAAAACCAAGTTCATGAAAGAAATGGATAAGCTACTACAGTTCACAAACAGACTGAGCTAAAGCCCTATATTCTGCTTCAGCAAAACTTCTAGCAACTACTGATTGCTTCTTGGATTTCCAAGACACAAGAGTAGAACCAAAATAAATGCAATAACCAGTGATGGATCTTCAAGAATCCATACAGCCAGCCTAATCTGAATAAGCATAAACTTGCAAGGCAAATGAATTATCAGCTGGAAAATGTAATCCAAAATCAATAGTACCCTTTAGATATCTAAGAAGCCTATAAACAGCTTGCATATGAAAGACTGTTGGAGCTGTGAGGAATTGACTGAATTGCTTAATTGCAAAAGCTATATCTGGACGACTATTAGTCAACTATAACAATTTTCCAACTAAACTTCTATAAAGTGAAATATCAGAAAACAATTCTGAATCTCCAGCAGCCAATTTGACCTTATTGTCTAAAGGAGTAGACACTGGTTTACATCCAATGTATCCATGTGTTTGAAGCATATCCAAAATATACTTCTGCTGAGATAAAACAATGCCACTTGAATCTCTATGAATTTCAAAACCCAGAAAATAGTGAAGATCTCCCAGATCTTTTATTTGAAACTGATGATGTAACTAATTTTTTACTTCAGTAATAGCATTAAAGTGAGGGCTCAAAACAAGAATGTCATCAACATACACCAAGACAGCAATAAACAAGTCAGTGGTCTTCTAAAAAAACAGACTATAGTCACTTTTTGACTGACAAAAACTAAGTGAAATCAAGTAGGCAGTAAGTTTAGCATTCCACTGCCTACTAGCCTGTTTTAGACCATATAATGACTTGTCAAGTTTACAAACCAAAGAGCTATCTGCAGTGACAAATCTTGGAGGCAAATCCATATAAACTTCTTCAAGCAAATCACCATGCAAAAAGGTATTATTCACATCTAATTGATGAATATACTATTTAGATTTTACAGCAAGAGCCAACATCAACCTAATAGTTGTAATCTTCACCACTAGAGAAAATGTGTCCAGAAAATCAATTCCCTCTTATTGTGTGTAACCTTTGGCAACAAGTCTTGCCTTATACCTATCAACTGATCCATCATCCTTATATTTGATTCGATACACCCATTAACAACCAATAGTTTGCTTTCCAGCAGGTAAAGGAACTAAATGCCATGTTTTGTTTTCCTTTAAAGCAGTAATCTCAGACCTCATTGCTTGACACCATTCTTTGAATTTCACAGGCTTAAAGTAATGCTTAGGTTCAAAATATTTGTTTACATTGCATAGAAAGGCTGAGGATGCAATGGAAGGAAGAATAGAATATGGTGTAGTGATTTTGTGTACTTTAGAACAAACATGATCAGATAAATGAGCATGTGTAATGATAGTTCTAGTGGATCTTCTAAGAGGAACTTCAGAATTAGAGGTGTAAGGTAAATGTGAATCTTGCTGAGAAGAAATGTGAGGCATTTGAACAGATGTAGCATAAGGTAATGGTAACATAGGTTTGCTCAAAGTTAAACTAGATGAAGTAGGTTGATGAGCAAATGGGAAGTAAAATTCTATGAAGTATACATTTCTGGATAGAAAGATCTCTCTAGAAGAGAGATCTAGTAACAGAAAACCTTTTGTGGTAGAGGAATAACCAAGAAAAACACATGGTTTGCTTTTAGAATCAAATTTACCTTTGTGTGGCAACTGGACACAGGCATAGGCCAAACTACCAAAAACCTTAAGACTGCTATAATCTGGAGACTTTTGATTTAGTTTTTCAAATGGAGTTTGTTGATTTAACACAGGAGTAGGAGTAAGATTTATAAGATGTACAACCTGTTGAACATAATACCCGCAATAGGCAAGAGGAATTTTGAGATTGAAACCTAAGTGCTCTAGCAATATTAAGAATGTGTTGATGCTTTCTTTCTACAATTCCATTCTACTCAGGAGTATAGGGACATGATGTTTGATGAACAATGCCATTTGAATGATAAAAATCAGTAATCTGAAATTCAAGACCATTATCAGATCTTAAGGTTTTAACTTTCTTACGAAATTGAGTATTAACATAAGCAATAAAATATTGAATCAAAGGTCTAACTTCAGATTTTTGTTTCAGCAAAAACACCCAAGTAAATCTGCTAAAATCATCAACTACAGTAAAAAAGTATTTGTGACCATGAATGGTACTGGTATTAAAAGGTTCCCAAATGTCCGTATGAATCAAGTCAAAAACAGATTCTATAGTGCCTTGATGTAAAGAAAAAGAAGATTTGTGTTGCTTTGCTAATGGACAAATTGGACAAAAAGTATCAACAGTAGGTAGAACAATGGAGGGATCAATCTTTTTCACTTCAGCTAATTGTTTTGCAAACAAATGACCTAGCCTAAAATGCCATAACAGTGTCTTAATATAGAATTTACCCTTGGAGATATCATAGACTGAATTCACAAGAGATGAATGCTGGTGTGAATCAAGATGAAAAAGGCCTCCAGATAGACTAGCTGATCCAATCATCCGACCATGATGTGGATCCTGAATAAAATAAGAATTATCTCTGAAGGTTATAATACATTTTAGTTGTTGAAGAAGTCTACTAACAGATATCAGATTGGAAGAGAATTTAGGAATGAATAGGACTTGATCTAAAACTAGAGAAGAACTCAATTGTACTGTGCCTATGTGTGAAACATGAACTATATCTCCAGTTGGTAACTTTATGGACACATTTTGTGCAAAATGATAATCAGTGAAAGAATCTAAACAAGAGCAAATATGGTCTGTTGCCCCTGAATCCAAAATCCAAACTGAAGAGTAGGTACCTGTATTTTGAGCTGGACAAGATAGATTTGAGAAATTTGGTTGCAAAGTAGCTTGGTTGATTGAATGTTTATGATCAGACACAACAGTGATCTTGGAAGATGGAGCAAGCTGTGATTGAACTAATTTCAACAACTGTTAATATTGTTCTTGAGTGACATACTGTGAAGTCTGAGAATCCATTGAAGTGGTTGAGTAACTTGATACTGAGTTCATTCCATGAGAGACATGCTGAAAAATATTGCTGTCAACAGCAGCATTAGCTTGTGGCATGAAACTCTGATTCCCCATATTTTTGTTTTTGTTTCTGTAACTTGCTGGAAATCCATACTTCTTATAGCATCTATCTATTGTATGTCCCTGCATTCCACAAAAACTGCATTGCAACCTTTTATTCATATTGTTCCCTTTCCTAAAACCTTGGTATCCAGCACTCTGAGCATTTTTCCCATTAGCATTTCCAAATACATTTGATATGATCTCATGTTTGGGAACTTGTCTAAATGGTGTGTGTGAATCAATCACATTGTTTCTTGTAGAAAATACTTGAGGATTTGCAGAAGCTGAACTATCACCATGTGTAGAATGGTAGTTAAGGCATCTTTCATGAGTAGAGACCATAGAGAAAACCTGATTTATAGTTGGAAATGGTTTTGTCAGCAAGATTTGAGACTTTATCCCCGCAAAATCTTCGTTCAATCCTTTTATAAATCGAATAACAAAGTCGGCATCCTTATTTGTCTTGACATCAGGCAATGCTGGACATTGGCATTTAGGATCACAGTGGCAAATAGGAAGAGGCCTTAGGTTCAACAATTCTTCCCATAAGGTCTTTAGATTTGTATAGGGGCGGTAATATTGAACACGACACGAAAATGACATGATTATAGCGGGTTAAGGTTGAAGTTTCGCGAGTTCGGATCAAAACGGGTTGACCCGTTTAGCTTTTAACGGGTTCGAGTCATAAACGGGTCGAACCCGTTTTGACCCGCCAACCCGTTTCTTTTTTTTTTTTTTTCACAAAAAATCCAAAAAACCATACCCTATCACTCGAGAGTGTGTGAACTGAAAGTCTGAAACCGATCACTCTCTCCTCACCGTTGCCTCTCACTCTCTCCTCGTCGTCATTCTCTCCTGGTCGTTGCTGTCAGCTCTTTGGCGGCCTTCACTACCGCTATTGACCAGTGGCTCCCTCGACTTCAATTGGAAAGGAAAGGAGCTCAGTGGCAGAGCTTCCGTGACTGACTTCCTAAGGTAACTACTCCCTTAAGTTATCTGCATCTGCATTAGCTTTAATCGAGCATAATCGAGCAAAATATATAGTGTGCGTGATCAAATCGAGCATGTTTGATTGTTGATTGTTGGAGAAACCGCCAAATGAGCTTGCATCTACGTGTGTATTTCATACTTTATTGAGATTTTTGGGCAATTGCAGAGATGAGCTTGTTTGATTGTTGGAGAAACCGCGAGGTTTTGGAGTGATAATGGGGGGATTTTTTTGGTCGAATTTAGACAATGTATGGAGACTATTATATGAATAATTATGAGAAAGGCCAAATGTGAGCTTGTTTTGTCGCTTTGATGGGTTCTTTTAGAATTTTGCCTGGTTTATTTTTGTTCTTTTGAGTCGAAAATATTGGACGACTTGTCTACAATTCTTGCATGTACTGAATGTTCATCAAGCTGGAAGAGCATAAATAAGTTAAAAGTTTAGTCCCTTTGCAAAACCAGTTGAAGCGCTGAACGGAGGCATTTTTCTTTTTCTTCCTTCTTTCTGTTTAACAGTCAATTTCCTTGGAGCTTGACAGAATTTCATGAGTCTAAATTCTGCATTGCATTGCATCTGCCTCTCTATTGAATTGGATGGTCAAACGATCTGCCCTACATTTGTGGAACCGATTGGTCTTGGTAGCAAGAGCTTTACTCATCAAACTACTGCTTTGATTCAGAGTTAACTTTTATTTCTCTGTGGTGGATAAAAATAGAAATTGTGATCATTTTTCAATTACAGAAATTCAGAGTTAACTTTGATTACTGCTTTGATTCAGCATGTATATTTTTCAATATGAAACTTTCTTATTACATTTTATCTCCATCTAAATTGGTTATTGTGATCATTTTTCAATTTGTATGATCATTTTTCAACAATATTACACAAAAACTTCTGAATTATTACACAACCTTAATCAACAATATTTCACATCGCACTGGGATATTCCAAAATAAAAATTTAAAGTGAAATATCAAGATACCAAACTCTTGACACTATAGAAAGAAAAATGAACTGATAAGAGAAACACAATCACATCTCTTTGATACCTCTGCTAATAACAAGGTGTTAGGAGTCGTGGACTCCTAAATGCGAAAAACATCTACGAATCCGTCCCGAGGACCCAAGTAAACGATTAAGAAGATCTAAGGTTTAAGAATTACCTCTGGTTGCTGTAACCGAAATCCTTCGATTCTGATTGCGCTGTTGTACGTTCGACCCGAACAATCACCAGACGTTGCAGTATGCGAACGTCCTCTATCGGATACACACCGCGAACTCACTCGATACCCGGGAGTGCTAGCGCCTAGGGTTTGAGAGATTTTTTTTTCTTCTTCTGATAGAGAATGGCACGAATGTTCTCAACCAAAAAATTGGACTATTGAAAAGACGGCTAGGGTTTTCTTAAAAACCCCCGAACCTCTTAGAGTCCAACCCTAATAATATCTTATCATATTCTAATTTAAATTCAAATTAAATTAAAACTGATATGATAAGATTCTACCATTATCTTGGTAATTTAACTAATTAATTTACAGAGTCAGATTCTTATAATCTGGACATCATCCAGATACATCGAATGTGGACATATTTCCAGATTCATTGTATCTGAAAAATTTTCTAAGTACGATTAACTTAGACATATTTCCAGATTCATCGAATCTGGTCACCAGAAAAATAACCTAACAAGTTCGCTTATTGTGTGACCCTATAGGTTCATTTAACACTGACAGTGTGCCTAAATCATATTTAAATGGCCCACAAGTTATAAGCGGTTTCTAGCAAAATATTATAACTATCCAGGTTAAATGAAGATCGATGATCTCTTTGAACCAAACCATAATTTTATATTTAGTCCTTTTGTCACACGATATCCAGATTAAGCATAAGGCACGGAGCATGTCATCCTTATTAAGCTTAATCAATTATTTCTTGATTTCATAATAGACTGTTCAAACAAATGATATCAATATCTTAGATTGATATATTTGAGCACGACCATGCATTTTTAACAGTCTAACTTATCAAGGGGCCTATGGATATCTCTCCCATAATTGAGAGGGACAAATTCCTTCACAATCAATCATATTCCTCTCCTTGATTTATTCTATATCCAACAGTAGTCTAATTTATTATCTGGTTAAAGACAACTTTAGACAATGTCAAAATATAGAATTTATCAAGTAGGAAACTATGATGAATTTAGGTCGAAGGACTTTCAATATTATTATGGCTAGAAAGTACTTATGACATATTCCATGAAGTACTCTCACAATGGGTCATGTCCAATACAATGTTCTCTAACATTTATTTATGTCTTGACTCGATATCACAAATATCCATGGTCAGTAAAACATAGCCATCAAGTCACAAACATACTAATCTTAATTTATTATTATTCCAATAATAATAATCGATCAAGAACAGTTTTAGAATAGTCATTGTATTCATTGTAGGGTTTTACTATCAAGTCACGTACTTGATGACCAACAAAATAAAACTTACTATTCATAGAAAGGAAAGCCTCATAGTATTATATAAAACATAATGACAATAGTATAAATACAAATTGACTCTAGGGCATATCCCCAACACAAGGAAACAAGAAAATGAAAAGCAAAAGTTTCTAAAATAAGCAATCTATATATGCTATGAAAACTGAGAGAAAGATCAATTTGCAACCTGAAATATAGTTATCAAGGTTACATCCACATAGTGACCTAGTAATCACTTATCAATTTATTGACAACTTGTGATCTAGTTTTTTGCACGCTCTTCAACAAACCAAGCAATACATCAGTGTGAACGGTTCTCTCATGAGCCTTATCAGCAACAATAAAGGAACTAATGGCCCGAATGGTTCTTGGATTCATTTTGAAGTGGTATTTGGTAAGGAAAGCTCACTTAGAACTTCTCTTTCAAATTTGGTGGAATTCCTACAGTTGAATCTTGAGTTTGGTAATTTATTGTGAATTTTTGTAGCTGAATTTTTTGTCCAATTTGGAGCTTGAATTCTGCATTTTTTGGGCTGATATTGATCAATTTAAGCTGCCAATGATTGGGCTGTTTATTGATTGATTTTTGTGAAGGGTATTTTGCTACAAAATTATGCTATATTAATTTTTTTGTGACAATTTTGGGGCTATTTTATGTGTTGAATTATTGTGGATTTTTGTGAAGGAGTTGTTGGAGTATTGAGCTACTTGTTCAGGCAAATTGTTGGTGTTTGGTGTCGTGAAAAATTGAGATTAACTCTTGCTGTACTTTTGCATTTTCATCACTCCGTTAAGCTTTGTTTTCTTGATTGAACATTGACTATTTGCATTCCAATTATTCCAACTCAATTCTTTGTGATTGTGAGCTTACAAAATCCTTTGATATTCCGTTGTGATCAATTCTCTTAGCTAATGTTCTTTGAACTAAATCCTTTCTCAAATAGCTCCTAAAAGGAAGAATCCACCTAGGCAAGGGAGTAGTTCACATTTGCAAACTTTTGAACAATCTAGAGAAAGGATGAACATATATTGATCATAACGTCTTAGCACATCTAGGCATGAAAATATCTTGCTGTAATTTAGTTAGTAATTTAGTTTAATTTTTTTTCCCAATATATCTTGCTGTAAAATATATATGACAGTGGAGATACGGGCCATTAGTTCTTAAGGTTTGCTAGTCTTTGTGTATTCTCTACTTAATACAACTAAGAAATGCTCCAGTTAATCTACTTCATTTGCATGTGAGCTAAATACTGTCTTCAAATTTCACATGCTCTATTTATGAATTTTTTTAAGAGTTCAACTTGTCAACTTTATCCCCCTTCCATAGCTATTTGTACTTTTTATGGTTTTGTTATATGGAATATATAATTGTAGCATTCCTAACATACTTGAGGTTAATTATATCTTTTTCACTAATTGTAGAGATGGATACATTGTTACCTCCACCATAAATTGATGAATTGCAGCAAGAGTTTGTTGAACTTGAAAGTGACACAGAAGATGAAAGTGTTGAGATGGTTGGAAATAACAACAGAGAGGGTGCAAATTCAAAGGATTCTTCTACCACTCAAATAGGTTAGAAACGTAAAAGAAAACTCACAAGTAATGTTTGGCAATATTTTAACCTACTACCAATTGGTGAAGATAGAAAAGAAATATGCAAGTGCAAGTATTGTGGCCAAACATATCTTTCAGCTAGCAAATATGGGACAGGTAACCTGAAAAAATATATTAAGAAATGTTCTAGGATTGATTCAAAGGATATAGGACAAATGCTCATTGAATCTAGTGGTGGCAGTATGAATACTAGATCTAGGAGATTCTGTCAAGCAAAGTTTAGAGAGTTGTTGATTAATGCTGTGATACAACATGATTTGCCTTTATCTTTTGTGGAATATGAGGGCATTAGGGCTGTATTTTCCTACTTAGAGCCAGATGTGTCTCATATTAGTAGAAATACTGCGAGGCAAGATATTAAAAATATACATGCTGATTATATTGCCAAGATAACTCTTCAACTTAAACAATGTCCTGGTAGAATTTGCTTGACTTTTGATTGTTAGACTTCAATAGCTACAGATGGATATATGACTTTGACTACATATTTTATTGACAAGAATTGGGTATTGCATAAAAAGATTTTGAATTTTTCATACATGCCTCCACCTCATTCTGGTGTTGCATTAGCTGAAAAGATTTATAGTTTGGTTGCTAGTTGGGGAATTGAGAAGACGTTATTTTCTATAACTTTGGATAATGCTTCTGCCAACAATTCATGTGTTGAGCTTTTGAAATATCAATTGAATTTGCAAAGATGTTTGTTGGATTTTGGTTCATTGTTTCGTGTAAGATGTTGTGCCCATATTCTCAATTTAATTGTAAAAGAAGAGTTGAAAGAAATTGATGAATCAGTTGAGAAGGTAAGAGAATCTATGAAGTATGTCAAAGGGTCACCAACAAGAAAACAAAAGTTTTTAGAGTGTGTGGCACACACATTTCTTGAATCCAAGAAATCTCTTAAGCAAGATGTTCCTACAAGATGGAATTCCACATATGAGATGCTTGCTAGTACACTTTATTATAAGCTTGCTTTCTGTCATTTGCAATTGAGTGACTCTAATTTCAAGCATAACCATTCTGGAGAAGAATGGAGTAAAGTGGAGAAAATATGTGATTTCTTGAAATTATTTTATGATGCAACAAATGCATTTTCTAGTGCGAAGAGGCCTACTTCCAATCTCTATTTTCCCTGTGTTTATGATTCAGTTGAGGTTGACGGAAGAAATTAAAAGTCCTAATGACTACATGAAGGGAATTGCAATTGGCATGTATTTGAAGTTTGATAAGTATTGGAAAGAGTTCAACCCACTTTTGGCCATTGCTGTTGTGTTTGATCCTCGGTATAAAATGCAATTTGTTGAATTTAGTTATAAGAAACTTTATGGTATTGATGGTCAAGTGGAGTGCTCAGAACTTAAATCTAAACTTTTCTCTATCTTTGAAGTATATAAGACTAATTTTTGTTCTATTTCTGGAGTATCTGGCACTGCATCTCAGGAATAATCAAAATCAACCTCTACCAAAGAGAAAGATAGTGTAGAAAGTTCAAGTGTTTTTCAGGTTATTTCTTTTACTTATTACTTTTTTATAAGTCCAATATCTTTTATAATTATAATTTATATTACAATGTTAATATATAATTTAATTTATGCTTTCTAATTCCATTTTTAATTTTTAAAATAGTAGTTTGATGATTTTGAAAGTGAAGATATCATGAAGCATATGCAGAAATCTGAGTTAGAATTGTATTTAGATGAGCCAAGGGTTGTTAGGAGAATTAAGTTTGATGTTTTATCTTATTGGAAGGCTCATCAGTATAGATACCATTTGCTAGCTTAAATGGTTCGAGATGTGCTTACTGTTCCTGCCTCTACAGTTGCTTCTGAGTCTGCATTTAGTAGTGGTGATAGAGTTCTTGAACAATTTAGAAGTTCTTTATCACCTGATCTTGTTGAGTCTTTGATTTGTTCTAAGGATTGGATTTATGGAGGTAAAAAAATTTTTAGACTATATTTTTATTTCAATTTATATTTTTAGATAAAATTTATAATACTTGTTTGTTTGAATTTATTGCAGAAGCACTTGATGAAAAATTAAATGTGGATGGAGTTGTTCAAAATATCATGAATTTGAATATCAATAAGGAGGCACCTGCTGAGAAGAACATTGTCAATGTTATTTGAAGTTTGTTAAATTTTTAATGTATTAAGTAAATTAGATGTTTAAATTTTTTAGATTAAGTCTTATGAATTTATTCACATCTCTAGATATTTAATTAGATAATTTATTATTTTATTGGTCATTTAAGACTTTATGGACTATTATATTAGTTCTTTTAATTTTATATGGTTTGATTTATTTTTTAAAAATTTTTAGTGTAATGGTTTGGACATGTTTAGTAAGTATTCGGGTTGGCGGATTTCGTAGGTATTTGGGTTGGCGGGTTTAGTATGTATCTATTTATATTTGTGTCTAATTATGTCGTGTCATGTCAACTCGTTTATTTTCGTGTCGTGTTCGTGTTATAAAATTAGACACGTTTATTAATCGTGCCGTGTTCGAATTGACGTGTTGTATGTAATTATTTCAGGTTGACACGACCCGCCAACCCGAACACGATACGATTGCCACCCCTAGATTTGTGTAATACTCATTGACAGTTAGTGAACCTTGTTTCAAGTTATAAATGTCTTCCTGAATGTCTGAAATTCTAAATGAATCACCATGAGAAAACATTTCACATAGATCAGTCCAAACATCATAAGCATTGTCCATCCAAATCACACTTTGAGCTATAGATGATGATATTGAATTCAGAACCATGTTATTACATTGTTCCCAAGCTGCATATGAGGTATGGGTTCGAATTGGTGCTTTGATGCTTCCATTAACAAAGCCTAATTTGTTCTTAGAAATTAAATCCATCCGCATAGCTTTACATCACTGATGATAATTCCTTTCATTCAAAGATGGTTGAACCAGAATCAAGGATGGATTTTCATTCGGATGCATATAAAATGGACTTGATAGTGCAAATTCCTGATTAGCCATAGATGCTTAAACCAGATGAACAATTTTCATAGCTTCAATAACAAAAAAAAAAAAATATAAGACACCAACCGATTGACCAGAAAACTCAAACATCCATAGCTTCAACGACAATAACCAGGAATTGTAAATCACCAATTCAATTCATCAAACAATCCAATATCAACTCGATCAGAATGTTCAGATATCAATTCCTCCAGAAAATATGTAGATAATTGGGCAGTTTAAATCTCAAAATTACCTTATAGAAACAAAGGAAATGCATATAGAAAAAAAGAGATTCTGAATTCACTTCTCATCTTCAACAAATATGAGCAGCACAAGCATTTGAGTCTCCGATACCATGAAGAAAATAGTAATGCAAAGAATAGCAGAATCAGCAATGAGCATAATGCTTCCTCTTATTTCATTGAAGAAGAACTGATACATCAATGTTATATATATACATCTGAAATTGGATCTCAATTAAACTATCAACTAAATCTAATGAAATTTGAAGTACATCTTGCAAAATAATTAACAGCTGTTAACAGCTTTTAAACATTCTGCATTGGCGCCAAGACAAAGCTTTAACTGGGATCAAAACAGAATTCTATTGATGACTTGGCATATGATCTGGAAACAGCATCTGCAACAGCTGACTTGGTAGCATCCTGCTGTATTGCAGCAACTGACTTGGCAGCAGACTCAGCAACATCCTCAAGTCTGCTTCTTATCTTTGAGCCTTTGATGCTTAACTTCAACAAAAGCCTCTCTCTACACCTTTATAATTTACTCTCACATAAGATAATAAACACCATTTGACAATGGACGGTGCAGAATAAGTTAGGGATGGTAATTTTTATGCTTAAGTCAGGTAGCCCCACTAGGCCAGGAATAAGTGGCAGGGTCTAGTTGGGTTGAAAACGAATAGTTTTTTTATTTTTAATATTTATACTTATATATCTTTTATTAATAATACTTTATTCATATTTATAAAAGAAATAATATATATTTTATATTTATAATTATAAATATATATATATACACATTTATAAAAGAATTAACTATTAATATACCTTAAAAACATATTTTCATAATTTAAAATATAATAAACGATTAAAGTTCTTAAAGTTAAAAAAAATAAATGATAATATTTAATTTAAGAAAGAGATAGTATTTTTTAGATTAATTTGAATTGATATGTAAGGACTTTATATTTTATTTTTAAAGTAAAACATAAGAAATATTTGATTGTGTATAATTAAATGTTATTTATAATTAATTTTTTATTTTGTAAATATTCTTGAATCTTAAATAAATAAAATTATATTATGAGATTTAATTTTTTTGAAACTGTGCTTTATTTATGAGATTTGTTATATTTTACTACTATTATGTTCTACTTTAATGTATGCTATTTGTTGTTTAGAGCTATTGTTTAGCATTTCACTATATTAATATTGAGAATTTTTATTATTAAATTATGAGTTTGTTGAAATTTTTATATAAATTTTTTCCTGTTTATTTAAGTTTCCAGTCAAATTGGATATTTTTTGTTTCACTTGCTCGCTAGTCCCACTTTACCACTTAGGACGGATCCAGGTAGGATGATTTTGTCAAGCAAGGCCGAGATTTTTAGTTCGTGGGTTCGTACTGTTTTTTTAATTAAATACAAATTCCGTTACAGAAAAAGGGGTGGTGGCGCAGTTGGCTAGCGCGTAGGTCTCATAACTTTGAATAGTAATCCTGAGGTCGGGAGTTCGAGCCTCTCTCACCCCAATAGTTTCTCTTTTTGTTTCTCTTCATTTTCCTTTTCCTCTTTTCTTCTCTACATTTTCGCATTTTCTTTTGCTTTCCTTTTCACTTTCCCTTTTCCTTTTCCTTCCATTCCCCCCCCCCCCCCCCCCTTTTTCCTCTACTTTTTTCTTTCCCTCTCTACATTTCTTCTTTTCTTTTCTCCCCATTACATTTTCTCCATTTCCCCTTCCCATTTCCTCTATATTTTCTCATTTTCTTCCCCTTTTCCTCTACAATTTCTTTCCGCTCTAGAGGCTTTCTTTTCACCCCCAAATATATTTTCTCCATTTTTCTTTCCCTTTTTCACTTGATAGCCCCAATATATTTTGTCTAATTTTCTTTTCATTTCCTCCTTTTTCTTGGTTTTACACCATGTGCATTTTTCTATATTCTTTTACATTTTTCTTTTCCTCTATATTTTTTCCATGTTTCTTTTCATTTCCTATTTCTTGATTTTATTCAATTTACATTTTTCTCTAACCCCATGATATTCTCTTATATTTTCCTCTTTCATACTCTCTCTTACCCTTTACATTTTTCTCTTTTTCATTTTCATTTTGTTTCCCCTTTCTCTCCCCTGTCTATACACCATTTTCAATTTTCTTTTCATTTCCTCATTCTTGGTTTTACAGCATTTACAATTTTCTCCATCCCAATGATACTTTTTTCACAATATTCTCTTTCTCACTTGTTCTCTCACCCTTTTACATTTTCTCCTCTCGGTTTTAAATCATTTTATTTTTCTTTGAACCCTTGATACTCTTATATATATATATATATATATATATATATATATATATTTCTCTCTTACTCACTCTTTATCTCACCCCATGATATACCAAGGTGTTACACCATTTTTTCTATCATTTTTCATTTCATTTATTCTTTATTAGTTTTTCACTATTTACATTTTTCTTTTCATTTCTTCCCATGATATTCTTATGTATTTTTCTCTCTCACTCTCACCCTTTTCTATTTTTCTTTTGCATTTTCTCTTTTTTTATTTTCTTATCATTTCCTCCCTCTCGGTTTTACCCCATTTTCATTTTCCTCTCATCCCACGATATTCTTATTACAGTTTTCTATTTCTCACTTTTCTCAAACCCTGTAATAATCTCTAAACACTGTTGTTAATGGCCATATTTCTTTCATTAGACAACTCTTTTTACATCTTTCTATAGCTTCAAGACAATTTGTGAACTATATGGCAAGTTTTGTGAACTAAATACCTTTTGAAGGGCTACATCACCACTGTTAGCAGACCTGATCTGGACTGATCCGAATTCACTTGATTGAGCCAAGGAGCTATAAGGCAGAGGGAGTGATAAGGGAGATTGAGCTCATTTAAATATTTACTCAATATCAGATCAAGGGATATGGTTGGTGTCCAAGACTCCTAAGAGTAGCAACTTTCTACATATATGGTGGTTCAATTATATTGTACTTTGATGAATCTTATTCCTTATTTTATGGCTAGATTTATGGTGTCAGTGAAGGGACATTAGGTTAAACCTAGTGCTATATGTAGTGAGCACTGGTTGTTGTAAAGGGTCTGAAATAGCAGACACAAGATCAATAAAAACATTCATTCAATAACTTCCTCAAATTCCATTTTTCTTCTTGGTATTAGAGCAGACCGATCTGGTTTTTTTCCTTTTGCCACTATGACTTCCTTATCCCTCAATGTTGGCAACTTTGTTACACTCAAACTCACACCATCGAACTACCTATTATGGCGCGAGTAGGTCTTGGGCTTAGCAGAAAGCCAAGATCTGATTCACCATCTCACCAAAGCAACTCCTATTCCACCCAAATACATACTGCCAGATTCAGCAATCACAGACACAAGCAATACCTCTTCCACATTCACCACAGAATTTCTGGCCTGGCAGAAAGCTGATCGTCTCCTTAGAGGTTGGATCATTGGTACTTTCTCTGAAGAAGCTCTCAGCATTGTTATTGGGTTAGATACAGCTTCTGCGGTCTGGGAAGCCCTCAAAGAGGCTTATGCCCAGGACTCTCAAGAGCGTGAGTTCACGCTTCGACAACAACTCACCTATTTGCGCAAAGATGACAACAAAACTATTGCAGATCATATACGAACGTTTAAGTGTTTATGTGATAATCTTGCTGCCATTGGCAAGCCTGTCCCTGATCAAGAAAAAATCTTCTGTCTATTTACAAGCTTTGGCCCACTGTATGAAACCTTCACCACGACGATGTTGAAACCTCCTAGACCAACATATTCAGAACTGATTTCTCAGTTGCAGAATCTGGATCATCGCCAAAGCTGGTTCACAAGTCAATCTGACGCCACCTTTTCTAATCTCACTCCACACTTAGCTTTCTACAGGCAACATCAGAAACAACATCGACCACAATTGTCTAAAGATCAACCCAGCACTTTCACCTCGACTGGTCATGGCTTCCAAGCACAGCAATCTCGTGCTCAGCCCCAAGAGTATCCCAGTCTTTCTACTCAAGCACGCAGACCACCACCACCTGGTGAACGAAGAATGACAGCCAACGAAAGGGACTTATATCGGGACGCTACTTGCCAACTCTGTGACAAACGTGGTCACATAGCCAAAATCTGCTGGTGGTTACCAAAGAAGACAGATCAAAATCATGAACTACCACAAGCACTTGCTGCACTTACCTTGGATACTTCGGTACTTGATACTGAATGGACTTCAGATACCGATGCCTCAAACCATATGACAGGACGACAAGGTATGTTAACACATCTGCACCAATATAATGGAACTGACTCTATTGTTATTGGCGATGGGTCTTCCTTACCAATAACAGGTATTGGGAAATCTGCTATCAAACAAAACAATCATGTGATCCCTCTCCATAATGTTCTGTTCGTACCCAATCTTAAAAAGAACTTGCTATCAGTAAGCAAACTTACTTCTCAATTTCCTGTTAATTGTAAATTTTCTGATGTTCATTTCTATGTAAAGGCACGGAACACAGGTCGTCCACTCATCACAGGGACACGGAGGGGTAATTTATATGTCGTGCCGAATGAGCCAGAAGCACATTTTTCTTACAGGTTCAAAACAGTCTCTGCAAATCTATGGCATCAACGTTTAGGTCACCCTCAATTCTCTACCATTCCGGTGTTAAAGAATAAAGGACTCATTGAAGTTGTAGGATCTTCCAAAGTAGACCGTTTGTATGATAGTTGTCAGTTAGGGAAATTAAGTAAACTTCCTTTTCAGTTATCTGAACACTCAACCTCTGCTGCATTTGAGAAAATACACTGTGATCTTTAGGGCCCTGCTCCAGTTTTATCTATTGGTAAGTTCCATTATTATGCGTGCTTAGTTCTTAGTTGATGATTTTACTAAGTATACTTGGATCATCCCTTTACATAAGAAGTCTGATTTTTTTGCTGCTTTTTTGGCTTTTGAACAATATGTTGAACGCCAATTCAATAAGAAAATCAATATCTTTCATTCTGATGGTGGAGGAGAATTTGTGAATTCGCGCCTATCATCTCACTTTCTCTCTACAGGTATTGTTCATCAGATTTCATGCTCTTATACCCCAGAACAAACAGGTATGGTTGAGCGTCATCACCGTATTATACGCGAGTTGGGCATGACTATGTTGTTTCACAGTCATGCACCCTTATACCTATGGTTGGAGGCTTTTTCTACTGCTGTTTTCCTTCTAAATAGGTTACCCTCATCTGCTCTTCATTCTGATACTCCATATTTCAGGTTGCATGGGCATCATCCAGACTACACATCCCTTTGAGTATTTGGCTCCAAATGCTTCCCATACACATGGGACACAAAAATTACTAAGTTTGATCCTAAGACCGTGTTATGTGTTTTAGTAGGCTATAGTGAAAAGTACAAAGGCTACAAGTGCTATCACCTTTCTAGTCGAAAAATTATCATTTCGCATCATGTTGTTTTTGATGAAACTGTCTTCCCATTTAAAGCCTCTAACTCCTCTCTTTCAGGGTCTCACATGAATAACATCTTTGCTTCCTGGTTACCTACTAATAGTTCTACATCAGACTTGCCTATACCAGAACCCCCTTCTCCTACTCTATCTCATATTCCCCTGCCAACTGCCACCTTCAGTTCAGATACTACGTTACCACCAAATTCAATTTTCAGACTTGATTCTCCTACATCTAATCCGCATCCTGCAGGTTCACCCTCTGGTGTCAATCTTCCCAGTCCGGTTGAGCCCGAATCTCCGTCTGCTCCTATACTCGACGTTGTGCCGGAGCAACCGATACAATCTACTCCTGTTTCCCATCCCATGATTACTCATTCTAAGGATGGTATTGTCAAGCCTAACCCTAAATATGCTCTGAATGTAGTCTTCTTTCCATCAATCCTGTGTGAACCAAAGTCGGTTACCACCGCTTTATTGCATCTCGGATAGAAACAAGCTATGCTTGATGAACTCACTGCCCTGCATCACAATCACACTTGGAGCTTAGTTCCACATACTTCCAATATGCATGTCATTGGCTCCAAATGGGTCTTTAAGGCTAAACTTAAACCGGATGGTACTTTGGATCGACTAAAAGCCCGTCTTGTTGCCAAAGGCTATCATCAAATCAATGGCCTTGACTACACCGAGACCTTTTCCCCTGTCATTCGTCCAGGTACAATTCGTCTCCTCTTAACTGTTGCTCTTGTAAAGTGTTGGCCAATTCGGCAGTTGGACGTAAGAAATGCCTTCTTGCATGGTCATATTGTTAAGGATATATACATAACTCAACCTCCAGGTATGGAAGATCCTCAGTGTTGGGATTCGTGGACTCCTAAACGCGGAAAACATCTACGAATCCCTCCCGAGGACCCAAGTAAACGATTAAGAAGATCTAAGCTTTAAGAGTTACCTGCGGTTCTTTGTAATCGAAATCCTTCGATTACAGTTTGCGTTGTTGTACGTTCGACCCGAACAATCACCGAGACGCTGCGGTATGCGAACGTCCTCTACGGATACACACCGCGAACTCACTCGATACCGGGAGTGCTAGCGCCTAGGGTTTGAGAGGTTTTTTTCTCTACGGTAGAGAATGGCACGAATGTTCTCAACCGAAAAATTGGACTATCGAAAGACGGCTAGGGTTTTCTTAAAAAACCCTCGAACCTCTTAGAGTCCAACCCTAATCATATCTTATCATATTCTAATTTAAATTCAAATTAAATTAAAGCTGATATGATAAGATTACGCCATTATCTCGGTAATTTAACTAATTATTTTACCGAGTCGGATTCTTATAATGCGGATATCATCCAGATTCATCGAACTTGGTCACCGGAAAAATAACCTAACAAGTTCGCTTATTGTGTGACCCTATAGGTTCATTTAACAACTGCGGCGATGCCTAAATCGTATTTAAATGGCCCACAAGTTATAAGCGGTTTCTAGCAAAACATTATAACTATCCGGGTTAAATGAAGATCGGTGATCTCTTTGAACCAAACCATAATTTTATATTTAGTCCACTTTGTCACACGATATCCAGATTAAGCATAAGGCACGGAGCATGTCATCCTTATTAAGCTTAATCAATTATTTCTTGATTTCATAGTAGACTGTTCAAACAAATGATATCAATATCTTAGATTGATATATTTGAGCACGGCCATGCATTTTTTAACGAGTCTAACTTATCAAGGGGCCCATGGATATCTCTCCCATAATTGAGAGGGACAAATTCCTTCACAATCAATCATATTCCTCTCCTTGATTTATTTTATATCCAACAGTAGTCTAATTTATTATCTGGTTAAAGACAACTTTAGACAATGTCAAAATATAGAATTTATCAAGTAAGAAACTATGATGAATTTAGGTCGAAGGACTTTCAATATTATTATGGCTAGAAAGTACTTATGACATATTCCATGAAGTACTCTCACGAGTGGGTCATGTCCAATACAATGTTCTCTAACATTTATTTATGTCTTGACTCGATATCACAAATATCCATGGCCGATAAAACATAGCCATCAAGTCACAAACATACTAATCTTAATTTATTATTATTCCAATAATAATAATCGATCGAGGACAGACTTTAGAATAGTCATTGTATTCATTGTAGGGTTTTACTATCAAGTCACGTACTTGATGACCAACAAAACAAAACTCACTATTCATGGAAAGGAAAGCCTCATATTATTATATAAAACATAATGACAATTGTATAAGTACAAATTGACTCTAGGGCATATCCCCAACACTCAGTTCCCACATCATGTTTGTAAACTTCACCATGCTCTATATGGCCTTAAGCAGGCCCCACGGGCTTGGTTTAACAGGCTCAGTACTTTCCTTCATTCCTGCGACTTTGTGTGTAGTCTTGCTGATCCTTCTCTTTTTGTTTGTCACTCTCACCAGGGTGTTCTTGTTCTGCTTGTATATGTCGATGATATACTGCTCACTGGGTCTTTTGCTGCACTTGTCACCTCCTTTATTCTCCTTTTAAGCACTGAATTCTCCATGAAGGATCTCAGCCCAGTGCATCATTTCCTTGGTATTGTGATATCCCCTACATCTGACGGCCTTCATCTCTCCCAGTCGCATTATGCACTCACTATCCTTGAGCGAGCTCACATGTTGGATTGCAAACCTATGTCTACTCCATTGGATGTTAAACTGCAACCTCCTGGTTCTACTCCTCCTCTTGACGATCCTAGTGCTTACCGTGGTATTGGTGGAGCTCTTCAGTATCTCACTCTTACACGGCCTGATCTCTCCTACAGCGTCAATTATGTGTCCCAATTCATGCAGGCCCCTACAGCTGCCCACTTCAAGTTAGTACATCGCATCCTTTGCTACCTCAAAGGCACGCTTTCTACTGGGTTGCATCTCAGCTCCAATACTTCTCTGGTGTTATTTGCTTTTTCTGACGCTGATTGGGCGGGGGGTCCTACTACCCGTCGTTCCACTACTGGCTATTGCTCCTTCCTTGGGTCTAATATCATTTCCTGGTATGCGAAAAAAGCAGACTACAATCTCTCGTTCCAGCACCGAAGCCGAATATCGGGCTATGGCTCATACAACTGCTGAACTTACTTGGTTGTCTTATCTCCTCAGTGATCTTCGCATCTTTGCTCCATCGCCCCCTACTCTATACTGTGATAACATCAGTGCCCTTCACCTAACCATTAATCCAGTTTTTCATGATCGAAGTAAACATATCGAATTGGATTACCATTTTGTTCGTGAATGCGTTGTTCTTGGGCTTCTTGTCACTAATTATATTCCTTCGACTCGTCAGGTTATTGACCTCTTCACCAAATCTGTACCAAAAACCACTCTTGCTCAGTTTCGGTCCAAACTGTGCCTTCAACCCCGGCTCAGTTTGCGGGAGGATGTTAGCAGACCTGATCTGGACTAATCTGAATTCACTTGATTAAGCCAAGGAGCTATAAGGCAGAGGGAGTGATAAGGGAGATTGAGCTCATTTAAATATTTACTCAATATCAGATTAAGGGATATGGTTGGTGTAGCAACTTCCTACATATATGGTAGTTCAATTATATTGTATCTTTGATGAATATTATTCCTTATTTTATGGCTAGATTTATGGTGTCAATGAATGGACATTAGGTTAAACCTAGTGCTATATGTAGTGAGCACTGGTTGTTGTAAAGGGTTTGAAATAGTAGACACAAGATCAATAAAAACATTCATTCAAGAACTTCCTCAAATTCCATTTTTCTTCCACCACCACTATTTTCCTTTTTATATTTTTCACACCCATGTGGTAGTTTCGTAATTAGACACTATTGTGAACAACTATTTAACAACTACCACGACTTCTAACATTTTGGTGGGACATTGTCAACAGCTTCATTTTTCTACTTGTAGTAGAGCTAAATTTAAAATCTTTTGATAACTTAATTATTATTTAAAAATAATTAATCAAATATTTATTCAATTAAAATACGATAATAATGAATGTGGTTAAATACTTACTTATTTCTTTTAATATATTGGTCAAACAGACTCAAATACATTAAGTACATCCTATATATATCATAAATCTTCACTAAACATGTATTAGATGTATAAATTTTTTAACATCACAAATTATTAACCTAATATGCTTCTAAGCAAATTCTATATTTATTGATATCAAATGAATTAATAAGTTGACGGAGTTTTTCTAATTAATTTATTTTTGGATTGATTTATTATAATATTGTAAAGGGAAGGACCAAAAGACATTAACTTTCTTATGTTTTTATGGACAAGATTATGTCTTAAGATGCTAATTCAAATTTCTTTAGGAAAACTCAAATCCCTATAATTAATACTACATATTTATACATTTAAAATTTAAATTTGTTAAATGTTTATCTACTTATTCATATTCTTGTATTATTTTTTTTCATTTCTCTTTTTTAAGAAGCTATTCTTTTTTATTTAATCTAAATTCAAACTTCAACTTCACTAAATATATACTTAATTTTTTCATGAATGAAAAAAAAAACTGAAATATTATGGCGGAAAATCTATCCAACACAGCCATGGTAGTGTCGCAATGCAAAATAGAAAAAGAATAGTGAGCCTATGAGAATAAAATTGCTATCATAAGATGAGATTACTATTACTCTAACAAAAATTCCTATACCTATGTATAAAGATAATTTCAAAATAGTATATTCTTATTTTTCTGCGTGTTGAACTTTTATTACTGAGAATTTATTGGGACGAGGCAGCGGTGATAGCAAATGAAGGCCTTCATAAGAAATAGAAGGTTCTTTTGATAAATAAATCCTAGAAAGAATAATGCTCATTATATGGAATATATGAACTTTGTAAAGATAAAAATACTGGTAGTGTCTAAGTTATGGCGTTCTATTGGGATTTTGCTTGCTTTTGTGGGCTCTATGTCTCATTTATTAGGAATATAGTTGATATATTTATATATTAATCACATTAAAATTTATAAGTATTGTTGCTGTCAAAATAGGGAGTCGATGCAAATGGGGATCGGCTTCGTATCCGATAAACACAAACGATCCGATATGGCGTAACGAAAAATGGTATCAGATCTTTTTTGAATCAGGGACCGGGTTCCTTAAACTTACTATAGAAAGGATTCAAGAAAGTCAGTTGAGAATGCTAAACGGAAGGACTTTTCTGGGAAAAGGGAATAATACTTGTATTAACCTGCTTAATGGAAGGTACAAAAAAAGTTTGATATTGAAAAATACGAACAGGAAGCTGTAAGAAAAACTGTAAACAAAGCTTGTAAAGAAAAACTATAACAAAGCAGTAAGAAAGCCGTAAGGAATTGAGATCCTAGACTAGAAAGCTGTAAATGATGACGAAGTAAAAGAAATCGAAATTAAATACTACTGGTTGATAGTTTCATCCTCCCCCGTTCTGGGTGATGCTCCTCATTTTATACTGGCTGCAAACGAGCCACTAACAGATTGTGGAGTTTCTTCCGGTCAAAGAATGCTCCCACCGGTCGTGTAGGATTCTTGCGCCGAAAGATCAGGAATTTGTTTTCATTCTTATCGGCTCCGTGGTGCCGATGTTGACCATGGCTATCGACTGCTTGAATGATTGATTTTATCGGCTCGTCCCAATTTATTTAATTAGTATCAGTTCAAAGTAACCGTTGCGTTGACTCGGCAGAGTTGACATCAACACATGCCCTCCCGAGTCCCGTTGTTTCGGCAGACGTGAGTCAGCAAAACGATGAGAATCGTACAACTATTAATGGCGGCCGTTCTTTTTCTGACAAAATCGAAACGTCCCAAACGTTGTGGAATCATTGTGACGCCTTGGCCTTAGAACCCGCGAACGGCTCAATTTCAAACTTCCTTATAAATTGCAGTGGTCCCCAATCGGAACTCCTTATGACTTCTATCTCCTTCAGAATTCTACTGCTTGAGCAATTCATCAATCTTTTATCTTCTTGCCCTAATTCCCTGCAAACTGTAAGTTTTTTTCAGTAAAAATAACGTCGCAATGGCAACCCCTACCGATAAGAATATTCTGTCCCTGGTCCAAGCTGATGCCAGACTGTTTGCCTTGGGCCCGCGTCTCCTGCCTGCAGAGGTTACCGCTGAACACCTGCAGTTTGTCCTGCTGGCTGGTTTCACATTCCCTTTACAACAGGATACTTTCACAACCACCAATCTTCCCTTTTCTTTTCGCCATTGGCCCCACAAACTCAAGAATTACAGAGAATGTCGAGACCGCTGCCACGCTCAATTTGGGGCTATCTGGGCACAATGGGGAATTTTGGACGCCATCATGATGACCGACTTTGAGATGGCGTTTGGCCGCAATCTGTTTGCCGCCGTTCTACCTTTTTGATCCTCGGCGATAAACGGCTTCATTTTCCCGCACGGGATGTTTTCCCCTACCATTCTCGACATTTGTACCATCCTCGGCTTCCGATGCGAAGGCGATGAAATTCCGAAACTTCATAACGAGGAAAACTTACCAGCCATTGAGGCTCGTCTGGACAAGGCCTCCTCTTCATACGGCAACTTCATTAGCACTCAACGAGGAGTGGAGGATACTCCTTCAAACCAAGAACAAGCGGCCTTCCTATGGCTTTGGCTGTGTAAGTATGTCATCTGCTCCCACTCTGCCGGCATCAGCAATGAGTACCGATACTATGTATCGGCTCTCTTACGGAGCAAAAGGCGCTGCGACCTTGCCTCTCTGGTCCTTGCCTTGGTCTACCGCACCATTAACCAGCTGATGGCTGCTCTTGCCGCTGGCTAAGATCCTACCAATCTTGGGGGTCCACTCTGGATTGCCCAACTCTTGCTGTACCAGTATTTGCCTAACTTCGGCGTCAGTCGACTTGCGGGTACCCAGGCGGACTCTGCTAAACGAGCGACCGGCTATCGGCTACTTCGAGTCCCTCTAAACACTGCTTCTGTTAAAACCATCGTCTTGTACCTTTACCGATGTCGAGACTTCCATGGTGCTATCTTCTTTTCGTATGCGGCTCACCAAGAGGGCCCCCTTTGGCTGACACATCTGTCGGAAAGCCCTGAGACAACCTAAGAAACTCTCTGGGCCCGAATTCTGTGCCCTTGGGAAATTCTTCTATGGGCTAAGCCTGTAGCCCGGAGTGCTAAAACCTCCTGTGAGAGGTACAACCCCCACTGTTTTTTCTGCCAGTTTGGGCTGATACAGGACATTCCGGCAGATCCGGACATGTCTCCTCCTTCTCTGTGAAACCGGTGTTATTGGCTGAAGATGTGCAAACTTTAGCTGAACGCACTCAGGCCATTTTGAGGTCCTTTGTGTTTAATTCCTTCCAGGTGGTACTGGAGACTTCCCTGAAGTTCGACTTGTGGTGGAGGCTATTTAGTGGGGCCTTATTTTCTGCCCCCATAGGCGTATGGCTCCTGCGAATTCCTGGGCCGGCCGCCTCTTTGCCTGAATCGTCATCTGCTAAAAAGGGAAAATAGGTAAAACACCCTGTAAGTCCTGTAATAATGTTGACCTTACATACTCCCTTGGTGCTGCTGCTTCTGCTGCCTTGGAAGAGGAGGAAGAAGAGATTGAGGTCCCGTCCCTGCTTCGTCGATCAAATAGGAAACAGGAAACATTGACTCATTCTGCTTCCAAGGTTTGCTTCTGGCAATTCTTATTTTGCTCGGTTCCTCCAATGTTTAATTTTTGTCTAATGGCGTCATCCCTTCTGCAGAGACGCAAACAAGGGATAAGCTGTCCTGTTATCATCGACACTTCTTCTGACTCGGAGGAGGATATGCCGTTTCGAACTTTAGCCGAAAAGGTGGCCGAAAGAACTGCTCATCCGATGGCAGATGCCCCGTTAGTGGAGGCTACGGCTCCTCCTTCTGCGACCGACGTATCGGCCTCCTTACCCGCGGCAACCCTTCCGTCGGCTGAGTTTCCGACTTTTGAAAGTCCATCCTCTGTCCCGCCAAGGCCTGAAAACAACCAGTGATTGTAGATGTCGAGACAATGGTGCCTCCCCCCAGCCAGGGAACTGGAGCAACTACTGCTTCCCTGTCGATGCTGACGTTGGCTTCGGCGGTGGACTTCCTTGATGGCCTCCTCGGGACCTCCCTGCCTACTGAGAGGGCTACTCTGGATAATGTTAGTCGAGCCATTCTGCGAATTGTTCAGTCGGCCAACCCCGACATGCCCCCTGTACTTCGGGACCTGGCAATTGGATGTCTGGGGCAAATGCGCTTCACTGGTCGCTTCTTGTTTGATACGCAGTGCCGTCGGGATGAAGCGCACGACCAGTTAGATCTTTTGAAGCTGCATCGAGAAAACACAGCATTTGCAGAAAAAGATTGTTGGGAATTCACGGGTCAACTTACCCTTCTGCGAGCCGACATTGCGGAGGGCAAAAGGAAGATCGAACGGCTCGAACGCCAGATATTTGAACTCCAAGAAGAACTTGCCTCTGAGAAAAAGGCCTTGGAGCAGCGACTTGTGTCAGAGAAAGGGCTTCAGGAGACAGTCCAGGCCATTGATGACTCCCTTTTTCAGCATAATGACGAACAGCTAATGCTGGAGGTAGAAGAAGAACTGCTCGAGACTGAATTATCGAACTCAGCCGCCTTGCTGAACAAGATGAGGTCCGGGTGGGACCACTTTGTGGCTAAGTTGAAAAAGGCTTTACACCCTTCGCCTTCTGATGAAGTAGGTCCTCCCGGGACTCAAGCTGAAGACACTACCCCTTCGGTGGCCAAAACAGGGGTTCAAGAGATGTTTGCTGAAGAGGTGGTCCGGCCTTCCGAAAGAGGAGCAGAAATGGAGGCTAAGAGGGCTGAAGAAGAATTCCCTATTCCTGATCCGCAGCCAACAGAAACTGCCATAATGTCTAGTCAAGTGCCCATCGAGTCAGCAGATCCAAATCGGCTGGCGATTATTCCTTATCGGCCAACACTATTACCCCCTCCCCCTTTCGATGATAGCTAACTTCTCTTGTAAAGGCACCTACGGCTATCTGATCGGCCTCTTGTGATCAGTTCAAAATATCAGGCCAACAAGTTTTGCTCAAAACGCTTTTCTCTCTCTTTTTCTTTTTTTTTTTTTTTACTCGCTAGTCCCTTCCCAGAACGTCGGATAGTAGCGCTTCAAAAACTTACCGTTAATCGCTTTACCTGCCTCCTTTCCATCGGGTGTCATTATGCGGAAAGCTCCTCCATCAAGAACTTACGTGACTAAGAAGGGACCTTCCCAGGATGCGGACCACTTACCATACTTCGGATCTTTTGGAGCAACGGAGAGAATAGTCTTCCATACCATGTCTCCTTCTTGAAAACTTCTTTCTCGAACTTTTCAATTGTACGCCCTTGCCACCTTCTCCTTGTGTTGTTTTATATTCTCCAAGGCAACCCAGCGGTCCATCTCAACTTGGTCTAGGTTGAGGGCCAAAGCTAACTGGTAATCTTCAGTCGTTAGACCATGCTGGTAAGCTATCCGGGCCGACTGCAATGATATCTCAACAGGTAACATAGCATCCTGCCCATAAGTTAGTCTAAACGGAGTGAACCCAGTTGCAGTTTTAGCAGCATTCCGATGGGCCCATAATACTTCCTACAACGTCTCATGCCATCTTCCTGGATTGTCTTCTACTGCCTTGCGGATCATGCCGATTAAGGTTTTATTTGTTACCTCTGCTTATCCGTTGGTCTGTGCATAATAAGGAGAAGAGTGGAGCAACTTAACTTTAAACTGCGTTAGGAAATTACGTACCTGGTCCCTTGTAAACACTGTCCCTTGATCCGTTGTTATTATCTCTGGGATTCCAAAACGGAAGAGAATGCTTTACTGGAGAAAGTTGATGACTGCTGTTTGTGTTACTTTGACCAATGGTTGCGCCTCCACTCACTTGGTGAAGTAATCTATTGCCATCAATATGAATGTGTGCCTTTTTGCTGAGGGTGGATAAATCTTTCCGATGATGTCTAAGGCCCATCTACGGAAAGGCCATGGCTTAATGATCGGATGCAATTCTGTGGAAAGAGTGTGCAATAAAGGCCCATGCTTTTAGCAAGCTTTACAGCCAGTCGCATAAGCACTACAATCTGTAGTCATTGACGGCCAAAAGAAACCATGACGTTGAAGTGTCCACTTCAGCTTTGGGCCCGCTTGATGTGCTCCTTATAAACCTCCGTGCACCTCTGCCATAGCCCGTAAGGCTTCCTCCTTGGAGAGACTTTAAAAAGATTCTGGTGTGACTCCGTCAAAACAAATCATTGCCTACCAATATAAAGCTGAGGGCTTTTCGTTTTACTTCTCGAGACGTTTGTCCAGTCGGATTTCTTAAATAATCAACAATCTCCTGTCGCTAATCTTCCTGACACTCTGTCTCCGCTATCTGTTGGTACATTACTGCTTTCCTAAAACCTGAAGCCAGCTCAATTCTGACTACTCGAGCTTCTAGTGTTTTGAGGATCCGCAATCCTAACAAAAGGGCATTATATTCCACCTGATTATTAGTTGTCCCCTTCTTTAACTCAAAGTGGACCTTGCCCTGCTGTCCGTTCGGAGATTCAAGGACTAGACCAATACCAGCCTTCTGCTGGGTACTTAAGTCATCAAATTGTAAAACCCATAGTTTCAAAGAAATGTACCTCTGCGGCTTGTCCCAGCTGTTTGTGGTATCTCCAGAGAAGGATGTTCAGCTAAAAAATCTGCAACAACTTGTCCTTTCACAGCCTTGATCTCCGTATCCGATAGATTTCAGTTAAAGTAGTATACCGCTCTTTCTATCCCTTGCTGGTCATCCTAAGCCAATAAACTGCCGATAGATCCTTCCGCAGCTGATATATATAACTTCATGGGGGACTGGTCATGGGGAGGAGCTAACACTGGTGGATGTGATAGAGCTACCTTTATTTGCTCAAACGCCATTTGATGCTCAGGCTGCCAGATAAACTCTTGAGATAACTTTAAACGTAACAAGGAAGAAAATGCCTTTTGTTTACTTGCAGCGTTTGCAAAAAAACGCCGTAAAAAATTTATCTTTCCCAAGAAACTTTGTAGTTCTTTCTTCGTCTGAGGTGGTCTTGTCAGTAGAATATCTCAGGCCTTATTCTGATTTATTTCAATCCCCCTCTGGTGTACTAAGAATCCAAGAAAATTCCCAGCCGTAACTCCAAAGGCATATTTAGCTGGATTGATCTTCAAGTGGTGTTGACGCATCCGGAGGAATGCTTGTTCCAAATCAACTAAGTGTTGTAGGAACATGGGGGATTTTACAACCAAATCGTCTATGTAGACTTCCATGGTGTTGTCGATAAGGTCGTGGAAGATAAGGTTTATGGCCCATTGAAAAGTGGCCCTAGCGTTCTTCAAACCAAATGGCATAACCACCCACTCGAATAAGCCGATAGACCCCGGACAACGAAACACTGTCTTGTGTGTGTCCTCTTCCACTATGAATATTTGGTTATACCCTGAATAACCATCCATGAAGCTTAAAAACTGGTTACCCGCAGCAGAATCCACTAACATATCTTCCATTGGCATTACATACTCATCCTTCAGCGTGGCCAAGTTTACGTTTCTGAAGTCTATGCAGACACATAGTTGACCGTTCTTCTTAATGACCGGTACAATGTTAGATATCCATTCTGCATATCGACACGTACGGATGAACCCGCACCGGAGTAACCTTTCTACCTCCTCCTTGATCTTGGGTAGTAATGCGGGATTGAAACGTCTTGCAGGTTGTTTATGGGGCTTAAAACCTTCTTTCACAGGTAGGCGATGTTCCATAATACTTCGGTCCAAATCGGGCATCTCATGATAGTCCCACGCAAATCATCCTTTATACCTGTGGATCAGACAGGCTATCTTATCTCTTTGCTCGATAGTCAAATGTAAACTCACCTTGGTTGTTCTGTTCTCCCCTGCTTTTCCTATATCGGCTTCTATTAACGGATCTTGAGCAACGAAACTAGGAGCTCATCGGACCTCCGGATCTTCAGGCCGTAGTCCGCTTGGTTCCTCAGTGGTGATCAAATTATGGGCCATCGTTAGCTTAGCATATTGGCTTGGATCAAAAGTCAGATGATAAAACAAGGCTTCGTTCATGTGAATTTCGACTGAAAACGGATTAGGATCGGCTGAGATTTGCTCTACCCGTTCTCCATCCCAAATCAGCATCATCTGGTGTAAAGTGGACGGTACGCAACGGTTTGCATGAATCCAGTCCCTGCCCAATAAAATAGAATAGGCTGACTTTGCATCAATTATAAAAAAGACCGTTTTACTGGTTTTGGACCCGACTATGACTTCACAAGTGATAACGCCTTCTGCCGCAGCTGCTTCTCCAGTAAAATTAACCATCTATACATCAGTAGGGGATAAATCCAACTTATCTTTTCCCAGCCGTTTCAAGGTAGAGAAAGGTATTACGTTTAAAACAGCTCCACCATCAACAAAAACCCGGGTAAGTGGCTTGCCATGGACATGTGCCTTGATATACAGAGGCCTGAGGTGGTTGACATTTTGGGCTGTCGGAATGGGAAAGAGCATCCCCTCTGGGGGAAGTTGGACATCTACCAACTCCACTGCGGCTCTTTCTTCCGCATGAAAATCCTCTTCCATGGATTCCTGACGAGAGGTAGCTCGGAAACTTGATGGCAAGATGCTGAGCATATTTTGGCCATTATCAGGGGCTAGTTGTTCTTCAACCCAGGCATCAATCAGCTGCCTCTGTTGTGCCCGCTTCCGCTGCTCCCGTCTTTTTTGGGACTTTGATAGCCGGGAACAACAGCCAGACAGAAATGTCTTCTTTTGGGAAACCTGCACTGTTAGTTTCCCTTCTTTTCCATAAAAATGTGCTGTAAAAGAGGGAGGAGATAAACGGGTAAACACTGACGGTTTACCATCCAATCTCTGGAATGCTTGCTCTATCCCCTCAGGCTTGTTGTTTCCTGTATGCTCTTGTTGTTTCCCACAGATTGTTTGCAGCATTTGTGCATTAGCTAACGGAAATGGATCTGTGTCTACCAAATTTTCTTCCTTTTTGTCTGCAAACTTCAATCTTCCGTCCTGGATAGCCTTCTGAATAACGTTCCTGAAGACAATACAACTGTTAGTACTATGTGAGAAAGAGTTATGCCATTTACAATACCTTTTTCCTTTCAATTCTTCTGGGCTGAGGATCTTGTGTCCATAAGCCAGACGAATCTGTTTATCTGCCACCAGTTGGTCGAAGATTTGTTCAGTTTTTTAGACGTCAAATGAATAGGAGTGTCCTGATGTGGCAATTTCCTCATTTCCTTTGCCGGGCTTTAAGCGAGGACACATATAGGATGCACCCTTTACTAATTTCGCTGCCATCACCTCTATCGCCTGCTCTTCGTCTTCATCATTAGTGTCATCTATGACAGATATCATTGTCTGACCATGAGAGAACCTGACAGAACGCCTTTTCTTTTTCTCCTTGATTATCTCCTCTATTTTAATAGCGTGAGACAATAGCCAGGACAAATCCAAGAAGTCTTGAAGAATGAGTCATTTTTTGAGCTGCGGATGCATCCTGCTAATAGCAATTCTTGTGCATTCTGTTTTAGGCAACTGAGTTGTACATTTGGACTTAGTTTGCCGGAAATGTTCAATAAAATTTGCCACATCTTCTGATCCCTTTTGTCTTATGGCCAAAAGGTCCGTGATAGAAACTTCCGGGACCGGTTTAAAGAAGTGTTGGCGGAACATTCTCTCCATGTCAGCCCATGAGTATACATAATTAGAAACTAGATTGACATACCATGTGAAAGCTGCTTCTGTCAAAGATAACGAAAACAATTGCAACTTATGCCATTCAATGTTCCCCAGCTCATGGCATTGTGCTGTAAATCTCCCGATATGTTCTATGGTGGACTTGTTGTCTTCACCGAAAAATGTTGAAAACTCCGGCAGTTTGTAGCCTCGAGGAAGTACCGCCATGGAGTCCACCCACTTAGGGTAAGGTTTTTGGTATACGAGTCGATCCTGTGATTGTTGTCGGAACGTTTCCGCTCCCATATCCACCGGCTGGTACGACTGTTGAAACTGATGTGAGGGAGTTGGCATAACGGGTCTGGGACCCTGTCCTGTAGATGGCTCAGTACTTCTAATCCCTTGTCCTGGGATAGCCGCTGTGAGTACCGGATATGAAGAAGGGTAAGGAACAGAGTAATTCGGCTGCCCCCCAAATGGCAGCATGTTTCCCCTAACCAGGTTTAGAACTATTTCATACACCGATGGTAACGCTGTCAACGGGACTGGACTTCTGTTTGGAAACATTTCTACTGGCAACGTGTTTTGAGCCAACACTCCTGAAATTTGATGCCCCCCGGTAGTAGGGAAATCCATTTCTCTTCGCAGGAGATGCACTGAGCCATGAGAGGGTGCACCATCAGCCGATGGCACAGGGTATGCAGGTGCCATATTTGTTCCTTGTGCATGGTACCCCGATGGCTGAACAACAGTTTGCACATTTTGCCTCTGCGCAAATTGTTGAAGCTCATTCTGAAGCAGGGGTCGAAAAATAGAAGCGAATTGTGGAATAAGTCCCTGTAAGAGTTCGCCAGTGCATTGTTCCATAATATGTCGAATGGCAGTCAATGAGGTGGACATCGACTGAGATGCCAGTGGCGGGGGTGAGGACTGACCCCCTCGCTCCACAGAAGTACCCTAAGTACAACTGGTAGTAGTAACTGAAGGGTCGAAGACTCCCCGGAGAGCACGAACTGGGGGTCGCTTAGATGTCTCCGGTGCCTGTGGCTGCTGTGAGTTGTTTGCCATTATTCGTCCTGACCGCAATAGCATGTGAATACTAACCTCAGGTCCCACTGGGCGTGCCAATCTGTGTTGTTGTCAAAATAGGGAGCCGATGTAAACGGGGATCGGCTTCATATCCGATAAACACAAACGATTATATAGCGTAACGAAAAATGGTATCAGATCTTTTTTGAATCAAGGACCGAGTTCCTTGAGCTTACTATAGAAAGGGTTCAAGAAAGTCAGTTGAGAATGCTAAACACAAGGACTTTTCTGGGAAAAGGGAATAATATTTGTATTAACCTACTTAATGGAAGGTACAGAAAAAGTCTGATATTGAAAAATACGAATAGGAAGTTATAAGAAAAACTGTAAACAAAGCTTGTAAAGAAAAGCCATAACAAAGCAGTAAGAAAGCCGTAAGGAATTGAGATCCTAGACTAGAAAGTTGTAAATGATGTTGAAGTAAAAGAAATCGAAATTGAATACTGCTGGTTGATAGTTTCATCCTCCCCCGTTCTGGGTGATGCTCGTCATTTTATACTGGCTGCAAACGAGCCACTAACAAATCGTGGAGTTTCTTCCGGTCAAAGAATGCTCCCACTGGTCGTGTAGGATTCTTGCGCCGAAAGATCAGGAATCTGTTTTCCTTCTTATCGGCTCCATGGTGCTGATGTTGACCATGGCTATCAGCTGCTTGAACGGTTGACTTTATCGGCTCGTCCCAATTTATTCAATCAGTATCAGTTCAAAGTAATCGTTGCTTCGGCTCGGCAGAGTTGACGTCAACAAGTATATAAAAATGAATCATATCTTTGTAGATATTGTTTAGAAGCTTTTGAAAATATAATCTCTTGAAATCATAAAATTTTCTGTCGTATTTTTCTCTCTTTGTTGAAAGTCGATTCATACGAACCCTGAGAAAACATCAAGTGTACTTTGTTTCTTACATATCTTAATATAAATTCTTAAATCAATATATATAGTTGACTATATTCAACTATCTTTCTATATATTTTACTTTTATCTCAAATATCAACATTGTTTATTGTGTCAAAACTGAATAAGTATAGTTGGGTACAACTATCTTCATTTATTATATTTTATCTCAAATATGATTTTTGATTTCTATAATTATCATTAATAAATTATAAATATCTATAATTTATTTTTATTCCATGACTAGGAGCCGATAGATTCTTAAGGCTTAGAAATTTCTCAAAGACACAAAACTTACAGCAACTAACATTTACACAAATACATTGTTATTTTTTGAGAATTACTCGTAAATTAGAATATAATATTACGTGACTAGTATTACAATGCCAGTAAATATTTACCCTTAATTAAAATTCTCTCTCTAAAAATACAAAATAAAAAATAAAGGGGAAAAGACTCGTCGGGGAATGTCTTTAGTCACTGTCATGGTTACATACTCTTTGAGTGTTGTCTGCAAAACAAGCTAAACTATTCTATTCAGTTAATGGGGACGTATTAATTCTCGTTGTTCTTCTGCTTTGTCAAAGATTCCTGCATTTGACTGGGAATTAGGGTTAGAAATTTTACTGTTTCTTTGCACCACCGAAGGGAAAATACTTACAAAAATAAATTCATTTTTTGGATTATTTATATAAATGTTATATGTTTTTAGAAGGTATAATATGCAATTATATATTTGTTGACGTCAACTTTAGTCGATCCGTTGCAACGATAACTTTGAGTCGAAGCCGATAGGAATTTTTCCAAGCTGATAATGATGTCAAGAATTCTTCAGCCGATGTACCCAATCAACATCGAAACCAGGAGCTAATGAGTCGTCGCCCCCATATCTCAACACGATCAATAAAGCACTATTGTCCCTAATCACTAAGGATGAGCCATGAAACGAGATTCTCTCCACGTACAGATAGTCGGTTACAACGCCACAATAAATATAAAACGGGTAACGATTCCCAGAACAAGGACATCCAACAAACACATTTACAAGACTACCAGTTTTTAGTTTTCAATTTTCTTTTTATTCTGTATTTTCTTTGTTTTTATCTGTATTTACAGCTTTGTCTAGTTTTCAGAAGTTTCCCTTATTCCTTTATTACCAGCTTTCCGTTTTCATTTTACTTTCGTTTCAAATTCCAGTACTTTTATATCCCTTTTTGTTAAGATCAATCGAAATACACTGATTTCAGTCCTTATTAGCTTTCGCGTGCAATGTTCCTGCCTTCTTGGACCCTTTCTATAGTAAATTCAAGGAACCCACATCTTTTAAAAGGTCCAACTTTCATATTCATTCTTTCATCGAACTATTTATGTTTATCAAAAGAGTAGCCGATCGCCAGTTTCATTGGCTTCCCTTCTGTATGGCAACATAGATTGGCACGCCTGGTGAGACTAAAGATAGTTGTTGCATGCAACTACGTTCAGGACGCATTATGTTAAATCCTCAGCAGCAGTCCATAGGGCCTCTGTCGGATTCATTCGATCGGCTTTCAGTTCGGGTTTTATGGGAAGCTTTTGATCCTATAGTGACGACGTCTAGTAACACTTAGGTCACCTTTCCTGAGAAACAGGGAGCACAACTCTCGTCTCCCCCCCAGGTGTCTCAGTTGACACCCATGTCCTTAACTGCCATACGACAGGTCATGGAGCAATGTACAAGTGAACTTATTTAAGAGCCTTATTCCCCAATTTGCCACAGTGTTTCGGCCACTACTTCAGAACGAGTTCTATAATTTTGAATAGAGGCAAAATGCCCACGGGATTCCTCAGGCAGTTGTGTATCCCCTTGCCTCGACTATTGGTGCACCATCCTATAGGTCAGTATAATTGTTGCGTAGAAAGCCGTTATATCTGATACCCAGGGGTACTAAAGGAGTCTAGGATTAGCTTCACAAGGTATGGTTCCTGAAAAGCCTTTCCTAGGAAGAACCCCACCATACCTAGTCACGAGGGTCCAAGCACCAATGGGGGTGTAGGTGTTTTATGACTAGACGGCAACTCCTAACAGAAGTGTTTGTTCCCTGTATGGAGGGCTACAGAGCTACGCTACAACTGTCCCTTTCACGTATCCTGTCATGACGACAGCTTATCCGATGCAGAGGGCAGAATACCCGGAGATGGCCTCATTCCCCCATGCAGAATCAATAGCTAGCACCATTAGCCAATGTCAATGCAATGATGAAAGCATTGTGTCGACAAATCAGGGATCGGCCAATTTATTAGAAACCTTATCCCGAATTGGTGGATTCTATGGCAGTGTTACCTCGAGAGTTTAAGTTGCCTGAGTTTTTTACATTCTCTGGAGAGAATAACAAGTCAACCATGGAATACATAGGGAAGTTCACGGCGCAATATGGAGAATTCGGGAACAGTGATTAGCATAAATTGTAATTGTTTTCTTTGTCTTTAACAGAGACAGCATTTACTTGGTATACAAATCTAATGTCTAGTTTTGTGTATTCATGGGCAGACATGGAACGGATTTTTCATGAGCGTTTCTTCAAACCAGCACCTGAGGTTTTCATAGCAGATCTCCTGGCGATCAAACAAAAATCATCCAAAAGTGTAGCAGAGTTCATTTAGCGTTTCGGCAGATTAAGGTCAAATGTACCACTCAGCTGCTAGAAATGAAGTGTGCCAGAATAGTCATCAGCAGAATACATTCACAACTGAAAGAGCATCTTATTCTTCATGACTTTTCTAATTTGTCCCGCTTACTGTCACATCCTATTAGAATAGAGGAAATGATCAAGGAAAAAGAAAAGAAGCAGTCTGTTAAGTTCTCTCATGGGCAAACCATGATATCAGTTGTGAATGATGTTACGGATAGCGAGGAGGAACAACTGATGGAGGTGATGGCGGCAGAGTTAGTAAAAGGTGCATCTTATATTTGTCCTTTTTTGAAACCTGGCAAAGGGAAGAAGGAGGTTTCTCCAGCGGGGTAATCCACTTATACGTTCGATGTATCAAAGGCCGAGCAAATCTTTGATTAGATGGTCAAGAACAAATAGATCCATTTACCTCTCGGCAACAAAGTCCCAAGTCTAGAGGAGTTGAAGGGTAAGAAATACTGTAAGTGGCATAATTCGTTTTCTCATAATACCAATAGCTGTGTTGTTTTTAGGAACACAATTCAGAAGGCTTTGCAAGAAGGAAGGGTGAGATTTGCTGAAAAACGTGAGAAAACTTTAGTCGATACAGATCCGTTCCCAGGAGCTAATGCAAGTATGGTACAGACGTGCAAGGAAGATGTAGAGCATAAGCCAAGAGATTCTTTCATTAAGGAATAGTCCAAAACCTTTGAAGGGGAAAGAATAACGTTCCAAAGGTTAGATGATCGGCTGTTAATTTTCACGCGGCTTACTATTCCAACCTTTATATCTCACTTTCATAGGAAAGATGAGAAGTTTACAGTGTATGTGCCTCATAAAGAGCCCATTTTCTTGGGTTATCATCCCTATCTTATAAAAACTCAAAAATAACGGGAACAGAGAAAATGGGCTCAACAAAAACAAATGCTTGAGAAATGGTTTGATGAGTAGGTGTGTGCTTCCTCGAGTCAAAATATACTCGGCCTTTCCTATCACAATTCTGAGCAAGCGCCGAGCAAGAAGTAGTGGAGGAAGACTATTATGCAACATAAGAAGCTATCGTTGAGCTCATCAAGTTCAAGATGCCATCGGAAGGAATGTTCTTCCCAATCCCAATGGCATAACATACCAATCACCCCAAACCGTTATACATCAAGGTGCATATCAACGAAAGGCCTTTCTCTCGGGTCTTCATTGATGGAGGGGCTGTGTTGAACGTAATGCCATTGGCAACCTTAAGGTATTTGGGTAAGGATAAACCTGATTTGTCTCCTACAGATATTCAAATGCTTAAATTTACCGGGAAAGCAGCCAAAAGAAGAATGGGTCATCACTTTTGAGGTGGCAGTTAGATCTAAACTCAGTAAGACTGTTTTCTTTGTAATCACGGTAAAGCCGGCTTATTCTGTCTTACTAGGTAGATATTGGATTAACACAAACCATTGTGTTCCCTCAACGCTTCACCAAATGATGTTGATTTGGGATGGAAAACGAGTGGAAAAGATACCAACCGACCTCAACCATTCTCAGCAGAAGTATACATGAACGAAGTTGTGTTTTACGCTCTACTTTTAATCCAAGCCAGTACGTCAAGCTCACCATAGCTCACAATCAAATTACAACGGAAGCATTAGAAGGTAAACGTTTGAAAACAGAGGACCCTGATGTTCGGCATACACCCAGTTTCATCGCTCAAGACCCGCTAACGAAGGTGGATATCGGGGAACCGGGAGAAAACAAAACTACAAAGGTAAGTTTATGCTTAACTCTCGATTAGCGAAATGCCTTAACAGTTATGATTCGTAAGTACAAAGATTGTTTTGCATGAGATTATCATAAAATGCTATGATTTGACGAAGGCATTGTGGAGCATTACTTACCAATTAAGGAAGGTTGTTTTAATTCCGCACTCCTACCTAGAATCAAAGAAGAAATCGAGATGTTACTTCAGTGTGGTTTCATTTATACCTGTCGATATGTAGATTGGGTGTCTAACATTGTTCCCATCATCAAGAAAAATGGCCAGCAGCAAGTTTGTGTTGATTTCAAAAATTTTAATTTGGTCACACCAAAGGATGAATACACCATGCCGATGACTAGCATGTTGGTGGACTCAGTAGCAGAAAACTAATTTTTAAACTTTATAGATGGATACTTTGGTTACAATTAGATATTTATAGTCGAAAAGGATACATGAAAGACAGCTTTCCGATGTCCAGGTTCTATTGGTTTGTTCGAATGGCTAGTTATGCCCTTCGGCTTAAAGAATCCTGGAGCTATCTTCCAGAGAGTCATGAATCTCATTTTCCATGATCTCATTGGCAAGGCCATGAAAGTTTACATTGATGATTTAGTGGTTAAGTCGCCTACTTTCTCACAACACCAGACATGGTTGGAGCAAACCTTTCTCCGAATTCACAAGCACCGGCTAAAAATCAACACAACTAAATGTGCTTTCGGAGTTTTAGCTGGAAAATTTCTTGGATTCCTAGTGCATCAAAGAGGAATTGAAGTAGATCAGAATAAAGTAAGGGATATTCTACAAGCAAGGCCACCGCGATCTTAAAAAGAACTCTAAAGTTTTATAGGAAAGATTAATTTCCTGCGACGTTTTTTAACAAATGCTGTAGGAAAGCAAAAGGTGTTCTCCTCTTTACTCCATCTGAAGTCGTCTCAAAAGTTCATCTGGCAGCCAGAGCATTAGACGGCTTTTGATCAGATCAAAATGGCTTTATTACAACCACCTATCTTGATGCCACCACATGATAAGGCACCTTTGAAATTGTACATTTCGGCGGCTTAGAAATCTATCGAAATCCTGTTAGCTCAAGATGATGCACAAGGGATTGAAAGAGTAGTGTACTACCTCAGCCGGAATCTGATGAATACCGAAACAAGGTATTCTCCTGTTGAAAAGCTATGCTTGTCTTTATACTATGCATGCACGAAACTAGAACATTATCTGTTACCTATGGGGGTGCAAGTCTTGTGCAAAATTGATTTAGTTAAATTTCTGTTGAACCGCCCTTTGTTGCAAGGACATATGATGAAATGGGCAATTATGCTACATGTTTTTTTTTTTTACTCACGTGCCTTTAAAAGCAATGAAAGGTTAAGCCATAGCTGATTTTTTCCCCTAATTTAGAAATGCCCAACCCTGAAAAGGAAGAAGCACAGGGATACGTTTCATACAAACCATGGAAGTTGCAGTTTGATGGGTTTAGCACCTAGTCTAAGGCAGGTTTCGGTTTGATTATTGAAGCCCTTTGCGGATGGCAAGGAAGAATTCTATTTGAATTAAGAAAAGGAATCTCAAATAATCAGGCAGAGTATGATGCTTTCATTTTGGAACTTCGAATCTTGAAGGCTTTGGATGCACGAGTGATCAATATAATAGGGGATTCTCAAGTTGTTATCCAACAGACTTCTGGTGAGTACAAATGTACTAACCTTGTTTTATTAGATAAATTATAGGAAGTAAAGGTATTGCTGTAACACTTTCGAAAGTCATGTCGACCCATGTTCCTTGGGTTGAGAACTAGGGGGCAAACGATTTAACTTAAATGGCTTCAGGATTCAGGAAAAGAGTCGGGGGAGTAATATGCCAATAAATATCGAGAGAGGAACATGAAGTAGACTGGCGTTCTGATATTGTTTCCTATTTGCAAAAACCTACAGATTATGTGTCACAGGAATTAAAATGTAAGGCATTGAACTTTATGCTAATCGAAAATGATTTATTCAGAAGAAGCCATTCAGGAGTTCTATTGAAATGTTTGTCAAAGTAAGAAGCGTCACAGGTATTAGCCGAGGTGTATGAAGGCCTATGCGGTGGTCATCAGGCAAGTCTAAAGCTAAAATAGACACTACAGCGTTATGGATTTTATTGGTCTTCTATGACTGCGGACTGCGTAGCCTATGCAGTTGGATGCGAGACATGTCAGAAGCATAGTCCTTTGATACATGCGCCTTTCACGGAACTGCATCCTATCATCAAGCCGTGATTGTTCAGGGGTTGAGCTCTAGACGTCATCGGCAAGATTCATCCGTCATCGACTAAGGGGCACACCTTTATCTTAGTGGCAACAGATTATTTCACAAAATGGGTAGAAGCACAAGCCTTGACCAGGGTAACCCAGTCTACCGTTATCACTTTCCTTCAGCAGAGTATTCTGTTCGTGTTCGACATAGCTGAAACAATAACATCCGACCAAGGAATTAAGTTCACGGGAGATAAGGCTAACGGTCAAGCTGAAGCTACAAACAAGACCTTAACTAGCATGATCCGAAAGTTAATGGAGGATAATCCTAGAAGATGGCACGAAATACTTCAAGAGGTTCTGTGATTTATCGGAGTACTTTCAAGACTGTTACAGGTTTTACCCCATTTAGGCTAACGTATGGATAGGATGCGATGTTATCTATTGAGTTATCATTGTGATTGGCTCGAGTAGCTTATCAACATTGTTTGTCTATTGAGAATTACAAGTTGGCCTTGGCTAAGAGTTTGGATCAAGTCAAAGAGGACCGGTGGGTAGCACTAGAAAATATCAGAAGACACAAAGAGAAGGTAGCGAGAGCCTATTACGAGAAAGTGCAGGGGAGGAACTTTCAGGAATGAGATATGGTTTGGATACTACTAGTTGCATCAAAAGACCCACACTATGATAAGTGGTCCATTTTCTAGAAAGGACATTTTCTTGTTACATAGGTGTTTGATGGAGGGACTTATCGACTGATAATACTCAACAGAAAAGAGGTAAGTAATGCCATAAACAGAAAATATTTGAAAAAATTCCATCCTACATTTTGGGAGGGAACCATGGTAGGAGAAGAGTAAGAAAAAAGAGAGTAAAAAGAATATATATATATATATATATATATATATATATATATATATAAAGTAACAGCAGCCAAAAAAAAGAAAAAGAAAGAAAAATATTTGCACTCATAAAAACAGCTGATCACAGAAGAGCTGATCAGATGGCTATTACACTTGAGATTGAGTTGGACCTATTAAAAAAAAAAAGAGAGAGCAAATCAATTCTTCTCAGACAGAGTGTGAGGCCTCTCGATTGACTGAGCAAACGGAACTAGGGCAAGTCGATTCGGATCTTCCTCAGGCATAGTTGTCGACAGTGGGATTCCCTTTTCCTCATTCATTTGGCTAGTCGTCTCTTCTTAGGTCGTTTCTGGCTCGATAGCCGTTTTTTCCGTTGGAGGCAGACGAACTTCGACATCTCCAGTTTGAGTACCCGAAGGACCAACCTCATCGAGATGACAGAAAATGGTGGTTAGGTAGGATTGAAAATTTTTCTACAAGGATTGCATGCCGGCCAATAGTTTGTCCAAGTGCTGTAGCTCCATTTGAACCAATTCTTCCTCTACTTCCAGCATGAGCCATTCATCCCGGAACTTAGCCGTCCGTTTGCTGACAGACACCTTCGACCTCAAGTTTTTCTTCCAGAACCCTATTCTCGGAATTTAATTCTTTCTGTAGTTCTCGCAATAGTCCTTCAATTTTATCAACCCTTTCTGTAATTTCAGCTCAAAGGACGCTTAAGCAGGAAGAAGCTTCCTGGCGATGCAACTGCAGAAAGCTTCTTGCTCTCGGAGTGCCTCTAAAGCCTTAAGCTGATGAGAAGCTTCATCCCTCCTATTTTGGGTGTTTGAGAAGAAGCGCTGAGTGAATCTCATGTGCCCCAGGTAATCAACCAACAGAAACTTTAACTTAACAAGAATGTTGGAGTCGGCCGATTGTGCAAGCAGCAGGAGGGCTCGACTGATTGCATCCTAGGAAATTATACTGGTCAGCAGGGTGTTCCCAATTAGGCTATTAAAGAGCTCTAGCGCAGTGGCCTCAGATGTTATTAGTAAAAAGGAGCAGTTTCCTTTGGAGGCTCTCCTAAAGAGGGCTTAAAGACCAGTTCCGCGGGAGGGGGAACAGATTTGTCAACTGCTGTTTTCTCTATGACGAGCATTTCAGACATTGGAGGAACAACCGTTGAAGGAGAAGCAGCCGAAGTTCCCTCCTCGGCTAGTGATGTCTTCTCAAGAGACAAAGGGGGCATAGCTTCGGTTGACTCAGAGGAAGAGTCAGAAATAACCAATCAGCTAGGTTTTTGTTTTTGCAAATGAGGGGAATAAGGAGTTAGCCTTTAGGTCTAAAAGGAAAAAATATCGGATAAAAATTTCAACACATGAAATCCAAACCTTGGTGATTGTCGTGGTGTGGGTGGCTTGCCGCATTTTGGACTATCTAAGCAAAGAAAGGACTGTTTCTTCTTTTTCTTCTTCTTCGTCAGCAGGTGGAAAAATGGGGGCTTTCTTCACTAGTGGCATTTAAAAGAATGGTGCGGCAATTAGATTAACAGATATCTTTCTCTGCTTACCTTTCTTTGGTGTCGATGCTTCCGCAACCACCGATGCTGACCCAGCACCCTAAGTAGCCACGTTTCCACAGGGGTAGAGAAGAGCATCTCACTCATCAGTCGCCACTATAAGTTGAAGTTGGGTGTGGCCTTCCTGACGACTTGAAAATGATAATACTTAAAGGAACGGACAATGGTCAGGGACCTATCGGCTAAAGTATGCATATCTTCAACCGATAGAATGGGTATGACAGTGTAGGACGATACATGACCAGGATTAGTAGGGATGTCCTGAATCAGCCTAAATTGCCGAGAGAAGCAATGAGGATTGTATCATTTGCAGGAAAACTTAGCACTTCGTACATATGGTTTGGCCCCTAAGAGAAGCTCCCTAGGGCACAACATTTTGACCTAAATGGTCTGTTGGGAACCCTCCGATGCGTCGGCAAGATTCGTCAATCAGAGAGGGCCAGTTTCCTAAGTAGCGTAAGGGAAGAAGTGAGGTATGTTCTGTAGGTGGTTCTAATGAAGTTAGGACATAATGGTACCGGTGGAAGATCTGTTCAAAAGGGTTCTCAATAGCCGATAGCTAGTGGCTTGGGTGGAGGAGTCAACAGAATCCCCTGAAAGGTTGTTAATGTTGAACTGGGGAATCTATTGGTAAAGCTACAGTTGCATAACCCAGAGAGGGCCACCGAGGTTGGTCGAGTCACTCCCAACCGATAAAGTCGAAGTCATCTGGTTCATCATCCGATAAACCAACGCCAATACTAAGGAGGCTAGGTCGCACCACCTTTTCTTCCTCATCATAGCCGATACATAATATCGGTATTCGTTACTTATTCCAGCCAAATAGGAACAAAGGATATACTTGTAGAGCCATAGCCATAGAAAGGAGACTTGTTCTTGCTCCAACGGAACACCGCTTATGCCTCTTTGGGTAGCCATAAAATTGTCGAAGGAGGCATGTCTTTGTCCAGTTGGGCCTCAACAGCAGGCATATTTTCGTCATCATGGAGGTTAGGAATCTCGTCTCCGTCGCATCGAAAACCCAGGATGGTGCAAATATCCAAGATGGTCGGGGAAAACATCCCATGGGGGAATATGAAGCCGTTGATTGTCGAGGACCAAAACGGCAGAACTGTAGCAAAAAGGTTGCGGTCAAAAGCCATGTCGAAATTGGACATCATAATGGCATCTCAGATGCCCTATTGATCCCAAAGAGCGTCGAAGGTAGCGTGACAATGATCACACCATTCTTTGTAATTCTTCAGGAGGCACGACCAATGGCGGAAGGAAAATGGGAGATCGGCCGTAGAAAAGTCATTCCGGTTCAATAGGAGGACAAAATCCTTCGGCTGGGCAAACCGTAAATGATCAACAGTGACCTCCATCGGTAGTAGCCTAAGGCGTACAGGTTAGCTTCAGTTTGAATCAAAGCCAAGGGGTGTTATTGATTGGAGCGGCCATGAAGATTCAGAGATTATTGATAAAAGAAGTGCAGGAAATACTATCGAATTTCACGAGAAGGATAGAAGTCTGATCAAGGTAAAGTTTTCTCAGAAGAAGGATTTCGTATCATTGAAGAAGGAGTAATAGGGACCACGACTATTTAAAGTGAAATTTAAAGACTGGCCGTTCGTGGGTTTCAAAGCCGAGGAGTCGGACACCTTCCGCAACGATTGAAACATTCTAACTTTGTCAGGAAAAGAACGGTTACGAATTAAAAGAAGTACGATTCTCGTCGCTTCGCCTGATCGCGCCATCAAAGTAACGGGACTCGAGAGGGCATGTGTTGACATCAACTTTAACCGATCTGTTGCAACGGAAACTTTGAGTCGAAGCAAATAGGAATTTTGCCAAGCCAATGATGACGTTAAGAATTCTTCAATTAATGTACCCAGTCAATATCAGAACTAGGAGCCGATGAGTCGTCGCCTCCATATCTCAGCACGATCGGTAAAGCACTATTGTCCTAATCGCTAAGGATGATCCATGAAGTGAGATTCTCTCTACGTACAAATAGTCGGTTACAATGCCACAGTAAGCATAAAACGGGCAAGGATTCCCAGAACGAGGACATCCAACAAACACATCTACAAGACTGCTAGTTTTTAGTTTTCAATTTTCTTTTTATTCTACATTTTCTTTGTTTTTATCTGTATTTACAGCTTTATTTAGTTTTCAGAAGTTTCCCTTATTCCTTTATTACCAGCTTTCCATTTTCATTTTACTTTGGTTTCAAATTCCAATACTTTTGTATTCCTTTTTTGTCAAGATGAATCGAAATACATTGATTTCAGTCCTTATTGGCTTCCGCATGCAATATTCCTGTCTTTTTGGACCCTTTCTATAGTAAGTTCAAGGAACCCACGTCTCTTAAAAGGTCCGACTCTCACATTCATTCTTTCATCGGACTGTTTATATTCATTGGAAGAGTAGTCGATCGCCAGTTTCATCGGCTCCCTTTTTGTACGGTAGCAATATTATATATTTGTAATATAGTAGTTTATGAAAATTAAATTCTGCAAGTATTTTCATTTAGGAGATGAGATAAGAAGTATTTATTTAATTAAATATATTTACTAACAAGTAATATTAAATATTTAATTATTTAGTTGTATTTGATAATATATTCTTATCATCACTTAAGACTTAATTAGTAACTTAAGTAAGTATTTAAAATTAATTAATTAAGTATTTATTTCATTAAGTATATTTGATAACAAATAATATTAAGTTTTTAATTAATTAAGTGCGTTTGATAATAAATTTTTATTATCACTTAATTGATTATAACATATTGAAATCATATTATAAATTTTAAGTAAAATAAAATACAATTAGGTTTGAAGTTTGAATATATTAAATACTTATTTAATTATTAATATTATTTTATATTTAATCTACATTGTAATACAATATAATATAAAAATAAATTATAATTAATTCAAACTCCAGATTCAGACTTTAGACATTAGATTTTAGTATTTAAATATTCAGAATTCAGTCTTCATATTTCAATTTTATCAAATGAGCCTTAAGGCCTGTTCGATAACTTAATTAAATATTGAAAATTAATTAATTAATTAATTATTTTATTAACTGTATTTGATGACGAATAATTTCAAGTGTTTAATTAACAAAGTGCATTTGATAACAAATTATTGTTATCACTTAATTGATTAAGATATCCTGGAATCTTATTATAAATTTTAAGTAAAGTAAAAGTTACTTAAGTCTGAAACCTGAATATGTTAAATATTCATATAATTATTAATATTCTTTTATATTTAAACTAAATTGTAATGAAATATAGTGTAAAAATATATTATAATTAATTCCAACCTCATATTCAAATTTCAGTATTTAAATATTCAAATTTCAATCTTTAAACCTCAGTTCTATCAAATGAGTCCTTAATTGATTAAGACGTACTGAAATTCTATTATAAAATTTAACTAAAATAAAAGTTACTTAAGTTTCAAATATGAATATATCAAATACTCATCTTATTGGTATTATTATTTTATATTTAACCTAAATTATAATAAAATATAGTGTAAAAATAAATTATAATTAATTTAATCTTCAAATTTTAACTTTTAGAATCCAGTGTTTAAATACTTAAATTTCAAATTTCAAATTTATTAAACTGGTCCTAATATATAATGAGTGGGCGGTAATAAGGATACATATTTGGATTTATACACAATTAAATGCAATCCAATCTATTTGCTTCTATTTATTAAGCGGATTTAAATGAATGGACATACATAGATTTTAGATATCCATTTATCCATTTATATCTGTTACCAAACAAAAAAATATTTTTCACTACTTTGCCTTATTAATTAATGAGATTACTGTGGGCCGATATATTAATAGAATTATTACTTAATCAAATATATATATATATATATATATATATATATATATATATATTATACTATTGACCTCTCCCAAATTCGTTTGTATCTATTTTATATTTACTAAATTCTCATTTTCTAATATTTATTCATTCAACAATCTGCTAATTTGACGTAAATTTAGAAAAATATACAACAAATATCGATCCATGTACTTAAACTTTGTACAAACAATTGGATGGTGTGACGACCTTATAGGTCCTGATTCATAGCATGTGGGATTTTGCATTAGAAAAGAAAGGAGAAAGAAAATTTCTAAAAGAAAGCGTAATAGAAGAACAAGAAAATAAATGGTCAATTAAGAAACCTTCCTTCAGCATTGAAAAAGTGGTATCTGATTTCCTAGTGACTTATGCATAGACTAGAACAAAGATGGAGGTATGAGGTGAGGGCGGCGCCTATTCTTAAAATTTTTAAAAATATTAGTTTTACTATAATAAAATTAAATATTTTAAAAAAAGAATTCTTTTAAAATTTACCTTTCGACTACTAAAAAATTTTACAAAAATTACAATATTAACTTCTAATATATTCTTACATATAATATATCTCTTTAATTCTAAATTTTTTATTTTGTCCCTGACTTAGACAAGCTTTCTAAAGAAATGGAAAGAACGTGATGGATGAGTTAGGTCCCTAGATTTGGACCTTCAGAAGATATTCTGCTAATGAAGAGTTATTGGAAGCTGATTTCTTCTCGTATATCATTTTTTTTTTATTTGCTTTATTTGATTGATCGACTGGAGGTGGCCCTGACTAATGTCATTTCTCAACCAATTCCTGTATCCAAAAGAAGAACCCTATCTACTATTTATATATCAAACTCTTGCTACTTTAAAATATCATTCGGCAATTTGACGGATGCAATTAAAGTGTAAAAGATCGAATTGTCCAAAACAATTTTTTTTTTTTAGTAGAATGGTGTGATTTTGAAAGATGTATATATAATTATGACCAGTTGTTGTATGTATATTTATATCTAGTATACATAAAATTGTTGTGCAATTTCCAATTGCCCGCTCAGGATCCTTAATAGTCTCTATTTGAATTGAAAGATATAGTGAATGAGGAAAAGAGATAGAATGTTTGAGTTTTAAGGGTTTTGATTAATTTTTTAGTAAGAAAAAAAACAGAATGAGAAGAAAATAAAATGATTATATTTAATATAAAAATATTTACATCATTCTCGTCTAAAAATAGACGAAAACAAAAGAAAAAAAAACCCTTATTTAATAAACTTTTATTAAATCGTTTAAAATACTTCTAAAGAGTTTAATGTTATAGCATAAAATTAGTGAATAAAAATATAAACATAAATCATATCATTTTCTTTTTCTTTCTCTTCCTCTATAGCTACATTAACATGTACTTTTGTTTCTTTCTCTTTTATCATATATTATAAATAATTAGATATTTCTTCTCCTCTTCTTCTTTTTCTTTTCCGTCGTACTTATCTCCTCTCTCATTTTATTTTTCAAAATCCAAACATGTCTAAATATCTTTGATTTTAACGTGAAAAATCTCTTTACATGCTTGTGGTAATTGGTTTAAGCACGTCGGTTCTCTTACTTGAAGCCTATCGATCTGACTATATCACCACAAGATTGTCTCTCTCTCTCTCTCACCGGTCTCTGACGAACGAAAATATTCAGCTAGAGTACTTGTAAGCTGAAAGCACTTGACGAGAAAAAGCCATTTTGAAGGTAACATCAGTACCAAGATTAGGACAACTTGAGCAGTGCTTGTTCTGGACCATCTAAGGACAAAAATCTAGGTTTCACAATCATAAAAAGGTTCTTTAGTGCATTTTTTTATCACTTGTATTGGGAGCAAATGAATTGGGTAATCCTGACCTTCCACTCGCTACCTATAATGCTAAGATCAATCAATGTTAGTGGTTGGTAGAAAGAAGCCTATTAGTGCATTTCGACTCTGCAAAGCATGATTTGTGGGCTGTACTAATTATTTCATTAATTAAGATAATAACATTCTCATTTGCGACAGAGAAGATATTGGTCAGGTCCTCAGGTCACAACCTTTGGTACTAACAGTAAACAATTTCAACTAAAGGGCTCCATTTGGTTGGTTGCATGTCTGTATACCAAAGCAAGGCCTAATGGTTTTACAGTTGCAGTATAAAAAGTTTTTTCTCCAAGTTCCAATCAGAAACATCCACTAGAACGGTATGACAAAAGATAAAGATCCGCGAGAACCCCTTACTTTTTGAAATCCACCGCCCCATATTCTCCCTCCTGCCTAGGATGTCTTGTATTAAGACTTAGCACCGTTAAAGAAACCATTATAATAGTAAGGGCCAATTGTGGACCAAGGCAGATTTGCTATTCTTTGGATTCAGTGAGCTTCTGCAACTGCTGCTCAAGTATAATTGCACAGCTGAGAGTCAAAACAATTCCTTTATTTTTCTTTGTTTGAAACAACTATTTTTCTTTCTCTTTCTGAAAGGATTGTTTTGCTACAGGGAAGGGACAAAAGTTTTATGGAGAAAATTGTTGAGAAAATGGATCATAAAAAAGAATGAACAAAAAGAATTAAAATAGACAAACACAAAAATCTCGACTTCATTATTCACTGCTGTCACTTCATGATGAAACTTTGCTGAGTTTGGTTGGGGATGAAGAGGAAGAAAGATAATCTTTTAACCAACCAATCTCATGGACCACATCCAGCATAGTTGGTCTAGTTGAAGGATTATACTGAGTGCAAATTAATCCCAGTTCAATCAACTCTACGATCACATCGCACCATCTTTTACTATGATGAGTACTGGAAGAAATCGGTGCACACCTCAGAATTGCTTCTTCAACAATGGATTCAAGCTTGTAGGGGTAGAAACTTTTCAGCCATTCGTGCAAGCTCGAACCCTCTTCAAATAGAACATCTGTAGGACGTTTCCCTGTTATGATCTCCAATAAAAGAACCCCAAAACTGTATACATCTCCTTGTGTTGAAGCTCTCTTTCCCATTCCATATTCTGCATATTGGTTCGACAGAGCAAAAAAAAAGGTTAAATTTGGTATAGGATTCGATAGAAGGAGAATTAGTTATAATAAAATTTAGCGGAAGGATAAGTGCTAGTTAAAAAGGTAATTCACCTATAATTTTGCATATGATCTTGCTTGCTGAAATTAAGATATAGTTATGTTAGTAAAGAACAAGGTGAAAACTATGTACCGGGAGCGATGTAGCCAACTGAACCGCAAAGTAGACCATCTGTAGAGCTGAAGGAGACTGAATCATTGATGGAAATATCCTCATCAGCACCTTTTATTAATCTGGAAATGCCAAAGTCAGTCACCAAAGCTGTCATGTCATCGTCAAGGAGAATATTGCTTGGTTTAAGGTCACAATGAACAACTTGAATAGGAGAATGATGATGCAGATATGCGATTCCTTCTGCTACGTCACTGCAGATGCTCACTAACTGAATCAAATCTAATCCAGGTTTCAGTCCATCGCTCGGGTAAAGATGGTTTTCGAGGCTTCCATTCTGCATGAATGGAAGAATAAGAGCCTTAAAGTCTGGCTTGCTGCATATGGTTATGATTCTTATCAAATTTCTATGCCTTGTTCTTTTCAGGACTTGGCATTCCCTCTTGAAGCTCCCCAAAATCTCTCCAGCTGCTTTTGAATTAATTACCTTCACAGCTATCCTTGTATTATCTCGAAGAACTCCTTTGTAGACATGACCAAATCGACCTGAACCAACGAGACTTGAACCACAAAACCCTCCGGTGGCCTCAATCAGCTGCCCATATGAAATCTTGGGGTACTTTGTCTCTTTCTTTGCCATCTCTTCATTCTCGATATCCTTTGCATTGAAAACCAACTGCTTCTTGAATTTGGACCTCAGTGCTAGAGAATAGCCGACTATGAAGAATATGGAAGTTATAACTAATGAAAGGAGCAATGCCACAATGAAATGATGAGTGTGCTTTCTATGGCACTTTGGCATGCCTCTTATTGAACCACAGAGACCAGGATTGCCAAGGAACGAGCTTATGGTTAGGGAAGAAAATGCCCCTTCATTTGTTACATTCCCAGAGAAGAAGTTGTAGGAAAAATTAAGCTGCATTAGAGTTGTTAATGTCTGCAGAGATTGCGGTATGTCTCCTGTTAACTGGTTAAAGGAGACATCAAGTTCTTTAATGTAAGGCAAACGCCCTATTGTGGTAGGAAGATTTCCTTCCAGCATATTATTTGACAGGTTGAGGTATTCCAATGCTATGCAGCTTCCAAGTTGAGCAGGGATTGAGCCTGAGAGATTATTTGAGGATAAATCAATTGCTAGCACCATGTCCATTTTACTGAGCTCTAGTGGTATTGGTCCATCCAAGTGATTGCTAGACAAATTCAAGTACAACTTTAAGCTCTTTAATGCAGCAACTTCGTTTGGGATTGTTCCTGAAATCCTGTTGTGAGAGAGGTCAAGAATTTCCAGATTAGTGCATTTCCCTAGGCTTGGCGGTAGTCTCCCTGAAAGGTGATTGCCATAGAGAAAAAGCGTTCTAAGCTGTGAAAGATTTGCAAAACTATCTGGGATTGTGCCAGACAGCTTATTTTTGGACAAATCAAGAAGTCCTAGATGGAAAACTTGGCCAAATGCAGCTGGAATGTTACCAGAGAGTAAATTATTTGACAAATACAACCTCTCTAGCTTCTCCAACTGGCAAAGTTCAACTGGTATGGATCCATTAAGCAGATTACTAGACAAGTTCAACAGAGTGAGGTTGACAAGATTTGAAAGTTCTGGAGGAATTGAACCATATATATGATTATCATCAACATGAATCTGTACAAGATTAGTAGAGAGATCACCAATAATAGAAGGTAACTCTCCTCCTAAATGATTTCCTGCCAATTCAAGTTCTTGCAGATTAGAAGAATTAGCTAAAGAAGCAAAAAAGGGTTTGAGGTCAGTGTTACCATTATGGCTTCTGAAGGTGTTGTAAGACAAATAAAGGAACTGTAACCGTGGCATTTTATGTATAATGTCTGAAGGTAACTCCCCAGCTAAGAAATTCGATTCCAGGTCAAGCCATTCAAGTTTTGAAGAGTTTGAAAGAGCAGGAGGTATCTCCCCTACAAGCCGATTTGACCAAAGAAGAAGAAATCTTAGCTCCCTTAGTTCGCATTCATTCTTCAAGGGGATTTTTCCACTAAGAGAATTATTAGAAAGGTCAATATATTGCAAAACTGAAGAGCCATTGCACAGAAGTGGCACTGGGATTTCACCAGTGAAATGGTTACTTCCCAGATCAAGGTATACTAGTTCGCGAAGAAAACCTAGTTGTGTAGGAATGCTTCCTTGAAGAAGGTTTAATGACAAGCTAAGCTGTTTCAGCCTTGACAATGAACCGAGCTCCGAAGGAATGCAACCCTTAAAAGAATTCTGAGATAAATCGAGAATTTCCAAGAAAGAAAGATGGGAAAGAGCTGGTGAAATAGTCCCTTGAAGAGAATAACGACTTAGGACAAGCTCTTTAACTCTGTCTCTTCTTTTGTTACACTGAACCCCCAACCAGTCGCATACATGATCACCAGAAGCATTCCAGGTATCTAGAGCATGCTTGGGGTCAGCAACAATCCCAGCTTTGAATGCAAGGAGAGCAGCCTGATCATTAACAATTTGAGTACTATTTTCTCCTGCTACCACGTAGAAAACAGTAATCAAGAACAGAAAATCAAACTTGGAAAACTTGCAATACCCCATTCGTGAGGAAAATGTCTCTCTTCTTTTGAGAGCTCAAAATCGAATGGAAAAGTTTGAAATGAAGAGTACGGCAACTAATGCAGAAAACCAGTGGAGGAGACTACAGATGCATTGCATGAGCCTATGGTTTTTAAATGATGAAAACTAAAGCTATATGCAGCAAATTAGATCAAGAAATGATTAACAAACTTCTAACACTGTGCCTAACTGCCGTTGAAGGACGGAGAATACGTTTGGCGCCCTAGATATTTGACTACAAAAATCGACGAATTGACATTGAACACATGTGAATTCGCTAGAGGAAAATGTAGACATTGTTTAATTAGTCCTATGACATTTGGTGGTTTACATGTCATTAGGCCTAACCAAGATTTTTTTTTTCCTTGTGTTTTCTTGTGGGATTAGTGCATGTATACTTATAGTGGGGGATGAGTTGTTAAGGTTAAGATAATCTAGGTTATAGGCACGCTTAACTTGGGGACGAGGGGGCGGGGTGGGGGAGGGGATCTTGCTGATGTTGTTTGATGATATTTCAACTTTCTAATCTGGTAGATATATATGTCGGCTCAAGTGATGCATTCTGATGTCATTTCATGAGTTTCTGTTTTAGGCTTAGCAACTTGGATTGATGTCTGCTCTTTTTGTTTGGCATCATCCCATTGAGACACTTGATCATGGCAAACCTAAAAATTTTAATTCAAAATGGTTACGATAAATCAATCTTCTAATTTTTTTAAAATGATTATGATAAATTATTCTTCTGATTTTTATGTACGTTTTACTTATGATTTTTACGTACATTTTTCTTTTTAATTGAAATTCTTCCTTATAAGTTAGAGTCAAATTCTAATTTTATACAAATATATCATGAGTCTTATACTTATATTAAATATTTTCAAAACACTTCATTTTTATTCCAATATCAAACAAAAACTATAATTAATATTTGTGAAAATCATATAACATTATCTCGAATGATATGTATATATATATTCTTTCTATTTATTCTCTAGATACAATTTTTATTTGTAACTTGGAATTAAGATAGATATATATATATATATGTATGTATGTATATTATATGTTGAAAATAATAAGTATTTGTTCAAATGGATGAGATGCGTGCATAGTGCTAAGAGATCTTGGCTATCATATCACAGCAAGAGAGTGAGTTCAAGTAGTGGATGGACCACTATTTCTCTTTCAGTTAGAAATTGTCAAGAAATTGGGAAATGGTGGATTTTCTAATGTGTACTGCTCCTAATTTCCTTGATGGCTTCCTTGCGTCTAGCTTCTCTCATGTGGATTTTTTTGTAAATTTCCCCATCACTTTTGATTAACTAATAAAAGCTGGGGGGCCGGGGGGGGGGGGGGCGGGGGCGTTTAAGGAAAAACCTTGGATTTCAACAAGTTGAAACATGAAAGTAGATTTAGACAAAAACAAAAAGTAAAATCTCTTGACCGTTTCTTCTAAAATTTCGTTTGCATTTTTTGCAAATATATATGGAAGGAATTAGAGATATCGAGTTGGTAAGGTACATATAATATAAAATAATATATTAAATGATAATGTTATAAATTTTTGAAGAAATGAAACATAAATGAAACATAAAATTTGAAAAGATTTTATTATAAGAATTTTATTTTTTTAAAAACAAATTTAGTATTTTAAAAAATTTTAGAGATAGTTCCGTCTCTAAATACATGGCGCAATAGTGCCTCCAGTCTAACACATCTATCCAGAAAATTTTAGCATAGACCAATGGTCCATGGACCAACTGCATTGATGAGTTGTACTGCGTGCAATATAAGTTGTACAGTACAACTCATCAATGCATTTAGTCTACGGGTCCATGGTCCATGTAAGAATTCCTCCATCTATCCTACCTCTACATCAACCATAAAGTGATCATTGGGTGCTATTGCGTCAATCCTACAATATATCACACAACAGTAATTTTGAACTATTATTATTAGATTTCACTAATATAAGTTTACTAACTAACAATTAATTAAAACTACAAGAAACACTATCGCAATACTCTAACTACATATCTAAAATAAAAATAAAAATTACGATATAAAATTAAAATTATATAATACGATTACAGATAAAAGTAACACTATGTATAAACAAGAAGATATATTATATATTAATTTGATTAAATAAGTCCTTTGAATTAGTCGAGATAGTTGGTGTTGAGATTTACACACTAACGTTTTGAGATTAAACTTTTTTTAAGACATAAATCATGTGTGCATTTTCGAATAGCGACTACATTTTCTTTTATTAAAAAAAAATTTAAAAAATTCTTGGCGAAAGAAAGATGTGACCATTGAGTGTCAAACAAAGAAATGTTAAGTAAATGAAATGATTTGCGGCAAAAATCCACTGTCACCAATGGCCGGTGGACTATTACAAAAGGCTGCGGTCTGCAGATAAAGGAAATATTGGCTAACATTTGGTCATGATATTGTTACAATTAAATAGTGCTACTTGCTATTAACTATGTTTAAAGTGTACTAAGGAATCGAAGAGATCTGTTACTATATGTAGGAACAGATCTTCTAAAATGACCATTCCATTATGAAATTCATTTTTCAAAGAGTTGAACATTTAAAAAGGCTACTGCCTAGAGATAAAAATAATCTCCCATTCAACAAGACTTGTTTGGAAATGGAGATGGGATCAAGTCAAGTTTAAGTTAATACATAGTAATTTTTTAATATATTTAAGTAACAATCATTATTTGATAAAAGATACTTCTAATCAATTGAATTACTATTTTGATATCGATATTTAAACTTTTCTAGGTCAAAATTTTAAGATTATTGTACAAATTAATAAATTTAGTTTACAAAGATAACTATTCTTGATCCATAATATCATTTTAACCAAAAAAAAAAAAAAGCAAAAGGCAAGAAATGTGCATACAGGGTAGCCAACAAAGTCACTTTTATATCAAAATGGTGGCCTTGGGGCATTAATATATCTCACCTGTGGTAATAGTTGATAAACCATATATCTTTATAAATAGTTCTTAACATCTAATAGTATTTTGATAGAATTATGATAATAAGTCATTGTTTAGGTAGAAGTGATGATTCAAATTAAATATTTTACAAGAGAAGAATAGCTTTGTAATCACGTATAAAGGGATGGTTACTAATTGTCAACCCCCTCTATCATTTTTCTTTAGCCCAAAAAAAATATGTTTTCAAGTCACTTTTCTTGGTAATAATATATATTCTTTTGAGATTTAAAATCCAGTTGGGTGGTTGTGACCCCAAAAATTGTTGCATATCAACACATTTTCACAACATGCGTCCTTAAAGAATGAAGCAGAGGTAGCTGCTCAACTCTCTATTCATATTTCATAGAGCAAGTGGTTGAATACGAGTGGTAATAATTTAAGATCCTTATACTACCTAGTGCAAACATGCCTAAGTATCAGCATGGGTCATTATGCTTCCAAAGGTGACCCGATCCATATTTTCTCCATTAAAATTTTCATTCTTTTAGGGTTTAGGAAGAAAAAGAAGGTATAAGAATCTGCATGGTCCACCCACCTCCCCCTTTTTTTTTTTTCTGTTTGAAGAAATAGAAATTTTTATTCTCGAATTTACATTTTCTAATGCGTGGGGTTTGCCTTAAGAGGCTTGAAATGTTACTATGAAAACCAATAATAGAAGAAACAAATTAATTTACTTGTAGAAGATAAAGTATATATGTACAAGTCAACTTCAAAAATCGTACACACATTATTCGGGTCATATTCACGAAAAAACTGCATTCTGTCAGACAAGAAATGTCAATTCACTCTAATGTTTGAAAAATATGATTAGTTTCTTTTATATAGTAATTTTTTTAAAAAATTTTTTTGTTGCTGGATATAAGTAAACTAGGTAGATGCATGTAATTTCATGCAACTGTTCAAATTGAATAGTAATAATAATAATAATATCTATTTGGCTAGGCTAAACCTTCTAGCCTTATTTCTGTCCCCAACCCTTTTTCGTCTTGCATTTCTTATGGGGAAAACACATTTGACTCAATTGGGTAAGGAAATCGTTTCAGGCGTATTTGGGAATGATTTGGAGAGAAAAGAAAGTGTTTGGCTATTGTCAAATGGGAAGCGATTGATAAGAATCTTTCACAATAAGATCTGAAAATGCTAAATATATATCTTCTTGACAATGATACATTTTTGGAAACTATTTAAACTTATATTAGCAATGTTTGACGTGTGACATATTAGAGTTGGATTAGGAAAAGAATTTTAAAAAATTTAGAAAGAATCTTAATTAGGATATGCTGAAGATTATATTGAGAAGATTTAGAACCCGTATGGAATAGAAGTTGCAAAGATCTAGGAAATTACAAGAAAACCTTTTGACATTCTCCTAACTCTATAAGGAAACAAACACTATATTACAACATATATAACCGACCTAAAAGCCAACCTAAAAGCTCCAGAAGGAAGTGAAGGAAGAAGCGTGAAACTAAAGGAAACTCATTATAGAATTGGTCGAGAAAACAAAATGAGGAAATTCATGCATATACTTTGAGTGTTCTTGAAGTATACACATAAATATGGTTATGGTTTCTCTTTGTTAACGTATCTTCACGGTACAAGTTGATTGCTGCAATAGAATCAAATCTTCAAGAAGGACTTGAATCAAGCTTCTACAGATCAATCACCTTTCTAGTGGAAAGATTTCTTGTGTCAACGAAGTATTGGTGTGCTGTGCCAACACATATTGAAGGGAGTTCAATCATTGGAATTTAGTCTAGCAAAGGTCTTCAGAGTTTGATATAAAGGACACCGGGATAGTATTCTATTAAAATCCACTAGGGATCACTTGATAATTGAGATAAGTGTATTCCTTATAACTTTATTAAAGTTTTAGTGGATCTTTTTAATCGTCTAGGACTCGCAAACATGGAGTTGTTTACAACTAAACCACATAAACAATTCGTTGTTGAAAAATCTTAAAGGGGGGTGAATAAAATTTTTGGCAAATTTAAAACACTTTTCAGAAAAAGATCTAATTTTTGAAATTCTCCTTTTGCTGTAGAGATTGAGGTGTTTACTAGTTATGCAAAGAAGAGTTTTGTGTAGCCTTAAGGAGTCATCTAGGATCTTAATGATATGAGACAATAGATGTGTAATCAATACAAGAATAAAGATAGGTTGGTGAGAATCGTAAAGATTTCTTTTAAATGATTGAAAATATTGAGCAAAAAGGTTCGCATGCCGTCAGAATTAAATGTAAGGAAGATGAATAAGAGATTTATAGTGGTTCGATCTTTAAAGATTTACATCCACTACCTTAAACTCACACTTAAGGATTTTAAATCAGATCTCTATAAACTCAATCAACTCAATAGTATTTATCTACACCAATTACACAAGAGGATCACCACACTTGGTTTTACTTAAACCTCTTCAACTAATTACAAACTAAGGCTTACCCCAAATGGGTTTTATATCACAACTTTGATATACAAAAGGATTATAGGAATGAATCAAAGATAGCTCACACTTTTGAGCAGATTTACAAACAAATGAGCACTAACAGCTTTTACCTTTTGAAGCAACTAAATTTCTTTTTGAAGCACCAATGAAAAGGGAGATTTTTGTAATCCAAAGTGTAGGAGTGTTTATGAGAAAGATAGCACAAAAATATCTTAAAAATCGAGTTTTGAAAGCATTTATAGAAGTAAAAAGTAAACACCAATGGCTAGAAACGGTTAGTTTCTCGCTGTCAGGTTTTTTAAATTTTTGGATTCAAGGATCGAACGAGGGTGCATCCAAAAAGTAAGTTCAAAATGGCACTTTTCTAGGAAGAAATATTTAGACACTCTTCACAGAGTTTTGGACGAAGCTTTTGGATGCAGAGTCATCCAAATTACTCAATCCAAAATTCTGAAGACTTAATACTTTGAAATCTTTTTGCTTGTGTGCTTCAAGGTAAAAATAAATTGAATCATAAGGTAAATAAGACATAGAAATTTTATAAGTAATACCTTAACAACGATTCCTAATTTAAAGTTCTTTTACAAGGACTTTTTGGTTTGGAATCTCTTAAGCTTATCTTCTTCTTGATCATCCATTTTTGGATTCCATTGCTCAAGAGTTGCTTAACAATCTTATTTGCACGCCTTAGAAGAACTGATATCAAACATGTCCTATCACATATAAATCACACAAGTTAGTCATCATCAATGTTTGTCATAAGTCAAAACACAGGAGAATGCCCTTAGGGTTAACAATCTCTCCTTTTTTAAGTGATGACAAACTTGATGGGATTGTGATATAAAAACAATGATATGTACATTATGGACATGTTAGACTGACAGAAACAAGAATATTTTTAACAAAGAAGCATTCTCTCATTATAGGACTCAAGGAGTGCTCATGAGATTAAGATAGAAAATTTAAAGCATGTACTCATAAACATAACTCAATGAGCCTATGGACCATCCTCCTTCCTTCCATCAAAGGACTATTTCACAGGGAAATAGCCGCAAATAGTGATCACAAAAAAAAATGTATAGATATATACACGAGGAGGTATAGAAGATAAATCATAAGATGTAATGTTCCCCCTTAGTATGTGCATATATGAATCACAAGATATAGAACCATGAAGTGCGTTTTGAGAGTAAGACTGGATTCCAAAAGTTTGGACTTTTAAAACATGCATCCAAAATAGAAGAAATTAGGCAAAAGCTAATCTTTTAAAAGGATGTTTTTGGACTTAAGGTTTTGGATTTTCAAAACATGTATCCAAAATAGGGTAAAATTAGACAAAAGCTAACTTTTTAAGAACTCATTTTTTAACTGGACTTTTAGATTGAAGAAATGCGAGTCCAAAACTGCCCCTGAGCATGTGCAGAGTAAAAAAAATTACAAGAACATAAATCAATGGTTTTTCTGGAGTTTGTTTGAACTTATTTTTCTCAAGAAAATTTCAGCATGAGAAATATTTTTTTTTATAACATCCAAGGAGAGATAAAACAGATTTTATAGACGTTCATTTGAATAACCTCATCATCCAAACAAACATATTACAAAATGCGCATCACAACTATGTTCAAAATAGATCATTCAATCAAATCTCAATCAGTTAGAATGCACAATAAACTCATATCCACACTTCAATCTCCTTAGTCCATGATAACAACGACTCAACATGGTCTCCACCAAGTCTCATCAGGTCACCCAATTCTTCGTCAGTATTTTCAGGCCATAATCATAAACAATCATAATGCTCATAAACCAACATACAGTCCTAATATATTTATACTTCACAATCCATATTTATAAGGGCAAAAATCAATGAAAGGGATATCGTGATAGTAAAAAAAATTGCACAGCACAACACATTGCACAACACAGCATATTGACACCGTTTCATCAACCCAAATCCCAACAATATATAACAATGTATTTCACAGAGTCACAATCATGAGTCAATAAACCATTCAATTACAATCGATTTTTCTCCCCCTTTGTCATCAATCAAAATGCGAAGAGGATAGAATAAATAGATCAAACAAAAACTTATGGATAAGAGTAGATATATATTAGTAGATAGATTAGAAGGAGATAAATGTAGAAATAAATTGTTCAAGTACTAGTGCAAAAATTATAGAATTGATTGTCAATGGGAAAACAGTAAAAGGTGTTCAAGCATAAGAATTCTTGTAAGCAGCTCGTAGAAGTGGTCAGTTAGGAAATGTGAATTGTTGCTAATTTAGTCCCGGCACCCTTTTTGGAGTGCTGGCCAGGAATGCGGCTGGACTTCCTTTTGACCACCACATGTTTCAACCGTTTACTAAATGAGTTGCTAGCTATGGCCAGTTTGGGAACAGGTACTGCAGTAGGGGCAAGTGGTGCTGACTCTTCCTTACGCACAGGTGTCTGCCTTCCTTTTTCATTGTCCTTAGGTGTCTACTGTTGACCAAGGTCTTTGTCTTTTAATTTCTCTTCAATCTGGGTGGCTTTCATTTCTTCATCCTTTATCTCATTTTCCTTCACAGCGTCTTGTTCATTGTCACTTTCTTCCTCTTGGGCAGTTTGTTCTTCAGTCACTTGTTCTCGAGATAGTACTGATTTATTAGGAATGGTTTCAGACTTTTGATCATTCTCTTCCACAGTAGTTATCTTGTACCCAAAATTCTGGATTTCTGAGCTGAGGCTGTCTACCTTAACAGCCAACAAATTTATGGCTTCCAAAATGCTCTAATTGATGCCAGTGTCATGAATTTTCTGTTTTCCCTTGCTAGAGGACTCTTCTTGAGTTTCTATCTCAGCCTTTCTTTTTGTTCCTGCAGGTTAAGCAGTTTTGCCTTCAGCCTTAACCTTTAATAGTCTTTCCTTTTCATTGTCAGAAGCATCTCTGAGTAGCTTTCACTCATTATCCATTCACATATATCCCATTTTCTCAAAAGACTCAATGCTGTAAACATTCAACTTTGAAGGAGCAAGGGAGATCAAACTCATATCAACATTAAAATATTTGAACACTTTGGTTATTAAATTTTCGTAGGGCAAGGCTTTGCCTGAGGTGTTTCTTGTTTGCATCATCAATTTTGCAGCAAGAAATCCAAAGTTTATTGGCCTATTCTTGAATAACGCCAGCATTATTACCATCTGCATAATGTTTATAGAAGTTTTGTGACCAAAGCTTGGAACCACTATGGTTGAAACCATGTGGTGCAGAATTCTACCAGGTCCATTTAACCACTTAGTGTTCTTTTCACTTGAGTTCTTTAAACTCCTCCTGCTAGTAAATGCTCTTTCAAATTTCTCCAAATCAAACAAATTAGTTCCCTCCGGGAATCTGTTCAGTTCAAAAAATTGAATGCCTCCATCTCTAACACCATATATTCTGTTCAATAAGCGATGATCAAACTCAAGGTTTTTTCCTCCAACTCTTGAAGTGTACCATCAAACTATAAAACCTCCTCTAGTCTCCTCTAATAGGCCATTTCTTAGATTTGCATAAAATTCCTATACAAGAGTAGTGAATAATTTTTCATCAACAGATAACAAGGCTCCCCACCCGAGAGACTCAAACATATTCAAAATATTTGTAAAATTCAGGAAAGATTCTAGATTAGTGCGGTAACCAACAATCATAGTTCGATTTCTTGAAACCCAATCATTAAAGTCAGATTCACTTTTAGAGTTAAGAAAACGAAGTACTTGGGTCTCGAAACTTTCCTGTTCCGGGGTTGATACTGAAGAATCAGTCTGAGAAGCAGGAACAACTTCCTTCCATTTCTCCTTTGCAGTTGATTTCGTTTCAATAGCCGATTTCTTCTTTATTGTTGTAGTGATTTTCTAGGCTTTCTTTGACTTTAGTTTGGTCGATTTTAAAGATTTAACCATTGTGATCAGAAGGTAGAGGCTTGGGCTTGCAGTTTTTCAGAGAGAAATTGGAAAAATTTTGAAGAGAGAAAGATAGAGCTCTCTGTCGGTTTCAGAATTCGAGGAAGAAAAGAGAGAAAAGCTCTTTGTAGTTTCCTAGGAGGTTGTGAAGATAAGTATAATCAAATACATTGGAAAGTAACTTTTATTAGAGATTTCAAGACTTCTTGAAAAAAGCGCTAGTATTTTAAATTTCAAAAAGAATAATCTGGAAGTAGTCATTTTTTAAAAACATATGAAGTATCAGGTTGTTTTCATTTTAGATTAAGGCTCCATCCAAAATTTTCATCCAAAAAAAATCTTTAAAATGAGAGTTTTGCAAGATGAATTTTGGATTTACTCTTTGAAGTATTGCATCCAAAGTCTCCCTTTGAAATTATATTTCTTTAGAAACCTGCAAAAATAGATAGTCAATTCTTTCCAAATAAAATTTTAGTCACACAACTTTTATGATGCCCAATCCTCTTCTCAAAAAGAAGAATCTGTCTTTAGTTAGGGGTTTTGTGAATATATCTACAAGTTGATTATTAGTGGGGATATAATCTACACAAACATCATTTTTAAGCACATAATCTCTAATAAACTGATTTTTAACCTCAATATGTTTAATTCTAGAATGTTGAACATAATTTTTTGTTAAATTAATTGCACTTATATTATTACATAGTATAGATACGCAATCAAAATTAAGACCAAAACCGAGTAATGTGTTTTTCATCTATAAGATTTACACACAACAGCTCCCTGCTGCAATGTATTCATCCTCGATTGTGGATAAGGATACATAAGCTTGTTTCTTGTTATGCCATGACATTAGAGAATGTCCAAGAAATTGACAATGCCAGTTAGTGCTTTTCCGTTCAACTTTACAGCCTGCATAATCTACATCAGTGTAACCTATAAAATTAAAGAAGTTAGTTCGAGGATACCATAAACTATAATCGTGTGTTCCAACCAGGTATCTAAGGATACACAACGCAAAAGTGAGATTCTTTCGGACATGATTAAAATCTAGCGCAAAGACAAACTGAAAAAATAATATATGGTCAGCTAGCAGTAAGATATAGCAAACTTCTAGTCATACCTCTGTATTTTGATTCGTCCACTTTCTTACCCTTTTCATCCTTGTCAAACTTTAGAGAAGTGCTCATAGATGTACTGATTTCTTTGGTTTCATTCATACCAAACCTCTTGAGTAGTTCCTTAGCGTACTTACCTTAATTTAGAAAAATTCCATCATTAGTTTGTTTAATTTGCAATCCGAGGAAGAATTTGAATTCTCTCATCATGCTCATCTCGAATTCATATTACATAGTCTTGGCAAATATCTTACACAATGATTTATTAGTAGCACAAAAAATCATATCATTAATATAAATTTGGACAATAAGAAGATCATCAGAATTTTCTGATTTAATAGATAATGTAGTGTTAATCAAGCCTCTTGAAAAATCTTTTAAGAGTAAGAATTCACTAAGCCTTTCATACCAACTTCATGGGGCTTGTTTTAAACTATAAAAAGCCTTTGAAAGTTTGAAAATATGATTTGAAAAGTGTTCATGAATAAAACCTAGAGGTTGTTCTACATATATCTTCTCTTCAATAAAACTATTTAAAAAGGCCATTTTAACATCTATTTGATAAAGTATAAAATTTTTTAAGAATGCAAAGGCAAGTAGCATTCTAATGGACTCTAATCGAGCAACGAAAACAAATGTCTCGTTATAGTCAATGCCATCTTCTTGATTGAATCCTTGGGTAACAAGTCTAACTTTATTTCTAATCACCACTCCATATTTATCAAGTTTGTTTCTAAAAACCTACTTGGTACCAATGACCGGATGATCAAGTGGTCTAGGGACGAGTTTCCAAACTTGATTTCTCTCAAATTGGTTCAGCTCTTCTTGTATAGCTAGGATCCAAAAGCATCATGCAAGGCCACATCAATACAGTTAGATTCAATACTTGAAAGTAAAGCAAAATTGTCTACAAAATACTCTCTAGTTTTTACCCCATAGTTAGGATCACCAATAATTTGCTCTTTTTGATGACCAGATTTGTACTTCCAATCTTTTGGTAGCCATTGATCATTGTGCTCTTCAGTTTCTTACTTGCTTTGTTCAGCTTGTTATTCTTCCAATTCTTCTTCTTTGGTATGAATGTCTAGCGATGGAGCTTTGTGCTATTCTTTGCCTTTTTCTTTTGAAATCCTTACATCATCATTATCATCTTTCCTTGATGTATATATATTAGATTCATCAAAGACAACATGTACGGATTCTTCCACAAATAGAGTTCTTTTATTGTACACTCTATATGTCTTTTTATTGAAAAATTATTCAAGAAATATATCCTCATTGGATTTGCTATCAAAATTTTCAAGATTGTCTCGAGTATTAAGAACAAAATATTTGCAACCAAATATTTTAAAATAGGAAATTGATGGAGTTTTGTCAAATATAAGCTCAAATAGTATTTTTCTTAGGAAAGGTCTCAGCATGACTCGGTTAACAATGTAACATGTTGTATTAACAGTTTCAGCCTAAAAGCATTTTAAAAGAGAGTTCTCACAAATCATAGATCTAGCTATTTCTTGTAAGGTTCTATTTTTTCTTTTAATAACGTCATTTTGTTGAGGGGTTTTAGTAGCTGAAAAGTTGTGAAAAACTCCATTTTTATCACAGAAATATGTAAACTCATGGTTGCAAAATTCTCTATCATTATCATTTCTAATTGAAATCAATTTGCATCCAAGGGAATTTTAAACACGTTTGAATAGTTTAGAAAATTCAGAAAATGTCTCATCTTTTTGTCCAAGTAAATCTTGAGAAATCATCAACTAGAACATAAGCATATTTCTTACTGCCAAGGCTAGTGGTCCTTATTGGTCCAAACAAATCCATATGTATCAATTCAAGGGGTTTTGATGTAGAAATCAATTTCTTGGGTTTAAATGAGGCTTTAATCTATTTTTCAAATTGGCATGCATCACATATTCTGCTCTTATCAAACTTCATTTTGGGCAGTCCTCTAACAAATTCTTTTGAAGATAATTTGTTCAACAAATCAAATGATACATAGCCTAACCTTCTATGCCAAAGATAGCCATCATTATCATGCACAGAAAGACATCTAATATCATAAGCTATAAGATCATTAAAATAAAATACATATACATTCCCAACACGATTGACAACAAAAATTATTTCATTACTAGAGTTGTCCATAATAGAATAAGAATATTTCTCAAAAATAACTTTACAACTATTATCATATAATTGACTAATGTTAAGTAAGTTGTATTTCAACTCATCAATCAATAATATTTGTTTGATAATGGTTGAAGATCTTTTACCAATGTTACCTATGCCAAGTATTTTTCCTTTCTTTTTCTCTCTAAATGTAACGAACCCATCATTTGTAGCTTGAACATCTTCTAATAAGGCTGCATTTTCGGTCATGTGTCTTAAGTATCTACTATCCAAGAAGCACTTTGTGAAGCTCATTTTGTCCAATGAATGTATCTATACATGAGATGAGAGAGTAATTTTTTGTACCCATATCTTCTTGGGTCCATAGGAATTAGTAATGATTCTTTTAATTCTACAATCCGTTTTCATTCAAAATCCAATGCTTTTCCTAATATGACACATAGATTCATTGTATCCATTTTTACCACAATAAATGTAACATGTGTAATTTGTGTTTGAGGAGCTTGTTTTTACAAAATAAGACTTGTATTTTTCTTGTTTTGTGCACGTTACAGTAGCTAATTCCATTTCTATTTCCAACCATCTATTGTACTCCAAGAAGTTTATTCAGATTACTTTGGCCATCAGTGAATTTTTCAATACAAGTAGTGAGATAATCAATTTTCATTTTCATATTATCAAACTCACAGATCATGACTTCAAGATGTGGGACTTTATCACACAAACATTTATTCTCAATAGCAGAACAGTTCAAGAAGGTAGAAGTGATTTCTTTTTCAACATTCAAGCAGCACATGGAGTTAAGCAGAATTTTTTTTCTCACTTACCAGATTGTCATTCTTATTTGATAAGTGATCAATTTTCACTTTCATTTTCTTGTTCCTTCTTGACAATTTTCTAGTTCACAGAAAATATCAATAAGAAGTTCATTTGGTTCATCAATATTATCACAAGTAGAGTCATTCAATTCAGCTACAAGGTTAGATGGAGAGGAGTTTACCTTATCCTCTACTGCCATGAAGCATATATTAGCTGTTTCATTTTCAAAATCTCTAATTTTTCCTCATATTCGGACTCATTTTGATCCTAAGTTCTCATCGGCCATTTTCCTTTCTTTGTTTTCAAATCCTTCTTTTTCTTTTTGAGCATCTTGCCTTCTTTCTCTTTGGCTATTGGGCAATCAACAATGAAGTATTCTGTATTCTTGCACTCATAGCATTGAGGCTTGAAGGATGAAGTTTGTCTCTTTCTTTTTACGAACTTCTTACCTCTTCTGAAGTTTCATTTTCTAAACATCTTTTTGAATTTTTTTGCGATCATGGCCAATTCTTCTGTATCCACTTCAGTTCCATCGTCACTATCAGATTGACTGCTCTCAGCGTCAAACAGCTTTCAGTATTGTTCCTCTTTTGCCTTTATCATTGTCATCGAATTCTTGAAACTTTTTGAATTTTATTTCATGGGTTAAAAGAGAGCTAATTAGCTCTGCAGTGGGTAAGGTTTTCAAATCTTTTGATTCCTCCATAGCTAGAACTTTAGGTTGCCAGCTTTTTAGCAAGGCATCCAGAATTTTTCTATTTTGTTCACCAAGGGAATAACTTTTTCCATAAGCTTTAAGTCCATTTGTAATGTTTGTGAATCTAGTGAACATGTCGGTTACGCTTTCATTTGGCTTCATAGTCATGAATTAAAAATCCCAACTTCGATTCCTTCACTTGATTTGTCCCCACATGAGTGACTTCAAACAATCTCCACATATTATGAGATGAATCACAGCCACTTACCCTGTTATATTTAGTAACATCAAAAGCACAACATAGAATGTTCATAACTTTAAAATTCAATATCATTTTAGCAATGTCTTTAGCATCATATTTGTCACTCTGTTTGAGAACTATTACCTTCAACACTTCTAGAAGGAATATATGGTCGTTTCTCAATCAAATTCTATAGCTCAAAATTAATTGAGCAAACATAGATCTTCATGCGATTTTTTCAGAGTGTGTAATTACTCCTATTGAATAAGGGAGGTCTGTTTGTCGAGATCCCTCGATACAACAACAATAACAACAACAAAGCCTTCATCCCAAGTAACTTGGGATCGGCTACATGAACCAACGTCAGGCAACGTGTAGTCATCCACATGAATCCTCTCTCGCCACTTTCTTCTATCGAACGTCATACTGTCATCCAAATATAACAAAGACATATCTCTCTTAATTACCTCTATCCATGTCGTTTTAGGCCTACTTCTACATTTCCCTCTGTCTAACATATCCTGCCTCACTCTCTCCATCGCCCTAATAGGAGCATCCCTCAGTCTTCTCTGAATATGTCCAAACCAACGCAAACGACTTTCTCTCATCTTTTCCTCAATAGATGCCACACCCACCTTTTCCCTAATGATCTCATTTCTAACTCTATCCTTCCTAGTATATCCACACATCTACCGTAACATACGCATCTCAGCTACTTTCATTTTTTAAATATGACACCTTTTAGCTGCCCAACATTCCGTACCATATAATAAAGCAGGTCGTACGACTGCCTTATAAAACTTTCCCTTTAAATTCAACGGTGCATTACGATCACAAAGAATACCAGTCGCACTCCTCCATTTCAACCAACCCGCCTTAACTCGATATGCAACGTCGCTATCGAGCTCTCCGTCTTTCTAAATAATAGATCCTAGATAGCGAAAACAATCAGCTAACGATATATCTCTACATTCCAAAGTTACACTATGGGCTATGTTTCTGCTACCACTAAACTTGCATCTCATATACTCTGTTTTACTCCTACTAATTCTGAAACCCTTGGATTCCAATGTCTGCCGCCATAACTCCAATTTAGCATTTACACCGGCTCTAGTCTCATCAATTAATACAATATCATCTGCAAACAACATACACCATGGCACAGCCTCCTGTATAGTGCAGGTCAATTCATCCATAACGGCTGCAAAGAGGAAAGGGCTAAGCGCTAATCCTTGATGCACCCCGATATTAATAGGGAATTCTGCAGTCACTCCGGCGCCAGTCCTTACACTTGTACTTGCTCCCTCATACATATCTTTAATGAGAGTAATATACTTTATTGATACACCTTTCTTGGCCAGCACCCACCAAACTACTTCTCTAGGAACCCTATCATAGGCTTTTTCCAAGTTAATAAATATCATATGTAAATCTTTCTTTCTTTCCCTATGATATTCAATCATCTGCCGTAATAAATGAATTGCCTCCGTAGTGGAACGCCCAGGCATAAAACCAAACTGATTATCTGAAATTTGTATAATGCCCCGTAACTTCTGTTCAATCACTCTCTCCCAAAGCTTCATAGTATGACTCATGAGTTTAATCCCACGGTAATTGGCACAATCCTGGACATCTCCTTTATTCTTGTACAGAGGAATCAGAGTACTCTTCCTCCACTCTGTAGGCATCCTATTAACTTTATATATCTTGTTGAACAGACTTGTCAGCCACGTAATACCTATATCTCCTAAACACTTCCATACCTCGATCGGTATACCATCCGGTCCTACAGCTTTTTTTGGACTCATCCTTTTAAGGGCATCACGGACTTCATGCTTCATAATATGACGAATCCATGCACGGTTAACCTCTTCGTTCAAAAGCGTCAGGCTACCTACACTCGGAACTTGGACTTGACTCTTGTTAAATAACTTATCAAAATATGATCTCCATCTCTCCTTTATTTCTTCATCCTTAACTAAAACATTATGGTTTTCGTTCTTTACACATTTCACTACACCTATATCCCTCGTTTTCTTCTCCTTGTAACGCGCCAGTCTATATATATTCTTCTCTCTGTCTTTGGTATCTAACTTTTCATATAAATCCTTGTAAACTATGGCTCTTGCGTTTTTGACAACTTCTTTAGCTTTTCTTCTCGCGACCTTGTATTTCTCAAAATTTTCATCACTCCTACACCTTCCTAAGTTTCTATAGCACTCTCTTTTACTCCTTACAGCTTCTTTCACTTCGTTGTTCCACCACGACAATCCTTGTTAAGAGGTATTTTTCCTTTAGATTCCCCAAGCACTTCCTTAGCTACTGTCCTAAGACATTGTGCCATCTTTCTCCACATAGTATCTGGATCCGAATCCATATCAGAAGACCAATTATCCGCCTCAACTACCTTATTGACAAAGGCTATTCTTTCATCCCCCTGAAGCTTCCACCACCTAATCCTAGGGTCAACTCGAAAATTCTGCTGCTTACTCTTTTTCCTAAAATTAAAATCGAGGACCAACAGCCTGTGTTGCGTAACTACACTTTCACCTGGAATAACTTTACAATTCGTACACCCACTACGAAACCTACGCCTCATAATAAAGAAGTCTATCTGACTGGCATTTAACCCGCTTCTAAAGGTCACTAAGTGAGAATCTCTCTTCTTAAACCAAATATTTGCTATGGTCAAATCATAGGCCAAGGCAAAATCAAGAATAGCAGTTCCTGCTTCGTTTTTAGCTCCGAAACCCTGACCTCCATGAACACTCTCAAACCCGCTCTTATTAGTACCTACATGTCCGTTTAGATCACCACTAATGAAAAGCTTTTCTACACACGGTACACTCTGGACAATCTCATCTAAATCATCCCAGAACTGTTGCTTAACTGAATCATCGAGTCCTACTTGCGGCGCATATGCACTAATAACAGTAGTAATCTCGCCGCCAATCATGATCTTGATGCTCAAAATCCTATCACTCTTTCTCTGTACTTCAACCACATCATCAATAAACTTACGATCAATAATAATCTCGACTCCATTTCTATTTCTAACTCTACCTGAATACCAAAGCTTATAACCCTATGGAGCGACTACTCTCGCCTTCTCACCTACTCACTTAGTTTCCTGAAGACACAAAATTCTAATCTTTCTCCTCCACATTACCTCAACTAGCTCTGTCAATCTACCGGTCAAAGATCCTATATTCCATGTAGCTAGACGAATCCTATCCTTGTAGACTGTCTTTTTTACCCTACACCCTTGCATATTTGACACCGCATCCGGGGACCTACACGGCGCGTTGCTTCCGGGCAACGACCTAGCAACCCTCGCATATTTATCACTACACCCGGATCTAGGAAGTGCAGCGCATCGCTGAGTAGAGAACGCCCCCACGAAGTCAATCGATTGGTTCATGTCATAGATGTGACTATGTTTTACGCTTGCCGTCACAAGCCTACCGCAACTCTCCTCCTTTATCCGGGCTTAAGACCGGCAATGAACACCGCAGACAAAACCCGTGGAGCTCACAGGCGGAGTTTCGAGGATCCCTCGATATAGGGAAGAAATGAAATATTTGTCATAAGGATCTTTTCTACAAGGCTGTTTAGCCGAAGAAGAGTAGAGTAACTCTCTGATACCAATTGAAAAACTTTCGAAGGGAGTGAATAAGGTTTTTGGCAAATTTAAAACACTTTTCAGAAAAAGATCTAATTTTTGAAATCCTTCTTTTGCTTTAGAGATTGAGGTGTTTACTATTTATGCAAAGAAAAATTTTGTGCAGCCTTAAGAAGTCATCTAGGATCTTAGTGATATGAGACAAGAGATGTGCAATCAATAAAAGAATAAAGATGGATTGATAAGAATCATAAATATTTCTTTTAAATGATTGAAAACATTGAGCAAAGAGGTTCACACACCGTTAAAATTAAATGCAAGGAAGACGAACAAGAGATTTATAGTGGTTCAATTTTTAAAGATCTATATCTACTACCTTAAACTCACACTTAAGGATTTTAAACCGGATCTCTATAAACTCAATCAGTTCAATGGTGTTTGTCTACACCAATTACACAAAAGGATCATCACACTTGGATTTACCCAAACCTCTTCAACCAACTACAAATTAAGGTTCACCCCTGATGTGTTCGGATTTGGGTATAAAAATCATATATAAAATAAGCACATTTCCAATCAAGTTAAATTAAAACATTAACCCCAAATTATACATATGAGCAAATGTACTCATCATTAACAGAGCGAAGGGTTCAAACGTGTGTCGATCCTCAAGGAAAAAGTATGCATTAATCCCTTTTCTTTCATTGTTTAACTGACTCAATAAAGTGAAAAAGAAATAAAATAAAACCAAAGAAAATAAAAATAAAAATATACACATGTTAAGGATGGAGAAGTATGTAACTGAAATCATTATTTTGACAAACATGATCTCAAAGTGCCTAATCATTATCATAACTAATTATTCCCTTGGCATCATGAAGGATTAAGATAAATTCACTTCTTTGGTCAATCCATGAAATCACTATCCTCTAAATAAATTAGCATCACTTGGTCTGTCTCAACTAACTCACCTAAAAGACGCATTAAACACAATCATTGATTAAATTTTCTTGGTCTGACAAATTTAAAATATGAAATTATTTAATGAATCCTTAGTCTGGCAAACATTAATTAACCTTTAATTACTCAGTTCTTTGCAATTAACCCCTTTGGTTGAGTTAGTTAATACACAATAAATATAAAATTAATGAATTAAAATCACCACCAACCCCTTTGGTTGAGCAAGTTAATGGAAAGAAACAACCAATTAATCTCGTAATTAGCACAAGTAATTAAATATCAAGAAAAACAATCAATTAAATAAAAAATCAAATAATTCTAAAAATCATAAATACCTAAAACAATGTCAACTTACAATAAAATAATTAATATATCATTGTTTAAGAAAAAGAAAACAAATGAAAGAAATAGATACTCATAGACAAGCCTTCTTCTTCTTCCTTCGAAGATCCTCTTGTACAATCCTCCATGACTTGTTTATCTCGAGAAAATATTGGTGATGCACTCTAAAATAAATCTAAATTTCTACATTGTACACCCCCCTCTTCCTAGGGTAAATTGGCCTTTATTTATAGACTCACAAAGTTCCTAAAAGAATCCTAAGAAAAGAAGAAGTAATTACTTAAAACTAATCCAAAACCAACAAGGATTAATAATTGCTAAATAAAAGTCTAAGAAAAACTAAATAAAAAAAAACTAAGGAAACCGTCTTTGACTTTTGAGAATTGGACTTCAATTGGGATTTTGTCGTCTTGTGCTAAAGCTTGTGGAATTCATTGAATTGGAATTGCTATTCGCTGGAATTGGCTTCAATTGACGTAAAATTGGAATTGTCTGATTGGCTTCCATTAGAGATGTGAACAACATAAATCAGCTCAATTGAAGCCACCAAATCTCTGTTTTCTGTTTCATGCTGTTGGGTCGGCTTAATTGAGCCGCAAATCACCACCAAAAATTGTTGCAATCCTTTTTCATGCTGCAGCCGCAATTGTTGACTTCCATTTTTGCCTTAGCCCCTACCGAAATCCTTCACTTTGTGTGAAATTGTCTTCTGTTGCTTTTGTTTCCGTTTTCGGCTTTAGCTTCTTCTTGTTGTCGGCTTTCCAAGCCACCGAAATTCTTTCTCTTTGTTTCCAATTTCAATTACCCTATTTCATTCAATTCCTTTGCTCTTCCAGTAGAAGACTGGCGCCGGCTGTCCTTCTCGAGCTGGTGCCACAGCCGGCGCCGCATCTATTCTGAAAAATCACACAATTGACTCTATTTTTTCCTTATTTTTGCATAAAATTACAGAAAACCATTTTTATAAGGAAAATATCAAATAAGAAGGAATATGACTAGTTATTTCACAAAATATATCCCAAAATGGCCTCAAATAACTAGAAAAAATATGACTAATTTAGGCCCTATCATATTTCTCCACACTTGAATCTTAACTTGTCCTCAAATAAACACTTAAACAAAGCACTCAAAATAATTTATTTCTTTTCATATTCATCCATCACAAAACCATAATTTTTTTCCCAACTGATGCATATGGGTTTTGGTATAAAAAATCATAAAAGTACATTTCCAATCAAGTTTAAATTAAAACGTTAATCCCAAATTACACATATGAGTAAGCGTACTCATCATTAACATAGCATAGGGTTCAAACAAGTGTCGATCCTCAAAAAACAAGTATACACTAATTACCTTTCTTTTATTGTTTAACCGACTCGATAAAGTGAAAAAGAAATTAAATAAAAGAAAATAAAAATATATGCATGTCAAGGATAGAGAAGTATGCAACTCAAACCATTGTTCCGACAAACATAATCTTAAAGTACTTAATCATTATCATAACTAATCATTCTCTTTGCATCATGAAGGATTAAAGTAGACTCATTTCTTTTCCAATTCTAGATAACTTAGCATCATATTCCTATCTCAACCAGTCTTACCTAAAAGATGTATTAAACACAATTCTTTGATTAAATTTTCATTCCTGACAAACTTAAAATATGAAATTAACCAATGAATCCATTCCTGACAGACATCAATTAATCTTTAATTACCTTGTTCTTAGCAATTAACCCCTTTTCCAAGTAAGTTAATGGACAACATATATGAAATCAATAAATTGAGACCACCATCAACCCCTTTTTCAAACAAGTTAATGGGAAGAAACAATCAATTAATCTCGTAATAAGCACAAGTAATTAAATACCAAGAAAAATAATCAATTAATCAAAAAATCAAATAACTCTAAAAACCATGAATATCTAAAATAATGTCAAATTACAATAAAAAAAAATTAACATATCATTGTTTAAGAAAAAGAAAACAAAGTAACAGAAAGCACTCATAAACAAGCCTCATTCTTCTTCCTTTGAAGACCTTATTGCACAACCCTTCTTGAATTGAGGAATTCCTCTTTTGATTTGAGTGATTTGCTATGATAATCAATGAATTCTCTCTCTTTTCCATGTGTTTTCCATCTATTTATAGGTTTGGAAAGTGCCTAAACTTGTTGGTGTAATGTTCTTGGCCGAGTAGAAGTTGAAAAGTACTAAAACTCCACAGATTACCAAAAACTGTGTAGAAAAATCAAAGTACCGCCTTAACTTCAGGGCACAGCCGGCGCTGCCTTGGCTCTCAGAGTCGGCGCCCGTTGTGTTCTGTTTCTCTAGTCATTCGCCGACTTTTTTCTGAATTTCGCACAATGTTGTCCAGAGTACAGTCGGCGCCATCTTGGCTATTGGAGCCGGCACAGGTTCTACTCTATCCTGCTCTGTTTTATCAATTTTTTGTCACTTTGAAGTTCATGCAACCAGTGCATGGCCGGCGCCGGTTCCTCTGTCCCAGTTGGCACTGCCTCTAATCTATTTCGCGACGTTTTTGCTTCATTTTACCCCAAAAATTTGTAATAATGAACAAAATACCTTTTCAAGGATAAAATCTCAAATATGAAGGAATATGGCTAGTTATTGAACAAAATGTATCACAAAAGAGCCTTAAATAACTAGAAAAAATATGACTAATTTAGCCCCTATAATATTCCCCCACACTTAGCTCTTTACTTGTCCTCAAGCAAAGTATCAAAGACAAGTAGGAAAACACAAGGTTTCATCAATCACTCAATTAATTTCAAAATAATATCTTTAATGCTTTCTTCATTTAAGAACATAAAACACATGCTACTACATCTTTCACAACAAATGCAAGACTTGTGTAGTGAATAATGACTTAGTAGAACCATCTCAAGAATTCACAATATTCTCAAACCATTAAAAAGAATTTAGCTCAAAAGAATATAAATTACCTATGCTTACTTTTCATACACTCTTTCCACTAATTCGAGACATATCATGATTCTACTTAGATTAAATAGAACTTTTAAGCTTGTAATGTAAGGCTAAAGGTTTGTAATGTAGCTTATCAAACGAAGGATATAGGAGAATCAAATATCAAAGAAAATGAGAGTTCACAAGAAAAGGATAAACAAAATGAATCAATAATTTTCAACTCTTCTTGCTCTCCTATTCCAAAAATCAATCAAACCATAACCTTATTCAACAATTACAACTTAACTCAAGCAAATCCTGTATTTTTTTTCTCTTTTTTTTTTCTTCTCATCCTTTTACTTTCTTCGTCAATTCTTCTCTATTTTTCACAAGATCACTCATATTTTTCAGCAATGGTGTCAAAATTTTGATATGAACTTGACTTTTACAGCTCAATCACCATCTTTTTGTGATCTTTCTTTTCTTCTTTTTTCAAAAATTTTTCTTTTTTCTTTCTTTTCTCTTCTTTTCACTCTTACTGCTGCTTTTCTTTTCTTTCTCACTTTCTTTCTTTCCATCTTTTCTAGTAGCTGTTTCTTTTCTTCTCTTGTTTTCAATCTTTCTTTTATTTTTCTTCTCTTTCCAGCTCAATTCACTATTGATACATAGTTAAAAGTAACAAGTCATGATCTTTTTCAAGTATTCTTCCTCAACATTCTCTTACATATATTTTCATCCATCAAGAGCATAAAAATTTGAAAAATTATTCAAACTATCAGAAACAAGCAATGGACAAAGTATGATAACGGGTTTTAAAGAAAGAAATCAACAATTTAGGCTCAAAATAGACATTAGGGATAATATATAAATAGGTAGCCTTGAAAAGTTCAAACTATCCAAAGAAGGTCTATTACCGTCATCCCTAAGTTAAATCATGATTGTCTTTCTTATTTCGCCTCGAGAGGTATTCAAGTAAGTTCTAGAATGCTCCATGAATTTTAGTAAAAAACAGGTTTAAGAACAATGCAAAGCATTTTATCAAGAACTACTTCGTTCAAGTGCGTGCAAAAAGTCATGCATAAGCAATAAATGATCTAGAACATATGCTCTATAATCTATCATAAAGATATGCATTAAAAATACAGTTTGAAATCTTAAAGAAAATTAGAAAAATTTTGAAAATGTTCGCTCAAAATTTGCTCCAAAGAAGGCTAAAATATATGTATAGAAGACTTGTCAATCAAATCACCCCCCATACTTAAACCAGACATTGTCCTCAATGGCCAAATAAATATAATGAATAATAAACAATGCCAAGGGACAAAAAATATAAAGGAGAAGAGATAAGAAAAATAAATTTCCATTCATTGGGCAATGTGATGTACAATAACTGAATGCTGGAAGAACGAGGCATTGGAAAAGTACCTAAAAAAAATACAAAAGAGCACTCCAAAGCATAAAAACTAGAAAAGAAAATAAAGCCAAAAACAAAAGAAAGAAAATAGTACAAACAAAGGAAGAAATCAAAAACTACAGAAAAGAAAAAAAACATTAAAAGAAAAAGGAAAAACAAGAGTGATCGAGAAAATGTAGACACTCATATCAGTCCTTATCATCATCAACTGGTGTAGAAGTTCCCTGACCACCATGTGGCCCAGAAGAATGTTGTCTCAATTCGGCCAATTGCTGCTCCATCGTAGCTTGCCATCTTGCCATGTCATCCATAGTACCCTGTAAGCGTAGGAGCACCTCCATTTGCTGGTCTAGTCGTCCCAGCACGGTAGTCTCAAAGTCAGTTCGGTGTTAGGACTGAGAACTGCTAGCTCGTGCACGTGCCGATGGTGGTGGGTACTTCTCCTCCACTGTGGGTGGCCTTACCTGATCGGGATGTTGAACCTCGAAGGAAGTTAGCCATTTTTTCAATTTCGGGTTTTACTTGTACCCCCGTAACTCATCAGAGTTTACTCGGTCACCATATGGTGCTCAGTGGTAGCCTCCATCAGTTCTCCCTCAAGACTAACACCAAAGTCATTCAGAATTTTCATTATAACCAAGGGAAAAACGAAGGCTTTTGTCGAGAGACGATGACAAACAACATCCCTAATGTATTGGATGATCAACGGTGCAAGAGGGATAGACAGTGTGTTCATCATCCGATGCAAAATATACGTGTCAATAAGTCGAGCCTCATTAAATCCACTAGCATGGGGTACAACATTAAACCCAAACATATAGACTAGAGCTCTAAAGTTGGCAGCAAGATCATTGTTAGAATAGAAACTATTGGCTTGAAAGGCGTTATGCTTATACAACCCTAGTATGGCTCTAGTCTCGCTAACATTCCAATTCAGGTCAGAAAGAATCTTTTGATTATTCACATCTATCCATTGCCAAGAATCATCGTCAAATACCTGGAGGAGGTTAGCTAATTGATTTTGGATGATGACAATGGGGATTCCTTTCACTCTCGTTTCAATATGGGGAAGATGTTTATTGCCCTTATCAATCATGTTAGCATAAAATTCCTTGATGAGAACTGGACAATACTTCCCTTTAAGTTGTACTATCGAACCCCATCCTAACCTTCTAAACATCATTCCCAATTTGAGTGCACGGTCTAAGGTGGGTGCAAAAATACGCTCTATAATGATTTTATTGGATGCTCTCCTATTGTACCATTCCTCACAAGATGCATCAATAAACTCAGTTGGTCTAAGGAACAAAAGATCGACAGATGAAGGGGCTGAGGAAGAAGAAGCTCTCGCCCTTTTAGAAGAATGACCCCGTGCTCTAGACATGTTCAAGTAAGGAGTGGGGGAAATAGGAAGAGAAAACAATTGAGCTCAACGATGTCAAACGGGATGTAACTACCCCTTACAAATACACTCTTCAAATCTCACCCAACCCTCAACCAATCTCACAATCCACAAAACCCAAACTCCTTCAATACATATCACACTCCAACCATCTTCAATACATATCACACTCCAACCATCAATCCATTCAATCCTCTCAACTCAATTCAACATAACCTGCAACAATACATGTAGAGTGCATTGTAAAGCATAAACGTGTTGAATATCCTCAATGTATGCAAGTAGATATGATCATGTCAATGAAGGTATCATCATGGAATTACGTGAAAAATAATGCAAGTTCCATATATAGCCTATAGTCAATCATCACAAATAGCCATAATTCCACCTTAGCTATATGCATGAAGTCCCTAATGATCATATGCATGGATCAAGTATCACAGAATTAATACTCCTAATCTAGTCCAATTCATTAAGCTCAAGGAAGAATGCATAATTCAAGAAAGCATACACAATCCCAATTTTCGGCCAAAATTGTTCCTAAAATTAAAAAAAGTCATCTACACCATTTTAACCGTAGGAATTGAATAAAAATCATACATTTGTGCTAATGTATGCATAGGCAAGCAAAAGATGTAAGCATTTTGCACAAATCTAAACTCCTTGCTTGTGGATTGAATGTGGTGTTGTTGTGAAATATGGAAGAATTTAAGGATTTTGATCCGTAAGATCAACAAAAGAGAGGTAGGTAGATGTTATAGAAGTATTTAGGAGGTGAAAAATCAAATTTTGGGAAGTGGAGGATGTAAAGCCGGCGCGAGTTAGAGAGAATTTGAGAGGGAGTTTAGAAATTTTGAAGAAAAAGTGGCCAAAATGGCCTATAAGTTGTGCCTACCCGACAAGAACCGGCGCTGGTCCTGGCTCATGGAGCCGGCGCCGGCTTGGTTCTGTCCGGTTCTCCAATATATATATTAATCAAAATGCAAAAAACACAATGATGCTGAATAATGCACTCTAATTAATGAAAAACAATCAATCAAAATGATAGGAATAAAGATTGTCTCAATCACAAAAATTGAAAGTAAAGTAAACGAAAAATGTGGCTTCAATGCTTTCCACGGCTTTGATCCCGTGGATTTTCCTCAGTATTTCCTGGCAATGTCCCAACTTGAAAATCTTCTAGTAGTTTAGCTAACTGACCAATTTAGTTTTCCAAGTTGTGCATGGAGGCCTCTAGGTTCTGTATTGTCACATCGACCCCTTGGAACTTAGTCTCCGTTATACTTACCAATTGGCCAATTAACTATTCCAAAGGTGGCTTTGAAGGTGCTGCAGTATTGGTCATGGGGTTTTGGTTCCTTTGATTGCCTCCAAGATTGAAAGAACCCTGCCTAGGTTGATTCCCATTGCTCCAAGAGAAATTATGGTGATTTCTCCAACCAGGATTATAGATAGAGCTATAAGGGTTGTTACCTGGCCAGACATTACCTGCAAAAGCCGCTTGTTTTGAAATTTCTTGGAGTGATCCCACATTTTGGCATTCATGATTAGGGTGTTTCTCTCCACAGAAAGCACAACTTACATTTAACACCTGGCCTTGAGGCATCACCATCTATTCCATCTTTTGGGTTAAGGCGTCCATCGTAGCCTCTAATGCTGCCACAACATCCACTTTGTGTACTCCTTGCACACGAGCTTTAGACCTTGCACTTCTCCAAGAATAGTTATTAGAAGCCAAATTTTCAATAAGATCGAATACTTGTTCCGGGGTCTTGTGATTGATGGAACCCCCTGCAGAAGAGTCCACCACTTGCCATGTTGTGAACGTGAGGCCATTCAAAAAAATAAGTATCTGCATTCCTAACTCAAATCCGTGGTGTGGGCATTTTCTCAACATCTTCTTGAATCTCTCTCAACTTTCATACAAGGGCTTAGAATCTACTTGTTGGAAGGCAAATATCTCGTTCTTAAGTTTGACTGTCCTAGTTGGAGGAAAATATTTTGCCAGAAATTTTTCAGCTAAGGCATTCCAAGTAGTGATGAAACCGGTAGGTAAAGACTTTAACCAAGATTTGGCTCTATCCCTCAAAGAGAAAGGAAAAATTTTTAACTTTATGGCATCCTCAGAAACACCATTCTTCTTGAAAGTATCACAAATCTCAAGGAAACTAGCTAAATGAGCATTGGGATCTTCTTCAGATAGCCCATCGAATTGAACCATATTTTGAACCATTTGGATTATGTTGAGTTTTATTTCGAAATTATTTGCATCTACCCTAGACCTAGTGATACTCGAGCCTGTACCTGAGATTGCGGGTTTTACAAAGTCATCCATAACCCTCCTATCATTCCCAGCATTGTTATTTTGAGCACCCTCCATTTCGACGATCAAGTTCCTTTGGATTGTGCGGTGAACCTTTAACAGGGTCCTTTAGATTTTAGGGTCAAAATCGACTATCTCGCCTTTAGATTTTCGGGTCATGTACCAAGGAAAACACCTAAGAAAACAAGAAGCAAGTTAGATAACAGAATTAATGATGAAAATAAAATTACAAGATTACAAAGTTAGTTAATAGAACATAGTCAGCGATAATAAGTTAGATTACAAGGGTATATACAAATATACAAAATACAAAAGATAGCACCTTTTTGTAGAAAGAACAATTATACATACTTTACATATTTACGTATTTACATATTTACATGGTTAAATCAACAAAATTCAAGCTTTCATGCTATTGTTCCTCGACAACGGCGCCAAAAACTTGATGCGTATGGATTTGGGTATAAAAAATCATTAAAAAATAAGCACATTCTCAATCAAGTTTAAATTAAAATGTTAACCCCAAATTACACATATGAGCAATCGTACTCATCATTAGCATAGCATAGGGTTTAAACGAGTGTCGATCCTCAATGAACAAGTATACAGTAATCACCTTTCTTTTATTGTTTAACCGACTCGATAAAGTGAAAAAGAAATTAAATAAAAGAAAATAAAAATATATGCATGTCAATGATGGAAAAGTATGTAACTCAAACCATTGTTCCGACAAACATAATCTTAAAGTACTTAATCATTATCATAACTAATTATTCTCTTAGCATCATGAAGGATTAAAGTAAACTCACTTCTTTTCCAATCCATGAATCCCCATCTTCTAGATAACTTAGCATCACATTCCTGTCTCAACCAGTCTTACCCAAAAGATGCATTAAATACAATTCTTTGATTAAATTTCCATTCCTGATAAACTTAAAACATGAAATTAACCAATGAATCCATTCCTGACATACATCAATTAATCTTTAATTACCTTGTTCTTAGCAATTAACTAATTTTCCAAGTAAGTTAATGGACAACATATATGAAATCAATGAATTGAGACCACCATCAATCCATTTTCCAAGCAAGTTAATAGAAAGAAACAACCAATTAATCTCGTAGTAAGTACAAGTAATTAAATATCAAGAAAAATAATCAATTAATCAAAAGATCAAATAACTCTAAAAACCATGAATATCTAAAACAATGTCAAATTATAATAAAATAATTAACATATCATTGTTCAAGAAAAAGAAAACAAAGTAAAAGAAAACACTCATAGACAAGTTTCCTTCTTCTTCCTTTGCAGACCTTCTTGCACAACCCTCTTTGAATTGAAAAATTCCTCCTTTGATTTGAGTGATTTGCTATGATGATCAATGAATTCTCTCCCTTTTCCTTATGCTTTCCATCTATTTCTAGGCTTGGGAAATGCCTAAACTTGTTGGTGTAATTTTCTTGGTCGAGTAAAAGTTGAAAAGTATTAAAACTCCACAGATTACCAAAAATCGCATAAAAAAATTAAAGCACCGCCTTAACTTCAGGGCACAGCCGGCGCCGTCTTGGCTCTCGAAGCCGGCACCGGTTGGTTCTATTTATCTAGTCGTTCACTGATTTTTTTTTTTTGAATTTCGCATAATGTTGTCCAGAGTGCAGCTGGCGCCAGTTCTACTCTGTCCCGCTCTGTTTTACCAATTTTTTTTCATTTCGAAGTTCGTACAACTAGTGCATCACCGGCGCCAATTCCTCTGCCCCAATCAGCGCCGCCTCTAAGCTTTTTCGCGACGTTTTTACTTCGTTTTACCCCAAAAATCTGTAATAATGAACAAAATATCTTTCCAATGATAAAATCTCAAATATGAAGGACGACTAGTTATTGAACAAAATATATCACAAAAGAGTCTCAAATAACTAGAAAAAGTATGACTAATTTAGTCCCTATCACCAATCTTAGATACAAAATTGTCATTCATTCACCCTTTAAAAACCTTTGGAAACTCATATATTAAATCAAATAATTCCAAGGTCATCAAAGTTAAGTTAAACAAGCTTATATCTAGTACATGAAAATTATTTCACTCCTCAAGCAAAAATATAGATAACATAAATAATACAAGTCAAATCATTTAACCAATCCAAGCATTATAAAGTCAAATTTACCAAACTTGAGTTAGTGAAAATAAAGAAAACACTCCACACTTCTTTTTTCTATGACTTTGGGAATTAATAACTTCAAGTGCATGGATTTCTCTTTACAAACCGTATTGGCTCACTTTACATTCATCACTCATCATTTTTTTCTAGTAATTTTTCAATATGTTTTTTCCTTTTCTTGCTTTTTTGCCTTTGGGATAGCCTCAAGAAAGTGCACCGAATACACTTGCTACTTCTCCCCATATTGACCCCCTTTTCAGCAAAAGGTCCTAAAAAATAAAAACATTTTTTTCTCAATTCTTTTCACCTCATATTTTTCAACTCAATTTTTTTCTCATCTTATATTCTTTTTCAACTCACATTCCTTACTCAAAACTCAAAGTTAAGCAAATTCTAAATTTATAATACAAGAATTAATCAACAACTATTCCCATATTTCATCATATTATCCATATTCAAATTTAATGAATAAAATAAAACTCAAATACCAAATATAACCAAGGTTAACTTAAATTCTCAAGATTTAGCAAAATCTAACTTAATACACAAGTTTGCCTTTTTAATAAAATCCTACCATATTGAAATGACAAATCCATATCCAAAGTTAAAAGAGAATCATATCTTTATTATAAACAAATAAACTCAATTTAACTCCAACTCTTTTTTTTTTTTTTTTTTTTTTAATTTCAACAATTCAAAACAATTCAAACATATATCATTGAAAATCCCTTAAACATATATAATTGGAAATTCATTGAAAATCACAAAGATGCATTTGAGAAAATGTTAAATCTTTCCCCCCACACTTAAATTGGACATTGTCCTCAATGGCCTAAAATAGCACACTAAAGCATAACCAATGGACCAAGAATGTAAAGAGGGAAAAGAAAATAATACTTCTCAAGGCAGATTAGCTCCATGAAAAGTCTCAAATTTTAAATTCCAACGTAACTTAACAACAAGAAAATATCAAGATTATTGATAAAAACTTGGACCAAGAATATCACCAAACCACTCCCCCACACTTAAACTAGACCATGTCCTCATGGGCAAAAAATAAACACAATAAAGCATCTCCAATATGACCAAAATTGAAAAGTGGTAGAAAGTTTAAGCAATACTCCCCCAAGTGTAGATTAGCTCCAAGATATGAGAGAGTCATTCTTCAAGAATTTGAAAGAATTATTGCCAGTGAAAGTCAACCTACAAATAGCAAGATGAACACACAAGTAAAAGCATAAAGAGTTATTGAACCTAAATAAAAATTAAGGGATAAGCAAGATAGAAAGTCAAAGCCTTGAAGTCTCTCGTGAAGTAGAGTCTTCCTTGCCTCCAAATTGTCCAATTGCACCACCACAATCTCCAAAGGGTTCACAAGATTCTCTTTGTCTTATCCAAATACGCTTTGCAATTGATTCTCTTTTTAGTAAAGAATGTTTTCAAACTTTTGATACTTAAGAAAAATAAAAATAAAATCCAACGTAGATAGAACAAGCACAATGGCAATCAATCTTCAATCATTACAACAAAATACCACAAGGAGGCCAAGATTTCCATATTTGTAAAAATTTCAGAAAAATGTATAGCTAATTTGTTAAAAGCAATCACAAGAAGCATAATTCATTCTATTCATTTTTGGCCCACCAAATAAACTCAACAAAGATTTTTCCATGTCTAGTAAATTTTCCTCAAAAACACATATGCATAATGTCAAGAAATTTTAGAGGATGAAATCGAGAAAGTTTTACACCACTAATGTATTCCCCAACGTATAAGTTGTAAAAAATTTTAATCCGTGAGGGATAATTAGAAGAAGAAAAGTAATGTGAAGAAGAAGAAGGGGAAAACGAAGAAGAAGGGAAGAAATAAAAGTATCATTCTAGGGGAATAGAGAAAAAAATAATAAAAGAAGAAAGAAAAATAGAAGAACAAGACAAATAAAAAAAAACAAACAAGAAAATCAAAGAAAAAGAAAACAAGAAAAAAAAATAAGAAAAATTTGGGAAGAAGAGACAAAAGGTAAGGGAACAAACAAAAAAGGACACAAAGAAAAAGAGGATTTTTTTTTTTTTTAAAAACGAGAATTGGGACCTGGACAGTCTAGGACCGGCACCGGTCCTGCCTGGAACCGGCGCCGGTTGTGTTCTGTCTAGGCTCCGATTTTATTTATTTATTTATTTATTTTTGCTAAAAATTTTCGTAATTGAATGCATGACCACAATACATGTAAAACAAGAATTCTTAAATTAAACTAAAATTTAAAAAAATTGTAAATAAAAAAACAAATAATAAAATAACTGCAATTCGTCTAAAATATCGTGTTAGCAAAAGTCCAAACCTAAAAATAAGAAGGGTTAGTATTGACTCAAAATTGTAGATGTAAAAATCAACAAATTAAAAATACCATTATTACCCATATTCCATATTAACATTAGGTTAGTAAAATTAAATAACTAAATATCCAATATATACAAACATACAAAGACAAGTGAGTTATTTTGAACATGTATATACCTAATTACATATTTACAACATACAGTGAAATTAAAATACAGTTATACAAACAACAAAATATGGCATCTTTTTACAAAAAGAACAATTGTACACATTTACATATTTACCTATTTACATATTCACATGGTTAAATCAACAAAATTCAAGCTTTCATGATATATTGTTCCCCGGCAACGGCACCAAAAACTTGATGCGTGATTTATTTGGGTAGAAAAATCATATAAAAATAAGTACATTTCCAATCAAGTTAAATTAAAACATTAACCCCAAATTACACATATGAGCAAGCGTACTCATCATTAATAGAGCATAGGGTTTAAACGAGTGTCGATCCTCAAGGAACAAGTATGCATTAATCCCTTTTCTTTCATTGTTTAACCGACTCAATAAAGTGAAAAGGAAATAAAATAAAACCAAAGAAAATAAAAATAAAAATATACACATGTCAAGTATGGAGAAGTACGTAACTCAAACTATTATTTTGACAAATATGATCTCAAAATGCCTAATCATTATCATAACTAATTATTTCATTGGTATCATGAAGGATTAAGATAGATTTACTTCTTTGGTCAATCCATGAAATCACTATCCTCTAAATAAATTAGTATCACTTGGTCTGTCTTAATTAACTCACATAAAAGACGCATTCGACACAATCCTTGATTAAATTTTCTTGGTCCGAAAAATTTAAAACCGGAAAATTTAAAACATGAAATTAATCGATGAATCCTTGGTCTGGCAAACATTAATTAACCTTTAATTATCCAATTCTTTGCAATTAACCCCTTTGGTCAAGCAAGTTAATACACAACAAATATGAAATTAATGAATTGAAACCACCACCAACCCTTTTGGTCGAGCAAGTTAATAGAAAGAAACAACCAATTAATCTCGTAATTAGCACAAGTAATTAAATACCAAGAAGAACAATCAATTAATCAAAAGATCAAATAATTCTAAAAATCATAAATACATAAAACAATGTCAAATTACAATAAAACAATTAACATATCATTGTTCAAGAAAAAGAAAACAAAGGAAAGAAATAGATACTCATAGACAAGCCTTATTCTTCTTCCCTTGAAGACCCTTTTGTACAATCCTTCTTGACTTGTTTATCTCGAGAAAATATTGGTGATGCACGCTAAAATAAATCTAAGTTTCTACATTGTGCAGCCCCCTCTTCCTATGGTAAATTGGCCTTTATTTATAGGCTCACAAAGTTCCTAAAAGAATCCTAAGAAAAGAAGAAGTAATTACCTAAAACTAATCCAAAACCAAAAAGGATTAATAATTGGTAAATAAAAGTCTAAGAAAAACTAAATAAAAAAAACTAAGGAAACCGTCTTTGACTTTTGAGAATTGGACTTCAATTTGGACTTCAATTGGGATTTTGTCGTCTTGTGCTGAAGCTTGTGGAATTCGTTGAATTGGAATTGCTATTCGCTGGAATTGGCTTCAATTGATGTAAAATTGGAATTGTCTGATTGGCTTCCATTTTAGATGTGAACAACATAAATCAGCTCAATTGAAGCCACCAAATCTCTGTTTTCTATTTCATGCTGCTGCGTTGGCTCAATTGAGCCGTTTTCCTTGCATCGGCTCAATTGAGCCGCAAATCACCACCAAAAATTGCTGCAATCCTTTTTCATGCTGCAGCCACAATTGTTGACTTCCACTTCTGCCTTGGCCCCCACCGAAATCCTTCACTTTATGTGCAATTATCTTCTGTTGCTTTTGTTTCCGTTTTCGGCTTTGGTTTCTTCTTGTTGTCGGCTTTCCAAGCCACCAAAATTCTTTCTCTTTGTTTCCAATTTCAATTACCCTATTTCATTTAATTCTTTTGCTCTTCTAGTGGAAGACCGGCGCCGACTGTCCTTCTCGGGCTAGCGCCGCCTCTATTCTGAAAAATCACACAATTAACTCTAATTTTTTCTTATTTTTGCTATAAAATTACAGAAAAATATTTTTATAAGAAAAATATCAAATATGAAGGAATATGACTAGTTATTTCACAAAATGTATCACAAAATAGCCTCAAATAATTAGAAAAAATATGACTAATTTAGGCCATATCAACCTAAATGGGTTTTACACTACAACCTTGATATACAAAAGAATTATAGGAATGAATCAGAGATAACTCGCACCTTTGAGCAGATTTACAAACAAATGAGCACTAATAGCTTTTACCTTTTGAAATAATTAAATTTCTCTTTGAAGTACCAATGAAAAGGGAGATTTTTGTAATCCAAAGTATAAGAGTGTTTATAAGAAAGATAGCACAAAAATCTCGTTAAAATCGAGTTTTGAAAACTTTTATAGAAGTAAAAAATAAGACACCAACAGCTAGAAACAACTATTTTCTTGTTGTTAGATTTTTCAGAGTTTTAGACTTAAGGATCGGACGAGAGTGTGTCCAAAAGGTGTGTCCAAAATGATACTTGTCTAGGCAGAAATATTTTGACATTCTTTATAGAGTTTTGGACGAAACTTTTAGATGCAGAGCCATCCAAATTACTCAATTCAAAATTCTGAAGACTTAATACTTTGAAATATTTTTTCTTGTGTGCTTCAAGGTAGAAATAAATTGAATCACAAGGTAAAGAAGATATAGGAATTTTACAAGTAATACCTTAATAACGATTCCTAATCTAAAGTTCTTTCACAAGGACTTCTTGGTATGCAATCTCTTAAACTTATCTTCTTCTTGATCACCCATTCTTAGATTTCATTGCTCAAGAGTTGCTTAACAATCTTATTTACACACCTTGAAAAAACTGAGGTCAAACATATCCTATCACATATAGATCACAAAAGTTAGTCATCATCAATATTTGTCATAAGTCAAAACAAAAGAGAATGCCCTTAGAGGTAACAGTTGTGTTTATTGAACTTTTTATTTTTGTATGTGAAAGTAAAGCAATTATAATAGGAAAGTTTAACAATAATATAAAAAAATTGACAAACCAATTGCACAATTAGTATCAGAATGATTCACTGTGTTGTAGTTACTATTAATTTAGTATGTGAGATCTTGAAAGTTGTTTTTGGAATATCATATCTAGATCAGTGAAAGAAGGAGGTTCTGTTACTCAATTAGATCTATCTTCAAGAGTAAAGAAGTATTATTCCTTTAATTTAATTATTAAAAGTCTTGATAAATCTAAAAAGACTAGAGAAAGACCAAAAAATGATTACAAGAATATGGCCAAGTATGCTTGTTATGCATCAATATTGGAAACAAAGAATATTAAAGAAGCTTTGACAGATAAATATTAGACTGTCACAATGTAGAAAGATCTTCAACAATTTGAATGGAATGATGTATGGGAGTTTGTACCCAAGCCAAAAGATGTGAATATAATTGGCACTAAATGAATATTTCAAAACAAGACTATACATCACTAAAAATAAGTTCAGATTAGTTGCACAAGGTAATATATAAGTTGAAGGCATTGACTTTAGCGAAACATTTGTTCCTATAGCAAGATTGGTATCAGTCAGGTTGTTACTTGTTGTTGCTTATGCTAAAAGTTTTACAGTTCAACAAATAGATGTAAATAGTGCGTTCTTAAATGGATTCTTGTGGAAAGAAGCTTATATTGAACAACTTAAAGGTTTTGTTAATCCAAAACTACCTGAGTACGTTTTTAGGTTAAACAAAGCTTTTTACGAATTGAAACAATTACCAAAAGCTTGCTATGAGAGACTGACAAATTTTTTACTTAAAAGAGGCTACAAGAGAGGGGAAGCAAACAAAATTAAGTTTGTCAAGAAACTAGGAGTAGACTTCATGTTTGCTCAAGTCTATGTTGATGACATAGTATTTGGTTCAATATCAAAATAGATATCAAAGTATTTTGTTGAGCTCATGCAAATTAAATTTGAAATGAGTATAGTTTGTGAGCTAACGTTCTTTCTTCATTTGCAAATCAAATAAACAAAAGAATATGTTTTTATTTCCCAAACCAAGTATGCTTACAAGTTGTGTATGATAGGTGCTAATTTTGTCTATATTTTCTAAGTTATTAGTGCTATATTTGTTATGATTTGATGTTTAAATGACTATTAATTCCTACCATTTTACCATATTTTGTGTAGGATTTATAGAATGAAAAGGTATAAGAAAAGATAATGAATAGTTGTCAAAAAAATTTTTTAAAAAAAGGAAAGTCTTCGGCACTAGTTGGTTCAAGGGAACCGGCGCCAACCAATTACTGCTGAACTAAGGCCAAAATGGAGCATTTTCGGAGTCCAAACAGAAGGGAGCCGGCCCGAGCTACTTTGGAGCAGCCATGGCTAGCTTCACACGTGCAGAAATAGTAAATAGCTAATGGCGGCCGTTTGGGAGTAGTTAGGGTCGACTGATTTCGGAAGTTTTACATGAAAATTGGTTTTTTGAGCGATTTTGGCAACTAAAACTCCTATATAAAAAAAAGAATAGTAAACCCTTAAGTAGTTCTTAGTTTTTGGGTTTAAGAAACCCTAGAAAACTCTTAGAAAGTTGAAAAAAATACATTAAGAAGAGTTAAAGGAAGAAGATTGAAACTTTCTTGTCTATGAGTAATTTATTTCCTTTTTCTTTGTAATCTATTGATAATTTGGAATCGTTATGCTTTAGTTGTGATTGAGGGATGACCCTAAAGTTATATTCTTGTATTAAATCTCTTTTGGATCTATTGATTTCTATTTTGGGTATTTGATTACTTACTTTTATTGTATTGAATTGGTTATTTCAGATTAATTGATTCACTATTTTTTATCTATCAACCAACTCGAGAGAGAAGTTGAAAGATTAGAATTTTATAATAAAAAATGTTAAAGAATCATCTAGAGATAAGGATTTTATTACTTTTTGAGTTTAATTAACGGGTTTGTGATATCACAAAAAGATGGGAGTATTACTTCTTTCAGATTTAATTGAATTGATCTTAATACTTCATAAATTTAATTGGGGAGTTTGAGATACCATTTAATTGGCTAAGAATAGGAATTTCATAACTTGGGAGTGAGTGAATTCACCTTTGAAACTTATTCTGGTACTTGGACTAAGAATTAATTGTTTTAAAGGTATTTTCTTTACTGGCTTAATTTCACATTTAGTCCCTTAACTTTTTTTTTTTACTATCATGGTTGGTCCCTAAACTTTATTTTTAACTTTTTAGATCCTCAATCATTTTTTGTTTGACATACTTGGTCATTCCGTCAAAATTTTTGTTAGTCAATGCCAAGTCAATGTAACTGGCTTGACTTTTACTATATTCATAAGTGTATTTTCGGTATATAAATTTTTTTAACTGTCATAGTTGGTCCCTATACTTTATTTTTAATTTTTTAGATCCTCTATCATTTTTCAACTGTCATGTTTAGTCCCTATATTTTATTTTTTTAACTTTTTAGATCATTTATCATTTTTCAAGCAACATACTTGGTTCTTCCGTTCAATTTACAATGGCTCTATACAACCAAAGTTCTAGAGAGAGATGGACAACTTTTGGCAAAATTTTAGAGAGAGAAAAACTGGAAAAGGAGGAAATATAAGATATTTGATGGTCGTAAATTATATAATTTAAAATTTTTATTTTTTAAAAAAATTTAGTAAGATGTAATATTTAGGGTGTAGTTTTAATATAATGATGCATAAATATCATCTGTATAGAAATATTTATTTTTAAATAATAGATATTCACTCTTTTTAATGGAAGTTTTAATACAATAAATTATAAATGTCGTGAGATTTACTCTTTTATGAGAAAATAATACTAATAATTGATGTTTTTCATTCTTTAATACAAGTTTGAACAAAGTAGACTTTTTAAATACATTAGAAGAGAAAAATATATAAATAAAATTTATAACAACTCAATTAATGAGAAATATTTTTATCAACTAAATTTATAAATATAAAAATTTCCAAAAACTGGAAGGAATGACCAAATAATTTCTTTTCCTTATAATTTTGCTAATACCAATAACCAAATAATTATGACTAACGAGAAATTGAATGGAAGGACTAAGTATGTCACTCGAAAAATAATAGAGGATCTAAAAATTAAAAATAAAATGTATGGATCGAACAGGGCAGTTGAAAAAGATAAAGGACCTAAAAAGTTAAAAATAAAGTATAGGGACTAATTATAGCAGTCGAAAAAATTTATATACAAAAAAAATCTTTATGAATATGGTAAAAGTCAAGCCAATTACGTTGACTTGTGTTGACTAATGAAAATTTTGACGGAAGGACCAAGTATGTTAAACAAAAAATAATTGAGGATTTAAAAAGTTAAAAATAAAGTTTAGAGACCAACCATGACAGTTAAAAAAAAGTTAAGGGACTAAATATGGAATTAAGCCATCTTTACTTGACATAGATTTGAGTGATTTCTTCTTTACATGTTTTTTCTTCTTATTCTTACTCCTTAATAATCGTTATGACTTTTCATGTGCGAACTTGATATATTCTCTAGTATATTAGGTTAATGGGTTATTTATTTTATCTTTTAATTTTGTTGGCTAACCATAAAGATTAGAGTAAAACAAGGGTAATTGCTAAATTCATATGGATACAATACTTGCTATTCCTTGTCCTACATGATGGTATACTTGTTCATATTTGTGATTTTAGTATTTAACATTTTAATTAAACTTTGATTGATTGTGAATTTTGATATAATATTTTCTACACAAAAAAAAAAAAATGCATCAGTTTAAAAAGTTTAACATGGAAAGATCAAAATCTATCAGAACTCCTATAAGTGCTAGCCAAAAGCTATCAAAGGCTTAAAAAGAACAAGATATAGATCAATATCTTTACAAAAATATAATTGAAGGATTATTATACCTGATTGCAAGTCGTCCTGATATTTCATATAGTGTTGGAGTATGTGCTCGATATTAATCAAATCCCAAAGAATTATATTTGAAGGCTACTAAAACAGATGTATTTGTCATATTGCTGAGTATGGTGTATACTTTAGTAAGGACTCAAGTACTAATCACATTGGATTCAATGATGCTAATTGTGTTGGAAATTATGATGATAAAAAAAAGTATTTCATGAGGATGTTTCTATCTTGGAAAAAATCTTGCATATTGATACAGTAAGAAATAGAGCTGTATTTCTTTATCAACTGCAAAAGCTAAATATATTATTGTTGGAAGTTGGTGTAGCATTGCACAGAAGGAGTTGATTGTTTATTGTGACAACGCAAGTGCAATTGACATATTGAAAAATCCAATTCAACATAATGGAACAAAGTACATTGACATAAGGCATCACTTTATCAAAGATTTTGTAGAATAGAAGATTGTGCAAATTGAATATATTTCCACACAAAAGCAACTAGTGGACATCTTTATAAAGCTTTTTGATGCTACGCGATTTGAAGAATTGCAAATAATATCAGAACTTTGCTCACTTTGACAAAGAAATTTTTGCTATTTCATACTGTATATAGCAATTTTTTTTGTTGTTGTTTATTTTATGCCAAAAAGGTTGAAAAACAAACAAAAAAAAAAGGAGAAAGAAATTCTAGGATATTTTGAAATCATGCACAAGTTGTAATGAGACTTACTTATGCAAAAAGTCATTTGGAAGTTCGCGAGTCAATCACAACCCCTTGAAACTAAGAATCTGATTGTGAAAGAAAAATATAAGGTGGTTGAGTAGAAATCAACAAGTCATAATAGTAGAAATAGAAGTCTCTCTCTTAGTCCCACTCTATTATTCAAACTCTCTTTCAGAAACCTCAACATCTTTTTCTCTTGTTGTTCTCTCAAACACTCACAAAAACCTCAAACCTTAGAGATGGCAGAGAAACCCAGAAGAGGTAGTGAAGGGCACTCTCAACTAATACTGATGATTCGATGGCTTCACAACCTTGACACCAAAATGTCTCTACTGCAAAAATCGCAATGACAGATTAGTGGGCTACCTTTGTTACACCTCTTGTATCTATTGATAAGCATGTTAATACATGTTGAGCTATTGTTGTATAGGTTAGTGATTTTAGAAATTTTGATACTTGGTTCTATTTTTCTAAAAATTTGAAATTTATGACAGCTTTAAATTTTCTGTTCCTGAGAACTTTGTCAATCTATGTGATTAAAGGAAAACTTTAGAAAAAAGTGTTGAACCAAGTGTCTTTGTGGACCTATTCATAGTTCAAATGTTTCAAAAAATTAACTTTCAGAAAGAAACTCTTGAAAAAAACTAATGTCAATTGGGGAGATTTATACTTGACTAGAGATGAGAATTCCAGAAGCTCAGATGTCCCTATGACTGTTGTAGAGCCCATTGAACCTATAGTCTTATCTGCTTTATAATCTTATCTTGAACCTAAAAAAGTGAGAAGGATAATGGAGGCAAGGAATCCATTGTTTGCTGCAAAGAGAGTGACTAATAGTGTTTTAGAGGATACAAGTACATCTACACAAATGATCCCTATGGATATTTTAGAGGAAAAAATAGAAAATCCAGAGATAGTACCAGAAGAAAAAGATGAGACAGTTGAGGAAGTGGATACTGTGATAGTTGAGATAAATAGGAAGGATAAGCAAACCATTGAGTTAGATGATGTTGAGATTGTTGAGGAAAGATCAACAATCAGAAAGAGAAAGATAAGAGCTGCTACCAAGGGCAAAGAAAAGCTACAGCCTCCGAGGAAAATAAAAAGGCGAGCCATGACCTCTAAAAATCCTGTGTTTTGTGACTAGAATAATGCAGAAAAATTGAAGACCATTTTTAAAAAAGGACTGCTGGTAGAAAGACATCTTGACTTGACAAAATTCAAAGATTTTGGATTGGAGGAGATTTTAAAGAAAGTGGGACTGTTAGAGTTAATGGAATTTGTTGATGTATACAATGACACTCTGGTCAGAAAATTCTATACTAATTTGAGACAACAATATGTGATAAAGACAAAAAGTTGTACTACTCTATCTATGTTCGTGGTCTTTCAATTGTTTTTAGTCCTGAGACTGTGGTATATATCTTTGGTGTGCCACATTACAAGGATGTTAATGGTTTGAGAATTAAAGTAAATTTGTTTGATGTGTGCAACACCTTAACTAGTGGAGCAGTGACTTCATGGCCAAATGATAGTTATCTTAAATCTTCAATTTTGACAAGACTTTACTTTATATTGTATAAATTATCTTGATATGGTTGGTTGCCTACTAACAATATCTTAATTGTACTGAAAGACAGGGCTATCATGATTTATAAAATACAGGGATTACACTTTAACACGAGTGATATGATATTTTACACCTAATAGAACATCTGTGCTACCCTTGTCCTTATTTCTTGGTAGAATACCTCAGCACATTTCCCAACTACAAGGTAGTTCGTATTGACAAGACACATTTTTGTAAACTACTTAAACCTATATTGGCAACATTTGACATGTGATATTTGGAGTTGAATTAGGAAAATGATTCCAGAAAATCTAGGAAGAATTTTGATTATGATATGTTGAAGATTATATTGAGAAGACTTGGAATCGATATGGAATTGAAGTTGCAAAGATTTAGGAAATTACATGAAAATCTTTGGGGAATCTACTTATTCCATAAAAAAACAAACACTATATTGCAACATACACGATCGACCAAAGAGCTTCGGATAAAAGGGAATGAAGAGGAGAAGCACGAAACTAAAGGAGACTTATTATAGAATTGGTCGAGAAAACAAAGTGAGGAAATTCATGCATATACTTTGAGTGTTCTTGAAGCATACACATAAATATGGCTACTGATTATCTTTGTTAAAGTATACTTCACAATTCAAGTTAATTGTTGTAATAGAATCAAAAATTCGAGAATGACTTGAATCAAGCTTCTACAAATTAATCACCTTTTTGGTGGAATGGTTTATTATATCAACGAAATATAGGCATGTTGTAACAATGAAGATTGGAAGGAGTTCAATCATTGGAGTTGGTCTAGCAAAGGTCTTTAGAGTTTAACATAGAAAACAGTGGAATAGTATTCTGCTAGAATCTATTAGGGATCACTTGATGATTGAGATGAGTGCATTCATGGTAACTTTATTAAAGTTTTAGTAGATATTTTTACTAATTTAGGACCTGTAGATGTAAGCTTGTTAGTAATTGAACTACATTAACAATTTGATATGTTTATTAAATTTTTTATTTTTATTTGTGAAATGAACATAATTATAATAAGAAAGTTTAATAATAACAGATGAGATTAACAAAGCAAATCACATAGAAAGGATTTGGGAAGAAAATAAATAACCTTTCCAATTTGGAAGATTTTGGAGAAAGAAAAAAAAGAGATTTGAAGTGATCCCCCAAAATTGTTTCTTTCCAAAAGTATATAGAAATAGATAGATGCTCGTAGAAGGAGAAGTAGGAGTTCCTTAAATTACAATCATACCCTTGTTTTCTTCGTTCCTCTTCCATCTCTTTTTTCTAGTATTAGGGTTTACTGCTATTATGCATTGGTAGAGGGATAAAACCTAACTTAGTAGGATTTGACGGCAAAAATTAGTGGATCAAGATTTGTAGAAGGAGACAAAGAATTGAGTGTGTTGAAGATGAAGGAATTAATGAAATTTTGTAATTGATTGAGATAGAAAATTACTCAAAGTATTTTCTTTTTTAAGGCTTAATTTTGTGATTGAGATTTGAAAGATTTGCATTGATGGTGGTTGCATATATTGTAGGGGTGATGAGACTGATGGGTTGAAAGTTGTAAAGGGAAAGAAGATGACGATGGAGAAGTGTGGAGTCATGGTACAAAACTGAAAGATGATAGGATTACTTTTGAAAAGTTACCATTTAAATGATTTTACTTTCCCTTTCAAACTTTCAAATGAGAAAGAAATGATTCCTTTTTTTCCCCTCTCCTTATACTCCAAAATAACATTAAACATAAATCATAACAACTTTTTTTTTTAATTTAATTTATCTTCCTTTTTTTCTCCCATAATGTTGTAAACTAGCCTTTCATTTCTCTACTTTACGCTGCTTATTATATCTATGAATAAAATTGATAGGATATCTGAATTTTGCTTATATACATAATCGAGTAAAAATTCTTGCAATTAATAATATGATCAAAAATCTAAATATGCAAGACTAAAAGAGCTTTTGGCTGCATTTTCTTGTTTATATACAAGGGTAAACATATTAATCAAATTAGGATTTATAATCCAAAACGAATACTTATAACAAATTAAACTATTATATTGTCACATTTTTAACAATATAAGTGATTGCATTTTGCTTTTTACATGTTGTATTTGGATTAGTGTCAAATTAATCACTAAGAATATGACATGTTGTCAATTTAGTTCTTATAAGTAAAAACATATCAATTTAGTCTATATAAATATGAGAATTGTATCAACTAAGTCGCTAGATTTAAAAACAAAATGTGTCGGTTTAGTCCCTCGAAATTAGAAAACCATGTAACCATTTTTATATAAGTACTATGAAGCTGGCTCGAGTCAAACGTAAGAATGAGTACCTGTACTATTCTTAGTTAATCGTTTTGTGCGAATGATATATTTAAAATATTAAATTTATATAGTATTTTACGTTAATAATATATTCAAAAGTATTTGAAAACAGATGTATAGAATGATCGAGATTTGTGAAATAATATTTGTGAATTCAAATTGTCTTTTATTCTTTCTATTCAAATTTGAGTGTTCCATTTTGACTTTATATGCAAAACATGTTTCTATAAATAAGCTACTACATATTTTAAGTTCAAATTTGAATATTAAAATGTTAATATTTAAATATTAAATTCTAAATTTTGAAGTGTAAATTTAAATTTTAAATTTTAAAATAATTATAATTATTTTTACAATAAATTTTATTATAATTTAAATTAAATAAAAAATATAACAGTAATTAACTAAGCATTTGCAAATTAGAATTGAAGATGATTTATGTAATTATATAAGGTATTTTTCAAATGGTTATGATTGAATATTATAGCCTATATGCATAAATTCTTTGGAGGGTTGTATCATATGCAGTGCAAATTATACTATACAATCCTCCAAAGCTATTAATCTACGTGAACCTAATCCACGTAAGAATTTTCTGTCTATATGGGCATTTTTCGTCAAACTTGTTTGGACATAAAGCCATGGGGTAGATGGGCCTAGCTAGATATCTAATTGTAGATGTTCCCTTAGGCGGCAACGAATGCTTTTTAGAAAAGATTTCATTGTTGCATAGAGTGCTATATGTTGTCATTAGGCTAATTGTCAAGAAAAATATTTGATATCCAATAGGGCAAAAAGAAGTGATTTAATGCTATTTCTTTATTTCTTGTCATCTATTTATTCTTTTTTTAATGCACACAGTACACTTCAAGAAAATTCTTCTATCCTTTTTTTTTTCCTTTTTTCGTAGGACACAAAAATATGATAAAAAAAAGAAAAAACATTGCCAAGTAATTCCTACTATAGTTATTAATAAAGTATTATCCTACCAAGGTTCACTTTTCATTTGATAACTATTGACGAAAGAGAGAAAAAAATCAACATTATGTAAAAAATGAAAACATACAAAAAATTCCAAAAGAACAAAAGTAAAATATATAGTATGCATGTGTGTGTATGCATATATATATAGGCATGACAAAGTATTTGTTTTCTGTGGGTTGATCCAACAGCCTACACAATTGAGAGCCAGCAATCCAAGAGCCCAAAATCTAAGAGGCCAAGGCTGATCTAACAGCCAAAAAAGAAGTAAAACTCATTCTTTCCCACTTCCAATTTGGGATCATCTGTCTTTAGTCTTGGAAATATTTTAACACAGATCCAATCCACAAAGACTAACAGTACTAAAGAATTCTAACCGTATTAAAGAGTTGCATTACATCCATTGCAAATAGTATAGTACGACTCTAGTTGTTGGTCCAGGTAAAAATGTTCCATTCTTGTTCTCTCTCTACTGATGGTTTGGTTGGATTCTCTCCACCTTCTTATGTGCCTCCTTCTCCTTACTTATCTTTACCCTCTTCCTCACCTTTCTTGGCATCTTTTTCAGTGGTGCTGCCATCTTTCGCTTTCTTATCTTCTTTGGCCTCTTTTTCTTTGGGTTTCTCTTCCTCTTTTGTCTGGGGTTCAATCTTAACTATGACCGCATTCTTTCCTGTCCTCTTGTATGTGAAATCAATCAGCTTTGGTGGCTCAAATGAACCTTTCACAATAACTTGGGAGCTCTTTAGATCTGGCTCTGCATTTTCAACTCCTATACCTAAAAGTAAGGCGGTATCAATTAATCAAATGCAAACAACTTCATTTGGGATTGAGCTTGCATTCTTTATAGGGAATGAAATTACTTAAAAAGAAACAAAATTGATGACTCTGAAGAAACTATGAATTGACTTCAATTTGGAGAAATTCAACATAATATAGACAATTGAATATTTTATTCCATTAGAGAACCTAAAGATTTCCAAAGCTTTGAGAATATTGAATTAAAAAATGCACAATTTACTAATTTAGAGATTCAAAAGGACAAAAAATTACTATCTCTACTTTCCCAATAAAGCTAAAAAGGACGAAAAAAAATGGAATTTCAATAACAATCATATAGCTGGAACTAGTAGGAAAATTTGTTATTGATCAACTAAAGGTTTTGACTAATATGGGTCAGAATTGATATCACCCACCGTATTTGGAGTCAATTCTTGGGGGAGGGCGAATAGGAGGTTCCTCGCGTCCCGCATCTGTTATCTAGTCCAACCGATAATGGATCAATTGGTCGAGCCCTCTAGCCAATCCTCAATTTTTTGTCGATCAGTTGTTTATTCATTCTTTGGCCTTTTCGTCCGCCAACAATATACATATACATACATATATATATATATATATATATATATATATATATATATATATATATAAGATAAGGCTAGATATCAACTATTGAATTCAATATTTATTACTTAAACAGTGAGTGAATAAACTAAGACTATAACTTGACTGGAAGGAAAATCTATTTGGATTGCCCATGCATACTGAAAGATCAAGGGAAAATCAAAATGTGCAGCGGAAGACAGTAAATTAAAATTTTTCCTAAGCCAAAGTCTAGGAATACTTACTTCTAGGGCGATTAATTTTAATAACCGAAGTTGGATTCGGGTTCGACGGTGCATGTTGAACAAGAACGTCTACTTGTTCTGCAAGAACACCAACAAATCGTCGGCTCATTCGCATAAAACACTTACCACATTTGCTACTTTTGACCTTCTAGAGTATTCTTTAATCACTATGGACTTCTACTAGTGAAAGTAGAATTAAGATGAAGAAAATTGGAACAAAGCGGAAGAGCTAAAAATGGTTAAGTAAACGAAGGAAAAACTTTTGGAAAAACAACGGCTAGGTTTCTATTCAAAAGAAAAATCGAAAGCACTTTTTATTTTTCTAAAAAATGATCAACCCCTTCCGTAGAAAGTTTTTCCCTTTAAATAAAACAATAGATTTCCTTTTTCCTTATTGAACACAAACAATCGATTTTTCCTTTTTTTCTTTTCCTTATTTTATTTCCTCTCATTTTCTTTTCCACTTGGTGGCTGGCATAAAACCCTGATAGGCAATGCTAATCTTATTAGTCCAATGACTAATTAAATAGATCTGTCATTAATTAATTAATCCACTTGGGCCCAATATAAAATCACTCAAGATAATTAATTAATTAAATTAACTCTTTTATTAATTAATTAGACTACTTGGGCATAATATAAAATTATCTAAGATAATTAATTAATAAGATAATTAATTAAATTGACATAATTAATTATTCTAACCTAAATAATTAATTAATTGGACTCCTAAAATAATTCTTTCAATAATAAATTCACCTAATAAGCCCATATAGTAAATAAATTTACTAAAGTTATTTAAACTACTTTGGGGACTAAAAGACATATTATTCTTGGCTATTAAAATGACCAAAATACCCCTATTAATAAATAGTTGTATTTCAATTATTTTAAATATTTCATTTATCACCATATGAAAATATTGACTTCGAGAATAATATTGCGAGTGCAATGTCTTCGACCTACAGATAAAATGACAAAAATATCCCTCTACATAATATCCGTCATTGAGATAGGAAAATAGTACTAATACCTTTCTCAATGACATCTACTATCCTTTGATAGTTAGTCCGAAAATCCATGACTTTCAATATGTACCAACTTATCTCAGGGAGCTACCCAAAAAGCATACATACTTAGTCATGTTTCCTAAGATCCTGAATTATTAGATTATCCCAAACAATCACAATAGGGTAATTTCTTCACGTAATGAAGTATAAAAACTCTATTGTATAAGTCCGTCTTAATTAATTAGAATCATATACCCAACGTACAAGGTTATTGGCCTTGTGATAATACCTCACCCAATATACATCAAAGTGTACAAGTTCAACTTTACCAGACCACCAACTTACATTGAAGTCTTAGGGTACTTGTCCACGCAATAGTTGCGATAAACCAATTTTTATTTATTTTAATATTTTAATAAAGATTATTATCGTTTGGTCTAATTCTATGTATTATAAATACGCTTACATTATTGGCGTGAGTGGATTACTCACTGGTTAAAGGTAAATAATTCCCCTTTTAAAAATCGTAGTGTAATGATCTAAATCTTGATGAAGTGCCCAACTCTATTAATCGATCAAGAACAATTTTTTACTTATGTATTAGTAGCTCATAATCTATACCTTACTGTGAAAGCACGACCCAATTACGTAGATTATTTACTAACACACTTAGATCTTAATATGCAATATATATATAAACAAAAAATCATGAATAAAATACTTTTATTAATTTTCAAAATATAGAAATACATAGGCCATTTTGAGCATACATTCCAAAAAATACTTCTCATTTGAGAGTTGTTGGAAAAAAAATGATGTCGATGTATGTGAGTCGAGACACTCGAGATGAATAGGGCCTTATGTACGTAGACTCGGTAGTTAACCCCTACTAATGTGCTAATTAGTGCCAATTAAAGGTGCCACCGGAACTAATATCCTAGTTAATAAGGAAAACAATGGCTAGATAGGGCAGAAAATGAAAGTTGGATACGCAGTGGTGCTCAGATCCAGCCCAAGGTAGTTGGCTGTCACTGCGGCTACATGCCCAGAACAAAACAGAACTATCATCTTTGTAGGTAATATATCGACTCCCCCCAATATATTTTTTACCTCCTAACATTTTACTTGCACAACCATGACAGAGTCCTAGTAGTGTCCCCAGATGCAGTGCTTGCAAATATAAGGAGTAGTTCTTAAACGTTGTCATCATAAATGAAGCCAGTTGCCTTACCGACACCAAAGAACGATGTCTACTCAAGCGAATAAGAGGAAGCGGGGTTGCGTCACTTTCGTTTTCCATAGAAAACATGTTGTTCCATTCTTTTTGGGATAAGGTTGGATCTTACTCTTGTAGCATTGATTTTACATAGTTGGCTGCTCTAAACCATCTATTAAAGCGTAACACTAAATGCTCGGGGACTTGACCGGTTATGGATGTTGCGAACATTGTGTACAACCGTATGTTTGTGTCATCTAGGATATGGCTAAATACAACAGTATAAAAACACATGCCAATTATAATGAGTAGCAAAAATAAGTCGTAGTGGTGAATTGAAAATTGCAACGACAATTTTGGGTTGCATGTACAGTGCATTGCATATTACACAGTGAGCATCAAAACCATAGTCATGAAGCAAAAAAAAAAAAAAAAATGATAGGGATAGAGGTACTAAATTACAATTATGCTGATTGTAAAAATTCGAACTACCTGAGTAAAGACTGAACAACTCAGGTCCAGGTAAAGATTTTAGCGGCAAACATGACTGTTTTAGGTGGGGAAAAGGGCATATACGGAACTTATGGGGCGTTTATTCATGGTCGCTCGAAAGTGGCATTAGCAGGAGTATAAGGTCGAGACGTCAGACCAACATTCTACATTGGTGGTTTCAGAGTTTTCAGTGGAGTTGGACAATAGTGCCCCCGCTTAGGATGTGCGAGTCTTCGAACAGATTAACCCTATTTGTAGGTCACGTACACTGGCATGATTACAAATCCATGCCTTCCAAACAGATGGCTACCCCATATATATTGACGATATTTGAGAAAATAGCGGCTAGTATATATCTGTTTGACCTAACCTCTTCTTATTAGTGTATAATGAAATCTATAGTGCATAAAGGTTGTATGTCTTAATTATTCAATCATCAATGTTGCCAACCTAAAATAAATTATAGAAAAAAAACAACCAGTAAACTTGAAACCATCGCATAATATGGCAATTAATAATAATCTCGTTGGCATTTTGGACTAAGGGTCGAAGATAAGCTAAAAATCTTGGTGGCAAACTTGACAGTCAGATGTGGGGAAGTGGTCTACACTGGAGCATAGGTGAGGTATACTCGTAGACGCTCGACGACAAATTTTCTATTCCTTCGATCATTCCGTCCCCGCATGAGTACGCGTTAGCCATTCTAGAGTTTTTGGACAGAGGTTGGCACAAAGAATGCAACAGTTGTCGCTCTTTCCAAGGTGTTCTTCTCGGGATGTATTGAAATGTGGAGCTTATGAATTTCTGACTAGCACTCACTTCCTCAAGCTGCAGTGCTACTATGTAACACGAGAGGAAAAGGAAAAATCTAAACAAAATAACTAACACATGGAACCGTTCCACTCTATCACAGCAAACTAAGAATGACTATGATATTGGATCAAATTCTTTTTACTTCGGGCATGCACTGCCATTTAACATGCGAAAGTGGCCAACCCAGGAGCGTATGCTACGTTTATTTATAGAAGTAGGAGCACTAAATATCAGTTTGAGGATCACTATTTCTGCGTACTAGCGGACTTGCCCGTCACTTGTACTTTGCGAAGCACAGCGTCTACATCACCCTGAGGTGGCACTTGATAAAAACACCTTCTAACCAGACAATTGGCTTGTTTACGACGTTAGAGAAGTTCACGTTTTTCCTGGTAAAGCGTTCGGGGTGGCAGCTCCATAAAGATGCCTACATTGTTGTTTCTGATGTGTATATGCGCTTTCATTACAATAACAAGCCTATGTTCCTGCCAACTCCCGCATGTGACATCCCAAATGGAAACTCAAAGGAGAATGTTCAGGATATTTGAATTTTGAATTCAAAATTCAAGGTTGGAATCTCATTTGAGACAAGAAAACCCAGTGGAGAGGCTATCCACTTACAGCCTTAATTGTCATTGATAAGTTGAAATAAATAATGTTTTTCGAACCTTAAGAGTTTCAGCTAATGCTATAACAACCATCATAGGCAGTACATAATATTATCCAAAAAAATAATAAGATGAAAAAACTTGCAAACTAATTATCACCTTAGGTGAGTCCACAGTCCTTTTCACCTATTGGGTTTTCCTAATATATTTTTATATGAGATGGTTCTCTGATTCATGGGATTGGGGTCAATTGTTGGTTTTTATAAGTTGAGAGACTTATTAGTAATTATGTTGACAATTAAGGGTTTCTTTCTTATTAATTAATTAGATTAGGTAATTACACGTTCTTTTCTGAACAACATTGTCATATAATGGAAATGGCTTTGACTAAGAAGAAGAACAACAAGAGAGAAAAATCATAGAAGAACTTGGAATTTGAAGCTCTTAACCAAGGTGAATTTATGAATTAGTTGTTCTTAAGGGTTGCCTTTTGATTGTGTCTGAACCATGCCGGAATTAGGTTTGATAGGGTTTGCTTTAGGAGAAAAAATTTGTTACGTCCATATTTTTTATTAGGTTCATAAATTACGAGGTTTATAGGTGTTCTGATTGACTATCCTATGTTTTATTCATACTTTCCAAATTACTTGTAGGTGTTCTGATTGACGATCCTGTGTTTTATTCATACTTTTCGAATTACTTATCAGTTTTCTTTAAATTCATGGAAAATATATGTTTTGAATATAAATTAGATTGAGTATGGTGTTTAGATGCTTTTAAAGTTTAAAAAAAATGTATATTCTATATTGTGCTCAGGAATTGTGAAACTTATTTATGTTCTAAATTCTGGTTCATGGAGAAAGTCTGATGCTTGTAGGTGGTTATAGTGGAGATTCCTAATTCAATTTGAATTTTGGCCCTTGGTTGGGGGGATACAATACATGATCACTATTTCGGCCCTTGTCTAGGGGGATATAATACTTAATCTCTATTCTGACTCTTCTTCTAATGGGATACAGGAGTTAGGTGACTGATATTAGTTAGCCAAAATCTCACTCAAAGCATGATTCAATTATTTGTGATGTTTTGGCAACGTTTATTTTTTTCAACTAATTAGTTATTGGGAAATTTGTTTTCATAGTTCTAGATTTCCTACACGAGTGTTAGATTTCTTATTGGCTCTATTGTGAATTTTGTTCAATTTGACTCGATAACTTTGTTGGAATGCTATTTGATTTGACTTCTTGTGCTAGTGTTTGTGTGGAGTGGTCCTACTAAGTTCTCTCTTGTGTTTTGAAGTTTGGTTTTTGAGATCCTTGGAGTGTTTGTGTAGGTTTGTGTTGAACCGAACTTCAAGTGACACTGCCTACTTCTTGGAAGACCAAGCGGCACCACCCTCTTTTTCCCTTGGGGCGCTGCCTTCCCCTTGGAACTTCCAGTTTTGTTTGCTTGGTTTCAAGCAGTGTCGTTCCTCCACCACCCCTCACCCCTTGTGATATTCCTTGTTGAATTACGCTACAATGCTAATATTCCCATGACCTTATGTATGGAATCTAGAAATTAGAGTCTTTTACTTAAATTGCAAACACTCTCTCACAAAGGAATTTTGAATGTACCTTTTCTTGTTATTTAAAACTTTGGAAATTAGTACCCATGTAATATACATAATCCTAAGTCTAATTCCTTATTGAGTTGATTAGCTCACTATTTTACTATCGTTTTGCAAGATTTCAATTAGAAAGGGATGAACTAGAAGAATAGTTTGATGACAATCTTGTGTAACCAAGATGTTGGTGTTAAAGCTTTTGTTTAAAGATGACAATTTGGATATTTGTTTAAGTTCATTTATGTTTTGAATATTACTAGATTGGTGATTTTCGAGGTTATTATGTTTAAACAAGCATTAATGTCTTAGACTTCATTCTATATTTGGCAACTTTACATTTAGTTAATTTAATATAAGTTTAAATCATAGAGTATCTAGTTTGGTATATTATAGGTTTGACATTCTATTTTGAGATGTTGCTATGTCACTTCTGGGCATGGGACGTGACACTTTGGCAAACAAATGTGAAAAAAACAATCCATGTATAAATCTTAAGCTACCTATATATATCAAGAGTAGAGCAAAGAAGGCATTCCACCAGTTATCAGAACAGTGCTATGGCCAGGGCTGGCAATCGTGTCGTGTCTGGGTTGGCGGGTCGTGTCAACCTAAAATAATTACATACGATACACCAACTCGAATACGACATGATTAATAAATGTGTCTAATTTTCTAATACGAATACGACATGAAAATAAACGGATTGACATGACATAGCACGAAAATTAAATAAATAATTACTAAACCCATCAATCCGAATACTTACTAAACCCGCCAACCTGACAAGTAGTTGCCTTTATATGTGTCTTGACATTTTTTTTTCTTTTTTTTTTTCCTTCTTGGTCTTGGAATATCAATTGCTGCAAAGAAGAGCTAAGTTGTCACTTGTAGAGGAGTTTGTGCCCAATAATAATAATAATAATAATAATAATAATAATAATAATAATAATAATAATAATAATAATAATAATAATAATAATAATAATAATAATAATAATAATAATAATAATAAAAACGGGTTCACTGGTTAAAACGGATTGAATCCGTTTATGACTTGAATACGTTTAATGTTAAACAGATCGACCTGTTTCGATCTAAACTCAAAAAATATCAACTCTAACTGGTTATAATCATGTATTTTTCGAATCGTATTGACATACCGTGTTAAACATTATTACCCTGTATGGCCTCAAGAAAACTGGACTCCCGTGTTACCAAAAAATTCTCCCGGCAAAGAAAAGTCTTCCAAGTCTTTTTCACCCATAGCAATTCCACAACGCACACCCACCACTCGAAGTCAAAGGCTCCTCTTCAGTGCCAGTGAACTTGAATATCTCTAATTAATCGATTTCAGTACTATTTCTTCTTTTTTTTATGAGTTTAGCTAATTTATCTTATAAATTTCACGAAATTAGACTGTTACTAAAATGTAAAGTTTGAATAAAGAAGAAAAAAAAGAGATAATATAATTGAATTATTAATAAATTAAGTAATTATGTTTTGAAAAAAAGAGATAATATAATTGAATTATTAATAAATTAAATAATTATTAAATAATCTGTTTTAATTCTTCACGATAAATTAGTTAAACTTTACATTTTTAGTAACAGTCTAATTTTGTGAAAATTATAAGTAAATGTTTTTTAAATTTAAAACTAGCATATATATATATACTATATATCTATATATATATATATATATATATATATATATATATATATTAAAAAATTTCTAATTTCACAAATACAGGACACAAGCCTTGCCGAGATCTGCCACAGCATAGCACCACAAAAGGACTAGTTTGGCATGTTATTTTAAGTACTGACATGCTATTATTTTCTCTTGGATCGGGGAAAAAAATTGGAGCTGGGGCACATTTTACTAAAAAAAATTTTAAAATAAATACACAAATTTTAAAAATTTTGAAAAGGCAGAATTGTCATATACCCTTAATACTCAAATACAAAATTAAGTTTGTGAAAATCAACTAAAGGACTAGACATAAACTCCTTTATTTTTTAAGGTCAAGAGTGTAGTTGACTTTGAATTTATAAAACAATTTTAAAAAAAAAATTATAAATATGATTTTGGATTTTATAAAAAAATATGAGTTTAAAGATTAATATTATGATTTATTTGAAATAAATAATAAAATTGTCAATATTTTATAAATAAAACTAATTTATATAAGATATATTTATTTTTTATTAAAACAAGTCTAAAATAGATTTTTCCCCCAAAAAATCAGCTAAATGCACCATAAATTAACATAGCGTTATATATATATATATATATATATATATATATATATATATATATATATATTTGTTATAAAATTTGGGTAGTGTTAGAATAAAATCTACACACTACACACTAAAAAAATTATAACTATTTTTTACACCAAAATTTCTTCAAACTTCTCTATTTCTTTTCTCTCACAATTTTCTCTAATCTTTCTTTCACTAATCTTTCTTTCACAAAATAATGGTGTCTTACAAGCTTAGAGAATAGCTCTATTTATAGAGCTCTAATTAGTAGATTACATCATGGCATACATCATTTTCCACTAATCTTAATTAGTAGTGTCTTCACTAAATGGTGAACATCCATAAAAATCTTCTCTAATTATTCACATAAATCCATAATTAGTGGAGGCTCCACTAATTAATGGAGTTTCCAATAATTTTAAGATATTCATAACACTCCCCCTTGGATGTCCATCCATTACATAAAGAATATGCCTCGTTAAAACCTTACTAGATAAAAACTCAGTGGGAAAAAAATATAGTGAGGGAAAAAGCGTACACTATTCTATATGTCTGTTTCTTACTCCTCCTGATGAGATGATTCCTTTAAATCTTTCAACCGACGCATGCCGATTTTATATCTCAACTTCTCAAATGTTGCAGTCGATAAAGTCTTCGTAAAAATATCTGCGAGGTTGTCATATGACCGAATTTGTAACACATCAATTTCACCTTTCTTCTGGAGTTTGGTGACCTATGTTGTGCACGATCTCCTTTAATATATCCTCCTCGTAATTACGCTTATGCCAGCTGCATTATCTTCATAAAGAGGAGTTGGAATATCTCTGATATATGATAATCTACAATTTTCTCGGATATAATAAATCATGGATTTTAGCCATATACATTCTCAACTTGCTTCATGAATGGCTATAATTTCAGCATGATTTGAAGAAATAACTGCTTGGAGATATCGAAGGACTTGTTTAATTCCATTCCAATGTCGTCATGTTGGTGAATAACTAAATCTTGCTAATAAATTGATAGCAAAGGTAATATCAAGTCGTGTATTGTTAGCAAGATACATCAATACACCAATTGCACTGAGATATAGTACTTCAGGACCAAGAAGTTCTTCAACATCTTCTTGAGGTCGGAAAGGACCGGACGATCATTGGAATACTCAATGGATGTGCTTTGTCCATGTCAAATCTTTTTAGAACTTTTGCTGTATATGTTGAATAAATGTTCTACTTGCCAAATGTTCAATTTGTAAACTAAGGCAAAGTGTAATTTTACGACAATCCTTGATGTCGAATAATCAATTGTTTCTTGGAGCTCTTCAAGAGTTCCAATAAGATTAAAATCATCAACATATATAGCTAATATCACAAATTTAGAACCAGATTTCTTAATAAAAATGCATGGACATACCTAGTCATTTTAAATCTCGCTTTCAATCAATATTCACTAAAATGATTGAACCACATGCGCCCAGATGGCTTCAGGCCATATAATGATTTCTGCAATTTGATGGAGTAATTTTTATGAGGATAATGTGTATATGCTTCTGGCATATGAAATCTTTTGGGGATTTTCATATAAACATCATTTTCTAAATTTTCATACAAGTAAGCAGTGACAACATCTAATAGGCGCATATCTATATTTTCATGTATTGCCAAACTGATAAGATATCGGAGTGTAATAGTATCAACAATATGAGAATAAGTTTCATCATAATCAATACCTGATCTTTGTGAAAAACCTTGGGCTACTAACCGTACTTTATATCGTACGATTTCATTCTTTTCATTGCGCTTTCGTACAAATATCCATTTGTAGCCAACAGGTTTTACACCTTCTGGTGTTCGGACTGCAGGTCCGAAGACTTCACGTTGTGTCAGTGCATTTAACTCCGATTGAATCGCATCTTTCTATTGCAGCCAATCTTTTCTATGCCAACATTCATCAACTGATATTGGTTCAGGATCATCATTATCCTGTATAACATCAAGATATATTATATGCAAACATATGATCAATAATTGTTTCTATCCGATTCCAACTTCTACCGGAAGTGGTATAGTGGATAGAAATTTCAGTGTTATTTTCACCTATGTCTGGTTCTTTGTCATAAGTTTTCTCTTGGTCTTTATCATTCTTTGCTTTAATATGATCATCTGGATCATTAATCCTCTATTCTTTCGAGGATTTTTATCTTTAGAACCAAGAGGTCGGCCATGCTTCTGGCTCAGCAGCTATATGTAAAATCTTTTATTCTGCTGGAACTTCAATTAGAATAGGAGTATTTATAGCTGGCATATGCGATTTTGTTACTCTTCTAGAGTCAACAAAAGCATCTGGCATTTGATTTGCAATGCTTTACAAATGAATTATCTTTTGAACTTCAAGTTCACACACGTTTGTATACGAATCAAGATAATTTAATGATGTTGTCCAATCACGATCTTTCTTGTACTGTTTCTGTTCTCCCCCTAATTTAGGGAATAATGATTTCACAAGAGAATAAGAGAAAAGAAAAAAAAATATAAGAAAATGATAACAAGAGAATAATGATTACACAAGAGAATAAGAAAAGAAATATAAGAAAATGATGACAAGCAGGAAATGCCAAGAAAAATATCTCCTTTTTTTTTATTTTACTCTTCTCGGTACTGACTGTTCCTCTTCCTTTCTTGTTTTTTATTCTCCTCCGACCCTTTACCTACCATCTACCTCTTCTTCTTCCTCATACAGATATATATATATATATATATATATATATATAAATATATATATGTATGTATCGATATATATTTCAGTTATCAGTCATTAGTAAACATCAAAAACAAAAATCACAAAACAGATATGGAAGCTCGTAATTTATTTGAGACATGGTCAAATTTTGACTTGGTTTCTACAGCAAATTTTGATGTATTTGCCTACCTGTCCAAGCCAACCGCTTCCTCTTAATTCTAATGCGGAAGATTTTGATATATTTTCCTTTTCAAACCAACCGGTTCCTCCTAATTTCAGGTGAGATACCTTTAAGGGCTTCCATTTTTTTTTTTTGGTGCTGGATAATGAAATTAAACTCTCTTTTGGTTTGTTTTTTTATGTAAATCAGTGAACATACTACTTTGGACCAATTTGATCCGCCCATGCAAGAGACTGTTTTTTATGCTGTTCCTCTTGATGCTATTCCTTTGAATGAGGATATGCTTGTGTATGATCCTTTCTACTCTCTAATGGATTTTGAACAAAGCCAGAATATGATTCCAGGTTATTATACATTTAAACATGGATTTTGAATGGTATTACCTTTACTGATATTATTTTCTTTTTTTAGAAGAAATAATGAGTGGTCTTGGCAACGAAATCAGAGTAAGTACTCATGAAATGTATAATATCGAAGTTCAAGATATTATTTCAGACGAAATTCCTATAGAGAATAAGAGGATTAAGAGGCAGAGAGAGAAGAAGGACAATAACTCCCAAACACTATCAAAAGAAACCATTTCGCAGTACTTTTACTTGCCAATCAAGAGCACGGCCAAAGAACTGAATATTGGTATAACCCGTCTTAAGAAAAGATGTAGGGAGTTAGGAATTCGTCGATGGCCTCACAGGAAGTTGATAAGTTTGGAGACCCTAATCCAGAATGTTCAGGTTCTCTCTCACGCACACTTATACTTTGCAAGTATGAAACTATGAAAGATTTATGAGTAAATAACCGATGATATCACTTCGATTTACAGGAGATGCAAAATAAAGAAGAAGGAGGACATATGGCTGAGAAGAAGTTGAAAGAAGCCATTGAGATATTGGAATGTGAAAAGCAGTTGGTGGAAGAAAGTCCTGATACGCAGTTAGATGACCAAACACAGAAATGGAGACAAGCATGCTTCAAGGCCAAATATAATGAGAAACTTAAGTATAATAAATTTAAGGTGATCATAAAATCCCAAGACTTATTTCACAGTAACTTCACGACTAATTCTGCTATTAGTCTAGATGCGGGGAAAGAAAAGGAGGAGGATGCCGAAGAAGAGGAGCTGAAGTCCATAATTGCTAATTGTTTGACTTCCTCTAATGCAAATATGGAAAAAGAACAACTACAAACATTCACCCTAAATTTATTAGCTCTATTGAAAAAGAGCAACTACAAGCATGCATCATCAAGTTCACATGAACACCAATAAGATGAATGAAGGAAATAAAAGTGACTTATGATTTTTTTTGAACTGTTAGTAGTAATGCAGTATATTGACATTCGAATGTAACATCTCAACAATTTGATGCGTATTATTACTGGAAATATCCTTTTATTACTGGACATATCTTTTTCCCTTATTATCTTTTCTGTTCCATTTCAGATGGCCAATATTTCTCTGTGATAAGGGAAATATCGAATGTGTCCATGACCATAACCACGGTCACTGCCACAACTACGATTATAACGATTATAATTATTATAACGATGGCTTCTATTGGAGCTAACAACATTCACTTCTGGGAGTACTGTTGGGCCAGTTCATCTGGCTTCATGATTTCTCAATAATAACTCATGTTAAATCTGTCAACTTTGGATACCTTTTTTCTCGATATTGTTACTGCAGGACAATATTCGAGATATGAAAAGTGGAGAATGTCTTCTCCAATATATCTTCATCAATAATTTTTTCTCCGCATAATTTTAATTGAGATGTAATTTTTTGTTTTTATACATTGCGGAGTTCACGGTTTTAAAATCTTGCAATTTCAGGTGCAATCATTCATACCGTGCAGTTGATAGTACGACCATTTTTCAGGTGGTCAAATTTTTCTTTTCAGTATTTAGATGCATTTTTGTATCGAGAACCCATCAGAAATATCAAGGGTTATAAATTTGAGTTTAGCCATAGAAATTAATAAATGCGTACCTGTTATCTTACTTTAATAACGGTAGAGATTCGTACTGATAACGTGTTATAAAATTTGGGTAGTGTTAGAATAAAATCTACACACTACACACTAAGAAAATTCTAACTATTCTTTGCACAAAATTTTTTTCAAATTTCTCTCTTTCTTTTCTCTCACAATTTTCTTTAATCTTTCTTTCACTAATCTTTCTTTTACAAAATAATGGTGTCTTATAAGTTTAGAGAATAACTCTATTTATAGAGCTCTAATTAGTTGATTACATCATGGCATACATTATCTTCCACTAATTTTAATTAGTGGTGTCTCCACTAAATGGTGGACATCCATAAAAATCTTCTCTAATTATTCACATAAATTAATAATGAGTGGAGCCTCCATAATTAACGGAGTTTCTAATAATTTTAAGATATTCATAACAATATTATTATTATTAATGCCATTTTTGTTTCAACCACTCCTTTTTTTTTTTTCCCTTCCCCCACCCCCCCCCCCCTCCCCCCTCCCCGCGGAAACTACCGCCAAGAACTAATAATGGACTTTCAGGCCCCAACAGGCTGATTTTTTTTTTTTAGCTAAATAAGTTCATTCATTTATAATAAAAATAAATTACACATAAAATAATAAAAAATATCACACCTTAATCTCTACACGGATAAAATACAAAAAACAAAAAAGGAAGCAAATAAACAATAATCTTCCGCAAAACACCAATTGGCATGGCAACACCCACCATCTCTTTCTACTCAGTTGCTCTCTGCAACAAATCTATTCTCTCCAGCGTCCCACTGCAGAACTTGGCCAGATCGGAGCTCCGGCTTACATCAGAGCTCTGATATTGGCCAAAGCTTCTGCCTTTTTCTTTGTTTTTGTGCTCCCCAACCTTTTTGGTCTACAAACCATACCTCTCTTCTTCTTTAATTTTCTTTGTTAAGATTCAAGATCCTGTGGCATGATTTCTTTGTGGATTCTCGTTCTCGTTAATCATCGGTATTAATTATTCCATTTTCTTCTTTTGCTAACCCATCAGGCAGGCTTCATTTCGTTGGACTTAATCTGGCCCATTCCCGGAGCAATTGCGTATGTAATCTTGGGCTTAACTGGGCTTTGTTCAAGTTGATGTTTGTTTCCTTGGTGAACGAGGGAACTTTAATTTTGACTAAAAAATTTGTCCGAATTGATTACTTTTTCCCTTTTTTTTTTTAAGTAAAAGAAACTCTAACGATAGATTTTATTTTTTTTTTTATAAATGGAAATTGACTCCTTTGTGTTTTATTTTTTAAAAATAAAAATAGCTCTACTTTTTGAAATAAAATAATTCTTTATAAATTTGGTTATTTGAATACTTGGGTAAGCAAACAAAATTCATAAATTTTTCCAATGGTATGATGGATAGATTTTGATAAACTCAATTAAAAAAATATGAATTTGTATTTTAATTTTGATAATACATTTTAAAGAACAAGATGATATGTTATTAATAAACAATAAAATTGTAGAATTAACGTATAATTTAATATTAAATTTATACTCCACCAACCTAAATCTATATTTCTATTCATTGATATATAACATTTAAATAACAATAACACTCATACTTAAATTAATATTATATATGTAGACAAAAGTATCTTTGTTCTTCTTCAATTCCAATACTACATCAATATCCTCCTTCCCTTCATTGTTAGTGATTAGATTTTCATTAATTAACATTAAAAATAGCAACAGACATTTTTCCGCAGTTTTTAGGTTGACAAAATACAGAGGTGATTAAACCTGTTGGTAAACAATTAAATAGGTTGAATATATATATATATATATATATATATATATATATATATATACTGGTTTGTATTCTATATTTAAAAAATAAAGTCGATATACAAATAAAGATAATTACATTATAAGTATCTTAACAATAATACAAAATGAAAGAAAATATGCTCAAAACCATAAGAATGCTCAACACAGTAAGAAGGTAAACAAAGAGGATGGATGCGGCACTGAAATACAATTTGAAAGGAAATTATTATTTAAAACTCTAAATATTGGATTGGATTAGTAAAACTAATTTTTTTTTTAAAAATTATAAATATCTCCTTTATTTTTAAAATAAAAATAAGATTTTAATTATTAATAAAACATAAAAATTTATATTTTATAAAAAACTATAATATATTCGGTTTAATTTGATTAAATTAAAAAAAATCTTCAAACTAAACCTTTTTTTTTTCAAAATTGTTTAAAAGTAATAATTTCGATTTGAATTTTATTTAATATCGATAGATTCTGGAAAATGTACATTCAAAGGAGTCCCTCCAAAAAAAATCTTCAAAATCTTTGGCCATTTGCTGATTTGCCGACCAATAAAGGGTTTAAGAGAGGTTTTTACATTTCCTTCTTCCTTGCTCCTCTTATCTTTTCCTCCTGTGTTTTCTCTCCTTCAGTAGCTCTGGCTTCTGTCGGTATCTTCTTCCCGAGCTTCCAAGCTCAACTCCACTGTTCATGGAGGCCAAAAACTTCAAAATCCAACTCAAAATTGCTCAAAAATGCAAACCTTTTATTCATTCCAACACCTGAATTTTCGAAATTCTTGAGAAATCCCTCGCTATCTCAATCTTCTTTTCCTCATGCCCTTACACTACCTTCACTGTACACTCCAATTCCACTTCATTTGCATCCCTTAAATGACTCCGCAGTTGATAATTTTACAGAAAATCTCCAACAACTAGCGAATTTGCAGATTATTCCAAATGGGGATTCGAGAGTTTTGACTAAAGAGTCAAGTAACAGAATTTTCATTCAAGACCCCCCTTGGATTTCTACACTTTTGTTGAAGAATTTTTATTACAAGGCAAAGCTCAAACAAAGAGTCAAAATAGAATTTCAAGAAATTGAAAGGCGAAAGTATTACTTATTGAGGAGAAGGCAAATAGAGGATGAGACTGAAGCTTGGGAGAAGACTGTGGAAGAGTACAGGGAGTTGGAAAGGGAGATGTGTGAAAAGAAATTGGCACCGAATCTGCCTTATATTAAGAAACTGTTTCTAGGTTGGTTTGAGCCGTTGAGAAATGCTATAGAGAAAGAGCAAAAGTCCGAAAAAACCAACAAAAATAAGACCGCTTTTGCACCTTACATTGATTCTTTGCCAGCTGATAAAATGGCAGTCATTGTGATGCACAAATTTATGGGATTGTTGATGATGGGGGACAAAGATGATAGGTGTGTGCGTGTTGTCGAAGCTGCAGTCCAAATTGGGGTAGCTGTAGAACATGAGGTGAGTACGGCATTCTTTTATGTTTGGGTATTAATTCTTCTATAATTTGGAAACTGAGATTGTTATAACTTTTGGTGAACCAACCAAAATGATTAATCTAAGGTGTTATAGCTGCTCTGTATTGATTGTGAAAAGGAAGGCAAGTAAAAGGAAAGTAATGCATTGTTTTTGTTAATTCTGAGTCTGATTTGGACTTTTTGTATATTGGGTTGTAAGCAATTTTTTGTTTATAGTGCATTAGATGAAGAGAGGACCTTAAAGCATGCTATTTTCTGTTCTTTGGAAGGTGGTGTAAAATGCAAACAGAAGACCTTGCTTAGTTGGCAAATCAAGACCCTAGTTTCTGGAAAATGAGTGAATTGCCATTTACTTAGGTACTCAAATAAGCAAATGTCAAACTAGTCTAGGATTCTGTTTTTAAAAGGATTTTCAATAAGGTTGAGTATGTGTTGCCAGTCAAGTGATTTGCATTTGATCTGTGTGCAATTAGACTGGCCATCAGTAAACTGAAATGACATGTATTATAGAAATTAAGTATCAAGTGATGAAGACATACCAATATATTGAGGTTTACAACTAAATTATGATCATAAAGGTTTCTTTCTATTTATCAATTCTTGATGCCTTAGGTAATTTTTTAGTTCACTAACTTTCAGATCAACATTGAGTTCCATGATTATTCTACTTAGTTTTTCTTTATACATATGTAGGGAGATCAAGTGCAGTCCATATTGTTTGAGAACTGACCTATCCATCATTAGTAAAGATGCCACAGCGAGGCTAGCTTGCATATCTTTGAAGATGGTGTAAAAATGAATTTGTTATGAGTAACTGATAGCTAATTAATGGTAACGTACAGAACACATTGCTGAAACTGTTCATCCACCCAAATTACTCTTCTTTGTATACTCCTCAGACACATTTCTTGTTTCCCTTGGTTATGTCAAAATCTCCATATTTAGTGATTGGACTTGTTGCATTTTCTTTTCCAAGTGGTTTACCACAGCATAAACTCTCCATATTTAGTGATTGGACCATTACATTGTCTTTTCCAAGTGGCTTCCCACCAAGAGATATTTTTCATTCCTTTTTAAGTTTGATTTGCTTTCCTTATCAATGAAATGGCTACATAGATTATTGGCCCTTTTCGTTTTCATATTCAGTTTTCCTGCAATTTATATGATTCTAAATTACAATTCTATAGTGGTCTAAGGCTGATTTGTCTCTGAGGGGATTGGTTAGATTAAAAAATAGGTTGCTGAAAATGTTGTGGTTAAAAAAGGTTGCCTGCAAGAAGTCAGCATGAGCTGCATTGGCTTTGGAACCTAACAAGTTGAATTATGTAGTCTGACTGTAGTAATTTGTAAGTTACAGTTCCTGTCAGGATAGTTACATGGCAGCCCATTCAATACTATTTTGTAGTATAGCCTTTCAGATTCCTTCAGAAATACAGTTAATCCTGCTTCCAGTTTTACTTTTTTGGCATCTCACATGGCATTCATATGGACATATAATACATCTTAGTATTGCTAATGCTTATCAGGTTAGGATTCACAGTTTCTTGGAAAAAACTAAGAAGTCACAAAGAAAAGCAGCTGTTGCTGAAAGGCAAGAAGAATTGAATAATGAGACACTGATACTAAGAAAACGTGTTAAGAGTTTGATTAGAAGGAATAGAGTTGCTGAGGCTCAAAAGCTGGTGAAAAATGAAAGGTTTAAGTCCTGGAGTCGAGATATACAGGCTAAGGTTCGTTAACTTGATTTCTTTTCTCTTCTGGATAGTTAATCTTTTTTTTTTAAATTATTTTTTTCTCTTCTGGATGGTTAATCTTTTTTTAATTATTACTATCTAATTAGTGGATATTTCTCTCTGAACATTTTGCAGTTGGGATGTCGTCTAATAGAATTATTTACTGAAACAGCTTATGTACAACATCCAGTTAGTCAATCAACTGACAGTCCACCAGATTTCAGACCAGCATTTAGGCATTATTTCAAAGTAGCATCAAAAGAACCAGGGTGAGATCATGCTTCTTTCCATTGTAATCATGAGTAAGAAATGTTTATCATGTTCCACCAAGTTATCTGCAATATGCTCACTTGAAAATGGGTCTATATCCAAGCTCTAATCTGAATCCTGTGCATTTACTTTCTGTAATATGCATGTTGGACTCAGAAGTTGGCCTGCTAATATGATGTTCTGAGAAAGAATTTTATGATCCTAGCGTATAACAAGATGTTGTGCCATGTAGTTGCATTAGGATAATTATCTACCCACTTTGCAGCTCTATTTGTTATGGTATGATTTGAGAACATTTGTTTTCTTTTTGTCTTTATAGGTTGAACCACATAAAGAGGTATGGAGTTATAGAATGTGACCCAGTGATCACCTCTGGACTTGATAGAACTGTGAGTGAATTCCACTTATTTTTTGCCTATCAGATATTTCATCATAGTGAATTGAGAGTTAAAGTTTTGCATGGATGTTGTATTATTTTGAAAGGAGAAGATATAATTGATCAGGCATTTTTGGTATTGATTGGCTTTGTAAGGACTTAAGAAATTAATTATTCTGTCTGACTCAAAATCGTTAGATAAATATGTGCCATATTCTAGTAAAGTGTCTTTCATTAAAATGGAGAAGGGGTGGGATATTTAGCTCTTAATTAGTGGCTAATAAAGTAACTGCCTTGTTAGGAATTCTATTTTTTGCATTTTTAGAGTCTATGACATAAGATTAGATGAAAATACAGCCTTCATCAGAATGTGTGTGATGCTACAGATGATACATATATTATGTGTGCAAGTTCTTGGACATTCATCTTGAATGATCTTCTCTCTTTTGCTACTTGTTCGTTTTAATGTTGAAAATTGATTGTCTATTCAGGTGATTAATGAATAAGTTCATGCATTTGATCCATATCTATACCTCAAATTAAAAAAACAATTGTGTGAACCAAGTAGCTTTAGAATAATCTAAAATGCTTTTATATTTTCATTTTTTTTTCCTTTTAACCAATAGGGTTGCTGTTGGTTCTGGTTGTTTATCTCTTCTTTTTGGTTTCTTTCATTATAATGTTTAAGGTGTACCTTTGACAGATATACAGAGAGTTTGGACAGATATTCTCTTAGTGCAGGATTCATCATTCATAGTTTTCTTTTGTGTTTCAGTTTTCGTTTTTCAATTCAATATAAATCATAGTAATAGCATCTTTGGTCATAATGTTTGTAAGAAATTGAGAGAGAATAATCTCTTTTCATATATATCTCAAAGATTACAATGAGCTAATTATATACAAGCTGCCTAAGGCACAAATATAGCAACTACCCTAATAAATTGATTCATAAAATCTCTTAATCAATCCCCTAATTACTGCCCACAAAATCTCCTAATCACTTATTACAAAATCTCCTAATTTAAGGGTCGAACTTTCCTAATTCTAGTGTTACAATATTTACAGCCTTACTTTCCTAAAATACACCTTTTAGCCATATTTTCCCACACTCCCCCTCGAGCTGGTGAATAGATATTCTCCATTCCCAGTTTGGATACAATATTTTCAAACACTAGACCACTTAACCCTTTAGTTAACACATCAGCAAGCTGATCATTTGTAGACACATAAGGTGTGCAGATCAATCCACTCTCAAATTTCTCCTTGATAAAATGTCTGTCAATTTCGATATACTTTGTCTGATCATGCTGCACAAGATTGTGAGCTATGCTAATTGCAGACTTATTATTGCAGTAAAGTCTCATTGGGCCCTCCAACTTGATCCTTATGTCTTGTAGAATGATCTTTAACCAAAGTAACTCACATACTCCTTGAGTCATCGCTCAAAACTCAGCCTCTGCACCAGACCGTGCTACTACATTTTGTTTTTTACTCCTCCATGTCACAAGATTTCCACCAAGGAACGTACAATATCCAGTGGTTAATCTTCTATCAATCAATGACCCAGCATAATCAACATCTGTATAGGCTTCAAGCATTAGGCCCCCACTTCTCCTAAAAAGAAGTCCTCTTCCTGGTGTGCCTTTAAGATACTGCAACACCCTGTGTGTTGCTCGAAGATGAACCTCTTTTGGACTGTGCATAAATTGACTAATCACACTCACAACATAAGCTATATCCGGTCGTGTGTGGGACAAATAAATGAGCTTTCCCACCAAACGTTGATATACCCCTTTGTCCACCATAGCATCTTCCTCTACTAACCCAAGCTTTATATTTAGATCTATCGGAGTACTCACTGGTTTGCATGTTGTTTTTCCTGTCTCCTTGAGTAGATCAATTACATACTTCTGTTGAGAGAGAAAAATACCCTTCTCTGAATGTGCCACTTCAATTCCGAGAAAATATTTTAGCTACCCAAGTGTCTTAATCTCGAATTCTTTTGCTAAGCACTCACTCAAAGAACGTCTCTCCTCATCAGCACTTCTTGTAACAATTATGTCATCCACATAAACTAAGAGGACTATGACTCCTCCTAAAGATGAATGCTTGATGAACAAAGTATGATCTCCTTGACTTTGCTTGTATCCTAACATCACCATAACCTTGGCAAACCTGCCGAACCATGCTCAAGGAGATTGTTTAAGCCCATACAATGCCTTCCTTAACCTACAGACTATATGATCAGCAACTCTTTTCCCATAACCTGGAGGTAGCTCCATATATATCTCCTCCTGGAGATCTCCATGCAAGAAAGCATTTTTGACATCAAACTGCTGTAAATCCCATCCAAAGTTGGCTGCCAAAGACAATAGGACTGTAACAGTATTCAATTTTGCAACGAGGGCAAACGTCTCTAGATAGTCCACTCCATACGTTTGAGTATAACCCTTGGCAACCAGCCTTGCCTTGTATCTTAGTTTATGTGGATGACATAATGGTTTCTAGGTTACTGAGGATGACTCTGTGTGACGGAGAAAAACGCTGAAAGGACAAGAAGTGTGCAAGGGGGTATAAAGGTCTTTTAGTGCACTCTCTCGCACTTTTTCTCAATGCAATGGGTAAGTCTATGTCACTACTACCCCTATGGATCTCACTCTCTACCTCTGGTTCTGTTTCAATCTGTAATGTGTGTTCAGAAATTATTACCTGATCAAACTCTTGGACTTGCGTAGGGTTGGGGGTAGCCGTCTTCTTCCTTATATACATCTTTCCTTTGCCATATCTAACATCCTTGGGAATAGACTCAATGGTGTCAGATTGAGCAAATACAGGTTCAGAGGAGATTGTGACAGACTCAGATAGTTCAGAGTGAATTGGGACAGGATCACTAGTGGATGAGAAAGTAGGATGATTTGAAGTTGAAAGATCCAATAACAAGTCAAAACCCAAACACTCATCTTCTCTCACAAACTTCTCCCCCTAAAGATAAGAGTTTGGAAAGTAAGATTTACGTTTATTGAAAGTAACATCTATAGAAATAAAGAATTTTCGGGAGGGCGGATGATAGTACTTGTATCCTTCTTGGGTTGAGGAATATCCCACAAACACACATTTTAGAGCCTTTGGATCTAATTTTCCTCGGTCGTGATTGTGAACATGTACAAAGGATGTACATCCAAACACTCTAGGAACAAGATTATTTGTGGTGTGGAAGTTAGGATAGAAAGTGGACAATACATCCATTGGACTCTGAAATCCTAGGACTCTAGATGGTAATCGGTTTATGAGATGTGTTGTTGTAAGAACTGCCTCCCCCTAAAAGGTTTTAGGTACATGATATTCAAATAACAATGCTCAAGTTTTTTCAAGGAGATCACCATTTTTCCTCTCTGCAACTCCATTTTGCTGCGGTGTATTCACACAAGATAACTCATGGATTATCCCTTCCTTTTGAAAATATGGATTTAGAGTTTGATTGAAATAGTCTCGTGCATTGTCAGACCTAACTCTCTTGATGGTCACTACAAACTGATTTTTAATCATGGAGTAGAAATTTGGAACAACAATATTACATTAGATTTTTGTTTAAGAAGAAAGACCCAACAAACACGAGTGCAGTCATCAATAAGGGAAACAAACCATCGCGCCCTAGAAATATTAGCAATAGTAGATAGACCCAGACATCACTATGGATTAAATGAAAGGGTATGGAACTTCTGCTATTGCTCACTGAAAAGGGTACACGTTTGTGTTTGGTAAGTTCACATTTTTCACAATGAAAAAACTTAATATCTAAATGTTGAAACAAAGATGGAAATAAGAGTTTTATAACTCGAAATGATGGATGTCCAAGTCGACGATGATGGAGCCAAATTTTCTCCGTATTGGATGACAAAGACTCGGAAACAAATGACACTAACTGTTTACTCTTGGGGATGGTTGGTTGACTTGCTTCAAGGAAGTAGAGGCCACCCCGTTCTCTAGCGTGTCCAATCATCGTCTCCGAACTCTTGTCCTGAAATACACAACTATTATGATGAAAAACCACCATACATTGTAAGTCATGGACAAGTTTTTGGATGGATATCAGATTGGTAGCTAGCTTAGGGACATGGAAAACATTTTTCAAGGTTAACAATGGGTTAATTTGGACATTTTCAATTCCTGCCACAATGGTCAAAGAATCACCTGTAGTGGCTATTTTCCTACTACTCGAGCACGGGGAATATGTGGTGAAGATATTTGGTGAAGGGGTCATATGGTCGGTAGCTCCTGAATCCATGATCCAAGAGGTGGAAAATGTTGTATCCGAAACATTTAATCCAATAGAAAGTGGAAACTTACTTGAATATGCCTCAGAACAAGTACCTGAGAATTTTTCTAAACTGCTGATGAGTGTACTCACTTTTTCAATTCATCTTGGTCGAGACTAGCAATTTCTAACTTTGGTGGCTCAGCAATTTGGCCAGCTACTACATTGGCTTGTCCACTTTTGGATTGTCCCCCGTTTTATTCCCATTCTCGGCTGGGTGGTTTCCCATGAAGCGTCCAGCATTTTGCGCTTACAACTCGTGTTTGGGAGATTGACATGGTAAAAAAATATTTTGCAGCAATTAAGGCTGCCTGAATAGGAAAAATAAAGAGAAAATGACAACAATGAAGGCTGCTCAAAAGAAAAGACTGCAGTAATAAAGACTGCTTGAAAGCAAAGAGAGAATAATAGCAATGAAGGCTGCTCGGTACAAATTAGTATCAAAACAATTGGAAACAACACCAGCAATAAAGGCCGGCTATACAGCACCTACGAGGAAGAAAAATAGAGGAGAAATACCAGCAATTAAGACTGGCTGGTCGTAGGAATTAGAATGAATGAAACACCACCAGCAATTAAGGCCGGCCGGCAGAAGAAGAAGAAGCAAAGAATAGGCGCAAGCAGAAAAATCAGAAGCAGACCAGGATGAACAACTCTGATACCATGTAAGAAATTGAGAGAGAATAATCTCTTTTCATATATATCTCAAAGATTACAATGAGCTAATTATATACAAGCTGCCTAAGGTACAAATATAGCAACTACCCTAATAAATTGATTCACAAAATCTCCTAATCAATCCCCTAATTACTGCCCACAAAATCTCCTAATCACTAATTACAAAATCTCCTAATTTAAGGGTCAAACTTCCCTAATTCTAGTGTTACAATATTTACAGCCTTACTTTCCTAAAATACACCTTTAGCCATATTTTCCCACAATGTTTGTAAATATTTTTCCATTTCAGAAAAACAGAATTTGAGACCATTTGAGAAATTTCTTTATTTCATTTTTGCAAATGGATAATTTACATTTCCTAGTGAGCACGTGATCTCAAGTTCAACTATAAAGATGTTGGCCCTCAAGCTTTTCAATGTCTTTGGAGCTTCTAAATGTTTTTCTCTTTGCAGGTTAAACATATGATAATTCCTTACGTGCCAATGCTGGTGCCACCGAAAAAATGGAAAGGGTATGAAATTGATTTATCAATCGCCAAGAATTTTTTTGGAGTTTTCTTCAGTTGTCAGGTCCTTGGGTTCCTTGAATGATTGAATCCTTTCATAAGATATTGTTCCATCCTAGCCATTACATATATCTAAAGATAATGTATAAACCCAATAGATTAAATCTAATTATTTAAGTCCATAAAGTTAGTTTGCATGTTCATTAATGAATGATGGTGAGGACTACTGCCAGAGAGGTGCTTGTCTCTCATATTCAGTGTCATCTTGGCTTTGTTATTCCAGGTATGACAAAGGAGGTTATTTATTCTTACCTTCATATATGATGCGTACTCATGGATCTAGGCAACAACAAGATGCTATTAAACGTGCTTCTAGAAAACAACTGCAGAAAGTTTATGAGGTGAGGCTGTAGTTTTATTCTCTTTGATCCTAGTCCAAAATTTTGCATATGAAGGTTTATCCTTGGTTAGATCAGTTTCTTTGATCAGTCTTCATGGACTATTCTTTGTTGGCATGATTTGATACCATGCTGCAGTGACTATGGTTCATAATTGTGGTTGTGATGCTATGTTTTTCCTTGTTGATAAAATTGAGCCAGGATCTCATTCTTGAGCATCCTTGCATTTAGTACATTTAGCAGTCAGACGTCCAAGTCTGGCTGCTGGGTACATGAAAAAGATGTCATCCACTATAAAGAGCTGCTAACATCATCTCTGCTGGCGAACAACACCCCCCCTTCCCCCCCAAAAAAAAAAAAAAAAAACTCTTGTTGAGGAGTGCATTGCCTTTTTTCCCCCCTCCTTTTTTGCTTCCAAGAATATCCATGTTTTATAAATCAGATGGAGTAATAAAACAGAAGAAATAAGCCAGCGGTAGATGGGTGACTGGAGATACTTGAGTGTGGTTTATCTAGTGCATCACAAAGTCTTTGGTTAAGTAAATTTTGTCTCTTGAGTTATGAATTGCACAGACATAGAACCTTTTAAGTGTTGGAAGAAAAAGTTTCAGACAAATATAAATAAACATTAGACAATTTCGCATTAATTGATTTCTCATTCTTTGTTAATCATAGTAAGTTCTAATATTGTTGATCCCAAGACATAGAAGCCATTGTTTTTTAAGAATTGCTCGACAGATTTGATGTAGGTAGAGCACATAATTCTGCTACTGTTCTAGATATATAGATGACGATCACGGGCTGAGTTGAAACTTATTTGCATCTTCATTTTGCCTCTCATTTTGTCTTCAACTCTAGGTGCCTGCCGTGAACTGCAGGTTCATCAAATTCCTCAACAAATCCTGTGTTGGACTGTAATAGTTTACCTTTGTTGTAAATAGGCTAGATTTGACAGGAAGCATTTCTATCTCTTTTGTTATCTGTATTCCACAAGAAGCATGGGATACTCCTCAGCTGGCAAAATGAGAAATGCAACCTCATATTTCGGATAACTTAGACAAAAGTAGAAGTTTTGGGCTCAGTTTAAGGTTCCTTTATCCAGTGGTTGTTTCCCTTTTCTCATTATGGTCTTTGACATATATAGTTATTCTTTGGTGTGCCATTAGCAAATATGCATATATATTTTTAATTTTTAGCATGTACTGCAGAGTGCTTCATTTTCCAGTTTTATTATGTAAAACAGAAAAGGATTATCCATGGAGCACTTTGTGCCGCTAGGGGTGTCTTTACAGCCTCCCATGAGTTAGTAGCTGATTCTGTGGTTACTTTTCCTTATATGTCTGCATTCTAAAAATAACACATGGGCTTATCTAATTTTGAGTATATTTGCAGGCTTTGGATACACTGGGAAACACCAAGTGGAGAGTGAACCGAAGAATTCTTAGTGTGGTAGAGAGTATCTGGGCTGGAGGTGGCAATATTGCTGGCCTCGTGAATCGTGAAGATGTATGTGCATTTTAATTGTGCATATCCTTGGTGTACATATTCATTTTTGTATATTTTATGTACAAGTCAATATAAATCTTTCTGACAAACTTCCATGAAGTTTATGATCAACAGTATGTGTCAATATTTTTCACTTTTCTTGATAAGTTACTTTGATACACTTCCATGCGTGGCTTGAATCTGCTAGTTTTGCTGGAATGACACCTGTTGTATGAAAAATTTCTCAATTTTTTTTTTTACAACATATCGATTCTGCAGAAAAGTTTATTTTCTTAGTTCTGTTTATTTTGAAATTGTTATTATTTATTAGTTTGACCATGGATAATTGTTTCTGATAGCTTGTATATACTGCACTTGTCTGTTTATTGTTTTTTACTTATTGGTGGATCTCATTCCTTTTATAGGTTCCTATACCTGAATTACACTCTGAAGATGTGGAAGAAATAAAAAAGTGGAAAATGAGTGTGTGGAAAGCAAGGAAAATCAATCAAGAGAGGCATTCTCAACGATGTGACATTGAGCTCAAGCTTTCTGTAAGATATCATGTTCTATGCTTATTCTATTTCTTGTAAGGAGAAAGTGGAGCTCTTTTTTGTCCCTTTCTTTTTGGTTGGAGCAATGATAATGCTGCTTTTCTGCCCTTTTTCTCTCTGACTTCCTGTAAGCTAGTTGTTATCAGTGTGTTAGAAACATACAGGAATCTGCCGAAAGTGATTATATCAATTCACCATTGTTTTTCAAATGAAAATATTATGGAGTTGATTGTGGTGAAATTTGTCTTGAACAGGTGGCTCGTAAATTGAAAGATGAGGAAGGCTTTTACTATCCACACAATTTGGATTTTCGGGGACGTGCATATCCTATGCATCCTCATTTAAATCATCTTAGTTCTGATCTTTGCCGAGGAATTCTGGAGTTTGCTGAAGGAAGACCATTAGGGAAATCTGGTTTGCGTTGGCTGAAGATACATTTAGCGAGCCTTTATGGGGCAGGTGTTGAAAAGCTTTCCTACGATCAGCGTCTGGCTTTTGTGGAAGACCATCTTATTGATGTGGTAGATTCTGCTGAAAACCCTCTCAATGGAGAAAGGTGGTGGTTAAAGGCTGAGGATCCTTTTCAGTGTTTAGCAGCTTGTATCAATTTGTCAGAAGCCTTAAAAAGCTCCTCACCGCATACTGTCATCTCACACATGCCTATTCACCAGGTACAGGCCTTTTTTTTTTTTTTTAATGAATTCTAGGATTGCCAAGCTGCATGTTAATGAGTGCATATGGTTAAGAAATGAAAGTTATTTGGAGATTAAGGACTAACTCTTCAAATATAGGGTTCCGGTAGATAATGAGAGTGGCCATTACAACGTATTTCTCTGTGAGAAAAAATAATAGCCTTTTACAGATATCAGCTTCTCAGTTTGTGCCTGCCTGGCATCCTGAGGTGCCTAACCAAACAGATTTTACCTATTGGAATATATGAGTACACAATTAGGGCTGCAAACGAGCCGAGTCGAGTTGAATTATGACTTATCGAGATCGAACTAGTATGAAATTTGTAAAGGCTCAAACTCGTTCGAACAAAAAATTTTATACTTGAGCTCGGCTCGATTCACTTTTAGGATTACTCAAACTCGGCTCGGGTATGCTCAAATATTGTTCAAGTTTTCTCGAGCCAAGCTCGAGCTCAAATTATAAATTAAATTTGATATTTTTAGTTGAAATAATCCCTTTAACAGTTACTAAAAGCTTAACACAATTGAATTTTTAATCCTTTCAACTTTAATTTATGAAATATTATAATACAGATCCAAAATAGATGAAATAGATGATCAGATTAATTTTTTAAAAAAATAGATGATCAATGTCTTCTTCTTCTAAATTGAACTACTCCGCAGCCAACAACCAAAATATAATCCAAAGAGCCAAAAAATAGATTAATTTGAACTCTATGTTTTGTGATTTTAAACTTTTTTCATCTATTCATTTAAACACATGTAACAATTAAGTATTTAATGGTTATGAACAATTTAATATTAAATCTCTTTTTTTTTGTTTGGTTGGAAAAAGTAACATAAATTAATTTTGATGAAAAAATAATAAACTTACGCTCATTGATAGAAAAGTCACTAGATAAAAAGAAGCACAATTGTTATAATTTTTTTGGCCAACTATAAGAGATTCAAGGTGGGAATGAAAATAAGGATAAAAATTAGACCAGATATCCTAAAATTTCATAATGAATAATGATTGGCTTTTGTATTCTAGAGTTACAATAATGTGATATTAGTAATATAAATTAGTAAGAATATTTCAAGCTACTTTAGCCTAAAAAAAAAAAAAAAGATTGTAAGGTACAGTAATTTTTATTATCGATTGTATAATTCCTTTTTAGTAAAATTATAATAAAGTACATATTTATATAGATATAGAATATATTTGAGTAATAAAACTTATAAATATGCTTTCATATATTATAACAAGATATATATATATATATATATATATATATATATATATATATGGAGCCAAAAAAAGATTGTAAGGTACAATAATTTTTATTATCAGTTGTATAATTACTTTTTGGTAAAATTATAATAAAACACATATTCATAGAGATATAGAATATATTTGTGTAATAAAATTTATAAATATACTTTCATATATTATAACAAGATATATATATATATATATATATATTAATGTTATTTATACATTTATTTATTTGAACTCGAATTCAAATTCATGAATTGAGCATTTGAGTTAAATTTTAAACGAGTTTCGAGTCAAGCTTTGCTGAGCTCGGCTCGGGCTCGGTCAATGTCGAGTTCGAGCCGAGCTTTGACCAAGTAGCTCACGAGAAGCTCAGTTCATTTGCAAACCTATACACAATCATCCGATGAACTTTCTAACTGCAGTCACAAATTCATTTGTACATTATTGTCAATTTGCCTGTGACAAATTCAGAATGTATTAGAAACAAGGAAAATGAAAACACTCGTAGAATAACCTTTTACTATTGAGATTTTAAAGCTTCCTAGAATTTATTCGTATCATTCTGTTTATACATACACTCACAAAAGCATAATATTGTGTGGGTAATGGTGGAATGTTAATCATAACAGATGGGAAGTATAGATGTTCTAGAATATGATATTTAGGTCCCAATAGGCTAATGAATTCGCTTGTTCATTTATGGAAAGTAACTTTTTCCAGGATGCTGGGCATTAACTCGGGGGGGGGGGGGGGGGTTGGAAGTTCAGTATCCTAGGTGAAAGGGAATATTATAGAGGGAAAATCCAAAAATTTTATCTGGCATTTCATTTGATATGAGAGAAAGGCGTTGGAAAGATAGTTTTGGCTGACCTTTAATTGATGACCTTCATGGTTTACTCAACCAGAGGTTTTGGCCTTTCTAGGAATCTCCAAGGTTTAAATTTGTTAGCAGTCTGAATATTTTTTGTTTCTGTAGGCCTCTGTTGATGCAATAATTGCCATTCTTTTAGTTCTGATACATGATCAGCTTATATGGAGCCAACATGATGCTAATTTCCTATTCCATTATTTATTTCCTGGTCAGCGCCTTGACCTTTAATGATTTGAACCTTTTGAATCTAATTTGATCTAATCATTTTCTATCATAGGATGGTTCCTGCAATGGTTTACAGCACTATGCAGCTCTGGGAAAAGACAGTGTATGTTCAAACCCAAATATAATCTGTTTTTTGTTTTTCTCTTGATGACATCATTTTGTTATCTGAACATAAACTTAATTTTGCTTAATCTCTGAGTTGTGTGCGACCGCATAATTGGCCTAGATATAATTGGCATGAATCTGTAGCGAATATTACCGTTCAGCTGAATCCTGAATAGGTAGCAAAATTCTGTTAGTTTTCATATCAGACTTATCACAAGATATATGTAGATTTGGTTCCATAATAGATGAGATGCTGCTCTACTTGGTTGATTTGAGTTTGCCCTTGCTTGAATCTTGAGTTTAATGTTCATGACATATGTTTCATCTTTGAAAATTTCCTGCTTTCTAAGTTTTTGCAGTGTGTATTGCATTGTATTTTTCCTGACTTCATCTTGTTTCGGCAGATGGAGGCTGCTGCAGTCAATTTAGTTGCTGGAGATAAACCTGCAGATGTTTACTCAGAAATTGCTGCAAGGTCTGTAGAAATGTTTTGGTAAAGATTTTTAGAATGTTTTTAGATATATTCCAGACAATTGCATATAATTACTTAACCTGTTTGTAGCAGTCATGTTTATATTTTTGGGGAAAGAAAGCTATGAGTAACCCTGTGAAGTTTTTTTAAGTTTTGAAATCAGTAAGTTTGGAAATAGGTGTGGGAGATTATGATTCCAAGTTACAATAGTAATCTATTTCTAAAATGCTAGGGTTTAGACTACAACTCGCTGTGACCAGCTTTTTATGCAATACAGCCCAAACGTCCAATAGGCTTCATCTAATCAACACGGAACAGTTCAGGCTAAGATTTTATCTCATTTGTTTCTAGCTGATGGAAGAAGTTTATTTAGATTTCTTAGGAATCAAGGGCAACCATAAAATCTTCATGCTTGCAGCACACGGGCCTTCTTTAATCCCATGTGTTTGAAAAGGGCTTATCCATTAGATGAGTAGAGGACTTTGTCTAGTCCATCTATAATCACCTAAATTTAGAGCCATCTTGCTGATAGGACTTCATAATTATTTATTTAGCATGTATTTGAAAATCCATATGTTTAAAGATTCCATCAAACTTCTTAAAGATATCCTTAATATTCGAGATAGCCCAGTATTAGAGAGTTCCTTCTGGAAATCCTAACATTTGTTTGACTTTTTCCTTCTACTTAATATGTGGCTTTCTTGTAGTGAACAATGAACATATTAGCATTTAATGTCATTTCCTTTTGAAATCCACTCGTTCTTACCTACAGATACTTCCATTTCGTATATTGCTATTTCTTTCTTTATTGACTCTTCAAAATCATTTTTTATTCCCAGGGTTCAAGGTATTATAAGAAGAGACAGCAAAAAGGATCCGGCAACAGATCCAAATGCTTTACTAGCCAAACTCTTAGTTGATCAGGTAGTTCATCAGTTTTGGACCTCTCTTTATTTTTTAGCTTTGCAATTCAGCACAAAACTATACTGTTTCCTAAAATATTATTATATAATCGTCACTTATTGCAAATTTGCAATGAAAATGTGTTGCCGGCGAACATTTCAGGTAGACAGGAAACTGGTCAAACAGACAGTAATGACTTCAGTATATGGTGTTACTTTTGTTGGAGCACGTGAACAAATCAAAAGGAGGTTAGAGGAGAGGGGTCTTATTGCTGATGATGGGCTGCTGTTTAGCGCAGCTTGCTATGCTGCTAAAGTAAGCATCAGTACCAAATTCTGAAGAGTTATATCATTAGCAGTTCAGTATTATTGAGGTTATATTTGATTTGGTCCAAACACAAACAAATTGATAAGCATTTCTATCCTTTTAATTGAGACCTACAGAAGGCTAAAGGCATCTACTCAACTGCTCTAACCAGTAACTAGACATACTTGATCCTTTTTTAAGAATTTAATATATTCATTACATTTTAGGATCGGAATGACAGAATTTCATCCTAGATGGCTTCCAAATTCTCCAAATTGTAAATCCAGATCAGTTTTAACTAGAAATGAAAACAGAAGATTTGTAAGGTGATACAAACATAAAAATATCTGTCAAATATATTTATAGCACATTTATCAAGGGGAAAGAGTTTCAGGTATTGGGGCATATTAGAGAAAATGTTTACTAAAAGTTTTCTGTGGTTGATCTTTTTTGTGTTAAGGTATATAAAAATGGGACCTGTTAGAAACTGTCATGGAAAGTATATTGTGAAATAGCTTCGGCTGCTGGTGCAAATGATCTCTTGAAACATATTTTGATTAGTCATTTGTATGTTCTGATTTTGGATTTTTAGATGAGACCATGCTTTGTTTCAAGTATCAGACAGAATTTATGAAGATGAATATTTGTTCTTGGCTTATTTATTTATTAGCTAGCCACTGTCCAGTGTTTCTTGCATCTTCCCCCATGCTTCTAGTTGATTTCACTAGCACTCTGGTCAACAAAGGCTTTGCTATTTCTTGATGCCTTTGAATATTCATAGATTACCAAAATAACCTGTATCTTGTGGACATGCTTTGATGCTAAGTGCAAAAATTTCAATATTGCATGTTTATTGTTTTCTGTCTTTTGCACCATTCTGAGAATGGAAGTGCTTATTTAGGAGATAGTGAGACTTGGTCTTTCACTCTGCTGTGCTTTAGTTTTGCCCCAAATATCATACCAATTGTTTGAAATATGATGTCTTTCAGTTTCTTCTGGTATTCTAAGTGTTTCTTGTACTTTCAAATAGTTCCCAAAGTTCACTTTTGTGAGTTTATATAAATGATTGATACAGTTGGTCTTCAAGATGGGTGGCCAGTGGAGATAAACATTTCTTCTTCTTGAATCTAAGAGAGTAGACCACACAGCAGTCTTGCTCAAGTGAACTTGTTATGGACTTTCCTCTCAAGGGATGGTTTCTTTTTAAAAATAGATTTTGCAAAAGAAGGAATCTAGCAAGTTGAAAGATATCCTCAACCCAAAAACCAAATATAATGGAAGTTTGTGGTCATATAGCACTGTGTATCTTCTATTTGTTTATTTAGCATGCCTGCTTCATCTATTAGTTTTTGGTATGCACTTATTAGCAGTCGGTATAATGTGTAGGTATGGTATATAGACATATCCACTGCATTGAAATTTGACATTACATTTAGCTGTGTATTCGCTTGGCCTTCTGTCAATGATTCTGGCATTGTTATGAGTATGTTATGTCTGGAAAGGTCCACTGCTGGTTACTTGGTGTTTATGAATAAAAAGTTACTTAAAATAAATGGAGAATACTGGCACCTGAATGACAAGATTCATGGTTTGAATCCTATATGACTTTGCAGGTGACATTGACTGCACTTGGGGAGTTATTCCAAGCTGCTCGTGGTATAATGGCTTGGCTTGGTGACTGTGCTAAGGTTTTATAATCTGCACTAAAGAATTTATTTCGATGTTGAGGGGTCCTATACTAAATGGAACATTTTTTGTATGGATTTTTAACCGGCAATTGCATCATTTCTTTTTAACAGGTTATTGCATCAGAAAATGAGCCTGTGCGTTGGACAACTCCACTTGGTCTCCCAGTTGTGCAACCCTATTTTAAAACTGAACGACATGTTGTAAGTACACTTGTGCACATGTGTGTCTTTATTAAATCTGATGGTGAGTGGAAATCCCTATTGTCATTGAAAGATTTTCATACTGAAAGTTGAAGAAAGCATCGGAAGTAGATGGTTCATTTGTTTTATCCACTTGACATTGACATGAGCGACTGGTCTGTCACTGAACTGTTCTACAGAATATAGGATTTAGTTGCTGGTGGCTTAATTTGCTTTTCCTCAAAATGGAAAATAATTATGTGGTCAACATTTCAAGCCTGGGCTATTTTATTGTGATACCCTTGGAGAACATTTCAGCGGATGTTATCAATTAATTATTGCATCTGCAGATAAAAACTTCACTTCAGGTATTGGCATTGCAGCGTGAGGGAAATTCAGTAAGTTTTTTTCTTTTTCAAAGTAAATGAGTCCTAAATTTAATTGTTATGATGATTCTGTAGATTGAACTTCCAAATGATTTGTTTACATTTTCTATTCTAGGTTGAGTCTAGAAAACAGAGAACTGCTTTCCCTCCAAATTTTGTTCATTCATTGGATGGTTCACACATGATGATGACTGCTATTGCTTGTAGAGATGCTGGATTGCGTTTTGCAGGTTTGCCCATTTGAATCATTCAAAATTTAAGACTTTCAACTGTAGAATTTGTTAATCTTTAAATGATTAAAGAAAAAACTGAAAGTTTCTTTAGAGAATTAAAGTAGTTAGTTTCTCTGGCAGCATATTGACATACACTCCAAAACTCTTAAGAAATCCTATTCTGAAAGTGATTATAACTTTGATAGCTCTGTAATATGGTTATGTGTGGAATTCCATAAAACCAAATTGTCGTAGCATATCTACCATGGATGAAGTAATTCTCTGACAATCTGGTTTTTGATGTATTGGAAATCCAAGGAAAAGAGAGTTGCAAGTTTAATTGAACAGAAAGGCAACTTGGCAAGACGGCTACAATTATGTCATGTATTAATCATTCAGTTGGACATATCATTAAGTGCGAACAATTGTTGGTTTGCATTGACAAACAACTTTAGCTCTTTTCATACTAGCTGTGATGCAGCTGGGTGAAACTTCTGAGTTGGGGTATCGTCATTATGTTGTAGCCAGGAATATCAATTAGGAGACAAAACCAGTCATGGGATTGAATATTATGGTGGGAAGGGGCTTTGAAGGCAAGATTATTAAATGATTAAAAAAAAAAAACTGAAATTTTCCTTAGAGAATTAAAGTAGTTAGTTTCTCTGGCAGCATATTGACATACACTCCAATTTGAGATGTAAAACTCTTAAGATATCTTATTCTGAGAGTGACCATAGATTTGATAGCTCTGCAATACGGTTATTTGTGGAATCCTGTGAAACCAAATTGTTGTAGCATATCTACCATGGATGAAGTAATTCTCTGACAATCTGGCTTTTGATGTATCGGAAATCTTAGGAAAAGAGAGTTGCAAGTTTAATTGAACAGAGAGGCAACTTGGCAAGACAACTACAATTAGTTCATGTATTAATCTGTCAGTTGGACATATCAGTAAGTGCGAATGATTGTTGGTTTGCATTGACAAACAACTTTAGCTCTTTGCATCCTAGCTGTGATGCAGCTGGGTAAAACTTCTGAGTTAGGGTATCATGATTGTATTGTTGCCAGGAATATCAATTAGTAGATGAAACCAGTCATGGGATTGAATATTACGGTGTGAAGGGACTTTGAAGGCAAGGTTATTAAATGATTAAAGAAAAAACTGAAATAATGGTGTGAAGGGACTAGGCAAGATTGTGCAATAAGAATTAATATAAAATAGGAGGAATGTAATTATTGTGGTAGGGAAGTTGAAAAATAAGAGAATTAAGGTGATGATTTGAAATGACCATAAGCAACTACCTTGGGTTCTTAGCTTTAGTGTAAGGAAAAGGTTGGAGAAACCGGAGATGATTTGAGCTAGAGGTTTTGTATCAGTGTTAAACATAATAGTGCACCTAGAATTACCATGTGATTAACACATACCTATAATATTGCACCAAAAATTACCATCCTATCAGCAATGCCTACAATATCCATAGAATATCTCTACATGATTGCTAGTAGGCCAGCAAGGCCACAAGCAGTGAAATGATGGATTTGTAAAGTGAAAATAAGATATTTACAAATACATGAACAGATAAATTAGAGATGGACATGTCTTTCACCATAGCAACATGTCTTGAACTGATAATAGCTTATGAATAAACAATCATCTAGATTGAAGAAGTCAATTGAGTGTAATATTTTTATTTTCTCATTCAGAAAAGTTTCAAATTACTTTAAAAAATTCAGATTCAAACAATACAAGATAATGTAATAATTAATAGGGTCATAAAAAGAAGTTTTCATGTAATTTTGCTCTCCTAGAATTGATACTCCTGAGCTGATTAAATATTTTATAAGGGATAAAGCGGGAGACAATAATGGTACTGAGGCACGTAGTTACGAAACTATATAGATCCTATAATGAAAAATAATATAAACCTATCTATGGTAAGGCTAAAACAAGAGGAAGAGGAAAACTGTCTAATACAGCATGAAATAAGACAACTTGCAGTGTTCAAAAATGTAGTAGTCATAGAGACTTATAAAAAATAGTTGGAATCAGAAATTACTTTTGAATCTACACTCTTATTATTCCTAATGCACAGGTATATTATAGGACATATATGTATAGGAGGTATGTTCCGCATCTATAGGATTAGAAGGATTTAAGAATCTCAAGTCATTTTATCTTGCTACTGAGTTTAGAAGCTTAAAATGATCAAGAACTGATATTTTAAGCACTTAAAAAAGAAAAAAAATCTAGAGTTTAGATAAGACAACTTCTTCAGCATGCTCATCTTAAGTTTTCCTTGCACATCAGTAAAACAACTTGTTAATTATTATCTGATATTCAATCAAATGATCTAATGAACTGTTTTTCTTATAGCTTTTAAAGGCCTGGCCAATTGCATGGCACAAAGAAGACAAGTGTCTTTGAGATTAATCTGTGTCATTCTTGGTTGACAAAATTGGCTTTATGTGACAATGGTTTATTCTCTTCTAAATATTATGTGCAGGAGTACATGATTCCTTCTGGACACATGCTTGTGATGTTGACAAGATGAATCAGATACTTAGAGAAAAATTTGTGGAGCTCTATAGCATGCCAATTCTTGAAAATGTAAGGCTTACTACAATTGCACTTAGTTACTCACAAAATAATGCGTAGGTGTTATCTTCCTGTTCGTGGATGCTACATAAAGATATTCTTAGTACATATATATTTTTCCTCTCAACTTAGAAAAGACAGCCTGATAAAGCAGTTATCTGATGCAAGCTTTTTTCCCCAACATGTAAGCTGGCTTCTTGCAATTTGATTATTTTGAACACTGGGAATGACATCAGAATTTGCTTGGGGATGTTATCTCTATTCTCTAGTTGACTGATTATTCTAATCTCTTTATTGTTAACTCTTGTTTATCTGAACAGTTGCTTGAAAGCTTCCGGACATCATATCCAACATTGACCTTTCCTGATCTGCCTAGTAGAGGCAACTTTGACTTGCAGCAAGTTCTTGACTCTCCATATTTCTTCAACTGACCAAATCAAAGTTACAATGAACGTATGCTTGGAGCAATTGACAAGCAGAAACAGCCAACAAGTGACATGAGAGCAGCACGTGGCTATGCCATCATGATTGGAAGGACGAGCTGTGACTGTCGAATAACGGCATGCAAAACGGCGTCTATAGGATTCCTTCCAACAGCTTTCAGCAGTTTCCAAAATCCTCAGGGATATTACCCTGCAAGCATCTCTGGGAATTTGATGGTTCTTGCAATCGGGATAGATAAACTTCTGTTTCCTCTTGTAAAGGTCCCTTGTGCAAAACGGGACAGTCTTTCTTGCATGCTTGCAACACCAGAGTAACAAGAAAAGAGTTGTACATGTGAAAGAAACACTCAAGAAAATGACTGGATTCTTACCGAGGGCAATGCATCTCATTCTTCCCTAAGAAACATGAAAAGATAACAACTTGCATGGATGCTTGGGGATTGAATTATGCATTGGATTCTTAGGTCCTGATACTAATCCTTCTATGACGATTAGAGCTGTGAGAAAACTTTACTGACGTTGAAGCTGATCTTCTAATTGATATAGAATCTTGTTAGCGGTTAGGGAGAGAAAATCTTGTTCTCTCATGCTGTATGATGTGCTCTGTAAATGTTTCTCATTTCAAAGTGTTATTTGGTGTAAATATACTACTATATATAACAAATACATATTTTCTTTCTGGTGTTTTACTCTCGAGGATTTAAATTGTGAAGGGATCTTTCTCCTAAGACTTCCTGACATTGTCCAAGCAGTGCATGTTCAAGTAGTGTTCCTTCCTTGAGACAATTTGGGGTTGAATGATCATCTGCAAATCAATTTGGGGTGGAGTTTCATTTTTCTTTCACATGATGCTTTTATAATTTGGCTTTAAACTTGTTTGGATTTGTTATTCCATAAAAGAGGTTTTCCTCCGCTTATATATTGTCATTACTTATCATGTGATTGATGGATAACTATAAATTACCTATCCACTCTATTCAATTGATAAACCAAGATGCAAGCTATTTACAAAGGCTTAAGTCTCTTTAAACAACACGGTATCTTCTTTGTTGCTCCTCAAACTCTTTAGGAATGCACATCTTGGTGCAAGGAAAAACACAAAGAGATGTATTAAATCTGGAATAAGATTTACTAAAGGTTTGGTTGGAGAATTTTATAGTAATAAATGAGAATATATTGGAATCATAGTCATTTATATTTAGTTCATATTTAAGAATTTTAAGATATTTTAGATATCAAAATGTTAAGTATCATTTTTCATTTAACGCTTTCGGCCTTTTCTCTCTTTCTCTGCTCTAATGCTAATCAAACAGACTTTTAAAGAATAATTCCCATTGCTCTAATGGACTAAACAGGCATAAGTTGGTCTAATGAACTATAGGCATAAGGGAATTGCATAGGGCAATTCTCACCATAAGTTATATCATTTTTATTCCATTACGTTTTTTGAGTGGCACTTTCTTACTCCCTGCACTAAGGTTGAAATCTTCAGATACAAAATCTTATTTGGGTAAATATTTGTGTCGGCCAGAATAGTTGAAACACCCTCCCCCAAGCAATCTTGAGGTAGTATATAGTTTACTACATTTGTGATCTTTAGGATATAATATGAGAATGATTTGAAGTAGGGTGATTGGCTACAAAATAAAACCAATAGAAAAATAATCCGCTCGGTTAATGATTTCTTAGATATTTTATATGTTGTAGCGGTCTTTATTAATGATTCATTAGATATTTTATACATGAAGTCTACAATATTTAATAAAGTTCTTTGATACTCCCTCTATTCCATTTTATCTGTTTATTTTAATCGATTTATAAGCTTTAAGAAAAATAAGATTTTTCGATTAATTAATTAACATTTTATATTTTACCTTTAAAGAATCGCTCTCTTTATTAAGGAGTAATCAAATTTTAAAATTTTATGTGTTGTAAGCATATTTAATTTACTTTTATTTCTCACTGCAAGTGCACAATATTCATTGTATTAAAAAGGAGTATTTGTAAAAAAAATAATAATTAATATAGTCTTATTTACTAATGAGACAAATAAATTGAAACAAAAGTATTATTTAAAATAGACATATAAAAAGGGATGGATGGAGTATTTTATATGTGGGACCTATAACATTGAAGTTTAGATATTTTAAACTTATTATATTAATTTTATATAGTGGCCACACCTATTTAATATTAAGTTTAATGCTTAATAGATATTTTAGATATTTTAACATTTTCTATAATTTTCTTATATCTTCCATAAGTTTTCAAAAGGTTCCATAAACTTCCATCATGTTCTGTAAATTTCTATCATCTTCCATAAAATTCTATTTCCATTTATTTCCATAAACTTCTAATAACTCGTAAAGACTTCTACTTATTTTCATCATTTTTTATAAGTTTATACATTCTATTAATGTCTATAAAGTTCTAAAATCTTCCATAAGCTTTTATAAAAGTTTCTTACATTAACTTTTTAGAACAACTATAAATAGGAGGAAGAAGGGAGGACCAAAGCAAGAGAGAAGAAGAAGAAATCAGGAGAAAGAAAAGAGGAGGAGAGGAAGAAAGGAAATGGAAGGAAAAAGAAGAGAGAGAGGGGAGAAAACGTTTGTGGAACTTTTAAAGAAAAATTTGCTCAATTAATTAGGTGAGCTTGATTTGAGATTTATATAGACGACAAGTTAAGTTTCTTTTATTTTACCTATACCATTTTGGGCTCATGATTTTCTAATATGATTCATAAAATTATTTTCTATGTGTAAGTTGTCTCTAGAAATATTTTTGTATAGTACTCCGGAAATGTTTGTCAAATACTTTGAGAAAGTATTGATTTGACTTCAAAAGCATTGTGTTACTCTGTTTATAAGACTTCGTACCGTATATCATGTTCATATGATTAAAATATTATGAGGTTGATGTTTGTAGTTGGATTGAGTTTCCTTCTTGTTATTGTTATTAATGGGATGAGATCCCGTTGTTGGCAGATGAATTAAGACCGTAATGTGGTTGATAGTTACAAGCTCAATACCAAGGTTATAAACGTGTTGTCATTTTATATATGTACAATCGTTGGAAAATGCTATGAAACCATTTTACTTGTTTAATGGAAAAGTACGGACACACCGGACTTACCTTTATATTTTCCTATTTAGGTTCTGTTGTACTGGAAATCATTGCATAGAGGAATCGTGATGGGTAGAGATTGACATTAAATTATCTTGTCGGATATAAAAGATTGAGTAATTATGTATTATAATATATTTAAATATAATTTCAAAGTTATCATGAAATAAATTTTATATTCATTTAAGGTTATATAATGAATTCATTATAAAGACCTCTTATCTAAGAATTCAAATAGAGATTGCATACCATGAAGATACAACCTACTACGATTGAAAAAAATGACATATTACAATAGTAGAATATTACAATAGTAAAATTTAAAGAATAATAAGAAGTCAATTTGACAAAAATTATATAATAAGCATTCAAAGCAAGTGACCCTTTTGTCTCATTGTACTTAAGTTTGCTGGATTTAGGGATTCTAAGGTTACCTTTGGGAAAGGATGGTGTCAAATGAAAAGTATATTGAGATAGTATTTAGTTTATGGTAAAACTTTTATGATAAATATTTATGTATAATTATGATATATTTAAATTATCATTATTATATTAATATATATTACGTTATATGTTATTATTATTATTTTTAAAAGAATTGTAAATTATTACTGATATACTAAAAATTATCTATTCCATAAGGACTTTAAATAAGGTTTTGACCTCAATTCTTGAAGGCCCTACAGCCAAGTTTACCGTTTTGAAGTGAAAAGCAACTTGCAATATTGCTTCTTTGGAAGGAAAAAAAAAAAAAAAGAAATGCAATATTGAAGTCTATGTTGGTGTAAGTATATCTTGGTTGCAAGCTTGGCTGATCCCAACTAATGTCGATTCTACTAGTTAAAAATCAGAATATATCCCAAGCCAGGGTTCCTGCTCTGAACATTGTTTCTCCTGTTTTCTTTGTTGGATTATTACATAGAAATTAGAACAACAATAAACCAGCTTGGCAAATGCAACAATTTTGTCAGTCCAGATGGTAGTACGGAATATGGCTTCTCTTGAGTTCAACTTCATTTTGGTGCTAAAAATTGAATTTCAACTGTTCCACACTGACTAGACAAACAAATCAATGATTCATTAACAGATTATATACACATAACTGGATATGGACAATGAATTCTTGAAGCTGCAGTGCAACCAGAAATTTATTGCAAAAATGGATGCAAAGGGAAACAACTGGAACAATAATAAAAACCACCGTCTAGTTGCTTCGTGGATTTCATAGCCCCATTTGCTTCATCCACAAGGACCACTTTACAGCTTCTAAAACCATATCATTCTTTCTCAGCGCATTGATCAAATTAATATAAGTTATTCGGTCAGGTTCTATTCCATTTTCTCTCATCTCTTTAACCAAAGCCACAGCCTCTTCGATCATTCCTGCAATTCCGTATGCTTTTATCAGTGTGTTATAACCACATAAATCAAGACCAAATGCAAATTCTCTCAGTTCCATCAGAACACCAGACACTTCTTCAATCCATCCTTGTTCTCCATAGATATTGATCATAATATTGTAGGTATATCGATCAGAAGCACAACACGATTTCTTCATTCTCTGCAGGACATTTCTAAACTTCTCCATTTCCCCTTCTTTGCCATAGGCATCCAGCATACAGTTGTAAGCTTCAAGAGAAACTGAAAAGCCATTAAACTGCATTTGTTTAACAGTTAAGGACATTTTCTTAAAGTCCTTACTTTGCCCGTACGCAGCTATCATGCTGTTATAAGACACAGCATCAATCAGGCCTCTCTTTCTAGCCATCTGAAACACTCTCCTTGCCCTTTTGAAAAGCCTGGACTTACCATAGATGTTCAGCATAACATTGCATGTGACAGTATTAGGCGCATATCCAAGTCGCAGCATCTCATTGAAAAGTTTTGAGAGTTCATCAACTGGCAGGGCTCGAGCACAACAATTTATAACACAGTTGTACATTTCCTGATCCCATTCTATTCCAGTCTTCAAGATTTTGTAGTAAAGATCTGACAATTTATCCAGCATGCCACAACGCTGGTAAATACGGAGCATATCATGAAACAGATAAACATCTGGAACAATTTTCTGTTTTTCCATCAGATCAAGGACTTGGCAGGCTTCTTTTAAAGATCCAAATTTTGCAAACATTCTTATTACAACACTAAAAGCTATCATGTCCAACCCAACATCTGATTCTTTCAACTTCATATAAAGGTTTTCAGCTTTATAGGACAGCTTCATTGTGCTGTAAATATCAATCATTGTGCAGAATATATGCAAGTTAGGCTTCTTATCAGATTTAGGCATGGAAGTGAAGATTTTGGAGGCATTCTGAAGATTTCCTTGTTCTTTGCAAGAACAAATCAACAAATGATACAAGTTGTCCTCAAATATAGGATCCTCCCACTGCTTGTCTGATAGAACTTTTAGGGCATCATCTATCAAGCAGTTTTTCACATAAGCTAGCACCAGACTAGAGCAAGATGTCTGATTTTCCAACACATGATCATATAGAGTACCTTTTACAATAGAAGGTACCTTTTCAAATCTTTCTGCCTTCTCATAAGCCTGTAAAACTGTACTAAGAATGGAGGATTTTTGGCAACCAATGATCATCATGTCATCAATAGTAGTCAGTAAACCCTCTTCATCTTTATGTTTAGCCTGCAAGTTTATCATTGTGTACAAGTTTGATGAGTTAGGCTTAAGTCCCAACCTCTTGAGCTCAGCATAGTACCATTTGGCTTCCTGGTAATTGTTTGCCCGACCCCATCCTTCAATCATGGACCGGTAAGTTGTTTCATCAGGCTTCAGTCCAAGGCGTTCAAGGTCACGGAACAAATTCTGTGCAGCATCCATGTTTGATGCCTTCCCAAACCCTGTGATGATTGTGTTGTAAGCAACAATATTGGGAGGAAAACCAGCATTATGCATAGAGAGCAAGACCTCTGCAGCCTCATCTAACTTGCCCTGTTGGCTGTACGTGTTGAGAAGAACCAACCATATATCAAGTTTTAAAGTTGTTTCACCTTCCATGATCAACCTGATAACTTCTTCAGCTTTATCATATAAGCCCATACGGGTATATATAGTAGTCATGGCAGAGTATGCAGAGTGACAATCAATATTAAGAGCCCTCATTCTAGCAAATGCAAACTCTGCCTCCTCAACTCTCCAACCCTTCTGATACAGATTCATTATCATTCCAAATGTAGCAACATTAGGCCTAACCCCATTTTCCAACATCATGTAAAACCACTTGGCACCCAATTGTGTGAGGCCCCGCTTATGACAAGCATAAATAAGTGTGTTAAAAGTTTGATAACTGAGCTCACACTCTGAGTTTGCAGCCATCTCCTTGATCATTTCTTCTGCCACATTCCACTGCTCCCTTCGACCTAAAACTCGAAGAATCAAATTATAGGCCATCCAATTCTTCTTCAACTTCCCATTGCTCCTCATCCACTCAAAGAATTTCAAAGCTTTGCTATCGCTACAACCTTCTAGTTGCCTTAAGATTACATTACACCGCTCAGAGCTCAAAGCAGGCTCAAAATCAGTAACGTCAAAATCCACGACACTTTCTGTATCCAGTAAAGAATCCGCACTGCGTTCCTCATGATTAATCATGGACTTTTCCCCTTCTTTATCCACATCATCATCCTTGCCAAAACTTGGTTTCAATTTTGGCCCTTTCCGCACTTTCTTTGCACCACGATATCTCTTCCAAATGTTGAACTTTCCCTTCCTATGGTCCCCATTAGCACTCAAATTAGTTGAATCAAAACTCTTTAAAACACCATCGCTGTTGGAGTCAGTAATGAAATTGTCAAATTTTGTTGATGTTGCAGGTTCTAAAACCTCGGTATCAATCTGCGAAACCTTAACTGGCTGCAACTTGTAAAAGGGTCTAGTAACACATGCTCCAGTTATATGCAGGTAACCCGAAAACAACGATATAGAAAAGGGATCCAAAAATCTCAAAGAACTAATTGCAAAACTGAGTCTTTTAGGTTCACAAGAGTTGTCAAGAGAAACTGAGAGTTTCAAAGAGGTCATGTCTTAGGTTGGCCTATAGAGCAACGGCTCCTAATCCATTGAATGCCGAGTGTAATGCACAGCAAAACGAAGCTTAATTCAGCTAAAAATGAATAAGAGTCGAGTGGTTACTTGGGAAGAAGTGTAAAGAAACAGTGAGGGAAGGAAGAGAGCAGTACCTCTGAAGAAGAAATGGCGTTTGGAGGATGAGGGAAGGTCCAAGCAAGCAGTGGAGGAAAAGTAACCTCTGGTCCTAAGCTTCTGGATTTTATGATTTCCGGAACATCATAGATGTGGACTGTAGTTGCGCATAGTAACAGCCTTTATTCTCTTGGGAAAAGTCCATAGCTAGCAACTTGAGACAAATGATTCCAAGATGTAAGAAAGTGACAAAATTGTTTTTTATTTTAATGGAAGAGAGTAAATTCCTTTTTTTTTTTTTTTTTTTTGAATTTACGCTCTTCCTCCGGAGCCTGATAATTCATTAGACTTCCTCTATGTTCTGGTAATTTGCCTTTCAATTTCACAATCAACTAAATACTGCTAACAAAATACGACTATTTGTTAATTAATTTTAAATTTGCCATGTAAGAATATATCAAATGCATATTTTGATTATGTAGCACCAAGCTAATTATTAAATGTTTTTAATGAAATAATAAAAATATGTTCATTTTAAAGATTAATTTTAGATGTCGAGTGAGCATAATCTTTAATTCATGCATTACACAACAGGCACGTCTCTACCGAGTACCGTTTATGTGTTGTTGTGAATTGGAAAAACATTTATTATTTCCATTGGATAAGGACACTTCATTGTATGTGAATTTGCCACAAAAGAGACGGACAAAGTCTATTCAGCCATCAAAACACGACCATCATCTTAACCATACAGAAATGGTGTTCATTTCTTGAAAGCAGCTAAATAGGCAAACAGCACAACAACATTTCATCCCTTCAGGAGGCTGATCTTCGCCTGTCTCCTTCCTAGTTCAGGGAAGCAGGAACCGATAAACGTTTACATATCACCGATTTGTTCAAGTTTTGGCATTGAGGTTCCAGATAGAAAGCACTTGATCAGTGCCAGAGCCTCTTTTGGCCTATGCAAGGCGACTTCATGGCCAGCACCTCTAATAGTAACAAAATTCAGCCCTTCATACTGCTGCGTCCATCCTCCAACCTGTTTCATACACCAAACATATGACTGACCTTAATTATATAGAATAAACCTATAACGTGTTACGTGTGGACTGATAATTGAGATATAAATGTTTGGTTAACATTTTCTAGGAGAAAAACAGAACATACAAGGAATTCAAATTAAAGACCCCAAAAGAAAAGCTCAAGGGATTAGCTATAACTTAAAGGCCCAAGATTGATCCCACTCTTTGAGGTCGAGCTTACCAGCTTCGGTAAAACAATGGAAAGAAAGGAAGATAGTCTGGCACAGCTACTCACCTGACCATCACTGTACCAAGGACGCCAGGGACCAATAGTTGGAAGCTTCAGAGCATCGATGCTATGGCGAGTGGATGTAACAGGGATAACAGCATCTGTATCACCACTGTAGTGAAAGAGAAAACATACCAAATCACAGATATATGGAGAGAAATATGGACTAATTTCCAAGTGTAATGTTTTTGCCAAAAATTATTTTCATATTCAATAAATAAATATTCTGAAATAAGGTATGCTAAATTGAACAACATTTTTCTAAAAGCAGAATGTTGGTAGGACATAAGTGGGATGGGCTAACCATTTTTTACAGCAACGGTAAACAATTCAATTTCTTGCCACAGAATTTTAACGTGTAATCCATATTACAGTGGTATTTGATTATTAACCTGTTTAACAAACTGAATTCATGACAAACACCCAATCATACTTAACAGATCAACTTCAGCTTAAAGCAAGCAACAAAAGAAAATCAAACACTAGCAAAAACAGACAGGACAGGAGTAAATGTTGATCTGGTTTCGTTCAATGTTTTGTTAGAATTAAAATGAGGACAATGAATCCAAGAAAAATTAGCACTTTTAATTGCAATGCGTCATATAACTGTAACTCTAACTTAGCAATGTTAGATGAAAAGAAATGGGTTAACTACGCCAATACCCTATGAAAAGAAATGACAAAGGCATATATAATATGTTTGCTTATGCTCATGCCTTTGCACATCAACAACTTTAAATTTTTATTTAGAAACAGACAGAGAAAGACTTGGCTCCCACAGCCGATTGATACATTCAGAAAGAGAAACTTTCTGTCCCTTTAAGGTTATTATTATTATTTTTATTTTTTTAAGGATAAGTGTTTACAGAGTTTTTTCTCAGAATATGAAAAATAATTGACTGTAACTGGTACTTCCTGATGATTTGGGTTGTCCAGAATAGCTACTTGAGACATTCTCTCCAATAGCGTTCCTCATTTCCAGAATTAGTAGTAAAGTTGAGAGGAGTGTAAAGGAAAACCTGAAAACCCAAATTCGAATCCCAGAGTGTACAAGCTCTTCATAGATGTCCAGCACTGACTTGGGAGAGTCCTTCCAGTTATCATATACCAAATCACTGAAAAAACAATTAAATGAGCAAAAATCTTTCGAAGTAAATTTTCAGCAAAAATCTTACCATATATATGGCTGTAAATCTGGAATAACAACAGAGTGAAATCTCATGTTAGATAAAACTACTAGATGCAGTGAAATTATACACTATTTTCTTTATTAGCACAAGGTTTAGCCTAGAAAGCAATTTGCAAATCAGATACTTGCTATAGCATACTACTGCAGATTAGGTGGAATTTGAATAAAAATGAAAGATGCATTAGTTGATATCAATGTTTATTGCTGTATATAGAAAATGAAACAATAAAAGAGACCCCTTATCAATCTCAGATTCTGAAAATTCAATGTCCTTTTACTGCTTCAAGAGGGACAACAGAGGTTATTCCAATTTTTAACAAGTTTGATTTTCTTGCTCCAAGGCTCAAAATACAGATTATCTTTCTGACCTTGAAATTCAACTGCAAAGACAAAATTAAAGTTTAGGATTGGATTGCAGCAAAAATTTGATCCCTCTACTTTCATTACTTCTTTTTCTTTCTTTTTTTCCTTTGAACAGGTATTTTAATAGTGTAACATGAGCAGTGACATCAAAAGTGAAAAGTGATTATTTAATTATGCGAACTCTCCAAAAGCAACATGATTAGAATAGAAGGATTATGTATGTGAAAAGAGAATAGAAAGTTCGGTAAAAAAAATAGAACTTTCTTTGCAAGTTATTTAGTTTGGGTATTGTTAGATGTGAGAAGAATTAAGAGGGTGGATGGTGTGGTAAGCATCAGGCGTGTTTAGATCAGATGGCAGTATAGGAATGGCAGCAAATTATTGACACCTAATGATGGTTTTTCAAATTCAGTGTAATTATATTTTAGATCAAAAGTACACTAGTATCAATCAGCTTGACATATTTAAGAACAACTTCAAATTATTTCTGCACATTGAGCGAAAGATGAAGTACTCAAAGCACTCTAATCATTGAAGTTCAATTATGGAATGCAGTAGAGTATTATGGAGGTTGATATAATGGTATAATTGTCCATTTGCATAATAAAAGTTTGACGCTGGATTCTGATAAAAATAATCTTGTAAAATTTACTTCCGGAGATACTTCCATTAGAACAAATATAAAGAATAAGATATTACTCATTCAACCCAATAAGTTTACATAGTTACTCTGTTCCGTGTGTTTACAGATATACATCCAAACTAGAACTTCGAAAGACAAACTTTTTTTATCATCTAATCATCAAAGGCAAACATGCATCAGCAAATCATTTTTCCATATTCTTCACTTTATAATAACAATTGTATTGACAGCTATTCTATAAGCACCTAAAGTATATCATGCCCATTATGTTCTACCTCTTGTTGATACAACAACAATTCCTATTTGATCCATCTATTCCTCAATTGGGTATATAACTATTTCTAGAAATAAAATTACCTGCAAGTTTCCCATTTGGACGAATTGCCTCTATTGTAAACATGCAAAGCCTTTTGAACCTCAGGGAGATTGAAATAAATTTTGGAGTGCTGCTCTGTGCAGGGATCATATTGTCTTCTGAGATGTCCAGCCTTCTATAGAATGATACAGCATTTAATTAGTTAATCCAAAAAGAAACCTGTAAATCTACTGGGTATTGATTCAAGCTTCTTCATGGAAAGGTTCTAATCTTTAATTTCAATCTTCACCTTATAGTGCTTTGGGAATGTATATCCAAATAATCAACTTTCAAAGAAAATTTCAATTAAGTACTAATATAATATTGCCTTATGTCAAAGTTTCATAAAGGCCAATAGCTAGATTCAGGCATATTTAACTTACTATGCCCTACATAACCAAATTCTAGGAAAAAGAAAAATATAAGAAAATAAATCAGAGGAAAGCTTGTGCTACAAATCATGTCAAGACTTTTCTGAGGGCAATCAGACTGTAAACTATTATCAAACAATAAACAAATAGTTCACTTTTATTAAATCAGTTCCAAATAAGAATGTAAGAGGTGCACTCATCTTTGACAAGTTGGTTTACTGAATGCCATTTCCCTATGGATGATTCATCCTTTTAGAAGATTGGCATCCCTGTTGCACTCTGTGTGTATAAGACATTCGTCTAGGGTCAAACTGATAAGTTCATGAATGAAGATTAAGAATATGGCTCCACCAAGGGCGAACCAGGTCTAAAGATTTCAAAACCAACTATTTGAATACAAGTAAGATCTTCACCCTCAACAATTAAAGTAAATAGTTTCCCCAAACAGCGAAAGAGAAAGGACATAAAAAATCAATAACTGCATAGACTTACATTGCGCCTTCTGAAGAATTGGTTTAGCATACTAAAGTTGGCTGTGCAAGTAGGAGTGAAGATGCTATAATGATCAATATTGCCCATTTCTTTATCAGCAATGTCAAGAATCTTATTACACTGCTCTGAAGGTCGTATGAATGACTGGAAGTCACAAAGAACATTTAGCTTCTTGAATGTCTGGTCAGATATCATGCCAGCGGACCACATAAACTCGAAATGTCCCAAGTGGTCACGCAAGTCATCAGTTAAAGCATTTCCCACCTGCATTACACTCAGGTTGTTATTATTATCCATCTACATTAGGGATATTTTGTAGCTCTTGAATTAGAAGGTAAATTTCATACCATGAAACCCTTTAAATTAATTATCCTGTCCTTTTCAGCAATGTTCTGCCTTACAATGGCCTGGCTTAACTGAGGAACATAGTGTCCTGAACACAAGTCAAACTAGCTTAACACAGTATCCAGGGACATGGGCCAATGTAATTAGGATCATTATGATTTATGCAATATAATGAATCCATCATTTACATATATCCAATAAAAAGTAATGAAAAGGTCCCCATTAACTTTGTGTCTGGGTAATACTAACACAGCCTTTACTGAGTAATCAATCAGAAAATACCATCATATTAGGCATAGATGTCTAAAGTAGTTCAAATAAACTGGCATCATCAATTTGAAAAGACTAACAGAAACAACTTTAACTGGTAAGAACAATCAAAAGGTCGAGAAAGAGATCTTAGACTGAGAGAGAAAACCAATAAAAAGAAAATCAAGGACAAGAAAAATTGTTGACTAGAGTCATGCAAGGAAGAAAATGGTCAATCATTAATACTATAGTAAAGTTCCATTAATTTCTTTCTGTCAGCAAACTTTGTGAAGCCAAATGTTGAAAGAAATACACACACACACACACACACATATATATATTCTTGCAGTTTGATTGCGTAAATCTTCTTAACTATTTCAATTAGGCTGACTCCTCAATCTCAATAACACATTAAAAAGAATTCAGTAAAAATGTTTACATGTACCAATTAGTTTCTGCAAAATACAAATGACTGTTACGCACAAATTCACCAATGGACAGCTAATGGCATCATTAGCATGATCTCCAAATTTCACTTGACAAATAAGAGTTTCAGAGTGACTTAACTGAGAAATTCACAGTACTTACTGAATAGTATCACTTTCATGTGCACAAATTCAGCCATTAAGAGCTCTGCGCTATATCTGAAGTTGAGCTGTGTAATAAAAATGGATTTCAGGTCTCAGGTCTCCTTTCGATTCAGAATGGCTTCTAAGTCTTTCCACTATTTTATTGCTTATATGGTATACATGCCATCAGGAACATATGTTGACTCACGGAGCTGAGTTCAATTGTGATAGCTAGAACAATTTGTTTCCTTCTTTTTACTTTTGGCCTCATTCATAGCCACAACTCTTGATCCTGGATTCTTTATCATTGTCTAGTAATAGATGATAAGCACTAGAGCAACTATGCATTGTAGACATAAAAACAATTTAATCATCCAGCAATATCGAGGAACTTAGGGAAATTTCTCCATATAGTAAGTATAAAATAATGCGCAATCATATACCATCATAGCTCCCTTCTCTGGTACTTCCAACTTCATGATTGTATTCCAGGCTCAGCACAACATTCTTATGCACCCATTTCACACCAACAATATAGATTCTTCACATTGTGGGCATAAAAGCAAATAGATCATCCAGAAACACAGAGAAATTTAGTGGAACTTCTCCACAGAGCAAGTATAAAAGCAAAGATTTTTTGGTTCTTGAATTGAAAATTAATGTGCAGTCTTCTACCTGCATAGCTCTCCCCTGTAATGTAGAAATCCCTTCCTTTATATTGAGGAAAACGTTCAAACCAGTTGTGCAAAAATTCAAGGGAGTCTGCAGCTGCAATATCAAAACTGAAGGTAAAATGCTGTATGCATGAAAAAAAAAAGAAAGATCCCAAATGTTAAAGAAATACCAGTTCTTTTGTCCCCATTGGTCAGATAATCAGAAGAATTGTTTGAATATGAGTAGCCAACTCCGGCCGGAGAGTCGAGAAACAATATATTTGCCACTGCAATCATTTCATGTTTAATCAATTTTTTTTTTCCCAGAACAATCATTTCGTGCTTACACCATATACTGTGAACCAGAAGTAATACCCTCAATCCTGATTAAGATCTAGTGTTCTTCACTCTTACATAGGCTCACAGTACTAACTCAACTTTAAAAAGGTTTATCTATGTAATTTTGCTTCTGTCACCAAACTCTCTTAGGGCCTTAAATATATAAGAAAGGATATGTAAAAATTTAAGAACACACCACACCACAAAGGGGAAAATAATCCTAAAGTGTGTTAATTATTTACACCTACCAAATGTTTTCCCAACTAAACCTCCTATTTCAATTTCTTATTAGCTAATTCGAGATGAACACTAGTAACAAACCACAAACTGAGGAAGATACAAAACTTTCAAAACCACCTTTTATGCTTTTGCAGGAAAGAGAAGATATTATCGTGTATTAGATTTTCTGAACATCTGTAAAAGGAAGACTTAATATTCCTCGACTAAGGAAAAAGACATTAAAAACATAGTAACTGACAGTTTCAAAGGATTGGCATTATTTTACAAACTTTGAAAGTTTCCTAGCCAAAATGGATTGTAAATGTGAGTACTTAACTCCAGAAAATCGATTCCATTACTGAACTAGAACCAATTGGGAAACCGGCGGAAACGAATATCTAAAATATCTCTGTACAGTACACCGGATAAATGCTGGAGGAAAAAAAATGTATCTTTATGTTTCTCTTTTAACCAGATGCATACAGCCATAATGCTGATTGCTCTCATACACACACACACACAAATTTTGTTGAGACATATCCTTTACAAGCCAGTAAATGATAGTAAAAAAGAATAGCAAAATATCTTGCAACTTCTGAAATTAGGAAAGTACGCATTTTACCTATACAATGCAATTTAAAGACAAGAAGCTCCAATAGTAGCATATACCTTGGTTCCAGGAGTAAGGGTTCACATAAAGGGTCTTTCCATCTTTCTCCACGTGAAAAGGGCCAACTTCCTCAGCCACCCCATAAGCAATTGATGAACATCCAGGTCCTAGAAAAAATAGTAGTTGATCAAATATAAATCCAAATATAGAGATCGAGACGAATAAAATGGAGAAAGACATATGTGTTCGTATACCATGTGACTGACTATTCGTATACCATGTCACTGACTATGTACCAATCGAATACAAATAGAACCTAAACTGCACAACAAATAGAACAACTAAAGACATTTGAAAGAACTACAGTATGATATTTTTACAAGCAGATTGAAAAGAATAATTTTACTTGGGATAATTGGCACTGAAGCTTCCGAGCATATGCATATAAAAAGAGAAATGGTTCTAAAATAAAGTAGAATATCCGGAGACGACGAACAAAAAAAATCCATAGAACCTAATTAGCTAGAAAAAATGGAAAGAGAAAACGGGAAGACATGATCACATGGTTCTTTGTCTGTAAAAGAGATTGACCTCCATTGAGCCAAAGAACAAGAGGCTTGGATGAAGGGTCCTCAACAGCCTCAAAGAACCAATAGAATAGAGCTCTCCCAGCCTCCTCGTTGACCGTCACAAACCCGGAAAATTGAGCAAAACTCACATCAAAAACTTGACCAGGGAGCTGCAAAACTTTGTCCAACTGTTGCTGGGCAAATGCGTCCGCAGAACAATCCCTGTTACATAGCCCCAGATGAAGCTTAGCAACTAACACAGAGATTAAAAACACAAAAGCCCAGTTCAAAGTTGGCATCTTTTCTGATTCTTTGAGGTTGAAAGTGAGGTGGGGATAGGGGTTGCTTTGGAGAGTGGATGAAGGGAATCCAGATGGGTCTAACAATGTTTGTGATACGCTGTACTGGTGAGCTCGCAGTGCTGACAGAAGCGTGGAGCTGCACTTTTTGCGCGCACCAACTGCAAACGGCTTAAGCGAGTAATGTGACGAAAGGGAGCATTAATCTCTATTCACGGTAAACCCCTTGCTTTGAAACCAATCCCTGAAACCTGGGGTTTGAGACAAATCACAGAGATTCCTACACCAAGTGATTTTTGGACTACTTGAGAGTGGTAATGGGGAATAACAGTACTCCGAACGTTTGTCATACTCTCTAAGTTCCACTAAAATAGTGGTTGACTTGACACGATATTTTATTCAAAAATAAAAATAAAAATAAAATATAATATAATATAATATAATAAAAATAAAAAGTGTGTGAATCTTATAATATTTTATATTAAATTTAAAAATATAAATATAATATATGTATGGTATATTGATTATTTTATAATAAATTATATAATAAAAAAATATCAAATTTAGTAGGACCGTTCAAAATAATAAGTATGTTAATTTTAATAAGATTAAGAGAGTATTATTTAAGGAAAAAGACCAATTTAACAAAAAAAAAAAGAAAAAAGAAAAAGACCAGTAGTTAGTCGTCACTTCCAAATTCCCCCACCGGGACTGATGTTGACAAGGAAAGCATGAACGGTCAATTGCTAGTAGTTCAATTAATTGGTTGGCCGGTGTGGTCTTCGAGTCTATTGGCGGCACCACAATTGAGCATTCTTATAATTTTATCTATAAAAATTATAGAGTTATATCTTTAAAAAAAATGTCAAAATTTTTTATTTTTATTATATAAAAATACTTATCAATTTTACAAATTATGAATGTATTTATTATTTATATTCTTAATTTACTCCTCGTTAAATTACTCAATAAATATTTGATTCATTAAATATATATGTATTCTTAATTTAATTAATGAAAATTTATTTTTATTCAGGAATATAATAGTTCTTTTCTATTATAATTATATACTAAATTTTAATAATTCTTTAATTTGTGTATCATTTAGTAGATTGACATCATTTTTAAAATGAAGGGAGTACATAAGTTGTATTGAACATGAGTCTCATTTTTAATATTTTTAATTATAAAAGGTAAGGTAAGGTTTGATAATGTAACAAAATAAAATATTTATTTATTTATTTTAATTTAAGTGATACTATTTTCTATTATTAAAAGGTCTCATAATTAATATATTTAATTAACAAATTAAAGAAAAATGATAAAATAAAATATATTTTTATTAATCAATTATATATATATATATATATATATATATATGAATATTCACAATCTATTTAAATTTATTTATTAAAAGGATTTAAATGGATTAGCTTCCATTTGATTCCATCAAAACCCAAATGGAAATCCAGTTTTACTACCTCTAAAACCACTACTCTCACAGCAGATTTTGGTATATTTAAACATATACTAATTATATATCCTTCTTATAAATCTGTAGAGAATCCGTCATAAGAACAATTGTTTGACAAAAAAATTACGGAAAAAATAATTGATGGATGAATAAAAAAGAAAAAAATGATATATTATAAGATAAATAAAATAATTAATGGACTAAATCTGTCAATTACACCTTAAATCTATTTTTATAGTAACTTGGTTTCATATTTTTTTCGATACAATTAATTATTTTAGATTCCTATCTATTTTATTTGTAGTAATTTAATTCTTAAATTTTAATTTCGCTTTTGTTGTAGAACGATAAGTAATTTTCATTGATATGGTAAAAATATTGAAAAACAAAAATGTACGTTTAAATTCCACCTCTTCATATTCTTCTTCAAAACTATAATGTCAGAGAAAACCTAAATCTTTCTCTAAACTTAGAAGCATCATTCTTTTTCAAAGTCCAAATCTGCAGGTGGAATCCTTCTTCTTCTTCAACGAACTAGCATTTCATAAAAGTTGTTAAGAAGCAATAATCTACACAAACTCCCACATGCAAAAACTACTTGTAAAATACAAACCATGTAAAATTTCATTTGTCAAAAAATTAAACCACAAGCAAACCCCAAAAAAAAAAAAAACAACAACAAATCAAGAAATCTCCTATTGAGCACACCAATGAAACATCACAAGACAAGTATTTGCGAACTGACATCAACATATCCAGCCACCATTCTATTTTTTGTTATGTAGCTACTGTCAGACTATTGAGTTTGATCTAGAAGTATACAAAATGATGCTTGAATCACTTGCGAGCTAGACTTAGACCGAGACCAGTATATCACTATAAGAAAAAAGAGTTTTCGCAACCATATTATTTACGTCAGATGAATTTTGGTTGCAAATGAGTATTCAATTGCATCGAAAAAAATATCCATTGCAAATATCATGAACTTTTAATATCATACAATAAAAATTAATCAATTGCAACCGAAGTATGTAGTTGCATGAACAATCATTATTTACGACCAAAATGATAACTTTTGCAATGAAGAAAATGGTAGGGATTCTAATTTTGAATATTGATATTCATAATTTAATTTAAAATACTTTTAGAAACAGATCTTAAGTAAATTTAAAAATAAATTTAAAAATAATAATATTTATTAACTCAATGATTTAAAAATAAATATTAATTAAGAGGTGCAATTATCTATTTATTTGTGGAGAAAAAAGAATACTATAAGAATATATATTAAAGGCCTCAAAGAAATTTTTACACTCATAAAATATTAAAAATTATTAATTTTAAAAAAATGTTATTTATGAAATGTTTACACATTTACAAAGAAGATGTTGTAAAATACTGAACAATTATATAAAAAACCTCGAAAAAAGTCTCAATTCAATGACTTAAAAAAAACAAAAAAGTTTCTAAGTGTCCGCCATAGTCTGAACGAACCAGGAGCGAGCGAAAAATACCGAACCCATTTGCATCAATGCTCCTGCGGTCTGAATAGAGCCAGTCCCAACCTCATTGCCTTCGACCGGATCTTAGGGCCATGCTACAACCGCCCGTGGCTTCAGTTGTGTTCCAAAACCCATTCGATCCTCCAGCTTTTCACTAAGTCGTGGCAAATTTATTTTTTTGGCTCTTTAATTAGTTTTCTGCGGGGGAAATCGAATATCCTAATTCTATTGTGATTCTTCTCCATTGTGATTCTTCTTCCCAGTACACCTGGTGTCCTAACTCCATTGTAATTACCTCTATTCTTCAGTGCTGAATTTTTTGGCAGAGACCGAAATGTCTACTTCGAAGGTATTTTCTTTCAACCATCTTTATTTAGTTTGATTTCTTTGTTCTGAAACTAAATGGTATCTCCCTCTTTTTGTGTATATGAGTTTTGAATTACACCGTTTGATTCAAGAATTTTGGTAATGTTGAGTACCTATTAGTTGAATATTGTTCCTGATATTCTGATAGCACTTCTGGGTTAGGGCAAAACATGACTGAATTCAATTTGTGCATGATGAAATTTTCATTGGGACAGTAATCAATTTGGTTGAAGATGTCTTCTTTTTTGTTTTCGTATTCAGATAACCGTTCTCAATCTTTGTTCAGCTACATAAAAGGGCATTAAAAGAAGTAACGGATCCTTGTTGTGCATCGCATAAGCATTTTAATTTATTTCTTGTGGGGGGAAGGGGGAGATTGTCTTCTTGGTTTTCTTTATGAATTGTGACTGAATCCAATATCATAGTGGGCTTCGCTGAGTTACGCTGTAGAGCTTGATGTACAGTACTTATCCCTGTACTTAATGTTTGGATTGGTGTGAGCTTCAATTTCTAGAAGTGTGGATGGAAATGATGGACTTAGATGATCAGTTCTGTTTTGTCGGTTGATTTAGCTTTTTAAGGATCTTGCGTAGCTTTCATTATATTTTAGGATTCTGTGGATACTGTTGGTGCATCTGGAGCTGTCTATTGTTTCTAGTTGAGAATGTAAAGAAATGATGTGCAATGCTACAACTGGTCTGGAATTTATGACATTACCAAGCAAAGATCGAATAAAGGCAAAAAACTTAGCTCTACTTGGGGAGGAGAAATTCATTTTTTACAAGTTTTTATGCTGCAACTTTAAGAATAGAAACAGACTAGTAGTAAGTTTATGCAATTAACTTGTGTTGATATTTTACAACAGTTACTTGAAAGTTCACTTATTTATGGTTTGTTAATCTTTCTTCTCTGTTTTTCCCTGCCAAGGCTAAAATAAGAATTGGAAAAGCAAGAATTTATAGTGGTAATTGGAAGTTTGCCTCAATGAATTGACCCTGGCATTTCAGACAGTCCACTAAAGCCATGAAGTTCATATTTGCTAGTTTTTTGAGAGACTCTATTTGAGAGGCTAAATGAATGGTACCATGTTCTTGTTAACCAATTCCAAATTGATTTACTAAAGAAAGTCTACTGACAAACACTACAGTCTGAATCAAGGAAGCATACTTGAGGCGCATAGTTATGTGTTTGACTATTGTTTCTCATTTGTGATTTTAATCTTTCTGCTTTTTATCTGACAATAGGTTGGGATCATTTTATGAAAGACGTGTATAAATTTTGTTTTTCCCTAGCCTTTGATTCCTTTACCTTGCATTGACTGATAGTTTCTACCATTTTCTTATTTCAGAAGGCTCTGAACTAGAAAGACAGAAAGACGATCAAAGTGCTGAGGTCTGCTTTTTTTGTTGTATAATGACAAGATTACATAAGAATGCCATATTGTTGAATTCTTTTATATTGTCAATGAGTTTTATGATGGGTATTTTCCTGTGCCCAGAACGAGCTTCAAGGTGAAGCATCAACGAACCCCTTCGTGTCACTTGTCAAATTAACCTTGGCATTATTTGTTCGGGCGTGGTTGGTGCTTTATATATACTAAATCGAAAGGAGAAAGTTACTGCTGAGGCAACCATTGCATCTGTAAGCTCTATATTTGCAATGTCTATTTCATTCTGAAGATTGGATTTTGCTTACTGAAGAATGCACTTCAACATTTGAAATCCTTGCTAAGGGGAAAATTGAATACGAATTCTAACCAAGAGTTTAGTTTATTCTCAAATGGAATTACCCTATTAGAAGAGAAGATACTTTGGTGCATAAGTTTCATGAGATCATATTTTTGCACCGATACACAAATTGAAAAATGCTGATCTTTTTAATATGCTTATACTGGTAAAGTGTCTTCATGAAATTAAATAATATATTATGCTAAAGTCAGTCAAAATTCCTATTTCACCATCCATGAAAAACTCTATCATAAGTTTTTTAGGAATACACCTCCTACATGAAACCCGACTCTTGAGATTCGTTGTATACACCCCCTGCATATGATGATAAACATCTAAGAACAAGCATATGAATGCTTGCATAGAAATTTAAATGATTTAATGATAATTAAGGACTCCGAACTCATGATCAATTGAACTTACTTTGGACAAATTTAATTTTAGGTAGGTATAGATATTGTTATATTACATTAGCCATATAATTATCAATAATGGATAGAATCTTAGTTGCTTTCAGCATTGTAAAGCCACAAGTAGTTTTGAAATGTTTTTGTTTGGCTTTTCACTTGTAGTTATAACTTAAACAAAGTTAAGAAGTTATACCAAGATTTTGCCCCTCCCTTATATTTTATCTTTTGAAACTAGCAGAAGTTTGTCATGTGTCTTGCACACGACATTTTTCATGGCTAATCTTGTTAATGTGGTTTTTGTTTTCTATTCCCCCCCCCCCCCCCCCAAATACAGATCATCTTGATCTCTAATCACCATTTCATTTCTTCTTCTTGTATTTTTTTCCCCTTATCTCCTTCCTTCTCTTTTCTCTCTTCATCTCCTTTGTATCCATTCCCTTCCTTTCAATGTGACATTCTGAATTGCTAGAGTTTCCATTTCTAATTTCACTTCATCATTCCACATTTATAGGGTGAGGAAGAACATATAGGAAGTACTGGTCATTTGCAATGTGGAGGATGGATGAATTTCTTAGAGGACTAGTGCAGTTAGGCATTTCTGTAGTGTAAAATCTGGGATGTACTTGGCATTTCCGTATTTCTACAGAAAATATTGTTACACAAAGGGGAAAGCTATTTAGTGTAGGATATAGAATATTGGAAATTAGCTAAATACACTAATCTTCCGGTTCGTGGAAAATGCATATCCTATATAACTTATACATTCATGATGTCCTGTAGTGTGTGGTAGTGATAAATTCTTATTTGTCACTGTGTTAAAAAGCATAAAATGTCAATATAATCTGCTCTATATTCCCAACTAAAATGCTATCTCATTATTGCCTGGAGACTTTTGCTTGTTTACAATTAATTTTAAAGTAATAAAAACTTCAACTAAACCTGCTCAAATTGCTGTGTGTTCTAAAACCCATTTGCTCCTATAGGTTTTCACTCAAAATTGGCAATGAGATAGTGTTTCATAAGTTTGTTTTTTTTTTTTTTGTTGTAATTCCTATTTTTCCGGTCGCATTAGACTATGTGTTGGTTTATAAGTTTAACTGAATTGTTTGTTAAGTCTTGTTGACTGTATGTTTTTGTGGCATATAAAAAACATTTAGATGATAAGTGCAAATGTACCTGTGGACAAAAGTTGGATAGACAATTTAAATACAAGGACAAGTGAGTACATATATGGAATTGAGAGATTCTTGGATTTTTTCTATGCTTCAAAACCACCTAATTCCAAAATATGTTGCCCATGTAAAAAGTGTAAAAATCATTTTTTCATAAGTAAGAATGATGCGTTGGCCCATTGCATTCTTAATGGGTTTCTAGGAGGGTATAAGAATTGGATATATCATGGAGAATGTTACATTTCAGAAAATGCTACTGGAAATTATGATCCGATGTTTGAAACAGAAGACGGGGATGAAATGGTAGACATGATACACGATGCAATTGGATTTAGCAAACATAACCAAGATGTTAATAATGAAGGCGAGGTTTCTATGGTTGACGATGTTAGTGGAGCAAATAGCGTAACAAAATCTTTTTTTAAACTCTTGCATGATGTAGAATGTGAGCTGTATTCCGGTTGTGAAAATTTTACAAAGCTCTCCTTTGTTGTTCGTTTGTTACTTCTTAAGGTAACAAATGGATGGACTGACAATTCCATGACTATGCTCATTGAGTTTCTAAAAGAGGCATTCCCTCAAGCTAACATTCCAATCTCATATTACGAAGTCAAAAAATTAGTGGATGAGTTAGAATTTTCATATGTAACTTATGATGCATGTCCAAATAACTGTATGTTATTTAGAGGTGAGAATGAGAGGCTTGATATATGTTTGGTATGAGAAACTTCTCGGTACAAAGTAGGGGGCAAAAAGATAGCTACAAAGCAAATGAGATATTTTCCACTCAAACAAAGGTTACAAAAATATTTTATGTCATCTAAAACTGCCTCTCTCATGAAATGGCATGCTAATGAGCGAGTCGATGATGATGTTTTTAGACATCCTATTGATTCTATAGCATGGAAAGAATTTGATAGGCGATGGTCCATGTTTTCAAATGATTGTAGAAATGTTAGACTCGGTCTTGCCACTGATGGATTTAATCCGTTTCGCACAATGAGTACAACTCATAGTACATGGCCTATTATGCTTATTCCTTACAATCTTCCCCCATGGTTGTGTATTACTCAACAGTTTTTGATTTTGTCAGTGTTGATTGATGGTCCAAACGGTCCCGATAATAAGATTGATGTGTACCTGCAACCGTTGATCGAAGAATTGAGTGAATTATGGCATGATGGTGTCCAAACCTATGATGCCTCCAACAATAAAATGTTTTGATTACATGCAGCATTAATGTAGACTATTAGTGATTTTCCAGCTTATGCAATGTTATCTGGTTGGAGTACAAAAGGGGGAAAGGCTTGCCCTTGTTGTCATAAGGATACTGATTCATGTTGGTTGAAACATGGGAGAAAGTTCTTGTATAGAGGTCATCGTCGTTTTTTACCTTCAAGTCACAGACTACGTAGAGATAAAGTGTCTTTCAATGGGAAGGTAGAATATCGACCAAAGCCTGCTACATTATCCGGGTTTGACATTTTACGGGAATTACAACGTTATGGTATTGGTACAGAGTATAAAATGGATGATTTGATAGCAAGAAAACAGAAGCAGAAGCATGAGTTGAACACCAAAGAGCATAGCTGAAAGAAGAAAAGTATTTTCTTCGAATTAGAATATTGGAGCATAATTTGCTACGCCATAGCCTTGACCCCAGCATATTGAAAAGAATAACGTGGATAATATACTTTTTACATGTATGAACACAAAAAAGTTAAAGGATAATGTATATGCTTGTCGTGACCTTCAACATATGGAAATTAGGAAGCCGTTACAGCCTAAGCAAGCAAGTGGTTCAATGCACATAATGTTACCTCCAGCTCCTTATACAATGAGTAAACAAGATAAAGAGATATTTTGTAAAGTTTTAAAAGAATTGAAAGTCCCAGATGGGTATGCTTCGAATGTATTGAGACGAGTGAATATTGGTGATCGGAGCATTTCAGGTTTAAAAAGTCATGACCACATTCTGATGCATCAATTGCTCCCTATTGCTATTTGGAGAATTTTACCTAAAAATGTTGTTTAGGTGATTATCGAGTTATCAAAATTTTTTCAACAATTGTGCTCTAAGGTGAACCCAAAACGACAATTAGAGTATGTGCAGGATCGAATTGCTCTAACAATGTGTCATCTCGAGAGAATCTTTCCTCCATCTTTTTTTGATGTAATGGAACATTTACCCATTCATTTAGTAGAAGAAGCTCTTCTTGGAGGTGCAGTACAATTTAGATGGATGTATCCAATTGAGAGGTACTTTGGATTCTTCAATTGTATTTCAATGTATATTCCTTTTTTGATTAGGTATAAAGTATGACCTTAAATTATAGGTACTTGCTTACTCTAAAGAAATATGTAAGGAATCGAGCTCATCCTGAGGGTTCAATTGCAAAAGATTATTTGATGGAAGAATGTATGAATTTTTGTTCAAGATATTTGTGAGATGTGGAAACAAAGTTTAATCGACAACAAAGGAATAGTGATTAAGGTATCAGTATAGGCCGTATTCTTGGACGAGGTGAGAGGTGCACTTTAGATCGTGTAGCATGGATTCAGGTACACAGATACATTCTTGTAAACACAGATACTATTTCTCCTTATCGAGAGTAAGTGTTGATTTTTTTCTTTTAAAAAAATGTTGAGTTTAATAAGATTTTCATGACACCTTAAAATTTATTTTGAAATTCTATCCGGCATACATTTGCCTGAATTAGTCAAGGAACATCCTCGTGTTGGGAGAAATTATATACAAAAAATTTATAATAACACATTCCATGAATGGTTCAAGAATTACGTAAGCATTTTGAGATTAAATTTGAAGAACTTCTATTTTAATTAGTAATTAATATTTAGTTTAAAAGTATCTTAACTTTATACTTGCATTACTTTTGAATATAGATTGCGGGCTTGGAAAACACATCAGATGTACAAATAGATGAACGTATTAAGATTCTTGTGAGAGGGCCCTATCGAGATGCGAAAGACATAAAGCATGTATTGTTAATGGTTTTCGATTTCGCACCAAGGCCCATGAGGCAGCAAGAACAACTCAAAATAGCGGAGTGATGTTAAGGGCTAGCACAGTAAGCTTTACCACTGCTAGAGACAGTAATCCTCGTATGGGCCAAGTTTATTATGGGGTCTTACAAGATATCTTGAAGATTAGATACTCAAATGATGTTCAATATGTGATGTTCAAATATAACTGGATCAATAATGAGAGAGGAAGAATGCAATATGAGTTCTAGTTCACTTTGGTTAATTTTAAGCATTTAATGTACAAGGAGAATAGTTTAGTTGATGAGCTTTTTATTCTACCTACTCAAGCAGAGCAAGTTTGGTATGTAGTTGACCCAAATGATTCAGACTGGAATGTTGTTGTGAAGATGACTATGAGGGATAATTTTAACATTTTCTCAAATTTTCAAGATGGTAATCCATGTCTACATCAACAGTTAGATGATCGACCAGTTACACGAGAAAAAGATGTGGCTTGGGTCGGACAATGAGTAGAACCAATTTCAATTGACATACCTCATTGTGACACTATCGAAAACACAGAAGTTGGTATTGATGAAGAAAGAGACATAGATTGATTTGACATTTACCAACTGCTTAATCTTTATTATATTATGTTTGAATTTGATGACATCAACTTTTGTTAAAATCTTATATGAGTTTTTTTCGTTTTTTTTTGTATGGTTTTTAATGATCATGAAATGCTTAAATTCTTTATATCATTATTATTATTTTTTTTGTATTTTTACTCATTTTCATCTTTTTTCAATGTTGTTGAATTTAATATACATGTTTTAGAAGTTGAGAATTGCTCGCAGTGTTTGAACTAATTCAATCCATTTTGTATTGAAACGATTCTCAAGTATAAATGCTATCTTTTGCACTTGTATTTGACATTGCTCATATTATTTTTTGTTAAGAAGGTGACAATGTTATTTTTCCTTTTTGCAAGTACATTTTAATGGGTATTTGAATTTCATAGCATGCAATATCATTTTGAGTTAACCATAAATGCATTGTATTCTTAGTGATAATGACACGCAAGAGGAAAACACCGGGGAGCACTATGGTTGATGTCATTGCAAATCATGACGTTGATGAACAACCTCTGGCTGAATGAATCTCACAGCCACTTCTACCCATACCACCAATATCCCAACCTTCACGTACTGTGGTTCACCACTCTCAGCCATCCCAACCGGTAGGCAAAAACACCCAATTCTTGCATCTGCAATTCCAACCTTTACTTTCAACTAGTAGACGACCACAACCCAAATAAACCTATTCACAATCTATCTCACAAGAGCATCTAAATGGAGAGATTCCTTGTCATCCTACAAACCCACACTATCAATCACAGCCAAATGGATATCTTTCTTTTAATACTGTTCAAAATACTGCTTCCACTGCAAGTGCTATCAAAAAACCAAAAAGAGGTCCTTCATAAATGCCACCGGAATAGGGTATTGGAAAAAGGTTGGAAGTCCACGTTAAAGGGAAAGAAATTGTTGGCAAACACAGGAAAAAGGTGAAAAGTGCTATTGGAACTTTAGCAAGAAATGGTTATAGACTTCCACTTACATTCCCTACTTGGAAAGATGTGCCAACTGCCATAATTAATGAGCTTTGAAAAGAAATTATAGTATCTAATATTTTAATTTTTTCGTTTTTCTCCTTTCATTGAAGATTTAAAATTTTCCCTTTTCTGTCTTGTCTAATACAACTGCTTTGTTCTTCTAAGTTTTTTTTTTTTTTTTTGGTTCCTTTTTAATGTAGGATAATACTACTCTTGTTGAGGATTCATATGAAGTTGTTATGGCAGATGTTTCAAATCAATGGAAGGAATTTAAGCGTCGCATTAAGAGTAACCATTTTGAATCGAACAAGGAGAATGAGGAACTCCTTCGACACTGTTCAGATGATAGAGTTGAGGAAATTCAACAACAAACTCTAGTTAAATATTAGAAAAATGAACGTATACAGGTTGTAAATTGCGAAGTAGTTCCATCCCTTTTATATTTAGTTTTAGAACCAAATTACAATCTGGTTTTGGTTTTGTAGCAAATCTCAAAACAAAACAAACAAAATAGAGCAAATCAGCATTTTGGGCACAGGATAGGGAGAGCAAGTCACTATGAAGTCATCCAAGAGGTAAAATGTATAATGGTATGTTTTGAGAACTTAGCCAAAAATGTTAAACATATGTTCCTCAAATTATCACAGATGTTGAAAGAAGGACTTGAACCATCAAGGCTCGATGTGTGGATAAGGACTCATATACCTAAAGAGGGGATGTCACTTGATGATGACACAAGAGAACTATTTGTAAGTAGAGAGAAATACTGTTCTCTAGAGATATACTTTTTGTAATTATTGCTTGATCGTTTTTCTTGAATATTAATCTTGTCATGTTTTTATGGGATTTTTTTTTTTTTTGGTTTAATTTTGTGATAGCATGCAATATCATATCGCTTAGATCAAGTTCCTAAGATTGAACGAACCAAGGAGTTGAATGACCAAATTTACAATGAATTTTTGGGAGAAGATAGTCATGGATATATACGTTGTGTGGACAAATCTTCACGGATCAAAACTCGTAATCGAAGCCAACAAGCATCTATTACTATGTTTAACATTACAAATGTTTAGTACCAGCAAATTGTACAAAAAGTAAGAGAAGACCTACGAGAGGAGGCACGAGTTGAAGCATGAGCTGAGGTAAACAAAGCACTAAAGTCTATAATGAGTAACATTCTTACCCCAACACAAGTTCAGCAATCGACCAGAGTAAGATGGAATCTTAATTTAAACGTATTCAGAAAAATTATTTGGAAAGGCATTATTTAATATTTTACAGTTTTTTAAAATATATTTCTAATACAATTTGACAGGTTGGAGTTGCATTTAGTGGACATGAAATGAACAATTCTGATTCTACTACAGGTTATGATAGTCAAGCTGATAGTGAATTTCTCATCAACCTAGGAGTGCTTGATAAAGGTAATTAATGATTTTTGCAAACTTGGTGTTACATGTGAAGCTTATATATCAATACATATACACTTTACTTTTCAATTGCTATATCATTCTTTCCAAAGTGAATGTGTTGTAATAAATTGTGGGACTAGTCAGTGGGTTGTCATGTGACCTAGTAGCTTAAAACCATAATCGAATTTCTCTTGCAAATAATGACATGTATAGTATTTGAAGCAAAAGACAATTCTGTAAATTTTGAAATTATTTTGAACTGTTTTTGTAGTTGCTATGTTGAACTTGATTTCTATTTCTTCTTGTAGGACGTGAAACATAAAATGAAAACACGATTAGCATAATTGCAACCCCATAAATGCAAAGATATACCAGGGTGCTGACATGGCCGCAGCTCCTAAGATTGAGGAGTTTAAGTTTTTGTTGTTTGCTTTTTTGGGTTTTCTTATCTTACTTTTAGGAAGAATAATTGTGGTTTTAATTTTTACAAGTGGATTTATTTTGTCTTTAGATTATTAGACTTTGGAACTAATACTTTATTCAAAGCCAGATATTTGATTTCTATTTATAAGTAGCTGGTTGCTACTGATGTTTAAATACTATTATAAACTGGGGATGCTTGCGTTGAGTATAATGTTTATGTAATACAGCATTAGCTTTTTCTATTAATTTTAGCTTCTTTATTATTATTAGGGTGCTGCTAGTTTTTCAGTAGAGGATAGTTCAATGTTTTGCTTCTTTTTTGTTTCCTATGGGTATTATAGACCGGGGATGTTTGCTTCTTTTCAGCAGAGGATAGTTCATTTTGCTACTGATATTGGTTCACATTTTTTCATTTTATTTCTAATGACTATTGGATGTTTGCTTCTTTTCAGCAGAGGATGTTTGCTTTTTTTTCAGTAGAGGTTGTTTATGGATATCCTTTTATCCTCTTATTTCTAATGACTATTGGATGTTCATTTTGCTACTGATACTGGTTTTCAAAATTGCTCCATTTTATCCAGAGATTATTATTTACACTCTTCAGTTTATTGAAATTTTCTACTGTTTTTGTCGGCGCCATTACTTATTCTAAGAAAAATCATTTGCTGTCAAATTCTGGTTGATAATGCTTCATGGATGTTAACATGATGCAGGATCAAAGTTGCAAAGCCTGATTGGACAAGTTGAGATCGTGAATGTTACATTTTTATACCCTTCAAGGACTAATGAAGCTTTTTATCTTGAATTGCAGTATGTGATGTAGTATATATTTCAATCCATTATGTATAGATTTTATACTTCTTGATCTACTTTCTTCATTGTTCATTGAAACCTTCTATGATACTTGAATCTTCCTTTTCATGTACGTTGACAGTGTAAGCACTAGGAGATTGGAAGTATGTTGTACAAGTTGCTCAAAGTTTAGGATTATTGAGGATCTCATGATAGGAAAATAATTGAAGGGCAACCTGTCAAACATTTTCCAATCCAGTTTGCTGAATGCATCTACACATCTTTTCAGAAATTGGAAAACAATATTTTTACTATATCTTTGTGTATTTTTACTACATCTATTCTGCGGTTGCAAATTATTGAGTTCTTACCCATTCTTTATGTTGCCAATTCCAATGCATCAAAATTTGATTCCTGAGCTAATGAGTGATCTCGAGAGGTGCTTGCAGAACTACATATTGAAGGCCAAATCTGGCTGCGGTAATTATTGTGCATGCTGAAATAGAAATACTTCAACTAATTATTTGCTGCTTGAAAACAATTCCCTATTCCATCTGCAGGGTATAAAGGTATCTTTATTCCAACCCTGCCTGATTTGACTTGATATTCTGGTGGTTCGAAGTTCGGTATGTTTAAGAAGAAAGACTGGTAACATATGGTTCAACCAAGAAAATCTCAGGTTGGTGGCACTGTTGAAATGGAGAATGCTTTTGCTATACCACAGCTATGCATTCGCATTAATACAATGCATTTGATTCGTAAAGAGTTAGATATTCTCGAAAAGAGGATAATGACCAATTTAGCTAATGCTGGTTATATTCATGATAGAAATATCACTAATGGATCAAGGAAAATGTTTCAGCTATCAACATCTATCTTGAATTGTAGTATATGTTTCTGCTCTTTTATGATATGTGGAGTTCAAAATCAACAGTTCGATGCAGGTTGCTAGAATGAACTGTAAAACTATTTAGTTATGACCTGATGGCTATAGTTCTATTTATAGTCTTCTTAATTCTTTGCTTTTCCTTCCATTTGCATGTTAATTCCAAAGGGATGTGATTCTACTGTGCATTTTGTCAATTGAACAAATGCTTGTGCTAAGATAGGTAAACTACAAGGTGCATCCTCATGAAGTAGTTGCAAAAATTGCTGAATAAGTAACCTTGCCTGCAGAATTACAAAATTGTTGTGCTCAAATTAACCTTGTCTAACCCATCTTTGTTATGCCAAACTGCTGTTCTTTTCTCAAGTAAAAACTTGAGGCTTTGATGATTAGTTCTGACAAAGAAGTGGCTCCCCTCTAAGTTATGCCTCCATTTTTGTACTCCTAAAAACTAGGGCTAATAACTTCTTTTATGGGTTGATAAGTTCAAATGCAGTGCCTCCCTAGGTGAGCTCTTTTGACAAGTTCAAATGCAGTGCTTTGAATCTTGAGTTAGGAACAAAGTGAATGAGACACAAATATTGTTTTATTTAGGTCCAGATTTCAATTTATTTGGGGTCTTTTCTTTTTTACTTTTCCTAGAAATTGCACCAGTCTTGGCCCTTCAGTCGCACAATACTCTGTTCTGATATATCATTTTCATTGGTACAGAAACTGCAGAATTTACATTTCTGCGGAAGGGTTTCAGCAATTACAATGGATTGACAATCTTCGTGGTCTTTAAATTTTTTGGCCATGCTAGTTCTCTATTTTGGATGACCGTGGTTTTAGTCTCTTGTGTGCAAAATACCATTTATATCATGTTTTTCATAATGCCTTCTTGTTTTAAAGTCTTAGTAGAACGGAAGACTGCATAGTCATTGCTATTAGTTTCTTCTCATGTTAAAGGGTTTCCTTTCTACTCTTTTGAGTTGGAATAATTTTGTGATGTTGAATTTAATATAAATTTGTCTGAATTCTTGTTAGTGGGCAACTTATTTCTGCTTTTGTTGATATAATATGCTGCATTGGTGAATTGGTCCGATCTGTTGAATTTTAGAAAGGCATAGCTTTTCCTTGGATAGTCAATGATGATGTACTATGATGGGAATCTCATGAATATACCATTCTCCATTTTAAATATATAGAAGACATTCTCTTGGGGAAAACTCATCTTCTTTTCACTTGGTAAGGAAAATGCTATTACTTATATGGCTGTTGTTTTATATTAAGTGGATTAGCAGGTAAATTATATAGTCAATGAAACACTCACTGCTTAGGCATGTTTTATTCAACTATTTTGGTAATTGTACCCTTTGTTCAAGTAGCAAGACATTTGTTCTTTTTAAAATTGATGTTCAATATATAGCCTACTCCTCATAAACATGCTATTCAGTGAACGTTTCTATATTCCTATATGTCATTGTTTTATACCTTTGCTTATGTCTATTCTGATTGAATTTCAGGCTGATCCACGATTTGTTTGGAATACAAATATAATGGAAGAGCTTATTGAGAATAAGGTTAGAGTTTTATCAAATTGAAAATGACAAAAAAAAAGTTATGTCTAGAAACCATATTTCTTTAACACTTGTAACTGCTTTTTACTGCTTTCTTAGAAGTGAATGCACAAGAAACACAAAACAGGGGTAAAAAATAAATGAAAGTTCTTGTTGAATGCAGTGGTGCAGTGGGCGCAAGATTGTTGAGTGATGCTTCAACCTTGAGAAACCTTGTGGGTGATGCATTATCACTGATCGTTCAGAACATAGTAACTGTGGTAGCAGGGCTTTTTATGTCCTTCATAGCCAATTGGAAGCTAGCATTCATACTTTTAAGTCACAATACCCTTGGTTGGATTGCAAGAATTTCTCAAGGTTAAGTTTGTCCAAGGATTTAGTGGAGATGTCAAGGTAATCTTCAGCCCTTCATTTAAAGAACTAAATTATATACTGAGGAATTGTAAACGAAAGCAGTAAAAAGCAGAGAGTCGACTGAAATCTATGTTCTATACTATGCAGGCTATGTATAAAGATGTTGTTGGCAGTATTAGAGCAGTTGCATCATTCTGTGCTAAAGATAAGGAAATTCAAATGTATGAAAGGCAATGTCAAGCACCACTGAAACGAGGTGTCAAAGTTGGAATTCTCAGTGGTGCTGCCTTGGGTTTTAGTAATTTGGGTTGGATTGCTCAAATGCATTTTGTTTCTACGTCGGAGCTGTTCTTGCTACTCATGGAGAATCTACCTTTGCAGATGTATTTGAGGTTAATGAAGAAAATTAAACATAAGAAATAATTCTTTTAACTAATCGAGGTTTTCCTAAATTTAATATTCCCTTTGTCCCAACAAAATTAACCTACTTACTATTTTGGGTTATCCTAAAAAATTTGACATTTTCCTTAAAATTAAAGTTTTTACTATACAATTTATTATAAAATAATCAATATACTCAACATATATTATTTTTATATACTTAGATTTGATATAAAGTATTGTGGAACCCACATATTTCTTATTTTTATTATACTATATTATATTATATTATTATTATATTTTAACTTTTACTTTTGCATAAAATATCGTGCCAAATCAACCACTATCAATTTTAGTGGGACGGAGGAACTAGTAGTTTGCATGCAGGATCCCTTTTCCTTAATGTTGCCTTCTATTGGAGTTTCTCAAACAATGGCTTTAGCACTAGATTTCAACACGGTAAAAGCTTATGTTGTTTCTCAATATATTGGGTGTTGTAGATACAATGTGGCGTTTATTGCTTCAGGGGGGAAAAAATGAATGGCTTTCTAAACAAATGATGGGAGGAAAATGAATAGTAGAGGACAACGATATACACTTTACTTTTCAAAATTTCTTATATTATTCTCCTTTTAAAAATTATACTCTCTTCCCCCCCCCCATTGATGATTTTGTGTATCTGTTGATCAGAGGGGTTATAATAACTCCCCTGCCAATAGTCAGGATCCTTCAAGTGTGCCATCTGGGTGCATCTTAAATCATTCCTGCTAGTTTTTGAGGTTATCATGATGCACAGGTCTTCTTATCATTTGGTACGTGCCGGTTGGTTTAATTGCAGCTGGTGGACGTAATGACAACCTCATAGGCATGTTTGGCACGAAGAAGGTTCCCGTAGTTGCCCTCAGGCTAGGAATAGAACATGTATTTGTAATAATGGAACAACTACTTTTTTGTTCTTCTCAAACATCATGGTTATAATTTAACATAATCTTGTATTTAGCTATTTATTTGTCCGCAATATGCTATCGTCACATTGAATTCTCGCACAGCAAATACATTCATGTATGGTAGGCGACAACCTTTCTGGTTCTCGAATTACTGAGTGACTTTTTATTCTTCTTTCTCTCTTGTTTCAAGGATTCTGCACAGGATTTGTGCCTTATTCAGCACATGATTTGCAGGATTTAATTTATTCTTCTATTGGAATTTGTAAATGTTGTAAATCTGCATGGCCGCTAAGTCTCCATTATTTGTTGAAAGCATATTAGACTTGTGTGCAGGTCGTCACAATTTGGGCATACTAATTAATGTATGTTCAACTTTTGTACAGCATTATTAGATTCGGCTTGCACCGTTAATTTTCCATCTTTTTTATGATTGAGTTCAACAAAAGAAAATAAAGCGCTACACCATATGAATAAAGGAACAACGGTTCTATACTTGTGACTGGCATGCAGAACGAAGAAGTAAACAAGCCAGGGAAAGCAAGGAAAGCCATTCATAGGCGTGCTTTTGTCTCTTCCAGACAACAAAGGGGCAGCCCTCTCTCTAAACAATGGTCTCGCCTTACCAAATACAAGCAGGAATCAAATTGCTACCTTAGGATTCGTCAAACCATAACAAAACAAACCTATATGAAAACAAACTAAAGCGCGTGTAACACCCCACACCCTAGGTACCTAGATAGGGTAGGATGTCGCCCCGTCCAAAGGATCAGGAATCTTTATAACGAGGTATAAATAAAAAAAAAAACTACTAAATAAAATTAAAGAAATAATTTTATTATATCCGGAAGCAAAACTTATACAAGTTTGGAAAATCAAAACTAACAAACGTCTCTTGAAATAAATTCAAAACACAACTAAATAAATAAATTGGAGCTCAACCCTAGCTTCGGCCAGCTCACTGAAAGCAATCCCTGAAATCATGATACAAAAGGTGTGAGATTGACATCTCAATAAGTCCCGTGTGTGCAAATGTCAGTTATAACCATTTCATGTATGCAGGTTTATCAAAACCACAAAATCGTGTTTGCAAGTCAATTTTACCAATAACAGTTATACAAAGGAGCCTTACTCAATAAATTCAAAACAACTCACAATAAATCACTGTTTCATCACATTCATAATTCATTAAGTAGGGATTAGCAAATGATTTAACAATATAGTAACACAATCCATATCATGGTTACCACCATGATAGCTTCCCAATGTATTTTTTCAACAATGGGCAGTGGGGGATCCACCCACTAGATGAGATACTTCTCCATCTCTACACCCAATATTCCGGTTGTCCAATCCGGATTAACAATATCCACATGGACCAATATGCTAGCTCGGATCGGCTTGACTAAGTAGTACTGTCACCTCTCCAAGTTGAGTTTATCTTCTGGAGGTAGCCTCCTGCCAGAAGACTCACTCTTGCTCTTTGAAACTAGTATTACTAGCCTACCCCCACTGAGTACTCAACGCTCCCCGAATAGAGGTAGAATCATTTTCCATTTTTCAAAAGTCTTTAATTAATTTAATTGCAAAACGTGATTTTCGTGATAGTATTTTCAAATCGTTTGGCAATAGAATAAGAAATTGTTTTTGAGTTAATGAAAATTTAGTAAATTCATTTTGGAAATAAAACATTAACATTTTCAATCCAAGTATCACAACAATCCAGAATAACTCATCATTTTTAGTCAAGGCTCAATCATTGTGTCAAAACATCATATTGACATCAATCCCAAATAACATTATAAAAATTGCTTGCAAACAAGTATCATTTATCAAAACAGTTATGCAGGGACTTACTTGGATATATCACAGCCAAATCCAACTCAATCGATTGCTCTAATTTTCACTCCTTCCTTGTCTAGAATAAATAACTCCGCAATTAGGATTTAATCGTTCCACTCATTAATTCATACAACATGACTCTTCATTATTTCATTATTTACCTATTGCATCCATGGTATTTAATTCACTAAATCACATATATAACTTTCCTTTACGATTCTATTGATCATGACCATGCATTGACCTAGATCAATTCATCACATGACATCTTCCATATTAAGCTAACATAAAATCATCATAAATAGCCCCATAAACATTAAAAGATCTCATCTTTTGCCTAATTAGCATGGATCTAGATTCATCATGACAAGATACATCAATGTCCTAACTCTTACATGCTTTGTCTATGGCTTTCATCAACATGTTCATCCATCTAATATATTCATGCTTTTATACTAGACTCCATAGGCATCCTTAAGCTAATATTTTGAAGTTTTAGACCATTTAAATCAATAAAGATAGGATCTTGATTACCTCTTAGCGATTTAGACTTAAATCACGGCAACTTCTTGTTGACTAGCTTGAGTTTGATCACTAGTTGAAGAGTTTGGATCGCTTGGATAACCTTGATCAAGACTCCCCAAAGAATGGATAAAATCAGTCCCTTATGATCGAGATTTAGGAAAAGAAGACAAGAGAAATTGAAGAGGAGTTGATGAAGAGTTGAGAAGTTGCTTACCTTAAAGTTAGTTTTCAACTTTGATGGAGTTTTGGTGCTGTTTTGGGTCCAGATGTGGAGGAGGGTTGGCGGCTGGAATTTCTGAGCAATAGAGGGTATTTAGGGTTTGTTTGAGGCTGTTTGATGAAGGAGATATGTTAGGCTGAGGTGCTTTAGGGTTTAGGTGTTTGAAAAAGTTTTGGCCTTGCTAGGGTTTCTTGATCAAAACAGAAAATGTTCAGCTTTGGTGTTCTCTAAGGTTGCCTAGATTTTGGAGGAGAATTAGGGTTGGTGGCTGTTGTGTTTGTGAAGCTGAGGGTGCTGAGATTCTGGACAGAAAGAGAGGAGATTTCTGATTGGTTTTGGGCTCTTATAATAGCAAAAATAGGAGAGGAAGAATGGACCTTTGTGCAGCTGTTTTTCTACTTAATAACTAGGAAACTTTTGTGCAGATTTTGTGCTGGAATTTATGGGTGAATTAGGGCTAAAGGTGGCCGAAATTTGGAGGAAAAGGAGAAGGAAAAATTATGGATTTTCTGGCTGCTTCTTGGACGAAATTAGGAAGGGAAAGATTATGGTTTGTGTTGTTGTTTGTACTGGTCTGCTGGAGAGGTTTTTGATGTGGGGTTTTGGCTGGAAATTTCATGAGAGAGAGAGAGAGAGAGAGAGAGAGAGAGAGAGAGAGAGAGTGTGTGTGTGTGTGTGTGTGTGTGTGTGTGTGTGTGAACAGTGACAAAAATTCTGAGGGTCTAGGAGCTGAGATTCTGATTTCCTTTTGGCTGAAAATAAGTCCTAATTGGTTACATTCCTAACTAGGTTTTGAAGAGTCTTTTGGTAGGTTATTTCTCTTCATTGCGGCGGCAGTTTTGAGAGAATCTTCCAGGAAATCTTAGAGAAGAATTAGGTCATCTAATTAGGAAATAGTTTAATTAATTCCTTATATTAAATTGGGTAATAGCTATTAAATAGTTATTAGGAAATAAAAATTCTGGTTTCCTATTCATATCTACTGAAATTTTTTCTATAGGCTTCGAAAATTCCTGGATTTATCCAAGAGATAAATACTTCATTTAAATTCACCTCCAAGCCTTTTATTCCCATCAAGAAAATATTATTTGAAAGAAGATAAAATATGGGAATTTATTTCCTTGAAAATAATACTTATATGCTTTCTTATATATATTTTTCTCTACTAATATATTATTTAGATATTGCTCAAAGAAAATCTAGATTAGTAATCTTTAAAATTCTCCAAAAGATTATGATAAGATATTAGAACCAAAAATTTAATTTGTTCTCAAGTATTTTATAAAATAATTTTCAAATAAATCACTCTCATAATTTATTTTTCTCTTCTTAGGAAATTAATTTCCTAATGGCTATTCTCCTAGGGATTTCGGCCAAGCTAGGGAAAAATCAGGGAAGAAGGAAAGAAAATAAGAGAATGAAAGTGATTTGAAATAGTTAGGATTCAAACTCAAGCCCGTCAAGGTTTAAATGCCAAGCTTTATCCACCAAGCTACATTTTCTTTCTAAATATTCTCCTAACAACTCCCTTGATTTCTTCCCACTTGTTTTACCCTTTTTTTTTTTCCCTAATAAACTCTCCTCAATAAATGAAAGCTCAAGCAATCCAACTACTTCAAGAATAAATTAATGCATGCAATCCACAACCAATATTTTCATGGAAAATAATTCAAATCATCAAATGCGGTATAACTCAATATGACATGCATGACTTTCCCCTACTTACCAAAGACGGTCTAACATGGGGTATAACAGAGCGCACCATAGGATATCTTAGAGTTCAACAAAACAACCCAAAGCGCGACACCATAGGATTGAGTTCAACGTTTGTATGTTCAACAAAACAACGTTGCCATTTTTGTAATATGTTGAGTTTCGAAATTACCAATTCGGCTTGCACCGTTACAATTTGATCGTGTACTAAATTCTCAAAATTTTTTAATGTCATTAAATACAACAATAAAAAAAATCAAATCTTGAAAATAAGTGATGTTGTATACCTATAACTCTTCCCACCACCATACGACCCTAAAAAATCAAACCCTATTTTAAACACAATATGATCTTTTTCTTTCTTTCCTCCTCTCATTAAAGCGCGACTTAAAGTTAATTTCAGTATCTTCTTCGGAGACTTTCTTTCTATTAAATCTCTACTATTTCAATAGTCAGTCAAGGTATTCTCTCTCTTGCTCCTAAGTTTATTATTTTTATTTTTTGGTTTTTTTCCTGTATTTGTTTGAATATTTTCTTCTTGAAATTGTTTTTGAATGAAACGATTTGTTTGATTGGTTGTGTAATGAATGAAAGAATCCCTTAACGATCTTATGTCGCTAGCCTTTGTGAAACGAATGAAACAATCTCGCTAGGCTTGTGAAACGAATGAACGAATGACATAATTCATGTAGGAATGGTGATCTCGCTTGGATTGGGATGCATCTCACTAGGCTTGTGATGTATCACAGATGCAGAATTCATGTAGGGATGGTGATAGTGGAATTCTGGCGCTCGGCTAGTGACGTAGAATTCATTCGTCAAGAAAACAAATGGCGGTGCTGGATTCATGGCACCAGATAGTGTTTCATGGTGGAGATAATGAAATTTGTTATAGTTTTGTTGATTAATGTTTTTGGCTCAATTCATGAGTCTTCTTCTAATGACTCAAGTGAGCAGCAGGTCGGGAAAAAATCAACAAGAGAGAGAAGGCAGCCAGACGTTATGGCACAAAATTCTCTTCTTAGGTTTGACCCTCTTCTACAGAGGCAGAGCTCCTGGGCATGCACATGGCACAAAATTAAGTGCTTCGTTCTCTTCTCTTTTCCTTATAGCTCACCGTCAGACTACCATTCAAGGAAGGCTAAGTTAAGTGCTAACTCACCGTTAGGCTAAGTTAAGGAAATTTCCTTATAGTTCACCGTCAGGCTAAGTTAAGTGCTAAGTCAGGCAAGATAATTATTGTATAGCATTTATATAGTGTTTATATTAATAAATCATTCGCTACCAAACTGGAGAATTTAAAAAGTTTTTATCATTTATTTTTCTTCAATCTCTATTTCTATTCAGCAAAAGTACCCAACTCATATGATGGGTTCTTATATAATTTTTTTCATTTTCTTTGATTGTCCATTTCCTTACTAATTAAATTGAAGTTTAAATGTTGAAAATTTTAAATAACTGAATTCCTAAAGAATGAAAATTTATTTAGTATTGTTTCAAATTGAATATTGAATGTGATTAGAGTATTTGATAATCAATTCTGCTACATTTTGCATACTTGTAGTAATACTACTCCTTTCAGAATTCAAATTGCCATCATCAGTTGCAACCAACAAAATGTAAGTTCAAAACTTCTACTAATTGAATTATTTTATTTTATTTTTGCTTATATTTAATCCAAAATAGATTTGTTAATTTACTCTAACAATTAATTAATTATTTTAGGAAATTTTTTAGAAGAAAACGACAAAGAGATTGTGATGTCACTAGGCAAGGAGTAATTGCATCAGACACGAATGAATTAAATGTTTCGCGTTGTGATAGTGATGACACTCAACCACCTAGTGACGGAGAATTCAGTAATACCCAACCAGAAGAAGAAGCTGAAATCAGTATTCTAGTTTATGACGATGTGGAAATTAGAGGTACAAAATATTATATTTTCTTTACAAATTAATGTTTTCTATCAAATTTTATTTTATTTTATCATTTTACAGATGAGTAAGGGATTGTAATGAAACATAAAGGAGTTATACGTGCCAAAGATGTATGGACATTGCCTGTTAACCATAGGATTGTGGTCCATAGCGGTGGAATTTTGGGCGGATGGTTGGGTAATGTTGCAAGGAAAAAGGAATACAGTTCAATTGAATGGTCAGATTGGAGAAAAATGCCTAGGATTGATAAGGAGAATTTGATGAAATTAACTAAGGTATTAATGTTATTTAGTTTTATTTTTACGACATCTTTTATTAACTTCTTATTAGTTTTCACTTTATATGCTTCATTTATTTTTTTTATAGAAATACTTTGATATTCCTAATGAAGTTGAAGTACAAAAGTGGGTGCTCCAATTAATTGCACGCAAGTGGAAGGATTTTAAATTTGATTTAAAGCATAAGTATTTCTCGTCTCAGAAGACTCAAGAAGAAATAGAGAGATTAGTTCCGCATGATGTTTTCCCAAATCAATGGAAGATTCTTGTAGAATATTGGTTCTCAAAGAAAGCTCAAGTAATATGAAGTATTATCTTCTAAACTAATTTTAATTATATTTTTAAATTAATTTTTGTCTAAATTTTCTCTTACAATCTAAATTCCCCCCCCCCATATCTATATGATGGTCAGAATCTTTTAGAAAAAGATAAAGCAGTACGAGATTATCACAAAAACATATCACACTAGTGGATCAAAGAGTTTTGTAAGAAGGAGAGATGAATATGTGAGTTCAAATTTAAATTTAATATGTTTAATATTTTTTTTAGGTGCAATTCCTACATAAAGTTTAATGGCTTTTGTGTATTTTCTAATAATTTTTAATTATTTAATGCATATTATAATAGGAGATGAAGCATGGAAAAAAGACAAGGGAGCTTGAGTTTTACAAAATTAGTCACACAAGAAATGATGAAAAATTCATAAACGATCAGTCCAAGACTACTGTAGTAGTTTTCTTTTATGTTATTGAAACTAAAATTTTAATCGCACATCTTGGACGAAAATTAAGGTTACTATTATTTTCCTTTTTTTTTTTTATGTAAAACAAGAGAACACAACTAATGTTGCTGTTGAACGTTCTGCAACACATAAAAACTCTAATGCCAATATAATAGAGGATGAAGCACGAATGTATGACACGAATATATGAGGTCGAAATTCTCCAAAAAGAAATATATGACACGAATGTAAGTTATGAAATGAAGATTGCAAACCTAAATGAAGAGTATGAAAGGAAGATTACAGACATGCAAATTGATTATGAAAAGAAGATTGATAATTTCCAAAAAGAGTTAAACAGTATGCGCAGTGATGTATCTAATGTTAGAGTATTATTCTCAGAGGTGAGTTACTATTAACATGGTCATTCTAGTTACTATTACTAGTACAAAATATCATGACATGTAAAATTTATGGCATGCGTTTAATTTTTTAGGCTGGTCACAATTTTAGTACATCTACATTTACATCTACAAAAGGTTAAGCTTCTGTAAGTATCTTATTTAGTCAAAAAATTTCCACTGCATTTATTTCATTGAATTTTGAAAAATTATCAATCTTTGTCAATACAATTATTTCATTATTTTGAGTATTTAACATTTTCTTTGCTTTGATTTACATGGACATTAAAATATAAAAATCAACGCTTTGCAAAAATCCATCCACTTTAAAGATTTGAAGAGATGTTTCTAGTTGAGAATTAGTTGAACATTTCGTAATCAAATATTACTTTACTTATTTTTTATATAGATATTTAAATTATATATATTTTGAATATTTAAATTATGCTTCATATTTTATGCTTTCTAAAATTTGAAAAATGTAATTTGCCAGCTTTAAAAGTATTAAAAAAACAAGAAATAAAAAATGGTACAATATTTATGGAAAAATTGTGTACAAAAAAATGTCACAATAGTAATCATGCGTCGTAAATTGTGAGAAATATTGGGGGGGAAAAGTGATGCTAAATTTTGGGACACTACGGAAAAATTAGTGTTATGAAAAAGGGACACAATCATACGTATTCCGTCGTAACTTTAGGACACATTTTGGGGATGTTATGGATTATTTCGTCACTAAGAAAGGGACAAATTCATAGTTATGCATCATCATTTTAAGGACATTTATGTAAAAAAAAAAAAAGTGTCACCAAATATGAGACACAACATACTTATACGTCGTAACTTCGGGACTCTTTTCTACGATGTTATGAATTATTTCGTCATTAAGAAATGGACATTTATGCAAAAAACACTGTCGCCAAAATTGGGACGCTACACAATCATAGTGTCCCGATTATACCGTCACTAGAAAGGGACATTTATGTAAAAAAACTGTCGCCAAATTTGGGATGCTACACATTCATAGTGTCGCGATTATTCCGTCACTAGAAAAGGACATTTATGTAAAAAAAAACTGTCGCCAAATTTGAGACTCTACACATTCATAGTGTAGCCAAAAATGGGACTCAAGCGTAACCTTTGGTTGCCAATTTGGAGACGCTTATACAAATCATGTCCTCAAAAAAAAATCTACATAATAAATATTAATAAATTAGGGGGACACTAGCAAATATAAGTGTCGTAAAATTAGGCACACTTATATAACCAGCATCGAAAATTATGCAATAGATAATTTTGGAACGCATAGAAGTAGGGACACATTTAAAAGTGATGAGAGCTAATTAAATATTTATATTAAAATAAAAATTAGTTATAATATTAAATATTTGCAACGAGTAATAATTGTATTTACAATGAACAAAATCCGTTAAAAAAAGCCTATTTGCAACGACCATGCAACGGAAAAAGAACCATTGCATTTAGTTTGGATAAATTTGAGGTTTCTTGCAACGGGAAAAAAATAGTTGTAAAAAAAGACATTTTCCGTGGAAAATAGATCATTGCGACGGTGCTTATGGTTGCAAAGGCAATTGCAACCCCCTTCAATAGCAACGAGTACTTTTTCGTTGCAATTAATTATTTACGACCAATTCCATCTTTTTTCCCACGAAATGTAATGGTTGTGGAAATTCAATTTTATTGTAGTGTATAGACATAGTTAAGATCAATGGTAGTTAGCTACAAAATATTGGGTCAAGATTTGGTAAATGACCCAATAGACATATTGGGACTTAGAATGCTTGAGGTGGCTATGAGGTTTTGACCAAGATTTAGGCTCAAGTCTAGATCAAGGGATGCACTAATAGGCTTGCACTTAGCCAAGCATGTATAGGCCAATACAAGCGTGACAATAGTCCAAGAGAATGAAGTAAACCTAAAGATTGGTATGTGGCCATGGTCTTGGCCCAAAAAGATATAGTAGTGTCCTGATCTTAGAAGGAATCTTATTTAATACTAAGTTCAAGGCCTTACCTTGAAGGAATAGGAATACGATACTTGATCCAACAATAAAGATTCTAAGGCTTAGACGATAAGGTCAATGGTAATTAAGTCCCAAGAGAAGTTAGTTTTTGGATAGCTTGCAAACTAGTCCAAAAAGGTCTATAAATACTTGGTAGCACTCCACTATAATCATTCATTTTTATAATTATAAAGAGATATACGAGAGACTAGTATAGGTTTTTGTGAAAGTCTAGAGTGGGTTGTGAGTGTTTGTAGTCAAAAGTTGATATTGTCTCTTGTAATTCCTTATTCTTTATTAATAGTTAGATTGTAAGTGCCTGTAAATATTTGTGTGTTCTCTTTTCTATTTTATTTGTACTTTTATTACATTTCACGTGTAGGTTAAGTAGAGTAGTTTGGTCAATTCTGAATAAGTTGCTACCAGCGCAGGGTTGAAAAAAATTCAAATTTGAACTTAGCCATGTGATAATTGTGGTATTAGAGCATGATGCCTATAAAGTAGTTCAATGATAGAGTTCACAGACAGAATTGCTCAGTTAGAGGTGACAGTGGCCTTCTTATCTGAAGCATTAGACTTGACAAATCTTGGAGCTAGATCCCCACCCCTAGCCCAGAGGGAAAATCATTTCCATATGCGGGTACCCAACCTAGAGGACTCGCCTAACCAAGCTTAGCATGTAGAGTTGCTGAGATCAGTAAAGGTTGATAGATTAGACTCTTGAGTGGTACATCGACACAAGCCATCAATATCTGTGGAGTAGGTGTGAAACATAGAGAGTTAACTAGCTTAGATGTAGTCTTGGAGCAAATGAGCTAACACTAGTGCTAGTTTGAGTTCTAGACATCAAGACAGACCTAGCCTTGTTCAGCATATCTAGTGACTTGTTGCCCAAGCTAAAGGTGCTGGAACTGAAGCAGTTCCATTGACAACGGAGTGCCACATAATTGGAAATTTTCTATGGGACATAGAGTAGTGCTTCCTAGCTACTCATATATCAGATGAAGAAAATGTAACCATGATATCTATGTAATTTGTAATATCATCCTTTGGGCATATCATATTTATTGAGAGTATGTTTATGTGGTTTATGTATTTAATTTCCTTATGAATCTTAAATGTGCTTTTGAAATTGTGTGGACAACTTATGTATATTAATGTGAATATTTTGTAATTATTAGTGGTGCATAATTTTATGTTGAGATTGAAGTATCAATTAAAAGATAGCATAATTTCAACTATTTTTGAGAGAAAAATAACTTTTGTAGAAAAACCATTACTTTTGGCTTTACAGAGGGCTCAAAAATAATTTCAACAAAACCTCAACCATATTTTGAATATTTTAAATATTTTAAACATTAGTAATATGTTGTAAGAGTTAAAGAGTAGAACTATTGACCTATAGTATATCTTGATCAATTCAAGACTAATTAAATTACTTAACTTTATAATTTTGTTGACTTGACCTTTATAAGTTAAACTGTAGTGTTCCAAAAATATATGAACTTTCATTTATACCCCTATTTAGCCACCACATAGGATCTTGGCCATTAAACCTACTTGAATCTTAACCACCCATTTTACTTTTTTTTCAAGCAAATTCATCTCAACCTTACATTATACTTTTACCCAAGAAAAAACCTAAGGACTCAATAGCTATAGCACCATTTCGGCAGCCCCTTTCCAAAAAACAAAACATTTTTCCTCTGTCCCTATAGGTTGGTCAAAATCCCCGCATCTCACTTCCGTTTGATTTTCTTCAAGCAAGTAAGAGAAACCTAGCTGAAATCTTGAAGAAAGAAGCTTTCTTTAACAACATCTCCTAGAGGTAAACCTAAATAACTCATTTTTCCCTTCATTTCCTATAGCCAAAAACTAAGGTTCTTGCTGGAAATTTTGTGACTTAAAAAGTTTTGATTTTCTTGATATGATTTGGGTAGACTCTTGAAGGGGATTTATTTACTAAATGTTTTGCTATAAGCATATTCTATAATATGTGAGTTACATGTTGATTTGAGGTTATATGAACTCTTAAAATGGCCACAAAAAATAGAGTGCTTTGCTCGAAATATTTGAATGTTGGAATGGTGGGTTATTTGATCACAAATTCCGTGATAACCTTGCTAGTGTTTGACAAGTTGAGAGTTATATGATATCATGGGGTTGTTTTACTGTGGATTTTGCTTGGATATTATAGGAGGAATCTAGCTTTACATTAATTGGCAAGTTGCTCTATTATCTGTGTAAATCTGTGATTTACAAGAAATTTTATGTGCCTGAAAATATGACCTATTGAATGAACTTGAATGTAATTTTTTGCAGTATGAAACCTTTATTTAGAAGAGTAGTTTAGAAAAAAGAATAATTGAAAAAATCATTGTCGTTTGTTCATAGTAAATTTTTGAACTTAATCACGTGAGAACTATCAAATATGATTACTTTAGTAGTGTACTATTTTGAAGTTTTAATATGACGTAATTTCATGCATGATTTTGGGAAGATTTTTGCGTGAACTTTCACTATATATAATAATGCTTTGAATTGAAAAGATTGAAGGAAAAAGGAAATCAATAGCTTGGTCAATTAATCAATATATTTTCTGCCTTGTTTTGCTTAAGAGAATAGAATTTTCAAATTGATAATAATCTATGATCAAATTGGGATTTTGGTAAAAATAATTGAATACTTCTTTAACTTTATATTATGAATCCTTAGAGAAATTTTATAAAACTTAAATGAGTTTTTTTTTTTTTTTATGCATGAACTGAATTGGATAATTATTGGGTTTCACATGTGAAAAATAGTCTGCTTTGTAAATGAGGTTGCATGGAGGTTATTCTTTAATTTTTATTTGATCATTTAATAAATTGACTAATTGTGATAAGTAATATGCTAAGTTGATTTGTAAGATATCTATGTGTATTGTTGGACTTCTAATGAGGTAAACTATGATAACCTCTTGTTTTATAATTAAGAACTCTTATTTGAAGGGTTGGGATACTAAGGGCATAAATTGATGAGTTAGTTACACTAAGTTAATGATTGGAACCTTATTTTGAAAATTTATATAGGGAATTGATATATGTATGATTTTTGTGATAGATTTTGTGAAAGTGGAAGGTTGTGGACCAAGGAAAGTCAGAATTATCACTCTTTTGTTTGAACCAAGGTAAGTCCCTATATCTCATAAAAAGTTTTTGTATGAATACTTTTAGAACTTTGTAAGTCCTTGCATCTTATAAAAAGTTTTTGTATGAATTGTTTTAGGACTTTGTAAGTCCTTACATTCCATGAAATCTCTTTATGCTTGATAAGTAAGTCCTTGCATACATAAAATCTATTTTGTGCACTTGACTCTATTATATTGTGATAATTTTGAAAAAAAACTTGTAAGTTCTTACATCTTATAAAAGCCTCTTTGTATAAATGGTTTTATGGCTTGTAAGTCCTCACATATGCATCCACAAAAATGCTTTATACATGATAAGAGCTTTTGTATAAGTTTATTTTGGAAGTGGAAAATCATTGTACATCTTGAAATTTGTTGCACATATTATAAAATGATTTATGCTTGTGATATTTCAGAAATGCCTCTATATTTGAAAAGTAAGCTCTTATCTACATGGAATATCTATGCATGAATCAACTTCCAAAAGTCTTCTTATGAACGTTATATATTTATGAATGTGGAGCCATGCATTAATTATTATGAACTGTTTATAGTTATCAAATTATGAGATTTCTTTCATACATATGTTTGCGAAAATCATAGCCTGAACTCTAAAATCATGAGCTCCAATTACCAATATCTTTCATATGAGATTTGGGATTATGAATTATGAAATGCCTTCTATGATTTTGAAAATGGTTTGGTCACTTATATGTGTATACTTGAATTTGGGAGAATATATGGGATTTTCAAAGTAATATCGAGATGGAAAATATTTATATGTTTTGGGAATAGGAATTGGATTTTGGAAATGTTTTGAGCTATTCGTTGAAGGAATACTATTATGTTGAGCTATTTGAATTATGAATGACGTTGAGTACTCAATGGAGGCGATACTCTTGAACTAACTCATATGAGATTGAGGAAATCTTTCGGTAGGTGGCCACCTCTAGAAGGTTAACACTTTCCAAATGAGATGATAGTACTTGTAGTTGAGTTGTCCTCAGTTAGCAGCATGGTTCCAAAGGAAAACGGAGCTACATAATTGAGTATTCTTATAATTTTTTGTCTAAAAATTATAAAATTATATATAAGGGTGGATAGCTATTCTTAGTCTTAATTTTGAGTAATTAATAAATTTAATTTATTATAAATTTTTCTTTCTTATTCATCCATTAATTATTCTTTTTGTATTTGTCCAAACTATTTAGGAGTGACAATTTGGATACCTTTGAAGGATATTCAAATCCATCGATGAATAAATGAATATTTATAATTAAAATTAAGTAAATAGATTTAATTAGATATCTATTTAAAATCAATAAATTTTATACACGTAAATAGATATCTGTAAAATCTATTTATATCTATTTAAATATAAAAAATTTATGTAACTTTCACAATTTGAGAAATAAGTCCTACCAATACATGAATCCCATTATTAATAGTTTTAATTAATAAAGGATAAGAAGATTATGATGATGTAATATTATTACAATATTACAATAAAATATTTAATTAACAATAAAATATTAATTTAATTAATAAATATTAATTAGTTTTAATTAATAAATATTTATTACAATAAAATATTTATTTATTTGATTTAATTTATATCTTTTATTACTACATAGGTCCCACAACTAATATATTTAATTAACAAAAGAAAAGTGATAAAATAAAATGTATTCTTATTAGACAAATCACTCTGTATATATATAATAGGAGTTGCGAAAGACTTCTGTTGTGACACATGCAACATCTACAACTCTCGTTGTGACAAGTATCAGCATCCTTGTTCACAATTGGTGCGTTGAATTTAAATGAATATTTTTTTAAAGAAAATATGAAAGGTGATTGACTCAGGTTAAGGTTACCTAATAAATAAACACTTAATAGACTTTTAAAAAATTGCAAAATCATAAATAAAAGTAAACACTTAATAGAGTTTTAGAAAATCGTAAAGTCATAAATAAAAGTTAACACTTAATAGGCTTTCATTTTGTTTTATGTTTCTTCATGCAACGTACGACCATCAAACTAGTATATATATAAATAAACAAATATAGATAAATGGATATCCACAATCCATTCATATAAATCTATTTATTAAATGGATTAAATTACATTTAATTCCATTAAAATTCAAATAAATATCCATTTTTCTACCTCTAAAACCACTACTCTCACAACAAATTTTGGTATATTTAAACATATACAAGTTATGTATCCTTCTTATAAATCTATTAGAATCCATCATAAGAACAATGGTTTGACCCCCCCCAGAAAAAAATTACGAAAAAAATAGTTGATGGATGAATAAAATTTTTTGATATATTATAAGATAAATAAAATAATTAATGGACCAAACTTGTCATTTACACTTTAAATCTATCTTTATAGTAAATTAGTTTCATATTTTTTTTAAATTTATAATAACTGTAATTTCATTTTATAATTGCTAACCAATAATTTTGCATGTAGTTTGGTCTCCATTACCACGCTATGGTGTAGACCAGCAAGTAGATAGCATTAAGATGGTTAAAATATTGAAGGATAAAAATAAAAATTTAAATTCCACATCATCATCATCTTCTTCAAAACTATAATGTCAGAAAAAATTCAAATCTTTATTTAAATATAGTGAAAGATTTAGAACAATCATTCTTCTTTGAAACCCAAATATTCAAGTTGAATCCTTCTTGTACTAGCATTACATAAAAGTTGTTAAGAATCAATAATCTATACAAACTCCTAAACGCAAAAACTGCTTATAAAATACTAACCATGTATAATTTCAGTTGAGTTCGGTCAAAAAATTAAATCACAAGGAAAAAAAAAAGTAACAACAAATCAAGAATTCTCCTATTGGACATCAATGAAACATCACAAGACAACTAAATAAATATATAAAATTGAACAACAATCAATTTAAGTACATCAATCAATTCTCATAGACTTCAACCACGCAAAAGCCTCAAGATTTTGCGAACTGACATCAACTTATCAAGCCACCATTTTATTTTTTGCCATTGCACTCCTGTTAGACTATTGAGTTTGATCTAGAGGTACATGAGATGGTGCTTGAACCACCATCGAGTAAAACCAAGACTAGCACACAGACGCAATTAAAATTAACGGTGGTTAGTTGCAAAATATTAGGTCAAGACTTGGTGAATGACCCAATGGGCATATTAGGACTTAGAATGTTCGAGATGGTTATAAGGCCTCGACCAATATTTGGACTTAAGGCTAGGCTCCAGATTAACTTAAATGTAGATCAAGGGATGCATTAGTAGACTTGCACTTAGCTGAGCACATATAGATCAATACAAGCATGCATGAGCGTGATTAATACATGGCCTTTGACTTGGCCTATGAAAATATAGCAGTGTCCTGATCCTAGAAGGAGTCTTATCCAATATGAAGTTTAAGGCCTTACCTTAAAGAATCCTTGATCCAACTGTGAAGATCCTAAAGCTTAGAGGATAAGGCCAAAAGTAGCAGAGCTTCAAAATGAGTCAATTTTTGGATAATTTGCGGACTACTCCAAAGAGACCTATAAATAGTTGGTAGTATCAACTGTAATCATTCATTTTGTAATCACAGAGAGATATACGAGAGACTAGTATAGGTTTTGTGAAAATCTAAAGTGGATTGTGAGTGTTTGTAGCTAAAAGTTGTCATTGTCTCTTGTAATTCCTTATTCTTTATTAATATAAGTTCAAAGTTGAATTGTGAGTGCCCGTAATTGTGGGTGTATTCTCCTTTCCCCTTTACTTGTACTTTTATTACATTACATGTGTAGGTTAGGTTAAGTAGTTTGGTCAATTTTGACTCACAACCCTTCCTAATTGCCAAGAAAGAACAAAAGTGCTACTCTCTCCAATTTCTCTCACAAGTGAATTACTAGTATCACCTTAAGGTAAAGTAAAGACAGAAAGTTTGAAACTTTTTGCAAATGAGTAGTACTTTTACCTCATTTTGTGATTAATTAATAGTTATTCATTAGTTTATTATCTCAATTCTATAGTAGTTTATTTATTTACTTGAGTTTAAATTATTATGTTCAATATATTTTTGAGTGTATAGTGTATTGAAATATTGTAAGAATGTTAGATGAATTGAGATTAAATATTATGGAGAAATAAATCTTATCATTCTTATTAAAACTTAAAAATCTTGTTAGTTATAATTACTTGTTAAAAAAATGTAGAAATTTTATTCTTTTAATATCATTATTTTGATAATTTTAGCTATTCTTAATTTATGGATATTCTATTTTAATTAAATGAAGTTTATAAATGTTACTAAAAATATGTTTTTTTTTCTTACTTAGTTGATGGAGAAATATTTCAAAAGTAAATCAACATTAGATCAATCGCATTCTACTTAAGAAACTAGTGAACAATGCCCAAAGAAAGTTCACACTGAAATCAATTTAGAAAGTCTTCCATTAGATCCAAGACTTCGTATTTCAATTATAAATTTTTCTTCTAATAATCATGATAATGTTCAAAGGAAATAGTTGCAAAATGAACCATGTCAACCACATAAACATGGTTTTCCACAAAGAAGTATGGGTAATGTGTTACATCAATTTCATCCAAGTTGGTTTGATGAGTATGGCAATTGGTTATATCTATGGATGTATCATTTTGCTTATGTTGCTATCTTTTTGGACAATATAATGGGAAAAAATGAAGTGGTGATTCATTTGTTCTTAAAAGATTTAATATATGAAATAAGAAAGAGAGATTCAAAATTCATGTTAGAGGTCTCAATAGTGCTCACAATCAAGCATCTAGAAATTGTGAAGATTTGATGAATCAATGTCAACATATTCAATCTATTTTGCTCAAACAATTAAACCAAGCTCAAATTGAATATTGTAATAAGTTGACTGCTTTAGTTGATTATATTAAATTTCTCTTGTGCCAATGGTTATTTTTTCGTGGTCATAATGAATCAGAGGAATAAAAAAATAGATGAAATTTTCTTAAGTTTTTATATTTTCTGGTTGATCATAATGAAGTTATCAATTATGTTGTTTTGAAGAATGATCCAAACAGTTTGAAATTGATTGCTTCTGATATTCAACGTGACATTATAAATACTACAACAAGTGAGACAACAAAAACTATTATTAATGATTTGGGAGATAATTTATTCTCTATTTTAGTTGATGAATCTCGTGGTTCGTTAAACAAGGAACAAATGGCTTTTATATTGCGCTACATGAATAAAAAAGGCTATGTAGTTGAGTGCTTCCTGGGTATAAAGCATATTCTTGATACTACTGCTTTGTCACTAAAACTAGCAATTGAATCATTATTTTCTAGGCCTAGATTTAGTTTGTCTAGATTACGTGGACAAGTTATAATGGAGCTAGAAATATGCGAGGTTAATTTAATGGTTTGAAAAGTTTGATTTTGAAGGAAAATAAGTTTGCATTTTATGTTCATTGTTTTGCTCATGAACTTCAGTTGACTCTTGTAGCTGTTGCACAAAACAAAGATTCTATTGCTTTACTTTTTCAGAATATTGGTACCTTAGTAAATGTTGTTAGAGCTTTACGCAAAGGCTATGCCATTCTTAGAGAAAGTCAAACTATCAAAGTTTTCGAGGCATTACTAAATGGTGAACTTAGAAGTAGAAAAGACTTAAATCAAGAAACGAGTCTCAAACATGCCAGTAATACTCGACAGGGATCTCATTATGGTGCGTGTCTCGACATCATCTATTGTTTTCATCTATTTTTGAGTATTTTTTTGGGTATAGTGCATATTCTCGATACTACTACTTTGCCGCTAAAACTAGCAATTGAATCATTATTTTCCAGGCCTAGATTGAGTTTGTCTAAATTACGTGGACAATGTTATGATGGAGCTAGAAATATGCGATGTTAATTTAATGGTTTGAAAAGTTTGATTTTAAAGGAAAATAAGTCTGCATTTTATGTTCATTACTTTGCTCATCAACTTAGTTGACTCTTGTAGCTATTGCAAAAAACGAAGATTCTGTTGCTTTGCTTTCTCATAATATTAGTACCTTAGTAAATATTGTTGGAGCTTCATGCAAAGGCTATGGTATTCTTAGAGAAAGTCAAGCTATCAAAGTTTTTGAGGTATTACAAAGTGGTAAACTTAGAAGTGGAAAAGGCTTAAATCAAGAATTGAGTCTCAAACAAGCTGGTAATACTTGACAGGGATCTCATTATGGTGCATATCTTAATATTATCTTATTGTTTTCATCTATTTTTTATGTGCTTGACAATGTGGCTGAATGTGGTTTGAATTCCCAAAAAAGGTTGAAACTCAATCATTATTGCAAAATATTTAATCTTTTGATTTTGTTTTCACCCTACATTTGATGGAGAGTGTATTAGGAATCACAGATGAATTGTTAAAAGTCTTACAAAGAAAAGATCAAGATATTGTGAATGCTATGGAATTGGTTGAAATAGCCAAACAATGACTACAAAGATGAGAGATGATGGATAGGATCTTTTACTAGTTGAAATTTCTTCATTTGTAAAAAGCGTGGTATTTTGATTCTTAGTATGGATGCTTTTATGTAGAACCTGGAAGATCACAACGTAAAACTTTCAAATTTGCATAATTATCAAGTTGATTTGTTTTATGTCATGATTGATAGACAACTTTAAGAGCTCAACAACCGATTCACTGAAATTAACACTAAATTGCTTCTTTATGTGGCTTGTCTCAATCTAAATGATTTATTTTTAACTTTTGACAAGGAGAAACTAATCTATTTGTTTATCTTTTAGAATTTTCAAGAGTAGATCTTATGGCACTTGATAGTCAACTTCATACTTATATCCTTGATATGCGTTCTAACCTTGTGTTTTGTAATGTCAAGAATGTTGGTTATCTTGTTGAAAAATTAGTGTAGACAAAGAAATATATTGTGTATCCATTAGTTTTTTTACTTATAAAATTGGCCTTAATATTACCGGTGGCGACTGCAAATGTTGAAAGAAGTTTTTCAATAATGAAGATAATGAAGAACAAATTGTGTAACCAATCGATAGTTTGATGAATGCTTGCTTGATTATATATATTGAAAAAGATATATGTAAAATTGTCCATAACGAAGCAATTATGTAACAGTTTCAAAATATGAAAAGTCATTTTGGACAATTGTAAAATAAATATAGTTACTTTTCTTATTTTATGTCTATATCTTTTTTCAGCTAGTTATTTATTGACCCCACTTAGATTTTTTTTCTAGATACACCATGACTTCCCTTCTTCTGCCACAACAGCAAACCTTCCTCCAAACCTTCTTTTGTTGTCTAATCCAAAATATTCACTTCGTTTCTCTCTTTAGATTTTTTGGGAAAATCCTAAATCTTGAAACTCCTGCTTCAAGTTCAATTCACCCCATGTCTTTCTTTCCTATTTGAAATTCAAAGGCTATCCATTTCTTTGTTTTTTCATTCATTTTCCATCTTAATTTTGTTTGCGTATTGCCATGGATACTCCTTTGCAGTTAAAATCTTCAAGAGAGGCACTGGTGTTTTCTCAGTTCAAGTACTTTATGCTAAATCATATGCACGCGGGTTGCCTCACGTCTTTCCATTGGAATTCTATGAGTAAATGGGATGACAATTTCTTCACAAATCTAGACACAACTGTAATTCTAATTTCACTTGAATAAAGCCTTTCTCGCTTTGTATTTGAAGAAAATACGACAGAAAGAGCTTGGGTGAAAGAAAGTTAAAGAAAACCTATTCTCTGTTACATTTGTATACAGAGTTGTTAATGAGAGACTGTTAAGCTGCTAATAATAATAATAATAATAATAATAATAATAATAATAATAATAATAATAATAATAATAATAATAATAATAATACGGGAAGGTCTTAATCTAAATCCACATCATTATCTATTAATATTTATTGATTAGACAAAGATACACTTCCTTATTCTTACTACCAATCAACTATGCCATTTTTTTTTTTTGCGTATATATAGATTAATTGCTTTAATAATAAATTATTAATAGAAGTTGAACAATTACTAAATATATTTTTTCTCTTAATGTGTATCCTCAATAATATCTTTTTTCTTTTAATAATTTAGAAGTCCTCTAATCTATAAATATGTAATCTATTAATAAAATACATAATATTAAAAACTAATAAATTAATGGTTTTTTAATTAAATGAAAATCTATATTATTATTACTATATACTTTCACAATTTTCACAAACTATAAAGTAAAAATTAGGAGAAATAAAACTTTCAATACATGATAAATATATGAAATTCAATTTTTGTACGAGTTATAATTTTTTAACAATTTAATTCGTATATAGTTTCGTGTACTTAGATTAATTTGATATTTATTCAAAAGATATAATTTTATTTAAAAATTTGAAAATAAAAAAAAAATGAAGAGTAAGGTTTTAAAATTAGAAAATGAGAAGGGTACTTTTGTCTAATATATATTAATAGATAGAGTGTGGATTTAGATTAGAAGGGTATGAATTTAGCCCCATACTACTACTACTACTACTACTACTACTACTAATAATAATAATAATAATAATAATAATAATAATAATAATAAATACCATGATAATATCATATTATTATCATTATTACTTAAAAAAGGAAAAATCTCTCTCTCTCTCTCTCTCTCTCTCTCTATATATATATATATATATATATATATATATATATATATAAGAGTTGTGGAATGCTCCTATAGCGACAATTGACAAAGTTCTATACTGACACATTGAGTTAAATTCAACAGAAGCTCTTGTAGGGATATGATAGAGTCCTATTCCAAAATCTATTAATTAGTACACAGACTCTTAATTTCTCTCTTGACCTAATAATGCATTAAATTAGTGCACGAATTCCAATGAAGGCCTCTCATCTTTTTATTTTATCAATGTAAACCTTTTTAATCAAACCAACAATAAGTAGGTGTCCTTTCACTGTTCCGCTACTTCTTTCTTCTCCACCCCTTTCCTTCTTTTCTACCGGAAAAAATCACCGCAAAAAATAGCAGGAGTAGCTGTGACACCAAGACACCAACTTTGGGATCTCTAATATGTCACTATAGTCTTAAAATAGATAGTGCAAACAAAGGAAATCAACTAGGAATGGCACTTGGGATGGCAGAAGTAGGGTATTTTTTTTACAAGCATGTCATAAGGTATAACCCAAAAAATCCCAGATGGTTCAACAAGGATAGGTTTGTTTTGAGTGCAAGTCATGGATGTCTGCTTCAGTATGTTTGCCTTCATCTTTATGGATTTCAGTTTGTTTAGGTACATGCTTGATTTTTTGGACTTTTGAATTTCTTTGATTTTCACTTAAATCACTATTTCTAAAGAGTATAAACTACTATATTTAGGAGTTTATTTGCTGAAATTTAGTGAATATCAAATGCTATATGATGTATTTTCTTTGTACCTTGCAAATGGCCATTGGCTTAGGCTTCCAAAACCAACCCTAGCAACACCCCCCCCACCCAATCAAAAAAACCATTGCAAACATCCTGCCACACTCTTCTATCAACGTCGCAAAGCATCAACGTCCAATTGCTCGAAGCGCCCAACTATGCTGCCCTGTAGCAATTGAAAAAGAGAACAAGAAATACACAAACAGATTAGAGCAAAGGCCTTTCTACATAGTAGTGCGTCTAGGAAAGAGGTGGATTACTGAAGGGAAGTACCGGAGAGGCCTTGGAGGAGCTTCATGGTTGTTGTTGGGAGTAGAGACCACCTCTCAGGGACACAATTCCCGATTTGATGAGTTGAGCATTGGGGTTTAAACGTGGGCGTTTTGGGCTGTAGCCATAAACCCTTGGCTCGACTATTTTCTGATTTCCATATACTAGACTGGCTAAGATTTACCATGGGTTTTGGGCTCTAAACCGGTCCACTTTTGGGTCGCATAAGCCCACGTGTTTGGATCCGATTTTTGAACTGTTTGATTTAGTTTTGGAATTCTTGGACGGAAAAATGGATCCTCTCATTGATATTCTACTAGGTAGAAGGCCAGAGGCTTGCTCGGGATCACTAATTTTTTTATTATATTGTATTAATTTTCTTAATTTTATAAAATTTATATTTAGTTTGACTTTTCTACTTATTAATTTGTTTATTATAAATTTTAAAGTATGGGATCTAAAATTTATTTAGATTTTTTATTTTTTATTCATGTGTCCAATTTAATTATTTTTTTATTCGAATTTTATATTCAGTTTGATTGAATTTTTTTTCTATTTTCATGGAATAGCTAGGTAAGAGGCTGAGCGTTACTCGGGAGAATTTTTTTTTTATTGATTCACATAATATTTTTGTTAATGTTGTTTTTTTTTTTTTTGCATGAATATTTTTATAACATAATCTAATCTAGAGATTACCTTGAAATATTTACCAAATATTTGTCAATGTTTTTTTTTAAATCTTTGATAGAGACAAAACTTTGTATGTATTGTTTCATATTTAACCAATATTTTTTTTAGTCAATTTTATTAAAGACTTTTTTTTCCTAATCAAATTTTTTTTAGAAAAATAGGCTCCACGTTAGGTATGTTTGCAAAAAGTGTTAAGATTAATATATTTTTAAAATTTTTTCCCTGTCTGCCAAAAGTGGGTTTCTTTTTTCTTTGATGCAATTAATTATATTGTTTGTTTGGTGTTTTCAAGTGATGTATGTGATCCACGTACATCACTATGCTTTCTGAACATGGAATTTGAAGGACTGAACATGGATCTGAAAGGTGGGTTGCATTCAAATCCTACAAAGGTAAGTTATTTTGATTAAAAATTTTGATCTTTGATTGTTTAAGCCATGTCAAGATAGAGTGTTTTATTTAGGACATTTTTGAATTTTATGTAGTTTCAGAAGAATAGAAATTTAGTTTTTCCTACTAGGATGTATGTGAATATGTGCATGTATGATATAACTATTTTGAAGTTCGATCGAGTTAGGAGTTTTAATTTTATTTTTTTTAAGTCCCTTCTCATAGCAAAGTAAGATGAAATAAGTAGTTATTGAGTGTAATTTGTCAAGGAGTTAGTTGTTTTTGTTCTTCAGAATTTGGATGGTGGGTGTGCATGTGCTTTTGGTTGTGGTTGTGGTTTCTTCAAGAGAAAAATAGTACTTGCACCATATATTTTGTAGAGGTAAAGGGAGAATGGGGGGGGGGGGAACAAGGCCAAAGCTTTTAATGATCAAACAAGAGAAAGAACTTCTACAATTGAAAACAATGCAAGAAGCAATAGTCAGAGACTAAGAAATGGAAACAAGACAAGCAAGGACATGTGGTAATGTTGAAGAATGTTTAGAAAAAGAGTGTTTTTATTCATTTTGGATTTATGATACGAAAAGACTCAAGAAGTGGGGTAGTGATGCAGATCAGAAGATGTAATATGCTAAAGTAGAAGGTTTAACCATTCACTGTAAAATCCATTTTTCGCCATGATTATGGTCCCAGAAACCTAAAAGACAATTGCTCTTCCAATCCTTTTTATGGATCATTTTTATGTTTGAAATTGATACTGATTGACTTACACACCTGTTTATATGTCCAAAGGAATTATCCTTGCAACACTTAAGCCATCTGAATTAGCTTATGTGCAAGTGTTTTTCACATTTTAGTTTCTTTTTCTTAACTTGGCATGTTGTGGCATGTTGTGCTTAAAATTAAATTCATAATATCAAATCTCAATACTTGCTTGGAGTTGGTTGATGTATGCATGGAGGTTGGCCTTCCATATGATGCTCTTAACATTCTTACAGGATTAGGGCAAGAAGCTGGTGCTTCTTTGGCATCTCATTTCTATGTTAACAAGGTGTACTAAATTTTTCCTTCCATGCTGTGCTTTGTATTATGACTTGAATGTATGTCATACAGTAAGAACTACCTAATGATAACAGATTGCATTCATTGGAAATAGTGCTACTGGCAGTAAAATAATGACAGCTGCTGCTCAACTTTAAGAAGTTGGCTATAGATGCCAACTTTAAGATTGTGCCTTTATATTCTATTTAGGTTTGTTTGTACTAAAAATCATGATTTTTTGGGGAAGTTTATGGCTATGTGACTATCTAAGGTTGGTTGTGCGCAAAATTTTTAGCTTTGTTTTTTATATATGTGCTTATATGTTTGTGTATAATTTTTTTATCAAGTAGTTCTATGTATACTTACCTTATAGATGCAATAGATATGCAAGCTCAGTGCAAGATTTTGAAATTTGTGGCAGTTTGCCTTTTGATATGAATTATGTAACTATTTGCTAGAAAATATATTTTGAAGTTTGCATTTGGTTTTCTTGATCAATTGCCAAGTTGAATCTAACTTCTGTTGATTTTTAGATGCTCCATTTGAAGTTTGTCCTGGTTGTTTTTGAGTGAATTGGTGAAATAGTTTCTACTAGTTTTTGAATTCTCAGTGTATCCTAAAGTGAAAGTAAGAGGGAAACAAGAATATGATGATTAGTATGACTTTGGAACCAGATCCTTACAGTCTTTAAATGCTCAGATTACTTAGTTGTTAAGTTGTAGTGATAACTAGATATTATCTCTGGCTGAAATTTATGTGGTTTTGGTAGCCTTTGTGAAATGCTACAAGTCTCATTTGATACGCTATGTGCAAATATATGCAGTTAGGAGTAATCTACTAGGAGCAGAAACAAATAACATTCACTTTTGTGGTGAATACATAGTTACGGCTGACATTGAACACAAAATAAAGTAGTTGGTAGCGATAGATAAACAATGACATTTTCTTTTTTTTATATGACATGGCATGTTCATATCTTGATGGTGAAACATATTAATGGAGCGATTGATTAGTGCAAGAGTGAACCCTATACGTGCTTCTTCCATAAAGGAAAATGCTATTTTTCTGGCTACTTTTTTTTCTCGGGTGAAGAAAATTACTTTTGGTAGTAATATTGGGAAAATGAGAAATCTCATGTCATTCACTTCAGTTGCTGCCTCAATTCAGCTACTAGAGGCCTCTAAACTAGATTTCTTTGATAACACGTTGCCATCCAAGGATAATATTGAAGATCCAAGAGAAACTATTGATGCAAATGATAATTTAGCTACAGAAGAAAAAGATTTGGCTGGAGTGTATTTGTTTGCCTTTCTATATTTGTTGACTTAATTTGGTATCATTTTTTGCTTAGATGAATTTAATTCACGGTGTTGATCTAACTGATACAAGCTTTCGTTGAATTTTTTAGAGGTCCTTGAGGTGTGGCACAACGCAGATGAAATTTGCTTTAATGTAGATAGTACAGTGTGCATAGATGATGGCATTGATGAACTTGTTGAATTCTGTGGAACTGGAGAGGACGTTGCAGAATGGACTGTTTGGTTAATTTTTATAAATTTTGATAGTGATTATTAAAGTTTCAATTGTAGTGTTCTTAATTTCATCTATTATCGGGTTATTTTTGCTTTTTCAGGGCAATGGGTGGTTCTGTAGCTTTTGAAGAAGCATTGGCTTTGAGGTTATCTCTATTGAAACCTTTATCAGCCCAAGTCTAGAAATTTCTTGAGGAGAGACCTCCTAGGCAATAAATTCAATTTCATTATTAGAAGCATCTTAAAGCATTTGTTTGTTTTGGTGATTTAGGATTTTAGTTTGGCCATGTTTTGTCTAATGTGGCAAATGAGTAGGTGTTGGAAATTCAGTCATAAATAATTCATATTAAACAAGTGAATGGCCATTGCTCTAATTGAAGAATAGTTTCATAGAATGCCCTTTTGAACTTTCCTAGCAACGGTTGCTAAGGTATTTTTAAATTTTCCTGCTAATTTGATTAGTTAGGAAAATATTATGATATGGGGTCCAATCACCTTAAAATGCCGCAAAAAGTCAGCAATTGCCAATTAAATTTTAAAATATTAAAACTTTAATCAATAAAAATTACATATTTGACAGTTGTAGATCAATATCAAGAGATGTAATATGAATTCATTATAAGCAAAAAAAAAAAAAAAAAGACAACAAACTAATCTGATACAATTCAATTTTAAAGTAAACAAAAATTTACAATACATATTTTTGCAAAAATTCATTTCACCAAAATAAAATATAACCGGATCAATACTCTAATACAACGACCAACTTAATAAAAAGAAAGGAAGAAATAAACCGTTGGTGACTTCTTGAGGTGGGAAAGAGAATAGAGGAGGAAGTTGGTGGAGAGGATTTGAAGTGGCCTCCCACTGGGATCTCATCCTTAGCCCTCTTGGGGATAAGATCATCCCCGATCTTAGCCCACAAACTGGGAAATGGAGGCCCAATAAATTAAGTAGAAAGGGGAAAGAAAAAAAAAAATCTAAACCTAATTTGAGAAATAAAGTAAAAGAAAAGGGAAAAAAATTATAGAGAGAAATTTGATAACCTCACAAATTTAAAATCAAACTCATAAAAAGACATAAAATCATAAAATAAAATTCTAAAAAAAAAGGAATAAAACATAATAAGTAGAACATTAATAATTATGCTCTTAGTGTATATAATAAGATTGATCCTTAATGAGTCAAATGACTTTAGACATTCGGGTGAAATGTCCCCCTTGAAGTCAATATACTTCTACCTTTTATTATTAAACAATAAAATAAGTAAAGAGTATCAGAGATAATGACAAAAAAGTGATTGTTACAACTCAAACTATAATAAGATATATTTTATTTTCAAAATATATCCAAGGTGAATTGTAATACTCATTTGCGATTATTATTATACAAAACTTCAAATTCCAATCACATATTAGATTATTCAAATTACATATTTTATTTTAGTAAAATATTTTTAAAATTTTAAGATTAAAGATTTTGAATAGAAGGGTGCCTATGTGGTTTATAACCAATAGAACAACAGAGAGCAATAAAATTTATGACAAAAGTGTAATTGATAGGCTTTTTATCATTGTGTGGTGAAATTGTCCTATTCTTCATTCTTCATATTTTAAATTTTAAATGATAATTTAAATACTTAATTATGAATATCATTTGTTTTTATACAATCAAATATTTTTTATATTTTACATTAAAAATAAAAAATAAAATCACTTAAACCTAAAAATGGTAACTCTCCTAAATTAATACTATGTTTGATTCGCAAAGGAGGAATGGAAGGGAAAGAGAACTTTTACTTCAATCAAATGGAATAAATCTAATTTGCTTCCATTTTATTTGGTTGGAATGGAAGGGAAGTAAATGATGATTTATATCCTAATATATCTAAATTTAGACTGATTATTTTACTGAGTAGAGGGGGAGTTCTCTCCCTCCTAATTTAATTCCCCACAATCTTTATTTCTTTCTTAACCAAACAATATAATTCACTCATTTATATCCAGATTTACATCCCCTCTACATTTCCTCTCTCTTTTGACCCAGCCAAACATACTGTAAAAGTCATAATTTATTTTTTTTAGAAAACTTTGAAAATGTTTAACCATTTACTATATCTTAAATTATGATAATACATTCCTAAAATATATTAATAATATTTTTTTTTACAAATATATAATCTTATCATCCTTATCCTATTTAAGTAGGGAATTCTCGACCACTCGGCTAGGCCTCGAATTAAATAGAAAAATTACCATTCTTATAGATGAACTCTATATTATTTTTTTTAGATACACTACATTTAAGAAAAAAAAGATAAACTACATTAATAGTTTGTGTTTCTATTTGATTATTGTCAGTTATAGATTATAACCTCACACTTCACATATCGTAAGTTCTCTCCTAATGATTCTTTATTAGATTCTCATGGAAGTATAAAACAAAATATATAGACACACACACACACTCTCTCTCTCTCTCAAATTGTATGATCCTTCGCATTTGCAATCTTGTGCTGTACAAGTGACCTTGTAATAACTTTGCAGCAATGTAGACGAGTGAATAGGTTAGTTTTGCAGACAAAAGTTAAAAAATTTCATAAAATAGCTTCAGTGGTTTTTTTATTTTAATGCATTAAAGGAACCACACACCCCTCCCACCCTCCTCCCCCCGCCAAAAAAAAAAAAAAAAGTTACTTTCACTGAATGTGTTCGTGATAATTTGATTATACATGATTGTGAAAGTCCACCAATATCCCTATCTTTTTACAGAATATTCTTAATTTTTATTGTTAAAATTGGTGATTATGGGCCTATAGTCCCTTAATAATAAGTTTCATACCATATCAAAGAATTATCCCAGTGTGTGCCCTCAGTTGAACTCCATAAAAATGGATTGACCAAATTTCTCCAATTAATTTGAGGGACTAAGTTAAGAACTTTAAAGCGAAGGACCAAATTGATTTTCTTTTTCATGTTTTGAAGAAACTATTTGACACTAATCAATAAACTTACGATGAATCAAATAAGCTGCACATTATTGGTAGCCATCTTTAGAATAATAATAACATATTTTACAAAGGTTGAACCAAAGCAAAATACCATTAGCTAGCTAGGCACCTTTATTTGTTTCAAGCACATAACATATGAAGAACAGAAAGGAAATAATGATCAATGGTTCTTACGGGTATATGTCCCTCGACCAATTCTATTTCCTGATCACTCTTTCTTAGCAACTTGTTCTTGTTCCTCTTGAACAGTACTTCCCGTGATTGGAAATTTAGTGCTTTTCTTGTGGAAGTAATTCATGAGCCATATAGCTGAATTCTTTGGATATCTTGCAAAGTTGTTCTTGTGATCAATGTGCATGATACCAAAACGAACTGTGTAGCCATGAGCCCATTCAAAATTGTCCAACAATGACCAGATAAAGTAACACTTCACATTTAGACCATTATTACCAAAAAAAAAATTAAAAATTAAAAAAAAAACAATGCGAAATTAATTTTTCTGGACAAATAGAACACTAAATACTCTAAAATCCTAATTTTACACAATACTTCCACTTCTTAAATGAAGAACAAGGAAAAATTACTCAATGAGAGTATATTTGTATTGAGAATTCAATACTTACTCAATTGCTTGTTGGATATTCAAGAGATGGTCTTGGAGATACTTGATTCTAGTACTATCAATACGAGCTTCAGAAAGTGTGAAGTTAAGATCATTTATTTCACTGACTCCTACATACAAATAAAATAAACAATACAATTATGTCTTTTTAAACAGTTGCAATCAATTTTATACTATTTTTTTTAAATTGTATATAGATGCAATATTGCTTTAACATATGTACATATACATACATACATACATTGTGTGTAATACAGCTTCAACATATATTTATCTTTATTAATTAATCAAGATATTCTATGTAAATTTATTAACACCATTCTCCGTGATATAAATAAGTGGATCCTCGTAAGTTTCTTTGATATAAACCAATAATTTGTAAATCCCTTCAGGATAAATATACAACCAATCTGATCCAGCCTGGAAAACAAAACCAATGCAAATTTAAATCCAAAATGGAATTGTAAAATAACATTATGACTAAACCAATTCATATTCAATAGAAACAATTATAGTCCTACCTTGGGACCAATTGGTATCCCATTCCTTTCAGCTGTAAAACAAAAACGAAACGAACCAAACAAAGAAAATCGAGAATGCAAATGCAGCAAAAAGTACTATTTTTTTCGTTTCAAAATAAATGTCGTTATTACACAAATTGCATAGATTAAAAAAATTTTAACGTCTACTATAGAGTTTTTATTAAAAAAAAAATTGAATTACTCATATTGGAAATGTTAGTTGTTTTAAATTATTATGTGTGATCCGAATTGATGACCTAATCCGAAATTTTGAGAGCACGATCCGGGAGGGGAACTTTTTTGATGGATTGTAAGATTAACTCCCTCTGTAACAGTTCTCTAGAAAATAATAAGAAATCTCTCCCTACCCATAGACGTATATCACATTGACCGAACCACATAAATATTGTTTATGCTTTAATTTTTCTTACTTTGAATTCCTTTAATTATTGTTGTTTTCTGTAACAAGAAATTATAGAGTCGTTTTAAAATTTTAAAAATAATTAATTTTATAGTTTAGTAGAATAATAAATAACAAGAATATAATTGTAAAAAAACACTAATAAATACCGTCTTCATTCCATAAAATGACAACTAATTGGAAATACAAAAGTTTCTATAAGTGATAGGTATTTTGAAATGAAAGAAGTATTTAAAAAAAAAGGTTCAAATCCTGGGGTGAAAATAATTTAGAACTTACTTGTATAGGCAACTTGCGAATCTAGATTGTCACCTAATAAGTTGTTTGCTTTGGTTGAGTTTGACGATGCATTAGTTACATAAATAGCAGTGTAGTAATTCAAGCCAAGAAAATCATATGATCCTTTTAGCTTTCTTAGATTGTTCGGCTGAAAACTTGGGAAGACGTTGTCCAACTAATCTTTTCATGCTTTCTGGATAATCTCCAGTTGTTAGGGGCTCCATGAACCTGAAAAGAACAAGATAATAACGGAAGAATTTTCAAGAAACAAGAAACGTAGGCAAAAGTAGAGTTCTTGACAAAAAATGAAAGGGAATTATGTTAGAAATCTTCATAAGAGGTAAAAGTCCAGCGGCCAAGTATGACGACCATAGTTTGATTTCTAGAATATAAAAAAGAGGGGGAAAAGTGTAGAAGGACTTGCCATCCCAACATGAAATCAAAACCTCTTGTTGCAGCTTTTACATCACTATCACTAGTGTTGTTCAAAGGCTCCATCCAGTATGACAACAGTGTGATTCCAATCTTGCCATCTTGAGCCTCCTGCAAAGGTGCAAGTGAAATGAATCTGTTGTAAAGAGTTGTATTGATTTATAATATATAGGTAATTGAGCATAAGAAAATAGAAACAAAACCTGGAATTTGGATTTGTATAACTCAACGGCGGCAGCATGAGCTAGAAGTTGATGGTGAGAGACCCAATATGGCTCTGTGTCTGGATTTCCATTGCTGCCAATGTGTTGTGATGTGGAAGCAGAATAACTACTTGGGGCAATGGGATGGGCGCTTAAGTGCTCGGAAGAAGTAAGCTGGTGGCCTCGACCAGGCGCGTGGGTTCCTGACCTATATCCTCTGATGCTAAACATCCATGGTTCATTTAGTGTAATCCAATGTTTGCCTCGATCCCCGAATTCGCAGAAGCAAAGTTCCGCATACTCACAGAAGTCACCGCTGAGTAAATGATCAATCATAGCCCGATCAAGAAAATGGTAAACTTGGTGCTTGAATCCAAAATTTGTGGAATTAGACACATATATTACTTACATAATTTTAGGACTCAAAAAGCCACCGTACTCATCTTCTAAGGCTTGGGGAAGATCCCAGTGGAAGAGAGTTACAAATGGTTGAATCCCTGTGATCATATCATTAAATGATTCAATAAAAACGTTGGATTTGAAATCATTGAAGAAGCGGTTAGATGATAAAATATGTGTTTGGGACCATTAGCGAGGAGCTCGTCTATGAGATTGTTGTAGTAGTTAATTCCTTCTCTGTTTACGCCGCCATAGTTCAATCTTCCACCTGAAAATTTCAAGAATAGGAGAATGTTTGGTTAAATAATATATATATATATATATGTGTGTATGTATGTATGAGATACGATTAAAGGGTTCATTTTAAGAAAATAAATTGTTTAGATTAGTTGAAGAAAATAAGATAGGGGAGGTATTGTTGGATCGATCAAGGATATAATTATTGACTCTAGTAATTGCGATTAGACTAAGAGTGCAGTTACGTTCTTTTAGTGGAGTGGAATGTAATTAATAAATTATTTTTATTTACAAAATAATTTATTGGAGTTTAGTCTAATTGTATCTGGTCAGGTCCCTTCAGTGGCTCCTAATTATGGAATAATAATAAATTATAATTTGTTTATAATTTATTAATAAAAATTACAGAAAATAAAAAAAACATATTTTAGATGGAATCACTACAGGAAAAATCGCGATTTGCGACGAATTTTTTGCGACGGCTTCAATACCGTCGCTAATAGCGACCAATTTGCGACGATTTTCAAACAAGTAGTGAAGGAAAAAGAGTACACTATTCTATATGTCTATTTATTACTCCCCCTGATGAGATGATTCCTTTAAATCTTTAAACCGACGCATACCGATTTTATATCTCAACTTTTCAAATGTTGCAGTCGGTAAAGTCTTCGTGAAAATATCTGCGAGGTTATCACATGACCGAATTTGTAGCACATCAATTTCACATTTCTTACGGAGTTCATGAGTAAAGAAGAATTTTGGTGAAATATGTTTTGTCCGATCTCCTTTAATATATCCTCCTCGTAATTGAGCTATGCAAGCTGCATTGTCTTCATAAAGAGGAGTTGGAATATCTTTGATTGATGATAATCCACAACTTTCTCGGATATAATGAATCATGGATCTTAGCCATACACATTCTCGACTTGCTTCATGAATGGCTATAATTTCGGCATGATTTGAAGAAGTAGGCTGCTATAGATTGTTTCGTAGAACGCCATGATATAGCGGTATTTCCACATGTAAATAGATAGCCCGTTTGAGAACGTGCTTTATGTGGATCAGATAAATAACCGACATCTGCATAACCTATCAATGTTGGATTGGTTTTATTTGAATAAAATAATCCGAGATCAATTGTACCTTGGAGATATCGAAGGACTTGTTTAATTCCATTCCAATGTCGTCGTGTTGGTGAAGAACTAAATCTTGCTAATAAATTGACGGCAAAAGCAATATCGGGTCGTGTATTATTAGCAAGATACATCAATGCACCAATTGCCTTTGAGATATGGTACTTCGAGGACCAAGGAGTTCTTCATCATTTTCTTGAGGTCGGAAAGGATCTTTATCCACATTTAATGATCGGACGATCATTGGAATACTCAATGGATGTGCTTTGTCCATGTAAAATCTTTTTAGCACTTTTGTTGTATATGTTGATTGATGAATAAATGTTCCACTCTCCAGATGTTCAATTTGTAAACCAAGGCAAAATTTGGTTTTACCAAAATCCTTGATTTCGAATTCTCTTTTTAAATAATCAATTGTTTCTTGGAGCTCTTCGGGAGTTCCAATAAGATTAATATCATCAACATATATAGCTAATATCACAAATTTAGAACCAGATTTCTTAATAAAAACACATGGACATACCTGGTCATTTTTAAATCCCGCTTTCAATAAATATTCACTAAGGCGTGTGAACCACATGCGCCCAGTTGCTTCGAGGCCATATAATGATTTACGCAACTTGATGGAGTAATTTTCACGAGGATAATGTTTATATGCTTCGGGCATATGAAATCCTTCGAGGATTTTCATGTAAACATCATTTTCTAAATTTCCATACAAGTAAGCGATGACAACATCTAATAGGCGCATATCTATCTTTTCATGTACTTGCTAAGCGATAAGATATCGGAGTGTAATAGCATCAACAACAGGAGAATAAGTTTCATCATAATCAATACCTGGTCTTTGTGAAAAACCTTGGGCTACTAATCGCGCTTTATATCGAACGATTTCACTCTTTTCATTGCGCTTTCGCACAAATATCCATTTGTAGCCAACGGGTTTTACACCTTACGGTGTTCGGACTGCGAGTCCGAAGACTTCACGTTTTGTCGGTGCATTTAACTCCGATTGAATCGCATCTTTCCATTGCGGCCAATCTTTTCTATGCCGAGCATTCATCAAGCGATATTGGTTCGGGATCATCATTATCCTGTGTAACATCAAGAGATATATTGTATGCAAATATATTATCAATAACGAGTTTCTATCCGATTCCAACTTCTCTAGGAAGTGGTATAATTGATAGAAATTTCGGTGTTACTTTCATCAACTTACGGTTCTTTGTCATCGGTTCTCTCTTGGTCTTTATCATTCTTTTCTTCAATATGATCTTACGGATCATTTAATCCTCTTTTCTTTCGAGGATTTTTATCTTTAGAACCAAGAGGTCGGCCACGCTTACGGCGTGTTTTTGACTCGACGACTATAGGTATAATATTTTGTTCTGCTTGGAACTTCAATTCGAATAGGAGCATTTATAGGTTGGAATATGCGATTTTGTAACTCTTACGGAGTCAACAAAAGCGTACGGCATTTGATTTGCAATGCTTTGCAAATGAATTATCTTTTGAACTTCAAGTTCACATGCGCTTGTGCGCGGATCAAGATAATTTAATGATGTTGTCCAAGCAAGATCCTTTTTATCTTTGTTTTGGTTCTCCCCTAATTTAGGGAATAATGATTCATCAAAATGACAATCGGCAAATCTTCGTTGTGAATACATCTCTGTCGGGGGTTCAACATACACGATAATAGAGGGAGAATCATATCCAACGTATATCCCCTTTCTTCTTTGAGGACCCATCTTTGTACGTTGGTTTGGTGCAATTGGAATATATACGACACACCCAAAAATTCTTAAATGAGCAATATTTGGTTACGACCCAAAAGCCAATTGCAAAGGAGAGAATTTATGATAACTAGCTGGTCTTATACGTACAAGTGTTGCGGCATGTAGAATAGCATGTCCCCGAGCGAGATGTTGGGAGATTTGTTTTCATTAATAATGGTCTAGCAATTAATTGTAATCGTTTAATCAAAGATTCGACAAGACCATTTTGTGTGTGAACATGAGCTACGAGGATGTTCAACATTAATCCCAATTGACATGCAATATGCATCAAAAGCATGTGATGAAAATTCACCGACATTATCCAAACGGATATTTTTAATGTGATGGTCAGGAAATTGTGCTCGTAATTTAATTATTTGAGCAAGTAATCTCATAAACGCCGGGTTGCGAGTAGATAATAAACATACATGTGACCATCGGGATGATGCATCAATTAAGACCATAAAATATTTGAACGGTCCACATGGTGGATCAATAGGTCCACAAATATCTCCAGTGAATCCGTTCGAGAAATGTAGGACTTTCGGCTCCTACTTTTACTGAGTGATGGTTTAACAATTAATTTTCCTAGGGAACATGCGGTACATGCGAATTTTTCTGATGTTAATATCCTTTTATTTTTAAAGGATGACCATGTGTATTCTCAATGATTCTTCTCATCATGGTAGATCCAGGATGACCCAACCGGTCATGCCAAATGCTAAAAGTAATAGGATCGGTAAACTTACGGTTTACTAGATGATGAATTTCAATTGTACGTATTTTTACAAAATATAGACCGAGTAGAAAAAGACGGCAGTTTTTCTAATACCGATTTCTTACCCAAATGCATTTGAGTAATAAAAAGATGCTCAATCCCATTTTCCTCATTTGTTTCAACATGATACCCATTTACTGCGGATATCTTTAAAACTCGATAAATTTCTTACGGATTTTGAGGAAAATAGTGCCTTATCAATAATAATTGTTGTTCCTTTAGGCAACAATATACTAGCTCTTCAGGAGCCCTCAATTACATTTGCACTACCGTTTATCGTATAAATATTTATTTCTCCCATTTTGAGATCGAGAAAAATATTTCTCATTTTTTAGTATGGTGTGTGTAGTTCCACTATCAATAATGCATACATCATCATTAACAACAACCATATGAACACAAATATATATATGCAAACGTAAATATTATTAGAATAGAATGAAAATGAAAATACAAAAATATCGGGGTGAGGCTTTAGTTCTTTTGGACACTTGCCATCACCAATTAAATGGTCTATCCTACCGATACGGGTGTTCAAAAAAATCCGATACATCCATATGGGTAATATTGATATTAAGATCTTCAGGATCAATATCATCATCCTCAGCATTATTTATTGGATGTTGAGAAAAATTTGCTTCCACATTTTTATTTTTCAATGAAGCTTGATACAATTCAACTAAATGCTTAGCCGTACGACAGTTTCGTGACCAATGACCTTTCATGCCACATCTATAACATATATCCTCATGCTTTTCTTCAATTTCTTTTTCTTTTCCCTTATGATCTTTTCTGTTCCACTTCAGGTGGCCAGTATTTCTCACAGTTTGATTATAATTGTGATAAGGGAAATATCGAGCGTGTCTACGACCATAACCACGACCACGGCCACGGCCATGGCCACGACCACGACTATAACGATGGCTTACGCTAGAGCCAACGACATTCACTTACAGGAGTCTTTGTTGAGCCGATTGAGTGCGGCTTCATGATTTCTCAATAATAACTCATTATTCTTCTCTGCAATGAGGAGGGCGATAATTAAATCTGTAAATTTTGTATACCCCTTTTCTCGATATTGTTCTTTGCGGGACAATATTTGAGGCATGAAAGGTGGAGAATGTCTTCTCCAACATATCTTCATCGATCACTTTTTCTCCGCATAATTTTAATTGAGATGTAATTTTATACATTGCGGAGCTATATTCATTCACGGTTTTAAAATCTTGCAACCTCGGGTGCAACCATTCATACCGTGCGGTGGGTAGTACGACCATCTTCGGGTGGTCAAATCTTTCTTTTAAATTTACCCACAGGACATATGGATCTTTTTCGGTAAGATATTCCATTTTCAAATTTTCATCGAGATGACGACGAATAAAAATCAAAGCTTTAGCCTTGTGTTGTGCGAGATGCACTATTATTTGCTTGAATAGTTTCACTAAGGCCTTCGACATTTAGATGCATTTACGCATCGAGAACCCATGACATATAATTTTTTCCAGAAATATCAAGGGCTACAAATTCGAGTTTAGCGAGATTAGCCATAGAGATCAATAAATGCGTACTGTCTTTTGGTTTTGTTAACGGCGAAACTCGTGCTTAGTCTTCGGCTTTTGTACCGGTAGAGACTCGTGCGATAACGTGTTATAAAATTAGGGTAGTGTTAGAATAAAATCTACACACTACACACTAAGAAAACTCTAACTATTCTTTGCACAAGAATTTCTCTTCAAACTTCTCTCTTTCTTTCTCTCACAATTCTTTCTCTAATCTTTCTTTCACTAATCTTTCTTTCACAAAATAATGGTGTATTACAAGCTTAGAGAATAGCTCTATTTATAGAGCTCTAATTAGTGGAATACATCATGGCATACATCATCTTCCACTAATCTCAATTAGTGGTGTCTCCACTAAATGGTGGACATCCATAAAAATCTTCTATAATAATTCACATAAATCCATAATTAGTGGAGCCTCCACTGATTAATAAAGATTCCAATAATTCATAACAATATATGTGTGTGTGTGTGTGTGTGTGTGTGTGTGTGTGTGTGTGTGTGTGTGTGTGATACGATTAAAGGGTTCATTTTAAGAAAATAAATTGTTTAAATTAGTTGAAGAAAATAAGATAGGGAAGGTATTGTTGGATCGATCAATGATATAATTATTGACTCTAGTAATTGCGATTAGACTAAGAGTGCGGTTACGTTCTTTTAGTGGAGTGGAACGTAATTAATAAATTATTTTTATTTACAAAATAATTTATTGGAGTTTAATCTAATTGTATTTGGTCAGGTCCCTTCAGTGGCTCCTAATTATGGAATAATAATAAATTATAATTTGTTTATAATTTATTAATAAAAATTACAGAAAATAAAAAAAATATTTTAGATGGAATAGGATAAGTGGAAATAGTTATATCCAACTATACTTTTCTTATTTTATCAAGACTCGTATTTTGAGATAAAGTCATTAATACATATTGTATTTTGGAGATACGTGAAATACATCGTTATTGTTCTCTTAGTTATTTCTCTCAGTTTTGTGTGAGTCCACCCTCAATAAAGAGGGAAAAAAATACGATTAGCAATTTTCTGGTCCAAGGAGATTATATTGAAGAAGACTTGGGGGTTTGGAGCATTACTAGAAGGCTAAAGACTTCAAGAATCGTATTGGTGAAAACGATATCTACAAAGGTATGATCCGTTTTCACGTATTCTCAAGGTTTAATCTAGTTGACACATAAGCATGTCGATCCTATTCACTAACAATTGGTATCAGAGCCAAGTTTTGATATGTGTTTATGTGTGAAGATTAAATCTTTTATGCATATATTTAGTTGAGCGGTATAGGAATAATGCATTTATATTCATGGTGAATGATTTGATTAATTCTATTTACTAACAATTGGTATCAAAGTCAGGTTTTGATATGTGTTTATGTATTAAGATTAAATCTTTTGTGCATATATTTAGTTGAGCGGTGTAGGAATAATGCATTTATATTCATGGTGAATTATTTGATTAATTCTATTCAAAATAATTTTATGGCCATAGTTTTTTATTCGGTGAATATGTATAAGTATTATCAAGTCTTGTAACAAAAGGAGTGAATTACGTCTCCATGTTTCCCTTTTGGTTTATTTTATTTTTATGTTATTTAGAAGAAAAAAAGAAATGTACTGAAGCTCGCGGACGAAGAAGGCACACAAGTAATTGGCAGAGGAATTTCAATTTCGTCAACAGATTGTGCGTCGTGGAATTTGCAGCCAAAATTGTGCACTGCTGGGCCGTGCGCCATAGTTGTTGGTGCTGGGCTGACCCATTATTGGGTCAGCAGATCCAACAGCCAAATGGCTAGCCTAGTGACTGGGCTAGCCTTGGAACAACGGGCTTGCACAGCCTTGCCTAGAAAATTGCACAATGGGCTGGCGCTGGGCTCCCATTTTCTTTAATCAAAATAAAATGGGAGAAAGTGGTTAAGGTGGGATTTGATTCCAAGACTTCCGACTTGGAAGTGCAACATTATAACCACTAGTCCACTGCAAAACATGTGGCTTAAGGTTGCTGCTACAAATTAATATTGCAGAAGATTGAAGTTAGCTATTTTGTTAGCCAATTATTATTTTCAATTGTAATTTTGCAATTTTACTTCTAAGTGTAGGTTGGCCATAAAATTATTTTTATTTTATAGTCCTTACTATTTAATTTTGATTGAATTATACATCATTCATGTTAACATGCCATATAATTTGCATTAACACCGCTCTAGGTACTATTTAGTTATGCATAAATAAATTAATATTTTTTTAAATTAAAAAAATTAAGTGTGAAATGGTTAATTTTAATTAACATTTGGCCTTCCCTATAAGCCCATTAGTAAAATTGACGTTTGCTTCGTACCATTTTAAATGGTCTCCCTATAGGAAGGTTATGTTTTATTGGTTACTAGATTGGGTATCAAAATTTTAATTATTTTTTTAAGTTTAATTCAATCATAACTACTCTATAGGTGATGTGATTGGATTGAAAATTTTATATTAAAAAAATAAATTTTGAATATATGGGTTACACTTAAATCAAAGACATTATAAGGATTTCCTATAAAATATCCAAATAATGTCTATGATGGCCAAAATATTAATAACACTAAAACTAATATTGCATTTAGATGCAAGATATATTATTTTAGTGGGATGATCCAGGCCTAACTATAAGTTACATTGTTATCTCCTATAGAGGTACATGTTACTATAGAGTTTTAGGTTGTCGTATTTTAATAGTAGTTTCTATTACTACTTAAAATATTATCATATTGATCATGCATCATGATATGATAAATGGCTCATATGTTTTATTTTATTTAATTTCAGAAAAAAATGACTTCCGACACTTTATCCCAAATTTTAACAAAGAACCAACTGGTCGGAGAAAATTTTAATGATTGAAAAAGGAAGCTCATAATTGTACTCACTACTGAGAAGCTCAACTATATGCTAACTGAACCGTGTCCTCCTAAGCCTACTTGAACAGTCCACGCACGAACAAAATGAGACTTATGATAAGTGGTTGAGTTTTGATGAGATGGCTCGCTGCTACATTTTGGGATCTATCTCAAATGTGTTGCAGCAGAAACATGAGAACATGACAACCGCTACAGACATCATGAGAAGCCTCCAGCAAATGTTTGAGTACAAAGGACGTCAGGCCCATCAAGCAGCAATGAGGCGCATAATGAATATGCGCATGAAACCTGGAATGTCCGTGAGAGATCATATGTTAGAATTGATCGCTCAGTTTAACGTGGCGGAAGTCTTGGGGGCTGAAATTAAGCTTGAGACTCAGGTTGACATGGCTCTAGAAACTCTCCCAGAGATGTTTTCACAGTTCAAAGTTAATTATAACATGAATAAGATGGAGATGTCTCTTACAGAGTTAATGAAGGAGCTTGAAAGCGCCGAGGCAACCCTAAAAGTGGAAAGTAGCAACGCTCTTGTTCTAACTCATGCTAGATCTTCCTCTTCCAAGCCTAAGGGCAAAGGAGGAAATAAGAGGAAGTAGAATAATAATAAAGGGCCTAAGCAGCAGGTTAAGAAAGCAAAAGTGGATGAAAAGCCCAAAGGCAAATGTTTCCACTGCAAGCAAAAGGGACATTGGAAGTCACAGTGTCCAAATTATTTAGTTAAACGCAAGTAAAGTACTGGTGAATTATCCTACATCGAAACTTGTTTAGTGGTTGATTCTACAAATATTTGGATAGTAGATTCTGGAGCCACTAATCATGTTTGCAATTCATTACAGGGGTTCCAAGTAACTAGACATCTCAATGAAGGAGAGTATACTCTAAGGGTTGGCACAGGATCAGTGATATCTGCAAGAGCTGTTGGAGATGTTTATCTTCATTTTGATAATAAACATTTGGTTTTGAAAGATTGTTATTATATTCCCGACATTTATCGAAATTTTATTTCGGTTTCTTTGTTATTCAAACAAAAATATTCTGTTAAATTTTATAAATTTTCAGTAGAGATATTTTTGAATAACTCTTTGATATGTTGTGGATATTGAAATAACGATCTGTATGTTTTGAAACTTACCAACAGTTCATTATATCATACTGAAACTAATAAACGCATTAAGTTATCTCCTACTAATGAGACTCTCCTATGGTATCTTAAACTTGGTCATATTAATCTAAATAGGATTCAAAGACTTGTAAAAGAAGGTCCTTTAAGTGACTTAAAGGTGGAACCTCTTCAAGTTTGTGAATCTTGTTTGGAAGGTAAAATGACCAAAAGATCATTTCCTTCCAAAGGAAATAGAGTAAAGGAAGTCTTAGAATTAGTGCACTCTGATGTATGTGGACCAATTAGTGTCCAAGCTAGAGGTGGGTATGAGTATTTCATTACTTTTATGGATGATTACTCAAGATATGGATATGTTTACCTAATGACTCATAAGTCTGATGCCTTAGAAAAATTCAAAGAATTTAAGGCTGAGACTGAGAAGTAGTTAGGAAAGAACATTAAGACACTTCGATCAGATCGAGGTGGAGAATATCTATCCCATGACTTTAGATCTTACTTGTCAGAAAATGGGACTTTATCCCAACTAAGTGCACCTGGCACTCCTCAACAAAATGGAGTGGCAGAAAGGAGAAACAGGACCTTGTTATATATGGCCAGAACAATGCTAGGCTTTTCTACACTCAATACATCCTTTTGGGGGTATGCTATACAAACTGCGACATATATATTAAATATGGTTCCATCAAAGTCTATCCCTAAGACTTCATTAGAATTGTGGAATGGGCGGAAGCCTAATTTGACACACATCCGGATTTGGGGTTGTCCTGCATATGTGCTAAAGGGAAAGATGGATAAGATGGAATCATGATCTAATTTACGTTTGTTTGTTAGGTATCTAAAAGGAATAAGGGGATACTACTTCTATAGTCCTCATGATAAGAAAATATTTGTAAGTACAAATGCAATTTTTTTAGAGGACAAGTACATAGAAGAACAAGAATCTAAGAGTATGGTCATTTTGAAAGAAACCAAGGGAGATAATCCCAAGCAAATGGTTACTGAAACCCATACTCAAGATTCACGTGGAGGATTCGTATCTATGCCACTTAACATGCCAGATTCCAGTGGGAGAGAAATAGATGTTACACCTTCTATACCCACTGGCTCTTCGGCACATAGAGTGGAAGAACCTCCTGCCCCTATTCAAAATCCAGTCGTTGAGGAATCAGCAGATCTAGTTCCAGTCAACGAGGAGGAGGAAAATCCAATCATCCAAGAACCTCCACAGCTTAGACGTAGTGGGAGAGTCATTCGACGTCCCTTTAGATACTTACTCTATGGAGAAGCTTTTCAAGCAGTCTCTTTTGAGGAAGAAGAGGATCCCGCTACGTATAAAGAAGCTGTAGAGGACATAGACGCAGACCATTGGAAGAGTGCAATGGATTCAGAAATAAAATCTATGTACACTAACTCCGTTTGGGATCTTGTGGACCTGCCTAATGGGGTAAAACCTATTGGGTGCAAATGGGTCTACAAAAGAAAGAGAGGAGTAGACGGGAAAGTGGAAACTTTCAAAGCTAGATTGGTTGCTAAGAGTTATACCCAACGAGAAGGTATTGATTATGAGGAAACCTTCTCGCCCGTGGCCATGCTAAAGTCTAGAAGAATCCTCTTATCTATTGCAACTCACTTCGATTATGAAGTATGGCAAATGGACGTCAAGACAGCTTTCCTTAATGAAAATCTTGACGAATGTATCTACATGGTACAGCCAGATGGTTTTATCCAAGAAGGTCAAGAACAAAAAGTTTGTAAGTTGAATAGGTCCATATATGGGCTTAAACAAGTGTCTAGATCTTGGAATATCAGGTTTGATCAAGCCATTAAAACTTATGATTTTGATCAGCATCCTGATGAATCTTGTGTCTATAAGAGAATTATACATGGTAAGGTGATCTTTCTCATATTGTATGTTGATGACATCCTTCTCATTGGAAATGATGTAAGAATATTAACATTGGTAAAAAGTTGGTTGGGTAAACAGTTTGATATGAAGGACTTGGTAGAAGCAAGATATATTCTGGGCATTCAGATCCTTCGGGATAAAAAGAATAAACAGATAACTTTATCCCAAGCTTCATATATTGACAAAATACTGACGAGATTTTCTATGCAAAATTCCAAGAAAGGTCAATTGCCTTTCAGACATGGAATTCAGTTATCTCAGAAGTATAGTCCTAAAACTCCTAATGAGGTTGAGTACATGAAACGAGTTCCTTATGCATCAGCTGTAGGAAGTCTCATGTATAATATGTTTTGTACTCGTCCAGATATTTGTCATGTTGTTGGGATGGTCAGTAGATATCGGTCAAACCCAGGACCGAAACACTGGACGACAGTCAAGCATATATTCAAGTATCTTCGCAGAACTCGAGGATATATGCTAGTTTACTCAGCTCCAGAATTGGTACTTATAAATTACACTAATTCTGATTTTCAAGCTGATAGAGATCTTCGCAAGTCCACATCAGGCTCTGTTTTCACCTTAGGTGGTGGTGCAGTTGTGTGGAGAAGCATCAGACAATCTTGTATTGCTGACTCTACAATGGAAGTTGAATATGTGGCAGCTTGTGAAGCAGCTAAAGAGGCAGTATAGTTGAAGAAGTTCTTAATAGAACTTGAAGTGGTTCCTTCTACATCTCAAGCCATTAGTTTATACTGTGACAATAGTGGTGCAGTGGCAAATGCAAAAGAACCACACAACCATCAGCGTGGTAAACACATTGAACATAAATATCACCTACTCAGAGAGATCGTTCAACATGGAGATGTAGAAGTGTGCAAGATTTCTTCTGCTGAAAATCTTACTGATCCTTTTACTAAAAGTTTACTTGTAATTGTTTTTGGAAGTCATATAGAAAGTATGGGTATTTCTGACATGTCCCATTTACTCTAGGACAAGTGGGAGAATTTTTGTTAGATATGCCCATCGAGTAAATACAATATTTGTATTTTTGAAATTAAATAAAATATGTCTTTATATATTTATATGTATGAGTTGTGTATGAGCCTGTTTGTCCACGAATTATTTAAATATTATAAATCAAGTGTTTATTTGTTAAACACAGAAATGCTTGATTTATAATTTAATTCGAAATAAATTATCTGTGATCTAAAATAAATTTGGGCAATTTATTTTGGAAGATCGTCTTAATTTTATTGAAGTCTGTCTTTGACTTTGGTAATAAAATTAAGGATATATTTTGATATATTGGATGGACCATTAATATTTATTTGTGAAATAGACCATACAAATACAATATTAAAAGATTGTCGTACATAATACCTTAATCCTGAGCAAACGATTATTTATATTTACTAACTTGAAATTCCTTAAATTGCCAAAGAGTGAGATTAACTTAATAATCAATATCTCGGCATCTTGGGAATTAAAGTGAAATAAATATGAAATAATTGTTATGCAATATGGAATCCGTCACCTTTAATAGACAAGATCATTTCTTCATGAGTTCTTCTAAGGGACAGTTAAATCTGAGCTCAGTAATTCAATAGTGTCTATTGAATTTAATTTGTAAGTGTGACGTGGTCACATGGCACTGTCAAATTAAATATGAGAATTGAGGATTTGAATTGGGGCACTGTGGTCATACTGCCTCATTCAAAGTATTATATTGATCGACGGGGGTAATTTGTTGAATCGATCAATTAATGGATATAATTATTGACTCCAATAATTGTGATTAGACTAAAAGTGCAGTTACGTTCTTTTAGTGGAGTGGAACGTAATTAATAAATTATTTTTATTGACAAAATAATTTATTGGAGCTTAGTCTAATTGTATCCGGTCAGGTCCCTTCAGTGGCCCTAATTATGGAATAAAAATAAATTATAATTTGTTTATAATTTATTAATGAAAATTGTAGAAAATCAAAAAAACGTATTTTAGATGGAATAAGATAAGTGGAAATAGTTGTATCTAACTATACTTTTCTTATTCTATCAGGACTCGTATTTTGAGATAGAGTCATTAATACATATTGGTTTATAATTCTATTTTGGGGATATGTGAGATACATCGTTGTTATTCTCTGAGTTATTTCTCTCAGTTTTGTGTGAGTCCACCCTCAACAAAGAGAGAAAAAAAAATACGGTTAGCAATTTTCTGGTTCAAGGAGATTACATTGAAGAAGACTTGGGGGTTTGGAGCATTACTAGAAGGTTAAAGATTTCAAGAATTGTATTGGTGAAGACGATATTTACAAATGTATTATCCGTTTTCACGTATTCTTAAGATTTAATCTTATTTACACATAAGCATGTCGATCTTATTCACTAACAGTTATTACATATACAAATGCTAAAAAGGAAAGTAGAATTTTGAAGAAAGTAGCATTTATCCTTGGAAGCAAGGGTAGACAGATGGAAGCAACGCAACAGAAGACTGATGTTGTTTGATCTTCTATTTATTATTCCCAAATTTTATTCCCTAAAACTTTACTACATTTTGGACTCTCCCATTAATGCAACCTTTGCAGTCCGAAATGTGCTTGCATGGAATCAACCAAGAAGTATGACGCGAAAATATTAAACAGAAAAAATAGTATAATTTTTTTTATAAAAAAAAAATTAACGGATATACATATATTAGATGCAGGAGAGATTTATATAAATAAAAGTCCTTTTCAGGCAATATACACAAGCTTCTATGAATGATTTCCAATATTTTTTTTAATTCTTTAGTTAATATTATTTTTTTATTAATAAATGAATCAACAACCGTTATATGAAGGTGCACACACAACTCATATTTCAATAGAGATTTGAACTCAAAATGTTAGTGTGAAAATCACGACATCAACCATCTCCTTCTTTAGTTAATATTAGATAGCAAAGAATTTCTGTACTTGGCTACACTCTTGACCATGATATTGAAAAACGATAGGCATCAAGCCCCAGCTTCTTCAAAATCCTAACATCTTCCCGAAAATTTAAAGCAAGAAAAGTTGAATTTGCTATCAATAATATTTTCAAATGGAAAGTATTAACATTATATCTCATTTAATTTATATACCTTGTACAAATGATACGAGTTAACAGCCATGTCCCCATTTCTCGTATCATTCAAGAAAAAATTGAAACTTGAATAAATTTCGTGAATGTAATTGTCTCTTTTTAACGTGAGAAAAGAGTTGATTAGTTTATCATATTTATAGAGAGAATAATACAATGAAGGAAAAATATATCAATCCCAAATTCTGTGCTATCACTCCCTTGAATGGTGGAGATGAATGCAATCCCAAATTCTATAGAATTGAATGCTCGGTTATTGACTTACCCTTTATACATGATTGAATCTCAATGCAACACATTAAATTACTCTAATGATCTACTGTTTTAGGAACAAACCAAGCCGTATGTATTATTAGCTTAACAAATCATGTGTTTCCTTATCACCCTTATCATCCTTATCTCTCCACTCAAGTGATTGGTTGTTATGAACCAGGTCGTCTGTGTGTGAAAGTATCCCAGATACTCGGCCCTCGACCCCCGTCTCCTACACCTCCTTCAATCTAGAGGAAACAACAAAATTCAATGGTACAACCTTACACTATATATGTACAAATACGTTATTAGTACATTAAAAGCAGTCTTCGATGGCTCCTGTAATAATTTTTATAGCAATTATCCCCATAAATAAAACTATGCAGTTCCAAATTTGAAATAGTAGTTTTTGTACTTTTCAATCAAAATAAAAATTCTAAAAAAAAAAAAAAAATCTCTTGGCATACCTGATAAGCAGATGAAGCTGCTCCAAAAATAAAATCTGCCGGGAAATTACTACGGCTGATCTTAGCTGCATCATTCAGCACCATTGCTGTAGGGGTATCCTGAGTTGCCATTGTTGAGTCCTGCAATCGAGTTTCTGAAGTGTGGCCAAAATTTGTCTATGTAGTTTCTTATCGAATGTGGGATTTGAGGCTCCGTTGCTCTTAACTTAGCTAGTAGTATAATTGTATGAACATGGTTCTATCTGGCCTGCTTATATATATATAGGAACATCCCAGAGATGCAGAAGGATGTGTTGTTAGACATGCTGTGCACGAGGGATTTTTAAGTGAATATACCGTGAGGGGAGGGATAAATTCCCCAGAAAAGTTCAGAAAATCTATTTTATTACATGAAAATAGAACCCAAAAAAGAGAAGTATACCCTTAAAGATTGGAGAATCAAAAGGATAAACCATTAATGTTGGTTAGTTGTAGAGCGGGAATCAGAAAGTTGATGTTAATTTTTGAGAGGGTGAAACATAAAATTTTAAAGAGTTCTAAAATATTAAAAAAAAATTTATGATTAATTTAAAATTTTTAAAAATTTTTGGCCCCCTAATTCCGTCTACAGTTAGTTGGTTATTTGAAATCCCTTTAGAATTGTATTTTCTGGATTCTTCAGTTTGAAGATAAAATGTAACTACACAAAAAAAGAGTAATCTCTATCAGTATTTAGTAGGTTTGGCAGCCATCCCTGCAAGGGATGATGTTTCAAGGGGACAACTTCAAAATGACTTGTGTTATTTAAAGAAAAACATACGTCATTCTAAAATACTTCTGAAATTCTTTTTCTCCTAATTTTGTTAATCCAGAGGAAGGAAAAGCAAATGCTTTTTTGCTATCCAAATCTTTGTTGTAATGCTTTGGCGTTCTAATCCTTCACGGAAGTAAACTCTGAATATCTCCTTCTACAAAACACTCTAAATAAGCATTTTTTCCCCTTCCTTTACACTTGTTGTGAAAGTGGTTTAAAATACTTTAGGAATATTTTGATCAAATGTAACAATAATTCCATGTTTATCTCAAAGAAGTTTAATTTAAAGAGGTGAAATATCGCATAATTAGAAATTCAATAATAATGTATCTATTGAACATGCATTCTTTAATAAATGAAAAGCTGAGCATGAATGAATAAATTAAAATTGGTTTGTAAAGGCAATGTCTTGCCCCGTCAAAAAATTTTCTAGATTGTGCATTTTTAAATATATGGTTACGTTGTTATTTATTGTTATAATATTGTAAAAAATTTTCTATTATGTTTAAATTTGTATCGCATATAATGTGTTGAAATATTTTATTTTAAAGTATTGTTATTCAAGTTAGCTGCCTCAAAGACATTTAAAAGAAACGTCCTCCAAACAATTTGGTTTAGCTAACGTTGTCCCCTCTCTCCACCATTGTGAATTTGTAAACTCTTGTCTAGAAAACTTTTTCAAATATGATGCAAATGCAGGTTTGGGAATGCATCTTGAGTAAACATTATAAAAATGCTAAATTATATAATCTTCAATTTTTTTATCAGACTAGTCCAGGATAAATTATTGCATACTTTTCTAGCATTGCTAAAATAATAAGAAACTTATATATAGTTATATCTAACGAAAATATGATAATTTGATTACATGAATCTTCAATATATCTTTTAATAAACTTCTTCTTTATATCTATATTAACTATTTTATTACACAATATATCTTAATATTCATTTTTTGTATAATTGAAAAAAAAGAAAAATACATGTTATAGAGATTTTAAATTTGATGATGATTTTGTTTGGTCATGTATAACTCTTTCCTTTTATTATAATCATTTTCTTGATGAGTAGGATTGATGGCAATGGTAATTATTCTCTTGATAGTAGGACGGGTGGCGATGGATAGAAATAGAATTTGTGACAAAAAGGTTGTTCGATAATGATGGGATATAATGTAAGAATGTATAAGAAATTCAAAATAGTAAAATTTGAAACTATTTCAATCGAATATGGTAACCATCCCAAGGCACTTTCTTAAACTTTATTTAATACTCGATTATTTTTAATGCATTTCTAAAAAATTTCCAATACTCATATAAATTAGGAGAAATATTTTTATCGAACGTAATAATAATAATAACATATTTATTTTAAAAAAAAATTAATTCAAGGAATAGGTATCAAATATCAACTTAGTATCGGTCTGTAATGGCTGTGCATGTTAAAAATTTTCCCAGACTATACATTTTTATGTGTACAATGAATTGTAATAGCTTAAAACCTCTTACGTTATGTTTAGGCATGTATCACATATTACATATAATTATTTAAAATATTTTAAAGTATTCTTATATAAGTTTGTAGCATACATTTATGCAAGGTGTCATAAAAAGAAATTATTCTAATGTTGAGTATGAGTTAAAATTTATTGGTTTGTAATGGCTGTGCCTATTAAATATTTTTCCAAATTGTACATTTTTTATGTTCAATGAATTGTGATATCTTAAAACCTTTTACATTATATTTAGACATGTTTCACATATTACATATAATTGTTTAAAATATTTTAAAGTCTTGTTATACAAATATGTATCATAAATTAAGAAATTAGTCTAATGATGAGTATAAGTTAAAATTGTGTAATCGAATATCCATTCATAATTGATCATTTTAATTTTCCTTTCTCTTTTTTTAATTGAGGTTAATATATGCTGATTATTGGCTAACTTATAAAGGCTATTTGGAAGGTTACTCCAGTTTCGCGTTGGAAAGCTAACAAAGGGACTTAAGAATTTGAGTTTAGGGTGCAATTGCATTGGTATTATAGTGATTTTTTTTTTTTTTAATTGTAGGTATGATATTCAATTTTATATACAATTTTTTAATTAAAAAATTAACATTGCAATATACTATATGCATAATAAAATTGTAAATATTTCACAAATAAAATCCATTTTTATTATATCCATTCTTTCATTGAAACAGGACTAAAGTGCTACTATTTATTTTTAGAAATGTTCCAATCCAAGTTCAACCCTAAAAGATAGGATTAGACCCAACTATATAACCAGTTCAGAGCTAGAGGAAAGTTACTTTACCTTAGTGGGGGCCAAGGTTGAAGGTTGGGGTTTCAACTAGGCCAATCTGCAAACCTTAGCCATGAACCAGTCCTATTTTGTCTGGTTGAAGAAAACACCCCAACCGAATGTTCAACGATCAAAATTGTTTTAATTTAATATGACACAAGTTAGCATTTGGTACATGATTAATGGGCAATTAACCTCCAAAAATTGATAAAAATATTACTAATCACAATGTATGATTAAGAAAAAAAATTAAAAATTAATCTATTTGATTCCTAAAGTTTGAGTCTTAAAATGTTTTCGTTCTTAATGGTTTTTTTTTTTTTTTTTTTTGCCATTGGTCCCTAATAAAATTATAATGTTCTCTTTTCCGGTATAAACTCTGACCAGAAGAAGTCACTCCATTTGTACGTAATCAACTAATATGCCTATTTTTTCCTTAAACTTGAAAAATCACGTACAATAAAAGTGACTTTTTCTAATCGAGGTTTACAACGGAAAGGAGAATTGGGAACCACTTAATAGGTTATAATTTTATTATGAATCATAACGGTTAAAAAAAAAATTAAGACGAAAACATTTTAATTTTCAAATTTTATGGACCAAATAGGCTAATTTTTCAAAGAAAAAATAAATAACTCTTGCATGATTAAGGGAAAATTAGTTAATCAATTCATCTCCAAAAACTTAGGGAAATTATTACGAATTACACTTTATGGTTAAAGAAAGGGGAAAATAAATAATGCACGCATGATTGAAGCAGGGATGGATTTAGCCCCCCACCCACCACCAAACAAAAAAAAAATTAAAAATTTTTAAATTTATCATAAAAAATTTTAAAAATCTTTTAGAATTTTATATTTCATCTTCCAAAATTTTTTCAAAAAATATAATATTATTCCCGTAATGTAACTTTGCCCACTCAACACAGTTTCTGGATGGTCCTTAGATTTTCATCCCCTAAAACTCAAGGAAATTATTACAAATTGGAATTTAGGGTTAAAAAAGTACCTCTCCTCCAATGTAACGGTTAAGTATGGAAGCTAAAGATATAGCAAAGATGTTTCCAAGTCTCAACTCAACCTATACATGGCCCCTATTTCATTGACAAATAGCATGTCCAAGAGCCAAAATTAGAACTACCCGGCTAAAATAGACTCATTGGCTTAATACCGAAGAATGAAGTAAATGCAAAATAATGGAACACAAGGGATGAAAATAGTACTGATAGAAAGAATGGTTTAATATAAACGTTCAGAGTATTCAAGTAACCTTATTAGGTTATTGATCTTGATTTTTGAATTTGATTAATATTTGTATCTTTTTATTAAAATAATAATAATAAAGAACAAATCGTTAAACTTGGGACTTTTGGGGGGGGGGGGTAAGGCATGTTTTAGCCGATATAGGAATGAAACAAATGCCCCCAGGGCTTAGCTCAATTGGTCACAAGGGAGCAGATTGGGAACAAGGTCTCAGGTTCGAGTCTCGCCAGCCGCAGTGTGGGATTTCTTTCCTTGAAATATGGGACGAGGGTCATCGTAGGCAGTGAGTACTGGGCCTCCTCTCTTGTTGGCTAGTTGGGTACCTGATTTACAACCTACATTTGGAGCGTGGGGCAGTTCTGATGCGGGCCGGTGTGGACGTCTGGTGTTACGCCTTTATGGGAACAAGGAATGAAACAAATAACTATAGAATGGTTAATGGCAGTCTTCACTTAGCGATTTTTTTTTTTTTTGGTAAAATAGATTGATATAAATACTTTGTATTTTTTGTTAAAAAAAAAAAAGTAGGATCGAAGGTAGCTCCTAGTTCTTTTTCTTTATCTTTAGCAATATAGCGTATGATTCTTTTAAAATAAACAAATTGTTATGAATATCTTAAAATTATTCAAATCTCCATTAATTAGTGGAGGCTCCGCTAATTATGGATTTATGTGAATTATTAGAGAAGATTTTTATGGATGTCCACAATTTAGTGGAGACACCACTAATTAAGATTAGTGGAAGATGATGTATGCCATGATGTATTCCACTAATTAGAGCTCTATAAATAGAGCTATTCTCTAAGCTTGTAATACACCATCATTTTGTGAAAGAAAGATTAGTGAAAGAAATATTAGAGAAAATTGTGAGAGAAGAGAAAGAGAGAAATTCTTGTGCAAAATAGTTAGAGTTTTATTAGTGTGTAGTGTGAAGATTTTATTCTAACACTACCCTAATTTTATAACACGTTATCAGCACGAGACTCACCGAAGTACTGAAAGTTATAATCACGGTGATACTATTGAAGTGTTCTTGAACAAAAGAGGAAGGTAAGTACTTTTTCTATTTGATTTTGTATCCACAAGGCAAATCTTACCAAACTCGAGTTCGCAACTCTTGATATTACTGGGAAAAACTATTTATCTTGGATACTAGATGCTGAAATGCATTTAGCTGCAATGGGTCTGGAATATACCATTGTAGAAGGAAATCCATCATCATCACAAAATAATGCTAAAGCTATGATTTTTCTCCGTCATCATCTTCATGATGACTTAAAGGTTGAATACCTTACCGTGAAAAATCTACTTATTTTGTGGACTAATTTGAAAGAAATGTTCGATCACCAGAAGATGGTAGTCCTTCCAAAGGCACGGTATGACTGGATGCATTTGCGATTACAAGATTTTAAATCTGTTAGTGAGTATAATTCTGCTATTTTTAAAATTAGCTCGCAGCTAAAATTGTGTGGAGAAAATATTACTGATGAGGATATGTTAGAAAAAACTTTTTCTACTTTTCATGCCTCGAAAGTGCTCCTGCAGCAGCAATATCGAGAAAAGGGATTCAAGAAATATGCAGAATTGATATCTTGTCTTCTCATAGCTGAGCAAAATAATGAGTTATTAATGAAAAATCATGAAACTCGACCAACAGGTTCTACTCCATTCCCGGAAGTGAATGATGTTAGAACTCGTAATTTTGGCCCTGGAAGAGGTCGTGGTCGTGGTCGTGGTCGTGGACATATATATAGTCGTGATAAAAATATTCATTATGATCGCAACAGTCAAAATAAAGTTACGAGAAATAATGACAACCACCAGAAGTAGCCAAAAACTAACGTAAAAGGAAAAGGAAATGATGTTCCTAAAAATTATGAAGATAAATGTTATCGCTGTGGCATAAAAGGTCATTGGTCTCGTACCCGTCGTACTGCAAAACACCTTGTTGATCTATATCAGGCGTCTATTGAGAAGAAATGCAAAAATGTTGAAACAAATTTTACTCTACAACATTCTCTTCATGATAATAATGATATCAACCTTGACGATGTTGATGTAACTCATTTAAACGTGGCTGATTTTTTTGAGCATCCTGAAGGAATAATTGAGCATTTGATTGGTGATGGAAGTGTTCAAAATAATTAAAAGTTTACTTTTAATATGTTTTTTTTATATTTTATATTTTTGGCATTGTAATAGTACTTATCGTTTAAAGTTTTTATTGTTCAAATATTTACATTTATAAATGTTTTGTTATGCCCAGATAGCTATTATTTCGCTTACTGGATACACAAATGGCATTGAAGATATCTGCCTAATTGATAGTGGTACAACACACACCATATTGAAAGATAAAAAATATTTCTCTTACCTGCAGATGGGAGAAACAAATGTTAATACTATAGGTGGTAGTGTAAAGTTGATTGAAGGCTCTAGAAGAGCTAATATTGTATTACCCGGAGGAACAAATGTTGTTATTCCTAAAGCGTTATTTTCTTCAAAATCTCGAAGAAATTTATTAAGCTTTAAAGATATTCGCCGAAATGGATATCACATTGAAACAATGGAAGAAAATAGTTTTGAGTATCTCTGTATTACTCAAATAATGTCGGGTAAGAAATCTTTATTAGAAAAGTTACCATCTCTTTCTTCTGGCCTATATAGCACAAAAATCCATGCAATTGAAATGCATCATTCAGTAAATCAGAAGTTTACTGATCATGTTACATTTATCATTTGGCATGACCGTTTGGGTCATCCAGGAGTTATTCTGATGCGAAGGATAATAGAAAATACGCATGGTCATCCTTTGAAAAGTCAAAGAATTTTGACATCTGATAAATTTTCATGTGCTACATGTTTTCAAGGGAAATTGATTATTAAACCATCTCCAACAAAAGTGGAGTTTGAGTCTCCAGTATTTTTAGAAAGAATTCATGGTGATATATGTGGACTAATTAATCCACCATGTGGGCAATTTAGATACTTTATGATTTTAATTGATGCATCGACCTGATGGTCGCATGTTAGTTTATTATCAACTCGCAACCTGGCGTTCGCGAGATTGCTTGCCCAAATAATTCGCTTAAGAGCGCAATTTCCAGATTATCTGATCAAAAGGATCCGTCTAGATAATGTTGGAGAATATTCCTCCCAAACTTTTAATGCTTATTGCCTGTCAATTGGCATTACTATTGAACATCCAGTAGCTCATGTTCGTACTCAGAATGGTCTAGCTGAATCATTCATTAAATGGTTACAATTAATTGCTAGACCGTTATTAATGAGAACAAATCTCCCGACAACTGCTTGGGGACATGCTATTTTGCATGTTGCAGCACTTGTACGCCTAAAGCCAACAAGTTATCACAAATTTTCTCCCTTACAATTGGCTTTTGGTTCCGAGCCAAATATAGCTCATTTAAGAATTTTTGGGTGTGCTGTATATGTTCCAATTGTACCAAACCAACGTACAAAGATGGGTCCTCAAAGAAGAAAGGGGATCTACGTTGGATATGATTCTCCCTCTATTATCAAGTATGTTAAACCCCTGACAGGAGATGTATTCATAGCAAGATTTGCTGATTGTCATTTTGATGAATCATTATTCCCTAAATTAGGGGGAGAACCAAAACAGCATAAAAAGGATCTTGCTTGGACAACATCATTAAATTATCTTGATCCGCGCACAAGCGCATGTGAACTTGAATTTAAAAGATAATTCATTTACAAAGCATTGCAAATCAAATGCCAGACGCTTTTGTTGACTCCAGAAGAATTACAAAATCGCATATTCCAACTATAAATGCTCCTATTCGAATTGAAGTTCCAGCAGAATAAAATATTATACCTATAACTGCTGACTCAAAAACACGCCAGAAGCGTCGCCGACCTCTGGGTTCTAAAGATAAAAATCCTCGAAAGAAAAGAGGATTAAATGATCCAGAAGATCATATTGAAAAAAAGAATGATAAAGACCAAGAGAAAACTGATGACAAAGAACCAGAAGTTGATGAAAGTAACACTGAAATTTCTATCAATTAAACCACTTCCGGTAGAAGTTGGAATCGGATAGAAACTGTTATTGATAATATATTTGCATACAATATATCTCTTGATGTTACACAGGATAGTGATGATCCTGAACAAATATCAGTTGATGAATGTCGGCATAGAAAAGATTGGCTGTAATAGAAAGATGTGATTCAATCGGAGTTAAATGCACTAACAAAACGTGAAGTCTTCGGACCTGCAGTCCGAACACTAGAAGGTGTAAAACCTGTTGGCTACAAATGGATATTTGTACGAAAGCGCAATGAAAAGAATGAAATCGTTCGATATAAAGCGCGATTAGTAGCCCAAGGTTTTTCACAAAGACCAGGTATTGATTATGATGAAACTTATTCTCCTGTTGTTGATGCTATTACACTCCGATATCTTATCAGTTTGGCAGTACATGAAAAGATAGATATGCGTCTATTAGATGTTGTCACTTGCTTACTTGTATGGAAATTTAGAAAATGATATTTACATGAAAATCCCGAAGGATTTCATATGCACGAAGCATATAAACATTATCCTCGTGAAAATTACTCCATCAAGTTGCGAAATCATTATATGGCACTGAAGCAATGCGGGCGCATGTGGTTCACTCGTCTTAGTGAATATTTATTGAAAGCGGGATTTAAAAATGACCAGGTATGTCCATGTATTTTTATTAAAAAATCTGGTTCTAAATTTGTGATATTAGCTATATATGTTGATGATATTAATTTTATTGGAACTCCTGAAGAGCTCCAAGAAACAATTGATTATTTAAAAAGAGAATTCGAAATCAAGGATTTTGGTAAAACCAAATTTTGCCTTGGTTTACAAATTGAACATCTGGAGAGTGGAACATTTATTCATCAATCAACATATACAACAAAAGTGCTAAAAAGATTTTACATGGACAAAGCACATCCATTGAGTATTCCAATGATCGTCCGATCATTAAATGTGGATAAAGATCCTTTCCGACCTCAAGAAAATGATGAAGAACTTCTTGGTCCTGAAGTACCATATCTCAGTGCAATTGGTGCATTGATGTATCTTGCTAATAATACACGACTCGATATTGCTTTTGCTTGTCAATTTATTAGCAAGATTTAGTTCTTCACCAACATGACGACATTGGAATGGAATTAAACAAGTCCTTCGATATCTCCAAGGTACAATTGATCTCGGATTATTTTATTCAAATAAAACCAGTCCAACATTGATAGGTTATGCGAGATCTTGGTTATTTATCTGATCCACATAAAGCACGTTCTCAAACGGGCTATCTATTTACATGTGGAAATACTTGCTATATCATGGCGTTCTACGAAACAATCTATAGCGACTACTTCTTCAAATCATGCTGAAATTATAGCCATTCATGAAGCAAGTCGAGAATGTGTATGGCTAAGATCCATGATTCATTATATCCGAGAAAGTTGTGGATTATCATTAATCAAAGATATTCCAACTCCTCTTTATGAAGACAATGCAGCTTGCATAGCTCAATTACGAGGAGGATATATTAAAGGAGATCGGACAAAACATATTTCACCAAAATTCTTCTTTACTCATGAACTCCAGAAGAAATGTGAAATTGATGTGCTACAAATTCGGTCATGTGATAACCTCGCAGATATTTTCACGAAGACTTTACCGACTGTAACATTTGAAAAGTTGAGATATAAAATCGGTATGCGTCGGTTTAAAGATTTAAAGGAATCATCTCATCAGGGGGAGTAATAAATAGACATATAGAATAGTGTACTCTTTTTCCTTCACTAGATTTTTTTCCCACTGGGTTTTTATCTAGTAAGGTTTTAACGAGGCATATTCTTTATGTAATGGATGGACATCCAAGGGGGAGTGTTATGAATTATTGGAATCTTTATTAATTAGTGGAGGCTCCACTAATTATGGATTTATGTGAATTATTATAGAAGATTTTTATGGATGTCCACCATTTAGTGGAGACACCACTAATTGAGATTAGTGGAAGATGATGTATGCCATGATGTATTCCACTAATTAGAGCTCTATAAATAGAGCTATTCTCTAAGCTTGTAATACACCATTATTTTGTGAAAGAAAGATTAGTGAAAGAAAGATTAGAGAAAAAATTGTGAGAGAAGAGAAAGAGAGAAATTCTTGTGCAAAATAGTTAGAGTTTTATTAGTGTGTAGTGTGAAGATTTTATTCTAACACTACTCTAATTTTATAACACAAATAAAATTGAGATATAATAAAATAAAAGAAGGGCATCTTGAAAGAAAAACTAGCATGGTCTAAATGTGTCTCCAAAAACTCCAATAATATATCTTAGTATACATAGCATTGACACCTGGGCCGACTCGCACGGTTTCGGGCCGTGTCGTGTCGAGCCAGGCCAGAGGACCAGTCCGCGGGGTGTGCGGGCCGGTCCCAAAGGAAGGCAGGCCGATCCCAAAGGTCCCTATCGCACGGTCCTAAAGGAAGGCGGGTCGGTCCGTGCTAGTCCTTAGGCCAGAAGCCCTAGGCCCGGCACAGCCCAGACCCGCAGGCCGGCCCGTGGGCTTATTCTCTTTTTTTTTTCTTACTTAATTCGATTAAAAATTTTGATATTCAATTATTTTGTAATTTTTTATTATTACTTAAATAACACGATTTTTTAAAATTATAAAAAAAGTCACCTTAAGTGATGGAGGGTTTAACTTGGTCCCCTACCTGTTTTATTAATTAATAAAATAAAAATTACATAAGAGGGGGATTTGATGCATAAACCTCTTAAAAATATTACAATAATCAAAATTTAAAAATAAAATAAATATCAAAAAAAAATAAAATTAAATACATAATATTACTTATCCTAAATTTCTAATTACAATAATACTAAACTAATTATTTGGTTCACCTCATTTATCATTTGAGTCATCATCAATAATCCACGAATTAACCATCCTATCTTCAGTTGCGAACCAACTACTACAACACATTAACATCTCCAAAGTATGAGGAGTCAATCGAGATCTTCTTTCTTCGATTATTCGAGCGCTCTTACTGAAGACGATTTTCGATGACACTGTGGAGACTGGTGTTGTCAAAAGATCACGTGACATTTTAGATAAAATGGAGTATTGACTTATATGAACCTTCTACCAACTACAAATACCAAAATGTTGATCCTCATTTTGTACCAAGGGCTGCATCTCGTTGCAGGTAGTAGATGATCTTTTTTTACGTTTCATAATACCCTATGAATTAAATACTGATGAAATTGAAGAGGTAGATTTTCGTGGTGGTTGAAAGTGACTGCTCGATGATGATGAAATTTGCATACTTAAAATTAAATTAGAAGAACCAGAACAAGAAGACTCAAACTCATACAAATTATACATCAGATAAAGTTTTAGTCGTTTTATCTTTTATATCTTTTATCATACATTGCCTAAGGGTTTGAGATTCATCAAAATCCAATGTTTCATATAAATATTCAATAATACTATGAAATCCAATCGTTTTTACTCGAGGATCCATACACAATGCAATACAATATAAAATAGGAATATCTTCATAATATTTTTTATATTTTTTAAACATACTTCTCATAAAATAACCATATTAGGGATGATCTATATACTCACAAAAAATATGTGCTATCTTAGCAAGTGTTGGAAGAATATGATGAGTAGTGGGATAATAAAATCCCGATAAAAATTTAATGGCTTCTTTGAAAGTACATAAAAATGTTAAAAGTGTAATACAATTTTCAAAATGAGTTTCAGTTAGTTGAGGTTGAAAATTGTTACTATTACAAAATTCAATAAGTTGGTTTTGAAAAGGTATAACACTTTCAAACATATCTAAAATTGAGTTCCATCTAATTTTACAATCTAATCTAAATTTTTTAAAAGATACACCTTGTTCTCGGCATAATGCCTTAAAATTTTGTTACTTACTTGGGAAGGTTTTAATAAATAAAACAATATTTCTAATTATATTAACAATATCATCAACATATTTATATCCTTCCTTAACATACAAATTAAGTATATTACAAGTACATCTAGTATGAAATAAAATACCATTTAACATAAGATTCATAGTGTTTTTCAAAATTGCTATAGCGGAATCATTATTTGAAACATTATCTAAAGAAATAAAAATAATTTTATTTAAAATCCTATATTCATGACATGTTTGAGTAATCATTCTAGCTATATTACTACTTACATGAGGATATTCAAATACTTTAAAACAAATAGTTCTTTTTTATACTAACCAATCATGATCTATCCAAAGAAATGTAATGCACAAATAAGACTCATTAGAAATTACAGTCCAACCATCACAAGTAAGAGCAAATTTTCAATTACAAGAATCAAATATAACAATTAGATACTCTTTCATTTCTTTATATATATTTATTATCATTTTTTAACGCTGTTCTAGGAATCCTTTCCATGCTGGTTGACAATTATTTTGCATATATTATTCATAATGTGGATTTTTTGCAAATTTGAAAGGTAATTTAGTTTGAACAATCATTTTAGCAAATTCACTTTTATTTTTTCTATGATCATATTGAAAATTACCAATAATTTGACCTCTTGTAGTACGTATCTGTTGTTGTTTAAATAGGATTTCTAACAAATCATTATGTGATCTTTTCATATGTCTAACTAATGTTCTCGTCTCTCCTCCCTTCTTATGTGCATATTGTTGGGAAATATGCCCTCTTAGATTAGGTTTCTGATGTAAACTTTGAATATTTTAATAAAAGAATTTATCTTCGGGATTTGTTTGTAAATTTATATTTTATTTGTGCACAATTACGTTTGAAAAAAACCCATTGTGTTTAAGTAAGTGGTCTATGTGAATGGTGGTATTTCACAGTAAGGTATGGATCACGGGTTACTTAACACATAAACATTCGTTCTTAACCGATTGATGAGAATGTGAATCTCATCATATCTAGGTTATTGTGTTATGAATTCTAAATGGGAAATGGCTTACCTTTAACCAGTGAGTAGTCCACTCACTTCATGACATGAGCGTATTTCGAATACGTAGAATAAGACTTGTAGTAGTGGTTTCTTAAAGTATTATATGGTAAAAATCTAGACTACTACTACTACAGCGTGGACTAATACTCTACGACTTGAGTATGAGTTGGTAGTTTGACGAAGCTGGAAGCATGTACTTTGATATGTTTTAGTTGAGGTTCTATTGTAGGACCAATATACTTGCATGTTAGGTATATGTAACTAGTTAGTTAAGACAGACTTGTACAATATAGTTTCTATGCTATATCGCCCCTTGTGGTTGTCTGAATGATCTAAATATCTAGGGCCTTAGGAAGCATGACTTGGATGTTTGTTTTAGGGTAGCTCCCTTGGAAAGTAGAAACAGTCCAGGAAGTCATGGATCATTGGACTAAAAGCCTAAAGATGATAGATATCATTTATAGAGGTGTTAGTACATTTCTTCCTCTTTAATACACGATGATGCATGGAGAGGTATTTTAGTCATTTCACCTGTAAGTCAGAGACTCTGCTAATGCAGTATTGTCTTTGGGGTCAATATTTCTTTATGGTGATATTAGGAAATATTTAAAATGCAAAATACAGCTATTAATCTGACAAGGGTATTTTGGTCATTTTAGTAGCCAAGGCGGTGTGTCTCTTGGTCCCCAATAGAGACTGTAAGTCCTAATTATATACAAGCTAAGGAATTGATCTTAAATTAAATGAAATTTATTTTATTTAAGTAGCCTGATTTAATTATTGAGTTAGAATAAAATAAAGGTCCACAAAGAGAGAGAGAATTAATTAAGCTAGTTTGGTGGGTTAATTAATTATTCAGGGTTTTGGCCCAGTTTGAATAATTAAAAATTGACCTGGGACTAAATTAATATAGACTTGTTAATTAAACTAATTTATTTGGGCTAAAAAAGTAATTATTTATTGGACCATTTATTTGGTTCTAATTAGAATAATTAATTTGGTCCAAGAGGCTAAACTAAGAGTCCAATAGGCCAAATTAAAAATCCAGTTTAACATAGGGTTTTATTTAGGTTAAACAGGAAAATAAAGATGTACATTGTTTTCTTCTTCTTCTAAGAAAAAAGAAAAATAGACGGCCTATTTTCTCTCTAAAAAATCCCTTAGTCTTGTGAGTTGTTCACTAAATGTAGATTAGACCGGCCATATACTGGAAGATCGAGAGGGATTTTGGCGTTCATATACATGCACAGACGCAGTAGGAGGCTTGCAGGAATCATACCAAAGGTTTCCACCAGCACACCTACCCCAATTTCACATATTTCGCTCCAACCAACTTTGAGAACAAGAAGAGATAAAAAAAAAAAATTTCCTCTCAGAGCCCGATTAGGCCCAGACCGACGCTGGCTCCGGTCTAGAACTACTACTGCATTTTTTTATCTTGCTCTTTGTTGCTTTGCTGCGTTTTGCTTCCCCTTTAAATCTTCAATTGGTATCAGAGCATGAAGATTTTGTGCAAATATAGGAAACACGTATGCTAGATTGCTTGTTAAACCTCTCTGATGAAGGTATAGAAGATTTGTAATTCACTATTTTTCCTTAGCAAATTGTGTAAACCCAATGTTAATAGCTATAGGTGGTTGTTGATTTTTTTTGTTTTACTGATTTTGGGTTGAAATCGGAGAGCTAATGGAGGAAGAAAGTTGCAGAAAAAACAATGAAAAATCTGCAGAAAGAAGACGCAAGAAAAACCAAAGGAGAGCCATTGTTCATCGGCTTGGCTCGAACAGCCAAGCCGCCAGCAGAAGAACTGTGCCTGGAGCCAGAGCGTGGCTCGGCTTGGTGCAAAGGGCAGCTCGCTAATTCGGGAGAATTGAATTGCGATTGCAATTTAATTCTGCAATTCGAGTCAACACGCGGGTCGCCGAGCGGGTCAGCATGCGGGCGCACTGGAGCGGATCGTGGAGCGGGTCGGCAAGCGGGTCACAGGCTTGGGTTGCCCGCGAGGTACTGGTTCTGTGTGGCAGGTGTTGTGGACCAAAAAAAAATTTTTATTTTTCCTTGTAATTTCTTGCATTTTCTTTTTTGTTTTGGGTTCCATACTAGGCGAAGTTATTATTTTTGAAATAGTTAATATTCATGGAATATTTTTGCATGAAAAATATTAGTAAAGGATTTTAGGATTAAACAAGACCATTAATTAATTAATTAATATGTTTAATTCTATTATTTGGGCATTTAGATTTAAAAAATAGAAAAGCTTGAAAACGTCTACTGTTTTCTAGCATGCTATTTATTTTTGAGTACCTATGTGCACGTTTTCTCAAAAACCAAAGTCTTTGGGAATATTTTTTACAAGAAAATATTTTTCTACAAATTAAATGGTTATTTTAACTTGAACAAAAATTAATTCTTATATATTTTCTCAAATGATTTAATCCTTGACATAGAAAATATATTGGATTTAAATATTTTTTGTATGTTAATAATAGAAAGCCATTTTGTTTTATTTTTGCATAAGAAAAATTATTTTGTCAAATAAACTTGAGACCAAAGTCTCTAGAAAGTTTTAATTGGAAATTTTTTAAACCATTAAGTTTTCAATTTAAATAAAATTAGTTCATGAAAAAATCTCTCAAAGGATATAAACCTTGACATAGAGATTTTAATAGATTTAGATATTTTATCTTTTGAGTTAAGGGAAAACGTAATGAAAATTTTCAAAAGGATATTTTTCAGAAAAACCCTTATTTTAAAAGACTAAGTGGGAGAGGGGTTCCAACGGCCCCACGGCTTCCATCACGATCCTTATTAGAGATCGTGGGCTCCCCTCGCGTTACCCCGGGAGTGAACCCGTATAGGATGGGGATACCACAAGGATCTAGATCTAATGGAGGGATGTAATTAATAACCCGGGACACGTACTATGATCGGTCAGCCCACGTTGGAGGTTATAGTGCGAGATATGTCCATAGAAAATAAGAGGAAACGGCCATCCACTCGATGGAGTTATCTTCTAGATCATTACCTAAAAGGAAAATTAATTTGTGGTGGTTAACACATTTTGCTTAGGGAACTGTTAATCTTCCCAAGAAGCTATGTCAGTTTTCCTAAGAGTTAAATTCATTATTATCAATTTTAATATAAGGATTAAGTGCACAAATTTATTTTGTTTTCACAAACTAAATCTTTTTCTTTTATTTTTCGTTTTCAGAAATGGTGGGAGGTTCTTTTAGTCCTTTGGTCGTTATTCTCCGAGTGAATAAACTAACGAATCCAAACTATGTGAACTAAAAAAGAAACCTGGACATAATACTCACAGCGGAAGAATATAAGTATGTCCTTTACGAGACTTGCCCTGTGATCGGGGAAGGTTCTACCGCCGAAGAGCGAGAGGCTGAGAAAACGTGGAAGAATGCTAACGAAATGGCATACTGCTATATGTTAGCCTCCATGTTTAATGTGCTCCAGTCAAAATACGAGCACATGGCTTCTGCGTATGATATTAGCCAGTCACTATGTTCGCCGACAAGAGCCGGCCCGCAAGGCAGGAGGCTCTTCGAACTATAATTAACACTAAGATGGTTGAGGGAGTATCAGTCAGAGAACACATGCTCAAGATGATTGCTGCTTTCAAGGAAGCAGAAATCTTAAGGATTGTCATTGACCCCGAGAGCCAAGTGGACATGGTTCTCGAATCTCTACTGGGTTTCTTTACTCAGTTCAAGTTGAATTATAACATGAACAAATTAAACATGAGTTTAACTGAGTTGATGAAGGAGTTCCAGATGGTGAAGAAGGTCATAAAGTCTCAATAAAAGGCTATGATTGTTAAGGCTTCTTCCTCTAGAACTAGGCACAAGCCCAGAAAGTTCAAAAGGAAGAAGGAAAACGCAGCGGCTCAACCCAAGACCCAACCCAAAGACAAACCAAAGGGCAAGTGCTTCAAATGTGGAATGAAGGGATACTGAAAAAATGAGTGTCCAAATCTTCAAACCAAGAAAAACCCCATAGGTAATGTTTTCTATCTAGAGTTTATATCAATAGTTGGATCAACTTCCACTTGAATTGTTGATTCAGGGGCCACTGATCATATCTGTAACTCCTTGCAGGGGTTTAGAAAGATTAGAATATTTAACAAGGGCGAACATGGGCTACGCGTGGGAAATGGAACACAAGTTGGGCCCTTGCAGTGGGAGAGTTGGATCTTAATTTTGATTGTAATAGAATAGTGGTTTTAAAAGATATTTTATATGTACTTTGATTTTGACATAATTTGATTTCAATTGCGAAACAAATAAATCAAGGATATTCCATATCTTTTCATTTTGGTATTTCTATCAATAGAGATAGAGAAGTTATATGTATTGGGCACATGTATGGAAATATATTCTTCTTAAACCCTGTTAACAATCAATTAAATAACGCTCAATATGAACCTTTAACTAGGAAGAGAAAGATCAATGTTAATGACTCATATATTTGACATCTAAGGTTGGGTCATATCAACTCAATCAAGATTCAAAGGTTAATCCATGATGGGCCATTGAGCTCATTGAGATTGGAAATTTGGCCTCAGTATGAATCCTGCCTAATGGGAAAGATAACCAAAAGGTCATTTACCCCAAAGAGATATTGAGTTTTGTTCACACTAATGTGTGTGGTCCTTTGTCTACACTAGTTAGAGGAGATTTTGAGTACTTCATCACTTTCACGGATGATTGTACAAGGTTTGGTTGTATTTACCTGATAAGACACAAGTCTAACTCTTTTAACAAGTTTAAGGAGTTTAAGGCTGAAGTGGAGCGTCGGACAGGTAAATTAATCAAAATTTTACGATCGAATCATGGTGGAGAGTACCTCCCTGGTGAATTCAAAGATTACACGGTACATCATAGGATAGTATCCCAACTCTCTGCGCTGGGGATACCCCAGCAGAACGAAATAGCTGAGAGAAGAAATAAGACATTAATGGAAATGGTTCGAAGCATGATGTCTCATGCTATTCTTCCAGTATCATTTTGGGGATATGTCCTGGAAATAGTAGCATACATTCTGAACTTGATATCTTCCAAGTCAGTATCTAGGACTCCCTATGAGATGTGGATTGGGCGTAAGCCAAGTCTGAATCATCTCAGAATATGGGATTGTCCAACTTATGTACTGGTCAAGGGAGACAAGTTAAAACCAAGATCAGAATTATGCTATTTTGTTGGGTATTCAAAAGGGACAAAGGGCGGTTACTTTTATCATCCTAAAGAGTAGAAAGTACTAGTTAGTACCAATGCCAAATACTTAGAGGATGATCAAAGTACTTCCACTAAAGATTCAACTAGGTTGGAACTTGAGGAGAAGTTATTTTCGGAATCAACTTCTTCTAACCCGATTGTGGAACAAGAAGAGGCACAGCCTCAAGAGCCTGTACAAATGAAGCCTCGTCGTAGTGGAGAATGTCTAGAGTTCTAGAGAGTTGGACTAGAGAAGCTTTCGAGCTAGTCTTCGACCATCAGAAACAAGACCCCATTAGATATGAGGAGGCTATTGCTAATGCCGATGTAAATCTATGGCATGAAGCAATAAAAGCCGAGATTAAGTCCATGTACTTTAATCAGGTTTGGGATCTTATAACTTCTCTTGAAGGGATAAAATCCATTGGGTGTAAGTGGGTATACAAAAGGAAAAGAGGAGTAGATGGGAATATGGAGACCTTTAAAGCTAGGCTTGTGGCGAAAAGGTATATTCAGAAAGAGGGAATCGATTATGAGGAAACTTTTTCCCCGGTAGCCATGCTTAAGTCCATCTGTATCTTCATTGCCATCGCATGTCATTATAACTATGAGATATGGCAAATGGATGTCAAGATGGCATTTTTAAATGGTCATCTTAGTGAAGACATCTATATGTCCCAACCTGAAGGCTTTATTGCTAAAGGCCAAGAACTTATGGTTTGCAAACTTAAGAAGTCCATTTATGGACTTAAAGTAGGCATTGAGAGCATGGAACATTCGTTTTGACGAGACTGTAAAGTCTTACGATTTTATTCAAAACGAGGATGAACCATACGTGTACAGGAAATTTGAACGCATTAATATGATTTTTCTTATCTTGTATGCGGATAACATTCTACTCATTGGAAATTATGTAGGATCATTATCTTCTACAAAGGTTTGGCTGTCTAGTCAATTCAATATGAAGGACTTAGGAGAAGCCAGTTACATTCTCGGAATTAAGCTTCTTAGAAATAGGAAGTAGAGAATGTTAGGATTATCCCAAGTGGCATGCAAATACAAAATGCTAGCCAAGTATAGCATGGACTCATGCAAAAGAGCTCTAATTCCATGTAGACATGAGTTGTCTTTTTGTTCAAAGGACTGTGGGAAGTCTCAAGAAAAAAAAGACAGAATGAGTAGGATTTCCTATGCTTCGGCTGTGGGAAGTCTCATGTAGGCCATGCTATGTACTATGCCAGATATCTGTTTTGCCTAAGCTCAGTTAGCAGATATCAGTCAAACTCTGGGAGGTTCATTGGCAAGTTATAAAGCATATTCTTAGGTACCTCAAGGGAACGAGAGATTATATGCTGATTTACAAGGCTGATGACTTGGTTCCTACAGGATACATAGACTCAGACTTCCAGGCAGATAAGGATGAGAGAAAATTCACTAGTGGATATATCTTCACCTTGTTTGGAGAAGCCATTTCATGGAGGAATATCAAGCAATCTTGCATTGCTAACTCAACTATGGGAACTGAGTATGTGGCAACTTCGGAAGCATCCAAGGAAACAGTCTGGCTTTGGAAGTTCCTTGCAGAACTTGGAGTCATGCTACACATGGACAGGCCGATTGTAATGTATTGCGACAACACTGGAGTAGTATTGCAATCTAAAAAACCCAGGAGGCACATCGAGAGGAAGTACCACATGATCCAGAATTTCATCCAAACGGGAAGTCTAGTGGAACAGATTATCTCAGAGAACAATCTAGCAAATCCATTCACCAAGCTTTTGGCTGAGAAAATCTTCAAAAGACACTTAGACGCCATAAGGGTGGGCACTTACGGACTTGCTTAGTCTTAGAATGCAAGTGGGAGATTGTTGGGAAATATGCCCTCTTAGACTAGGCTTTTGATGTAAATTTCGAATATTTTAATAAAAGAATTTATCTTCAGGATTTGTTTGTAAATTTATATTTTATTTGTGCACAATTACGTTTGGAAAACACCCATTGTGTTTAAGTAAGTGGTCCATGTGAATGGTGGTCTTTCACAGTAAGGTATAGATCACAGGTTACTTAACACATAAACATTCGTTCTTAATCGATTGATGAGAATGAAAATCTCATCATGTCTAGGTTATTATGTTATGAATTCCAAGTGGGAAATGACTTACCTTTAACCAGTGAGTAGTCCACTCACTTCATGACATGAGCGTATTTTGAATACGTAGAATAAGGCCTGTAGTAGTGTTTCTTAAAGTACTATATGGTAGAAACCTAGACTACTACTGCTACAGCGTGGACTAATACTCTAGGACTTGACTATGAGTTGGTGGTCTGACGAAGCTGAAAGTATGTACTTTGATATGCTTTAGTTGAGGTTCTATCGTAGGACCAATATACTTGCATGTTGGGTATGTGTGACTAGTTAGTTAAGAGAAATTTGTACAAGATAGTTTCTATACTATATCGCCCATTGTGGTTATCTGAATAATCTAAATATCTAAGGCCTTAGGAAATATAACTTAGATATTTGCTTTAGGGTAACTCCCTTGGAAAGTGGAAACAATTCAGGAAGTCATGGATCATTGGACTAGAAGCCTAAGGATGGTAGATGTTATTTAGAGAGGTATTAGTACATTTCTTCCTCTCTAATACACGGTGATATATGGAGGGGTATTTTAGTCATTTCACCTGTAGGTCGGAGACTTTGCTAACGCAGCATTGTCCTTGGGGTCAATATTTCTTTATAGTGATATTAGAAAATATTTGAAATATAAAATATAGCTATTTATATGGCAATGGTATTTTGATCATTTTAGTAGCCAAAGCGGTATGTCTCTTGGTCCCCAGTATAAACCGTAAGTCCTAATTATATACATGCTAAGAAATTGGTCTTAAATTAAATAGAATTTATTTTATTTAAGTAACCTGATTTAATTATTGGGTTAGACTAAAATAAAGGTCCACAGAGAGAGAGAATTAATTAAGCTAGTTTGGTGGGGTTAATTAATTATTCAGGACTTTGGTCCAATTTGAATAATTAAAAATTGACCTGGGACTAATCTAATATAGGCTTGTTAATTTGACTAGTTTATTTGGGTTGAAAAATTAATTATTTATTGAGCCATTTTTTTAATTTTAATTAGAATAATTAATTTGGTTCAAAAGGCTAAACTAAAAGTCTAATGGGCTAAATTAAAAATTCAGTTTAACCTAAGATTTTATTTAGGTTAAACAAGAAAATAAAGACGTGCGTTTTTTCTTCTTCTTCTAAGAAAAAAGAAAAATAGACGGCCTCTTTTCTTTCTGAAAAATTCCTTAATCTTGTAAGTTGTTCACCAAACGTGGATTAGGCAGGTAATATACTGGAATATCGAGAGGGATTTTGGCGTTTATATACATGCACAGACACAGTAGGAGGCTTGCAGGAATCGCACCAGAGGTTTCCACCAGTGCACCTACCCTAGTTTCACATATTCCGGTCCAACAAACTTTGAGAACAAGAAGAGGTAAAAAAAAAAAAATTTCCTCTCAGAGCCCGGTCAGGCCGGGACCGGCGCCATTGGAATCGGTGCCGACTCTGATCTGGAACTACTGTTGCATTTTTTTTCTTGTTCTTCGTTGCTTTGCTGTATTTTGCTTCCTCTTTAAATCTTCACATATATCACCCTACAAATTTTACATGTTGCCTTATCATTATCATTATCCTTTTCAAAAAGATTTCAAACTATAGATGTTTTTGCTTTAGCTATAGCATATGTTATTTCAACATCATCCTCACCTATATTAGATTCATTAGAATTAATAGTTGGAGTTGGTTGTGATTGTAAAACACTAACGCGTAGGCCTACAAGGGCCTTCATCTTCATTACCTATTTCATTATTTATTAAATTTAAGACTGGATCTCTATTGAAATCAAAATGTGCAAATGATTGTAATGAAGAAAAATGATGATATTGATTTGGATCCATTATTTCTATAAAAAAAAGCAATCAAAATTCAAATAAAAATTCAAAAAAATAAACTAAAGTATTAACAAATAATAATTAATAGAATTGAAAAATATAAATAACAAATTAATTTAAAAATTAAATAAATAACTAAAATAATTAATTAATTAATTAAGTTAAAAAATAAGAATGTAAGATTAAGAAATACTAACTAGTTGATGACCAAGATTAATAATACTTTGTGGAGCTTTACTTCTTGTATTCACTATTCCGCTACTCAACAATCTTCCAAAATATGAAGACTTTCTTGAAGAATTAAAAAAATATAACACAAAAATAAATTATATTCTAACACTTTTTGTAGAGAAAATGAAGAGATTTGTGGATTAAGAGAGAAATATGAATGAAAATAAGAGAGTTTGAGAGAATTGGAGAGTGTTTGATGAGTTTTGGGGTGAATTGTGGTGTATTTATAGAGTTTTGGAGGTTAGGATGGAGAATATAACCGTTAAGGACTAAAATGTAAAAAAAAATATTTCAACCGTTTTAGGGGCTGAAATGTAAAAAAAAAAAAATGAGAGAGCCTTTGGTTCAATGGCTCTCTTGTGCAGGCCGGCCAGGGGTTTCTACCCCTAAGTCCGGCTCGATGAACAATAATCGATTCAGCCATCGGGCGGGGCCGACACGCCAGTCTAGCGGGCCAAACCAACCCACTGGCCAATGCTAAGTATACATACAAAAGCTAGGTTGATTGTAGGGATGTTCAGAATGATTCTTTTTGGGTCCATTTCACTTCAACTAACCCAGTTGTTAAAGAAACTCTTCTTCTTGCCTTGAAGCATTTTAGAAATGCATCTTAACAAAATGGAACGTATCCTTATATCATTCATATGTTTACAGTGTTAATGAATTTACGACAAATAAATTATAGATAGAATGCATTCTATGTGTTTTTTTTTTTTAATCTTTTTAATTTAATTTAGTGATGTTGTGCTGAAGATTTTGGGGGAAATAGGGTATATTCTTTGCCATTTCCATTACCATCTCACAAGTAACTAATGAAACAATAAATAAAATGTTGCATTTAATCTAAATTACTACCATCTAGTATTGGAAGCTCCTCAAGTGGGTTCTCATCATGAGTGTACTGAGGATTAGGCAGAGCCTTTCGAAAAACAAATTCAATTACTTATTAAAGTGGAATGATATAGGGGAAAAACCAACAATTAAATTAGAGCGCTAAGCATGGTTACATTCAAGAATTAGGCAGAGCCATTTGAAAAACAAACCTCCGTAATTTTATGTTATTTCATTGATCAAATCAACACATCAAATTTCTTTATTAGAATGAATTTATTCCTTCAATTCAATTACTTATTGAAGTGGAATGATTTACATAGTAAGCAAAAGACTTAAATATTCAAACACCAAAGAAAAAGCAGTGCATAACATCACCAGCTAATTATGATTCTAGAACCTCTGCATCGCACCCATGATTGCTATAATTGGCCTTCCGCATGTAGTGTTAATGTAAGCGTGATATAAGGATGTATTTTTAGAATGTATCAATATCAGAAGAAGAGTTCCTTCAGTGAGTGGGTCAATTGAAGCTGAATGGCCCCAAAAGGGACTATTTTGATAAAAAAGCATATTAGTTACACTATTATTTTTTGAAACAAATTTCGCATCACTATAGAATTTGCTCCAGTAGAAGAGAAGAACAATAGGGAAGACAAAGCAAAATGGCAATTGAATCAAAAATTTAGAAACAATGTGAGATTATGTTTAATCGTCTCTTAGAGGTTCTTATTGTTTATGTACGAAATTGGAGTAGAGTACGATGTAGGGTTTAATTTGGGAAATATAAATTTATATCTTAAATCTAATTTAGATCACAATTTAAAGTTTGTTGGTGATTAGTGGTTTCTTGGAAGTAATAGAAGGAATCATCTTAACTACATGTTTACCTAGTAAAGAAATTTGGTTTTGTTATTCTTTTTGAAATTTTATAATTAGCTTTTAAATTCATGCAAACCTTATGTTTTGGATAAAAAATCGGATTGAGTATGGTTTAATTTGATTTGTCTATTGATAAGGTTATGTATGTGTATTAAGTTTGATGTTTCACTATGTATGTATTTGAATTCGTAAACGTTCAAAGATTCAGTTAAATTTCAATTTTGATTTTTGAAAGATGGAGAGTTTGATTGTGACGTTACGCATCGAATTAAGGCTAGTTGGTTCAAATGGAAGAGTACAACTAGTATTCTATGTTATCATAATATACCTTTGAGTCTAAAAAGAAAGTTTTATAGAACACCCATCAAACTAATTTTGTTATATGGTACGGAATGTTGAACAACTAAAAGGTGTCATATTTAGAAATGAAGGTAACAGAGATGCATATATTCATATGGATATGCGAACATACTAAAAAGGATAAAGTAAGGAATGAATCATTTAGGAAACAGTGGGAGTGGCATCTATTGAAGACAAGATTAGAGAAAACCACTCGCGATGGTTTGGACATATACAAAGAAGATCGAGTGATGCTCTTATTATTATAATTTAGGGATGGAGGTAAGATAAATTGGATAGAAGTAGAGGCAGGCCTAAGAAGATATAGATAGAGGTGATTAAGAGAAATATGTCTCTATTGGATTTGGATGAGAGTATGACAGTAGTTAGAAAGAAGTAGAAGGAAAGGATTCATGTGGATAACCACATGTAGTTTTGTATTGGTTCATGTAGCCGATCCCAAGTTATTTGGAACTAAGACTTAGTTTTTTGTTGTTATTGTCTGATGCTTTTGGAGGGTTATGTTGGGGATTCTCCAAACTTATATAAATTCTAACCCTTAGCTAGGGGGATATAATATCTAATTATCTATTCTGACTCTTAGCTAGAGGGATACAATACCTAATTATTTGTTCTGACCTTTGTCTAGAAGGATACAATACCTAGTCTCTATTCTAACTCTTCTTCTAATGGGATATAGTAATTAGGAGATTGATATTAGTTGGCCACGACCTAACCCCAAGCATTATTCAATCTATTTGTAATATTTTGAAAATGTTTATGTTTGCCAAGCATTTGGTAGTTTTGAAAATTGTGAATTAAAACATTTTTTTTAACATTTAGTTCTGGAATTTCCATAAGAATATTAGTGCTCTTATTGGCCTTGTGGTTTTGTTGAATTTTGTTGATGACCTCTTTTTGAATTAGTCTTCGCTTGGATTCCCATGTCAATATTGAGTTTGGGGAGGTCCTAGTGTGTTCATCCTTGTAATTATGAAGTTTGAACTTGAAATTTCTTGAAAATTTTGTTAGATTTTGTTCTAGTAGCACAGCACCAAAAACCAAGGATCACCGTCTCTCTCAGTTTAAGTGGTACTGCCTCCTCTCAGGCATCCTTGCTGCTTCATTTTTGAAATTCCTATCACTGGCATTTTATTCGACCAAGCAGCACCATTTGTGTCGACTTGAGCGGCCCGCTACCTTTTTGGATTCCAGCAGTTTGATATGATCCTAGCAAATTGCGCTTGAAGCAAGGGCACCGCTCCTTTCTTCTAGAGAAAGTTCTTTGTTTGACAATGCCCTTTCACTTTTATTACTATTATACTTTCATTTTTGCCAATCATAGGGGAAATCTAGTACCTAGCGTCATTTGTTTTGAAATGTAAATGATTTTATAAAAAAATTTAAAATGTACATTTTTTTTGTGACTTAACTTTTCAAATTAATACTTATGTAGTATGCTCAATCTGAGGCAAGCCACTTATCTTTACTGAACTAGTGAACTTACCCATTTGATTAATATTTTGCAAATTCTCAGCTAGAAGGCAATGAGTTATAAGAATTGTTTGATGAAGATATTGAGTGATTGAAACTTGGGGCTTAAACTACATATTTAGAGACATATCTTAGAAATTTGTTAAAAACATTTTATGTTTTGAATACTTCTTGAATTGAGAATTATGTTACAATTACTTGGAAAAATTTAAGATTTCTGAGTTTTATTTTGTGTTTTAGAGACTTTATATATAAGTTCCCATTAATGTAAGTCCCTTATGTATTAGTTTTGTGAGAGTAGTTTTGTATGTTCGAGGTTCAACATTTTATTTTCGAGTATTGTTATGTCATCCTTGAATGTGAGATGTGATAAATATATTGCAAGTAAAAAGAAAAAGAAAAAAGTTAAAATTTTGGGTTTGAATTGGGCCAAACTAAATTAAATTTGATTTGATCAATTCAATATTATGCATAATTCAGTTCAGTTCAATTTTTAAAAAAAATTAAAAAAAATATCTTCTATAGAAGAATCATTTATGATAAAAATTAATTAACAGGTCTTTTAAATGTTTTATGAACACCCCTGGTGGGTTGTTGTCAAATAAAAGATGCTATATTCCATTGGAGAAAACAAAATATATAGAGTTTGATCTCTCTTTTTCTTCTGTATCTCTAATAAAAAATAAATTTTTATCCAAATTGAAATATCTCATTTTAACTTGTCATAAAATGATTCCATGGAATATTAATTATAAGTAACTTACTATATTGCTCTTATTAATTAAAAATTAGTTGTGAAAGTTTTAAAAAATATGTTTATTTTGCAAAATTGACATTTATTTTTTAACGTCAAAAAAATATGAACATTTAATTTGAGATAGGAAAGTGTTGTTATTCCATCACATAAATCAAACTGTTATGGAATATTGGAAAGTTATCAAAAGAAAATTTGAAAAATAAGAAAGTTGTGCAACTTAAGGGTTCGATCGACCCCTCCTCCTCTGAACCATTTAAAATTCTACCTTCATAGACGGATTTACCGCCTGTCCTCAAAATTTTTAAATTTTATTTTAAAAAAATTAAATTTTTTTTAAAAAGTCTCTTTAAAATTTACTTTTCGTTCCCTCAAAATTTTTTAAAAATTATAATATTATCTTTTAATATATTATTCATTTAATTTGCCCCCACAATCCCAAGTCTCTGATTCCGTCCTTGATGGCCTTCATTGATTGAACAGCTATTCTAACTTTAGTTATTAATAATCATGATGGTGAGATTTTGAAGAGTATACTCACAAACAATTTATAGCTAATCCTTATAGATTAGAAGCTTCAGCAGCATTGATGGCTCTCCAAAAGACTTCAAAATGGAACTACAAAGATGCTGTTATTGAAGGAGATGCTTTGGAGGTCGTTCAAGCCATTAATGGTAAAGAGATTGGAGAGCTTTTTCCATTATTGAGGAAGGTAAATCTTTGTGTTCTAAATATAACAAACGAAACTTACATATACTCCTAGAAATTGTAATAGGACTGCTAACAAATGGCAAAATGGATAATATTTTTAGATGTAATGGTCCAGGATAGGATGATTCTATTAATTATTAATTATTCAATTAGTAAAAAAAAAATAAGTGACAAAAACAAGTAATTTATTTTATATTTATAAAAATAATGATCTTGTATTGTTTGTATGTTGAGATAATATACATAGGCTATAAGTGGAAGCAACTCTTTCCAATCTAAATCAAAATTTTAATTTAAAATAATATTAATTTAAATAATTTATATTTCTTGAAAATTATTATATACTTACAATACATCATATCTTTTCTCTCATCAATTATTAAACTCTATATTTAATAATATTTTATTAAATTTTAATAAATTAATTTCAACCTAATTCCTATCAAGTCCAGTCATAATCTCTATTTATTTTTGAATTAAAAAAAGAAGAAATCGTATAGCGATTTATTTTGGGCCGCGGAAGGGGTTGGGCCGGTTGGCCCGTTTTAGCCATGATTAATGGCAGTCTCCATTTACCCTTTTTTTTTTTTTTTTTGGTAAACTATAGTTTGATATATCTATTCCATAATATTTATTTATCTTTTTGGTAAAAAAAAGGAAAGGTAGGAGCCAAATGTAGCTCCTCAGCATCGGACACATTCCTATTTCTTTTTCTTTATCATTTGTAATAGTGTAGGATTTTTTTTTTTTTTTAAACAAACAAACAAAATTAGGTAGGATATAGTCAAATAAAAGAAAAAGACTCTAACATGGTTTAAATGTGTCTCCAAAGACTCCAATAATTTATCCTAGCATACATACAAAGACTAGGTTGGTTGCAGGGATGTTTAGCGTTTGATTTAAATTTAAAAATCAAATTGAATATAATTAAATTTTAATTTTAATTTGATTTTTTTGAATTTTGGTTTGATTTTCAAATTTTTGTTTTGGTTCTCCAAAAACCAACTTGAACTGAGAAACCAAATTTCATTTTTTTTTCTCTTTTTTTAAGAATTGTAATTTTATAAATGTAATTTTTTAATTATTTTTTGCTTTGTTAAAATATACATGTATTATATAATGTATATAAATTGTATACAAGAGTATTAAATATTTGCGTTAGATATAATAATTCAATTTTTTGGATATAAAATTATGTTACAGTTTATTCTATACATGTGTATATTTTATTACTCAAATTAAATAAACTAAGTGTTATATAAATATATATATATATATATATATATATATATATATATATATTGTCTGTACTCTGTAGCGGCACGTTTAACTGAGACAAAAATGGAAAATCAACAAACAAATTGGTCACGTGGAGTCTTCTTTGTATCTCTAAATATGTAGCAGTGGTCCTGCGTCTTCGATTTTGGTCACTATCGCTGCTGCCCAAAGGCAAAGTCATGTGACTCACGAGGCTGCCCAAAAGCGTCCTCTGCCGCCTAATAGATCATCTACAATTAAATATTCATTCCGTGATTATTTATTTATTTTAATTAATTTATAAATTTTTTAAAAAATAAAAAAAATTTAATTAATTAATATTTTTATTTTTAAAAAAATTTTACTTTATTAAGACTAATCAAATTTCAAAATTTGATATATTGTAAATATATTTAATTTACTTCTATTTTTACTATAAATACATAATATTTATTGTATTAAAAAAATATTTGTAAAAAATTAATAATTAATATAATTTTAATTTATTTCAGTTTAATTTTATAAAAATTTCAATTGATTTTATTTTATTTAAATTTTATAAAAATATACCGAAAATCAAATTTTAAAATTAAAAACAAACCAAAAAAAACCAAATACACCCTCCTAACCACTACCAGTACCCGTCGCTCCTTCTCTAATCTTCGTTCCTTCTTCCTGCCTCTCTTTCCAAGCACAACCCCCATTGGTCTATCCCTCCCTCTTACTTATTCCTTCTTTCCCAGCCGCCACCACCACTGTTGTCATCCTCCCTCCCTCACTCTTCTTAATTTTGTTTTACACGCAAAAGAGAACAAGAAGGGTTGATTGGCTATCAAATGGTTAACAACAAACAAATAAGTAATCTAACCAAGGAATATCCTAATATGCATGGGCATATTCATATATATGAATTGCATCAGATTCTCATGCCCAATCAGAAAACAAAATTGCCTTCTCCTTCCAGTGCTCCTAATTCTTGGTCTCTGGTATGTGCTAGCCAGAAAATCTACCGTCTTCCCCTTGTCAAAAGAGGATCTATCTCATATTTGTTTACATTTTAAAATTTAATTGCCATACCATATACTTTTAATTATCTTTAAGATATTTAAAGAGTCCAATAACATTAATTAATTGCCTAAATCCAGTCGAGATAAGCGTGATAAATTTGACAAATATATGTTTTAAATTTACTTAAACTGTGAGCTAATTTAGCCAAAGAAAGTTGCTAAGGCTTGTGATATTTAGACTATATTAATGTAGTACATTTAACATGCCATCTTTATTAAATTTAATCATGATCTAAATTACCTCCAAATAAGATTTTTGAATATTTAAACATTATTATTATTAATATTAATCTTTGAATATTGTGACTGAAGCCATGTGATTCACAATATATGATAAAGACATCAGAGCTAATCTTAGGAAAAGGATTTCTTTCATGGATTATGAGAGCCAGACAATCTTGTAAGCCAGCTAGCCATTCAATTCGCTGCTTCATTGCATTCCCCGCGCTAAAATTATATGTACAACAAAGTCGTAGCATTGAAAAATGTTCAAGGACAGCGATCGATTGAGAATTGAAGGGTTGCAGGTGGGTATGTTGATAGGGTCCCAAAGAGAATGCCTACCCGAGTCTGGAATTTAGTTGAAGATAGAGACTTTCCGTGGTGGAGGGGTACAGAAATATGGAGATAGCAGAGGTGGTGTGTTTGTGATCATTCCTCTGTAAAGATTGCATCGCTTTGGGGACGTTGCATGTCATGTCATGTATTTGATGCTACAAAACTAAAATAATTGAAAATTTCATACGTATTGGAACTATTTGTATAGTTTTATAAAAAATATATATATATTCTTATTTTAAAATTTAATTAATATTATAATTTAATAAAAGAGAATGATACAATTGAAATATTTATATATACACACTATTAATTAATTTTGCAAAATAACAAATAATTATTAAAAAAATTAAAAAGTGATAGTTATTTAAAAAGCAAATGAGTATTTCCTTAGTAGAATGGTCAATCTTCTTCCTCCCCCACAAAATGAAGAAGTTGAAACATAGAGGTAAAAAGTGAGATACATGCATCTGTCTTCTTGTGTTTTTGGAACAATGATTCTAGCAAAATAAGTTTTCCCAACCAATTCTTGAATTCAAAATGTACTCTTTTCAAAACAATTCCTGAGCTCCACTGAAAATATTTACAAATGTAAGTTGATCCTTGCTTTGGTGTCCTAGCAAGTTTATCCTTTCGTTGGTGACCAAATCTTTTTTTTTTTTTTTGGTAATCTCCACCAAAAACAAAGGAAAAAGAAAGGATTGTGAAAGATAGCAATGATTTTAGAAAGGATGCTCTTAGGATAAAAATAAGATAGAAGAACGAGTTTTAAGATAGTACAAGATAAGTGATAGTTTGATCCAATTATTAAATGTGGATTTGGTGAAGTATTAATTTATATGTAAGGGTGTGTATTAGGCTCTTCCTAATGAAAATCAATTACTATAGAATATAAATTAGCTTCCTTGTAACATTTAAAATTCTTAACAAAACACAAACACACCTAAATGCAATACAAACATATATACATATGGGCAGCAATCCATTTGAGAAAAGTTTATTTAAATTGAAAAAAAAATGAATTTTGAAAAAAAAAAAAAAGTGACGTCATGTGGGGTCATAGAGCGAGAATGTGATGTTTTGAATATATAATAATTTTTAAAAATTTAAAATAGTTCTCAAGAATTGAGAATTACTTAAATTGAAATTCTTTTTAAATGAGTTGAGAAACTTTTTCCACTTAATTGAAATCAAAACAAAATTAGCTCTGATACTAATTTGATATGAGTTGCAAAAGCATATTAAATCCAGCTCAAAATGAAGGAAAGATCACAAGAAATTCAGATCAAAAGATTACCCCAAAAAAGAGAATTTAAAACATAAGATTGATAATCAATTGATTGCTCATATCAAGCCTCTACTAACTCACGAATTAAACACTCAATTAACCCACAATTAGATATAGAATTCAACCCAAAATAGAAAATCTATGGCTAAATTCGTGGCTCAAAATAGAGAACAAGAACAATGAGATCACCTACTTCATTCCACAAAAGAAGAACCCTAGAGGAACTTAGCAACTAAGACCCCAATTTCAATAGAGATTGGACAATAACTTTAACACCCAAGAACCCTAAAGCCAATAAGGAGAATAGAACTAATGGGATCGGAAAAAGTAAGCACCATTCTATTAAACCTAACAAAAATCCTAGGACAATGATGGAACCTAGGATCCAAATTAAATAGACTAGTTGGATTAACCATAAGGTTTTAGTGACTCTATACAAATATAAATTTAATTCCTTTGTAAGATCTTGTCCTGTGGGAGAACAATAGGGGATCTCCCTCCTAAGAGTTCGAACCCTCACACTTTGATCTTTTAATTAATCAAAACCTCATAACTTCTTATTTTTATGTTTACAAGCGAATACAAATACTGAGCTAACGCTAAGCTATTACAATCAAGCCCATAGGCTTTAATTAGCCCATAATATATATGTTTAAGAAGGCTTTACAAATGATTAAAAGTCATGCCAATCGAAAAATACTTCAAAACAAATTGAAATAAAAATAAAAACATGAGTATACAAGCATATCTATAAAGTGCACGGTAGTGCATGGAGTTTGCACAGTTATGATGGCTTCAAAGCATTGAAATTGCACACTATGCATGGCATCATGCACGGTCGTGTAGAATTCCTAAAGCCTACACTGTTTTGCTTTGTTTACACGGCTATACAACAAGCCGTGCAAACAAATGATATTTTTGAAGTTTCCAAAACTTTCATTTGTATTCCCTTGTATCTTCATATGATTGGAGATCAAGTCAAACTCTTATTGGCTCTCGAATCATCCTTACAAAGACTTCATTCCCCAAGCCCTCTCCCATATATTCTTATAATCTCTCAAGAAACCTCTTCATCTTAGTTCTCAACCAAGTCTCCTTGAAATGAATTTGAATCTTCATTCCCCCTTCTTGAAGACATCCCTCTTACCTGGGCAGATTCCTATCATATTCCTTCTCTGTCTGAGATGTGTGTGTCTTTTGTGTTGTTTTCAAATGAATAGCATAGACTACTTCTATAGAACTCCACTAAAGAATTCTTACAATTATTAGGAGATTGACTCTCACTCAAACACAGTTGCCACGAGCTTTTCGCATAAGTTTAGGAAAGGACTTCTACCGTCAAATTGATCTCATCAGATAAGATTTTATCCCTCTTGAAGCTTCATCATTCTAGAAGCTTTATCCTTATCTTCACAAGATAGGGATGCAAACTTGATCACATTGTAGACTCTCTCTAGAGATAGGACACTTTTGCCATGCCGTGGGCTAAACCTGTGTACCACGTACTATTCCTTCTATTCATTTAGTATATTTTGTTGAAGTACACATATTCGCGTCTAGCTAAGTCCATTTACCTCGTGCAATACTCTACTATCTTCCAAGTTGGTAGGATTCCAAGCTGGTCCATATTTGATCTCGAATTACCACTTTTGGCTCTTTGCTCATATAGCTTACTCGTGCACTCTAATACCAATATGTACCTTTAAGGTCATTCATCAAAATATTTAGCACCAATGTTCTGTAACTAATCACTATTAGTTCGTACTGTGTGCTAGTGTTATGCCCTAAAGGCAATCACATGTATTCTGTATATTGTGCATTATTAATAAAACAAAATATTCTTTATCTTTCAATTTGTTTTATTTATACTTTCGTGTAAAATAATTTTTAGATAAAGTCCTAAGTGCAATACTTTGTTAAAGAAATCATGATAGAGATTATGATGTGAAGTTCTTACTACACAGAATAATGTTTATACTTAAATTATCCCTAGTCATAGTATTAATGAGATATGACATCATTAATGTGTTAAGACTAGTATCTGTTATACTTCCTAAGTTGATCAGGCAAGTGTTCTCACATCTGTGAGTATTATCATACTCAAAGTTAACACGTGGTTGTTTGTTACCAGAACAAGTACATTTATGACCTAACTATAAGATAATTACATGGATAACTATTTGTGCCGGTGATATAATATCATCATAGCAAATATACAATTATCTTTAGATTTGAGATCTTTACGGTACTTTATTTGCTAAATGTTGGACTTTGATTCTAATCTCTGGAGTCCTGGCAAGAACGCCTATGAGATGGATATTAGGTACAACATGAAGCAAACATAAGTAGTTGAGAGGATCAATAAAGGATTTACCACTCCTAAATAGTAGGAGCGAATATCTCATAGCCACTTGTAAGAATCACTACTCAAGAAGTCCTTGGCCAAGGTAATTGTGTATTGGAAATGATTCCAATTGATACATATGAGAGTAGTGGATTTCGGGAATAAGTACTAAAATATTCGAGCCGGAATTAATTTTTTATTTTGGAAGGAGTTGGCACTAATTTTGTACTCCAAATTGAATGAGGTATTGTATGGTGAAATGAGTTTATTGCACTTTTGTTTGCTATTGAAAGGTTCATGTCAAGCCACTTGACTTTTTAAACTTTTGGATGGTCATGATGTGTTGCTAGATACCGCCCATAATCTGCTGAATATGGATTTATTAATTAAAAAATTAATAAATCAATCATTATTATAATTAATAAGTTAATTCTAAAATTATTAAGGATTATTGATCTTAAAGATTTTTAGATTAATCCATATTTTACTACCAATAGATCGAGAAACCTAATATGTCACACATAATAGAGGATTGAGTACTCAAGATATTATTTGATAACATTATAGGGTTGATTGTGAAAAGAAGAAGTTGTTGTGGTCAAATTATAATTAGTTATAATTTGTGAGCCATATTATAATTAACAAAAATCATAATAGTAATTGGTAATTAAGAATCCATATACATTATGGATTCTAATTACCAAAATTTACAACAAACAATATATGTTATTATATGGACTCCATGGGGATTATGATTTGTGCATTACAGAGAGCTTTTTTTAAAAAATCGAGAGCTCCCATTTCGTCTTCTTCTTCTGGAAAAACAACAGAAAACCCTAGCCGCCAAAATTAGTTTTGCTAGCACAGAACTCTGGTGACTTTTGAGCGCCATTCTCATGTGGACTATATTGGAGGCAATCCTACACTTGGGTTGCAATGCTTTGATGGAACAAAAGAGAAGATATTCTCTGTGCCTAGCTAGATCATGCCTTCAGAACAGAGGAAAAATTTTTGTTTCACAGAGGCAACACTGTAAGGTAATTTCTCAATGGTTTTGATTCCTTTTAGTGCATAAAAGTGATCCTTGTTGTCTGGAATTCCTGTTTTTCTTCCTCTACGTAAATCTGTTTTGCATGGGGAATTCCTACACTGTGTCTATCTGCTAGCTTTGGCTTTTGGTATGTAGGTGATCCAAACAGTATCATGCACACTACACTCTCAAATCTAAGGGTGTGACAGCTGGTGATGTTACTATTGGAATATATGTCTTTTTACACTAGGTTTCTAATGTATTTTTTACTTATATTAATAAAAGTATTTTTTTTTTCAAAAATTTTTTGTTAAATTTTCTTTATATTTGTGCACGATTTTATTAGAAAAGACTCATTGTGTTTAAGTAAATGATTCATGCAAATAGAGGTCTTTCACAGTAAGGTATGAACCATGGGATACTTAACACATAAATTATTGTTCTTAATCGGATGATGAGAATGAGTATCTCATCATGGCAAGATTATTATGTTTTGAATTCCAAATAGAGAATGTCTTACCGTTAGCCAATGAGTAGTCTACTCATTTCATAACATAAGCGTATTTCGAATATATAAAACAGAACCTGTAGTAGTGGTTTCTAAAAATACTATGTAATAGAAACTTAGATTACTACTGCTACAGCACGGACTTGTACTCTACAGCTTGAGTATGAGTTAGTAGTCTGACGAAACTGAAAATATATGCTTTGATATACTATAGCTAAGGTTCTTGAAAATGACCAATATACTTGTATATTGAGTATACGTGACTAGTTAGTCAAGACAAATTTGTACGAGATAGTGTTTACACTATATCGCCCATTGTGGTTGTCTGAATGATCTAATTATCCAAGGCTCTTAGGAACATGACTTGGATATTGGCTTTAGGGTAACTCCCTTGAAAAGTTAGAATATTCCAAAAAGTCGTGGATCATTAGACTAGAAGCTTAAGGATGGTAGATGCCATTTAGAGAGATGTTAGTACACTCTTTCCTCTCTAAATGAATGGCGATATGTAGAGGAGTATTTTAGTCATTTCACCTGTGGATCGAAGACATAGCTAACGCAGCATTGTTCTTGGGTCAATATTTCCTTTTGGTGATATTAGAAAATATTTAAAATACAAAATACAGCTATTTGTATAGCAAGGTATTTTGATCATTTTAGTAGCTAAGGTGATGTGTCTTTTTGATCATCAGAATAGCCTGTAAGTTCTAATTATTCTAGATAGAGAAAATGGTCACAATGAAAAAATGGTTTTATTTTATTCAGAAAGTCTAATTTATTTTTGGACTGAAATAAAATAAAAGGAATGAGAGAAATTAAATTGATTATCTAGTTTGATTGATTAATTAATTATTCAGGGTCTAAGCCCAGATTAAATAATTAAAAAAATTAACCTAGGCTTAAACTAGTTAATAAAAGGCTTAATAATTATTTTAGTTTATTTGGACTTATTAATTATTTATTGGTTATTTTAATAGGTTCAGGAAATAAATAATTAATGGTTATTATTTTTAGGTTCATTAGGTTCAAGAAAAAATAATAAATTATTTTGGCCCAATAGTCTAGACTAAAGGGTTCTATTATTCACGGTACAAAAGAGTTGGGGATTACCCAAACTGAAGGATTAAAATGGCAAAAATAATCAAAACGAAAGTATGTTAAGAAAACGAAAATTTTACCTCTATGATTAAGTGGCCCTCTTCACACCGGTATAGATGTCTGTATAAGGATATTTGAGGTTAGTGGTTCACGTCCTTGCAAATGTTTACTGCGTCTTATCCACGCGAAACTTTCGATCTTCTGAAATAATACCCGTAGCACAATCGGTGAAGGCTTGAAGTTTGGATTTTGATCAACTTTGAAGGTTTGGTTTGAGTTTGGTTTCTGTGAATTTTTCACAGACGAAGCCTTCCCCAGAAATTGGTTTACTGTGATGCTATTTGATTGCAATTAAAAAGCAAGCCCTCACCTCACTCTGTGATGACCCATTTCAATTGATCAAATTAGATGCCCGAGAGAGAAGACATTATGCGTGCAAACAGAAAGCCTCCATGCTTTCTATTATCCTGCACGCGAAACAATGCGGATTTCATCCCATGTGTATTTTTTATTTAATTAATTAATTATTAATAACTTTTTTATAAATTTTATTTTACCTTGGTCTTATTCATTGGGCCAGATAAATTATTTATTCTTGTGCTCAAACACCCATAAATAATAAATCTCAATTATTTATTTTTTGAGTTTTATTAAATAATCCAATAAATAATTTATAAGCCCAAATAGACTAAATAAAAATCATACATTTTATCTAGTTCTAGATTAATTTTCTAATTATTCAATCTGGGCTTTGGCCCCTAAATAATTAATTAACCAATTTAAATTAGATAAAATAAATACTCTCTTTCGGACATTTTATTTTATTCTAATCCAATAATAAATTAGACTAATAAAATAAAAATCCATAATTATAAAGACCAATTTCATAACCCAAATCTTTCATGACTTAAAGGCCATTTCGGGGATCAAAAGACACATCACCTTAGCAACTAAAATGACCAAAATACCCTGCTATATAAATAGTTATATTTTACATTTTAAATATTTCCTAATATCACTATAAGAAAACATTGATCCCAAGAACAATGCTGCGTTAACAAAGTTTTCGACTTACAGGTGTAATGACTAAAATACTTCTCTACGCATCGTCGTGCAATTAGAGAGAAAGATTGTATTAACACCTCTCTAATAGACATCTACCATCCTTAGACCTCTAGTTCAATGATCTACGACTCCTAGAATATTTTCACTTTTCAAGTGAGCTACCCTAAAGTAAACATTCAAGTCATATTCCTCAGGGCCCTGAATAATTAGATCATTTGAATAGTCACAATGGGCGATATAGCATAGAAGTTATCTTGTACAAGTTTGTCTTAACTAACTAGTCACATATACCCAACATACAAGTATATTGGTTCTACGAAAGAACCTCAACTACAGTATATCAAAGTGTATGTTTCTAGTTTCATTAGACTACCAACTCATACTCAAGCGATAGAGTATTAGTCCACGCTGTACCAGTAATAGTCTGAGTTTCTTTTAAATAGTATTTTTAGAAACCACAATTACAAGTCATGTTCTACGTATTCGAAATACGCTCATGTTATGAAGTGAGTGGACTACTCACTGGCTAAAGGTAAGCCATTCCCCATTTGGAATTCATAACATAATAATCTATACATGATGAGATTCTCATTCTCATCAATCGGTTAATAACAAATATTTATGTGTTAAGTAACCCGTGATCCATACCTTACTGTGAAAGACCACCATTCACATGGATCACTTATTTAAGCACAATGGGTCCTTTCCAAACAAAAATCATGCACAAATAAAATGTAAATTCACAAATAAATTTTGAGAATAAATTCGATAATTACATCAAATAATCTAGTCTAGAGGGCATACATTCCAACACAAATTTCTTCTGTTGATAACATTCGAATGTTTGAAATATCAAAACATCAGGGTTAACTTATCTAGAATGTAAATAGGAGTCGTGCAGTAGAAAAAAAAAAGAGAAAACTCACAACACAACTGAAGAAGAAAAAAAAAACCTTTTTCCTAAAGGATTGACATTCACAGAGCATGCAACCGGGACAGTAAAAATGGAGACTAAGAACATTATAGCAGAGTATTAGCACAGCATGGTGGGATGAAAACATACCTCTTGGAGCCTTAAAAACTTGAAGAACATGGTTGAATCAATTGAAGCTCAAGAACAGCTTCTTCCTTGCACGTCCATGATCACCAGTGCACTGCACTTCCTCTTCCAGTGAAAATGAATAATGCTAGCTTTCCAGTTCACGGAATATGACCACTGCCTAAATTCAGTTGGTGAGCACAGAATTTGGGAGAGAAAGGCTTCTCAAATTTTCCCACAAACTCACGGTTCATGTTCACTCTCTGGCTTCTTTGGTTCACAGAATACAAAGGCCAGTGAAGAAAACCAAAAGTCAGGAAAGAAAAGGCCACGAGAGAGAGAGAGCCAAGAGTCTCAGGAAAAACATTTTTATTGTTTCCCTTTTTCTTTTATTTTATTTTTCCACACAGAAAGCCAAGAGTCATGAAACAAAAAATAATTATTTTGATAAAAATAATATTCTCGAGATTTAATACTTGAATATTATTTATAAAATAAATTTTGGCTTTACTCTAAACTTTTCTGAACTGTGTCCGAAAAAATCCTATGGTCCAGGCTATTGTGCCAAAATAATATTTATTATTTTTCTTGGACCCAAAAAGTCCAAAATAATAAACATTAATTATTTTTCTTGGGAATAAATAAATAACCCAATAAATAATTAATGAACCCAAATGAACCAAAAAATAATTAAACTTTAATTATTTATTTCTTATGATTTAATTAAATAAATAACCCAATAAATAATTAAGTAATAATTATTTTTCTCTAATTTAAGTCCCGGTTAATTTTCTAATTATTCAAACTGGACCCAGGTTCTAAATAATTAATTAACCAATTAAACCAGATAATAAATTTCTCTCCATTTATTTTATTCCAGTTCAATAATAAATTAGACTTCCCGAATAACATAAAACTCTCTCAATTGAGATCATTTTCTCAACCCAAAAATTAATTAGGACTTACGAGTTATTCCGAGGACCAAAAAGACATATTGAATTGGTTACTAAAATGACCAAAATACCCCTACTATATAAATAGATGTATTTTACATTTTAAATATTTTCTAATATCACCATAAGGAAATATTGACCCTAATGACAATGCTGCATTAGTAAAGTCTTTGACCTACAAGTGAAATGACTAAAATACCCCTCTACATATCGCCGTACATTTAGAGAGGAAGAAGTGTACTAACACCTCTCTAAAAGACATCTACCATCCTTAGACTTCTAATCCAATGATTCACGACTTCTTAGAGTGTTTCCACTTTCCAAGGGAGCAACCTTAAAGCACACATCCAAGTCACGTTTCTCAGGGCCCTGGATATTTAGATCACTCGGACAACCACAAGGGGCGATATAGTGTAGAAACTATCTTGTATAAGTCTGTCTTAACTAACTAGTCACACATACCCAACATACAAATATATTGGCCCTCCGATAGAATCTCAACTATAGTATATCAAAGCAAATGCTTCTAGCTTCGCCAGACCACTAACTCATACTCAAGTCATAGAGTACTAGTCCACGTTGTAGCGGTAATAGTCTAAATTTCTACCATATAGTACTTTTTAGAAACCACTACTATAGGTCATATTCTACGTATTCGAAATACGCTTATGTCATGAAGTGAGTGGGCTACTCACTGGCTAAAGGTAAGTTATTCCCCATTTGAAATTCATAACATAATAACCTAAACATGAAAAGATTCTTATTCTCATCAATCGGTTAAGAACAACTGTTTATGTGTTTAAATAACCAATGATCCATACCTTATTGTGAAAGACCTCCATTCACATGGATTACTTATTTACACACAATGGGTCTATTCCAAACGAAAATGTACACAAATATAGAAAATTATTTCACAAACGATTTCCAACAAATAAATTCTTTTATTAACATATTCGATATTTTCATCAGAAAAACTAGTCTAAGAGGGCATATTCCCAACAATTTCCCACTTGCACTCTAAGATTAGGTAAGTCCATAGGTGCCCACCCCAATGGCATCAAAGTGTCTCTTAAAGACCCTCAGCCAAAGGCTTGGTGAATGGATCTACTAGATTGTTCTCGGAGGCAATCTGTTCCACCACGACTTCCCGTCTCTGGAAATCCCGGACCAAGTGGTACTACCTCACTATATGCTTCCCCTCCTTGTAGTTCCAAGGTCCCTTTGAGGTACGCTTTACACCATGCCAACTAACCTCCCCAAGGTTTGACTGATATCTGCTAATTAAGCCTACGGCAAAACAGATATCTGGTCTAATACACAGCATGGCGTACATGAGACTTCCCACAGCCGAAGCGTAGGAAATCCTACTCATTCTGTCCTTTTCTTCTTGAGACTTAAGACAGTCCCTTGAAGAAAGCGACAACCCATATCTGCAAGGCATTAGAGTTCCCTTGCATTAGTCCATGCTGTACTTGGCCAGCATCTTGTCAATGTATGCAACTTGGGATAATCCTAACATTCTTTACTTCCTATTTCTAAGAAATCTAATCCCGAGAATGTAGCTAGCTTATCCCAAATCCTTCTTACTGAATTGACTAGATAGCCAAACATTTGTAGATAACAATGACCCTACATCATTTCCAATGAGTAGAATGTCATCCACATACAAGACAAGAAAAACCACATTAAATCCTCAAGTTTCTTGTACACGCATAGTTTATCCTCATTTTGAATAAAGCCGTAAGACTTCACAGTCTCATCAAAATGAATGTTCCACGCTCTAGATGCTTGCTTAAGTCCATAAACGGACTTCTTAAGCTTGTAAATCATATGTTCCTGGCCTTCAGCAATAAAATCTTCCGATTGGGACGTATAGATGTCTTCGCTAAGATGGCCATTTAAAAATGTTGTCTTGACATCCATTTGCCATATCTCGTAGTCATAGTGATATGTGATGGCAAGGAGGATACGAATGGATTTAAGTATGGCCACAAGGGAAAATGTTTCCTCATAATCGATCACTTCTTTCTGAGAATACCCTTTTCGCCACAAGCCTAGCTATGAAGGTTTCCACTTTTCCATCCACTCCCCTCTTCCTCTTGTACACCCACTTACACCCAATGAGTTTTATCCCTTCAGGTGAAGCTACAAGATCCCAAATCTAATTGAAGTACAAAGACTCAATCTCGACTTTCATTGCTTCATGCCATAGATTTGCATCGGCATAAGCAATTGCCTCCTCGTATCTAGTGGGGTCTTGTTCCTGATGGTCAGAGACCAGCTCAAAAAACTTCTCCATACCATCTATCTGGAACCTTAGACACTCTCTCACTGCGACAAGGCACCATTTGTACAATCTCTTAAGACTGTGTCTCTTCTTGTTCCACAATCACGTCAGAAGAAGTTTCTTCCGAAGATAACTTCTCCTCGAGTTCCAACCTAGTTAAACATTTCGTGGAAGTACTTAGATCATCCTCTAAGTATCTAGCATTGGTACTACCCAGTACCTTCTGCTCCTTAGGATGATAGAAGTAACCTCCCTTTGTTCTTTTTGGATACTCAACAAAATAGCATAATTCTGATCTTGGTTCCAATTTATCTCCCTTGATCAGTACATAAGCTGGATAACCCCATATCTTGAGATGATTTAGACTTGACTTACGCCCAGTCCACATCTCATAGGGTGTCCAAGGTACTGACATGGAAGGCACCAAGTTCAGAATACATGCCACTGTTTCTAGAGTATATTCCCAAAAAGATACTGAAAGAGTAGCATGAGACATCATGCTTCTGATCATTTCTATCAATGTCTTGTTCCTTCTCTCAGCTACTCCGTTCTGCTGGGGTGTCCCCGGCGCAGAAAGTTGGGATACTATCCCATGATATACCATGTAATCCTTGAATTTGCTTAGGAGGTATTCTCCACCACGATCCGATCGTAAGGTCTTGATTAATTTACTTGTCCGACGCTCCACTTCAGCCTTAAACTCTTTGAACTTGTCAAAAGAGTCAGACTTGCGTTTCATCAGGTAAACGTAACCAAACATTGTACAATCATCCGTGAAAGTGATGAAGAACTCAAAAACCTCCTCTAGCTGGTGTAAAAAATGGACCACATACATCAGTGTGAACAAGACTCAGTACCTCTTTGGCTCAATCCGCCTTTGGGATAATAGACCATTTGGTCATCTTCCCCATTAGGCAAGACTCACATTGAGACCAATTTTCTAATCTCAATGTGCCCAAAGGCCCATCATGGATTAGCCTCTGAATCTTGGTTGAGTTGATGTGACCCAACCACAGATGCCAAAGATTTGAGTTATTGATATTGGTCTTTCTCTTCTTAGTTAAAGGTTCAAAATTGAGCGTTATTTGATTTATTGTTAATAGGGTTTAAATAGAATAGATTTTCATACATGTGCCCAATACATAATATTTCTCCATTTCTACTGATAGAAATACCAGAATAGAAAGATATAGAATATCCTTGATTTATAAGTTTTGCAACTAAAATCAAATTTTGTCAAAATTCAAGTATATATAAAATATCTTTTAAAACCACTATTCTATTACAATCAAAATTAAGATCCAGCTCTCCCACTGCAAGGGCCCAGACTTGTGCTCCAAATCCCACGCATAATCCATGTTCACCCTTCTTGAACTGAGTAAAGGAACCCGGTAGAGATTCGAGAACCATGTCCACTTGGCTCCCGTGGTCAATGATAGTCCCTAAGATTTCTGCCTCCTCGAAAGCAGCAATTAACTTGAGCATATGCTCCTTGACTGATGCTCCCTCAACCATCTTAGAGTTTATTATAGTTCAAAGAATCTCCTGCCTTGCGGGCCGGCTTTTATCCGCGAACATAGTGACCAATGAATAACTAATATCATACGCAGAAGCCATGTGCTCGTGTTTAAACTGGAGCACATTAGACATAGAGGCTAGTATATAGCAACGTGCCATTTCATTAGTCTTCTTCCATGCCTTCTCAGCCTCTCGCTCTTTGTCAGTGGAACCTTCCCCGATAACAGTGCAGGTTTCGTAAAAGACATACTTATACTCTACGGCTGTGAGTATTATGTCCAGGTTCCTCTTCCAGTCCACATAGTTTGGTCCCGTTAAATTATTCTCACAGAGAATAATGGTCAAAGGACTAAAAGAACCTCCCACCATTTTCGAAAAATCAAATAATAAAAGAAAGGATTTAGTTTGTGAAAATAAATTTGTGTACAGAAATTAATTTGGCTCTTAGGAAAACTGACATAGCTTCTTTGGAAGATTAACAGCTCCCTAAGCTAAGTGTAATAACCACCACAAATTAATTTCCCTTCTACGTAATGATCTAGAGAATAAATCTATCGTGGGATGGCTGTTTCCTCTCATTTCCTATGGACATTCCTCGCACTATAACCTCCAACGTGGGCTGGCCGATTATAGTACGTGTCCCGGGTTATTAATTACATCATTCCATTATATCTAAATCCTTGTGATATTCCCATCCTATATGGGTTCACTCCCAGGGTGATGCGAGGGGACCCACGATCTCTAATGAGGACCGTGATAGAAGCCGTGGGGCCATTGAAACCCCTCTCCCATTTAGTCTTTTAAAATAAAGTTTCCTAGAAAAATATCCTTTTGAAATTTCCATTAAGTTTTTCTTAACTTAAAAAATAAAATATCCAAATCCATTAAAATCTCAATGTCAGAGATTATATCCTTTGAGAGATTTTCCCATAGACTAATTTTATTTAAGTTAAAACTTAATGATTTCAAAAATTTTCCAATTAAAACTTTTCCCGAAACTTTGGTCTCAATTTTATTTAACAAAACAAATTTTCTTATGTAAAACAAAATAAAATGGCTTTCTATTTTAACTTACAAAAATATCTAAATCCAACATATTTTCAATGCCAAGGATTAAATCCTTTGAAAAAATATCCAAGAATTAATTTTTGTTCAAGTTAAAATAACCATTTAATTTTTTTTAAAGAAAAATGTTTTCCTTGCATAAATATTCCCAAAGACTTTGGTCTTTGAGAAACCGCGCACATAGGTACACAAAATAAATAGCATGCTAGAAAACTGTAAACGTTTTCATGCTTTTCTATTTTTAAACCTATGTACCCAAATAATAGAATTAAACACATTTTTTAATTAATTAACGATCTTGTTTAATCCTAAAATCCTTTACTAATATTTTTCATACAAATATATTCCAAGAATATAAAATATTGCAAAAATATTAACTTCACTTGGCATGGGACCCAAAATAAAATTTTGAAAAAAAATAAATAATAATAATTTTTTTGACTGGAGGTTCACTGCACCGAATGCACTGGATCCGGGCCCATTTGGCCTACGGTCCACCGCGGCGGTAGTGCACCGCGCCGCACCGGATCTCCTTCCAGCAGCAACCCATGGATCCGACCGGCGCCCGCGACCCAAGCCCGTTTCTCCTCTGCTGTCGAACCGATAAAGATCCGCGTGTTTATCCGTTTGATGTCTCCCGACCCGTGATGCAACCCGAACATCAAAATTGAAGTTTCAATTGCAATTTGCATGGCTCAATTTCAACAGTGAACGGCTCAGCTTCACGGGTCCATCGGCACGGCTTGTGACACATGAACAGTGTAGGCTCGGCTTCTTAGCTCAGCTTGGCTCGACGGCTTAAGAATAGTATCTTCCTCTCCGGAATAAGTTCTACGTCCGGTTTCTCTACGATTTCTTCACCAATTGCTTCCTTTTTTGGCTTCTTTGGACATATTTCATTACAAAAACTCATCCAAACCAAAACTACAATCACCTATACCCATTTAAATTGGGTTTACACGATCAAAACTCCAGAACCAAATTTCACAGAAAGCTTTATGAAAAATTACAGATACCATATCCCATACCATAAACAACGAAGGATCACATATTTAAATTCCAAATAATGTTCTTCTCCATTTTTATTAACTAACCCCTAAGTCAATAAAATTCATGCTCTGATACCACTTGAAGGATTGACATTCACAGAGCATGCAACCGGAACAGTAAAAATAGAGACTAAGAACATTATAGCAGAGTATTGGCACAGCATGGTGGGATGAAAACATACCTCTTGGAGCCTTAAAAACTTGAAGAATATGGTTGAATCAATTGAAGTTCAAGAACAACTTCTTCCTTGCACGTCCATGATCACCAGTGCACTGCACTTCCTCTTTCGGTGAAAATGAATAATGTTAGTTTTCCAGTTCACGGAATATGACCACTGTCTAAATTCAGTTGGTAAGCACAGAATTTGGGAGAGAAAGGCTTCTCAAATTTTCCCACAAACTCACGGTTCATGTTCACTCTCTGGCTTTTTTGGTTCACAAAATACAAAAGGCCAGTGAAGAAAACCAAAAGTCAGGAAAGAAAAGGCCACGAGAGAGAGAGAGCCAAGAGTCTCAGGAAAAACATTTTTATTGTTTTTCTTTTTCTTTTATTTTATTTTTCCACACAAAAAGCCAAAAGTCATGAAACCAAAAATAATTATAGTGATAAAAATAATATTCTCGATATTTAATACCCGAATATTATTTATAAAATAAATTTTGGCTTCACCCTAAATTCTTCTGAATTGCATCCGGAAAAATCCTATGGTCCAGGCTATTAAGCCAAAATAATATTTATTATTTTTCTTGGACCCAAAAAGTTCAAAATAATAAACATTACTTATTTTCCTTGGGATTAAATAAATAATCCAATAAATAATTAATGAACCCAAATGAACAAAAAAATAATTAAACTTTAATTATTTATTTCTTGAGATTTAATTAAATAAATAACCCAATAAATAATTAAGTAATAATTATTTTCCTCTAGTTTAAGTCCCGGTTAATTTTCTAATTATTCAAACTGGACCCAAGTCCTAAATAATTAATTAACCAATTAAACCAGATAATAAATTTCTCTCCATTTATTTTATTCCAATCCAATAATAAATTAGACGTCCCGAATAAAATAAAACTCTCTCAACTGAGATAATTTTCTCAACCCAAAAATTAATTAGGACTTACGGGTTATTCCGAGGACCAAAAAAACACATCACATTGGCTACTAAAATGACCAAAACACCATATTATATAAATAGATGTATTTTATATTTTAAATATTTTCTAATATCACCATAAGAAAATATTGACCCCAATGACAATGCTGCATTAGTAAAGTCTTTGACCTACAAGTGAAATGACTAAAATACCCCTCTACATATCGCCGTACATTTAGAGAGGAAGAAGTGTACTAACACCTCTCTAAAAGACATCTACCATCCTTAGACTTCTAGTCCAATGATTCACGACTTCTTAGAGTGTTTCCACTTTCCAAGGGAGCAACCCTAAAGCACACATCCAAGTCACGTTTCTCAGGGCCCTGGATATTTAGATCACTCGGACAATCACAAGGGGCGATATAGTGTAGAAACTATCTTGTATAAGTCTGTCTTAACTAACTAGTCACACATACCCAACATACAAGTATATTGGCCCTCCGATAGAATCTCAACTATAGTATATCAAAGCAAATGCTTCTAGTTTCGCCAGACCACTAACTCATACTCAAGTCATAGAGTACTAGTCCACGTTGTAGCGGTAATAGTCTAGATTTCTACCATATAGTACTTTTTAGAAACCATTACTATAGGTCATATTCTACGTATTCGAAATACGCTTATGTCATGAAGTGAGTGGACTACTCACTGGCTAAAGGTAAGCCATTCCCCATTTGGAATTCATAACATAATAACCTAAATATGAAAAGATTCTCATTCTCATCAATCGGTTAAGAACAACTGTTTATGTGTTTAAATAACCCATGATCCATACCTTACTGTGAAAGACCTCCATTCACATGGATCACTTATATACACACAATGGGTCTGTTCCAAACGAAAATGTACACAAATAAAGAAAATTATTTCACAAACGATTTTCGACAAATAAATTCTTTTATTAACATATTCGATATTTTCATCAGAAAAACTAGTCTAAGAGGGCATATTCCCAACATTTCCCTCTGTTCTCTCTCTCGTTTGCTCTGTTTTCTTTTTCCATCTTTTTGTTTTTGCTAACTAATAGCTAAGGATCAAGAAGGACCAATCATTGCCTAGGTTATTTCACCAACATAGATAGGCGGAGAAATATTCTGAGAAGCAAAAAGCTTCGCGTACATGCCAAGAAGAAGCTGATGGATTGCTAGTTTCTCGCCAGAATCGTCGTTGAGACAGGTAGCTACTCCCGTGGTTGGTGCTTCATCTTCTCAGCCGAACTAGAAAAAGACACGAAAAGGTATTGATTTTCACCTTTCACTATGCCGTGTTTTTGTTTTCTGGGTCTTGTTTCATGCGTGCATGGCGTCCTCTATTTTTTGTTCCTGCAATTGCCAAGTAATTTCCTTCCTGTCAAAGCAATCTTTCCTCAAATGATTTTCTTACATTTTTTGGTGAATTACAATATTTCTTTCTCCTCAAACTCCTACTTTCTCTTAATTTTATCTTCATTCTCTCTCTATCTCTCTCTCTCTCTCTCAATCTTCTTTCTATTTTCTCTCACCTTTCCCTTCTCTCCTACCATTATCTTTCTCTCTATCTTAATGTTCTCTCCTACCTTTTCTACTTTTCACTCTCCTCACACGCTAACCAACATCTTTCTCTCTCTTAATCTTCTCTATCCTACTTTCTCTACTTTTCTTTCCACACATACAAAAGTGAGAACATGCAAACTAAAGTAGTAGTTGAGTGAGAAAAGCAATAAAATCCATCTTATTGTCATTCTTTCTCAGTTCATTTTAATTTCTCATTTCAATTCTTTTCAAGGATGCTTTTTTCTTTTGTTTATTTTCCACCACACCTATTCCTATTCTTCCTTTTTTCTTTTTTTATGGTTTAGTTGGATATGACACATATCTAATATTTATTCTTGATACTAGCCTTTAACTCTGTAATTCAACTAAAGGATCTTTGTTGTTTTGCTTTTGAGTTTCTAAGGTTTTTTTTTTTTTTTTTTTTGTGGCCAATGTCATTTCCATACTAGAGTAGTTTTAGTACTGGGACACCTTTTCTCTACAAATTCGATAGAAACTTATGAAAGCTGAATGCAACCGCGATTTCTAATTCCAAGCCAAGCATTCTTGAAATTTATTCCAAAAAATGAAGGAATTGTTCAAAATAATAACAAAGATAATAGTGCTTTCAATTTTGACTTAGGGTGGTTCTATGATCTAAAAAGTGAAGAGAATGGTGGAAGAGAGAGAAGATTGAGAGAAAGAGAAAAAGAAAGATCTCATCAACTTAATTGGGAGATAGGAGAGATGAGAGAGAAAGTAAAAAGAGAAGTCTAAGAAAGAGGGAAGATCCTAGTGGGAGAGAGAAGAGAAAGATTAAAAGAGAGGGGAAACATCTTGGTGGCAGAGAAGAGAGAAAGTAGAGAAAGAATATTAGAGAGAGGATGAAGATAAAATTAAGAAAAGGTACAAGTTTTTGAGAGAAAAAATAATTTAATTAATCAAGAAGGATAAGAAAGTTATTTGAGGAAAGATTGCTCTAGTAATATTGCCAGCCATTGTAAAATCTTTTACAATTGTCCACAGTCTCACAAAATCTTGCAAATTTCAACAAGTCAAAGTAGACGGTGTTGTGTTTCTTGCAATATTTAGTCAAGATCCCCCCCCCCCCCCCCCCCAAAAAAAAAGAATCTAAATATTTCAATTTATTTTCAAGTGTCCAAATTCTTGAAAACGATGTTGCATTGTTGCAAACTCATGGAAAACCTTTACCAAAGTTAATTAGAAAATTATCAAAGGTAGTAGTAAATGATTTATACTTGGATCTATTACAAAAGGCTTATGATGAAAACTCTTTTGAGATGAGTGTTTATTTTTTGCAAGAACTCTTGTGATATAACCATTGTATCATTTTGTGATTCACTCTTTTGAGATTAATAATCTTCTCTCTATTTTGATATAACAATATCAAACTATATTTGTTTGGGGAATTTTAAACTTTTTAGTTAGGTTTTCTTTTTATTTATTTCCACTTACTTTCAGATTGAAAAAATTCTCAAGTTTTAATACTCAACTTAAACCCTCTATTTTTCTCTTATCTCTTTCCCTTCCATCGTGAAAAATGCTTAAAACCCAAGCCTTCTCTTTCTCTCTTCAGTTTTCCTCTTCTTCAAAAAATTTACATACCATGATTCATAGGATAAAATCCCAAAATATATAACTAATTTATGAAATCCATTAATAAGTAGATATTCATGTATACTAACTAGAGTCATTATTAAGAGATTACTCGTGAGTCATCACCACTTTTTCCTTTTTTCTTCAAGTTTATTTTTGTTTTTGGTTAATTTTGAAATAGACTTGAGTTATAAACAAACAATTTGATTCTTGTTATAAAATTAAGAAGGTAAAAGTAATCATTCATTTTTTTGAAACTATTTATTTATCTAAAAGATAACTATAACTATTCTATTTTTGAGATTATTCATTTATTTAAAAGATAATTACAACTATTTATTTTTCTAAGGTTATTAATTTTATGAATAAGATAATATTGCATTTATTAGATTTATTTCTTATAATTTAAAATAAGATTTTTAACTCTCTATAAAAAAAAAGGTTTTATGCAAACAAATAGGATATGAATTGAAATCAATTCTAAGAGACTTTTTTTTTTTAATTTCTTTACTTTATAGTTTTCCTGCAATTTATTTTATGATTTTATTTTGAATCAAATTCACAATACGTTATCAGGTCAATATTACTAAAGTTACTAAAGTTTACAATCAGGTCAATATTACTAAAGTTACTCTAATGAACTTTACAATCAAGCAATATGATTTTTTAAATTTATAAGTAAGAAGATGAAAGATACTTTTTACATTTAATTTTGTATTAAGATGACGAATCTCACTAAACTTGAGTTTGTAACTTTTGATATTATTGGAAAAGATTATCTATTCTGGATATTAGATGTTGGAATATATTTAGTTATAATAGGTTTGGTAGATACCATTATATAAGATTTAAAAGTATAATATATTATCATGAAATATCCATTTATTTTGGGAAATAATCTAAAAGAAATGTTTAACTACTAAAAGATAGTGTTGGAATATATGCCCTCTAGTTTATTTGATGTAATATTAATAAAAGAATTTATTCTCAAAATTTGTTTGTAAATTTTATTTGTACACGATTTTCGTTGGGAAAAGACCCATTGTGTTTAAGTAAGTGATCCACGTGAATGGTGATCTTTCACAGTGAAGTATGGATCACGGGTTACTTAACACATAAATGTTTATTTTTAACTGATTAATGAAGGGGAATCTCATCATGTATAGGTTATTGTGTTATGAATTCGAAATGGGAAATGGTTTACCTTTAGCCAATGAGTAGTCCACTCAATTTATAGTATGAACGTATTTCGAATACGTAGAACATTACCTGTAATAGAGTTTTTTAAAAGTACTATTTAAAAAAAATCCAGACTATTACTGCTACAGTGTGGACTAATTCTCTACCGCTTGGGTATGAGTTAGTAGTCTGATGAAGTTAGAAATATATACTTTGATATACTATAGTTAAGGTTCTTTCGTAAAACCAATATACTTGTACGTTGGGTATATATAACTAGTTAGTTAAGACAGATTTGTACAAGATGGCTTCTACGCTATATCGCCCCTTATGACTGTTCAAATGATCTAATTATCCAGGGCCCTAGGAAACATGATTTGGATGTTTACTATAGGATAACTCTCTTGAAAAGTGAAAATATTTCAGAAGTCGTAGATCATTGGACTAGAGGTTTAAGGATGGTAGATGTATATTAGAGAGGTGTTAGTACACTCTTCCTCTTTAATTGCACGGCGATGTGTAGAGGGGTACTTTAGTCATTATACCTGTAGGTTGAAGACTTCGCTAATACAGCATTGTTCTTAGGGTCAATATTTCCTTATGTGATATTATATTTAAAATATAAAATATAGCTATATATATAACAAGGGTATTTTGGTCATTTTAGTAACCAATGAGATATGTCTTTTGGTCCCCGAAATAGTCCTTAAGTTATGAAAGATTTGGGTTAAAGATGGTCTATTTAGGCTTGTTAATTATTAATTGGGCTATTTAATAAAGCCCAATAAATAATTAATTAAAATTTATTATTTATGAGAGTTCAAACCCAAGAATAAATAATTTTTCTGGTCCAATTGCATGTGAATGGATTCTCTCTCGGATAATGATTCAAATTCATGAAAATGAATTGTAGTACTTTTTCCTTTTGATTTTCACTACGGGATCTTTTGATTCTAAATGAAAGAAAAGCAAAGGAAAGATAGTGCTATTTCTTTTTCTTATACACTAGCGAAGCTTTTCATTTTTAAACCAAAAGAGATTTCCTTTTCTTATGCACTAATGAAGCTTTTGAATTTTAAACCAAAAGAGCTTTCCTTTTGTTGTGCATTAGTGGAGCTTTTGATTTTAAAATCAAATGTAAGCAAATGAATTTAAATAGCACTTGGTTGTTCATTTCTCGGGAGAGTTTTTGTGTGGTTCATTTGCAAGAGAGCTCTTGGTTGTTTACAAAGAGCTCTTGGTTGTTCATAATAAGATCAAAGGGAAAGCTTTATTGAAGCTTTCACCAAAGCTTATCAAAAACCCAATCTTCAAACTTTCACCAGCTGTGCTACGGGCACCATTTCGGAAGATTAAAAATTTCGCATGAATGAGACACAATAGACGTTTGTAAGGACGTGATTCACAAGCCTCAAATAGCCTTATACAGACATCTACACTAGTATAAAGAGGGTCATCTAATCAAAGAGGTAAAATTTTTGTTATCCTAACATGCTTTCATTTTCATGATTTTTGCCATTTTAAGCCTTCAAATAGTCATCCTTCCAAAGCACAGTAGAATTGGATGCACTTACGATTGCAATATTTTAAATTCATCAATGAATATAATTCTACTATTTAAAATTATCTCACAGTTAAAGTTGTGGAAGAAAATATTACTGATAAAGATATATTAGATAAAACTTTCTCTATTTTTTATGCCACGAACGTGCTTCTGTAGTAGCAATATCGAGAAAAATGAGTAAAAAAATATGCAAATTTGATATCTTGTATCCTCGTGACTAAGCAAAATATAAATTATTAATGAAAAATCATAAAACTTAACCAACAAATTCTGCTCCATTTCTAAAAGTGAATGCTATTAGAACTCATAACTTTGGCTCCAGAAGAGATCGTGGGCGTAGCCGTGGACGTGTATACGGTCGTGATTGAAATATTCATTATGATCATAGTGCTCAAAACAAAGTTATAAAAAATAATGATAACCACCAAAAGTAAGCAAAAAATACTGAAAAAGGAAAAGAAAATAATGTGATCCCGACAAATTATGAAAATAAATATTATCAATGTGGTATGAAAGATCATTAGCCCATAACTATCATACAACAGAATATCTTGTTGATCTGTAACAAGCATCTACTAAAAAGAAAAGTAAAAAAAACTGAAACAATTTTTAGGTTACAACTTCAATTCATGATGATGATGGTGATGATGATGATGATACAAATTTTAAAGATGTTAATATTGATGTAACTCACTTAAATGTGGATTATTTCATTGAATATCCAGAAGGAAAATTTGATCATTTTATTTATGATGGTGGTGTCCAAAAAAAATAATCTTTGTTTTAATATTTTTATTTTATGCACTATATTTTTAGTATATTTTAAGAGTAATTAACATTTGAAACTTTTATTGTATAGTTTAAGTATTTAAATTTATAAATATTTTGTCATTATCAGATGGCTATTGTTCTATTTACTGAATTTAAAAATAGCATTGAAGATATATGCCTAATTAATAGTAATACAATACATACCATATTAAAAGATAAAAAACATTTCTCTTATCTAAAAATAAGGGAAACAAATGGTAATACTATAAGTGGTAGTGTAAAATTGATTCAAGATTCTGGAAGAATTAGTATATTATTACCCAAAGGAACAATAATTATTATTAACAAAGCACCATTTGCCTCCAAAACTTGAAGAAAACTATTAAGTTTTAAAGATATCTGCTAAAATAGATATCATATTGAAATAATGAAGAAAAATAATTTAAAACATATCTATATTATTCAAATAAATTTAGATAAGAAATACTTATTAGAAAAGTTACAATTTCTTTCATCTAGCCTATATTACACAAAAAAACCATACAATTAAAGTGTATCATTCAGTAAATTAAAAATTTACTGATCCTACTACATTTATTATTTGGCATGACTATTTAGGTCATCCAAGAACTATTATAATATGCAAAATAGTTAACAATACGCATAGGCATCCCTTAAAAGGTCAAAGGATTTTGACTTCAAATAAATTTTCATGTGCTGCATGTTTTCAAGAAAAATTGGTTATTAAACATTTTCTAGCAAAAGTGGGATTTTAATCTCAAACATTTCTAGAAAGGATTCAAGGCGATATAAGTGGACCTATTCATCCACTATGTGGGCAATTTAGATACTTTATAATTTTATTTGAATCGACTTGATGCTAACATGTTTGTTTATTATTAACTCGCAACCCAACATTTGCGAGATTGCATAATTTTCTGATCATCCTATCAAAAGAATACGTTTAGATAATATTGGAGAATATTCTTCTCATACATTTGATTCGTACTACATATCGATTGACATTACTATTAAACATCTAGTTTCAATAGCTCATGTTTATACCCAAAATAATATAGCCAAATAATTTACTAAAGGTTACAACTAATTGTTAGACCATTGTTAATGAGAGCAAATCTTCTCACATCTATTTGGGGACATGCTATTTTACATACTGCAATACTTATGTATGTAAGACTAACTAGTTATCAAAAAATTTCTCCTTTGCAATTTGGCTTTTGGTTCAAAGGCAAATACTACTCATTTGAAAACTTTTTAGTCTGTAGTATATGTACTAATAGTGCTAAATCAATATACTAAAATGGGTCATCAAAGAATGTTAGAGATATATTTTGGATATGATTTTTCCTCTTTAATTAAGTATCTTGAACTGTTGATTGGAGACATATTCACAATAAGATTTGTTGATTACCGTTTTGATGAAACTTTATTTTCTAAACTAGAAGAAAAATAAATAATATAAAAAAGAGCTTATCTGGATAACATCGTTGAATTATTTGGATTTGTGCACAAGTATGAGTGAATTAGAAATTCACAAAATAATATATTTACAAAGGTTTAAATTGTTAGTTTTTCAGTCAACTCTACAAACGTAAACCAACTACATAGTCGAACTATAGATACTTTTATTCAAATGGAAGTCCTGGCAAGACAAAAATGTAATCTCAGTAGCTGCTAAATCCAAAGCACACCAAAAGCATGATGACCTCGTCGTTCAAAAGATAAAAAAATTTTAAAGAAAAAAAGGTTAAATGATTAGATTGTTTAAATAGAAGAATAAGAAAATGAGGACTAAGAGGCACCTGATAAAAAGATTCAAATTTCTGAAAGTAGTGAAAATAATATTGAGAATTTCATCAATTATACTATTTTTGGTAGAAGTTTGAATCAGAAGAAAATAAATGTAGATGATATTTTTACATATAATATAATACTTTATATTTTAAAAGATAATAGGATCTTGAACCAACATCAGTTAAAAAATATCATCATAAAAGTAATTGACCAAAATAGAAAGATACGATTCTATTAGAGTCAAACTCACTTGTAAAGCATGAGGTTTTTGGATATGTAGTCTAAATGCTAGAAGGCATAAAACCAATTAGTTATAAATAGGTGTTTATACAAAAGTAAAATGAAAATAATGAACTCGTAAGATATAAAACACAACTTATAACATAAGATTTTTTGCAAAAATCAGGTGTTGACTGAGATAAGATATATTAACTTGTAATACATATACTCCTTGATACCTTGTGAGCTTTATAGTGTGAGAAAAGATTGACATACGTCTAATAGATATAATTATTGTTTATTTAAATAGGACCCTTGATAATAATATTTATTTGAAAATTTTGGAATAATTTTGTGTGCCTGAAGTATATAATTCTGGCTCTCATGAAAATTATTTTATTAAATCACAACAGTCATCGTATGGTCTAAAACACTCTAAACGCGAGTGGTATAATCATCTTATTGAATACTTATTAGAATTAGAGTATAAACATAATCTAATATGCCTATGTATCGTTATCAAGAAATCTAGATTTAACTCTGTGATATCGTTATATATGTTGATGATATAAACTATATTAGAATTCCAAAAAAGCTCCAAGAGGTAAGAGATAGTCTAAAATAAGAATTTAAAGTTACGGATTTTGGAAAAATCAAGTTTTATCTTGCTCTATAAATTGAACATTTGGAAGATGGTATTTTTATTCATCAAACAGTACATACAACAAATGTTCTAAAAAAGTTTTATATGGATAAAGTACTTCCACTTAATATTTCCATGATCGTCAAGTCACTAAATATAAATAAAGAACTTTTACGATCACGGGAAAATAATGAATAATTTCTTGGATCTAAGTACCATACTTCAATGTAATTTGTGCTCTAGTATACCTTACTAATTATACTCGATCTAATATAGTATTTTCTATGAATTTATTAGCAAGATTTAGTATTTTCCAACACAATGACATTGAAATGGAACTACACATATCCTAAAATATTCCCAAGCGACAATTGATCTCATATTGTTCTATTCAAATAAAACCAACTCAATATTAATTAGTAATATAGATGTTGACTCATATAAATCACATTCTTAAGTATGCTATTTATTAACATGTGGCAATGATGTCATATCATTCCGTTCTACAAAACAATTTATAATAGTCACTTCTTCTAATTATACTGAAATTATAGTTATTTATGAAGCAAGTCAAGAATGTGTGTGGTTGAAATTAAGAATCTATTATATCTGAGATAATTATGGTTTATCTTCTGAGAGAAATTTCCACACCTCTTTATGAGGATAATACAACTTGTATAGCTTAATTGAGAAGAGGATAAATTAAAGAAAATACAATTAAATATATTTTACTAAAATTTTTCTTTACTCATAAACTTTAAAAGAAAGGTGAAATAGATGGATGTGACATGTGATAATTTGACAGATTTTGTTTGCTAAGACGCTACTGACTGCTATATTTGAAAAGTCAGTAGATAAAATTAGGATGCATTGATTGAAAGTTATAAAATCATCTTAAATGATGTCTTCAAAAGGTGGAGTATATATAGGTTGTACTATTTTTCTCTGATCTATATTTTTTCTACTAGGTTTTTTTTTTTTTTTTGGTCAGGTTTTTAATGAGTTAGTGTTCCCTCTAAAATAGAAAGTGTACTACATGCCTTCACTAGGTTTTTATCTCATGGAGTTTTTTTAAGAAAGGGTTTTAATGAAGTATTTTCGAAAATTTGAAAATAAATACCTAAAGGGAAGTGTTATGAAATCAAGAAGATAAACGTCCATTTATTTAGAAGATAAATGTGGCTATTTAGTATTTGAGATTATTCATTTATCCAGAAGATAAAAACGAATATTCCTTTTTGTAAGATTATTAATTTCATGAATAAAATAAAATCATATTTATTAGATTCATTTCTTGTACTTTAAAATAATGTATCTAACTCTCTATAAGTACGGATATTATGTAAATGAATAGGATATGAATTTGAATCATTTATAATAGATTCTTTTATTTTTCTAGTTCCTATATTTTTTTTACTTTATTTCATAATTATATTTTGAATCAAATTCATAATATTTACTAAATTTTCGATAACTCGAACTCAAATATAAATTAGTTTATTTAATGTGTAAATTTAATTATTAGAATTCATCTTGAACAATCTATAGTTTGATTGAACGCAACGAGTTATGTGACAAAAGTAATAACTTATTTAGTTAGAAAATTACTCCGTATATATATAATAAGAGTTGCGGAAGGTTCTCATTGTTATATATGGTAGCAGTCGTAACTCCCATTGTGATACGTGACAGCGTCTTTTGTTGACATTTGACGCGTTGAATTTAAATAAATATATTTTTTAAAGAAAATGTAAAAAGTTATTAATTTAGATGAAGGTTATCTAATAAATAGACATTTAATAGACTTTTAGAAAATTGTGAAGTTATAAATAAAAGTTAACACTTAATAAATTTTTAAAAAATCGTAAAATCATAATTAAAAATTATTTATTTTATACATTTTGTTTTACTTCATTTCGTATAACGCACAAGTATCAAACTAATAAATTTTAAGCCAAAATACTAAACAACAAAAAAGCAAATTATTGAAACCGTGTGCTTTAGAGTTTAGACTAGCAATTTTATTTTATAAAATAATTAGATATATTGAATAGTCAACATAATTATGATATCGACTAGGGGATTAGTGTCATGGGTTGGCTACTTTAGGCTTGGTTTGGTTGGAGTGAAAATTGGAAGGAAAAAATGAGATGAAGTAAATCAGGAGGTAAATTCACGTTCTGTTGGAGTGTAAAGAGAGTAAGAAGTAAATGTAGAAGGAGAGTAGTTCCTCTCCACATAAGCAAATCTCTCCCTTTCGATTTGGACAAAAACTAGGAATGACAATTGGGCCGGGATAGGTCGGGGACTAGAAATCCTGGCCCTGCCCCCATATTCCCCCCGTATCCCCGCTCCTGACCCATCAGGGACAAAATAATCTCTAGTCCCGACCTAGCGGGGAATCGGGGATGCAGGGACCCAGTTTCGGCCCAACGAAAAATTTTAAATCCAAATAAATTTAAAAATTTTATAAAAATAAAAATTTATATTTTCTTAAGCAGAAAAAAAAGTAAATCTAAATAAATTCTAAATAAGTATTACTAATATCAATATTTAATTTAGAAATAATATATACTTGTGTGTTAATGTGAGATATTTTATATTGATAATCGAATGAAATTAAAAATTTGCAAATAAGTTTAGGTATGTTCAATTACTAATCCAACAAATACTAATCAATCTTGAACGAAGTTGTGTTTCGAATAAGTTTAACTTTATTCTATTACTAACAGAATAAATACTCATTGATGTTGAACAACCTTTTATTCACTCAAATATTTATATTTTTATCAAATTTATCATTGTCATATTAAATTATAGTCAAATCCTATATTATTACTATTTGTATTCTATTTTGTATCTTATCTCTGTGAGAAAAAAATTAAAGTTAAAATATTAATTCGAGATAAATAAAATTCGAATTGTAGTATGAGATACAATACAATCAAAATTTGCAAATGACAATATAATTTTAAAATAAGTAATGACTCTAAGGATATAAATTTATAAACCAAACATTTTTTACTCGTGCCTCTCAAAACCATTAATGGCTTGAAAAACAAACTTATATCCATGCTGCTTTACAATGTCATTCTTAATTTCTCATTCATTTTTTTTCCTCCTTAATTGTAACTATTTCATAAATATCTTTTTAAATATATATACAATATAAAAAATTATATGAATAAGAATTTTTATGAATAAAATTATCTAACATACTCCTAGTCAAATTATTTAAAAAGATTTAAAAAATATAATGTTTATAGTATTATAGAAATAAGAATAAATAAACAATGTTTTTGAATATTAGAAAAATAAGAATAAAAAAATTATGGAGTAATATTAAAATAATATTATTAATAACAATTAAAATTTATAAAAATATTATAATGTTTAGAATATCAATGAAAAATAAAATGCCCATAGTGTCTTACCATCCTAACTACTATATTATTTGTTAGCATATTATTTGTTAGTGCATTAAAATTACAAATTTATTAATATAGGTATATTATTATCTCACATAAGAGTCAATAATTTCATAAATCAAGACATTTTTTTACCTTATCATGATTAAGTAGATATAGTACAAGACATATATATACACACACATTATATAATTAATATATATACTATGTATATAAATATATATACATACTATATAGTATGTACATATTTTATTTTGACATATACTATATATAATTATTGTGCATGTATATAATAAAAATTATAATTTTTATACATATGCACTATGCAGGCCGGGGACGGGGATGAGCCGGGGACCATGCTATCCCTATCCCCAACTCGGCCCCGCCTAGTGGGCCGAGGTGTAGAGCTCTCCCCCTACCCTATCCCTGCTTAAATCAGGGAATCCCCGGCCCAACCGTGGCCGGGCCCCCAATTTATGAGGGAAAATTGTCATCTCTAACAGAAAACCACATTTACTTTTTATTTTCACTCCAACCAAATAGGATGGAAGCAAATGTATTTACTTCCCCTAATAGAAGTAAAATGTGCCACTACTCCTCCTCTTTCCTCTCCCCCTCTCATTCTCGAACTAAAACAAGTTTTAACTAAGATAGCCTGTGCGGCTCTAGACACTTAAGAGCTCCGTGCCGGTCATGTCACTAGGAACAGTCATATTTCTGTTTACTAATGTAATTATTAAAATCACATCTAATAATTTAACATAATATTCGTGTGGCAATAATTTTGTTAGAGATGACAATTTTGCCTTACCCGACTTTATTAGGACAGAAATTCCTTTATTCATCCAGTATTTTTAATTTTTTGGTATTTATAATTATTTATATATAATAAGTTCTCATAATTTAAAATATAATAAATAGTCAAATACTTTTAAAGTTTAAAAAATAAAAGGAAAATTACCTTTTAGTACCTTATACTTTGTCATATCTACCATTTAGTACTTTTAAGTTTCAAAACCTATCATTTATTTACTTATCAGTGCACTTATAAAAAAATTCATATTATGATAAAATGCTAAATTATGTATTTAATATATATAATTCATCTTTAAAAAAATTAAATAGTGCAATTGTTACCAACTAAATAATATTAAAATAAAATTGTGGTTGATTAAGTAAATATATTTTTATTAAATAAATATATTCTCATTTATTATTATTATATGAATCTATAGATATGATTTATTTTTTATATATTTTTTCATTACTTATATGTGGGAAATATTTGTTTTAAGTAATTTTTCAAAAAGGTAGAAAAGAAAATTAATAATTTTTTTTCACTAAAAAGTTATAATAGGGGAAGTCGGTATAAAATTTTAAAGAAAATGAAATGTTTTTAGTTACCAAAAACTTCAAAGAATGTCGATACAAATAATTTTAGAATAAATTAGTGACTTTACTGTTTATTCTAAAATAGGGAGTAAAAAGTAGATATTGAAACCTTGAGATATTAAAAGGTAGATATGTTATTGACAAAGTACTGAAAGGTAATTTATCTTAAAATAAATAATGACATTTAATTTGGGAGGGAGATAGTATTTTTTTTTTTAGGATTAATGTAAATTGTATATTTGATTACTTAAAATTTAAAAGTAAAATATAAAAAATATTTGATTGCATAAAATTAAATAGTATTCATATTTGATTTTTGTTTTACAAGTCTTTTTAGATTCTGAATGAATAAAATTGGATTAGGATATTTAATTTTTTGAAAATTTACTCCATTTTCATAATTTGTTGTGTTTTTATTACTATTGATAGTGCAATGGGTTTTTGACCGAAATAGGTCAAAACAAATTTTCAACGCATTAATGGGGGCGAAATTGGGACTATTGGCGCAGAGGGGGTACCTCGCGTTTTGCAAAGGCGAGGTTCTTCCTTTGACAGCCCTTTGAATGAGCCGCTGGTAAGCGACCGAAAAGTAGTACCTCACGTTGCGCAAACACGAGGTACCAGTTTTTTTTTTTTTTAAATTTCTTTTAATTTGTGAGTTTTTGTTCTCATTTTTTTTTTTTATGAAGTTCTAAATTTTTATTAGAAGGAATTCATATTTTTTTAAATAACACAAAATTATATATAAATTTAAATAATATACAATTTAAATTTGTTAATTTAAATTTGACCATAACATTTAATATACGTATTTTTATCACAATTAATTTTATTTATAATGATGTTGAAAAATAATTATTTTTAACATTTAATTTTATTTATAATAAAATTTGAAATAAAATTTTATTTTTAATTTAAAATTGAATTAATTTATAGTTAATTTAAATATTTTTAATTTAAATATTTTAATTTGATATTTTAAATTTTAATATTTCTTTTAAATATCATTAAATATTTAGCTAATTTAAATACTAAATAAATTTAAATAGTTAATTTATAATATTTAATTGCTGAAGAAAATTATAAAAATATAAATTCTCAACTATCTAAATACACTATAATTATAGTGTCAACTATTTAAATAGTATTTAAATTTAAATATCAATTATCTAAATTTCATAATCCCCTTACATTTCATAATTCAAATAATTTATAATTTAACTGAATTCAAATAATGTGTGAAATGTTACAACTTTGAAAAAACCATTTAAAAAATTTATACTATATTTATCTTTAAAATTCTATTATTATTTTTATTAAATGGCCAAAATAAATCAAACTTATATAATTTTTAAATATCAATTATATAGCACAGATGCACTAGCTTTTCATGAGGTCTCTCTTTTTTTTTTTTTTGAAATTTCTTTTTTCTTCTATTATGCATTTTATCATTTTGTGACTTTTTCTTCTCATTTTTTATGAAGTTCCAAATTTTTATTAAAATGAATTAATATTTTTTAAATAACACAAAATTATATATAAATTTAATATTTTAGCCTATTTAATGATATTTTTAAATATTTAATTTTAGCTATAAATTATTGAATTAATTTAAATAACGATATTGTAACTAAAAATATTGAATTTAAATTAAAAATATTTATATTTAAATATTAAATAACGATAATATTTATAAATTTATTTTTAATTTAACTATAAATTTTAAGGATATTTTATTTAATTGAAATATTGAATTAATGATATTTTAAATATTTAACTAAATCGAACTTATTGTTCTCTCTATAATTTTTAAATATAGATTATATAGAAAATTGGATAACGATATTTTATTAATGCTATTTTGACTTTAAATTTGAATGTAAATATGACTATTAATGAAATGTAATTCATAATTTCGTTCACATTTAATTATCTTACTTGAGGTATTTGGTATTTGCGAATTTATTAGTATATATATTTTAATATTGGTTGAGTTGAGTTTTAACATTGTTTCCAAATCTTTTGTAGCTTTATGACATTAATAGGTTATCATGCATGATTGGGAAGACATGAACTTCAAAATGCAATACAAACAATAAACAATAAACTTTATTACACATGAAATAATCTAAAAAAAAGGATGAAAACTAGTCCCACAATGAAATCCTCGACGGTTCCTTAGAGGTTGAACTCGTCTCCGAGACTGTTCTTGCTGTTGTTCTTCAGGTGGTTCTTCTAGTTGTACTACATTTTGCTCCTCATAATGGTGGGATGGGCCGAGAATATCTATAGAATGCATGTGCGGTATCTGAGACCGTCCAGTCGATGGGCCGACAACAAATTCATCAACTGAAGATAGGTATCTAGTATTGAAGATTAGGTGCTGCGAAATAATAAAATCAGTTTGTCTCTCTTCAACTGCTACAGGATCACCATGTTCATAATTGTATTCTTCGCCGTGTACTGGTGAGTAGTGATCCTGCATAGCAATATCAGGTACAGCACATCTGCGTGCCCGTCTACCCCCTCTCCGTACCGGTGGTACTTCGCGATTGACTTCTTACGGGATTGGAGATATCGGATCAGCAGTGTAACTCCATCTGGCTGGCTCGTAGGGTGAGTAGTTCAAATGACCTGCCTTACCAGTGGCAGTCAACGAATGAGTGACGAGATTCGTTATTGATGCAAACACTCGTCTACTCACAGCATCCGCATTTTGATATCCTTCATTGCCAAAGTACAATATCCGATACATCGAATAAGCCTATATATATTTCAAAATGTCAATAAATTATTTGAATGTAAATTTTATATTTTTTAATAATATGTAAAAAAAAATTACATACCAATATCTCTATCATCCCACTGCTCAATTGGTAGCCCGAATGATTAGGTTGCGTTATAGTCGGATTACCAATCAGTCGCCTAGTATGAGTCCAATACCATGCTGCATAGTCAGGCGAAACTATATTTTGATTGTAACTGAATTGTCCAACCATTACTGTTGAATGTCTATCAGCCCACTTTGCGTGATGTATTGACTTAATCTCGGACCACCCTGCACCAGTAGTTCGCATGTTACAGGCATACAAATTTTCACCGATGTCAATTGCAACAGGTATTATCTGCACCAATCCAAACTGTCGCATGACTCTATCTGGGCGATACGCTTCTATTATTTCCCAACAAATTAGGGATGTGATAGACTCCCAGATCCGTCATCCATGAGTGCAATACGGGGTAAGGTAGCTAACATGTGCTTATCATAAGGCTGCCAGATAAACTGCATAAACGTAAACTGTAAATATTAATAATAAATAGCAAACTTATAATTAGTGTTGAAAGCAAAGTGGTTAAAGTAATATTTACATGATCATGTTGCATCCTATCCAACTGATCCCTATAAGTAAGAGCACATGTGTCGGGGTACGGGAAAGCTCTAATGGTCCCTCCCATGTTGATTCTCTCAAGGCCTGTAGATCAACATCCTTAATTGGACGAACTCTAGAAAATACTATAGTAGGGATACGCTCTCAAGTCCACAACTATTTCAACATTAATAACCAACGCTTAGGAAAATACTATATTTTATTATATTTTTAAAATACTAATGTGTGTTTCATACCTGAACCAATAATAACAGACCACTGATAGTATGTGCTCTGTATGATGTAGCATTGCACAAACAACGATACAAATGAGCCAATGCTACACTTCTTCAACTAAGGGTGCTGAATACCTCCAAATCACGAATGTATTTTAAGAAGCACATATGAACTCTATTGCCAGACTTATCCGAGAATAGAAAGCTACCAATGAGCTGCATAATACGACAACATGTATGCTGACCTATCATTTCTAGTGTCGCATCTACAGGTAGTGGCTGATTCAAAGCTCTTTCGAGTGAAATGATCTTCAATCTATATCCATCAAGCTTTGTCGGAGTCGGTCGAAATCCTAATAGCTCGTCCCACATGTCAATCAACTCTAAAGGTGTATGTACAAACCAACTGTTATAGATTAGATCACCATCTACACGTAATCCAAAGAGAACCTCTATGTCCTATAGGGTGATAGCAGCCTCTCCAGTTGTAAAGTGAAACGTATGCATCTTCTGGCGCCATCTTTTCACTAATGCTATAATCAATGGATAATCGATCCTCATATAACATAAACGGCGCAGTCCGCCAAAATCGGCTATGTCCGTGAGCTGCTCAATATGGTGATCAAATGGTTGAGCTTCCCAAAATATACTATCATTCCTCTTTGCAGTAATAACGTCACTGTATAGCTGTCCCGCCCATATATATAATGACCTATGTTTGTGCTGCAATCTTAATACGTCTGGTATAATAGGACCTGGATCCACTCCGTAAGAAGTAGGCTCATACATTTTGTCCTAATTAATAGAACCGATATATAGAAGTTAAAAATAATTTAGAGATATATAATCAACATACCAATTAAATGCATAAATAAAATTATACACAAAATTAAAGATAAATCATTCAAATCACGAGGAAACACTATTAAAAATTTAGGTAATAGATAAACATTGTATCTAAATGAATTTAGCTAACATGATACATAATTAATCCATGATTAGTTCATTCTACAGCACCATGAGTGCAATTTCTCCTATTGTGCCCACTGCGATGACATAGACCGCAACAAGGTGGTGAATCAGGATTGCGTTCGTCCATCTCATTCCGAATACATGTCATCCACAATCTGCCCCTCTGACGATTCTTGAATCGGTGAGCAAATGGTGCCACGTTAAAGCCAGAATTACGCCAATAATCTTTGTGCGGAATGAGCCTGAATTGTGCTGCATGTCGTGTTTTCTGATGACACTAAATCCCAAGGATTCAACCCCAATTACTGACATGCTGCAAATGCGTGTGAACAAGGTATTCCATATATTTCCCATTTGCAACAGCTGCACGACCTTGCCCCAACATTAACCTCATATGAATTATTTCCCTTCCCATGCTCACGATGTTGTGACACAATATTAGACATGCCTCGATCCTGATTAAAATCCAATACATGGTGTGTTCTTCTTTTCGTCTCATTCTTCACAAATTTGCCCCATATCCTAGAAGGAAAGTGATATCGCCCATGATTAGCCTCCTACCTATGGTCATTGAAATATTTGACTGCTTTTTTGAACGAAGACTCCACAATCACCTTGATAGGTAGGGCACGTATCCCTTTGACAACACTGTTGAAAGATTCTGCCAAATTGATTGTCATATTACCACACCGACATCCACTGTCATAAGTAAGCGTCCTTTACTCTTTCAGAATCAAATTCAACCACGCCTTCGCTTGCGGGTTTAACAAATTAATTTCTTCCATAATCTTCAAAAAATTTCGCCTTTTGCTTTGATCCCCGGCTGCGTATCTCAACTTCTTTAACTCATGCGTTCTGAACTTGCTGTTGAAGTTACTCCGAATATGTCTAAGACAAAACCTATGCACTACCATTGGCTCCTGCCAGAGGGGTAGTCGATGAACTGCATTCACAATCCCAATGTGTCTATCATATATTAAACAAACTTTTTAATCTTTTAACACATGTTCTCTTAGTAAGGACAAAAAATATCCCCAACTGTTATTAATTTCTTAGTCAACGACTGCAAATGCTAGGGGCAATATATGGTTATTGGAATCTTGACCCACAGCTGTTAAAAGTTTTCCCCTGTATATGCCCCTCATAAATTTTCCGTCAATGCTAACCACCGGTTTCATGCGAACAAATGCATCAATACAGGATCCAAACGCCCAGAAAACATATCCAAAAGTCTTGGCTCCATTGCTTTCCATCGGCAAGAAGTGTCATGCCACGACCGTATTGAGATTCGCATCTTGTAAGGCTTGCATATATCGTTGTAGCTGTGTGAACGAAGAAGGCCAATCCCCATAAATCATCTCAATAGTGTGCCTGCGTGCATTTCATCATTTCCTGTACGACGGGGTGAAGTGTAATGTGTTATGAACATAACTATTTATTTCGCTAACTTTTATCTCCGGATTATCATGAATCATTGACATGATGTGTTTCGCCACGAATTTCACACTCATATTTCGATGATTCCCGTCGATTGTCCGCACTAAACAAACGTGCTCTCTATGCTATTGAGTAATTTGTCACAAGCCACAACCTTTCTTTTTCCGTGCATGGATCCGCCTTTAACATGGATGCTATGGAGTTGAATTTTTATACTCGGCAACCCAGTATGAACTCTTACTTTCTACCACTCTAAACTCACGACCGAGCTTAATAGACCACGACCGAACAGCCCATAATAACTCATTCGTATCCCTGAACCACATGTCAATCCTTAAGTCATTATTGAATTCTGACCATAAATCCATCCCCCGACCTGGATCCATGCCATCAGCTTCATTTTTCATCACTTATGAAGTATCTAATTGGTCAAGATAGATTGAATATGGTGGATCGTACAAACGGACCGGTTCAGATGATCTATTTGCAGTTTGTTGCAATACAAAAGGACTGAGAGTATCTTCTTCGGGATTGCCATCCTCCTCGTCCTCATCGAGTGAATCATCCATGGTAGGCCCATCAATGTCTGACGTAGGTCTTAACCCATCCACAGTCGCCTCCGGAGTACTTACGCAATTACGCTCTCGAGCTACCCAATCATCAACTGGAGTTATATTCAATGGAATACCAATTTCAGCTGTTGAAAATAATTGATGGCTCGTCTGTACTTAAACGGATTGAATCCGGTCATGAAGTTGATAAATACCAAATCCAGTAGAAGTTGACATGATGTATTGATTGTTAGGTCCAACGACTGGGGTATCCAAAATTGATGTACTGAAAAATGATTGGAAAGTCTCATTTCCAATCTACGAAGGATCGTTGGCTATAGTTGCTGGAAAATTTAAATCGAAGTTAGATATGCTGACAGGAACAGTTGAGTTAAGTAATGTTGTGAACGATTCAGTGATAGGAGTTGGGATATTATGCTCAGGAAGAGTTGTTGCTATTGCATTTGGAATCTAGATAATCTCATGGTGAACATGCAGATCAATTGGTTGTCCCTTCACGGTAGATACATAGTACCACAAAATTTTCATATCATCGTCATCTGTTACAGCAGCGGTTGTAGACCTCATCACTGTACCAAAAACAGTATCTTCCCTCATTGTGATTTGCAACTTTACAGTAGACGTGTCCAATCCTCGAATAGCACATATTTTGTTGACTAAACCTCCAAAACTAACTTGATTTCGAACAATCAATGCCTTGCGATAGGGACCATTAAAAAAATCGCCATGTGGAGTGCGCATAATTTCACAATCCCAATATAACTGTAGTCTTACAAGTTCTTCTAATGACATTGTGTCTAAATAAATGATGTAGGATTTTTCTATTCAAAAAATAGAGCATGTTACAACTTTGAATTAATATATGAAGTAATATATTATAATCAATACAAATCTATCTCAAATAGCTAAAATATTTTATATATGCAAAAAATGAGTATTTAATATATTCCACACTAATTATTACCTATTATAAAACTTACTAAGATAATTAAGATTAATTAATCAAGGAGTTAACATATATTTAATTTAAAATCCCTAAAACTCAAGATTTTCTTATTCTAGAAAAATAATTACTGGAGAAAACTAATTAAATAATGAAGTTAAACAAGACTTTGTATTATCAATTGTTTGTAAAAAATATAAAATTTCAAATCTCAGTGATAAGTGAAAAATTAAAGAAAATATGAAGGATCCTTATTAAGTTAATAGCTAAAATAATATGTAAATAATAATTTTCATGCTATACGAGTGTATTTAAAAAATATATTAAATAGACTATTCAAATGATATGTAAATTTTCGTGTTAAAAAAATATGTAAAATTTCATTCTAAAAAAAATGTAAATATTTATTTTCATGCTATACGAATGTATTTAAAAAATATATATTAAATAGACTATTCAAATGATATGTAAATTTTCGTGCTAAAAAAAATGTCAAATTTCATGCCAAAAAAAAATGTAAATATTTATTTTCATGCTACGAATGGATTTTAAAAAAATATTAAATAGACTATTCAAATGATATATAAATTTTCAAGCTAAAAAAAAATTGTCAAATTTCATGCTAAAAAAAATGTAAATATCGATTTTCATGCTATACGAATGGATTTAAAAAAATATATTAAATAGACTATTCAAATGATATATAAATTTTCAAGCTAAAAAAAATATGTCAAATTTCATGCTAAAAAAATGTAAATATTTATTTTCATGCTATACGAATGGATTTAAAAAAAAATATTAAATAGACTATTCAAATGATATATAAATTTTCAAGTTAAAAAAAATATGTCAAATTTCATGCTAAAAAAATGTAAATATTTATTTTCGTACTATACTAATGTATTTAAAAAATATATTCAAATACTATTCAAATGATATATAAATTTTCAAACAAAAAAAAATATGTAAATTTTCATGCTAAAAAAATATGTAAATAATAATTTTCATAATATACGAATGTATTTAAAAAAAATTAACTAGACTATTCAAATGATGTGTAAATTTTCATGCTAAAAAAAATATGTAAAATTTCATACTAAAAAAAATGTAAATAATAATTTTCATGTTATATGAATGTATTTAAAAAATATATTAAATAGACTATTCAAATAAGATGTAAATTTTCATGCTAAAAATATATGTAAATAATATTCAGATAGACATATTAAATTATACTCAAAAATTAGATTAATTTTCAAATGTATGCATTACTTATGGAATTCTATATAAAATAACTAGTGATTCATATTGCTAATAACAAAAGATTTTCAAGCTTAACATTGGCTAGTTAAGAAATTAGCCGCATAATTTTATTTTATTTTATTTACAATTTGAGGAAATTAATTCATTATTTTAATAGAATATTAATTATTAAAATTATAAAAACAATATATTTTATTTAATTTAAGATTATCTTATTTGTCTAACACACTGTAAATGTTACAATATACAGTAAACATATTTACAAAGTATAATTAAAATACACAATCTATACACGTTTCAAACAATTAAATTAAATAACTAATTCAAGTACACAATTTAATTATAAATACATAATTCAACATATATCACATTATTATAAAAAAATAAATCACACAAGAATTTAACAGATAATATCTCTATTATAATATTTAAAGAAAAAATACCTCTAAAATATGTGTCAATGTATTTGTGCTCTCGCAAATACTTTCTCCAACTGAATTTTTCTTGCCTCCCTCCCGTGCAACGACTATCTCTTCACAGCCCCAGCAAAATTGATTGTAAAATAGACAATGACATGGAAAAAAATAGAGAATAAACAGAATGAGAGAGCAAAGTTGAGAATGGATTCAGATGATGCAAATGATGTATATATAGGCGTGGATGAGAGGCCCTTTGTGTGGCTCGTGAAATTTGGAACGAGAGAAAGGTAAAAACAGTTGAAAAAACGGTCAAAATATCACATGGGCCGCTGAAAAGCGGCTGAAAAGCTACGGACCTCGCGTTTATGAAACGCGAGGTCCGTAGCTTTTTCGATCGCTTCAGCGCCCATGTGTCTGGTGTCAATGAGTGAACCTCGCGTTTGCAAAACGCGAGGTACCTCTCTGAAACGCGAGGTCTGTAGCTTTTTCAGCCGCTTTTCAGCGGCCCATGTGCTGGTGTCAATGAGTGAACCTCGCGTTTGCAAAACGCGAGGTACCCCTCTGCGCCGATTGTCCCAATTTTGTCCCCATTAATGCGTTGAAAATGGGTTTTGACCCATTTCGATCAAAAATCCTTTTTTGGATAGTATTCTATAACTTAATTATTGTGAATTTTTTTAATTTCAAATTGTAATTTTGCATAATTTTTTTCAACAGCCTTTTTCTCCTTATTTAAGTCCAATTGAATATTTTTTCCACACTTGGCCAATTCCTGGCTTTCCCAATTGGGAAGGGGCCAGGAAGTGATGATGAATTTTGTACACATTGGGGAATGAGGGAGAATGTGGAAAGGAATTTCTAGTTTCCAGCTTGATTGCCATCTCAATAAATATATAGTAATACTTTTCAACCCAAAACTGCCCTAATATAGAAACTTAAGAAAGAGGAGAATATTTGAGGTTTCAAAGTTTTGGGCCCATTAAAAAAAAAAAATCAGGATAAGATAGTAGTAAAGTTTGACTATAGAAGTATTTTCCCTTTTATTTTTTTTTTTAATAAACTTGAGAAATAATATGGATCTCAATGTTGTTGTATCTTTACCAAGTAATATCATCTAACTACAAGTCAACTTGTTTGAACTTTTTTTTTTGGGGATGATAATTTGTTTACTCTTCTAGTTTTGACTGAAATTGAGTTATTTTCTCAACCTTTTACACTCCTATTCTTTTTTTTGTATAATATTTATCAATTAAGTTATAATCTTATTATAATTTAACCTATTTAAACTTTTTTAGAGGACAACTAGTTTGTACTTCTAATTTAAATAAAATTGAATTATTAAATTATTAACATGATACTTTTCGACATTTTTAGATTTTTCTTACCTGCCCTTTTTTTTAATTACTACAATTTAACTTATTAACACTTTTTGTAACTTATTTACACTTAATTATATTTAGATAATGTTTTTTCATTCTCATTTTAAATTTAAATTTTATTTTAATTCAAATATATTATTATTTTATATAATTTTTATCTTTCAAGAACTGACGTAAATTCACAACCCAATCATTATCTCTCTTTATACCCACATAACCTTATATATTTAATATTTTTTTATAAAATTCATCTTAAATTAATCTCTTTCCATTTACACTCTTAATAACTTGATCCTTTTATACTCTTTGTGCTTTAAAATTATTGATTAAATTATAAATTAAATAGTTGACAGTTAAATTACTTTTATACCCCTAATTTGATTTGGAATTGGTGGAGGGATTATAACCTTGTATGGAGTCCCCAAGCTCTACGCTGAGGGGAAAACAAAACGAGGCCAAGATGCGTGCCAAGTTTACACTATCACGTGTCCGATTATCGCAAAAACTATATAAATACTTTATAATAATGATTGTAGCCGTAGATGGCTTTCATTTTTCCTGTTCGCCGAGGACTTATATTATAATTTGGCAAGGATAGAAGGTTTTGTGCACGCACAACACGCAGCAACTTCCTCAGCTTCCTCTCTTTCCCTCAATGTTGCTTGCTTCCTTCGGAAGGTTCTCTCTTTCTGAAACAAAGTAGTAGTATTAGTTTAGAATAGTACTATTGAAAATTGATACCAAAAGGAAAAACTATTTTTAACCCGTGTAATTCTTTCATTCTATATAGAACACTTAATACCGGAAGAACAAGAAAACACAAGCCCATCTATTGCATACATAGGAGCGCACAAGATAAGAAAACGGGTAGCTTTTCGTGTTTAAGTCTTTCTCGGAAAATCTTTACTATTTCTCCCTCTCTGGCTGTTTTCTTTCTTCACGTAATTGTTTTTTGTTCTCATGTTTTTTTCCTCTGATAGTGCTCAAAGATGTGTTTGTTTGTTTGTTTTTTTTTTCCTTAACAGATTGGATTGAGGTTTTTACTTGGGTTTGGTTTCTGGGTTTTGATTGGATGCCGTTTTTGTTGTGCGATTGCAGGAATTGTTGATTTTGATTAGGGGTTTGGGAAGAATTAAGCTTTTCCGTGGATGATGAAGTTCGGGTTTTTGCTGTTAAAAACTGGGTTCTTGCTGAAGAATTTCGTATTGGGTTTCCAATAATTTGGCTGTTTCGTTCAAAATTTGGTATTTACAGGGGTCTCCGGAAGGACTCAGTTGTAAATTTTGAGTCTTAGGCCAAAATTGTGGTCGGTGGGTTGGATTTTTTGGTATTTTGGCAGATTTCGGTAGCCGCTTGGGATAATTAAGATTCTCAAAAGGCGTATTCATGAATTTTGGGTTTTTTTTTTTACCAAATTTTCGCTGGGTTATTCTGGTATGTGAGTTCTTTTTGCTTATTTTAGTACTGGATTGTATATAAGGGGTTTGGCTTGTCGGTGGAAGCTTAAAGGTGTGGTATTGGGAACTATCTGACCATTTGCTGTGGGCATCTCTAGGAAAAGTTGCAATCCATTGTTCTGTATCTGGTCGGATTTCCACATTAACCCAAGCTCGTTGGTTTTTGTGGTGGAGGGTCATTTACTAACATAAGGCGACAATGAGTTCGGATATCGTAGGAGGGGTTGTTCAGATGGGCAAGCTTTTGATTCATATTGCTGAGAATGGATGCTCATTTGAACTTGAGTGTGATGAAGATACCCTTGTTGAGGCTGTTCAGAGACGCCTAGAACCATCTACAGGGATTCAATTAAATGATCAGCTTCTTTTATGCTTGGACATGAAGTTGGAACAGCAGCGTCCTCTCTCTGCTTATAAACTCCCCTCTGATGATAGGGAAGTGTTCTTGTTTAACAAAGCTAGAATGCGGAATAATTCTCCATTGCCTGCACTTGAGCAAGTTGAGATTATTGGTGATATTCCTGATCCACAGTTGCCATCCTCCTCCCACAATCCCCACCCCTTGGACGATGCTTCAGACCCAGCACTGAAGGCCTTAGCTTCTTATGAGATACAATTCAGATATCATTTCCAGTATGGGCGTGCTATGTATAATCGCACCGTAGCTAAAATGGCTATTTGTGAGAAGTTCTACAGAGAACAGAAAGTTCAAGAGAGAGCATTGGAGATTGCTGCCTGTAATTTGGATCATTTCTACATGATAATTCTCCATAAGTTCAGGGAGTTTGAGAAATTTTATTCGCAGCAGTATCGGAGGCATACAAATCTTCTGGTAAATTTTGGGAGGGATATAGAGAAATTGAGATCTTGCAAAATTCTCCCTGTCTTACAGACTGCTAGCCGCAAGTGCTTATTGGATTTTGTGAAGGAAGAGAACTTGCCGAAGATTGTGGAGGAGTGTAGGACCTCCCACGTGCAACTCGAGAATAAAGTTTCTGAATTTAAACAGGTGTTGGGAGAGCTAAAGCGAAATGCTGAACATTTATTTTCTAGTAAAGCTTCTTCCCTGATAGGAGAAGTGGAAGCAAGGATAAAAGAGCACCAACAATATATTAATGGGCAGAAAAGCATAATGCAAACACTAAGGTACTTTCTCTCTCTGTGTCTGTCTGTCTGTCTCTCTACTGCCCCCGGAGGTTGGGCAAAAGATGGTTGTATGTTGCTGCATTGCATCATATTTTGTTACACAGTTTAGTGCTAATGTATTATCTTGTTGGATTTGTAAAAGTACCGGTTGTAGTGCTGACCTTCAAAGGGTTACTTGGAGTTGTGTCATCACAATTCAGTACTAGTGAGTTAAGTTTGTATATTAATACAGCTAGAAGGATGCATATGCTGTTAGTTTATGTATGAATCTTGGAACATCTACATTCTGTCCTATCTGTCAACCATTGGTGAACCTCCTTGCAATAAGACACTGCTGGCCATATGTTTTTTTCACTTTTTGTTTCACATCTGTACGTGGCACCTCTGAAGTAAACTGTGAAGCAAAATATCTGATGTTCATGCAGAATGAATGAGTTGATTTCAGTTGCATTCCTTTTTAATTTTTTATTTGATATTTCTAGCAGCATAAACTTATGAAGTCAGCCTGCACTGATACTTGGGAGCTGTAAAATGGAAGGTTGGGAATATTTAGTTTGCAGAAGTGAGCTAGTTGACATTCTTTGTCACAACAAACCTCGTAGGCTGGGACATATGTAGAAACAGCATGTAGTCAGCAATAGCCACGTGCAATCATTCACATGTATTTTGCACTTAAAGTAATGCAAGACCTCCTTAAATCACCACATTTCCTTTTTGGTGATTTCTTTCTCTTCCTTGACAAGTGGAAGTGAGCTGTAAATGTGTCACGTTGGAATTCCTGGTGAATAGCAATTTTCATTAGCAGGATAGGTGTTCAACTTCTTTGACCTACCGTTTGGCTACAGCTTTATTCTTCAAAGGTTGGTGAGAAAAGGTAATTAGTTATGAATTAGGATTAAGTTTGCTCTTGGCTCTAGGTTGATTCCTTCTGCGCTACTGATTTATCAAAGCTTTTGAAAGCTAAAGGGCAAAGTAAAATAAGATTTAGTCAAAGGCTGGTCAGAAAAGGTAATTAGTTACTATTTAGGATTAAGTGGCAAATTTTCTTTCTGGCTTTAGGTTGTTTCCCACTATGCTGCTGATTTATCAAAGCTTTTGAAAGCTAAAGATTTAAGTGAAATAAGCAGAAGATTGTACTGAAGTCAGATTTTGTCTTTTCTGTTTACTTTCAGAGAACTGGAAATACTTGAATAAAGATTGGAAATACTTTGCATCAAACTTGGATTTCTCTAGTCTGAAGTCCAAATTTTTGAGATATTTGTAATATGCCTTTTTTTCACTTGCTATAGATACTTTTGGCTTATGTTTTTTTTTTTTTTTTGGTTGGTTCTTAATTTTTGGCTTCTTGTGTTGTTATGCTTTTACCTGTCTCTTGCATGTCTGGTTATGCAACTAATGTTTCATTAAATTTTTATTGTTCAGTAAAGATGTCAGCACAGTCAAGAAGCTTGTGGATGACTGTCTTTCAAGCCAGCTTTCCTCTTCACTTCGTCCCCATGACGCAGTTTCAGCCTTGGGTCCTATGTATGACAGCCATGATAGGAGTTATCTTCCGAAGATGCAGGCTTATGAACGTGACATTTCTGATTTGGTTGGTTTCTGTCGGGATAAAAAGAATGAAATGAACATCTTTGTGCACAATTATATGCAAAAGATAGCATATATACAGGGTATTATTAAAGATGTCCATTACAGGTTTTCTGTGTTTGAGGAGGCTTTAAAACGCCAGAGTGACCAATTTGAGCCCTTAAGAGTGGTGCGTGGCATTGGTCCTGCATACAGGAAATGCCTTGCAGAGGTCATTAGAAGAAAGTCTACAATGAAGCTCTATATGGGTATGGCTGGACAGATGGCTGAAAGGCTTGCAACAGAGAGAGAGGCTGAAGTTAGGAGGCGAGAAGAATTTCTCAAAGTACATAGTTTGTATATACCAAGAGACATATTGACATCCATGGGATTGTTTGATACCCCTAACCAGTGTGATGTCAATATAGCTCCATTTGACACAAATTTACTTGATATGGACATTTCAGACATTGACCGCTATGCTCCTGAGCATTTAGTTGGATTTTCATCCAAAACTGAGAGGTATGGAACTTCAAAGGGTTCAAATTCTATGTCTAATGAAAGTTCGCAGTTGGCTGAAGCTGCTGAAGAAAGTGCAGTGGACTTCCCTGAGAAATTTGATTCTCTGGAATTACTCGAGGGTTCAGAGTTGATAGAGATTGCTGGAACAAGCAAGGTCGAAGTTGAGAATGCAAAGCTAAAAGCTGACCTTGCTTCTAAAATAGCTCTAATTTGTTCAATGAGTGCTGAATTTGACGAGGAGTCACTTGATGGAAGTAAGGTAGGGAGTTTATTGAAAACTGCTGCTGAGAAGACAACTGAAGCTTTAAATTTGAAAGATGAGTATGTGAAACATCTTCATCAAATGCTGAAAACGAAACAAATGCAGTGTAAGTCCTACGAGAAAAGGATTCAAGAATTGGAGCAGAGACTCTCTGATCGGTATCTTGAAGAGCGTGAGCTTCGAAGTGGGGAAGATACATCTAAACTTGCTCTATCAGCTGTCAAGACTCATGATAGTAAATCAGATATATTAGGTGTTGGAGAAACTAATGAGAATATTGGACCTCATGAAGCCATGGATGAGGTTTCTTGTGCCTCTAGTTCAACAAATGTTAAATCGGGGCTTCTGTCTAAGCAAGGAAAGGTACACGAAGGATTGGATGATAACATGACAGATTCATCTGGTATGCTGAACCCTCAGTTGGATTCATCAATGATAGATCCACGTCAAGATGAAGGGGAGCCTTGTGACAAAGATGGCAAGGATTCAACCTTGGCAGACGGGGCAATTGCACTTGCAACCAGTATGGCTGTCAGCATGTTTAAGCCTTCAAATGCCTTGCCTCCTGAAACACTTAGTGGGCAGGGTATGGATTCCAAAGTGAGTGCTGATTTTGCACAACTGCAAACTGCACTTTCAGAGAAATCAGATCAGCTAACTGAAGCTGAATGCAAACTTAAAGCTTTGACAGAGGAGGTTACCAAACTTGGACAGGAATTGGAGATCAGCCGGAAGCTTCTTGATGAATCTCAGGTAATGTAAATTGAAAATTAGATACCATTCGCAATTTAACATCATATGGTGATTGCATGTTTTATTATGCAATCATTGGTTGCATAGTCCTATAAAAATGGTTGATTTATTTTAACATCATTGGTAATTTACTCAATGCTTGTTTTGTTGTGTTATTATGTTCTAGAGATTACTTTTCACATCATTGGTCTCCATAGTCCTATAAAAATGGTTGATTTATTTTAAATAGGACAATTGTTAAGAAATTTGAAAACTTAATTATTTGTCTTGCTTCCTTCTTGCTGGGATCTTCAAAAGCTCAGTATGCAGTCATGGGTGAGTAGGAAATGGAGATTGAACTGTTTCCATTTGGCCATGTAGTTATGCATCTTTGGGTAGGATGACCTAATCCAAACAAGTCCCTTTGGTATAAAATTCTTGTATCAGTTTCGGTCAGAGAAGATAATTAAGTGCAAGGATTGGGAAACAAAAAGGACAAACTTTTTACTCACTGCATGATAACATTTTTATTGGCTATGTTTAAGAAAATTCTCCCCTAATCTTCGGGAGGCTTTTTATTTTCGGTCGGCAAGTTTAAAGGGTTACCCCTGCATAGGGTTGTTAATGGAGTCTATGTGCTTGTTCTTGTTTACTTGTCCTTTCTTAAGCTGCTAAAAGAAAATGCTTTTGCAAAGAGCTGTTTACAAAATTTGAATAATATGTTTATTCTTGGACACCATTTATAAACAAAAGTGGTTTTGAAAGGCACTTCCAACTTTGCTTTTCACCTTTTTCCAGATATCTCTAAGCAAAATACCTAAGAAAGATACTTTCTATAAGTTCACCTGCAATTCATTTTTCCTATGCTTTAATCAGTACCCTTTTGCTTTTTAAGGCCAAACCACTTTTCCATCCAGATGTCCATTTTCTAGCTTTTTCAATTAACATGGCCCTTTTCGCAAATTGCATCTGAACTACAAAAATCTTGCCTTATCAGCATCTGCATCCAGATGATTGTATAATTCGCAAGCATTAGATTGGTAAAGGTTTAATATATTCATGGCATAAAGTTCCAATTAACTGCTAGAAACATGACTGGCTCAGTGGGGTTGAAAGTCTATTACAGGGCTATGGACAGAGATGGCTTTAGATGGAGGTTGTGGGAAAATTTTTTGATCTTATGTAACAACTTACAAATTGGAGAACTTTGATGCACACAGAGGTTTTGGCCGAACTTTTTCTGTGCACTTCATATACTTCATGCCTTAGTCTGAAGTATCATTTTCTCTAATCATAATCAAGTCTGTCAAATTTTCGAAAACTGGGAACCATAAGCCATGGGTTTTAGTCTTTTGCAATTGAACATGTCCGATGGCTTTGTAATCATGAATTAGAGTTCCTACAAGTTGGTTTGTAGAGAAACTATCTCTTCAAAGTAAAAGAGAACTGCTGAAGGCTCTTTGAAGAGCAAACTTTTCCTTTGTGATGTTGCTACCTATGAATGTCCTCGGCTTACTGCCAACTTTCTCCCTTTCCCCCATGCCTTCCCGAAGCGGCAAGCGTTTGGGAGGACTGTTGTTAACAAGTTTAAGCATTGCTTCTGTTCAGGTGGTTCTTGCTTTTGCTATACATGAGAAGAATATAAGCATGCGGGAAATAATTGCGAGAACTAAAGGATCATGTAATGGATTCATGATCCAAGACTGTTCTCTTTATACCAGTTGGAAGCTTGTCCTATTGTAGACATAGTGATTTTGGCAAGATTGGTCTTAACTTGGTATTAGAAGTTTGATTCTCCGGATTTTGGATGGCGAAGCACATTGCTTCAATTGAAATTCAAGTTATAATCGTTAAAATGGAATCTTAATTTCTTGTACACATGTAGTTACACTTAACTTACCTCTCTATTAAAACTAAAGAACCACATATACTACTGTTATGAAAGGTGGGCTGACCTTACGCTTGATTTACCTTGTTGAATATCTGAATATACTTGACTTGCCTCTCATTTTAGAACTTCAGTACAAATAATTTACTATTATGAAAAACAGGCTTACATGTTGATACCACATGCGATAAGATTTTGTTCCATAATAACTATGGGTTGTTACATGCTCCTTGTTAGCAGATGAACTGTGCTCATTTAGAGAATTGCCTGCATGAAGCAAGAGAGGAAGCCCAAACCAATCTTTGTGCTGCAGATCGAAGGGCCTCACAGTATAGTGCTTTACGTGCATCCTCTGTTAAAATACGCAGCCTTTTGGGAAGATTGAGAAGCTGTGTTTCATCTTGTGATGTGGCTGGTTTTGCTAAATCCTTGCGAACTTTGGCTCAGTCTCTAGCCAGGTACATATTCTGTTTCATTTTGCTTTTTAGTTTTTTACTATGAAGATTAAACTTCAGCTTTAATATTCACAAGAAATGGTACATTTATACTCTTCTCCCATTATTATTAAAATTGGCAAAGTAATTTTTAACTGACAGAACTAATCTTCATTCACGCTTCTGTCAACGCCATACCAGCATGTTCTCAGTTTTTAAGATTTTAAAAGGTTTAGGTTCCTATTCTTCATAATTTGTTCCTAAAATTTGCGCTTTTTGAAATTTTAAACCCTTAATTGATTCCATTGAATTAACGATTTTTTGTTTGGTGAAATGCAATTATTATACCCAGGAAAGTTTATCAAGTTGTTGGAGGAGAGGGGTAGTTGTAGTTCCCTCTGATACATTTGTATTTTACTTAACTGATGAATACAGAGTTGCACTTGATGTTTTATGTCATACCTACTCCTTTCTTGGACGCTAGGTTTTTATTTTTTGTTCCTATGATGAATGAGTTTGAAGCTGATGGTGGTGAAAATAAAGTTCTAATCTTTACTTCCTTCCCTTGTTTAATTTTTAAAATTCAGTTCTGTTGGTGAAAACGAAGAAGATGGCACGGAGGAGTTCCGTAAGTGTATTCAGGCACTTGCTGATAAAGTTGGTGTGCTGCTTGAAAAATATTCAAAGGCTGAATCTGCAAACGAGCAGCTCACAAAGGAATTGGAAGAAAAAAAGAAGTTGGTTAACACACTTTACATAAAGCATCAACTTGAGAAGCAGGTAAATTATTGTCGACTCTGAAACTGAGCATGCTTACCTCTAGTCTTTTTAGCTTCGTAAGCATCTTTCTAATTGTTGAATAACAGGCAAACAAAGAGAAGATATCTTTTGGTCGGTTGGAAGTACATGAGATTGCTGCTTTTGTTCTCAACTCTGCTGGGCATTATGAAGCAATAAACCGAAACTTCTCCCACTATTACCTCTCTGCAGAATCTGTGGCATTGTTCACGGACCATCTTCCTAATCGTCCTCCCTTCATCGTAGCCCAAATTGTGCATATCGAAAGACAGACAGTGAGAACACCATCTTCAAGCAGCGAGCATAACAAAGATCGGGTAAACATACTAACTTGTGACATGGGAGCCAATGCTTTGACCTTGAATTCAGGATCAGCTGCAAACCCCTATGGCCTCCCGGTTGGCTGTGAATACTTCATAGTGACAGTAGCCATGCTACCTGATACAACAATTCATTCGCCTCCTTCCTGATCTTGCGAATGGCAAAAAATGGACATGATGGAAGACAAGAAATGTAAATATATTTATATATGACACAGTTTAATACGTCTAGTTGGCCCTTTAACTTTGATTTCCAGTTTGTACAGCTAATGCTCAATTCAATCCAATCTAATCTTCTCCTCTGTATATAAGATATTTTCCTTTAAAAAAAATTGTGAATATTGTCCCACGTTAGGGTTCTGCTATTGGAAATCTGGTCCCTTGGTTTCATCTAATTCAGCAGTTTCTTTTACACTTAGTTGGCTGCATAATCCTTCTCCTCTAGTGGGGTGCAGCCAAATCTGCGTATTCTTCTTTGCTGGGGTGGAAACTTAAGACTTGATGAACAGCAAGTCATTTGTGTATGGAACTTCTTGTTGATCTTGAGAGGTTTTTTATTTTAACCAAATGAGTATCATTTATATCTTAGAAGAAGTCTATATGGTTTCTTACTTTCTACTTCTATTACCTCAATAATTGCTAATAATCGAGAAATTATTTCTGAAATGATTGAGACGTGGGAATTGATATTGGTAATTATGATATTTAAGGGAGAATTTATGTACTCGAATAATAATAATAATAATAATAATAATAATAATAATAATAATAATAATAATAATTGAGAGAATTGTTGATATTGATATTTAAGTAAGAATTTATATACCATGAATGATTGGTGACTTGGCAGATCAATTTGCAACCCCCGGGAAATATTAACAGAATGGTATTTATTTCCCTTTTTCAAATATTTTGCACGGTGGTGTTCTTTGAATGGTTTCAGTGCTTGCAAGATTATCAGTAATAATTTTTTTTTAAAAATGTTAATAAATTTTAAAATTCATTTCCATATTGCAGTCGTCTTATCTATTAATAAAATTTTTAAATTTAGGTCTTTTTAAGTCAGTTATTCCCTCCCTCCCTTTTTATCTGTCCATTTTAATCGATTCATAAGTTTTAAAAAAATAAAAATTTTCGATTAATTAATTAACATTTTCTATTTTACCTTCAAAGAATCTTCAAATTTTAAAACTTTATGTGTTGTAAACATATTTAATATATTTTTATTTCCCACTACAAGTGCACAATACTCATTGTATTAAAGAAAGGTATTTATGAAAAAATAACAATTAATATAGTTTTGATTTATTAATGGAACAGATAAATTGGAATAAAAATTTTAATTAAAATAGACAGATAAAAGGAAACGGAAAGGGTATAAAATAACTTAATGAGTTATGACTTCAAAAGATTAATAAAAGTGAATTATCCTAACTTTCTAATGAAATATTTAGAGGGAAAATTAAGAAAATAAAAAGACAAAAGAAGAAACAATTACCAACGCAAGCGTGTTGGTCAACAATATTATAACTCGAACACGCCTTGAAATTATTTCTCTTCAAGTCAAAATACATGCATTCCATGAATTCTTACAAAATCCTCGTTTACCAGAATGGGACTTCATGATAGTTTATTAAATAACCTCATAAATTTCATTCTTGATATTTCACTCATACTATGAATCCAGGTTAAAAAGAAACATGGTATCTATACAATGTAAGTAATATTACACTCATATTTTAAGAATCTAAGCTTTAAAAAAAATGACATTTATATAATACAAGTAATTATATACTAATTGAAATTATAATAATTCGTATTGAATCTATAATTAATTATTAATTTTTTTATTTTTTTATTTTTCTCACAACAATTGAAATGCAACTAGATTTTCTAAAAACGTGGCCGGACCTATATTTATAAATATTTTTAATTTTACTTTCTAAAAAAAAAAATCAATCTTCTATTTTCATTCCAAAGCCAACTAGGGAGAGAAAACAAAAGAAAAACGCAATCCATGTAGGACAAAAGTGGAAATTTCATATGGCTCCCACAAAGCGAAACCTTTAAAAGCTTACAGCTCTTTCCCTCGCAGAGGCCTAAACCACTTCCCAAGCCTCCCTTCTATCTTCTTCTCTCTGCTTATTACAGTACCCACCGCCATTAGCTTTTTGTCCGTTACTCATTTTTGTTCCACGTTAAGGTTCGTCTGTCTCTCCTCAAAATCATCAATCGATGGTTTCTTGAATTTGCAGTGTCAAATTTATTCTGGGATTTGTTAATTGATTGTGTAATCATCATAATTCTTGTTTATTGATGCTCAACTTGTAAATTAGCCCTTGCATCAATTTCTGCAAAACATACTTTGTGTTCTTGTTTTCATTTGGTGTTTCTTGGATTTATTTCTGATGGGAAGTTGAGGTTTTTATGTATTATCCTTCTTGATTTTTTTTCCCATGCCCTGTAGTTGTATTTATTTCTTGCTCATTTCTTAATGTGGTTTGATTGTATATATTAGCTCCTCTCAATTTGCATGAATTTGATTGACCCTGTACCATCTCAATGTGAATTATTGAGTTGTTTTTTTCTGCTTGGTTTCATGGTTCTGATTTTTGTAGCCTCGTTGTTAAGCAAGTATTGTATCTGTTCAATAGTTAGTCCTCGTACTACAGCAATTGTTTGAGAGTTGCTATAACTTTAGATATCTAAACTTCTGGAATGGCCTGTTTTTGATGCAGCGTCCACTGGCAATCAGTTTTTCTGTTCAATAACAATTTCCCGGGGCACTTTAATTTACATACTACGTTATGATGCAGATTATATAGTATGGTGTCATTCTCTATGGAACGTTCATATAATGCGTTTGCTTGTGCGAAATTACATAATCACAGCACCAGATTTGATTTTTGTCCAAAATTATGTAAACCTGAAGAAAAAAATGAGAGGAGTCCTTCTCTCTCTCTATATATAGGATTCCTCAAGCATGAGAAGTTCATTGATCAAGCATACTAATGACATTAGAATGAACTTGGGCTTTCTGGATTATGAATGATTATATCATTTGTTGCACTTCTCCTATAGATATATCATTAGGGATAAGTGATAACTGCATATGTTTTGTTAACTAAAATTTGGAGGCCCTATACTTCACCAATTTAATTAGCAAGATTCATTCCATCTTAGTATTTGATAGGTTTAATGCTCTAGTATCATAAAGGACACATTTGAAAAATACAGATTTGCTTATGTTTTTATTAATGCTAGCAGGTCACCTGTTCAAACAAAGCAAAATAAATCTCAGTCCACTGAAAGATCTTCTACATCAATCTGGAGGAGGAGGATCCAATCCAATTCTCCATGTAAAATTTCTTCAACATCCATTAAGAAAACCCAGCCCTACAAGAGTTCTACCCATCAGCAAGCTCAAGCTCAGCAGAATACATCTCGGCCAACCAAAAGGCCAAAACATTTTATGGACATGAAGAAAACTCAATTTCATGAGGGGATAGGTAAGCTAGCTCAAGCTCAGCAAAGAAGTACTTCTTCAACCAGTAGGCCTTCAACATTAGTTTGGAGAAGAGAAGTCCAAGCTAATTGCCCATCTAAAATATCTTCATTGGTCTCTAAGCAATCAAATTCTACTGGTCAGCTTGTTCAATCTCCGGAAGGTAGAACAACGGCAAATAAAAACCCTTCAACATCAGTTCAAAGAAGCAAAGTCCAAGCTAATCCGCCATCTGAAATTTGTTCACCATCCATTACCAAAACAGGATTCCATAACAATTATGTAGGTCGGCCAGGGAAAACTCAGCAAATTAAACCCCAATCAACCAGAAAACCTTCAATATCGGTACAGAAAAGCACAGTCCATGCTAATTCCTCATCTAAACTTTCTCCTACGGCCACAAAGAAAACTCATTTCCTAAAGGGTTATTCCCCTCAAAAGTTGTGGAGAAAGAAAACCAAGAAGGAACCTCCAACCAGTGAACCTAAAAGATTAAGAAGAAACTCAAGTTCCTTTCAAAAGGTCTGGAGAGTAAAAACCAAGAACAACCCTTCAAGCAGTGAACGTCAGAGATTAAGAGGGGAACCTACTTCTGCTATCTACCATATTAGATGGGATGGTATGTCCAGATAAAACCTCTTTGCACCTTTTGCAATGCTATTATATCATTCTCTATTAATTCTTAGTGACATTTACCAAGTGTATGTGCTTTCGCTTGCAGGTTTTGATAGAACATGTGAATCTGTCACAGAAATTTGCCCAGTATGCCAAAGAGATTTGTCTTCTTCGTTGAACAATTGGGAACTTGAGTATGACAATGAGTATGATGATGAACTTGAGCCAACGATTCTTCCTGCTGTTGCTGTTTTGGCATGTGGTCATGTTTTTCATGCTGAATGCCTGCATAGCTTTGTGCCTGAGGATCGGTCCAACGATCCTCTCTGCTTTTTGTGTCTCGGCATATGTGCTTGAAACTCGTCATTTTCTCAGAATTTGTAAATTTAAACCTAGTGATGTATCCATTTTTCGCTTGATTGGTCATAAAGGAAACTCATTGAGAATTTAGTTTGAAACAAATTGATTGCCTGAATGCTATTTAGCCATCTATATATGGTGCAAACATGCGGGAGAAACATATGAAGCTGATGTTTGGTATGGCTTCTGGTTTCCTAACTTCAGCTTCTGCACAAGAAACTCCCGGCTAATCCACAGAAAAGGATTTACTTTTCATTTAAAACAAAGGGAAAACGGTCTCATTCAAGTAACCATGTTGCATATGTTAGTAGCTTAGACACCAAAAATATTGTATTTTCACTATTTTCAAATCCTATTAAATGCATGCAAAATTTAGTTTCTGATCATTTTAGTTTTTCCTCACCTATTTTCTACTACTTTTTTCCCCCTTGTATTTTCCTTTGGAACCAACCTAAGGAAAATCCTTTCCAAGAATTCCACTTTCCTTTAGGTCATTGATTTCCCAAAAGCATATATAGGGTCTAAAAGGCAACCATTTTATTCCATGGTAAGACATTAGGGTGTATTTGGTTGGGATTCAACTTAATCTAAATTTTTATTTAATTAAGAAGAATTCTAATATAAATAATTTTTATTTTCTTATATTTACAATAGATTGCATTTCGATCTTACCATAACCTTATATATTTTATAATTTTTTATTATATTTAAATAAATTTATCTAAAGAAATTACTGTCCAAATATACCTTAGAAGTCAAATTTTAATTGGAGGCTGATTGCACAAACAAAATTATCCTCGTGCACAAGACATCTTTAGCGATGGTAGTCTTAGTGCCTGGTGGTCATTCAACTCAGCTAGGATATTCCGGGTTTGGAAGAATGATACAGGTAAATGATGTTCTTGATTTGGCGGATATAAAAAGAGAAAATGCAGTCAATGAAGCAAAAGAAGAAAAGCAAAGGAACCCTTAACTCTCAATTCACTAATGTTGGTGTATATACGATCAATAACATGAGGTTCCACAAAAACCAAGAGCAGAAGAAAGCAAAATCGAAGCAAAAATACCGCCACTTGGGGGAAATTAGCAGGATTCATCATAAAATCAAGTTTCCGAATCCAAAGCAATTTCCAAGATTTAATTATTGATTGTGCAACCAGAAACAAGGATGCAAACAGATCAACCATTTCACTACCAAGTAATACTTGTGATATTCATATGCTGGACCAAATAGCAGCATCATCTAGCTTGACCTTCATCATCTTCAGCAATGTCAAACAAAAATTTTGAAAGAGATGCAATACGGGGCAGTTGAAGTAGCAGGTCTCCCATTGAGTCTTTCCTTGAGATGTCCAGCCTCTGCTTAGAACCAACAACATCATCGGGCACAATTGAAGTTAAAATATTGCCATCGGCCTGCCTTTCATGGATGTTGTCAGAAGGCTGGAAGGAGCAAACATCTCTACTATTACTAGGTCCTTCATAATGATTTTCACTTTCAATCTGCACGCTGGAGGATGTTGCAGGATCCTGAAGAAGACAACAGAGTGAGTTAACCCTTTTCATTAAGGATTTCTCATCTGAAGCTTGTGTAGTTTGAGCATCACTAAGCAGAATCTGTGCAATGTTGTCAAGCATTCCCCGGCATTCTGATGCCTTATCAGAAGGAATATTTCCTGCAGTCACTTCTTCGGAAATGCAATGTCCAAGGTGGTTCATGAGATCAGTCATTAACATTGATGGATGTAACCCTGGCACTTTGAGCTGTTCCAAACTTTTCAGACCTTGTGAGTCAGAGCGACTACTACTGCCAATCCCTTCCATTGTACAAGTATCCATCACTATTAATAAGCAGAAGATGGTCAGTGACAAATACAGGAGAAACCAAAGACGAATACAAAAGCATACTGCCTCTGTGTAGGAAAAGTAGCTATCTGACAGAAGCACTTCATCACATAAACTAACGACGAGTATTACTGTTTCAGTAATTGAACATCTCTACACTTCGTTATTGTAGAGCTTAATACCAGGCCCTAAATACTGGAAAAAGGAGGGAAAGCAGGGGCCCACAAAAAAAAAAAAAGAGGTGGTGAAAATCATGAACATGAAAAAAGTGCCCACAAAAAATCAATACTCCATCTACCAAATCTCTAAATCAAACAAGATCTAAGCAATTGTAGGGTGGAGTCATGACTTGAAACTATATTTTCCTGATGTTCAAAATGAAAAAATTAGAACTGAAATCGGACAAATTTGGAAATTCAAGACCTTATCGACGATAGACAATTCACCTTTATATCTGTATATCTAACAGTCAAGAGAAACAATTAAAATATGCTTTAATTCCTCCAACTGGCCAAGAACAAGAAAAGTTCAAATTAGCAGCAACAACCAGCCAGCATAGTGGCATCAAAAGTGAAAAAGTGAAAACCCCAGCAACAAACTAGAAAATAGTCAAAGCAACTGGGTGTATGTGTGTGGTGGGGGAGGGAGTGGGGGGTGGAAGAGAATTCACAAAATTCATTACAACCAGGAAACCAATCAAAAGATCATACACTAGCAGAAAGAATTGTGCATTTTATCTGAGACTTAAACAACAAACCACAAAGTGGTAGTCTGCAAAAATCGGATTCATGTAAAAGGGAAAAGAGAACACACCACAAATGAGGATAAATCAGAACATACAATTAAGCAACAATGCAAAAATAAAGAATAAAAAAATTAAAATGGAATTAGATTGTCTTTAGTTATGCTGCATAAACACAAATACAAAGGATCCAGGAACTCTGGACACACTGGGCAATGGTTACAGATGAACATCAGATGGCATACTAATAAAGCCAAAAGATAGCAACATTGAATTTTCAAGGGCTCCAATTGATAAAGTTAATTATATTCTATAATAGTTCATTAAAAATGGCCACTGATCTAACTATTAACAAAGAACCACAAAATCATTGAAACAATTATGAGAAACTGCCTTTATGCGCTTTCACTGCATTAACAATAATCATGATAAAAACATGTGAATACCTGAGCTAGGGGAAGGAGCCTCCATAGCCAAATGTGGTGAGGCTGTATCCCATTGTTCATAAGTCAAGGAAGATAATTCTGTTGCTGCTGGTGATGCTCCGTCTGTTAAGGAAGAAATGGAGGTTGTTCCACCAGTCACAAGTTTATTAGATACAGATGCTCTCATTGCATCAGGATTTTCTAGATCGGAAGCTTGTGTTTCAAAATATGGCGAGTCCATTACTATCTCGGGCTGTTGGCTCAAAAACTTGAGTCGATTATCACGCTGGATCAGCTTTTCAAAATGCTTGTTTAACACGCCTGGTGGGCACTGTAGGAAATGTTGCCTGCTCAATTACAACAAAAAATAAAAACCACAAATGCTGACATAATCATAGAGCAAATGAACTCCCATGGAAATGAAATGGGAATAAAAGTCTGAAAGAGAAATATATATATATAAACTGAAATTCCAAACAGCCACAGATATTGCAGGTGAGATGCTATAATAAAGAATATTATTCACAAATCAAAGCACATAGCTAATTACAATGTTATAATCATCTACATTAACAAAAACATTATTTTCATTTCAATCTTCAAAAACATTTACTGCTTCTGGATTAATTTCACCATTAGCAACCAGATTCGTTACAAAAACCAAAAAGCCCAACAATAACTTGCATTGATAAATAGCATTTCATCCAAACATTTACATTTCAATATAAATGATATCAGATGAAATGAAATCATGAATCTAGCTGCATTATTTATTTATTTATTTTTGGGAATTATGTAACTTATCTGGATGCTCAACATTTGAAAAGCACAATGGTAAATTACCAACAAAAAGTTCATTTCACACTTGAATATAAAAACTCACAGCACTTTTGGTCTGCTGCATTTGAGAAACAAATCCTAAACATCTAAAGAAACAAAAAGTACAGTTTGGGAGTGCATTTGTACGTCTTGTGAGAAAAAAACTAGCAACAATACAGTTTTCCTATTTCTTCTTGTTGATGCATAAAAGAAGAAGAAATATTCCTAGCAACAGCAGGCTCTCCAATAATTTACCTGTGTGTGCTAGCCTGTCCATTAGTAAAATCTGACGCTGCCTGCCACAATGTGTGCTTTCTGGGTTGTGGATTGGTCTCTTGGAAAAACAGGGGAGGCCGAGTAAGCTAAAACACCACAGACCCAATTGTCAATGATTTAGCTGGCAAGTAGCTTCCAATAAGACAGAAGAAATACAAAGGTACTAACAATTAATAGCATGCTCAAAGTACACAGTACCACTACAGTCAAAGTGCCAGGGCCATCATCAGGACAGTTTGCTTTCAGAGCCATAATATCAGACCACTGTATTTCTATTTTACTCTTAAGCCCACCCTCAAGAACTTCCCAGACAAGCTTACTCTTGTGAAAGTAGCACTTGGCCACCAAATCACCTTCATACCTGGATGCAAACTGGCACAATGACAGAATGTATTACATTAGGTACAAGCACAAATTTTCCTCATCTAAAACACAACAATGGAAAAACCATGTAACAGCTACCTCCCAACATCCAATTCTTAAAAAAGAAGCCACAAAATTAGATGCTTTCACTTTCAACTTGTCACTGGCAGCTGAAGTAGCAGTGCCTCTTGAATCTTTCTTATCCTGAAAACAAAGATTCTCAGCAGGAGCAGGAGCTAAAGAAGAAGCACTACCTTGGGATAGCTTCATTTGAATTAAATCCAATAAGGATGGACTCTTCCGTAACCGTAGCCCAAGAGGGCTAGGCTCATCCAGAGGATTGTAATAAGAAAGTTGGGTTGGAAACTCATTGTTCCCAGAGCACCGCTGTTACAGAAACCCCACAAGAAAATAAATTAAAAGACAAATAGAAATTTTGAGGAATAACAGCCAAAGGGCTGTGAGACTATAATCTATTAACCTCAGACAAAACTTCACATTCAAGCCGATCCTTTTTGGGAACATACAAATGACATATAGTTCTGCTTGTAAAGAATGCAACGTTTTTGCATCCTTAAAAAACAGGGCATGTAGCCCATTTATGACAAGCATAACAAGACCGAGACCATTTACAAAGACCTGACATCCAATTGTTAATAACTTGAGTTGTGTGATTTCAGGATGTCCCAAAATTGAAATGCAACCAACATTTTATGGAAAACAAAATCCATTATTTTGTATATACAATATCAAACCACTATAACACATACAGCAGGGAAAGAACCAATCAAACTGGCTCCATAACATAAACCCATAAACCCTTGGAAGGATCAGTTTCACTAAAGGTAAGAATATCCCGCCATATTGCACACTCAAATCATACAATGATGCACTCAAGTACGCATTGTTCCACAACCAAAACAGAATGTCATGTTAATGCTATTTCTTTTTGCCTTCCATTAACCGCTGAATCGCTGCTCCGGCAATCCAACACAAAAGCAGAAAGAGAAGTCTACGATGTGATATCACCACATCGAAATCAAGATAAGAAAGTTACAAAAATTGATTAAAACAAAAAGTGACCTTAAGGGATGATGACGTGGATGGAGACAACCTGGAGCGCTTATTGGGCTGTCCAAACTCGTCATCGAAAGAATCATCAGCCGTGATCTCCAGCTTCACCGGCAAACTATCAGCTGTACCAAACGACGGCCTTTGCGATCTCATTCTCATCAATTCAACCATCAAACCAATAACTACAACCAAAAAATAATAATAAAAAAAAATCACAAGAGTTAAAAAAATCAGCAAAGAAATCAATGCCGGAAAAGTTGGAGAATTAGATGAACGAGAGGACGACGGAAAGGAAAAGAAAAGCGGGGAAGAATGGGAAAAAAAACCCTAGACGGAACAAGGTTTTCGTTTCCTGTGCTTTTCTTTTCCCATTTTTCCGATTGGTGGGCCACAGAGAGCCAGAGAGAGCCAGGAAGGAGACAAAATGTAACATTAAATTCAGGTACGGAACAGGTGTTGCAAACAATAATTGGATGCCTTCGTGGCAATCATTGATTTGTTGAATTTGGGTACTATGCATCTTACCATTTTTTTATGAGTAATTCTCTTTTATTTATTTATTTTAATTAAAATTTTTATTTTAATTTATTTATCTTATTATTAAAATAAAATTATATTAATTATTATTTTTTCACAAATATTTTTTTAATCCAATAAATATTATGTACTTATAATGAGAAATAAAAATAAATTAAATATACTTACAATACATATTAATTAGAAATTCTTTAAAAGTAAAATAAGAAATATTAATTAATTAATTAAAATTTTTTATTTTTCTTAAAATTTATAAATCGATTAAAATGAACAAATAAAAAATGACGGAGAGAATATTATATATCTACATTTAAGTTTAGGCAAACGGGTCGAATACAGTAATTTTTTAAGTACTTTTTATTGAATTAAAATTATATTTATTCTTTAAAAATATAAATATAATTTTTAATGTTTATAAACTTTTATGTTAAAAATAAATTTTATAATTTAAAATAAATAATAATATTATTAATATGTTATAAATAAAATTCACTTATATTAAATCTATTTTTATCAAAATAAACTTTAAGTTTTTTCTTTTAAAAAAAAAAAGAATTCCAATTCCAATTGCAACATAAAATGAAAAAAGGATTAAGATGCAAGTTAATAAAATTTTCCAAACTTAAGTATGGAAGTTTTAATTCATGGATGGTACTTCATCAAGTCACACGTTTAATGTGCATATATAACTAATATCCGAGGCATTAATTTCAACAATCATTTTTACTTGGAAATCTAGAATTTCAAGATATTATCTCAGTTTTTACAATATAAATCGTTTTAGATTTATACACAATAATTAAAGGTCTTAAATTTCACATAATTTTAAATCTAAATTTTTAAAAATACCCTTAATTAAATCTTTATCAACTTTGATAATTGGGGAGAATTATGTCATAATTAGTGAAAAGAGAAATATTGTAGGGGGTTTTAACCAAATTGAGTCAAAATCCAATTTGAAAACCAAATGAGGGGTGAATTTTGTACCGGCGCATGGAAGGGTATACCTCGCATTTGGTGAATGCGAGGTTCTCCAGGTTTCTCGCATTCATCGAATGCGAGATTGTACAGCGTCCGACAAAGGCCTGGCATTCTGTGCTCATCTGACTTCCTCGCTTTTGGGAAATCTAAGGAGAGATTTCTTATAATGAAGAAGAGCTGGTGTTATGTGTGACCCATGAAGAAACTTCGCAAATCACAAAAGCGAGGAAGTCGTCTTCTCCGCGCACCATGGCTTTTTTTCTGCTGCGTTCACGGGTATACAAGCTTTTCCAGAGAATCTTTGAAATTTCTTCACGGGTCACACATAACACCGGCTCCTCTTCATTATAAGAAATATCTCCTCAGATTTCTTCTCCATCTTCTTCCTCTCCACAAGTATATCTTCTCCATTTCTGTAATGATACATTGCTCAGAAACTCGTTAGCTGCTGCCGCCCATTTGCTCCCGCCGCTGGAAAAAGCCTCACTGCCACCGGAACTTCATCTTTTACAACAGGTCGCAACCAACAGGTTTTCCCTCTTTGCTCTCTTTTCCTTCTTTGCTCTCTTTTCCTATAAGCAGTATGTGTGTTTTCTGGATTTCGGTAGAAAAAAGGCAAACGAGAGAGTAGGGAGGCCGATAGGATTTTATTGAGATGGAGTGGATGTTCAAGCTCCATCCAATGAGATGAAGTGAATGGTAGACACTTAAGACAGAGAGGGAGAATATGGAAATGATCATTATTTGAAGGTTAGGGAGGTGACTGAGGAATGTGAATTTTAGCCGGCAAATCAGGGTGGGAAGTAGAGAATATAAATAAATAAATAAATATATATATATATATATATTTAAATTTTTTAAAAAAGGAAAGTAGATAATTTTTAGTTAGTGCATAATATTATTTATAATATTTAATAACTAATATTTATTGTCTTATTAAAGTAATTAATTATTTATTTTGTTATTTATTTGCTTAATTATCATTTATTTATTTGATTATTTAATTATTTATTTGTCTATTTATTTAAATATTTAATTACCTAAATAGTTATTTAATTATTTGTTTATTTATGTATTCATTTATTTTTATTATTATTAAGATTATTATACATTGTTTATTAACTTTATTACTAAAATTATTTTTTATTACTTACTATTATAAATGTTTTAAATATTTACTAATAACATATTTATTGGTTGATATTGTTAAACCTATTATTCATTAATCTTATTGTATTGTTAGTTAAATTTGTTTCAATGATTTATTTATTCATAAATTTATTAGTTTAATTATTGGTGCATAATTCATTACTATTATGTTTAATTAATACAATATAATTATTAAACTATTCTTTTCATAATATATTACCATTGTAGTATATGATGTTATTATTATTTTCTTATCCCTAATTATTATATTATAGTTACAATTAAAATTTTATAATATAATTTAGATATATATATATATATATATATTAAAATTATTATTCATTGTTTATAATTATTATTTATTATTATTAAAATTATTATTTTGATGTCATTATTAATTTATTTAGTTAGTGTATAATATTATTTATAATATTTAATAACTAATATTTATTGTCTTATTAAAGTAATTAATTATTTATTGTGTTATTTATTTGTTTAATTATCATTTATTTATTTGATTATTTATTTAAATATTTAATTACCTAAATAGTTATTTAATTATCTGTTTATTTATGTATTCATTTATTTTTATTATTATCGTGACATACTTTAATTTTTTTAATAGAAAAATCCTACCCAATTTATCTAGACGCAATGTTATTAGAAGAACCAGTAAGACTACAGTTATATTGAGATTGTGAAATTATGCGCACGGCACATGACAATTTTTTTAATGGCTCCTATCGTAAGGCATTAATTATTAGAAATCGAGTTAATTTTGGTGGTCTAGTCAACAAAATATGTGACATTCGATATTTGGACACGTCTATTGTGAAGTTGCAAATTACAATGAAGGAGGACACTGTTATTGGTACTATGACAAGGTCTACAACCGCTACTATAACGGATAACGATGATATGAAAATTTTGTGGTATTATGCATCTACCGTGAAGGGATAACCAATTAATCTGCATGTTTACCATGAGATCGTCAAGATTCCAAATGCAACAGCTACAGATCTTCCAGAGCATAACATCCCAACTCCTATCACTGAATCGTTCACTGCATTACTTAACTCTACTGTTCCTGTCAACATGCCTAACTTCGATTTAAATTTTTCAACACCTGTAGCCAACGAACCTCCACATATCAGAAATGAGACTTTCTAATCCCTTTTCAAGACATTAATTTTGGATACCCAAGCCGTTGGACCTAACAATCAATACTTTTCAACTTCTATTGGGTTTGTCATGCCTCAACCTCATGACCACATTCAATCCCTCCAAGCACAGACGAGCCAGCAATTATTTTCAATGGCTGAAATTGGTGTTCCATGAAATATAACCCCAATGATTGGGTAGCTCGAGAGCGTAATTGGGTCGGTGCTTCGGAAGCGACTGTGGACGGGTTAGGACCTACGTCAGACGTTGATGAGCCTACCGCGAATGAGTCACTAGACGAGGACGGGGGAATGGCAATGATGATGAAGATATTCCTGGTCCTTCTGTATTACAATAACCTGCTAATAGATCATTTGAATCGATTCACTTGTACGATCCATCGTATTCAATATATCTTGACCGGTTAGATATTTCGCAAGAGTTGGAAAACAAAGCTGGTGGATTGGTGCCGAGTATAGGGATGGATTTATAGTCGGAATCCAATAATGACTTAAGGGTTGGCATGTGGTTTAGGGATAAGAATGAGTTGCTTTGGGCTATTTGATCGTGGTCTATTAGAATAGGTCACGAGTTTACTGTGGTAGAAAGTAAGAGTTCGTATTGGGTTGTCGAGTGTAAAAATTCAACTCCATAGCATCCATGTTATTAGCATATCTATGCACGGAAAAAGAAAGGTTGTGGCTTGTAGCAAATTAGTCGATGGCATGGAGATCATATTTATCTAGTCCGAACAATCGACGAGAACCATCGAAACATGAGTGTGAAATTCATGGCGAGACACATCTTGTCAATAATTCATGATAATTTGGAGATTAAAGTCAGCGAAATAAATAGTTATATTCATAATACATTGCACTTCACCCCGTCATATAGGAAAAGATGGAACACACATAGAAATGCTATTGAGGAGATTTACGGGGATTGGTCATCTTCATTCGTACAACTACCACGATATATGCAAGCCTTACAAGATGCGAATCTTGGTACTGTTCTGGCACTTCTTACCTATGGATAGTAATGGGGTCAAGACTTTTGGATATGTTTTTTGGGCGTTCGGACCCTATATTGATGCATTTATTCACATGAAATTGGTTTTTTAAGTGTTGACAGAGCATTTTTTAGGGGTATATATAGGGGAAAACTTTGAACAGTGGCTGGTCAAGATGCCAAAAATCATATATTGCTTATTGCATTTGCAGTCATTGACGAATAAACTAATAACAGTTGGGGTGATTTTTGACCTTGCTAAGAGAATATGTGTTAAAGGATTGAAAAGTTTGTTTAATATCTGATAGACACATTGGGATTGTGAATGCAATTCATCGACTACCCCTCTGGCAATAGCCAATAACAGTACATAGATTTTGTCTTAGGTATATTCGGAGTAATTTTAATGCAAAGTTCAGAACGCATGAGTTAAAGAAGTTGATGAACGTAGCCGGGGATCAAAGCAAAAAGTGAAAATGCCTAAGATTATAGAAGAAATTAATTTGCTAAACTCCCAAGCAAAGGCATGATTGGATTTCATTCCTAAAGAGCAATGGACGCTTGCTTATGACGATGGGCATCAGTGTGGTAACATGACAACCAATCTGGTAGAATCTTTCAACAGTATCGTAAAAGGCATATGCCCTACCTATCAAAGTGATTGTGGAATTTTCATTCAAAAAAACAGTTAAATATTTCAATGACTATAGACAAAAGGCTAATCATGGGCGATATCACTTTCCTTATAGGATATGGGACAAATTTGTGAAGAATGAGACGAAAGGAAGAATACACCGTGTACTGGTTTTTAATCGATATCGTGGTATTTTTAATATTGTGTCACTGCATCGTGAGTATGAGAAGTGAAATAACTCGTACGAGGTTAATATCGGGGTCAGGAAGTGTAGCTGTTGCAAATAGAAAATTTATGGAATACCTTATTCGCACGCGTTTGCAGTATGTCAGCAACTAGAGTTGAATCCTAAAGATTTAGTGTCATCAGAAAATACGACACTATCCTATAAAATGACTTATACAGCACAGTTCAAGCCCATTTCACATAAGGATTATTGGCGCAATCCTGGCTTTAGCTTGGCCCTGTTTGCTCACCGTTTCAAGAATAGTCATAGGGGCAGATTGCGGACGTCGCATATTCAGAATGAGATGGACAAACGAATCTTGATTCACCACCTCGTTGCGACTTATGTCATCGCAGTGAACACAATAGAAGAAATTGCACTCACGGTGCTGTAAAATGAATACAACATCTATTTAAGTTTTATATTTAGATAACTAAATTTGTTTAGATACATTACTCATTTGTAACATTAATTTTTAATATTTGTTATATATCGTGATTTAAATTATTTATCTTTACTTTTGTATTTATTTTTCTATACTTAATTTTATGTTGGCTATATATCGTTCTTTTGTGTTTATTTTTAATTTCCCTATATCAGTTCTATTAATTAAGATAGAATGTATGAGCCTACTTCTCATGGAGTAGATACAGGTCCTATTATACCGGATGTATTGAAATTGCAACACAAACATAGGTCGTCACATATTTGGGCAGGACAGTTATGCAGTGACGTTATTAATGCAAAGCGAAATGATAGCATATTTTGGAAAGCTCAACCTTTGATCATCGTATTGAGCAGCTCATGAATATTGCCAATTTTGGTGGACTACGTCGTCTATGTTACATGAAGATCGACCATCCACTGATAACAGTATTAGTGGAAAGATGGCGTCAGGAGATGCATACGTTTCACTTTACAGTTTGAGAAGCTACTATTACCTTACAGGATATAGAGATTCTATTTGGATTACGTGTAGATGGTGATCCTATCTGTACTAATCATTTCGTACATACATCTATAGAATTGATTGACATGTGCGACGAGCTTCTGGGATTTCGACCAACTCTGATGGAGTTTGATGGATATAGATTGAAGATCATTTCACTTGAAAGAGCATTGAGTCAACTACTACCTGTGCATGCGACACCAAAAATAATAGGATAGCATATACGGTGTCGTATTATGCAGCTCATCTTAGGCTTTTTATTCTCGGATAAGTCTAGCAACAGAGTACATATACGCTTTCTAAAACACATTTTTGATTTAGAGGTATCTGGCACCCTTAGTTGGGGAAGTGCAGCATTGGCTCATCTGTACCGTTGTCTGTGTAACGCTATGTCCTACACTATCAGTGGCCCATTATTGTTGTTCAGGTATGGAACGCGCATTTTTTAAAAAATCTTATTAGTATTTTAAATTAATAATAAATATAGTATTTTCTTAAGAATTGGTTGTCATGTTAAAATAGTTGTGGGCTTATGAACGTATCCCTATTATCAGACCGAGTAGAGTTCATCCGGTTAAGGATATTGATCCCCAGGCCCCGAGAGGATCAGCATGGGAGGGACCGTTAGAGCTTGCACACACCCCAACATATGTGCTTCTTACATATAGGGATCAGTTAGATAGAATGCAATATGATTATGTAAGTCTTATTTAACTAATTTGCTTTCAACTCTAATTTTAAATTCGTTATTTATTATTGATACTGACAGTTTACCTTTATACAATTTATCTGACAGTCTTATAATAAGCACATGTTGGCTACCTTACCCCCATATTGCACTCATGGACGATACATTTAGACATCTATCACATTCATAATTTGTTGGGAAACAATAAAAGTGCATCGCCCAGATAGAATCATGCGACAGTTTGAATTTGTATAGACAATACCTGCTACAATTGACACCGGTGACAATTTGCATGCCTGTGACATGAGAACTATCGGTGCAGGGTGGCCCGAGATAGATTCAATACATCTCGCGAATTGGGTTAATATGCATTCAACAGTTTTTCTTGGACAACATAGTTACGGTCAGAATATAGTCTTGCCTGACTATGCAGTATGGTATTGGACTCACTGATTGGTAATCCGATTATAACGCAACCTAATCCTTCAGGCTACCAATTGAACGGTGGGGCGACATAAGTATTGGTATGTAAATTTTCTTACATAATATTATAAAATATATAATTTACACTCAAATAATTTATTGACATTTCGAAATACATATATAGGCTGATTCGATACATCGGATATTATACATTGGCAATGAGGGCTATCAAAATGCAGATACTGCGAGTAGACAATTGTTTGCATTAATAACGAATCTCGCTACGCGTTTGTTGACTGTCGTTGGTGAGGCAAGACGTTTGAACCACCCGCCCTATGAGCCAGCTAGACGAAGCTACACTACTCAACCGATATCTCCGATTCTATAAGAAATCAATCGCGGAGTTCCCCTGGTGCAGAGAGGGGGTAGACGGGCACAGAGACATGCTGTACTTGATATTCTTATGCAGGATCACTACTCACCAGTACACGATTATGAACAAGGTGATCCTGCAGAAGCTGAAGATAGACAAGCTGATTTTATTACTCCACAACACCTAGTCTTTGATACTAAATACTTATTTCAGCTGATGAATTTGATGCCAGGCCTTTTTCTTGACGGTCTCAGATACGACACAAATATTCTATAGATATTTCCAATCCATCTCACTGTTACGAATAAAGGTATAATACAACCAGAAGAATCACCTAAAGAACAACAACAACAGCCTCAAAAACGGGTTCAACCTCTAAGGAACTGTCGAGAATTTCATTGTGGGACTAACTTTCATCCTTTTTTTTAGATTATTTCATGTGTAATAAATTTTATTATTTGTATCACATTTTAGAATTCAATTTAGTTTGACCATTTTTAAGATAAAATTAATAATAATAGAACTTTAAAGACAAATATAATATAATTTTTTCAAATGCCTTTTTTAGAACTTTAATATTTCACACATTATCCGAATTTAGTTAATTTATAAATTATTTGGATTATGAAATGTAAGGAGATTATGAAATTTAGATAATTAATATTTAAATTTAAATATTATTTAAATAGTTGAAAATTTATATTTTTATAATTTTCTTCAATAATTAAATATTATAAATTAAACTTAAATTAAAAATACAAATTTATTTTAAAATCCAATACAAATAAAATTAATTGTAGTAACAATAGAATATATATATATATATATATATTATATATATATATATATATTACATGTTAATATCAAATTTAAATTAATAAATTTTAATTGTGTGTTATTTAAATTTATATAGGCCTTTATATAGTTTGTATTATTTAAAAGTATTAATTCCTTTGAAATATAAAGTTGAAAGCTTATAAAATTGAAATATAAGAAATGAGAGGAAGAAGTTACAAAAGTGATAAAATGCTTACAATAGAAAAAAAAAAAAAAAAAAGAGGATATTTTTAGTATACTTAGATAGTTGAGAATTTAAATTTTTATAAATTTTTAACGAATAATTAAATATTATAAATTAAACTGCAAATAAAAATCTATTTCAAAATCTAATATAAATAAAATTAACTATAGTAAAAATACAGATATTACTTGTTATAATCAAATTTAAATTAATAAAATTTAATTATTAATTATTTAAATTTATTTATATAGGTCTTTATATATTTTGTGTTATTTAAAAGTATTATTTTCTTTTACAATAGAGAAAAAAATTACAAAAATAAAATAAAATGAACGGATGATTATAGTAGAGACTTTAAATTCAATAGAAAAGAAATGAGAGGAAAAAGTCACAAAAAATGATAAAATGCTTACAATATAGGGGGGGAAAAGAAGAAGACATTTTTAGTATATTTAGATAGTTGAGAATTTAAATTTTTTTAATTTTTTAATGAATAATTAAAATATTATAAATAAAAATACAAATAAAAATTTATTTCAGAATATGTACATATAAATAAAATTAATTATAGTAAAAATATGTATATTACTTATAATGATTAAATTTAAATTATTAATTATTATTTCAAGCATTAATTTCTTTTACAATAGGAAAACAAATTACAAAAAAAACATATTTTGTGTAAAAAAGTAATAGAGAAAACAAAATTATAATAAATAAATAAATAAATGAACCTCGCAAATCAAGTTTGCGAGGTGCAACAAATCTCGCAAAACTGATTTGCGAGGTGCACTAATCTCGCAAATCTAATTTACGAGGTATAGAAAATAATGTGCGGAAACCGAAAATGACTATCTAGCATTTGGTGAATGCAAGAACCTGGGGAACTTCGCATTCACCGAACGCGAGGTTCCTCCTTCTATGCGGCGGTGCAAAATCCACCCCTCATTTGATTTTTAAATTGAATTTTGACCTAATTTGGTCAAAACGTCGATTGTAGAGAGGGGTAAAGGTGAAAAAAATGTAATAAATATTTATAAAACTTTGTAAAATGACCTACATTGTGAAAAAAAAAATTCAAGTCCAAAACGACCTATATTGTGAAATGGTTCTATAAGTCATTTTAGATTTAAAAATTATTTTCACAATATAGGTCGTTTTACAAAATTTTATAAGCATTTATTGCTTTTTTTTTTCTATTCTACCCCTCCCTATAATTTATCTCTTTCCACTAATTATAACTCAACTCTTTCAAATTACCAAAACAGACAAAAATTTAATTAGGGGTATTTTTTTAAATTTAGTTTTAAAATTGTTTAGAATTTAGGATCCTTAATTCTTGTACATAAGTCTAAAACAATTTATATTGTGAAACGGAGGTAGTACTACCTGTGTTTCATAATATAAGTCATTTTAAATTTATACACAGAAATTAAAGATTCTAAATTCCAAACAATTTTAAAATTAAACTTCTAAAAATACTCTTAATTAAGTCTTTATCTACTTTAGTAATTGGAGAGAGTTTAACCATAATTAGTGAAAAGAGAGAGATTGTAGGGAGGGATAGAGTTAGAAAAAAAATGATATATTTTTATATAACTTTATAAAACGACTTATATTATGAAAAAACTTTTCAAATCCAAAACGACTTATATTGTGAAACGGATATAGTAAGAAAGATGTTGAACAATAACTTTAATTTGCTTAACAATTTAGATTTGTTATTCCAACGAGTTGGATTTTTACGCAATCATTAATATAATGGTTCACATACAATCTAAGATGAGAAATAAAATTAGAAATTAATTAAGACACTCTAAAAATTTTTGTAATTAAGTTTTGTGTACAATTTTATTTGAAAATTTAAAGCCAAACTATACCCTTTATTAAATTACATTCTAAAAATCTTATTTCAATTTAAAATAATTTAACCTTTTTGATACTTACTACTAAATTATTAGTTTTAATAATATCCAATAATTATTTTAAATATTTAAAGTGTGACTAATAAATTAAAATATCATCAATATAAACTATTGTAAAATGACTATAAGGATTACATATACTAAAAGGAATAATATTTCACTCATATTGTCCAAAAGATACCTTAAAAACAGTTTTATATGTATCTTTTTCTTCTATTTGTATTTGTTAAAATCATGACTTCATATCAAATTTACTATAAATAGTAAGGTTGTAAGTTATTTTTAATAATTCTTGTTTATTAGGTATAGAATATCTTATTAATCATTTTAAAACTTTATTTAACGATTTATAATTGATTACTAATCTAGGTGTTTTTCTGTCTCTTTTAACTTAATTGTTAACATAAAAATGCTGAATAACTCTAAGGGAATTTGAATAGCTTAATATTTTTAGCCAATAATTCATTTATTTTCTTCTTGCACAGGATACCTTTCTCACTAAGGCCATCTATGTATGGTAAACTAATTATATGTTTTTTCCAACTCTAAAAAGCATTAGGAATATTAGAGCAAACTTGTTCTTCTAACAACTTTTGGAAATATATTATCTTTTATTGAATAACGCATTTCTTCCTTTAAAAATTAATTTGAGCATCTAATAACTAAATTCTAGATATATTAGTATTTTCTAAAAATATTTATATCACTGTTTTTTGGATTATTTAAAAATTTAAATGTAATTCTTTCTCCTAAAATTTTTGTATGAATGTCAAAACTATCAATTGTAAAAGGATATGTTTGCATAAGCCTTCCTAAAATAGCAGTTGCTATAAATTTTTAACTAAAACAAAGAATTTTTTAAAACATATATTCCCATTACCTATATAAGCATTTGATAATTTATATCCAATTTTAATTTTGATCTTGAACTCGAATATAATTTTTATGTAGTTTTTTTGTAATATATGATTGGTACTAATTCTTCAGCTATACAATTTTGTGCAGCTCCATAAGAGCTACATTTTTTATTATAAAATTATCTCCTACTCTAATTGAATTAGGTACATACTATTGTTTAAATTGAGTGTTAGTTATAGTTGAAATAAATTCATCTATATTTTCTTTCTCAACTATAGATTTTTCTTTATTTTGAGTGTTTACTTCTTTTTTAATTTTAATAGTAATATGTCTATTTTTATTCCATAATATTCTTTTCTTAGGTCTTTAATTTCTTGATTTATTTGATTAATTTCTTGTTGTAAGTATCGTATAGATGTTTTTGTTTATGAATGTTTAAATCTATTGAATATTTATTTTACATCAAAAGATTCTACACTTTGATGTTCTTGTAGAACTATTTCTCTTAATTTTAGTAGATATTCTCTTTTAATATCTTCATTTTCTATTTTATCAATTAAGTCAAAAAAGAATTTTTTATTTTCCTTACTAATTACATTTAGAATTCTATTATCACAATTACACAATCTTATACAATCACAATCACTTTCTTCATTAGTAAAATAATTAGATTATGCTTGAATATCATATATTTGATCTTCATCATTATTTTCTATTGCAATAAAACTATTATCATCCTAATCTAATATTTAGAAAATCTTTTCTTTGATTTTTCTTTTGATTCTAACTCATTAATTTTAGTTTTCTTTTTAGATTTTGCATTACATTCATCAGCTAGATGTCTTCTTTTTCCAAAGTTATAGCATTTCAGTCTATTACCTTTCTCATCTTTTGTAGCTTTAGTTTTCTTAAATTTTCTCTTTTTATAAATTCTATCATATTTATTTTTTAATGGTTTTTTCTTCTTATATTTTCTACTAGTTTTAGAAGAAAGCATTGTTATTTTCAAATATCCAAAATCTTGACAAAAACTTCCTAATTCTTTTATGATAATACTATGTTCTTTTTTAATTTGAGATTTTAATTTAATGTCAATGGATAAATCTAGTCCTACTATATTCTCATAACTAACTAGGACTCCAAATGTTAATGTGCCATATTGTTTATCTCCTCTATAATTAATTCTAAGTTTCTATATTACTTTGTCAGTAAATAATGGTAGTAATCCTGTTATAACTTTTTCTTTCTAAAAAGTATGATGACAATCAGTTCTAAATATAACCTTAATAAGAAATATATTTTTATACTATCTAAAATCATGTAATTCTGAACAAGTTAAATATATAAAAATTTTTGAACTCATTTCTTGAAAATTTTGATGTTCTCCTATATAATGTTTTGTAATAGCTAGTGCATATTGCTTAGGTTGTTGCCTAATTTGTGTTTTACTAGTTTCTTCTATTTTTATTATTGTAATAAGAGTACATGCTATAAAGTTTTGTTGGCATTAGTCAGGTGTAATATAATTATCTCACTAGCCCTTTAAAGTCTCAGTAAATCCGACAACTAATAAGGCTTCACACTAATAATCATTGTTTTTCTCATATAACTAGTAAGTTGTAACTGCCACTTCCATTTCATGGATCAGATTATATATATGATGTTCAAACATACCATAGAAATTCCATCAGCTATATCATGACCAATATAAGAGTATGCTACATTAAGATGCCTTTTTCATGCTGCACATATGGAAAAGAAGGTCTAGGATAATAATTTCTTCTATTAGGTGAGAGAGAGAGAGGGAGAGAGAGAGAGAGTGTGTGTGTGTGTGTTAGAATTAGATTTTGAGACTTTAACTTTTTGTATTAATCTTTTATTAATTTTATTAAGGACGCTATTAGTAATCTCAAAATTACCTTGTAATTTAGGTGTACCTCTTTTTGAAATTTCATATAATTTAATCATTGTGTTTTTCTCTATCTTAGATCCATTATTATTTTTTACCAGAATGTTTATAAGATTAGATATGTTATCTATTTCTTGTAATTGATATGCTAAAATGACAACATCTGGTTGGTATAATTATTTTATTGAATATTTAAATCTTTTTGTGTATATTCACCTATATTCAAACCATTTAAAAAAAATTAAAATGATTTTGCATTTTACACATATTTGAATACCTTTTTTTTTTCTTAGTCTTTATCTATTTGTTTTAACATAAGGAGAAAAGAACCAATCTTGGTTTATTTTATTTGAAGTATTATTCCATAATTTTTATCTAATTTAAATTTATTTTCAGAGTAAATGATCATTAACCTATCTTGTTGATGTACTTCATATGGCTTCATTTGGCTATTAATAGGACTTTTATATCTTATTGTAACACTCATACTAAGTTCGAGAAATTTCTTTTGTAAACTCTACTCCTTCTGAATGCTTAGCAATAGATCTAGCTATTAAAGGTCTAGAAGTAGATGCTTGGAAAAAGGACTACCTAATTTTTGCAAACTTTATTTCTATTGTACCATCTTATAATTCTATGACTTCCTCTATCTGGGAAGATTCTCCTACAAGTTTAGGAGTAAGTAAATATTAAATTACCATATATTATCAATCATGACTTCCTGCCATTTTAGTAATCTATGAACAAATATACATGTATGCTGTAAATTAATTTCTAATAATATAGTTGATACTGATTTACTATAATTGATAGCTTTTGAATTTAATGTGGTTTTTATTGGTGTGTAATAAACTTTAAAAATCAAAGCTATTGATCTAGGGTATGTTTGGTAACTCATGGCTCATTTAATAAAATTGAAATTTGAATATTGGAGTTTGAATATTTAAGTATTAAATTATGAAAACTGAATTATGAAATCTGAATTTTGACTTAATTATAATTCATTTTTACACTATATTTTACTATAATTTAAAATAAATATAAAATATTAATAATTAGATGAGTATTTAACATATTTAGATTTCAAACTTGAGTAACTTTCAATTCATTTAAAATTTATAATAGGATTTTAGTACGTCTTAATCAATTAAGCGATAACAAAAATATATTACTAAATACAGTTAATTAATTAAATACTTAATATTATCTGTTATTAAATGCCGTTAATGAAATACGTACTTAATGAAATACTATAGTACTTTCTCTGGGTATACTCCAATTGGCTAATTGTTGTTTTTATATCATTAATTGTAATAGTAACTTCAGAGACAATAACTTCATTTTCCATATCTAAATTGCGTAGAGTATCCGTTGATGATATTAATATCTGATAATCTCTATAAAATGAATTTGTTTAACATATTATCTTAATTACTTAGATTAAATCAGTGCTACTGGAACATTCCAAGATCTGGCACTACAACTTGCCTTCACTCGGCTCTATAGACTAATTCAAACGATTCTGGGCTTGCAAACATATAAACAGCTCTTGTTGCTACACTGGAGAATTCTAAGAAAATAAGATAATAAATTATTTTAAAATTTTAAATTCTCTAAATTAATATCGCTAAAGAAACTATCTAAGATTCTTTAGATATCTCTTAAGCTCCATTTGATTGTCAAAAAAAGTGAAGTGAGAAAGTAATCACATTTCTTATTTTTAAAATTTAGCATTTAGTTCACTATTTATGATTTAGGAAAGGAATTTCTTCAAATGTAGGGAAAATAGATGCACAATATTGGGAAAATGAATTCGTATTGAGATGTAGTATTGTGATTCATTTCCCAATAATTCTAACAATAAATGATAAAAAAATAAAAATTAAATATAAATAATAAAATTTATTCCTATCTATATCATTTTCTTTATCTTTCATGTTCTTCCTTACTAGTTTTTTCTCCCCTCACACCTCCCATAACATAGTAGTATATTCAAATTTTCTATCTTCTCATTTATAATATGTTTTTGTAAAAAATTTAAAATAGTACACATTTTAAAATAATTGTAAACTTTAAATTTAAAAGTTATATCATGATTGAATTAATTACATGAGATGAAAAATTATTGAATATTTTATAGATATTTTAATATGACAATAATTAGATGTTGTTTTCTATCAATATTAGAATTTGAATCTAATATCAAGAATAATTAAAAAATAAAATAAAATAAAATTTATACTCAAATATGTAAAAATATTATTTATATGATTTTTATTTATTATAACCATTTAAAAGAATAATATGTAATTAAATTATATAATAATATGAAAAATAATTTTAATATTTTTTATATGTATAGTATTTTATTCTAACGTATTAAAAAATATTTTATATTACTTTTCTTTAATATTTTTTCAATTTTCCAAACAGAGGAATGCAATTTATTTGAAATAATATTTTGTGGATTTACTTTTCCAAGATTTAGATTTCATAATATTATTTTTCTGTATGCCAATTAAACGATGTCAAGAATGAAACCAATAACCAAGAGAGAAGAGATGATAGTCAAAATGTTGGGAAGAATGATAATGAATTAAGTCTTCTTGAATTTTTATTGAAACTTTAAGATGGTGTAATAATAAAAATACAGAGTATAAAGGATAACTAAAAGAATATGACGGCATACAAAAAAATAATATTATGGAATATAAATTTTAGGAAAGTGAATCTACAAATTATGATTCCAAATAGATTACATTCTTCTATTTAGAAGATTCAAAAAATATTAAAAGAAAGTAAAATAAAATAATTTTGATATTTCAAAACAAAGTATTATACATACTAAACATTTAAATTTATTTTTAAATATTTATCATATTATTGTATAATTTAATTTTATATATGTTTACTTTCAAATGGTTATATTAAATGGAAATTACATAAGCGGTGTTTTTATATCTTTAAACTTTAAATGCAAGATTTATTTTATTTTATTCGAAATTATAATTATTTTTTCTATTGAGTTCAAATTTAAGTTAATAAAAAATAGCATTTGATTATTATCAAATTAAAATATTTACAAAAAAAATCAATAAATTTTCTTTCTATATAAATTATACAATAAGTTTACAATTATTTTACTTAAAATGTTGAATCTTTTAAGTTTTAAATAAACAAAGATATTATAGTTGATAATACATAATTTTTTAATACTACTAGGTTAGGAGAAGTGTAAAAGGAGAAAGATAAGTGATGAGGATTATATAAACATGAATTTATAAAACAAATTTAGTGAGTATATAATTTGATAACTAAGAACTAATATGCGACTTTTAGTTTCATATTGTAGTCTTCAATTTGAGAAAAATTTGTAAAATTAAAAAAAGATTTAATACTAATTTCATAATAAATTTTCCCAATAAATATATTTTCGTGTAATTTACCTAAAAAGAAAGGTCTATGATTATCATGTTTTTTTGTTTTAGACTAAATTAAATTAAAATAAAAAGGAAAAAAGAAAAAACTCCGATGTAACATTTACATAATATAGATGCATTAACTTTTTTTTAAGGGTATAACTGATAAGTAATTATGAAGAAAATTATATATATATATATATATATATATATATATATATATAAAATTTAGGTTAAAATTTAGGCTCGAGCTTAACCAAGCTCAAGTGGGGCTCAGTGCATATCAAACCAAGCTAATTGAACCAAGTTCGGGCTGGTTCCAGCCCTACGTGTGAAGGACTAATTTTTCAAATAAAGAAAATTCCAAACCCCATCCCTTATCCACCTTAGGACGGGGAAAAAAAAAAGAAGAAAAGTTTATATAGACTAGCTTCCATAAATCACTTGCATAAAAAACTTGTACATTTGTAGAATTGTAGAAAGTAGAGCATGCAACACATATTGTACAAATTTCTATTACCATAATTTATAGAGATCAAATCAATCTATGTATTTTTTGAGAAAAAATAAAAAGGTAATGCCCCTCGACCAAAAAAGTGAAATGAAAGTCAAGCAAAGACCATAATCTTTCTGCCATCTACAAGCAAATCAGATAACTAAAATGATGCAATACAAGATATATGGAGAGGCCAATTATAGCTTTGGAAGCAAACACAGAATCTGGAAATCTTGATCCAGGCGGGTAATGCAAAGCAGAAAGGGTCAATAATTCCCATCTTAACATGGAACAGCTATCATACGGTTGAAAGATTATGCATTCACAACAAACTTTAAGTGAATTTCCTAAAAACCAGAATTAGTCATAGGTATTGGAAAGTAAATTCTAAATTAAAAAAAAAATCTTATAAATGGCTGTGAAAGCTTCCAGAGAGATACAAAATAAGAAGGAACCAGAAAGAATGGACTGCTTTTGTTCTCTATTAGAAGTATGAGTCCCAGTCCACAAGAAAAGAATGGAGCATGCTATGCAATACATGATGGAACCATCGGCTCTAGTTGGCCTGTCGTTTTACTTTCAAATAAGGCAAAGCACCAATTACATTATCGTAGTCACTGCGATCAACTTGCACCTAAGAAAAGAATGAAACAAACAACACAAGTAAACAAAACTTAGTAGAAATACAATGCTAGAAATTGATTATTTAATCCATGTTTGCATTGGTATGTTTGGAATGACCAATAGAGCTGAATATGTTTCCAAGTTCATTCATACTTGTTGGGAGTTACAGTTACGTGTTCGTCACATAAGAAATCCCATTATCATCTAATTGTCCTCCCGCTTACTTTCTGATGAATAATACAAGCAGTATGGGATATTCAATCTAAAGAAATAAATTTTCATGCCTCCATTGCTAACTGTTAACCCCTTTTTAGTTCTTGTAGGCAACCTGAGTTAAGGATAGACCGAAGAAGATACACAAAAGCAAAATCACTGAATTAAGGATAATGGCTCATGAGCTTTAGTCTTTTTAGTTACCAATGACAAAACTATACTGGATCTTTTAGCCTGTTTGCAGCTATACAAAACCTTCAGCAAGTGTGGAAGTAGCTTCAGTAAGTGTGGAAGTTCTACTGATATTTGGTGACCCATGACAAACAATCTTTCGAACGATAGGAAGAAAGGGTGAACCTTTACTACTCTTGCCTAGTAATGGAAGTATGCTGGAGGTACTGGTTAACGTGATTGACAAGATTGTTGCAAAAGGAAATCTTTGGGTCTAATGCATAAAAAGTAAACCAGTATAACCCATTTTCTCGAAAGGCCTAATACTCTTCCTCCTCTTTTTTCATTCTTCCTGTACGCCTTTCATCTCATTTCCTTCCTTTTCTCCTAATAAGTTGCAGTGGACAGTAGCCAGCAGCAATTCTCATAGTCACACCATCAAAATCAAATCTCACACTTTTCAGAATTTAATTAACTAAGTTAATTTACTAGTCAAGCTAGCTTACCTATTCCTGGAAGGAACACTTGAGCAGAGAGTGCACTAATCTGTCTGGTTCTAAATACTGGCCGCCTCTTCCATAGGCCCATATCACTTTTATAGCCATATTTCAACTGTATGTGGACTGCAACTGGCACTAAGGAAGCTCCATTCTCAGAAACCTAAATACACCTAATATTTGCACTTCCTCACACTTAGAAATGTAGTTTTCCAGCCAACTATCCTATCCCTCCCATACAAAACGATTACTAAGTTCAGACACGGATAAAAAGAGTAACTGTTTTTGGTGGTCAACAAGTAAGAAAAACTAAATGAGATATACCTTGCAGATACAAATAAAAACATGCCTACCTTCCTTATTTGTCTATCCTGTCCCCAAAGCATAGCTAATTTTCTATTAACTATGGAAACGACTATATACCAATCATTTATGTGTCAATATGGTCAAATGCATAAATAGATTATGTGAATCCATATGTACATGAAATTATATCTTTTTCTCACGAGTGTATATTGTTTTGTATTGATATACTCATCCATGACAAAGTTGTCCCCCCCCAAAAAAAATGATATCTTACAAGAATCCTAGTGTTGCAACACAAAACTTGGACATTCATTAGTCCGCTTAAGAACAATCGCAGAAAACATTGAACCCGCCAATAGCTCCATGGAAATTTGCATATTGTATACTAAAGTTTCTTTTCCTAGAAGACGATTCTCATTGTATTCTAGTTATTACCTTTCAGCCGATTATACATGAATTCAGAAGCATAAACGCTATAGCTAAAGGGTGAATGCAGGTATGCGACTCCACAAAATGCTTAATGAATTAAACAACTCCAATAATCCCACCAATTTGTGAAGCATAAACAATGCAAATTTTGCCTTCATACAAATTAGAAAATCAAAAGGTGGAAAAATAATAACCAAAAACAATAACAATCTAAAAAGAAGAAATATTTAACATCATCCTCAGGTAATATAAGAAATGAGGCCAAACCATTTTAGACAGTCTCAATCTCCTCTTTGCATTCTTCTTTATTAGCAGATGCTGCTTTCCAGCCCTTCTCCTCATTATCTTCCCACTTCCAGACACCCGAAATCGCTTTGCCGAAGCCTAAATTTCCCGTTAAAGTTCATAACTTTCAAAACATAAAACCTCAATCCAGAGACAACATAAACTTTAAATTTCAAAACAAGAAACACGAAATACAAAAAACCTACCTTGTGGGTTTTCATTTTGTAGCCTTTAGCGCAGACTACAGTGAGGGGTTTGGGGCTATTCTCAGAGGAAGAGGCAACAGCGGAGACCCTGTGGACAACAATTGGGCCAAACCCAGAAATGCTGCGTGTAAAACTAAGGTTGAGTGAGGTTTTCTTGGCGAATGGCGAGAGACGAACTGTTCTAATTCCGTGGTTTTGAGGTGATGTTCTCAAGCCAAGAGGGAAAATTACTGCTGTTGAAATCGAGATAGCCATTGTTGTCTTTCCGGTATCCTCTGTTCCACTGAAAGAACGGGTTTCTGTTTGGCAGGTGTTTGGCTGGGGAAGTGAGTCCGCTGGTGATGTGGGTGAAGTTTTGTTGGCGGCTTTTGCTTTGAGACCGCAAACGTGAGAGGCTTGTGCTCTATGCTTCGCTGTTTGTACATTTAGGAGGCCTTAGAGGATTTATGGTTTTTGCTAAAATATGAATATAAGTGTATTGTGTATTTGATTTTAAATATAGTTAAAAATAAAATATAAAAATTAAAAAAAAATATGAAAAGAGAGAAATGATAGAATTAATTAGATTCAAATAATTAATTGTGTTCATTTACATAAGACTCTTATTTATAGAGATATAGATACATCATCTAAAAAAAATAAGAAAAAAATCTAATAAATACAATTTTATTTTATTCATTAATAACTTTAGAAAAATGAATAATCTCTTCTATTTTCAAAATAAATGGATAGTTTCGAGAAATGAATAGTCATTTTATTATTTTCATAACACTTCCCTAGCATGTTCATTTTTAAACTCTCATAAATGCCTCATGAAAAACTTTTCTAGGAAAAACTCTATGGAACAAAGACCTAATGAAAGAAAAAATAGTACACTTTCTATTCTAAAAGCAACACTGCCTCATTAAAAACTTGCCCAAGAAAAAACTCAGTAGAGAAAAAATTTTAGTTAGAAAAAAAGAGTACAGTGTACATACTCCCCCTCTTGATAACATTTTTAAGATGACTTTATACCTTTTAATCGATACATTCTAATTTTATATACTAATTTTTCAAATGAAGCTGTTGGTAATGTTTTAGTGAATAAATCTGTTAGATTATCATACAATCGAATTTATTACACATCTATTTTACCTCTCTTTTGAAATTCACGAGTAAAGAAAAATTTTGGTGAAATATATTTCATCTTATCTCATATATATATCCAACTCTTAATTGAGCTATACAAGTTATATTATGTTCATAAAAAGGTATTGAAATTTTCTTTTCAAATGTAAACCTCAATTTTCTCGAATATAATGGATTATGAATCTCAACCCCACATATTCGCGGCTTACCTCATGAATAACAATAATTTCAGCATGATTAAAAGAAGTAACTAATATAGATTGTTGTAGAGTGTTATGATATAGTAGTACCACCACATATAAATAAATAGTTAGTTTGAGAACGTGATTTGTCTGGATCAGATATATAACTAATGTTTACATAGCCAAGCAACATTGAGTTGGTTTTATTTGAATAAAGTAATCCGAGACCTTTTGGCCCTTAAAGATATCTTAGGATATGTTTAATTCAATTTCACTATTGTCGCGTTGAAGAAGAATTATATCTTACTAATAAATTAACAGAAAATGCTATATAAGGTCGAGTGTTATTAACAAAATATATTAGTGCAACAATTGCATTGAGATATGGTATTTCAGGACCAATAAATTCTTCATTATCTCCTCGAGATAAAAAATGGTCTTTATTTATATGTAATAGCCTGACCACCATTAGAATACTCAATTGATATACTTTGTCCACGTAAAATCTCTTCAATTTTTTAGTTGTATATATTGATTAATGAATAAAAATACTATTTTCTAGATATTCTATTTGTAGACTAAGACAAAATTTAGTTCTTTTAAAATTTTTAATTTCAAATTCTTGTTTCAAGCTATCTCGTGCCTCTTAGAACTCTTCTGAAGTTCCAATAAAGTTAACATCATCAACATATATAATAAGCATAACAAAATCAAATCCAAACTTTTTAATAAATACACATGCATATATCGGATCATTTTTATTTCTAGTCTCAATAAATATTCACTAAGACGATTATACCATATACGCCCAGACTACTTTAAACTATACAATGAATTTTGTAATTTAATGGAATAATTTCTACGAGAACTAGAATTATAAATTTCAGGCATACTAAATTCTTTTAGGATTTTTATATAAATATCATTATCAAAGTTTCTATATAAGTAAGCAGTCACAACATTTATTAGACGCATGTCAATCTTTTCACATACTCCTAAACTCACAAGGTATCAGAGTGTAATTATGTTTATCACAGGTGAATATGTCTTATCGTAATCAATATTGCCAAAAACCTTATGCAACAAGTTGTACTTTATATTTTACGACTTCATTATTTTCATTTAGTTTTTCTACAAATACCCATTTATAACTAATTGGTTTTACACCTTGTGGTATTCGGACCACAAGTACAGAATCCTTATGTTTTGCAAGTGAGTTTAACTCCGATTCAATCACATCTTTCTATTTTAACCAATTATTTATATGACGAATGTTGATTCAAGATTTTCATTATATTTTAACACATCAAGTGCAATATTGTATGTAAAAATATCATCAAAAGTTATTTCTATCTTATTCCAACTTATGCCAAAAGTCATATAATTGATAGACATCTCATTATTTTGTTCACTATTTTCAAATATTTGAATCTTTTTATCAGTTGCTACTTGATCCTTATTTTCTAATTTATTGATCATTTTGATAATTTAATTCTCTTTTATTTCGAGGATTTTATATATCTTTTGAACCAATGGATCGTTCATACTTTTGACGTGTTTTTAATTCAACATTTATAGGAATTTTATTTTGTTCTACTGGAATCCCTATCCAAATAAGAGCATCTATAATTGAAATATAGGATTTAGTTACCCTAATAGAGTCAACAAAAGAATCTGGCAGTTGATTTGTAAGTCTTTACAAATGAATTATCTTTTGAACTTATAATTCACTTGCGCTTGTGCACAGATTCAAATAATTCAATAATGTTGTCTAGACAAACTCTTTTTAATGTGGTTTATATTCTCCACCTAATTTAGGAAACAGAATTTTATCAAAATGGTAACAAGCAAATCTTGCTGTGAATGCATTACTTGTTAATGGTTTAACATATCTAATTATAGAGGAGAATCATATCTAATATATATCCACAATCTTCTTTGAGGATCTATTTTGGTACGTTGATTTGGCACTATCGGTACAAATACAACACACTAAAAATTTCTTAAATGAGCAATATTTGACTTTGAACCAAAGGCTAATTGCAAGGGAGAGAATTTGTGATAACTTGCTGGCCTTATACGCACAAACATTGCAATATGTAAAAATAGTATGTCCCAAAACAGATGTAGGGAGATTTGTTCTCATTAATAACGGTATAACAATTAATTGTAATATTTTAATAAATGATTCAACTAAATCATTTTGGATATGAACATGAGTTACTGGATGTTCAATAGTAATGTTAATCGACATGTAATAAGTATTAAATGTTTGGGAGGAATATTCTCTTACATTATCTAGACAGATCCTTTTAATAGGATAATCTATAAATTGCACTATTAAGCAAATTATTTAGGCAAACAATCTAGCAAACGCCAAGTTGTGAGTTAATAATAAACTGACATGCGACCATCGGATCAATGCATCAATTAAAACTATAAAAGTATCTGAATTGCCCACATGGTGGATGAATTGGTCTACATATATTATCATGAATTCTTTTAAAAAAATGTTGGAGACTTAAACTATACTTTTGGAGATGGTTTAATAACCAATTTCCCTTGAGAGCATGCAATATATAAAAATTTATCTAATGTCAAAATCTTTTGGCTTCTCAAAAGATGATCATGTGTATGTTTAATTATTCTTCGCATCATAATGGCTTCTAGATAAATTAAGGTCAAACCAAATGATAAATATAGCAGGATTAATAAACTTATAGTTTATGAAATGATGCACTTCAATTGCATAGATTTTTGTGCAATATAGGTCAGATGAAAGAGATGATAACTTTTCTAATAAAGATTTTTTACCTGAAATTATTTGTGTAATATAGAGATACTCAAATCCATTTTCTTCTACTGTTTTAATGTGATATCCATTTCGGTGAATATTTTTAAAATTTAATAAATTTCTTCAAGATTTTGAAGAAAATAACTCTTTATAAATAACAATGTTTATTCATTCGAATAAAATATTAGCTCGTTCGAAGCATTCAATCAATTTTACATTACCACCTATGGTATTAACATTTGTTTCTCCCATCTTCAGGTAAAAGAAACATTTTTTATCTTTCAATATAATGTGTGTTGTACCACTATCAATTAGACATATATCTTTAATGCCACTTTTATATCCAATAAATGAAATAATAGCCATTTGGGCATAATAAAATATTTATAAAGTTAAATATTTAAATAATAAAATAAAAACTTTAAATGATAATTACTATTACAACGTAAAAAATATAAAATATAAAATAAACATATTAAAAGTAAACTTTTAATTATTCTGAATGCTTCCATCCATGGTTTTTGGGATTGGACCGATCGGTCCGACCGTAGACCGGTGCTGTTGCCGATCGGTCCCAGCTTTCCAGTCGATTTCTCTCAAAACCGTTGTCTTTTCTTCAAGCCTTGTTGGACCGGCCGGTCCAACAGTAAATCGATTATGTTTAAAAAAAAAAAAAACTAGGGTCAAATTTTATAATTTTTGGGGGTAAATTAAATTATATAATTCAATATACTACTTTAAATTTTGTTGTGTTAAATTGTTAGTTATAAATTAAGAATGGTTACTTTTAATCATGAATTTGAATGTTTATATCTTTATGGACTTAAATTACATTGTATTATTGATCAAAATTTTTTTAAAAAAATAATTATATTTTTAAATTTTAAATTATAATATTACGAGTTCAATTACAATTCAATTGTCTAATTACGGTTGGATCATTAAATCATGAACCAGTAAATTTTTTTGTTCGATAACCGATCCGAATCTGAAAACATTGCTTCCATCACCAATCAAATGATCAATTTTTTCTTCAGATACTAAAAAAAAAATAGCAATATCCAAATGAATTATATCAATATTAATGTCTTTTAGGTTGGTATCATCATCACAAAGAGAATATTGTAGAATAAAATTTGCTTCTACATTTTTGTCTTTCTTTTCAATAGAAGCCTGATAAAGATAAATAAGTTGTTTTGCCATATGATAGATACGATACCAATGACCTTTCATGCTACAACAATAATATTTATCTTTATAATTTGTAAGAACCATATCATTTCATTTTCTTTTCTCGTTATTTTTTTATAACTTCTGGTGGTTATAATTATTTTTCGTAATATTGTTTTGACGTTTGTGATCATAATGAAAATTTATATTATAACCTCGTGCACGTACCACAGTCACGACTTCTTCTGGAGCCAAAATTATGAGGTCTAACTATATTCACTTTTGAGAATGGAGTAGAACCTGTTGGTCGGGATTTATGATTATTTATTAATAACTTATTATTTTGCTCAACTACAAGAAGGTAAAATAGTAATTCTACATATTTCTTGAATTCCTTTTGTCGATATTGTTGCTACAAAAGCACATTTGAGGCATGAAAAGTAGAGAAAGTTTTATCTATCATATCTTTATCAATAATATTTTCTCCACACAATTTTAACTGAGTGCAAATTTTAAACATCGCAAATTATACTTAGGGATGGCAACGAGGCCAGGTCGGGGATTAAAAATTCTGGCCTAGCCCCTGCATACCTCCCGTTTCCCTGTCCTCGTACGGGAAAAAGTGGGGATCCCTACCCCCAGCCCACCAAAGACAAAATAATCCCCGGTTCTGACCCAGCAGGGAAGCGGGGGCTTACTTGGGCCTGAAAAATTTTTAAAGATTTTTTTTACCTCCGATATGTTTTTATTCAAATTTTTTTAATCATTTAAAAAACTTTTATGGTGGTTTCTAATGGTTTATGTATTAATCATATAACTAAATTAGTAAAAGTAAAATTTATAATTGATAATTTTTCTTTTTTCTCTCCTTTTCTATTTTTTAAAAATTTATATACATATATTGTGATACCCCAATCCCACATGGGATTAGGATGAGAAGTGTGAATGGTATATAAGAATGGATTTAAGTGCCCATTGTCAACTTGAGATATCTATTTTGGCTCAACGAGGACGGTGGCCAAGTAGTTGACCGTGGGTGCTGTATAAATTTGGTATCAGAGCAGGTAATCAGTCCCCGGTATAGGAACTAAGTGCTACACCATGCGCGGTGGGAGCCACCTCTAGAATCCCATGCCACCTGGTTAGTCCTGGGTTTGGCCTATGGGCCCAAAGAGAACGCTTGGGTCTAAAGGAGGGGTGAATGTAATATTCCAATCTCACATGGGATTGAGATGAGAAGTGTGAATGGTATATAAGAATGAGCTTAAGTACTTATTGTCAACTTGAGATATCCATAGTCGCGCTCCCAGGTCCGCAGGCACGGGACGTGACATATATAATTTATCTATATATACATACATTATATAAAATAAATATAATGTAAAATATATGTAGGCCGAGCCAGGGGATCATGCAATCCCTATCCTTGACCCGCCCCTGGTTTGCAGACCGAGGAATAAAGCCCTCCCCTGGCCCCGTCCCCGCTTAAATCGGGAAATTTTCGGCCCAACCGGCCGGGTTGGATCAGGTCCTCGATTTAAGCGAGAATATCCAGTCATACTGTGCTTTTGAATTTCTTTGAAGTTATTTTACAAAATAAAGGAAATTTTCACAGTAAGGTATTCTACTTTTAAATCTTCATGAAAATGATGGCGGAAAAAAATCATAGCTTTAACATCATTTTGTGATGATAATGAATTTCCTTCTACAATGGCATCTACCAGACACATTGTAGCTAAATGCATTTCAGCATCTAGTGTCCAGGATAAATAAAAAATCATAACTTTAACATCATTTTGTGATGATAATGAATTTCCTTGTACAATGACATCTACCAGACACATTGTAGCTAAATGCATTTTAGCATCTAGTGTTCAGGATAAATAGTTTTTTTCGATGATATTTAGAGCTGCAAACTCAAATTTAGTAAGATTCGTCACATTAATACAAAATCAAATAGAAAAAAATATCTTTCTTCTTTTGTTTAAAAATTTTCAAAAATTAGACTACTTGATTATACAGATTGATAGAGTAACTCGCTAGTATTAGCTTCATTATCAACTTCAGTGGTGTCATATTGATTATAACTTTTAGTAGAACAGCTTTAGTGAAGTCTCGTGATAATAACGTATTGTCAATTTGATTCTAAATAGAATCAAGAAAATAAAAATTAAAAATTAAAAAAATTATATGAAAAGAGAGAAAGTAGAGAATTACTTAAATTCAAATGATTAATTATGTTCATTTAGATAGAAGTTTAAATATATCATCTAGAAGATAAAAAATAAATATAATAAATACAATCTTATCTCATATATTAAATTACCTTAACAAAACAAACAACCCCATTTATTTTTAAAATAAATGAATATTTTCAAAAAATAAACAATCATTTTATTATTTTCATAACAAAAGGTTTGTTTCTTCTTCTTTCTCTTCCCCCAAACCCCGCAGTTGAAAAAAAAAACTTCTTAAAGACCCTTTTTTTTGGATATTGGTAAATTATCCAACGTTATTTGAGGACACTGAAATTGGGAAAAATGTTTTTTCTATCTTATATTGGTTCATTACTCAAATCTGGGTCTTCTATAAGCTATTTGTATGGGTCTAATTTGCAGAATTTTTGTAAGAAAATATTGGCCGCATAACGTACTTCTAGAACCGAGAAAAAAAAAATGGAACAAATTGACTCATTCTTCAAATATCAATGCTTTAATTTCAAGATAATAACCTCTACACAGAAATGGTGAAAAAGACAAATTTGAACTCTTTAAAAAACACATTTGTTGAAAAAACTTTATTTTTCATTCCAAACCCGAATATGCCCTAACCATATCATATTATGTAAATTGAATGGAAAAAGAATAGCAATTTTATCCCCAACCTAAAATCAAAAAGATTTCAGTGCATTTTGTTTCAAAAACGGTGTGCCTGCGTAGAGTAGGTTTGTTCAATCTTTTTCTTTGATTGGGATTGAGAAAAGGGGGTAGTTTTACATAAAGTGGTAAACAACTTCCAAGGAAAGCAGGAACCCCCGGCAAAACATTTTATAGCTTCCAAGGCTGAGCGTCTTCATTTGCCTATCTGCAGCCTCGTATAATCTCTAGTGCAACATTGAATCGCAAGAAAATTCACCAAAATACTAAGCTGCAACTACAAAAAATATGGACAAGAATCCAATATACAACAAAAGTTCTTCCAGGACAGCTGCAGAAAGTTATGACCTCGTTAATATGGCAATAGACTCCCACTCCAAACTACATATCACGTCCTGCAGAGGATCATGTTTATGTCAAAAACTTGGTTACATCTAATGTACAAACAGATTGGAAGAGTAAAATGTAAATGAAACAGGGAAGATATTCAATGTCAGAGTTTATACTGACCGAGGGGTTGTGTCTGTCAATGTCAAAGCTGTTGATTGCACAAGGTTCAGCCAAGAGCTCTATTGGTTCTTCATCTATCCAATTTAAAACAATCAAATCAGTTTTTAGGCATCAGAAGCATATTTAGAGTCCACACCATCCACTTAGATGTGATTTTATCCCATATATATTTTACAATTAGCCAGAGTGAATTTAATGGAGACTTCGCCAATGCACTGAATCAAAAAATAAGATAGATGCAGAACAAGTGCGTACTTTGCTCTACCACAGCAAGAATACCATCTTCTGAGCAAATCATTGCCGGCAGAATCCTTGATGATGAGAAGTTACGAATGCTAGAAGAATGAGTATAATTGTCATATTGGACCTCCCAAACCTCACTCTCAGATAATGAATGGGAAGCAACAGTCCCAGCTCCAGAAAGGATTATAGGCTGCTGCTGCCAACGAAGATCCCATGCAAACACAGTGCCAGCAGAACCTCCTGCCTTTGGACACAAGATAACAAGTGAAACTATTTTATTGACAGCTAGCAAGACACAGCTGAACAGAGACTTTGAGAACAACATAATTAAGAACTTCATAAAACTAGTAACACTTGGCATGTAATAGATAACTACATACCCAAAATGCATGATGACAAACTTCTCAGCTTTTAATGACTTGGTTCTAACAATCACTAAACCTTGTTCATTCATAATTACAAAAACAGTTAAAAATAAAATTGTGTTAAAAATGATTTCTCCTGTGCTAGATTCTAATGGACTAATTGCACATAATTTAGGTAGACAAACATCAAGGTACTCTCCTCAGCCCCTAGATCTCAGGTGACCTATGCAAAAATCAAAGCACCACAAAGGGTGAAAAAGGTCCACAGATACTCAGTTAGTTGGTCTTAGATCATAGAATATCATGACCATACACACTTGCATTAGAAATAGGTAGCATCTATAATAGAATGATGGATTTTCTTGCCAACACAGTGCAGCTTCTCCATTTAGTTTCAGTTTTATATGCAAAATAGAGAAACTAGACCAATAACAAAGATCGGTGATGACTGATGGGAAATCTAAGCAACAAAACATCTCAAACATATTTTTCAATGTGCCCTATGAAAAAAATCTATATTTACCGACATATACAGATCCCTATCATCAACCAATAGCCAAAGACAAAAAATGTCCAATTGGAAACTTCAAATGATTATGTACCAAACACAATTGAACAAGAAAGAACTTCATTTCCTTGTGTCTCTACTCTCCCCCTCTGCTGTTATAAGCCTCGCAAACAAGGGATTGAAAGTGGAACCGATAAGAGGGTTCTAATTTCACTTTCCAGAAAAGAGCTTGCAATTTTCACGATAATAGCAGAGAAGGACTGATATATTTTCTAAGAATTTGTAATCCATAGGAAATTAAGACTTTTAGGTCCTATATGATTATTAAGAAGGTACCACGACTGCTCAGAGAAAAACCAAGCAATGTTACAGAGAAATGTATCATGGGACCATGATTGCATCTCTAACAACATATCTTAGTAGCCAACAAGGTGGCAAAATAAAACTTTTGCATATTTAGCCACTACAATAAAACTTTTGCATATTTAGCCACTACTATTAGTCATGCATGACCAAACTATGACAGTCTCAACACAAAGCAGGCTCAACATGCCTTCAAGAGAGAAAGGGGTGACACACACAGAATGCTGGTTGAAGGAAAGCCAACGACAAACCATTACAGTTGTAACCACATCCAAAGAATTCAACATTCAGAAAACTTCAATGACATTTGTTGTTTTCTACTTTGTGCCCTTTCTAATCAAAACATCAACCAATCATACCACCTAGAGAAAAAGTTAGAAACAGAGGTAGACCACAGTAGAAGAAAACTTACAAGACATGTGTGCTTCCGTGATGGATGAATATCAATCGAGTGTACAAGGCCCGAGGTAGTTCCAGAAGTCCTATAGCATGAACAATAAAAGTGTTCTCATGAACAAGCAAATGATAGTAATGATAGGAAAAACCTTTTTTCCAAGTTAATCAAACATAATCTTGGCCAACCACAAGAATGTATCTAGATGTGCAAAGAAATCAAATGAAACAAAGACGAGGCTATTCCTCCATCGGGAAGGAATTAACGATATTTCAGATGAAAACAATTTAACTTTCAGTGAACCCAGCAGTAATTTTACCCTCCGTATAGAATAATCTTTGGGTGAACACTTTAACTTCAACATGTTGCTTCAACAAGCAAATAACCTATGAAAGTCTTTCACTGATAAACTGATTACATATATATCAAAGAAAGATCATCCTTCTCCATACTCCACTAGAGCTGAAACAGCAACTGAGTTCAAAATGCCTTTTATATAAAGATTCCAATTTTCTTTTTGGTTTTATACAATTCAAAAAGAAGACACTTCCATCTTCAGTAATGGTCTACTACGCGTGCCCTAGGTTGAAAATACCTCTATAATCATTCTGCTATGAAAAGAAACTTTATGTCACAGAAATGAGAGATTCATATAGTAGAGAAGTGTATGGTTTAGTGTCTAACACAAGTCTCATTGGCTCAGATACTAATTAGCTCATTAGTCTTTCAACATTGAGCAAACTGATCTACTGCTCACCCACAACTTCATAAGCTCATTTTCATCTGAAACGTTAACAAGTCTAGTAGGTTCATGAATATATTTTAATCAACATATATAACATTACAAAAAGAACAAACAAATACATTTAACAGAAAGAAGAATAAATTTAAAACCTTTAATAACAAGCTAAAAGGACAAGTTATAAGCAATCAAGGTACATTCTTTTACCAATTGGCTTTGAATTGAGACACAGGTCCCCCAGGCCGTCTCTGATCCCACCAGTGAAGGCTAAAACCAAGTCCACCAGTTACAAACTCCACAGGAGAAGCCCACTTAACAGTGGTGTAAGAAACCAGACCATTACTATCAAAAACCTTTTTATATCCCCCTCTCTCGCCGCTTGCAATGCTCACCAAATTGATCTTCCCATCCTTGCCAACACTAACACACTCATGTCCATTCTCACTCAAATCAATCCCGGAAACAGGCCCAGAATGGAGCCCCTTTTCGGCAACTAAAAACTCAAAATCCAAAGAACCCTTAAGCAAATCAAAAGTTAGAAATAACACAGAGCCACTAAAAGTAGAGGCAGCAATGAGGGGTTTGGGAGATTGAGGAGTTAAAATGGCCTTGAGAGTGGTTATTCTGGATTGAATCAGTTGAGAACCTTGATGAGTGAGTTTTGGAGGTGAATCTGAATTTGCATTTGCGTTTGGTGTAAAGGCCAGAGTTTGAAGAGACGAAGCAGAGGTGTCAGAATCAAAGGTAGCTAGCACAATGTGGCGGTGGAAGGCGGACACTTGAGGAAGCCACCGGACGGCGTCTATGTAACTGTCTTGAGGGAGCCTGTGGACTTGGCAGGGGTAAGCCCGGTGATCGGAGGTGGTGGTGAGAGCCATTCCAGTAGGGTTTTGGGAGGTTTTTCGACAGTAGGGTGGCGTTGCATCACAGCGTTGGAAGTCTTGGGCATAGTCACCCAACCCGGAAATTTTTCGGGTTATGTTGTTCAATAATCGGATCGTTCCGGTTGATTGTTTGGAAAATTTTAATAAATAATTCTTATTATAATTATCACTATACAAAATAGGACTAGCAATTATACAATTTATTTATGATAAATTAGTAATTTTATTTTTAAATGTTATTATTATATAATAAATTTTGAATCAGAATTATATCAATTAGCAAAAATGTGTTTATCTAATGATAGTAGAAAAGAAAGATATTTTCTTAAACAAAACAAAAAAAAAAAAGAACAAAGACAAATGAACAAATTAAATGATTTTTTTAAAAAAAAGAGTATTTAGGCATTCTGATATAGCGGCTTAGCTCTATAAAAATTTTTAAGTATGATTTAAATTTTATATAAAAAAAATGTAAATTCAGTGGTGATGAATTGAGAATGAGTAATAAAACTATTAATGTGTTTTACAAATTATAAAATGTGTTTATATTATGTTTTCCCCCCTTAAAAGTAAGCCTTAAAACAGTTTTTTGTTTTTATAACCTACCTTAAATAAAAAAATAAAAAAATAGAGCTTGTTTTGATTAAAAAAAAAAAGAACCTAATCCAAACTAATTTTGGATGTCAAATATTGGTAATTTTATTATTAACCCTAAATATATTATAATGATCATCTTTGAACCCACCCATTTAAAAAAAAAAAAACTATTTTGCAGATCCATCCTATTATATTCCAATTAACTCTATCAAGTACTCCATGGTTATCAATATCATCCCACATTTAAAAAAATATATATATATTAATACAACATTATTAGGAGATATTTATATAAATTAAACCAAAACCATTTATCGATAGATAAAAAGTATTTTCAACCAATTAAAATATTATATTGCCACAAATGTACTAGAACAATAAATCCTAATTTTAGGAGAAGAAAACCTTTGCTTATCCAACATTACATGACAACTCCTACCAAAAACTCAGGTTACATTCTAACAAAAGGTACTTCAACAATGAGCTTATTTCCCTTTATTTCAAAAAAAAAAAAAGACTCTTCAATACAACTAGTCTTTAAAAAAAAAAAAAAAAACTTTGAGCCAGACAAAAGCACAAGAAAATTGACCCTAACACTTTTGTGGCCATGGATCTGTCTATGAGATAAATTATTCCCAAATTCATTGCAGCCACCCCATCAAGAAATAGATAGGAAGACTTTAGGACTCTGATAAGAAAATGCTGTCCATAGAAAGAACCATTATCTGCATTGCTAACACTTCTCCTCTACAGCAAAATAGTAGAAGAAGATCTGCCACAGCTGCATTGGCTAAAAAGAGAGATCTTTCAAAGAACTCATCAACAAATCAGACCATTTTCACACTGAAGCTGTCAAAAAGACTTGTTGCTCAGTCTGCTGTTGCAGTTTTTACATTAGGGTTCATCGATGCCGGGTATATATATTTATATTTCTATACATATACGATACCTTAGAATTTTTTTTTTTTTTTGGGTGCAGGGTTTTTAGTGATTATTTATGTCTGGAATTTGATTTTTTTTTTCCAGGTATAGTGGAGATTGGTCAAGAATTGGAGTGATCTCAAGAGAGAATGAGGATTTGCTCAAATCTGCTGCTTTTGTAGTTGTTCCTTTGTGCTTATTTCTCATATTTTCTTTCCCCAAAGAGTTTGAAGATTGATAACTTGATGTTAATAAATTTGAGCCAATGTTTGAGTACCATTGCCTATATGCCATATGGTTAAGTATATTTAGAATATTTATTTATGAAGTTTTTAATAGTGTTGTCTATTGTATTATTATTATTTTTTTAATTTTCAAATATAATCCTATCATCTATTTTGCTATTAATATTATGCCTTCCACCCTAAGTACTTGAATGATTATATAATTTGCATTAATGGTTTGAACTGATAAATTAGAGCAGCTAAACTATCAGATGCCAAAACTTTAACCTTACACTTAGATATTTACCTTTTTAATTTAATAAAACCCATCAATAGTTATGATATTTCGCAATTTTTTTGTACTCAACAATTATCAAAAGATGTAAAAATAGAAGTTAAAAATACATTTAGATTTTTTTTTCATGTTTAATGCCAAAAGGACGCAAAGTTTAAGCCTAAAAAGCATATAAATCCATAAAATACTTGAAGATTTAGATTTTTTCTAATCTTAAGTTCAAACAAAAATAACTAAAGATGTGAACATTAAATTTAAACAAATTATAAATTGCTAGAAAGCATAAAGAAAAGAGTGTATATAAGTGGGGAAAGTCAAGGAGCGCACCTGTCTCCCCAAAACTTTTAAAATTTTGTAATTTATTTTTTAAAAAAATTTAAATTTTTATATTTCACCATCTAAAATTTTGTTAGAAATTATACATTATTTTTTAAATATAATTTGCCCACAATCTAATGTTTTTAATTCCATCTATGTACATATGCGTTGTTAAATATTTGGGAGATATTATACTTTTTTTAAAAAAAATATTGAGAAAGACTTTGACTACTTGGGAGGTATATATATATATATATATATATATATATATATATATATATATATATATATATAGAGAGAGAGAGAGGAAGGTATAATAGGAGTTTAAAAAAATACTGGGGAGGGTGGCTGCCGCCATAACCAGCCCCTACTCCCGCCATTGTTCCTCAAAAGTCAAAATCGTTGTAAAGGGACACATAAAACAACCAAAGAGTTGGGACCATACATTATTCTCCTCCGCAACCGGCCAACCCCCGGCCCCCATTTTTTAACCATTGGTTTTTTTTTTAAATCCTTCTAAATTTGCAATTATCTATCATTTTAGAACATTAAAAATATTTTTATTCTTTTTAAATTTTATCTTTATCTTTTATTATTTTATTAAATTATAACATTAATTTTTAAAATTTTAAGTTAAGAGATAAAGCAGTATTTAAATTTTATATTTATTTGAATGTTAGTCAAAATGATTAAGTACTAAAATAGACATTTTACATCTCTCTTCTCAGCCCTATACTCTCAAATAACTATTTTTCACAATGTTCATATATATATATATGTGTGTGTGTGGGGGGGGGGGGGGGAGGAAATGGAAATAAACATGTATTCAATGAATATTAAATTTAAAATTAGGTATAAGGTCTGAATGTTGTTTGGGATAATTCTTTTTTCTAATCTTTACCTTAGTAATAATTTTTTAAATTTTTAATACTTTTTATCACCTAAATTCACAAAATATTATATTCTTTTTTTATTCTCACACAAAAATATTTAAATATTTTCATAAGGATCACTGCAAACACACATCTTTATTAAGCTTGAAAAAAAGAAGTTACCTTACTTGAGCAAGCAGTGTCGACTGCTGCAGCAATGGATACTGTGAAGTATGAATATGGTAGAGTATGAAAACCAAAAATTATTTGCTATTTCACACAGTTTTTTATACAATTTGCAATAAAGATGTGGAAAATTGAGGCCATTTAAATATAATTGTTGAAAACCAATAATTACTTAGCTGATTATTATTTTTTTTCTTAAAATTGTCGAACAAACTCAAATTCAAAGATTAATAAATATTTATAAACAACTCTTGAGTAGCAAAATCCAAAAAATTGAATGTTATACTTTGGCATATGACATAAAAAGATTTTCTCAACACGATAGAAATACTTGCAATCTGATACAATGGTGATGTGTACAATTAGACAATAAATACATTTCTAATGATCAATTCAAATTTTATGACAAAATATATATTTTCTCATAATGTATTCTATAATCAGCAACCATGCTCCCCAGATAGACCCAATCTTTCACATAGAGATAGTACCTTTCCTCTGCCACTGACAGTAAAAATAACATTCCTTGGATCATTGCATAGGCCACTTAATACAAATATAACTTCTTCCCTCGGACTTATATTGACTCTATCTTGTGGCATCACAGTACCATAATAATCAAGTAGTATAAGCCTACTTGAAGACTTGTTATAAGCAGAGACAATATATTCCACCAAAAGCTTCCTGAAATTAGGACCTAAAGCTACAACCCTAAAATCCAAACCAATGCCAATTCTCCATCACCTCTTGTGGTATTCTCACTGCATGCTCTTTCTAGTTCTTGATTGAAACTCCTAGCCCAATAAGCAATAGCATGAGAAGTAACATACTTGTAATGCTTTTCATGGTACATTTTCTTTTCCCCATCTGGCATTGTAGTTGCCAAATTCATTGCATTAGCCACACTATCAATGCTCCAAGGATTTACTCATATAGTACCACTTAGAGATGGAGAACATCCAGCAAATTCCGAGACAATAGTTAAACTATTTCTTTGTTTCTCCGATTCCTCTAGCCCCTCCAATGTCAAGGCCTTATCTATTAAAATGTTACTTTCTCTTGACTTGTGTACTTGTAAGGAATTAAATTCATGCCATCCTTTACAATATTCACCATGATACATTCAAAGATTGCAAAGTATGCAACTTTATCCCGGGTTGAAATTGGCTTGTTGATACAGACAATGGGCTCATATGCCTGCTTGCCATACTTCCTATTAATTTATGTAGCAAATGTATTTATCTACTTTTGAAAAGCCTGCAGTTGTGGCTCAAGGTACTACTGCTGTTGAAAAGACTCTTGCTATGGGTGAAACAGATTCTAATAAGTTGTTGGTGTGTAGAGAGCTAACGGATGCAACATTGTCAAACAATGCGTTAATTCCAAGAGCTGGGAGTCTGTGCGGAACCAATAGGTCCGATTGGTGCTTCTTGGCTTCAGATTCAAGTGCTACTGTACCACGGCCATATAGGGGGACCAATGAAGAATTTGAGATGTAAGACTTACAAACAGGACATTTTGGTTGCTCGTCTGAGTCAAGGGAAGAGCTCTGAACTTGAAGCCATTTGTAAATGCAAGGCCAGCAATAAAGATGACCACAAAGGGTTGAAGAAAATGAAATGCCAAAATGATGAATAATGCTCAAATGATGGACAACACAGTTATGCAGAAAAAGGAGTTCTTCAATTTCATTAAAAAAATACTGAGAGAATACAATGTGTATTTATACAATACGGATATGAGAGAAAGATTACATCAGAATGAATAAAACTCAAAAAAATACATTAGAGAATTATAGCTGTAATCTATATAACTAACTCCTATGCTCCCTAACTGCTAATCGAATCTAACTAGACAGCCATTTGTTAACCATGATCAAATGGCTACAATGAAGTTGAGCTAGACAATGCTGAGGTGTCTGCTATGTTGTCTGCTGAAGTGGCATACTGCATTTCAATAGCCCCCCGCAAGCTAGATGCAAAGACAAGGCCAAGATGAGATAACAACAAAGAAAAGAAGCAGGTGGTAATGCCTTAGTAAAAATATCAACTAACTATTGAGCTGAAGAAATGGGAAGAGGTTTGATGTAGCTAGCTTGATAATGATCGTGGGCAAAGTGGCAATCAAGCTTGATATGTTTTGTCCGTTCATGGAAAACAGGATTTTCTACCAAATAAATGGCACTTCTGTTATCACAGAAAATAGGAACTGGTAAAGAACAATCAAACTTCAACTTATGAAGGAAATGCAGGATCCATTGCACTTCACAAGTAGCTTGAGCTAAAGCCCGGTACTCAGCTTCTTCTGAACTTCTAACAACTACAGATTGTTTCTTGGATTTCCAAGAAACAAGAGCTTAGCCAAGATAAACACAGTAACCAGTCATAGATCTTCTAGAGTCAATGCATCCTGCCCAATTGGAGTCTGTATAAACTTGCAGCGTGAAAGAATTGTTAATAGGAAAATGAATACCAAGATCAATAGTGCCTTTAATGTATCTCAATACTTTATAAACAGCCTGCATCTGGAGCACAATAGGAGCAACCAAGAATTGGCTTAATTGTTGTACAACAAAAGAAATAGCAGGTCTACTGTGGGTAAGGTACAACAATCGACCAACAAGACTTCGATAGATAGATACACCACTAAGAAATTCAGAATTACCTACAACATACTTATGTTTACTGTCTAGAGGAGTTGAAACAGATTTACAGCTAACATATCCATGTGTTTGAAGCAAATTAAGAGCATACTTTCTCTAGGAAAGAGTGATACCATTAGCATTTCTATGAACTTCAAAGCCTAAGAAGTAATGCAAATCTCCTAAATCCTTAATTTGAAACCTCTAATGCGACTGAGCTTTAATATCTGTAATGACTGGTAATTGATTGCTTAGCATAATGATATCATCAACATAGACTAAAAGAGCAACAAACAAACCATCTTGATGTTGGAAAAATAGGCTGTAATCACTATTGGACTGATGAAAACCAAGTGATATAAGAAATGTAGTAAGCTTTGCATTCCACTGTCTGCTGGCTTGTTTCAAGCCATATAAGGACTTATTAAGCTTGCAAACTAGAGAGGAATCTGAGGAATGAAATCTTGGAGGTAACACCATATACACATCTTCAATCAAGTCACCATGCAGAAAGGCATTATTAATGTCTAGCTAATGGATATGCCAATTAAACATGGCTGCAAGGGACAATATAAGTCGTATAGTAGTTATTTTAACTACTGGAGCAAAAGTATCCAAATAATCCACACCCTCCTGTTGGTTATACCCTTTATCTACCAACCTAGCTTTATACCTGTCAACAGTTCCATCTGCTTGATATTTCACTCTATACACCCATTTACAACCACTAGGCTTTTTCCCTGGACGTAGATGAACCAAGTGCCAAGTCTTATTTACCTCTAAAGCTTCTATTTCTGCTTGCATGGCTACACACCATTCTTTAGATTGCACAGTTACAAAGTAGTGTTTTGGCTCAGAATAAATAAAAGCATTGCACAAAAACACAGAGGATAGAACAGAATTTGGGAATTATTGTGGTGTAGTAAATTTGTTTACTTTTGAACAAACATAGTCAGATAGGTAAGGAGGAAAGATAATAGACCTAGTTGATCTTCTAATGGAAGGAAGAAAAGAAGAAGGATTGGATGAAAGGACTGGCACATCATGATTTGATATGTGAGCTGAATCAGGAGAGTGTGAATCACGAATAGGTATAGAATAAGAAAGAGGCAAAACACGTTTTTGTCTATCTTGAATGGATGAAAAATCAGAATTTTTAAAAGGAAAATGTGATTCTAGAAAGAAAACATTTCTTGACAAAAAAATTTCCCTTGACAAAAAATCTAGCATGATGAAACCTTTTGTAGTCTGTGAATGACCAATGAAAACACAAGGTTTACTTCTAAGTTCAAACTTATGTCTGTGAGGCAATTGTGTGTAAGTATATGCTAGACAGCCAAACACCTTAAGTGCATTGTAATATGGAAGTTTAGTGTACAATTTTTCAAAAGGAGTTTGCTGATTTAGAACAGGTGTAGGGTGTTGTTGATCAAATGCACAACATGTTTAATGCAATATCCCTAATATCCTAAAGGGACTTGGGATTGAAATCTAAGGGCATGTCCTACATTTAAAATGTGTTGATGTTTTCTTTCAACAATTTCGTTTTGCTCAGGAGTACATGGATAAGATGTTTGATGTATAATTCCTTTTAATTGATAGAAAGCAGGGAGTGAAAACTCAAGACCATTATCTGATCGTATGATTTTAACTTTTTTATGAAACTGAGTTTCAACATAAGCAATAAAATTCTAGATCAAACTATTAACCTCTGATTTTTGTTTCATAAAAAAAACCCAAGTATATCTACTAAAATCATTAACAACAGTTAAGAAGTACTTATGTCCATGAACAGTATGAACATTAAAAGGACCCCAAATGTCCATATGAATAAGATCAAAACAGGAATTTGCAAAATCATGATGTAAAGGAAAAGGCAATTTGTGCTGTTTAGCCAAAGGGAAAATATGACAGAATACATCATTTGCAGGTAATGACATAGAAGGATTTAACTTTTGAATTTCAGCTAATTGTTTATGAGAGAGATGTCCTAATCTAAAATGCCATAATAATGACTTATTACAAGAATCACCATAGGAAGATGCATTGGCTGCATTGATGACAGAAACATGTTGAGGAGGTTCAAAATGATAAAGTCCATTGGTCATTTCAGCTGATCCAATCATCTGTCCAAGACGAGGATCCTGAAGCAAACAAAAATGATGTTTGAAGGTTATGATACAATTCAATTGCTAAACTAGTTTGCTAACAGAAACTAGATTGAAAGCAAACACAGGAATGTGAAGAACATTGTTTAATACAATGGAAGGACTCAATTTAACCTTTCCTATATGAGAAACTTTAATCATTTCTCCAGTTGGAAGCTTGACAGAAATATGCTGTATTGATTGATATTCAATAAAATATCCTAAGTATGTGCAAATATGATTTGTGGCACCTGAGTCTAATATCCAAGTAGATGAATGTATACCTGTATTTTGTGCATGATTTGAAGGATTTGAGAAGTTTGCTGAAAGAGTGCTAGCTTGGTTAATGGAAGAAGTGTGTTCAACTGCAGCATTAGGCTTGAGATTTGAAGATAAATGTTGTGTGATTGAATAAGATGCAAGAGATGTTGGTATTGATCTTGTGTGACAAACTTTGAAGTTTGCTGTGAATCTATAGAAATGCTAGAACAACCTGCACTTGAATTTACAGCTGAAGAAACATCTGAGAAACTACTATTATCAGTAATAGCATTGATTTGAGGAATAAATCCCATTCCTCCCTGATTTCTGCCTTTATTTCTATATTCAACAAGGAAACTATGTTTTCTATAGCATCTATCAACAGTGTATCCCTGTAATCCACAAAAAGATGCATTGCAATTTTCTTCTTTGTCCATTTCCTTTTCTGTAATTTGGATTGCCAACAGTATTAAAAATTCTACTACTAATATTACCACCAGTCTTATTCATCACTGCATCAGAACCAACATTATTTCTTCCATTGGTATTACCATTCGTATTCATGACATAATCAGTCCTTGATCTATTTCCAGGGTATACACATGAATCATTAAAACCATTTCTAGCAGCAAAAACTTGTGGACTAGCTGAAACAGTTGCATCTGAATGTGCAGCATTGTAGTTTAGTGTTCGTTCATGTGTTGATACCATAGAAAAAGCTTGATTTACAGTAGGAAAAGGTTGAGTCAATAATACTTGAGGTTTGATTCCATTAAATTCATCTCTCAGTCCTTTTTATGAATCTAATAACAAAATCAGCATCATTTGCAGCTTTTACCTCAGGCAATGCAAGACATTTACATCTTGGATCACAAGAACAAATTAGAAGTGGCCTTAAATTTAGCAATTCTTCCCATAATGTCTTCAAGTTAGTGTAGTACTCATTGACAGTTGAAAATCCTTGCTTAAGATTAGAGATGTCTTCTTGCAAATCTGAGATTCTGAATGAATCTCCTTGAGAGAGCCGTTCACACAAATCTTCCCACACTTCATAAGTTGTGTCAATCCATATGACACTTTGAGCTATTGATGCTGAAATTGAATTCAAAATCCAGCATAATACCATATTGTTGCACTGCTCCCAAGCTCCATAATTGTTGTCGGTGCGATTTGGTGCTTTGATTGCTCCATTAACAAAGTTCAATTTGTTTTTAGAAATCAAAGCCATCCGCATAGCTCGGCACCATTGAAAGATAGTTTTTTTCATTCAAAGAAGGTTGAACAAGGATTAATGAAAGAGTTTCACTTGGATGTAGATAATAAGGGCTAGAAACATCAGGATTTGCCATTGAATTCTAAATGGATTACAAAGAAAGAAAAAAAAAATTACGCACGATGATATCTCGAAACAGATGAATTAATTCATCTTTTTACTGAATAGAGATTCGCTCTGATACCATGAAGAAAATGAAATACCAGAATGATGAATAATGCTCAAATGATGGACAACACAGTTATGCAGAAAAAGTAGTTCTTCAATTTCATTAAAAAAATACTGAGAGAATACAATGTGTATTTATACAATACGGATATGAGAGAAAGATTACATCATAATAAATAAAACTCAGACAAATACATTCGAGAATTACAGTTGTAGATTACATCATAATAAATAAAACTCAGACAAATACATTCGAGAATTACAGTTGTAATCTATATAACTAACTCCTATACTCCCTAACTGCTAATCGAATCTAACTAGATAGCCACCTATTAACCATGATCAAATGGCTGCAATTAAGTTGAGCTAGACAATGCTGAGGTGTCTACTATGTTGTATGCTAAAGTGGCATATTGCATTTCAACAAGGGTAACCACAGGATCAAGTGCAGAATCTAAACAACTGTTGCAATCAAAATATCCATTTAGATTCTTTGAAGCTACTGCTAGAGCTAAAATTAAACTTGATTATTGCTTAACAGATTATATTCGTCAAGCTCAAAATTGACCGTAGGCTGGTCAAAATGTTGTTGTGAATCTATGAGATCTGCTCAAAAGGCAACAACGATGTAGAAAATATGGATCAAACATTGCCACAAACAGAATAAGATACACCAAAAAACTCAAAAAATGACAAAATACTAAAGTCTATTTTTCACCTCGTGCAACAATCTATCCAAGAATAAATTGAAATTTACATTCCATTCTATCCAATTAACAATATGTGGTCAAGTCAACATATCAACAACATCATCAAAGCATCATAACTTAAGAAGAAGGAACCCCAAAAAAATGTAAAAACAGAGTTGCACTTGATCTAAGACTGCAAAGAGGTTCTAACCGCACGCACATAAATATTTTCCACATACAAAAAAGATATAAGTAGAGAAAATCTTATACAACTTGAAATCAGTTCTATCTAGATAATTGATTCCAACTTTAACCTTTAAGTGGCTAAAAGCATGAGAAACATGCTCCAGAACCTTGAAATCCAAAACAAAGGTCAGGATTTTCCACTCCTCAGTATTCCTATGCTACCAATGTCTCCATGCAGTAGAAAAGTGGTAATTGGTTCCCATCAATTAGAAATTGTTAAAGTGTTGGCTTCTAAAAAACTAGAATATTATTTGTTATAGGAGTAATTCCCTAACAGACAAAGAAGGCCACCAAAGTTGAAAGCTTTGTGCTAACAACTATGAAGAATGAAAAAAAAAAATGACACAAGACAGCATCATATCCCAAAAGGAAAGCACAAATGACCATGCAACAAAAGAAACTGTTTCGTATCATTATTTTCCGTGTCTATACCTATGAAACATGTTCAAGCTATCTGTGTCACACATTTACAATTTTTCAGTCATAGAATCTGTTCTATTCTATTTATTTTGTTATACATAGTAATTTATAGAAATAGAAAATAGAAATAAAAAATCAAAAGTAAGGGAAGATTTTGATATTCACAATTCTCCCGTAGTAATCAAGCCCAAATATCCCTTCTCCAACATTCTACTGCAAGATGATAGCAAATGCTTGGCACAATCAAAAGTTTGGAAACCAATAAGATCACAATTTAGCAAGGCCCTCAAAATCTCCTCCTTAACAGGTAGCATTCTATAAATTTCAGAGGAGGGAAACGTATTATGGAGGAAAAATCCAAGCGTTATGCGATGAAATTTTTTCCTCAAGAAAGTGGGAAATACCATAAAGTGATAATCGTGCACCCAAACATAATCTTCATCAAGATCGATGACCGTAGAATGGAAAGGTACCTAAGCTGCCTAGGGAAAAAATTAACCGTAGGTAGAATGGGTCTCATATTTTTTTCAACTAAGCTATGGTCTTTAGTGTGTACCTGCCGCTACTTTTGTGGGAAGTAAGGCTTATTTTGAAGGTACCTCTATGAAGGACTGATCAAGGATTTATGATGGCTTTCTTGTCCACTATTTCTCCAATATTCAAATTACTCTGAAATTTGAAGATGAAAATCACCAATACTTCAGAATTCTTACCCACACTGTTTTTTGAACCAGACCGGACTAGCCGGCTAGACCGTGAACCAGTCCCCAAATCGGTTTGATCCTCTCCTTTGAACCGAAATCTTAAAAAACCGTTTTGTTTTATGCAAATCGGTTTGGACCGGCCAGTTCAGCCGAATTGAACCATTCTCTCTCTCTCTCTCTCTCTCTCTCTCTCTCTCTCTTCATAAATAAGATAATATATTCATAGGAAAGAAATAAGTTATACAAATGAACTAAATAGTCTATAGTAATAGAGAAAATATCACATTTTCTTCTAATTTCGTTATTTATACATTTATGAACTTGAATTACACTATACTATTGATTAATTTTATTCTTAAAAATAATTATATTTAATTTTTAAATTATAATATTACCGATTCAATTGCGATCTAATTACGGTTAGACTATTGAATCGTAAACTAGTAAATTTTTTGGTTCGATATTCGATTCGATTCTGAAAACATTAACCTAGGTTTGGGTTTTGGAAGGACATTGATTGCCTTCGGCAGGTAGAAATGAACTAGTGATATGCAAGAGAGAAGCTTGAAATGATCTTCCATGGAGAATTCTTTTTAAAAGACTGATTTTTGTCTCTATAAAATTAGAAATGCTCCTGGCTTTTGAGAACCAAATTGGCATAAATGTTCATTTATGATCTTTTAAGTTTTCAAGGCCAAAAAATATCCAGTAGTCACTAAAATAGAAGATACTGACGTATTATCTGCTATAAAAATGTAGAGTCTCCTGATGCATTTTATCTTGAACAAAGAATTACTAATTTATAAAGTATATAGAATAAAAATAATTATATTTTTTTACAAATATATATATATATATATATATATATATATCAATTATTAATGATTCATATATGATAATTTATCAAGTTATATTATATTATATTTTATAGTTTATAAACTATATAAAAATAATAATAAATATTATATATTTAATCATAATTCATATATTATAATTTATAGTTTATAAATTATATTCTATAAAAATAATTATAATTATTTTTTACAAATTATAATATATATGTAATATATATATATATATATATATAATAAATTATAATATAGATAGATATATACATTACAAATCATATTATATGATATAGATATATAGATATAGATATATCTATAACTCTAATTCATTTAATAAGATATAGATATAAATTATAATTTATTGATATATATTATATATCTATAATATATAGATATAATTAATGGCTACTATTATTGTGTTTCTTCTTTATGACACGTGTCAATTTAGAAACATATCTATTTTGACACGTGTTATTGTGAGAAGATTCTACCTTGACTTTTATATATAAATAGATTTAATAAAAAGTTGACTCGCTCTAATTTGACTTTTGTATATGCTCTAATTTGAGTTGCATTCATTATTACATACATTACTTCAATATATATTTATATTTTAGATTTTTTTTTTACTAAAATTAGAGGATAAGAAAATTAAAAAAGTACTATCTACAAAATCTAAAAACGGAAGACATTATCCAAGTATCTTTAAAACCAAAAACTACATGAACGTGGCAAAAGCTTAAGCGCGAAAAATCTATCATTTTATCCAAAATATAAGCATTCATTATTGGACAAAACAAGCCAAAATTTGAATCCCTTTCTCTCTCTCTTCATCCAAATCCTTTGGTAAATGGTCAAAATGAGAGTTGATGATAACTCTCCGTTCAGCTGCTTCTAGTAGTACCACCTAATCCATCGCAACTCAAAACACAGTTACAAAAATTCTGTGAGAGAGATAGAACGGGAGAGGGACGTAGATGATGAGTTTGCCAATTGGGAGTGAAATGAGAGGCCACAAATCGCCAGCCTTACATTCCTCTCCCTGTGTACAAATGCGAACGGCTCTGCAAGGTAGGTAGGGGTCACCTTATCCTATCCACCACCCCCTCCTCCTCTCTCTCTCTCTCTCTCTCTCTCCCTGGCCAGCTCTCTTGATGTCTTTGTATTGTATATCCTAATATTCTCTCCCCAAAACAAAACATTTTCTTCTTAACCCTTTCTCTCTTGGCCCTTCTCTCTCTAGCTACTTTTCCCTCACTCACTTCCTTCAATAAGTTTTACATATATGTACTACACTACTTCAAAAGTTGCAGAAACTCTTACCTCAATGAACACCACATTCTGCTCTGCATTACACCTGCACCTGATCATTATGTGAATGTATAGTCAAAGTCTTGCCCTCGGTTCATATTTGTTTCGTAGATAAATCGAACCCTTTTCGGCTTAGTGCAACAATTTCTTCTAGCTGTTGTAGGATTTTGGTTTAGAGAAGAGATAACACAGGAAAAAGGATATATCTAGCTTTTTCCACCGCATGCTAGGTACAAGTGGCATTATTGTCGTTGAGATTTTCTTGAATTCGCAAAGTGGGGAGACTTTCTTGAATTGAACAGCTTGAAGCAAAAGCAATGGCTCCCAAAGCTGGGAAGACGAAACCACATAAAGCTAAAGGAGAGAAGAAGAAGAAGGAAGAGAAAGGTGTGAAGTCTGATTCCTTTAACCTTATCTCCACACATTCTTGAGTACTTTCAGTTTTCTTCCATGTTCAAGTAGAACTTCCATACCATGTAAGACGACCAAGAATGAATCTTGAAGCTGGTTTACCATGAATTTCAGACTCATAAAACATCTTCTTTTACTGTTAAATTTGGTCATCCTGAAACATGTTCATTAAAAAAAGAAAAAGTATTCTCTCTTTACCCATTACCTGAAAAAAGCTTCTACACATATATATGAAGAAAAAAAAAAAAAAAGAATACACAATGCAGACTCCGGTTGCATTTGATTTGGTTCTAAGTCCTTTTCTCCTTTAGAATTCTTGTCCATTATATCAGTACCATAGCTATTTAGTTATAAATTAAAGTACAGTCGGAAACTTTATTGAATATTGACGGTTTTGTTTTTTCTTTTTGGGCTCAAAATTTGACAAATTGTTTTTAAATGCAGTATTGCCTACTGTAATAGAAATAACAGTAGTGACACCAGAAGAGTCACAAGTGACGCTTAAGGTAAGCCCAGCAGAGCTATTCACCCCTAACAACAATGTCGGCTTGCAATATAGTTCCTGAGATTTACAGTTAAATCTGAGTATTCATAACTGGCAGCTGCAATTGTGGGCACCAAAGGTAAAAAGGCCATTGATGAATTCTTTGATTTCATTATGAATTACTTACAGGGAATATCGACGGACAAGATTTTAGATGTGAGAAAGCTCTTAGCCGTCCATATTGAGACGTGCCATTTGACCAACTACTCCTTCTCACATGAGGTATATCTATGTTTCGCAGTAGTCTTTCCTTTTTTTATTTTCATAGTACCATTATTTGTAATTTAATCGAAATGCTCTTCTCAAAAACTGGTCACTTTGGAAAAATTTATACATATCAAAAGAATTTTAATATGTATTTAAAAAAAAAACTGAATCGTACTTATTAAAAATTATAATTTAGTAGAGTAATAAATTATAAGAATATAATTAGAAAATAATAATGAATATATTTTTATATTACAAAAATAACAAATAATCGTATAGAAAAATAAATCTCCAAAATCAGAGTTGAGAATGGACTATGGAGGGAGTGGCGGATGAGTAATTATCTATTTAATTAACACTATATTTAGTTCATAAAAGCCAAGGGAGAAAGAGAAGGGGAGGGAGAGTTGGAGGAAACTCGAAGAATAAATATAATTTAATTCTGTTTTGTTTTATTAGTGTGAAATGAAAGTAAATTTAATTCGTTTATAATTTTTTTTAATATGAAGAAAAAGAAATTTTCATTTATTTTTCCTTTTTAACTAAACAATGTAATCAAATATTTATTTCTAAATTTATATATCTTTCTCTTTTCTTCTCTCTTTTTATCCTAACCAAACAAATCGTAAGGAGTATTACTAAAAATAGCAAATGAGAATGATCGATAGCGAAAATATTTAAATCATCCAGCATATTTATAACGCATTCATTTAATGTTCATTGACATAATCATTTAAACATTGTAGTAGTACCATATTTTTTTGCATTTAAACTTTTAATTAAAGATCTTTACATTTTAATTTATCTAGCTAAATAAGATATGGATACCCAAAACGATCCTGTTGTAGTTGTCATTCTTAATTATACAATCACCAAATTTAGACTTCCAGCATTGTTTTTTTAATACATTTAAGGTTAAATTTTATTTTATCAAATTACTAATAACATATTTTATTAATTAAATTGACATCTTAACATTAATTTTTTTATTAATTTTTCTTAGGCTACCATATTATTATTATTATTATTATTATTATTATTATTATTATTATTATTATTTCCTTTAGCTTGGTTTGGTTGGACTGTTTTGTGAAAGTAGATAAGGAGAGGAAGTAATTGTGGAAGTAAATGGGACATTTACCTCATTTGGTTGAATGTAGATGTGAAGAGGAAGTAAATTAGGAGAGGCACCACTCTCCCTCCACATCAATATTTCATTTCCTCCCAATTTGGAGGGATTGGGAGAGAGAAAATAAAATGAGAGTAATAATGACAACATTGATCACATTTTTAATATTAAAAATTTTAATAAAATAGATAATGAGAGATAAAATAGTAAACTAAATTAATTATTTTCTCTCTTCTTTTCTCTCATTCCCTTCTTATTTTCACTCCAACCAAACAAAATAAGAGTAAATATATTAATTTCTTATAGTGAAAATAAAATGTACTACTCCTCTCTCCCTTTCCTCTTTCCCTCCCTTCGCGAACCAAAACAGGCCTTAGTCTATTTTGATGAATAATTAGAAATTTATCGTGGTTGGCACTCAATAGGACCACCCATTTAGGAACAAGCAACATGACTGAACTCCCTCCAAAAAGGGAAATATAATAATTTTTTTTGTGACTTAATTTGTTTTTTTCTTTTTTATGAGGGAAATATTAGCATAATTTTGTACTTTTATTTTGGGCATGTTATACTTAAACTTACATTATATTTAGATTTTGGCAAAGTTTTATATAATATATCTAATTTTAAAAAATTAATTGAAACTTTAGTTTGTATGTTTGTTGCATTTTATTCTATTAAATTAGAATAATGACATTTTAATATAAAAAGTTATAAAAACAATATTGTAAGTCCACAAATACTCTATGTGCTAAGTTTCCTCCACTGAAGAGTTACTTTGGGTATCTTAATTAATATGAGTAAAATAAATATTTTATTACAAAAAGCAACTTTTGTTAATTAATACCATCATTAATTAATTGTCAATGAACTTTTAATGCCTTTTTTTTTAACTCATGGTATTGAAATGCTACTGCTCCCAACTTAATGAGGATAAATTTTTATATATATATATATATATATATATATATATATATATATATATATATATATATAAGGAGCTGCGGAAGGCTCCTAATGCGACATTTGGCATCGTTATATGTTGACATTTGATAATATTATATTTATATAGAGATTTTTTTTTAAAGAAATGTGAAGAGTTTTTTTAATTTAAAATATCAAATTTATCTGAATTTAATAGATTCATATCGTAACAAATATTAAATTTACATGAAGAACAAGGAGATGTATTCTTTCAATTAATAAGTTAAGTTAATTTATCTACAAATTAATACTTATATACTAATTTAAGTTATTTGCAGCTTGGCACTATTATATGTTGACATTTCATAATATTGGATTTATATAGAGATTTTTTAAAAAAAAAAATGTAAAGAGTTTTTTTAATTTAAAATATCAAAGTTATCTGAATTTAATGGATTCAGATCGTGACAAATATTAAGTTTACATGAAGAACAAGATGATGTGTTCTTTCAATTAAGTTAAGTTAATTTATTTATACATTAATACTTATCTATTAATTTAAATTATTTACAAATTAATACTTCTCTTAATTAAATAAAAGGTCATCTCACTTAATTGGATACAAATAATTCTACGTGCATGGTATCTAATTTAATATTACTTTTTTTTTCTAAAATAAAATAATGTTATCTTTTTTTCCTAAATGAAATATGAAGATTATTTAAATTTATTAAATTCAAATGTAAGTTATAATAATCTGTGTAACGCACGAGGAATCAAACTAGTTTCAATAAACCCTTCAAAATAATAATGGATATTCGCCAAAATAATGATGGAGTATTTGCCTTTTTGCTGATGAAATTAAAATTAGAGAATTCAACCAATTTCTAATACTAGCACTCTCCCAAAAATAAAAGTAGTCGAACAATAAATGGTAAATGGTAAATAGTAAAAAGAGTTTTTGAACTTTTTGTCTTTCTATTATGTCATTTTTGTGATTGTATTCATTCTTTACTAATTAATGTCACTCCTTTAAAATTTTTAAATTTATAGTTATACTTTTTTTAATTAACTATTAATCAGTTCGAGTTTTAACCAATTGAGGATTTAATTATAATTATAAAAAACTTAAGAGTGATAAGTACATAATTTTAACATCATGTAATAAAGTTATATATATATATATATATATATATATATATATTAGTAAAAATCAAGTTGAAATTACATATTTATACTATTCAAAATTTTTAATAATTGTAATTGGGTACACTAAAATAGTCAAAATTATATTAGTCGTTGGTCAATTAATATAATAGTACGATTACAAATTTTAAAATTTAAAAGATGTCACTGATTTAATAAAAATATTATAATTGAAAAAAAGTAATATTTAAAAGACAAATACTTTAATAACTTTAGTAAATAGTCTTTTACTAGTCAAGGACTCTTAAATTTATTTCTTTTTTAAAAATAAATGTATATTGTTTAAAAAAATTACTCGCGTAATAAAATAGGTACGAGGACCAAGGTTGAAGGATTCCGTGGAAATCATCGCCCTAAAACCTTGCCACCTCACTATTGTTGAAGGTACCCCTCTCTTTCTCTCTCTCTCTCTTAATTATATATATATATATATATATATATATATATATATATATATTCTTATCTTAGACCATTGAAAATAAATATTATCTTTCTTAAAATAATTATAATTTTATATTTAAAATTTCATTATTAATCACATTTAAAAGAAAAATATTAATATTATTACATGTGTATTTGAAATAATAATTCATTGCGTATAAGATAATAAAATAAAACATTACTATTAACTATCTTTAAATTATTATCTCTCATAGCATATAAAAACTAAACTTAATTTTTTACTTTGTAGCTTTTTTCTTAGTATTGTAATTGATGTATAAATATTAACATGGAATAGAAGCTTAAGAGAGCAAAAATAATTTATGTATCTACTTTCTTTGTCTTTAATTGAATGTCATATATATTTTATTTAAATTATATAAGTATTATTATACTCAATTTTGGATGGATCATGCATTTCAATATCTTTGCAGCTATTAACAGTAGTCTACTATCAATTACGATAAACTATGGGGGCGATTTTATAATTTTAGAAAATTTATTTTGCAGAGGACTTCACGGAAAGTCAAGCGGTGGTACATATCAGACGACTCCTGGATATTGTTGCATGCACGACGTCGTTCGGCGGTTCATCTTCTCCCAAACCAACCAGTCGAACCGGATCTAAGGATCCAGGCCAGAAAGAACCCGGCTCAATCGATACGGAACCCGATCCAGATAACGTCACTTCCGAGCCCAACCCAAAGCCCAAAATCTCCGACAAGAAGTCCGGCTCCATCAGTCCAGGGCCTCAGAAGTGGAAGCCGCCAAAGCCGGAAAATGTTCCCGCCGTTGGAGATGCTGCGGAGAAGGGTGATGCTGCCGCGGCTGCTGTGTTGTGTCCACCACCCAAGCTTGGGCAGTTCTACGAATTCTTCTCATTCTCTCACCTTACTCCTCCCGTCCAATGTGAGCTCTAAATACTGCTAGAATTTCTCGTCCGGATTTTCTGCTTGTTGCTTAATTTCCATTCGAAATCTAACTATAAAAGAATTTACTATTGGAAACACAAAGAAACCGCCCCCCCCTCCCGGCCCCCCACGGAATAGGGTAGGAATAACCCCTTGACTGCATTGCTATACACTCGAATTATTAGGGAATTAATGGAAGCTCCACTAATTAATAGAAATTCCACTAATTATGGATTTTTATGAATATCCATCATTTAGTGGAGACACCACTAATTAAGATTAGTGGAAGATGATGTATTCGACTAATTAAGAGTAAGAGCTCTATAAATAGAGCTATTCTCTAAGCTTGTAATACACCATCATTTTGTGAAAGAGAGAATAGTGATTGTGAGAGAAAATTGTGAGAGGAAGAAAGAGAGAGATTTGAAGAAATTCTTGTGGAAAGAATAGTTAGAGTTTTATCAGTGTGTAGTGTGTAGATTTTTTATTCTAACACTACTCAAATTTTATAACATGTTATCAGCCCGAGTCTTTGCCTTTATTAAAGCCAGAAGATAGGTACGCATTTATTAATCTCTATGGCTAGCCTTGCTAATCTCGAATTTGTAATTCTTGATATTACTGGAAAAAATTATATGTCATACAGAAATGCATCTAAATGTTAAAAAAAAGATCCATATGTCCTGTGGGCAATTTAAATTTGACCACCTGAAGATGGTTGTATTACCAACTGCACGGTATAAATGATTGCACCTGAAGTTGTAAAATTTTAAAACCGTGAATTAATATGGCTCCGTGATGTATTAACTTACATCTCAATTAAAATTATGCGGAGAAAAAGTTACTGATGAAGATATATTGGAGAAGACATTCTCCAGTTTTCATGTCTCGAATATTGTCCTGCAGCAGTAATATCGAGAAAAAGGGTATATACAGATTTAATTACTGTCCTCATCATTGCAGAGAAAAATAATGAGTTAGTATTGAAAAATCATGAAGCCAGACTAGCTGGCTCAACAGCACTCTCAGAAGTGAATGCTGTTGGCTCCAGCAGAAGCCATTGTTATAATCGTAGTTGTGGCAGTGGCCGTGGTTATGGTCATGGACACACTTGATATTTCCTTTAGCACAGAGCAATACTAACCACCTGAAGTGGAATAGAAAAGATAATAAGGGAAAATGATATTTCCATTAATAATAAGTATCACATCTTTGAGATGTTACATTCGGATGTCAATATATACTCTATTACTGCTAACAGTTCAAAAAAAAAAAAAAAATCTATCTCCTCTTGATCATAAGTCTTGTGTTCACTTGCATTTCCTTTATTCATCTCACTGGTGTTCACATGAACTTGAGGATGCATGCTTGTAGTTGCTCTTTTTCAATTGAGCTGACAAATTAAGGATGAATGTTTGTAGTTGTTCTTTTTCCATGTTTGCATTAGAGGAAGACAAACATGTAGCAATTATGGATTTCAGTTCCTCTTCTTCGGCATCCTCCTTCTCTTCCTTCTCCCTTGGGCCAGCATCTAGACTAGCAGCAGAATTAGCCGTGATGTTACTGCGCACTGAGTCTTGGGATTTTCTCATCCCCTTAAGTTTTTTATTATATTTGGCCTTGAAGCATGCTTGTCTCAATTTCTGTGTTTGGTCCTCCAACTGCGTATTAGGACTTTCTTCTACCAACTTCTTCTCACGTTCCAGTATCTCAATGGCTTCTCTTAACTTATGTCCGACGTGAAATCATCGGTGGAGATACATTCATTCCAGTCATTATTTACTTATAAATTTTTCATAGTTTCAGCAAATTACAAGTGTGTGAGAGAGAACCTGAACATTTTTTATTAGGGTCTCCAAGCTTGTCAACTTCCTTTGAGGCCATCGACGAATTCCCAACTCCCTTCATCTGTTCTTGAGAGGGGTTAAGCCAATATTCAGTTCTTTGACCGCGCTCTTGATTGGCAGGTTTCTTTTGATAGTGTCTTGGAGCTATTGCCATTCTCCTCTCTCTGCCTCCTAATCCTCTCATTCTCCATAGGAATTTCATCTGCAATAATATCTTAAATTTCGATATTATGCATTTCATGGGTCCTCACTCCAAATTCGTTGCCAAGACCACTCATTATTTCTCCTAGAAAAGGAAAAACAATATCAGTAAAGGTAATATCATGCAAAATCCATGTTTGAATGTATGATAACCTGGAATCATATTCTGACTTTGTTCAAAATCCATTAGGGAGTAGAAAGGATCATGCACAAGCATATCCTCATTCAGAGGAACAGCATCAAAAGCAGTCTCTTGAATGGGTAGATCAACAGCATCAAAAGCAGTCTCTTAAATGGGTAGATCAAATTGAAAATCCAAAGCACTATGTCTAGAACTATCACTGATTTACATCTCATCAAACCAAAAGAGAGTTTAATTTCATTATTTCATTATTAAGCACACTAAAAAAAAAAGGAAGCCCTCAAAGGTATCTCACATGAAATTAGGCGGAAGCGGTTGGCTTGGAAAATTAGGCGAAAGTGGTTGGCTTGGAAAGGAAAATAGATTAAAATCTTCTGCGTTAGACCTGACATTAGGCGGAAGCGGTTGGCTTAGAAAAGAAAACATATCAAAATCTTTTGCGTTAGAAACCAAGTCAAAATTTGACCATGTCTCAAATGGATTACGAGTCTCTATATCTGCTTTGAGTTTTTTTTTTATTTTATGTTTACTAATGGCTGATGATTGAGATATATATTGACACACACACACACACACAAAAGATAAGAAGGAAGGGGAAAAGATGGTACTCGGAAGAGTGTGGCATTTCCTACTTGTTATCATGTTCTTGCATTTCTTTTTCTTTTCCCTTATTCTCTTGTGAAATCATTATTCCCTAAATTAGGGGGAGAACAAAAACAGTATAAGAAAGATCTTGGTTAGACAACATCATTAAATTATCTTGATTCGCGTACAAGCGCGTGTGAACTTGAAGTTCAAAAGATAATTCATTTGTAAAGCATTGCAAATCAAATGCTAGACACTTTTGTTGACTCCAGAAGAGTTATAAAATCGCATATTCCAGTTATAAATGCTCCTATTCGAATTGAAGTTTCAACAGAACAAAAGATTATATCTATAGCTGCTGAGCCAAAAGCATGCCAGAAGCATGGCCGATCTCTTAGTTCTAAAGATAAAAATCCTTGAAAGAAAAGAAGATTATATCACTTCCGGTAGAAGTTGGAATTGGATAGAAACAATTATTGATAATATGTTTGCATACAATATATTTCTTAATATTACACAGGATAATGATGATCCTGAATCAATATCAGTTGATGAATGTCGGCATAGAAAATATTGACTACAATAGAAAGATGCGATTTAATCGGAGTTAAATGCACTGACACAACGTAAAGTTTTCGGACCTGCAGTCTGAACACCAGAAGGTGTAAAACCTGTTGGCTACGAATGGATATTTGTGAGAAAGCGCAATGAAAATAATGAAATCATACGAGATAAAGCACGGTTAGTAGCCCAAAGTTTTTCACAAAGATTAGGTATTGATTATAATGAAACTTATTCTCCTGTTGTTGATGCTATTACACTCCAATATCTTATCAGTTTGGCAATACATGAAAAGATAGATATGCGCCTATTAGATGTTGTCACTGCTTACTTGTATGAAAATTTAGAAAATAATGTTTACATGAAAATCCCCAAAGGATTTCATATGCTTGAAGCATAGAAACATTATCCTTGTGAAAATTACTCCATCAAGTTGCAGAAATCATTATATGGCTTGAAGCAATCTGGGTGCATGCAATTCAATCATCTTAGTGAATATTTATTGAAAGCGGGATTTACAAATGACTAGGTATGTCCATGTGTTTTTATTAAGAAATCTGGTTCTAAATTTGTGATATATGTTGATGATATTAATCTTATTGGAACTCCTGAAGAGCTTCGCGAAACAATTGATTATTCGACATCAAGCATGTTGGTAAAATTACATTTTGCTTTGGTTTACAAATTGAACATTTGGCAAGTTTCATCAATCAACATATACAGCAAAAGTTCTAAAAAGCTTTTACATGGACAAAGCACATCCATTGAGTATTCCAATGATCGTCCAGTCATTAGATGTGAAGAAAGATTTTGACCTCAAGAAGATGATGAAGAACTCCTTGGTCCTGAAGTACCATATCTCAGTGCAATTGGTGCATTGATAAATTTTGCTAACAATACATGACCTGATATTGTATTTGTTGTCAATTTATTAGCAAGATTTAGTTCTTCACCAACACAACGACATTGGAATGGAATTAAACAAGTCATTCGATATCTCCAAGTAGCTACTTCTTCAAATCATGCTGAAAGTATAGCTATTCACGAAGCAAGTAGAGAATGTGTATGGTTACGATTAATAATTCATGATATCCGAGAAAGTTGTGGATTATTATCTATCAGAGATAGTCCAACTCCTCTTTATGAAGACAATGCAGCTTGCATAGCTCAAATACGAGGAGGATATATTAAAGGAGATCGGACAAAACATATTTCACCACCAAAATTCTTCTTTACTTATGAACTCTAGAAGAAAGGTGAAATTGATGTGCTACAAATTCGGTCATGTGACAACCTCGCAGATATTTTCACGAAGACTTTACCGACTGCAACATTTAAGAAGTTGAGATATAAAATCGGTATGCGTCGGTTTAAAGATTTAAATGAATCATCTCATCAGGGGGAGTAATAAACAGACATATAGAATATTGTACTCTTTTTCCTTCACTAGATTTTTTTTTCCACTGGGTTTTTATTTAGTAAGGTTTTAACGAGACATATTCTTTATGTAATGGATGAACATCCAAGGGGGAGTGTTGTAAATATTTGAATTAGTGGAAGCTCCATTAATTATGGATTTATGTGAATTATTAGGGAATTAGTGGAAGCTCCACTAATTAATGAAAACTCCACTAATTATAGATTTTTATGGATGTCCATCATTTAGTGGAGACACCACTAATTAAGATTAGTGGAAGATGATGTATTCCACTAATTAAAAGCTCTATAAATAGAGCTATTCTCTAAGCTTGTAATACACCATCATTTTGTGAAAGAAAGAATTGTGATTGTGAGAGAAAATTGTGAGAGAAAGAAAGAGAGAGATTTGAAGAAATTCTTGTGCAAAGAATAGTTAGAGTTTTATTAGTGTGTAGTGTGTAGATTTTTTATTCTAACACTACCCAAATTTTATAACAGTTTCTATATTGTAGTACTATAATTCATGTGGTTCTCGAGATTATTACTATAAAATATACTTCTTCCATCTCATAATATAATTCGTTTGACTTAATTTCAAACATATTAAGATTTTTAAAAATAGGGTGACTTATATTTTTTCTTCTTAGAACACTTCTATTTAAATGTGTTGGAAACAAGAGGAGAGAAGAGAGAGAAAAAGAGGGAAAGAGAATAATAAATAAGGACAAAAATATAAAAATAGCTTTAAAATTTTCTTGAAAAATTTCCAACGACTTATAATTTGAGATAGTAAAAGTAGTCTTTAACGACTTATATTATGAGACGGAGGGAGTATATTTAAAAAAAAAAAAAACTCCATCCGTTTTAAAACACTTGTTCAAGAAATCCTTTACATACAGATTAAGAGTGTTGAGAACAATGCTACAATTTAGATAAAGTTGTTATTCTACCCATCTTAAAAATACGAATGGTTCGTGAAAATTCCCAAGAAGCAAGAAGAAAAAAGAGTTTTAGAAAGTTGTGTAGGTAGCTTAGAATAAATGGAAGTAAAATCGAAAGAAACTAATCATTAGTTTTAAAAATATGTATATCAACATCTATTTTGAAACAAAACAAAAAATTTCATGAATAAGTATTTTGAAATAGAGAGAGTAGTTCTTGTAGTTTCTCTTTGCTATGATTGGCTATTGTAGCTGCTTTAGATTGACTGTTATACCTTCTCTTTCTTTTCTTTTTATGCTAAAAGTGGGAGGGGATGAGGGAATGGGCTAATTATCCATTACGAAGTCATAAAAATTGTGGGGCCAATGGCCATTAAAGTTTCTATGTTGGATGGTAATACATGGGAAATAGTTGTATTAGTTTCAATCTGGGAAAATGATTGGTATAATGCTAAACCAGGACGCTGGTACTATCAATCTGTTGATGTTCAAAGGGTTTGTTATGCGTCAATACTTGAGTGTATGCTAAGTGTAGCTCTTTTAGTGTTTGTACTTGTTAGTTAATTGTGTTAATGTTTACAGATATTAGGAGATCGACTCGGCCATTTCTTGAGGATAAATCTGATGATGATTTCTTTCAAATTGATGTAAGTATCTTTATGATTTCTCACTCTACAATATGTTCTAAATATCCTGTTACTCCGAAATTGGATATTCTGCTGCAGTAGACTAAATGATTAACTCTTCTGGATTGGGATGCATTTCAAACTTTTGTGCAGGTCCGAGTTTGCAGCGGAAAGCCAACAACCATTGTTGCCTCTCAGAAGGGTTTTTATCCTGCTGGAAGACGCATTCTTTTGAGTCACTCATTGGTTGGCTTATTGCAGCAATTAAGTAGGGTCTTTGATGCCGTAAGTGATAACTTTTCAATTGCTTTTGACATCTTAGCTTCTGAACTAGTTTGCGAGAATCCATGTTCAGCTATAAGCAGTACTTAGGGCACATTCACTTATTCTTCATCAAACTTCTTTATAATTATGAATTTATTGGTGTTTAACAGGCATACAAAGCCTTAACCAAAGCTTTCACAGAGCACAATAAAGTGAGTGGCTACGAAATATCTGCTTTGCATCTTTACTCCTGGAGTTGGATATCTGAAATGAATTTATAATTTATGAACAATCTGTTTTAATATGTGTTTCTTGTTTCAGTTTGGAAATCTTCCTTATGGTTTTCGAGCAAACACGTGGGTTGTTCCTCCTTTTGTTGCTGATCATCCATCAATATTTCCTCCACTTCCTGTGGAAGATGAAAACTGGGGAGGAAATGGAGGTGGACAAGGCAGAGATGGCAAGCATGATTACAGGCAATGGGCAAAAGAATTCTCAATTCTGGCAGCAATGCCTTGTAAGACAGCAGAGGAAAGGCAAATTCGGGACAGGAAAGCCTTTCTACTTCACAGTCTTTTTGTTGACGTTTCAGTGTTTAAAGCAGTCGCAGCAATAAAACATCTTCTGGAAAATAATCAGCACACGCCAAGTGATTCCAGTTCTTCAAATTCGTATGAGGAAAAAATTGGAGATCTATTTATAAAGGTGATAAAGGATGTGCCTGATGCAAGCTTGAAGTTGGATTGTAAGAATGACGGGAGTTGGGTTCTTGGAATGTCGCAGGAGGAGTTAACTAAGAGAAACTTGCTCAAAGGCATAACTGCAGACGAGAGTGCAACTGTTCATGTCAGTTTAGAAATATATCCTGTTGTTCATTTTCTCAACATCATCTGTAATGTGTTCCTTATGGTTGAAGTTAATATGCGTGAGGTCTTATTGTTTTCTACAGGATACTGCAACTTTAGGGGTTGTGGTTGTTAGACACTGTGGCTATACAGCTACTGTAAAAGTTGTAGCTGAAACAAATTGCAATGATATTCCCAATTCCCAGGACATTGACATTGAGGACCAGCCTGAGGGAGGTGCGAATGCGTTGAATGTGAACAGGTTAGTGCAAGAATGTTTGTTTGTTACAATTGAAAGAGTTAAAATACAGGGACAATTCATTTGTTACACTGCTGAGAGTTTTATACATATTACCAGGGGTCTAAACTAGGAAAGAATCACTACCTTATAGGAGAATAATTGCTAATTCCTAATTTACATGATTGACAACTATAACATAATTGACAACTAATACTAATTCCTTACATGATTGACAACTAATACACTCGGAATCAACTCCCTTGATTTCTATGGTATTTCCAACATTCCCCCTCAAGCTGATTTGAAAACATCTTGCATGGCCAGCTTGCTCATTAAACAATCAAATTGTTTCTTGTGTAGCCCTTTAGTAAACATATCAACGATTTGTTCTGCGGTCGGGGTGTAAACTAGGCACATTTGTCCACTGCCAACTTTCTCTTTGATGAAGTGCTTATCTACCTCCACATGCATTGTATGATAATGAAGAACCAGGGTTTGAGCTTTGGCAATTGCTGACTTGTTGTCAATGTATAATCTTGTAGGCCAAGCAATTTGAACTTTAAGTTCTTTTAATAATCTTCTGATCCAGATAACTTCACAAATGCCATGAGGTACAACCCTAAAGTCTGCCTCTGCACGGCTCTTGGCGACCACGTTTTGTTTCTTGCTTCTTCATGTAACCAAATTACCTCCTACAAAAGTGCAGTAGCCAAATGTTGACCTGCCATCTGTTACACTACCAGCCCAGTCCGCATCAGTATAGGCTTCAGTATGCATATGTCCTTGCTTCTTGAAAAGTAACCCTTTACCTAGTGTTTCCTTTAGGTACCTCAAAATTTGGTAGACGGCTTCAAAATGTTCAGGTCCTGGTGAGTGCATGAATTGGCTCACCATGCTCATCACGTAAGCAATGTCTGGTTGGGTATGCGACAGGTAGATTAATTTGCCCACTAACCTCTAGTAACGCTCTCTCTCCCTGACATCTTTGGCAACCTCGAGCTTTATATTGGGTTCGATTGGTGTTTCAGCTGTTCTACAACCAAGCATACCTATTTCTTCAAGGTGATCCAGCACATACTTCCTCTGATTGACAAAAATTCCTTCTTTAGACCTACCAAACTCCATGCCCAAGAAATACATCAATGATCCAAGATCTTTAATCTTGTATTTAGTAGAGAGTTTCTCCTTTAGCCTTGCTAACTCCACGCTATCATCCTCTGTTAGGACAATATCATCAACATAAACAATTAAAATGGCAATTTTACCCTCTTTTGAATGTTTGTGGAACATGGTATTGTCTGCTTGACTTTGACAGAAACCAAAACGTTTCATTGCTCTGCCAAATCGTTCAAACCAAGTCCTAGGGGATTTTTGACACTGTACAAAGATTTCTTCAGTCTACACACCTTTTCAGCCCCATGCTTTCCTTCAAACCCTAGTGGGGGACTCATGAAAACTTCTTCCTCTAACTCCCCATTGAGGAATGCCTTTTTTCACATCTAGCTGATGCAAGGGCTAGTTTGAATTTACAGCAAGAGATAATAATACCTGAATAGAGGTTATCTTTGCCATAGGAGCAAATGTCTCTTGTTAGTCAATTCCTTGTGTTTGTGTAAAGCCCTTTGCCACCAATCTTGCCTTGTATCTCTCTACACTCCCATCAGCTCTACACTTTACAATGAAAACCCATTTACAACCCATATTATTTTTACCCCTCTGCAAATCCACAACCTCCCAAGTCCCATTTTTCTTTAGGGCTCTCATCTCCTCAAGTACTGCTAACTTCCAACTGGGGTCTTCTAATGCCTCTTGCATGTTTCTTGGCACAACTATTCTGGAAATATTAGATGTAAAAGCTTTATGGAATTTGGAGAGTTTAGCAGAGGACATATAATTTGCAATGGGGCATCTAGCACATTTCCTTCTTCCCTTTCTAAGGGCAATAGGAACATCAAGGTTTTCAGTTTGAGAAACAGGAATTGGAGATAAGATTTTGTCGGGTTCAGAAAGAATGGATTTGGGTAGAGTAGGGTGAGAAAAGTTACCTGCATTATCTTCTTGACTGTCATTCAGAGAATGCAATTGATCATTTGCCGGAACAAGAGATGGACTCATGTTTCTGTGGATCTTCTTTCTAGAGTAAACAAGTAGATTAGGTTTAGAGTTTTCCTCTTGTAGTGTTTCCTTTCCTGTTTGAGCAAAATCAGGCTCAACAATAATAGATTGAGGTCCATTATTTTCCTTTTCGTGAATTGAAGTATGTTCTGTAGGAGATTCAGCTTGTCCTGTTTTAATGAAAAAAATTAGGATTTTGAGTAATGAGAAGCTCGGGAGGCTCAAGATTGATTACACTAGGTAAGGGACTTCGTTCCCAAAAATTTCCTTCCTCACTAAACTTCTTCCCCTGAAGGAAATATTTATCAAAAAATGGAATGTTTTCTGAAAATGTAACATTCATAGTAGTGTAATACCATTTTGTTTTTGGATTAAAACACCTACAAACTTTTTGATTAGGGGCACACCCTATAAAACACAATTTTCAGCTTTTGGATCTAATTTAGAGCGAGGTCGTTGGGGAAGGTGAACATAGGCTGTGGAACCAAAAATTTTTAGAGGTAAATCAGAATTTAACCTTGATTCTAGAAACTTGAATTTCAAATATTTCAAAAGAGTATTATATTTCAAAACCTTTATTGGCATCCGATTAACCAAGTAGGATGTAGTTAAAATATCATCACCCCATAAATATTTTGGCACATTCATTGAAAACATTATAGCTCGAGCAATTTCAAGAAGATGTTTATTTTTCCGCTCAGCTGTGCCATTTTGTTCAAGGGTATCATGACAAGTGGACCGATGAACCATCCTTTTTTCTTAGAGAAAATCATTTAAAATGTTATTGAAATATTTAGTCCCATTATCGGTTCTTAAGATACTAATTTTTGTTTGGAACTGGTTTTCAATCATATTGTAAAAGGTTTGAAAATTCTTTTCTACTTCAGATTTTTCACACAACAGATAAATCCAACAAATCTATGTGTGATCATCTGTATAAGTTACAAACTATTTCATAACTGTTATAGTGGTAACCTTGGAAGGTCCCCAAACATCACTATGGAACAGATAAAACAGTTTTGAAGGTTGGTAAGATTTAGGAATATAAGAGCTTCGTTGACTTTTTGCCAAAAAACAGCTTTCACATTGCAAAAAGTTAAGATTAATATTCTTAAATAATGGTGGAAACAAAAGTTTCAAATAAAGAAAACTTGGATAGCCCAATCTGTAATGCCAAACTATTATTTGTTCATAAACAGGAATGGAACTTACACTACTAAAGACTTGAATTGTTTTATTTCTAGATAGATTATCCTCAAAATAGTAAAGTCCATCTTTCATTCTAGCACTGCCAATCGTCTTCCCCGAACTCTAATCCTGAAAAATACAGTGTAGTTCAAAGAAGGTTACGCAATAGTTAGAATCTTTGAAAAGTTTACTTAGAGATAGGAGATTACAGGCGAGTTTAGGAACATGAAATACAAATTTAAGACCTATTCTTTCTGAAATTTTAATTGAACCTTTGCCTGCAATTTGAGAAAAAGTTCCATCTTTGATTCTAACCTTTTCATCACCAAGACAAGGAAAATAGGATTTAAATAATTTTGAGGAATTAGTTATATGATCAGATGCTCTTGAATCTATCATCCATGGAGCAGGGGAATTTGGGCAGCAAGATAGAGTACTTATTTCCTTACCAGCTTGTGCCACAAACACACTAGGGGTTCTAGAAGACGCCGAAGTGGACTTATTATCCATGGTTTACAGCATCTCTGCTGATTGTGCTGTAGTGGTTGTCTTTACAAGCTTCAACATCTTCTCTAATTAAAGATGTGATTTTTGGGCAATTAGAGCCAGTCACTATATCACCAGCACTGAAGGCTGGTTCAACTTTGCTTCAAGAATTGATCTTGGGCAACTAAGGCTGATCACTAAACAACCAGCAAGGAAGGCTAGTTGAAATCACAAGGAGGTTGGTGATATATACCAGTAATGAAGGCTGCTTGAAAGAGTAGACAATGCAGCAATGAAGGCTGCTCAACAGAGAAGAAGAATCCTAGAAAGCCTAGTGCTCTGATACTAAATTGAAAGAGTTAAAATGTAGGGATAATTCGTTTGTTATATTGCTGAGAGTTTTATACATATTACAAGGGGTCTAAATTAGGAAAGAATCACTACATTATAGGAGAATAATTGCTAATTCTTAATTTACTTGATTGACAACTAATACACTCGGTATCAACTCCCTTGATTTCTGTGATATTTCCAACATTTACTAAACATATTTAACTTAAAAAATTATAAATAAATCTACAAATTTTGGTTCTTAATCTATTTTAACTTTTATGAGATGCCTCTCATTCTAATTTGCTAAAATTGTGCCTGTTTCTATTTCTAGAATAACTCATGGGCCTTAACTAGTAATATGTTGCCTTTTATTACAATGCCACCAAGAATTAATCTAAATCTGCATATGGAATCTCAGTTTGAGAATGCTACTGCAAAAGATGTCCGCTCCTCATGCATCTAGTCCAGTTCAAAGATCAAGCAATGCAGATATTGAAGATTTACAAGCTTCTAGGTCATTGGTAAGAAAGATGCTCAGTGAAAGTTTATTGAAGTTGCAAGCAGAGGACGCTAAAGATGCAAAATCTATTAGATGGGAGCTTGGGGCCTGCTGGGTGCAACATTTACAAAATCAGGCTTCAGGAAAAACTGATTCTAGGAAGGACGAAGAAGCTAAAGTTGAGCCCGTAAAGGGTCTTGGAAAACATGGAGGACTGCTAAAGGATATCAAGAAGAAGTTGGATGAGCGAAGCAATAAATCTGACCCCAGAAAGGAAGCTGCAAGTAATAGAGCTGATATCAGCCAAAAAGAACTGGAAAAACTAGATGAGGAAAAAGAAATCATGTGGAAAGAATTGCTTTCTGAAGCAGCATATTTGCGCCTTAAAGAGTCAGACACTGGTCTTCACCGTAAGGTTGGTTAGCTATATTTATGAAGGACATCATAATTGCCTCAATTTTGTAACTAATGTAGCAAGTCATATTGTCGAGAGACAATTTGCAAGATATGAATTGCTCTGTGATCTCGAAAGGAATGGTCTCGAGACATATTAACAATCAACCATTCAGAATATGATTATCTTTTGCTTGGGAATGTATAGCCTTCTTAATCCAATAATTGGTTTGGCTTCATTTATCTTGCCAGTCACCAGACGAGTTGATTGAGATGGCACATAAATACTATGCTGATACCGCTCTTCCTAAATTGGTTTGTTCTTCATCTATTTTTGGTTTGTTTACCCCCTCTTGGATATTCTGAGACTAGCAATTGCTGTGATTTCACACAATTGACAGGTGGCTGATTTTGGCTCCCTTGAACTTTCACCAGTTGATGGGCGGACACTGACTGATTTCATGCATGCTAGGGGTTTGCAAATGTCATCGTTGGGACTTGTGGTAATTGATTTACTTCATTTTTCTCATTTCATCTCCTGCCTCTTATTGCATTATCGTTTCACCATGTGCATGCAGCATCATAAATTTATGATTCATAGAATGTTAGGTTATATTGCAAAGTAAAAACACAGACACTGTATTAAGCATGCATAACAAAATGTCATAACATTGGTGTTGTATCTGTTGTCATCAGACAAACTCATTACTTTGGAATTCTGGGGTCTAATATTCTTGATATTGAAATTGGAAAATCTTAAAGGTGCAAGTACGCAGAATTTGATCAGCTGGCACGATGGGCTTAAAAGTTCATGTAAGAAATTCAAATAGAAAGTGCGGGCTCTATATGTTTTCTTGCTAACATAGTTTGGCCTAAGTTTCTTTGAGAAATATTGATAAAGCATTTGGGTGACTTTGAGAAAACTTGGGCCTGCATATCTACTTATAACAGCAGGAAATCAAGCTTCTACAGAACTGAGTTGCTATTACTTTTAAAGAATGATTTTGTCATGAGCCATCTCCATAACTGATACACAAATCATTACATATATTTTCTCTGTGCACTAGCATATATGTTCTAAAAATTTCCCTTGTATTTTAATGAATGAAATATCGACCACTTTAATATTGTGCTGAGGATTGGAAACAAGTTACACTATCTCTGTTAGCAAGATTCCAAAGCTTAATTTAATTGTCAAAAAAGAAGAAAGAAGTAAAAGCTTATTCTATGTTGCTCTTTTCATCATCATCCCAGGTTGAACTTGCAGATAAGCTCCCTCATGTGCAATCACTCTGTATCCATGAGATGGTTGTTCGAGCTTACAAACACATATTGCAGGCTGTTGTAGCAGCAGTTGAAGATATTGGTGATTTGGCTGTTTCAATATCATCATGTCTAAATGTATTGCTAGGTACACCATCTACTGGAAAGGGTGATGAAGTCATTAGCACTGATGATAACTTGAAATGGAAGTGGGTGGAAACCTTCCTTTTAAAAAGATTTAGATGGCAATGGAAGGATGAGAGCCATCATGATCTTAGAAAGTTTGCCATTCTTCGTGGCCTTTGCCACAAGGTTTGCCTTTTGCAGTCTAAGACCACTGTTTTATTTCTGAGATCTTAATCTGTTGATCCATTATGTATTGTCATCTTTTCCTTCAGGTTGGAGTAGAGATTGTTCCCAGGGACTATGATATGGAATCCTCATCTCCATTCAAAAAGTCAGACATTATAAGCATGGTACCTGTATACAAGGTAAAAATACCCAGTAATTTTTGTCAAAAAGTAATTTTTTTCAAAAAGTCAGGGACTTTAAGGCAGGTTGACAAGAATAAAGCTTCTTTTACAGCATGCTGCATGTTCATCTGCTGATGGGCGTACTTTATTGGAATCATCCAAAACTTCCTTGGACAAAGGTAAACTGGAGGATGCTGTTAATTATGGAACTAAGGTACCAATCACTTCTGTCTTGTTTGCAACTAATTATGAGTTCTGAATCTCATGAAGATGGACTGAATCCTCCCAAATTCTTCAGGCACTGTCCAAACTTGTCTCTGTGTGTGGACCTTATCATCGAATGACAGCCGGAGCATATAGTCTTTTGGCGGTAGTTCTCTACCATACCGGGGACTTTAATCAGGTAAAACTGTAGTTTTGTAATCTACACTGCAATTTACTGGACATATCAGACATAAATATGCAATTTATCTAGGAATGTTCAAACGGGGATTTTCTTTTCCAGTTATTTAAATGGAGCATGTCACTGGTTTCCACAGATATCCAAAGGATATTAGCAGTAGTGCTAAGTAACCCTTTATGTTCAGTTGGAAACAAAGAAAGCTTAATTTTCTTCAATTACTTGTTCCCTGGACCAATAATATTGATAAAAAGACAAGAAAGAAGTAATTTCTTTTGCTTGATCAACACAAAGAAATTTGCCGAATTTATCCTCGAAGCTATTATCTTGATGACTGTTAATGTCTTTGCTAATAATGTTCTTATTTACTCCCAAAAAACCGAGAACAAAAGAAAATTGGAGGTTTGGAGAATTTTATTTTGCCTTCTAATCACTTTATTTTGGAGAATTTTATTATGCTTTCTAATCACATTATATCTTAACTCTAAGAATAACCTTAGCTCCAAAACTCAAGGAATGCTATATGCAACGTTGTTGAGGGAATATTATCCTGTTCTGACTTTTGTATATTTAAATTTAACTCCTCAACTGTTTCAAAGACAAGGCAAAACAAAGTGGATATATACTTATCCTTGTATAAGATCAAATCCACAGAATGTTTCACAATTAAGAGAAACATGATTCAGATGGGCAAAATTTTGAGGTTCACTGTTAGTTTGCATTTTGTCTTAAGGTCTTAAAGGTAAATGTATAGTTTCTTCCAAATTGGCCTTTTCTATGCCTAATGCAAAATAAATTTTTATGACAATGAATTGGTTTTGCTAATAGAGTTACTATTTTTAGATTCCAACTTCATTGCTCTTTGTTCATTTAATTTCTATCTTTCAGGCTACAATTTATCAGCAGAAAGCTTTGGACATCAATGAGAGGGAGCTTGGGCTTGATCACCCAGACACAATGAAAAGCTACGGAGACTTAGCTGTTTTTTACTATCGCCTACAGCATACAGAGTTGGCCTTAAAGTATGTCAAACATTTCACATATGTGACGACATCAGACTACAGTTCTATATGTGTTGTGATTGAATATTGATTGCTTCTGCACTTATCACTTCTTAATCAGAATAAAGACTTTGTTACTCACTTGCAATAAGTTGTCCTCCATGGTTTAAAAATACATGACCTATTGGAAATCTAACTTTGTTAGTGGATTCACAAGTTAGTTCACTTGAAATCTTTGAATGTAAGCGTTGGTGGAAAGTAAAACGAGTATTTTGATTCCCTTTGGAGTATAGGATAACACATGAATTTTTAATAGGTAAAACTCTCGGTTGTATATAGTTTTGGAGTGCACTGTCTAATTGTGTTGAAGAATTTGTAGATGCCAAGGCACCATAAAGTTTGACTTGAACCATAAAGTGTGAGAACTTTGTTCAACATATTATAATCTCGTTAGCCATTTGCATGAATTTCCATGGCATAGGGCAAGGTCTTTCTCTTGCGTTAAAAGGAATCAGGCTAATGTGGTAGGTACTTGAGGTGTCCAGGGTACCAGAAGCACTATAATGTGAACTGTCACTATCTTAGTGTATAGTTTGCACTACACTCCTTGAATATGTTTATTTCTCTTACCATGGAGAAACAAGGAGGTTTGTTTTGAGGGAGTATTTTTACCCTAAACTGTGGCCAAGGAATTTCCCTCTTCCTTTAGGCCTATCTTTGCTTCTTGTCATTCTTTTGGTTCAATTGCAAGGTAAAATAACTTCCAACCACTAGCGTTAAGAACTGAAATAATCACACTAGTTCAAGGGAAATGGTGGTCCTAAAAGTCTACATCAGCTGGTTGAAATCTTGAAAGTGCATGCCCGTATTATATAATATAAATGGCTTATGTCCGTTTTCGTTCTAGGTATGTCAATCGTGCGCTCTATCTTTTGCATCTAACATGTGGACCTTCTCACCCAAATACCGCTGCCACCTACATCAATGTAGCAATGATGGAAGAAGGTCTGGGCAATGTCCATGTTGCTCTAAGATACCTCCATGAGGCTCTCAAGTGTAACCAACGTCTTCTTGGAGCTGATCATATACAGGTATCTCTTGTCTGTTTGTCTGCAATCCTGAAACTTTCACTTACCCGGAAAAAATGATGTTTACAAAGTATATGGAGTTATTCACCTAGTGAAGGAATTCAACTGAGAAGATGGGAAACAGATAGCAAAGAGGTTTCCATTACATGTTATAATAAATATAATTGAAAACTGATTCCTTTTAGAACTTGAGCACAGTAAATAGTAGAACCATTTAAAACTATTTTTATCAGGCTGGTCTGGTAAGTTAACAAACATTAATTCCTTCTGGGATTGAACAACAAAGTCTTAAGGGCAAGATTAAATATGACTGCATGGAAGAATTGATTGAAACTTGAGGTAATTCAATGTTTTTGATTTGCTTGTCTTCTTCCGAAAATTTTTAGCCACCTTAGTCTGCCTCATTTTTATTCCACTTTTTTATTCGAGGAAAACTGATTCTGGATTCTCGTTAGATCATTCTGATGGAAAATTTGGCCAAATCAGTGATGTTATAGATCTAAATCTAAATCTACATTGTAATTTATAGCCTTGCCTTCCAATTATTATTATTATTTTTCCCTAAAAGGAATAACCAGAATTGTGCTGCTCAAAATACTTGACTTGGAGTAGAATCGATATTAGGCTGCCTAAGAACAACTTTAATCCGAGAATTTTGGTTTTTTCAGACTGCAGCTAGCTATCATGCCATTGCAATTGCCCTCTCTTTGATGGAAGCATATTCCTTGAGTGTTCAGCATGAACAAACCACTCTTCAGATACTGCAAGCAAAACTGGGACCAGATGATCTTCGTACACAGGCAATAACAATTGACATTTCTTGTTAGAACACACAATATATCAGAGTTCTTAACAACGTAACCTGGTTTGTATAGGATGCAGCTGCATGGCTTGAATATTTCGAGTCCAAGGCTCTGGAGCAGCAAGAAGCTGCCCGCAATGGTACCCCAAAGCCAGATGCCTCTATATCTAGTAAAGGCCATTTAAGGTAATATTCTGGCGTCCACTTTCACTCTTCTTCCCCCTCCCCCTTTGCAAGTTCACTACTATGAAGATGATATTATTCCTGTATTTTTCCCCATAACTAAGTTCTACCTGGAAGGTTCCTTTTGGAGGAAGTGCATAAATGCTAGAATTATACATTGGTAGAAGTGTTGGATGAGTGATATGAATTGTTTCATTGGCATGGATTTGGCATTATTATTATTATTTTTTAATATGAACCTGATAATATGATAGGAATACTGTAGTTCCACGCAAGTGAAATGTGATAATGTTTCAACTCTCTGGGAAATACTGGTTCTGGCAAGGGCCTGGTAAAACTATATTTGAATAGTTAGCTAAGACATTGATATTCACAGATTACCCCTTTATGGAGTTAATGGTACACCCCTATGTTGAGCTAATGGTAAAGGTACAGGTTTTTTCAAATGAACTAGTAAGAGATAAGGTCAGATAGCATATTTGCATGCTTCCAGGCATGCTGAAGTCCACATATTCTTGTGTATTAAAAGGGTTGAGAATTGAATAGATGGTATCAACAATTGGAAATCTTCTGAGATTTCCGCTTCTCCAGTCCTTCAGGGGTATAGTGTTATATGCTTACCCTTCCTTCGACATAGCATGGCAATGGAAATCATTCTAGATAATTTGTCTTTCTTTCTCAGCACTGTTTACAGAATCTGAATTGTTTTGCTGCGTGCATCTGGATATGCTTATCAGTTATAAAATCTTCCATTAGTCCCATTCACTTATCTTGCTTTATACTTCCCCACAAAAGGAACCAAAATGAGAGAGAATTTTGATTTTTTGCAACATATCCTGGCTAATCTAAGTGAGGAGGATATTTGAAGTTGGTTTCGGACTAAATGCTTCCTATTTGGTTATCAATCAATTACTTGGATGCATCCGGTAACATGTATGACTTATAATAGCTATTGTTCTGTTTCCTCTTTTTTTTTCCCCCCCCTCCCATTTCTCTTTATTAGCGTGTCAGATTTGCTGGATTACATAACGCCAGACGCAGAGATGAAAGCAAGAGATGCCCAAAAGAAGCAAGCTCGTGCCAAGGTTGGAGCCTACGGCGTTTCCTAGGTTTTCAATTGCAACTCTATCACTTATTTCCATCCTATTTTGCTAACAAGAATCGTTCTTTAATCATACAGATTAAAAGCAAAGTTGGACAAAACTTGGAGAATATTGTAGACAGTTGTCCTAATGATGAATTGCCGTCACCAGTTCATACTGTTGTGGAGAAGTCAAGCGATATAGAGAACAAATCCGAGCCACTTTTTGTCGAAAGCACTGAAAAGCTGGATTTGTTCTTAGCAGACCAGACGGGTCCAAATCAACATGATGATCCTGAGCAAGATGACACATTTGGAGAAGGATGGCAAGAAGCTGTTCCTAAAGGTCGCTCACCAATGGGCCGTAAGCCTTCTGGCTCTAGGAGACCAAACCTTGCAAAGATAGACACTAACTTCATGAATGCATCTCATTTAGTGAAATTCCGTGGGAAAACCACCAATTTTGCATCTCCAAGGACATCTCCAAATGAGCCTGCTCCTTCTTCCGTACCTACTTCGGCTCCAAAAAAGTATGTGAAAAGTCCTAGTTTCAGTCAGTCAAGTAATCCAACCAGTCCAGCTGCTAGTGCAAAGAAATTAGGTAAACCAAAATCAGCTCCCAGTAGCCCAGCTTCAAATGATCCAGTAACCAAGCCTGGCCAAATTGTAAGTTCAGTCGGTGGTCAGGCAGCTGGAAAAATCTTTTCCTACAAAGAAGTTGCTTTGGGCCGTCCCAGTACCATTGTGAAGGCAGTGAATGAACAGTTACCAAATGAAAGTTCTGCAGAAGTTTCATCTTCGGCATCTGCAACATTAAACAATGAGGAAAAAGAACAAGTAAAGAATACCACAGAACAGGAAGAACCCGTGGATACTGCCAATAAAAAGCAACAAAGAGAAGAGCGAAATACTTTCTCGGTAGAAGCTACAGAGGGTAAAAGGAATGAAGCTTCTGAAGCTGAAGGCCCTGAAGTTTCTCAGATTGAAGGGATAAAGCATGCTGCTGAAAGTAAGGCAGGAGAATCTAAACATGACTCTGTTTTGGAAGGTGATGGTTCAGATTCTCCCAGGGAATTATCATCTACCACTTCCAAAGATGAAGTTTTTGAAAGACCGGATTGTAAATGTGCAACAACTTCAGCTGATATTGGATCTGTTCGTGGTTCAGCAGAAGATACCACCCTGTTACTGGAGAAAGATGCACCTATCTCCACCGAAAAAGTGGGGAATAAAGATGGTGATCTTAGTCCAAGCAGTTATAGCAGGACTGGTGCTTCGTTGCCAACTGAAGCACAAAACAAAGAAAATGAAACCACTTGTCCTTTGCCAACTGAGGTGGAAAAGCTAGGTGATTCTGAGACTGGAAAAGGAGCAACCAAGAAGCTTTCTGCAGCTGCACCTCCATTTAATCCATCAATGGTTCCAGTTTTTGGGTCAGTTCCGCTGCCAGGGTTTAAAGAGCATGGAGGAATACTGCCCCCTCCTGTAAATATTCCACCAATGCTTCCTGCTAATCCTGCTCGTAGATCACTGCACCAGTCAGCAACTGCAAGAGTTCCCTATGGTCCGCGGCTGTCAGGAGGCTATAACAGATCAGGAAGTCGTGTTCCACGCAATAAACCTGCTTACCACAGTACTGAACATAATGGGAATGCCGGTCCTTTCAGTCCCCCAAGAGTCATGAACCCACATGCTGCTGAGTTTGTACCTTGCCAACCATGGGTTCAAAATGGTTATCCAGTTGCTTCTAATGGTTATATGTCTTATCCAAATGGTATTAGTGTCGTGCCAAATGGTTATCCTATAGCCCAAAATGGTATGCCTGTGTCACCAAATGGTTCCCCTGCATCTTCAAACGGTATTCCAGTTATCCAAAATGGATTTCTGGTAGCTAATGTTGGCTCAGTAGAATCTGCTTCAGTTGCAACTGTTGAAGAAGATGGCAAGAGTCAGGGTGAAATCACGACAGAAGGGAATTGTGAGGACTTATCTGTGAACTTGAAAGTTATTAACACACCGGTCGTGCAGACACTGGATGAACCAGAAGTTTGTGAGAAAAGCCTTTCTAATGAGTCTGAAGTAGATGAAAAATCCCCTACCCAAATAGAAGAAAAGCTTGTAGATACAGTGACACCAATTACGGAGATTGCCGCTACAACAGAAAGCTGCAGTAGCACTGTTGTTGATGAAAATAAAACAAAATGCTGGGGAGATTACAGTGATAGTGAAGCTGAGATAGTTGAGGTCAAAAGTTGAGGAACTAATGATTTTTGGTAGAACTGATAGGCTCTCAAGAGTCAGGTGGTTGAATGTTTAATCGAAGACCAAAAACAATGAGTTAGAAGGGGGAAAATGGCCGGGAGACGAGAAGCCAAGCTTCTTTCCAGGTTACAGGACCAGAATATCCCTACAGAAGAACCAGCCATGTGTTGAGGTCGATAAACCTATGGATGGATGGTGTCACGGTTCGTTACCTTCTCCTGGTCTATCAATTGCATCCTGAAGGATGTTAACCGGAAGCAGATTAGAGATTTTCTCAGAGGACAGTACTTTTTCGGCTCAATTGTTCTTTTCTTTCTGAATTTCAATTTTCTTGGTTCACAACTAACCAACCAAAAAGCCACAGCAGTTATGCTTCTGCAGGGATAACAGAGCATGCATTACCAAGGATCACCAGGACATCGAAACGTAGCTTCAAGTCATGGTTATTGTAATGTTGTTGATTATAGAATTCATTCCAATTATCTGGTAAATAGGCCTTTGCTTTAGTTTAGCCTAAGAAACTATAGACATGTTGATGCATTTTGTATTTTGCTTCCATCTTTCATTGGAAATAGTAGAATCCTAAAAACATATAGGTAAGGACGCCCTTCACTACTTGATTCGTATAATGCGTAGCACATGTTAGCGGTGAGTCTATATGCTTTGCCATATCCTAATGTAAATGCTAAATAATTGGGTAGTCCTTTTCGCCTCTTTTTCTTCCTTCGTTCATTTGATTAATCCATTTTCTAACATTTCTGCACATTGCTTTGGATTTGGGGCACTATAAGCCACTTGTTCAAAGTGTTGTCAAGTGAAAACTTTGTGGCATTTTTAGTTCGATATATTTAGATATACATATTAGAAATAACAACACGGGTGTTTTTAGAGTAGAAAAACTATTAGTACTGGTATCCCTTACACTGCAAATGAACTGCTCCCAACAATTAACGGAACTGAAGTGTAATTTCTTAGAGGGATTTGCCAAAATTTTATGTACATTGATTGATTACAATTATATGCCTAACGGGCGGATCGATCTCGTTCAACCTGCCTGGCAAGTCCACAAGTAACATGTGGGGCCTTGGATGCCATGCTTCCAAGTGGACAAGAGTGGCCAGTGAGGTCAATTGCTGTAGAGCTATCAAAATGAGTTAGTCCGGTTTAGCCTGGTTCAATCCACGTGGATTGGTAGAAATATAAGTCGGGATGCGTTAATTTATTTTTTTGATGGGTTGTCAAATTTTAAATCCATCTCAGCCTAATCCTTCTCAGTCTATGGGCTATTTACATATAAATAATATTATTTTTTTAAAAAATTAATACAATATTTATATTTTTTAATTTTTAATTTTAACTCTAGTACAAATATAATGAATCAAATTATAATTTAAAATAAAATATAAATATCAAATAATAAGTCATATTTTATATATTATTCTTTACACACATAATTCTACATAAATTTATAATTTTAACAAGTTCGATAATTAAACATCACAAATCATATATTAAAATTCATAACTCTCAAATATATAAATACAGTAATTCAATTTAAACGTTTAAATTTAGAAACATCAAAGTTAAAAATTAATATTTATTTTACAATTTTATAAAAATACAGTTAAAAGTATTGCTTATACTATCAGTCTGCAAAAAAAAAAAAAAAAAATGCATTCTTCAATCATTTAAAATTTTTTCAATGATTTTATTTGAATCTACTGTTGACGATAATATCTTTGACATATTGTTTTAATATCGGATTGTTCATCTAATAATCATAAATCACAATAAGAAAGAAGAATATAATTAATATTATACTTTCTACTTATTAACTAGTTAAAAAAATTAAAAATTTGTTATATATTACCATTATTATCTATAATTAATATACGATTTTGATTTTTGAAACTTTTATAATTTTTACATTTAAAATTTTTTGTAAAAAAAAATGACTCATGGACCAAGCCTAACTCAACCCTACTCAACCCATGAACTTTGTGGGCCGGCTAAATATGCCCGATTGATATATAAACCTAAAGAATTGTAATTTACCCTATGATATTTTACGTGTGAGTCTTATTCGCTTAGTCTATTTTGACAACTCTAAATTACAGTGGATAGTCCTATAAAAGCATATGACGTTTTGAAATTCTTGGGAACAAGATTTTTCAAACGTTATTCCATCCATGAGACTGTAAAGTGATCAGAAAATCGGTCAGTACTCAAGCAGTATTTTCTTTTGAGATTCTTATGCCTTAATGACAAAGATTTTCGTTGCACCTTTTTTTTTTTTCTTTAAATAAAATATTATTTATTAATAAGAACGAGGTAAAAGCCATTATGGTCATATTATTTACCAGATTTCTTTTTCAATAAAAAAATAAAAGAAATTCAAAAAGTAACAAGGATAGTATTATATAAAATATTTAAAAAAAATACCAAATTCTAATTATACAAAATGATGATAGAATAAATTTAAAAAAAAAAAAAACTAAAAGAGATCATGGTGGCTTGCGGATAAAAAAGGAATGGAAAGCAGAATTTAACCACAATAAGCAAAGAAAAGAAAATAATCCCGATGCTGGCTGAAAACAAGTCAGCACAGTGGGTGGAAAAGCAGATAGAATGAGGAGAAAGAGAGTTGAACGGAATTTCCGTTAAATGGGGTCGTTTTGAGGGGATTTTACGATAGTGGGGCGGTTAGATAGAGAATTCCGTATGTAGTGATGGTCGCATTATCATAATGCGACCTTATTAAATAAGGTCGCATTATGGAAATGCGACCATATTCGCCCTTACTCCCAAACACTTAGGCAATGACGGATGTGCTTGAAGACTTGTGGTCGCATTATTGTAATGCGACCAAAAGGTCGCATTATTGTAATGTGACCTAGTGCCACAGTTTATCAAATATAACATTGTTGTTATCCTACTTAAAAACTTTCGCAACCAAAGCCTCTATTGATTGAACATATTCGATTTCCATATAAAAAAAATATATGTAAAGTGCGAAAACATTTCAAAATATAAATTACAACATCACATGTACTATTTAGAAATGATTCTTAAAATACATTACAAATAAAGCAGTTCGATAAAATATATTACAAAGGAACATTTGAAGAAGTGGCCTAATCTCTCGAAACAGTAAAAGTATTATTATTACAATTTCTCCTAGTATGTCCACTCCTATGACAGTTGCTGCATCTTGGAGGAGAGTTGGGCGTTCGATAATCCATATCAGAAGGTATCCTTGATATTCGCGGATGGCCAGGAACTTCATTCCTCATCATTTCGTCCACAGGTGCAAGCGTAAAAGTAGAAGGCCTCCAATATTGTTCATCTGCCATAGGGAAAAACTGACCCTCATATGTCAACTCGTAATTCCGGCTGGTATAGAACTCCAAAACAAATTTAATAGGGTTCTAACCTCTATAACGACATGCTGCAAACCCATGCGAACAAGGTATACCATATCTGCTTCACTTTTGGCAGCTGCATGATCTCTCCATCAAATTGACATTGTAAACATTTGGACTTCTACCCCCTTGTTGGACAGACGATTTGATCCCATATATGCCAGCTTGTGCATTAAATTCAGTCACAACATGCCCTCTAGATTTGTCCTCAAAATAAGAATACAACTTCCACATTTCAGATGGAAATGGGTGTCTCAAATTAGATGCCTCATCTTTGTGTTCATTGAAATACTTAACTAACTTATGAAAAGTTGTTTCGACCAAAACTTTCAGCGGGAGAGATCTCGCTTTCTTCAGCACACTGTTCATGCATTCAGACAAACTAGTAGTCATTGAACTATATCTATGCCCTTCATCATACGACAAAGTCCATTTCTCTAAACCTATGTCCATCAAATATTTAAATGTATCTTTTTTTCGAATCCTAGTTTCATCCAAGTATGCTTGACATTTTGTCCTTTTACGCTCCAAACCCGCAGCATACATCAAATTTGTGTCCTTAAATTTAGCATGAAAATTTCCCTTAATGTGCCCGAGGCAATATCGATGGACAGCTAAAGGTTCTTGCCATTCAGTCATATGTCGTACAACATTAATTATACCTTTATATCTATCTGAAATCAGACATATATGTCTTTCCATAATGACATGTTGACGTAGTAGCTTTAAGAACCAGTTCCAACTCTCCAATGACTCGTCATCCACGATGGCAAATGCAAGAGGGAAGAGGTGACTGTTTGCATCCCAAGTTGACGCAACCAACAATTTGCCTCGATAAAGTCCCCTTAAATGAGTTCCATCAATAGATACCACTGGTCGACAATATTTGAAGCCAACAATTGAAGGTTTGAAAGCCTAGAAAAGGAAACCAAAAGCTTTCAAATCACCCACACTAGTCCAATGATGTCTCCATTTCACAATGGTCCCAGGATTATTAAAATCCTGCAAGGCAAGCATGTATTTTGGTAGTGCAATCCAAGTGGAGGGCCAATCACCGTATACAAGTTCCATAGCTACTTTCCGGGCTTCCCATGCTTTCTTATAAGAACAACCCGTCCTCCATAGTTTCTGAACTTCAGCAATAACATCGCTCACATGGCATTCAAGGTCATTTAAAACCAAATGTGTCACATTACGTGCTATAAACCGATGATCCATATTTCTATGCACATTATTCACAACTGTAATGACACGTGTGTGTTCCTTGTTCAAAACTGTTATCTGCCATTGTCCATGGGTCTTCTTATTTAACGGTAGGGAGAATGAGCGGGCTGCGGATCCGGCTGGGGAGAATGAGCAGGCTGCGGATCATCCTGCTGGGGGGGGGGTCTGGAATCCGTCGTCCGTGCCTAGCACAGACAATCCCGTTGAATGGCTGAACAGGCAGGTCATCAATGCGTCTGACAAGCTCCTCTTGCCCACCAGTAGGCCATGAATCCGTGCGTACACGATCATGATCGTCAGCAGCGGCACCCTGGTCGTCCAGAACCGGAATCACCATGGAATCATCCCCTATCAGCTCATCCGCACCAAACTCGGGGGGTAAACCATCCTCGGCATCCTGGTCAAAATGGTCAGCACTGGCATCCTGGTGCTGATGGTCCTGTGGAGGATGTGGTCGCGCTCGGGGCCTCTTGCTTCTTCGCCTCACCCCGGCATGTGCACGGCCGTCAATAGGCTCTCGGGGCCTCGCAGTCGGCTGACTCATCGCAATAGTCGGCTCCTCCAACTCGATTGGGCCAGGGTATCTATCGTGTGGCTGATGGGTCGCTGTCACTCCCCGAGTACACATATCCCGTATCTCTATAAACCCCCTCCGGAAAATCGCGTCGGCATCATGAATATGCCGCTCTACCACAACCATAGCACGTCGCACGATAACGGCTTGCAAAAAAACATTCAACATTTTGTTACATATTTCAACATGTTATAACTTATTAAATTATAAGAACTTACCAATACAACTGTACTAGATCCGGTAGGCTGATATCCCGATTGCGATGCATCGCGAGAAACGGGGTTCCCGACCCTAAGACGAGTGTGATCCCTATACCACTGCATGTACGCTCCATCAACCGAGATACCTAACTCAGTGGTCTGTATGTACTCTAGTCGATGCGCTCACATCTGGATATACGGCCCATGGTAGATCGCATAATCTCGTGTAGGATTGCTCCGCCTATCAATATCATGGAGGTCAATCCGTGTATCGCAGTCTACCGGTATAGGCTGCAGCATCCCAAACTGACGCATGACCCGGTCCGGAAAGTATAGCTCGACGACCTCCCAACTAATAAGCGCTGTGCGTGACCTCCAAATATGGGCTCCGTCCAAATAGTGGGGGGGGAGGACGCTCACCAAATCCGGCCGATATGGCTGCCAAATAAACTACAACACACACAATAGATATAAGATTTGCGTACATATACATGGAGTTACAAATAAAGTATGCATACATAAAAGTTGTATTCTCACATCATCGTCAGATAGGGCATCAAGTTGGGAACGATATGACACCAAAACATGCGTGAACGTGCGATAGAGGTGTAAACATACGTCCTACCGAGCTCCGTATGGTGCAAGCGGTGGTAGCTCGTTGCGGGGTCTACCCCGCTCCGGTCGCACAACGCGAATACGTTCCCAGGACCATAGCTACATCGCATTTACAAAAAGGTATTAGGAATATTACATATGTTATCAAGAATATTTAAAATAAAGAATGGACCAAATTCAAACTTACCTGAAGTAAGACCATTGGGCCACAAATCTCCTGGGCGGGCCCAATAGCAGCCTGGCACAAACATCTGTAAAGGTATGCTAAGACTGCACTACTCCAACTCAAGGTGCCACAGGCATCCAAATCCTCTATAATAGGCAGATATCTTAAGTGCAATAAATTCCCAGACTTATCAAAAAATAATAACCCCCGATCAACAAGAATATAAGACAACAAGCACGCTACTATATGACGTCATTAGTAGCGTCATTTGCCAGAGGAATCTGCAAGTGCTCCTCAATAGGAGCCTTCCTAATCCTATTCCCCCGAATGTGCTCTGCTCGTGGTCTAATACCTAGTATCTATCACAAAGATCAATCCAATCGGATTTTGAATAGTGAAAAGGTGCTCCTACGACTGGATCCCCATCTACTCTAAGGCCCCATAAAAGTGCTACATCCTCCAATGTAATAGCAGCCTCTCCTACTGGTAAATGGAATGTATGAATCTCCTGCCGCCATCGCTCTACTAATGCAGTAATAAGGGCATGATCTACCTGTATATGTCCAGATCGTCTAACTCCCCCAAATCCAGCAATATCCACTAAATCCATGACTCTGCCTGAAAGTGGAGTGTGCTCCCAAAATGCAGAATCGCATCGTCTAAACACCAGTGGAGTCTCACAGGCACGCTGATCGCCAGACCATACCAATGAAGAACGGTGACTAAGTTGGAGAGATAATAAACCACTTACAAGAGGGTTGGGGTGGATATCCACGTGCATGTGATCCATCCTACCTATTTAGAGTAAATTGAAACAATTAACGTAATACATTGACTATGTATACAAGCTACCCAATGGGCAAACATTCGAACATTTCCATACTACTCAAATTATCCCAAAACTTCAAGGAACAGAGTTAAATGAGTATGCATTTGATTTCTATCAAAATCACTAGCAAACTATAGCATTAGATATATATTAGATAATTCTATTTTACAACACTCAAGATATTAGCAATTTGACTAGCTTTTTATTCAAGAAGATGAATTCAACTTTTTCATGATTTAATCCAAACTACCAGAAAGAGATGCAATTCATCATCTTCTTCAGAAGCACCATATGCAAAGAACAGGTATTTGAATGACAGCCAAATTAGTTCACAATGAGAGTGAGGCATTCAATGGGATACCAGAGCTCTTCTTACTTTTTCATTTTTTGGGTAAACAGCAGAATAATATTGCTGAATAAAAATTATAGTTTTCCAATCCCGGGATGCCTAGTCCTTCCAGCAGCAGACACAATAAGTCCATAATACAAATTGTTATATCATCATAAACTAAAACAAACCCACCCCCTCTTGTTATATCAGCATAAATTGGTTTCTTTGGGCCCCATACAGTTCTAGTGAAATCTCAAGTTAAGAGATTTTTTATAAGTGCAAACTGCTTTACCAAAGGTGAAACTCACTCCAACTTTATCGGTTGACCCCAAAATTCATCTTAAGATAAATATGGTGTTATTATAAACTCACTCCAAATGATTGTAACTTCACATACTAGTGACAGGAATTGAAACGGCAAGACATATGGAGCAAGCATGTTGCCCCACCAGATGATCAAGTAGAATTATTCAAAAGAAATCCCTTAATCAGAATTTTCAGTTACTTACGAATGAAACATGTTATTACAACTCATACCATGTATCTGGCTTTATACTTTCTATTAGTAAACATTGTTCCACATCACAAGCATAAATTTGCGTCAACTTATCAACATAACCATAGTTCCCAAAGTCAAAACCAAGGTTGAGTTAGAAATTTAACATCAGAATAGTGTATAAACATCAAATTACAGAGCATAAAGATTTGTCTTCAAAGCCCCACTTCGCTAACTCCCTTCACAGAATTTGTAAAGCTAGAAAAAAATAACTATCATGTCCCCACAAAGAAACATCCAGAAAATAGCTGTTTTGCATATGCATTCATCATTTATAATCCTCATGTATAGTATGAGCAAGGGAATTTTTAAAGGTATTTTCTAAGGTAACCATGCCGAGCAAGGATGTCATTGAAGTAAGAGAATCAGATTACTGAATCAAATGGAGAAATAAAACATCAGAAATCAAATGGAGAAAGAACAAATAAATATACCAAAATGGGACAAAATGCAATGCCCGTCGCTAAAGAGGAAGCCCACTGCCGGAATAAGGTCACCGGTCGCTGGTGCAAATGGAGATGGCAGGTCGCGGAATAACACAGGGAAGAAAGCCGAGGAACAAGACGCAGAAATAAAAATCGCGTTGAGGTAGGGGGAGAAGTAATGCGACCTACAGGTCGCATTATGCTAATGCGATCTAACTGAGGTCGCATTTATATAATGCGACCTCACTCAGCTTTATATCAATGCTCGCATGGAGTAAGGGCGAATGTGGTCGCATTTCCATAATGCGACCTTATTTAATAATGTCGCATTATGAAAATGCGACTTCACTACATACGAAATTCTCCGTTTAGCTGTCCCACTGTCGTAAAATCCCCCCAAAACGATCCCATTTAACGGAAATTCCGCTAGTTGAAGCTATTAATAGTGCACCAAGTGCTCTTGCTCTTTTGTTTTTTGGTTCAGTACATCATTTAATCATTTACTATTATTTAGTCTTGAATTCTAACCTAGTCCTAATCCCTGTATGATTTAGAATCATACACCTATCACTTGGTGTCTAATGGTTTTGAAAATGTATACAGTATAGCACATGGTCAATTGAATTTTAATATATTTACAAGTATATCTAATTCTTTCAAAACCATTAATGTGGAGATCTCCATACAAGACTCAAAATTGTAAAATTCTCCCCAAACAGGTAGCAAATAACTAGAATCATGTCAATTCCTAGTGCACTGGTTTAAATTACCAGTTTAGAAGACACATTTGTCTATTGACGTCCTTCATGAAGTACATATAAGAGCCCTACGATAAATCACTAGTACCATCTGATCTAAATTCAATGGCTCCCAAATTTGACAACCAGCATTGCAGGGTCAGGGACAGAGCCAAGAACGAAAGAAAGAGTGATCCTCGAGCTTGAAGTCCCCACCTTAAAATTTGCTTAATCTAGCTAACAATACCATGACTAGCATCACAGCTTAGCAAGCCTTGCCGCCAATCCATAATCACCAAAGTAGCCACGCTATGAGATAGAGCCGCGGCCACAACAAAGACATGGAAGATTTGATGGCTATGCCCTATGATGTCAAACGTACCAGGTTTCCATCTCTCTGGAATCCTAATCACATAGAATGTAGCTCCGGCAGCATATAGAAGGCCCATAACTATCTCATATCCAAGAGCAACGAGTATCTGTGGATTATTGTAGTAAAGAATGACGGCATGCGCTGCCGGAATCACTCCTGAGAAACCCATTGCGAGGAAGAGGGTTGCCCTGAAGGACCGGAAACGACTGCTTGACAGAGCAGGTGCAAGAAGGGTGGTTATGGCAAGGATTCCAACTAAAGTAATTGAGGTAAGGTAAAACATGCGTGAAAAAGGGTGACAGGAGAAAGCATAATATATAGGAGCGAAGAAGGAGCAGACTATCATAAAAGAAATTCCAGCATAATCAAGGCGCCAGAAGAAGTAGTTAAAACGTCTGGAATGGCACGCAAGTAGATGGGAAAGTGAGCTGCACATCAGGCAGCACATAGCCCCTCCTAGAAAAACAAACCAAGGCCATTTGGGAATGGCATCAGAATCTCCACTAGCATGTAAGATGAATGGCTTGGGGATGTGCCTTAGATATGAATCCTGAAAATTGAATATCAAAACAATTATTGATGTTATCTTGGAGTTAAGTTTATAAATTGCAGAATACCAATAATAAAAGAAAGCATTAAAATGTCTCTTTCCATGCCATTCCTCAGTCCTAATAGTTGAAAGATCCAAGAACCATCCTGATTTAGGATCAGGCTACTTGAATGATCCAATGTAGTTTTGACCTGTGCTCACATACAACCAACAAAATTCACAAGTAAAGAAAGATTAAGCATTCTTGATTTGAATTATTAACTGGCATCTCAGGCATAAAATTTATAGTCTTTAAACAATTCTTTTTTTTACTCCAGCAATGTACTGCAGTCTTCTACTGCAAGATTAACCCTGTCAGTAAACGCAAACAAAATAGAACTCTCATATAATGAACTTTATCTTTACAGCTTGAAACTTTCTGACCGAACAACATAGAAGCTAACTTCCTTGTCCGACAGTTGATTGTAGGGTAGCTGGAAGTATTGTCATTAACTATTCCCCTGTATCAACCAGAGCAAAACCGAATATTCGTCTAGAAGGCTGATTATTCTATATTCTTTTCCTTTTTACACAACGAAAGTTTTCTTTGTTGCCTATAGTGTAATGTATACATGATAATCATTTCTTCAAGCCTGCGTTGTACAATATCTGAGTTCGAACTTTGAAGGTGGCTACAAGATTTGTTAATGCAAAGCAAATCAAAAAGGACAGGGTAACATCTGTAAGCATAGCCTGCATAGGCAATCGACGTCTCTAGGTATATGAATGAACTAGAACTAATTTTTGAATTTCTTCATAGTGTACTCGACTACGCTGCACGATGGTGATCACAAGAGCAAACACTTTATGGGGTATTATAAACCAATAGCTTTCTCCTTCTCTATTTTTATTTTTAACATGGATGTCGGACCTTCAACCCGACTAATCCTATGAACCTAGAGAACCACCGTGTAAATCCCTCAATGTATCTGCAGTAGGAATCAAACCGAGGCCACACCTCACTTGAGGCGTTAGCCTTTGCCAGCGCCCCCAGTCCCAAGCCCCGCGGACCTTTCTCCTTTTTGATACTCTAATCTGGAGGTATCAACAGAAAGGACAAGAGTAAAGTAAATGGCTTTTGCTACAGAAAGGAATCTTTTCTTTTCGTAGCTGATGTACACGTACTACTGTTGTAGGGCTAGAACAAGCGGATGAAAAAAAACAAAAAAAAAAAAAGAAGAGGAATAGAGAGAGAAACCACAGAGATGGAACCAAAACGGAGATGAAATCACTGTTTCTAGTCACCATCGTTGAAAACTCGGATCAGCTAAGATGCTGTCACCAGCATGTTCAAAGCAAATGGAAATTCGTTCAAACTCGTCAGGCTCAAATTTTTCCACATAGCAGCCAACAGCTGCAATTTGCGCCATCCACGGTATCCACCTGGTTGAAAACCAGCTAACTCCATCTCCCTCATCCTCCGAGACACTAGCTATCTCCCACTCCGAAAAAAAAAAAAAAAAACTCAAGCTATAAGCTATAAGCTATTTGGCAAGAGGAGATTTGTCTATATTTTCACTTTTATGGTACGTTGTGTTGATACGTTTCTTGAAGTAATTAAGAAATTCTCAACTCGCTTACACGTTACAAAAATTTGCATTAGCAAGAAATCATCAAACTCACAGCTGCCCAAGAGGAAAATCTGAGTCTTAAATGAAAATAAAAGAATAATCTGCTAGAAATCAAGAAGTACGATCACAAGATCGCAATTGCTAGGCCTTTGCCCGGGCGGCTCCATTTTCCTATGTCCTCATACTGTTGGGACCCGCATTCACCACTATACCATACTGTGTGGACCCAGGGCCTAATCGCTAGTCCTATCATTTTGTACTGTCCTATCACCTTAGCAAAAAAAAAAAAAAGGAAAAACTATACTGTCCTATCATTTTATGCTATCAGAAAGTGACAAGATATTCCAAGAAAACTGACAGAAAAAATGATCCTGTAACTTACTAGGACAAATGCATCTGAGCCGTTCGTTTTCTGGGTGAAGGTGGTGATCGATGGACTTTCAGCTGCCCTTCTTCTGCAAAAAATTCATGCATTACTACTACACGGCACAATTAATTTTCTATATATAAAGAGAAAAAAAACAAAAGACTGAGCACCACATGTTGTACGAATGGGAAATGACAGCAGCGTCCTCACCGGAAGAAAGTCGCCACCAAATTCTCCACCGTGGCCTTCTCCGTCAAACTCATCGCCGTCAACACCAGAAACACAAAAAACCCCACCAAATGTCTGAAAATGAGAATTCAAAAGTTCCGAATTAATGCAAAAACATCAATTATCCACTAAAAACTAATTTATCTGAGCAAGCAAGCTAAGAACAAGAAGTAGGAAAAAAAAATCTCGCTAAAAAAATGGAAAAAAATTACGTCCAAATGTTGAGAGTCTCATTGTGTATTGAGAAGACACTAAAAGCAACGTCTTTCAACGGCCATTCGCAGCGGTAATAATCTCTGATGAACTCATTGTCTTTCATGTAATCAGGCAAAGCATCAAACTTTACCAATTTTTTCTCGAATTTTTGTTTTTTCATTTTCATTTGCCCGTTGATGCTGTCCGAGTCAACTCGGTGGCCGATTCCGCTTTTAAAGCAATTCGACGTCTTTCTCAGCTTCATCTCTGAATAAAATATCTCTCCCTCTCGCAGTTCGCCGTTTTCCGGCGATTTGGCCGCCGGAAATTTCAGTTACCGCCCTTTCTTCTGCTCTGCTCTGTCTCTCTCTCTCGTCCTCCCTCCGTGAGTCTATATACGGCAATGCGAAAGTCGGAGAAGTACGCAGAATTTATAGGCAGCAAATGACGCGTTACCGTTGCTTGTTTTATAATTTTTTTTAATACTCCTTCCTTTTTATATCTGTATTTCACTGTTGGTGGCTATCGTATCTTCTACATTTGTACGCTTCCTATCGTTGACCAGTGAACCAGCAAATAATATAGTATTTAACTTTTTTTTTTCAAAATATATATTAATTTAAAATTTTTATTTATAGAATATTTATTAATAATTTTATTATTTACTTCATCGAAATTTCTAAATTTTTATAAAAATTTAAAATTCTATTTACTATTAACCTGTTCCATTAATCATAATATAAGTAATATGAGAAATTATCTATAATTAAATATTTTAATTATTTTTAAATAAAAATAGAATATTTATATAAAGATGAAAGAAGTAATAGTCCATTCATACCAACTAAATTGATCCGCTTACCATTTTGAATTATCCTAAAAAATTGACATTTTTCTTAAAAGAAATTTTTTTATTATATAATTTATTATAAAATAATTAATATATTTCATATATATTATTTTTATATATTTAAATTTGATATAAAATATTATAAGGTATTTCGTATTTTTATTATATTATTTTATATGTATTCTATTATTATTATATTTTTATTTTTATTTTTATTTTTATATAAAATCTCGTGTAAAGTAGATAGTACTATTTTTCCTTCCTTGGTCTTGGATTCAAAGAAACAATAGAAATAAGTCAAGTTATTAAAAAATAATTTTTAAAAAAATGTAAAAAAGTAAGTTTCTAAAGTTCGAGTTAATCAAGAAGAAAGGGGCTTTTCCACGAGGGAGCTCTTCTTGCCGTGAAGCTCAAGAAATTTTGATGCTTTCTATAATTTTTACATTTTTTCGAATAAAAAATACATCTACTCGATTATATTAATGTAAAATTCGAGTAAACTTAAATTGAATTGTATTATATAAAATACCAAGCTCTAATTAATTTCCCTCCTAAACAACCAAAAAGAGCATTTGGTTGATGGTGCTTTGGTGGCGGTTCAAAGTTAAAATTAAAAGGATCCTCCTTTTTTGGTGCATTCTCATTATCTATTTGTAATTGTTTTATGTAAAGATGAAGATAGGGATAGCTGTGATTTATAATGGTCGATTCAACCAAATTGAGTAAGAAGAAATTATTAACAACAATTTATGATTGAAATCGTCAATTGAAATTGGATAACTCGCCTAATTGAGATTGTAGATTTTTCTAACAAAAAAAAAATTAAATTAAATGCTCTTTTTTCATATAAATCTTTTTCAATTCACTTTCAACTCTTAATATTTTCTAAAAAATCTCTTAATTATTAATTAATTATATTATTTTTTCTCATTTTTTAATAAAAATTTTAACAGATTTATTCAATCTCACTCATTATAAATAATTAATTATCATTTTAAATATTTTATCATTATTACTTAATTTCTTTTTACATTTGTTGAAAAAATAAAAAATAAAATAAAAAAAGAATCGGAAGTGGGCTTATCAATCATAACTAGAGTTAACAGCTGTCGGTTAACCAAAGCGAGGTTGAGAATTGTGACTGAGATTCGCCGTTTGAGCCAACCGGAATCACCCCATGATGATAGGTAGTGATGAAGTGGACAAGTTATTGTGCAATTATAAGGCTGAAATGAGTGACATATTGTTACGGGTAACCAATACTTAAAAAGCTAAAAAAAACATACCCTTTTTGTATTTTATCAACGGTCATCACATACTTTCGGGAAGCTCCTGTCACCTGCTTCTCATTTGGTTCACGGGCCAATTCTTAAGTGTTATTTTAAGAAATTATATTGTATAATTTATATATTTTTTATTTTATTAAAATTAATTATTAATTTTATATAAAAATAAAAAATAATATAAATAAAAAATATATAAATTTTATTATATTTTATGTTAAATTTAAATATATAAAATATATTAATTATTATATAATAAATTTTTAAAAAATTTTTAAAATAATTTAAAATAATAAATAAATTAAATAGTTTTAAAATATTTATAAAATATAATTTTTTAAAATATTCAATTAACGTAAACTAAATCACGTTAAAATTTCCATACTTTTATGGGTCCTCTTAAGATATACTGGATTCGTTCATACTACACAGCCCCACACTTAGACCCTACCCATTATATATCCAAAGATTAAAAACAAATTTTCATTAATAAATAGTGAGAAAAACGTCCAAAATTATAACTAATGTATTACACACACAGTTTTCACTCTGTATTAAATAATAATTCAATTGACTTTGCGTTTTTCAGTTATCAAAATAATTAGACCTGAAAGTACTTCAATGCCAAGTTATTGTTATTATTATTATTATTATAATAATAATAATAATAATAATAATAATAATAATAATAATAATAATAATAATAATAATAATTATTATTATTATTATTATTATTATTATTATTGACACCTACAAAAGTTATTAAAATAATATTTAAGTCTCCATTCCACAAACTCGCACAGTAATCAGTCTTAAAAAAAATCGTATCTTAATTTTTTTTAGAATTAGTGACAAAATTAGAGAGGAGTGAAGGTGGTGTTTGTCTCTAATTTTTTTTTAAAATTATATATTTCTCTTTAAAAATTAAAAAAATTATAAGATTTTACTTTTTATTAAAAAATTATGATATTATTTTTAATATGTCTTTTTTATGTAGATTGTCCTCACAATTCCAATCCCTAATCCTGTTTCGGTGGAGAGAATTAAGTGCACGTGATAAATTGAAAATGGTTTCAGTTTTGTATTAATTTGGGAAAATTAAAATAGTCTGTCCAATGCTAATTAAGGAATCTGCCTCGATCTTTGCAGTAAAGGTTGACCACATCTTCCGTTAGAAGCAAACGTTAATCGTTACGAAGCCGATTAGGGTTACTCTATTAAATGGATTAAGTTTTCATGCACAATCAACCTGTTATATGTAACTAATTTTGCATAAGTATATTTAGATGTGTTCCATGACAATGTTTTACTGAAAGACAATTATTAAATTCTTAGTCAAAATAAATATTTATGATTTAAATTAATTCCTTTATTAAGTAAGGATATACCAAAGACTACGCTAGGAGAGATGAGAGGCGGTGTTCGCTTCCTCAAAATTTTTTAAAAATTATATATTTGACTTAATAAACTTAATTTTTTAAAAGTTTCTTTAAAATTTTTACCTTTCACTTTCTTAAAATTTTTTAAAATTATAATATTATTATGTTATATATCTTTTTAAATAGTTTGCTTTCTAATTCCAAGCACTACAAGAAATATGAATAAATACAACAGTCAAAAAATCATCATGAAAAATGACTAAATATGACCATTTCTGAACTGCCATATTTTCCTGAATATATGCGATAGTTTTATACCAATTGTCGTATTTATATAACAAATATAACGATTTTAAAACTGTCGTATTTTGTTTACAAAAAATATGATGGTTTGATGCAATAACTGCATTTTTTATTACGACTATACTGTAACATCGTTTATATTTTAACTTAATACACTGGTTTCATGACTGTTGTATTTGGTGTAATATACAATAAAATCATTCAATAAAATGACTAAATACGACACTTATGTAACCGTTGTATTTTGTTGAATAAATGCAATAGTTTAATTCTAACTGTCATATTTATCTAATAAATACGATGGCTTTTATGTAATCGTCGCATTTGTTGATAAAAATATGACGGTTTTATGACTGTCGTATTTGTTATCATATACAACAAAATCATTAAATAACAATTCAAATTATATTTAATTACCTTCAAATTTGATCATAATACTTTTTTTAGTGATTTTAACAAATATAACAGTTAGATCATGAATTTGATATGTTTATGTATATACATGTGTTAGGTTTTGGAGCTCTTGTATAGAAATTACGCTAGATTATGTGGCAAAATATTTTTTATTACTTTTAAATTTGATCATAATATATTTTTTATTAAGTTTAATAAATCTAACAGTTGAATTATTAAATTGACATGATTTTGTTTATAAATGTACTAAGGTTTCTGACTATTGTATGGAGATTACATTAGAAAATGTAGTCAAATATATCAAATTACCTTAAAATTTGGGCACCAAACTTATTTTAACTCGATGAACATATCTAACAGTTAGATTATTGATTTGTCAAGCTGTATACATTTTAGGTTGTCATATATCTGTCTTAAAGATCGTGGATTTCATTTAATTTATCTTAAAATATGCTATATATAAGTTTATAAATGTCATAATATATCCTTCATTGATTAGTGACTCTTAATTATGTAACAAAAAATATATAATTTATTAATTATATACTTATGTATATCATATACGTGTATAAATATAAGTACACAATAAAATGTATATTAATTATTACATTAATAACATACATATATTGTATATGTAATTATTTGTTGTAAACGTGAAGAGATATATATGTATATATAAATAAATAAAAATATGAGAAAAATTATATTCAAGAATTGAAACAAATATGATGCTTAATTGGATCAAATAGTTTTTTACAATCGTATTTATGTTATAAATCAAGGACCGTGGCTATTAAAATTTCGGAAGCTTTTCGTGTATCTTCTTCTCCTTCTCTTTCGTCTTCATCTTCATCTTTGACCTGAAGGTCTTCCACGTTGCTTGGTTTTCACCACTGTCTTTTGAGCATACGTGGATTTAGCTCCGAATTCGACAAGAAGCTTTGCTCAGTAAGGTAACAAATAAATCCTTGATTCTATTTTCTTCGATTGATTGGCTGTTTAATTTTGAGGATCATACATTTTTTAAAATCTAAAATTTGATTTTTATGCACATTTGAGTTTTGGGTTTCAAAGGCAATAAAAATATTTTGAGGATTTTGCTCATTGATTAATGGTTTGGTGTTATTGATTGCTTCTGTTTTTAGTATAGTCTTTTCTTTTGTGGATTTCTTGCTTCTGATTAATAGTTTGGGGATGTTTTGGAATCCTTTTCATACCCCATTTAATCTAATTTTGGCCATTTGTTTTCTGTTCTGCCTTTTTTTTCTTGGGCTTTTATGTTTTAATTTTTTGTTTTGGGGGTTATGAATTTCTTCCTATTTTGAAGTCACCGAGACAATGAGAAAGCAATGCTTTTCTGTCATTGTGATTCAAATGCTCTAAGGTATTGTGGCTAATAGCAGTTTTGGCAATATCCAGATAAATTAGAGAGTTTTGTGGCTCCTAAAAACCTACGTTCACAAATTAAATCTTTATATCACAAGTTGTAGTTGTACCATGAATGTTCTCATCTTCTTAGAAGTGGACTGGTTTCTTGGTGCATTTCCTTTTCAAGTTGGTGCTTCCATTAACGATCTTGCTTCTCTTAATGAGCTTGTGGTAATGATGGAAATAGCTAATAGTCCTCAGAATAGTTATCTTTAGAAAAGAAATAGAAAATCATTTTATGCTACAGATGCCAAACCCTATTAATTGTAGAATAACAGGAAATGAGAACCTAGAAAAGGAATAGATAAACTAGAAGTAAAGCTTGAGTGGGGAAAAAAGTATTAGCTTTCTATAAAATTATGTATTTAATGTAAGGGTGACCCTGGTTGTAAAACTGGCAGTTAAAATGGCCAACTTCAACTTTAACCCTTAACCCTAGTTTTGACGGTTGAACCAAATCAATACTTGGTGGTTAAGGTTATTGTTGGTTTGCCAGTTTTCTAATTTTGTTTTTTATTTCTTTAAATTTTTAAGAAGTTTTTAGAATGTAAAATGTATAAAAATGAATAAAAATAGTTTAAAAATATAAGATATAAAATAAAAAATTTGAACTTAATTTTAGTTTTTTAAAATTATGCTGCCTACATTCCTTTTAAGGTGTAGAGAAATTAAAACTTTCATAATTCTCTTACTTTTTAAATCTTTTCTTACCTTAACCTTAAGGTCATCATTCTCGATTGGTTGTACTTGTGATTCCTTCAATGTCTATGTCTTAAAATTTTGTTAGTGCTTGGCCGCATTATTTTTTGTTCACGATCTTCGACTCTAATCCAATCATCTAAGCATAATTGAATTCCAATAACCTTCGGTACTATTGTTGAGCGACTTTCATTTAAAATGTTTTCTCTAGCACTGAAAGCTTGTTCTAGCGCCACTGTTGAAATGAGAACAATAAGAATCTCTTTTGTCATTAGTGTTACAATAGGGAATTTATTCCTAGTTTCAACCCACCACTTCAAGATATCAAATATTTCACTTGTTTCCTTCCGTTCCAAATCACAAGTTAGAAATAATTCAAGTTTCGCTATAAAACTTGAATATCTTCTCGGTCTTTTTGGCCTTTCTAGCATAAGAAGCCTTACTTTGCTAATTCTTGAAATTTCGGATGTCAAAATTTTAATATTTTGAGTTGTTTGAATAGTGAAATCATATTTTTTAGAATATTGATGATATAACTCAAAAAGAATATTAACTAGTATTTTAATAATATAAAAATTTTAATATTATAAATATTCTTTAATAAAATTTTTAATATTTTAATATTTTTATTATAGAATGTAATATTTTAATATTTTAATTATTTTATTAAAAAAATTAGAATACTTTTATTCAAAATTCAAAATTTATTAATTTTATTTTATTAAAAAATTAAAATAAGTGGATTTAAAAAAAATACTAAATTTACGTTCAAAAAATGATTGTTTCACTTTTAAAGGTGCCTATCTTTATAAATGCCATAGGTTTTTGATATTTTTGTAAATATTTTGTAAGATTACGTGTCAAAGTATATCCAATTACCTTCATATATATATATATATATATATATATATATATATATAATATGTGTGTGTGTAAATTATTTAATAAAAAAGATAATATGATTGACAGTATATAAAATTTTAAAATTATATAAATATATAAAATATTTTGTTATATTGAATAATATGGTTTTATATTGGATTTAATATAATTATTATATTTTGTTATATGTATAAATTATTTAATAAAATAGATAATATAATTGATAGTATATAAAATTTTAAAATTATATAAATATATAAAATATTTTTTTATATTGAATAATATGATTTTATATTGAATTTAATATGATTATTGTATTTTGTTATAATACTCTTATTTAAAAAAAAGTACACAAAGATTGTTCAGAATAGTTTAAATAATAAAAAAAAAGGATAGCATCAATAATTGTCGTAGCTCAGCGGCTAAACACAACCATAAATGTATTTCAACAAATGAACCACACAATTAATGATTCTTTAGATATTTTTATATTTTTATGTGGTGGCCCGTTTCATTAATGATGTTTCATTAATGATTTCTTATAGTGAAAATATATTCACAAATATTCCATTGCATTGTTGAGGAAATAAATGTATTTTAACAAGTGAACCACACAATTAATGATTCTTTAGATATTTTTATATTTTTATGTGTTGGCCCGTTTCATTAATGATGTTTCATTAATGATTTCTTATAGTGAAAATATATTCACAAATATTCTATTGTTGAGGAAATAATTGTATTCACAAATATTCCATTGTTGAGGAAATAAATGTATTTCAACAAGTGAACCACACAATTAATGATTCTTTAGATATTTTTATATTTTTATGTGGTGGCCCGTTTCATTAATGATTTCTTATAGTGAAAATATATTCACAAATATTCTATTGTTGAAGAAATAAATGTATTTCAACAACAGGTGATTGGCTACAAAGTAAAACAAATGGAGAGTGAACCACTCAATTAATGATTCTTTAGATATTTTTATGTGGTGGCCCGTTTCATTAATGATTTCTTAGATATTTTATACATGGAGCCCACAACAATTAATGAAGTTCTTACACGTTTCATTAATGATTTCTTATAGTGAAAATATATTCACAAATATTCCATTGTCGAGGAAATAAATGTCTTTCAACAACAGGTGATTGGCTACAAAGTAAAACAAATGGAGAGTGACCCACTCCATTAATGATTCTTTAGATATTTTTATGTGGTGGCCTGTTTCATTAATGATTTCTTAGATATTTTATACATAGAGCCCACAACATTTAATGAAGTTTTTACATATATAGGGCTCATAATATTTAATGAAGTTTAGATATTTTAAATTCATCAGATTAATTTTATTATTAATTTTGTATTGTGGACACATCTATTTAATATTAGATATTTTAACCTTTTCTATAATTTTCTTATATCTTCCAAAAGTTTCCAAAAGATTCTATAAGCTTCCACCATGTTTTATAAGTTTCTATTATCTTCCATAAAATTCTATAAACTTCTACTTATTTTTATTAATTTCTATAAACTTCTAATAGCTTCTAGAGGTTTCTACTTATTTTCATAATTTCTATAAGTCTTCTACTCAATTCTATTAATTTCTATAAAGTTCTAAAATCTTCTATAAGATTCCTACGTAAACTTTTACATAAGCTTTTTAGAACAACTACAAATAGAAGGAAGGAGGGAGGACCAAAACAAGAGAGAAGAAGGGGGAAATCGGGAGAAAGAGAGAGGGAGGCCGAGAAGAAAAGGAAAGAGAGAAGAAGAAGAAGGAAATTGGGAGAAAAAAGAGGAAACTAAGAGGAAGAAAGGTAAAGGAAGGAAAAAGGAAGGAAAGAACGAGGAGAGAGAGAGATGAAAAGTAGTGACGTTGAGGATTGATTTTGTTCAATCATTTAGGCGAGTCTGATTTAGGGTTTATATAGAAGACGAGGTGGGTCCCTTTGTTTTGCAAATATCATTTTGGACTAATGATTTTCTGTAAAATTTGTATATCCATATCTCATAAATTATTTTATGAAACATGGATTTTATGAGTCCATCAACATGAATATTGTGAGATATGTAATTCTCTGTGTGAGAAAAGTAAGCTCGGTGTGAGCAAAGTAATCTTTATGTTAGGTTTACGACCTTTGTACAAAAAGCCATCAACAACCAAATAGTAGGATATAGTTAACCTATCAACAACTGAACGGTGGGGGATATGGTTGAGTACTACGTTACGAACTCTGATTTTGAAAATTGGTAATTCTTTTATGGGACCATTAATATGTATGTGTGAAAAGTATTTGTTGTGTATCGATTATGAGATCTCATCTATTATTTACAAGTTATCTTGTTAGAAAAATATTATGAAATAGTTTTACTTGATTTAATAGAAAATCATGGATACACACGGGACTTATTGAATATTTTGCATTCACGCGTTCCTTTACGTGCTTTTATTTTAGGTTTCTTTGTACAATGTAGCAATCAGAAGTGACACAACGGAAACGTGATGGAGTAGAAACAGATAATATGATATATTGTACAACATGTTTTAAGTTTGAAATATTGTATGAAGAGTCATAGTCTATGTATTTCTTATGGATTTTTCATATGAATGCATTCGAGTTATGTATATTTAAGTTAAGACTTGTTATAAAAACCCTTCATATGGGAGCTTAGACGAGGTGACATCCCACGAAGACAAGACCAACTATGATTGAAAATATAGTCCGCACAAAATAATTAAATAGTCATTTCAAGTATTTATTGCTTTCAAAATATGTTCTACATTTGAAACTAACATATAGTTGTTTAAAGGAGTCAAGTCCACTGTTTTTGGCACAAACACGTTAATCAACTCCTAATCTTGACAATAGCAAACATCGAAATAAAAAGGCAAAAAAAAAAAAAAAAAACCGAAGGAAAGTTAAAAGAGAATTAATGAATCGGTGAATTGTTATAAAAGTTGAGGAAGAAGGTACTTTATCATGGTAACAAACAGAAAAAAAAGATAAACAGAAAAAAAAGATAAAGGTAGATGAATTTTTTAAATTTCTTTTTTAAATAAAGAACAATCATGGGGAATTTTCTTCACATCAGGTTTCTGGATAGAAACCCAACTGAGGACGTTTCATCAAACTTGTGAAAAAGGAGGAAAGAGGGGAATTTGTTTTTTTCTTTTTTTTTTTTTGAGCCTGTTAATCTTAAATCAACCAAAGAAGATTATTGTTATTTTTTTAAGAGTAATTTTTAAATTGTTTTTTGAAAATATATAAATTTCTCAATTAAATCTCTCAAAAATTACTTTACTTAATGTAGTTATTAGAAATATAAAAAAATATCTCGAAGTAGTCATTTGAGCTACCCGACGGACTACTTTGAGATACTTTTCATATTTCTAGGGATTAAGTATAGCAAAGTAATTTTTGAGAGATGTGATTGAGATAATTATATATATTTTTAGAATCAAGTTGAAAATTATTATTATTATTATTTTAAGAAAAAAGTCAACCAAATTGATAAGGTTATGATGTTATGGTTTGTAAGCTAGGAATCACTGCAAGGCAGATGGTAGATGCATTTTATAACAAAACCATTCCCCTGAAGCATGGCTTTCTAGGAACAGACCAAACAGATTATGCCGTGGAATCAAGCTCAATGTCAAAGTACAAATTAAAAAGGATTTTTGCATCACGCCAAGGAAGTAGTAATGCTTTTACACTGGAAGACTATTAATTAAAAAAAAAAAAAAACAGAAACGAACGTCTATATTAAAAAAGGGAGAAAAGGGAGAGAAAAAAAAAAGGGAACCTCACCCCTGAGATCCAAGAACCAAAATATCCATGAATGTCTACAAATACATGAAATTATAGAAACGTTGCCGAAAAAAGGTTATATCACCCTCTAATAAAAATTGTGTTTCATCCTTCATGGTCTCAGTCAAAGTTATATATACCATGCTCAGATCTAAAACTGAGACACTCCAGACAGGCGCCTTGATGGGTGGTCCTCTCACATGACATGACCCTTTTTTTTAACTATTGAAAAACATTTGATTTTGTCGTAAAGATTGTGCATTGAAGCTAATGTAAGCAAACAAAGTAGACTGCAAATCTTCAATTCTACTCCAAAAGAAAACAAGTACACTTGGTACAATTTTTTGGCACAAACAGGAGAAATTTTTGGATAAATTGTAGATTTATAAATTACGAGAAGTTATATTGTATAATTTTTATTATATAAAATATAATTTTTTAATACATGTTATTCATGTGAACTAGATTCATACTAGAATTTTTGCATAAATAATAGCGTCTTCCAAGTTTAGCTTCATTATTTTGTAGGTATCCCTACTTCATTTCTTGCCCTACTCATTTTTTTTTTTCTCTTTTCTCTTCTTTCCTGTACATTTTGATTTGGAGAGAATGGGAAAATATTTTATTCATGTCCATTCAGATTTTCACAAATCAGCAAAGGAAAAATGTAAAACATGAGAAATATGTTGCCTACTAAAACACAAGCACAGGGAAATTCAACACATAACCTGGCACCTTTCTACGTCGCATGGTAGAAAGCAGCTCTTCCATACATAATACATTCATGTCAGCCGACTTTAGTTACTAAGAATTCCCAACAGAAGATTTCCCTCTAACCCACAGATGGAACGGTGTTTATGTATTTTTACACAAAATTTTGAAATTTAAAACAAAAAATATTGAACAAGACTTGCAATACCTCATCGAGTTCTTATGAGTAAAGCCAATCACAGCTTCCAAGTCCTCCCAAAATTTTCAAACCACTCAGAATACTCAGCCATACCAAATTAGACTGCAAGTGGGAAGAGTTTTTTTCTCAATTTAAACTAAAATTTTAATTTAAAATAATATTAAACTAAATAATTTTTGTTTTGTCGAGAGCTATTATATACTCATAACATATCATATTTTTTCTTTCTCGTTAATAATGAAATTCTATATTCTATATTTTATTAAATTTTAACAAATTTATCTCAATTTAATCTTTATCCAAGTATAACATATTTCAAGATTTGACTCTGCCATAAAAGTTTTGGAGATCATTTAATCATTTTACATTTACAACCTTTCCCTTACTCATGAACTGTACACAGGATCCATTTACCATTAGTAGTCTCAACATCTTCTTATTTCTAAGTAAGGCTATTGCTACATCAAAATAGAAGTCACAAATTTGAAGGCAATAAATTGTACACCTACGTCAATGAAACTAAAGCGTCTGATCTATTAAGCCCTTTCAAGAAGGAGAACAAGGGTTTTTGAATGAGCAGCTAAATCAAAACAGACATACGGAGTTGCCGCAAATGTAATTTTTAACAAGGAGAGGCTAAATTCACACTTTTAGAATTTAAATTTACATTCTTAAATTACGTAATCATTATTATCTTTTGACTCTTCTATTCTCAAACTATTAGCTTTTTAATTCTTAAACTATCTCTTTAATTTATTAAAAAAATCTAATAAGAAAAACACATATTATTTTAGTATTTTTACTCTATCTATCATCTCAATTTATTTGTCCTTATTATTATTTTTTACATAGACTTCGTGTCAATCAAATTTTTAAAAAGTTGAGAAATTCGAAAAGATATCAAGAGTTTCGCCTTCACATATAGTTCTCTTATGACTTTTGCAAAGTTTGAAGGAGTTAGAATGGAGAAGGAATTTTAAGGGCTTAGGAATGTAGGAGTTAATACAATTTTTTTAAAAAAAAATTAAAATGATAGTTTATAAATTTAAATAAAATTAATTGTTTGAGAACAAAAAAGTCAAATGATAGTAATAACTATATAAGATAATTATAATATAGGAGTATGGATTCAGGATTTAAATACATGAATTTAGCCACACCCTTTTTAATATTGCAAACAATATTCATATCAACTGCGCTATATATATATATATATATATATATATATATATATATATATATATATTATAATTTGGTTGGAAGAGTTTGGCCGATTTTGATAAAAAAGTTGGTGTTTTTTTTCCTCTCTATTGGGTCTCAATCTCTTTTAAAGGTAGACGAACAACCAGGGGTCTATTACAACCATAAACTTGCCCAACATTCTTTTAAATTTTGAATTTTTTCCCCCTTTGGGATGAAAAGGAACTTGCTTAAGTTTAGTGGAAATTATGCTGCTCGATAACGTATCAAATAAGAAATACTCCCATTCCCATTAAAATTAGTTTACTTACTATTTTAATTTATTTCAAAATGTTTGATATATATATATATTTTTTAAAAAGTAAAGTTCTTAATATAATATATACTAAAAAATAACTAATATCCCTATCATATATTATATTAAAATATTTAAATTTGACTTAAAATAGTTATTAGCCTACATGTTTCTTATATTATATTATATTATAATTTTAACTTTTGTAAAAAAAAAAAATGGTGTATTAACTTAAAGATGATCAATTTTTATGAGATGAAGAACGAATTTCTAGTAAGGTTAGTCATAAATAAATTTAAACTTCTCAAAATGCATTGAATTTGAATAAATTTTTTTTCCACTTAAAAGAAATCTTACATTATAAATCAAGAAAATAATTTCAATGCATTTGTTTGCTTTGTTGGACCAATACGACGTCTCTAATTCAATATTCATTGCATACACCTTAATTCCCTTTTATCATAATGCAGAATTCTCGAAAATATACTAAACTTTTGGATTTAATTAATTTTAATAATTCACAATATTTACATTGTTTCATTAACAAAATTCGATAATAAAAGACGTTTTATGATTAACCAATGCATCTTCCTTAACATTATTTTCCTTTACGTTATGAAAGGGCCAGGCCCCAAGTGCAAGCAACCATGCTGGGTTGGGCATATTGGTCCAGTTTGAGGTCTAGTGGGTCGTTTATATTTTCAATCTTCTTGGGCTGAAAAAGATTGGATCAAGCTCTTTGTGACCCAATTAACTTGGCCCATTTATGTATTGAGTACACATACAAATACACACTCTTTTTTTTAACCGCCCCCCCCCCACTAAATAACAAGTGTTATAAGTATATTAGTGGAAGCTCCACTAATTATAAATTTATATGAACTATTAGGAAATTAGTGGAAGCTCCACTAATTATGGATTTTTATGGATGTCCACCATTTAGTGGAAACACCGCTAATTAAGATTAGTGGAAGATGATGTATTCCACTAATTAAGAGCTCTATAAATAGAACTATTCTCTAAGCTTGAACTACACCATCATTTTATAAAAAGAATTGTGAGAGAAAATTGTGAAAGAAAAGAAAGAGAGAAGTTTGAAGAAATTCTTGTGTAAAGAATAGTTAGAGTTTTCTTAGTGTGTAGTGTGTAGATTTTATTCTAACACTACCCAAATTTTATAACACGTTATCAGCACGAGTCTTTGTAGTTATCAAAGTCAGAAGACATGTACGCATTTATTGATCCATATGGCTAACCTTACTAAACTCGAATTTGTAACCCTTGATATTTTTGGAAAAAATTATATGTCATAGGTTCTTGATACAGAAATGTATCTTAAAAAAAAAAAGAGAGATCCATATGTCCTGTGGATAAAGGAAAGATTTGACCACCTGAAGATGGTCGTACTACCAAGTGCACGGTATAAATGATTGCACCTGAAGTTGCAAGATTTTAAAACTATGAATGAATATAGCTCTGCGATGTATAAAATTACATCTCAATTAAAATTATGCGGAGAAAAATATATTGGAGAAGACATTCTCCTCCTTCCATGCCTCGAATATTGTCCTGTAGCAACAATATTGAGAAAAAGGGTATACACAGATTTACTTACTGCCATTCTCATTGCAAAGAAAAATAATGAGTTATTATTGAAAAATCATGAAACTAGACGAACTGGCTCTACAGTACTCCTAGAAGTGAATGTTATTGGCTCCAGTAGAAGCTATCGTTATAGTCATAGTTGTGGCAGTGGCCATGGTTTTGGTTATGGATACACTCGATATTTCCCTTAGCACAAAGAAATACTGGCCACTTGAAGTGGAACAGAAAAGATAATAAAGGAAAATGATATTTCCATTAATTATACGCATCACATCTTTGAGATGTTATATTCGGATGTCAATATATATTCTTACTAACAGTTTAGAAAAAAATATATATTTCGTCTTGATCATAAGTCTGGTGTTCACTTGCATTTCTTTCATTCATCTCACTGGTGTTCACATGAACTTGAGGATGCATGCTTGTAGTTGCTCTTTTTCAATAGAGCTGACAAATTAATTTAGGATGAATGTTTGTAGTTGTTCTTTTTTCATGTTTGTATTAGAGGAAGACAAACATGTAGCAATTATGAACTTCAGTTCTTCTTCTTTGGCATTCTCTTCCTCTTCCTTCTCATTTGGGCCAGCATCTAGACTAGCAGTAGAATTAGCCATGAAGTTACTGCGCAATGAGTCTTGGGATTTTCTCATCCCTTTAAGTATCTTATTATATTTGGCCTTGAAGCATGCTTGTCTCAATTTCTGTGTTTGATCTTTCAACCGTGTATCAGGACTTTCTTCCACCAATTTCTTCTCACGTTCCAGTATCTCAATGGCTTCTCTTAACTTCTTCTCAGCTATATGTCCTCCTTCATCTTTATCTCGCTCCTGTAAATCGAAGTGATATCATCGGTGGAGATACATTCATTTCAATCATTATTTACTTATAAATCTTTCATAGTTTTATACTTGCAAATTACAAGTGTGTGTGTGAGAGAACCTGAACATTCTTGATTAGGGTCTCCAAAGTCATCAACTTCCTGTAAGGCTATCGACGAATTCCCAACTCCCTATATCTGTTCTTGAGAGGGGTTAAGCCAATATTCAGTTCTTTGGCCACGTTATTGATTGGTAGGTAAAAGTATTGCGAAATGGTTTCTCTTGATAGTGTCTTGGAGCTATTACCCTTTTCCTCTCTCTGCCTCCTAATCCTCTTCTTCTCCATAGGAATTTCGTCTGCAATAATATCTTGAACTTTGATATTATACATTTCATGGGTCCTCACTCCAAATTTGTTGCTAATACCACTCATTATTTCTCATAGAAAAAGAAAAATAATATCAGTAAAGGGAATACTATTCAAAATCCATGTTTGAATGTATGATAACCTTGAATCATATTCTGGCTTTGTTCAAAATCCATTAGGAAGTAAAAAGGATCATGCACAAGTATATCCTCATTCAGAGGAACAGCATCAAAAGCAGTCTCTTGAATGGGTAGATCAAATTAAAAATCAAAAGTAGCATGTCCAGAACTTCCACTGATTTACATCACAACAAACCAAAAGAGAATTTAATTTCATTATCAAGCTCACTAAAAAAAAAAGGAAGCCCTCAAAGGTATCTCATCTGAAATTAGGCGGAAGCGGTTGGTTTGGAAAGGAAAATATATCAAAATTTTCTGCGTTAGACCTGACATTAGACGAAAGCGGTTGGCTTGGAAAGGAAAATATATCAAAATCTTCTGCGTTAGACCTGAAATTAGGCGGAAGCGGTTGGCTTGGAAAAGAAAACACATCAAAATCTTCTGCGTTAGAAACCAAGTCAAAATTTGACCATGTCTCAAATGAATTACGAGTCTCCATATCTGCTTTGATTTTTTTTTTGTTTACTAATGACTGATGACTGAGATATATATCACTATATATATATCTGTACGAGGAAGAAGAAGAGGTAGATGATATGTGGAGGGATGGAGGAGAAGAAAAGACAAGGAGGAAGGGGAAAAGATAGCACCAGAAAGAGTTTAATATATTTCTTGGCATTTCCTACTTGTTATGTATGTAGTATTCCTCATAATGTTCTTACATTTCCATTATTCTCTTGTGAAATCATTATTCCCTAAATTAGTGAGAGAACAGAAATAATATAAGAAAGATCTTGATTGGACAACATTATTAAATTATCTTGATTCGTATACAAGCGCGTGTGAACTTGAAGTGCAAAAGATAATTCATTTGTAAAGCATTGCAAATCAAATTCCAGACACTTTTGTTGACTCCAGAAGAGTAACAAAATCGCATATTCCAGCTATAAATGCTCCTATTCGAATTGAAGTTCCAACAAAACAAAAGATTATACTTATAGCTGTTGAGCCAAAAGCATGCAAGAAGCATGGCCGATCTTTTGGTTCTAAAGATAAAAATCATCGAAAGAAGAAAGGATTAAATGATCCAGATGATCATATTGAAGAAAAAAAAATGATAAAGACCAAAAGAAAACCGATGATAAAGAACCAAAAGTTGATGAAAGTAATACTGAAATTTCTATCAATTATACCACTTCCGGTAGAAGTTGGAATCGGATAGAAACAATTATTGATAATATGTTTGCATATAATATATCTCTTGATGTTATATAGGATAATAATGATTCTAAACCAATATCAGTTGATGAATGTTGGCATAGAAAAGATTGACTACAATGGAAAGATGAGATTCAATCGGAGTTAAATGCACTAACACAACGTGAAGTCTTCGGACTGCAGTCTGAACACCAGAAGGTGTAAAACCTGTTGGCTACAAATGGATATTTGTGAGAAAGCGCAATGAAAATAATGAAATCATACGATATAAAGTACGATTAGTAGCCCAATGTTGTTCACAAAGACCAGGTATGGATTATGATAAAACTAATTCTCCTATTGTTGATGCTATTACACCCCGATATCTTATCAGTTTGGTAGTACATGAAAAGATATATATGCGCCTATTAATGTTGTCATTGCTTACTTGTACGAAAATTTAGACAATGATGTTTACATGAAAATCCCCGAAGGATTTCATATGCCTGAAGCATATAAATATTATTCTCGTGAAAATTACTCCATCAAGTTACAGAAATCATTATATGGCCTGAAGTAATATGGGCGCATATGGTTCAATCGTCTTAGTGAATATTTATTGAAAGCGGGATTTAAAAATGACCAGGTATGTCCATGTATTTTTATTAAGAAATTTGGTTCTAAATTTGTGATATATGTCGATGATATTAATCTTATTGAAACTCCTGAAGAGCTCCAAAAAATAATTAATTATTCGATATCAAGAATGTTGGTAAAATTACATTTTGCATTGGTTTACAAATTGAACATTTGGTAAGTTTCATCAATCAACATATATAACAAAAGTTCTAAAAAGATTTTATATGGACAAAGCACATCTATTGAGTATTCCAATGATCGTCTGGTTATTAGATGTGAAGAAAGATTTTGACCTCAAGAAGATGATGAAAAACTCCTTGATCCTGAAGTACCATATCTCAGTACAATTGGTGCATTGATGTATCTTGCTAACAATACACGACCTGATATTGCATTTGTTGTTAATTTATTAACAAGATTTAGTTCTTCACCAACATGACGACATTGGAATGGAATTAAACAAGTCATTCGATATTTCCAAGCAGCTATTTCTTCAAATCATATTGAAAGTATAGCTATTCATGAAGCAAGTAGAGAATATGTATGGTTTCGATCAATAATTCATGATATTTGAGAAAGTTGTGGATTATCATCTATCAGAGATATTCCAACTCCTCTTTATGAAGACAATGTAGCTTGCATAACTCAATTACGAGGAGGATATATTAAAGGAGATCGGACAAAAAAAAATTTCACCAAAATTCTTCTTTACTCATGAACTCCAGAAGAAAGGTGAAATTGATGTGCTACAAATTCGGTTATGTGACAACCTCGCAGATATTTTTACAAAGATTTTATCGACTGCAATATTTGAGAAGTTAAGATATAAAATTGGTATGCGTTGATTCAAAGTTTTAAATGAATCGTCTCATCAGGGGGAGTAATAAACAGACATATAGAATAATGTACTCTTTTTTCTTCACTAGATTTTTTTCCCACTGAGTTTTTATTTAGTAAGGTTTTAACGAGGCATATTCTTTATATAGTGGATGGACATTTAAGGGGGAGTGTTATGAATATATTAGTGGAAGCTCAACTAATTATGGATTTATGTGAACTATTAGAGAATTAGTGGAAGTTCCACTAATTATGGATTTTTATGGATGTCCACCATTTAGTGGAGACACCACTAATTAAGATTAGTGGAAGATGATGTATTCCACTAATTAAGAGCTCTATAAATAGAGCTATTATTTAAACTTGAAATACACTATCATTTTGTAAAAAAAATTGTGAGAGAAAATTGTGAAAGAAAAGAAAGAGAGAAGTTTGAAGAAATTCTTGTGTAAAATAGTTAGAGTTTTCTAAGTGTATAGTGTGTAAATTTTATTCTAACACTATCCAAATTTTATAACAACAAGTAGTTTTAATATCATTCTGTAATGGGAAAAGTTTACTTTACCAGACGAAATGATAGTTGAGTTATACATTATCATCCAAATTTAATTTTTTATTTATTGATTTTTTTAATTTTTAATTTTTCTTAGTTTATTATCTCCATAAAAATTTCTTTCATATATGGACTAATTTCGCTAATTCTGATGAACTTTTTGTTAAGTTTTTAATAAGTTATTATTTGAAGAGTATTTTTATGGAACCTAATCTGCATCTTTCATCTTGACATTCTTAACAGCATAGAATTTTATTAAAACAAACAAATATATATATATAACTCCTTACCTCGTGACAAAGTGGTAGATAATTACCTCGTGATTAAAGCTTAAATGCACAGGATATTAGAATAATATCAGAATATTCTTAGTTCCATTCCTACAACTAATATCAGAATATCAGAGCTTTTGCTTGCAATTACAATGTAGCTCTAAAGACGACTTTAGATGGGGATGAAATGGTTGGTTTCAATAATCAAATTCGATAGTCCAATATTTGACTCAATATAATTTAGTATTATTACCTGAGTACATGATTATCGTTTAAATCAAAATAAAAAACGATAACTCAAAAAAAAAAAAAAATGCTGTTTAATCCATGACCAAGAAACAGATTAGGGTATCAAGATTCTCTAATCTGTTAATTTTCATTTTCGTTTGATTAGTTGACCTGATAAATAAATACTTGTACGCTAGCTAGGGAAGTTGATGGCTACATGCTGAGATGGCTTTCTTTAGCCAGATTCTGATCATAATTAGGTAATCTAATTAATCTAATAATCCCTCTCTAATGGTGATGTTTTGGGTCCAATTCTTTCTCTTTACTTGCCAAGTTTTACTTGAAAAAGATAAGCTTTTTGATTGGTTTCTTTAAAGCAAACATTTTGGCTTCTAAGTGGTCCCTTTAATGGCTTATTACGCATAGTGCCATTCATAAACTGTTATAGACAAGTATAAGATCAAATTAATCACGCATATAGTCTATTGTGTATATATTTGATGATCTAATGGCTAAGACAAAGAATGAACAGAGCCTTGAGGACAATGACTGATATGATCACATATATGTTATTGATTTGTTGCGTACATGCTCATACACTGTTTTGTATTCTTTATTTTTTACCCTAATTCCAAGTTGCTCTCAAATGGTAGCTTCAAGCAACTTTATGGATATTTGGCTGATTTCAGTGAATTATTGTTAATTCTTTTCAATCGACAGAGCTCAAGTAATCTCTTTTCTTAAAGGACAAAGTAAACTTTCACTTTAGTTTCCATGTCCACTATATTCAATGTAAAATCAAGATTCTAAGCTGCTTTATCTATTGTCTGTTTGCAATTAATATTCTTGTGTCACAAATAACTTCGCATGTAAAAGAGTATTTATACATTTAAAACCAATGTTTTATTACATATAAATATTTTAGTTTGTGCCTTACTAACTAGGGTTGAATTGAATAAGGTACAGGACAACATCTTGCATATTGATTCCTTATATGAGATTTAGTTTTAAACGCCAGGTGATGTATATTCATGCAATGTTATTGAAATTTCTAACGTTATTTTGTTTATAATTAGTTTAACCCATGAAATGACTAGGAAGTTGTTGCTTATAATTGGCTTTGACATTTTGCTTTTGTGCATACCTTGAAAGAGATTTCAAGGAACACTAGAAGTCATTTGAAGTAAACTAATATCGTTTGTATTGAATTTCTTAATTGAATGAAAAGAACTCCAAGGTTTGCACAACAACAAAAAATCTCTTGAATTACAATTAGAAGTTAAATTTCGACTGTTAAATTATTAGTATCTCAATAATTCAATAGTTGAAATTTTATTTAATAGTTTATGTCTTTATGATATTAGATTAAATTTGATCAATATAAAAGTAAGAAGTAAGTACTGAATCTAGCATCCTTTTCCAATCGATAGATGTTCGAATACGGAGTTTTATAAGTACACTTTGAACCGAATTAGGTAGCCCTCGTTTTTTTTTTTCCCTTTTCCCTTGACAGAAGAATTACGAGTTCTCATTGTTAAAATTTGTCATCTCTCCTAGCCTATCCTTCACCAAGGAAATTAAAAATAAATAAATAAATCCACAAAACCCGGGTAAAATAACTGCAAAAGAGGAATCACAACAGAGACAGTGCGATCACTTGATAGGCAATTCAGGAAGTTGCTATCGTATTGGATAGATATTTATTCGGATATTAATTTTTTCACAAGTTATTTGATAAATATGGTAAAGTTAAAAAAAAAAAAAAACTGTTTCTACTAGTAACATTTCAAATATATATATATAAAACACCTTAGAGAGTCTTTCAGTTGCAAGCAATTCATGCTGTTGTAACCGGACAAGGCTCCCTTCCAGTGTTAAAAACGCTAAAAATGTTCTAATATTTTAATAATATTAAAACATACTATCCTTTAATAATAATATATATTTTTTAATAAAGGAGCTGCTCAGGGTCCCAATTCATTTATTAGAAAGAACTGGCTGGCAAACGATTTACACGAAGCGATGGAAGATGCATCCTATCTAAATTACACAAGCCTTTGGCTTCTTTAGGCAATCTAAAAATAGAGAATAGAATGCAGAACGAGTACGCCCCAAGTTAGCCATGAAACATAACTCCTATAGTTTAATTAATTATCAAAGCGGATTTTTCATGAAAAGAAAAATAAAAAAGATATAGTGGTTGAATTACAACATTTAATATGAATATCAAATGATGTATTTTAATATTATTAAAATATTAAAAATTTCTCAGTGTTATTAAAACGCTGGAGAGAAGCCATTCTTGTTGTAACCCTAATGTTTGAGCAAATACATAGTATTACCTCATCAAAGTCTCCCCATGTGCAAAATTAGTTTTATGTTTCTTGGAAAAGTTAGCTAGGAAAACTTCAACAGGCATTTTGAATTCCTCTTAACGAAAGAATGACGATTTATGCTTTCCTCTGTGAGTTTCGTCAACTTGTTATGAACAAAGTGTAAAGTCAAATTAAAATGAAAGAATTTCAAGATCTACTCTTTAATTTCTCTCAAAACGATTGTTAGTATTAGAAATAGGTATAGACATGCTCAAATGGAACTTGCATTTGCCCATGATTTTTTGGTTCTTGGTACTTGAAAAATAAGGAAACTCAAAAGGTCTGAATCATTGTACTTAACTCAAACATGGTTTATACCCATTAAAAAAATTTACAGTAAAAACTAGCAGATACACCAAAAAACATTGTTACCATAAAGATCAACGGACGAATGTATTTATGTTACAAGTTAAAATAGTACCAAGATTTAAGTTGTTACTTTTATTATAAAATATAGATCGAAAAACAAAAGTAAGGTAAATTCATGTTCGGACAAGTAGGAAGAAACCACACAAGCCGGTTTGAGACGGCAACAATCATCCTAATTGCCGGCTATTACCTCTCATTTTCCAGCACACACGTTCTTCCAAGCCAATTATCTTCCATTTCGTGCTTTGGCTTCCTTTAAAAGGCCCTTCGTTTGGGAGACTTAGTCATAGCTCTCACAAGGCTGTATCTTGCTATCACTTTCCTTTCTCTGGCGTCCTAGTACTTGTTTGCACCAACCCCAGGAGATCCATGGCGAAGTTATCACAGCAAAACCAAAGGAACCGTTCAAACACCGCAAATGGTAACGTTAATTCTGTGACAAAAGTGAAAAGGACTAGGAAAACTGTCCCGAGAGACTCTCCTCCTCAGCGTAGTTCAATATATCGAGGGGTCACAAGGTTGGAAATAATTGCACACACGACTATCAATGCTGAAAGCCTTTTATCTGGTTTTCAATCTTTTCTTGAGTATTATTAAATGTTGGGATTGTGATTTCTCCAGGCATCGATGGACCGGAAGATACGAAGCTCATTTGTGGGATAAGAATTGCTGGAATGAGTCTCAAAACAAGAAAGGAAGACAAGGTTCATTGCTTTCTCTTTTCGTGCTTTTCTAATCGAGTTCTCGTTTAATATCCTAGTATACCTTTTGCTGATTGGTATTTCTTTTCCCTTTCTGCTCTTCTTCTGTGCTTATCGCCTGGAATTTCGATGGAACTCCAGTCTATCTAGGTATGCGAAACCTAATGCCCATATGCATGGAGATTTTTCATCTTATCAGACAATATGACTTTACCCATATCCATATGGTTATTGCTTTATACTTTTCCACCTGAATGGATATGTCCTTGGTGTATTTCCAGGTGCTTATGATGATGAAGAAGCAGCTGCACATGCCTACGACTTGGCTGCCCTAAAGTACTGGGGTCAAGAGACCATTCTGAACTTTCCGGTACCTTCTTTTTGGCCATAGTTTACTACAGACTTTTTTCTTGATTCTCTTCCAGTGTAGATGATAGGACTTATCATGCATTTATAATTCTAGTTGGCAACTTACCAAAAGGAACTGAAAGAAATGGAGGGTCAGTCCAGAGAGGAGTATATTGGATCACTAAGAAGGTAAAAGAAACAAATTTCAATTAATTAGTTGATGCAAAAGAGGTGTTAAAAAAGAGTTGTCTTAAAAGCACATACCTGTGCATCAACTTAACTCTAGCTCGATGGTGAAAATACAGGAAAAGCAGTGGCTTTTCTCGAGGAGTATCCAAATACAGAGGAGTTGCAAGGTGCAAGAGTTATTTTCCTTTTCCTTTTACTTTTTACGCGTTTCAATTTATTTTTGTGATATCAATCTTCAGATTACTTGAACTAAAACATATTTGACCGATAGACTATTATATAACAGCTATTTCACCATTATGTCTTCCTCATTGATAGGACACCTTCACTTTCAAAATTTCTTTTATGTTCTGAATATGCTGAAAAATGTCTTCCAAGTAGCTAAAAATTTCCCTGATGTGTTCGCTTTCTTGGTGAAGAATCAAGTAAATTGTATAGTTAAGTGGGGACAAATAATCCTTTTTACGTTTTGGGTCGGCATTAGGTATGCCAGCATTGAATTTACATGCCTGCATGGAGTAGATTGTAACTCATTATGTGAAAGTACTGCTGAATGCCTAATAAATTCTTGACCAAGAAAATATAGGTATACTTTAAATCTGTATGAGACTATTTTTCTTTGAAATCATCTGTCAAGAAGCTTAGAACTATGTTGAATTCAAATTCCGACAATTTTATCGTTCAATCGGTAACTCTGTATATTTTTTCTGTCGAATAGGCATCATCACAATGGAAGATGGGAGGCTCGAATTGGCAGAGTTTTTGGGAACAAGTACCTTTATTTGGGAACATATGGTAAAGTTTAAACTCTGATTTTTTATTTTTTATTTTTGGGATTAGAAATTAGGTCAACCAATAATTTTTACATGCATGCAAGAAACTTATTTTTCACCTATAGGAATTTTGATGATATCATACCCCTTCTTTATTCACTTAGCGGTCTTCTATCGGTAAACTAAACGCAAACTGTCCAGGTGGTTGTTTGGTGAACTACATGACATTAGAACCTTAGATTATTTCCTTTTGCAAGTCACTGTCATATAGTTGGAGAATTCCACCAACCCTAACCTTCCTTTTCCTACATGTTTTTCATATTCTTTTCCATGTTGAGCCCTGAATATCATCAACAATTTGCAGCCACCCAAGAAGAGGCAGCAATTGCATACGATATGGCTGCAATTGAATACAGAGGACTTAATGCTGTAACAAACTTTGACCTAAGCCGCTACATAAAATGGTTAAGACCTAACAACTCCAGCATTACAGATCAGCCTAACCCTAGTGTTGAGACCCTACTGACTCCGACACCGGATTGTGGCCTTGCGTCCAGCTCCTCCTCCCTTAACAACCACCAGCAGGCGTCAGAGACAAGCCATGTATCCTTGACACAATCTGGACCAGCCTCTGCGACATCAGCCCTTGGGCTTTTGCTTCAGTCATCAAAATTCAAGGAAATGATGGAAATGACCTTGGCAGCTGAGTGCCCCTCCTTGTCGACACCAGAGTCTGAACCCACCCAGTGTAGTATTCCTGATGATGTTCAAACGTTCTTCACAACACAGGATTTGGGTAACTACCTTGATCAAGGACAGCCGGAGGATATCTTTGGAGATCTAAACCCTTTCATGCAATCAATGTTGCAATTTGATTTTGATGCTTAAAGAAGAAGGTTCTGCAGAGGCTTTTATTTGCAGTTCTTTTGTGAGTAGAAGATAGAAGCACAAAGAATCATAATTCATCAAAATTGCATTTTTGTAGATATGTAATAAATGTAGCATGCAATATTTGTTATTTGTTCTTCGTATCTATCAATAAATTGTTTCTCCATTTTCCTTATACTGGTTTTCTTTACTCCATACTTCTTTGCTACATGTGGATTTACAAATATACTTATTGGATCATTGAAAAACTTTCAAATTAATTTGAAATAGAGTTTGGGTATTGGAAGCTCTCTTGTTCAGCACTAACCAGCAAGGGTTAGTTTATAAATATTATAGTAGAAAATATGTAAGAGATGTATTAGTTCACGTAAATACTATATATCTAACAGATTTCAAAGGCGTACTCACTTTTTTTTTTAATTTTTAAATAATTGTGTTGGATTCAATTATGGGAATATTTACACCGTTCAACCAATTCCCTTAATTTTTTTTTCCAATGCTATAGTTAGTAATTTCTTCCATCAATATTCTCCATATTACAGCGTCAAAAGCTCTTTGCACACTACCAGAAAACACGGTAGACAGCTAAAATATTGTCACTACTTAGCGAGTGTTTTCTGAAGGCAAACAAGGAGAGGGACAGTTTTCTGAGAGGTTGACTTGACGTAGCTATCCTCACGCAAATAGCGACGATTTACTAAGCCCTCGCTAATCAGCGAGGGGTTAGCTACAGAAACAAATTTATTGGTGACAAAATTTTTTAGAAATTTTAGGATAATATTGCTAATGCTAAACCCTCGCTAAACCCTCGCTAAATAGCGAGGGTTTAGCTATGGCACTAAATATTTTTACAAAAAAATATTTTGTAATATTACGATATTGTAGCCTTCGTTAAACTCTCGCTAATTAGTGAGCACTTAGCAACGACATTAATTTTTTCTAAAAAAGAATATATTGAAATTTTAAGATAAACAACCGTAGCTATGCTCTTGTTAATGAGTGAGGGTTTAGCTACGGTAGATTTTTTTTTTTCAAAAAATAATTTTAATTTATAGGATTTAGAAGCCGTAGCTAAACGGTCACTAATTAGTGACCGTTTAACTAATTCTTTTCTTAGTTTAGAAATTTTAAGGTATATCGTAGTCGCTAAACCGTCGCAAATAGAGATGGTATAGCTACGGAGGTAAATGGTTGCTCAAAGAATAGTTCGGTATAATAAGGTAAATGGTTGTAGCAAAACCCTCGCTCATTAGTAAGGGAATAGCCATGGCTATTAGGGTAAGATCGCTAATTAGCAACGGTATAGCCATGATACCTTTAATCGTTGCTGAACCGTCTCTACACCGTCTCTAATTAGTGACTATACCCTATTCCCTCTCAATGCTGTCGCTAAACTATTTACTCAAAAATTCAAAGTTTAATTTCATTTATATGTGGATATGTGTATAGTTATAGTATGTGATTTTTATATCATATAAGTTTTAAATTTACACATTTAAATATATTATATGTATATGGGTAGAATATATTATTATTATTATTATAATAATATTAGATATATTAAAACTAACACTCATATACACTAATATATACTAATATATACATATTAGTATATGTTAGTAATATATATATATATATATATATATAGATATATTTCACATTATATATTAATAATACTAATATTACAATATTACATATATATACACTAACATATATATACATATACACACACATATATACTAATACATACTAATAGTCTTATATATATATATATATATATATATATATATATATTGTACATAATATGTTTAGATATCCATAAAATATTTTTTAAAAGCGATAAATATTATTTATAATATTATGTGTACTATATTTTTGTGAAAATGAGAATATAATGAGAAATGTCAGTAGCTAATCCCTCCATAATTGTTAGGGTATAGTTATAGCCATTAATTTTTTTTTATAAAAAATTTAATAGATTAATGACGGTTTAGCTACGGATATGTACCGTAGCTAAGTCCATGAAATCAATGAGGGAATTTAGCTACGGTAGTTTTGAATTTTGCTGTCTCTAAACCATTGCAGACAATGAGATATTAGCGACGGGAAAATGCCGTCGCTAAATTTAAGACTAAATCTGACACTTAGTCATTTTTGGCCAGACTTCATCTTCTCCCTTTCCACTCCCGACGGCTCCCCCCCCGCTAAATCCCTCGGAATTTTGGTCGATCTCTCTTTCCTTCTTTTGTTATAGTATTGTCGGCTGAGGCTAGCCTCATCTCTAGCGCACTCTATTGGCTCCGTTTTCGCTTTGCTCGTCGGCCCCTGCACTCCCACCATTGTGGAGAACAACGTGCTTTGTTGGCCGCCATTGCCTTCTCTATTTGATAAGTCGATTCCACCATTTTTGATTGTTTGATTGGGTAGATTTTAATATTCACTGTTCTCTGTTTGATTGGGTAGATTGCCTTCTCTGTTATTTGTTTGTAGGGTTTGCAGGGTCTCTAAATTACTGTGGGAAATGGGTTTATACACAAATTGACTTTGAAGAAGTGTGTTGGCTTGTGGTTCAGATTTTAAATTTGTATGTAACATCCTTTCCTTCTTTCCTAGTTCAATGCTATCTAAATATGTCCATTCTGTAATGCGCCAAAGCCATCTAAATATATGTCCATTTTGTAATGCTATACCACGTAGGTTTAATCATTTTCTATTATGTTTTTAAATTATTGCAATGTTAGTTTGAGATATCCCATTTGACATAGCGAGGATATTAGGGCTTTAAGGAGGGCATTGTTGTATCCTTGTGGTCTAACATGCATTTGCTTTTGTATGATGCACAATCAAACAACAAGGTCTGCTAGATAACATATTTCAATTCCCTTTTTCCAAATAGTGAGAGAAAATCTTCTTTTTGATTATACTGAAGAAGGTTCAAAAGATTTGAGGTAAAAGGAAAAAAAGGGGAGAAAATATTTTTTTCTTATTTTCATTATTTATTCCAATAGGATGTATTTATATAATGTTTCACACATTGGTATCTCCTACTTGTGGACCTGCAAAACGTAATGATTCTAATGATCTTAGTTAGAGCTAAACACATCTAAACGTTTAGCCTATCAAGAGAAGTGGTATTTATATAGATCCCACTATTAGAAAAAGGCTGATTACCAACTGTCAAATTCTATTGGTAGGTGTCCAATTTCTATTTGTAATACTAGTTTACCAACAGATTACTAACAGAATTTAGTCCGTGGGTAAAACGCTTGTTGGAAAGTGTTACCAACAAGAGATTTTTAAGTCTGTTGGTAATTATCAATAGATTTCACTATTGGTAACATTATATTTCAGTTGGTAATGATTTTTTTGAGATTAAGTATTTTCTGTTGGTAATTTTATTACGTTACCAATAAACTAACGACGTCATTGAAAATTTTCGAATTGTGTATTTTGTTGATATTTTTTTCAATTGATTGTTTAGTTGGTAATATTGTTGGTAATTTGCCAACAATTCCATAGTTGGTATATCTGTTTATTTAGTTGGTAATTTAGTTGGCATTTTTTTTAATTAATTGTTTTAGTTGGTAATTTTCCAACAATTCCTTAGTTGGCATATTTGTTTTGTAAGTAAATATTATACATTATCAACAAACGATTCAGTTGGTGATTAGTTGGTAATTTACCAATTAAAATTCGGTTGGTAATATCATAATACAAAAGCGTTGTATTACTGATAAGTACTAACAAATTATCTGTTCGTAAACACTTACAAATTTCTGTTAGTAAATACCAATAAATTTTTTATTAGTAAGTACCAACATATTTCCTATTAGTAAGAACCTATAGATTTCTGTTGGTAAGCAACTGCAGATTTCTGTTGGTAACTAACATTGCTAATAGATATTCTGTTGGTAAATAAAATTACATTAGCACTATATAAATCATAATTTACATATTTAATAAACCAATCCTGTATAGTATTAAAAGTACATCCATATAAAAAATACATCCATATCCATAATTCACATATTTGAAACACTTCCTAAACCAACCACATCAAACATTGATGTGGAACAAAAAATAAGATAAGTCAATTTGTAATGAGCTCAAAACAATATTTCACTTCATAAGTCCAAATATAAAATAAAATCAAGAAGAACCAACTTGTGAAGCATCTTGTCCTTTGAGTTCATTAACTTCTGATGTTAGGGAATTCACCTTGGATTGTAAGCATTCAATCACTTTTTGTAGTTCCTCAATAGCCTTGCGTAGTGACTCTTGTATGTCCAAATCCTTCGATAGTGGAAGACTATTAAATGCATATATGTCATTTCTACTGCTAAGCCTTCAAAATCTAGTGGACAAAAAATGGAAGTCAATGATCAAGTCAAAAGCCTTCTTGTAAGGCAAGGGCTAAAGTGTGAAGAACATATTACCAGAATCAATGAAAAAGTATAGAGAAAGGGTTAAAATAACATATGATGCATAAAATGGCAACTACAAATAACAAAATTAGGAGCAACCTATTTTTCCAATTGTGAAATAAGTATCAACCTACCACAACCATAACATTTCAAGTAAGTTACACCTTATAGAGGGATTGATAGTTGTTCTATTTTCCCTGCACCCCTGTTTTTCAGTTGTGGAATAAAAATCAACCCACCACAACTATAAGATTCTCGGATTTTTTTCAGTTTTCCTAATAAATAGGGTAATCAGCCTAGGGAAGAGAAATCCTGTAATTGAATATATCTTGAAAGCAGTGAGTCTCCATGAGCAGCAAAGATTTGGATTTCCCAATACAGTAGCATTAAATTCAGAAAAAGAGATACATTTTGTTTTGTATCCTCATCATACATTGAAAGAATATGTAATTAGCTGTTTCTTTAAATGAAAACAGATAAAAAGCATATCTAAGTATTAATATTTAAACACAAAAAACTTGCCTTATTCATTATCTAAGTATGAACAATGGCACCCCTTTCCAAGAAAGATTGCTCAAATACACAAAACAGTCTACACTTGTACACAATTAACTAACTAACATAATTGCACCCTTCCAAATCCTAATGGTTTATATTTCTTTGAATTAGCTCTAAGTCTACTTTATTTTTTTCCTTTCCTGTTATAAATCTACCACATTCAGATATAGGAAAGAGAAATTTTAAGAAAACAAGAATATAAAAAACAAATTAAAAACAAAACAGAGATGCAGAGAAGCATTGAAAAGTAAAGAATCAAAACATATCAATGGAATAGATGCATTTTGTCATTCAGGTATTTTGTTGTCTAATATTTACTGTACAACTCACTTGATAGTACAACTAACCAGGGCCGAAAGGAAAGCCACAGGCCAGAGAAACAACTCACAAAAAAGAACTGCCTTTTCCACATGTTTTCTATCCAGAAATAATAAACCATTCATCTATAAACACGAATACATGCAGCAATAAAAGTAACAGAAATCATCAAAGGCTAATCAAGGAAACATAATCATCTCAAAGCAACAAAATTGGCTAAAAACAATCAAGAAAGGATTACCTCCCTGACACACTAGAGCAATCAACAGAAATCAAAACTAAATTATTTGATATGATTTGGGCTTGACCTTATAAAGTTCCGAGCCATTCTGAGAAGCAAAAAACTGAAGAAAAGGAATCAAATGCAACAAGAATAAAGGTAATAAAATAAGAGTTTCCTTTCAATTCCTAAGAACTCAACTAATTGCAAAGCAGACAAGATCATGAACACACTAGCAAGCAGACTAGCTTCTTTTCAATTATAGGAATATTCTTTCACTAAAATTTAACTCTGGCAAAAGCAAAGAATCTGGAGCTAATTAATCTGCCACTGCCAGAGGGAAAAATGAGAAGAAGGGAACAAAAAAAATTACAGAAAGATAGCAACTTTACAGTAAACTGAAGATAATACAAGTAATAACATACAAATTTTAACGCTAACTAAGCTTACTTTACCATAGATGAATATCTGTGCTTTGCACATCCAAAGAGAAGTAATTAGAACCCAAAAAGAAAAAAAAAGAATAAACAAATAAATATTTTGTGCAAGGTTTACGTTCTGTAATGTTGCTAACGCCTTAGGTCATGGGATCTAGACGATTCAAGTTCGCCGGAGGTTTCTTTTCCAAATATTGAATTAGCTTTTTTTGAGTCACAGTTTGAAGTTTTGCCAAATGGATTCAATTTCAGGTCGAGTTGGGAGGCTTCAAAGACTAAAAGGGCAGCGGCAGGGAGAAAGAGTAGAACCGGCCACCATTTGAGAAGCCATTTGATAATCTCTCGAGAAAACTCAGTCTTGCCTCGAACCCCAAAATTTCTATGCTTCCTTCGCACACGAGGTCTTGATTTCTTGGGCACCTCATCGGAGGTGTTGTTGGAGACTGTAATTGAGACATTGCTATTGTACATAAAGGCTGATATTTGCTATGGAAGTGGCGAAGCCGTCGATAAGGACGGAATCAGCATAGCATCAACGACCAGGATCGTACATAGAGGTATAAGGTTTGGCCCTTCTTTGATGAATCTTGACCTTTCTGAAGATTGAGTTAAAATGAGACAGGGTAGGGCAGGCAGGTTCTGAAACTCAAAATAAGAAACAAAAGAAAAAAGAGAAAAAAAAAATCATCTTTTTAAAATTATATAAATATTTTAAAATAAAAAATTATCTAATAATATTGTTTATTTAATAATATTTCTAAGCTATAATAAATAATTTTTTTTGTTTTAAAATGTACAAAAATGAAAGTGCACATTATAAAATACCGTATAGTATATTTTTATAAAAAAAAGTTTCTAAACTATAATTTGCAAAACATTGAGAACTATAAAAGTTTCTTTGTCACTGTATAGTACATTTATATAAAACAATTAAAAAAATATTTTATAGTACATTTACATTATATGATTGTTCTTAGGTGAAAAATACAAGTTTATTCATAATGAATTAGGTTAAACAAATTAGTCACAAGTGTAACACAAATTTTTTCTTAATACAATGAAATTAGATGTACACTTTGTTACTAATTATCCATTATCAAAATAGAAATAGAGTATGTGTTTATTCTCTTTATATTTTTTCATTATATAGATATTTGTTACTATTTATCCATTATCAAAATAGAAAGAAAAAAATTTAGGCTATAAAGATACTAAAAAAGAGAGTGTAAAATAGAAAGGTCCATTTTAGAAGGAGTGCATGCATTATCAAAATAGAAAGTAAAAAAAATTGACTCATTTAAAAAAAAAAAAAAATCAACTAAGAGAGTGTAAAAAGGGGTTGCCCCAATGTAGAGTTTAGGATCCCAAGGCATTTTAATCAATTGAATTATTAATTGGTTACCAAATTTCTTTTTCTCATCAAATGACAAAACTTAGGAAATTAAAGGTTTTTTAAGATGAAAAAAATTAGTTAAAAATTAATCTACTATTCAAAGTTTAAATTTTGAACTTGGTATCAATGTATATATTTTTTATGTATGAGATGAGGGAGGAGGAATGATGATTGGTTTCAATTGAATTTATATAGTCTTAAAAACGATTTAGCAAAATATAGAGATTATACTAATCTTATAAATGTGTAAGGTTTTGACGCATTATATAGAGATTATACTAGATTATGTAGTAAAATATATCCGATTACCTTCAAATTTGGTCACAATATTATTTTTATCAATTTTAACAAATCTAACAGTTGAATTGTTAATTTGACATGCTTATCCTCATAAATGCATTAGGTTCTTTGGCTGTTGTATATAGATTATACTATATTATGTAGCAAAATATATTTGATTACCTTCAAATTTGGTAACAATTCTTTTTTTAATAATTTTAACAAATCTAACGGTTTGATCGTTAATTTAACGTACTTATCTTCATAAATGCGTTTGGGTTTAGGCTGTTACATAGAGATTATACAAGATTATGTAGCAAAATATATCCGAATGCCTTCAAATTTGGTCACAATACCTTCTTTAGCAATTTTAACAAATCTAACGGTTGATCGTCAATTTGACATATTTATAAACGAGTTAGGTTTTAGGCTGTTTTATAGATATTATACTAGATTGTGTAGCTAAATATATCCGATTACCTTTAAATTTGGTCGTAATACTTTTTTTAGTAATTTTAACAAATATAATAGTTGGATCATCAATTTGACGTTCTTATCTTTATGAACGAGTTATGTTTTAGGTTATTATATAAAGATTATACTAGATTATATAGCTAAATATATCTAATTACCTTAAAATTTGGTCACAATACATTTTTTAGTAATTTTAAAAAATCTAACGGTTGGATCGTCAATTTGACGTGTTTATCTTTATGAACGAATTAGGTTATAGGCCGTCATATAGAGATTGTATTAGATTGTACAGCTAAATATATCCGATTATCTTCAAACTTGGTCGCAATATATTTTTTAATAATTTTAACAAATCTAATGTTTGATCATCTTGACGTGCTTATCTTTATGAACGAGTTAGGTTTTATACTGTTATATAGAGATTATGCTAGTTGTGTAGCTAAATATATCCGATTACCTTTAAATTTGGTCACAATACATTTTTTAGTAATTTTAACAAATCTAACAGTTGAATCGTAAATTTGACGTACTTATATTTGTGAACGAGTTAGGTTATAGGCCGTTGTATAGAGATTATCTTAGATAGTGTAGCTAAATATATTTAATTACCTTCAAATTTTGTCATAATGCCTTTTTTAGTAATTTTAACAAATCTAACGGTTGGATCATTAATTTGACATACTTATCTTCATAAATGCATTAGGGTTTAGGCTGTTATATAGAGATTATACAAGATTATGCAGCAAAATATATCTGAATACCTTCAAATTTGGTCACAATATCATTTTTACCAATTTTAACAAATCTAACAGTTAGATAATCAATTTGACATATTTATAAACGAGTTAGGTTTTAGGCCGTTTTATAGAGATTATGCTAGACTGTGTAGCTAAATATATCCAATTACCTTCAGATTTGGTTGCAATACTCTTTTTAGTAATTTTAACAAATATGGCGGTTGGATCGTCAATTTAACCTTATCTTTATGAACGAGTTAGGTTTTTGGCCGTTATATAGAGATTATGCTAGATTATGTAGCTAAATATATCCGATTACCTTCAAATTTGGTTGCAATACATTTTTTAGTAATTTTAACAAATCTAATGGTTGGATCATCAATTTGACGTGCTTATCTTTATGAACGAGTTAGGTTTTAGGCCATTATATAGAGATTATGCTAGAATGTGTAGCTAAATATATTCGATTACTTTCAAATTTGGTCACAATACATTTTTTAGTAATTTTAACAAATCTAACAGTTGAACCATCAATTTAACATTCTTATCTTTATGAACGAGTTAGGGTTTAGGCTGTTATATAGAGATTATACTAAATTGTGTAGCTAAATATATTTGATTACCTTCAAATTTGGTGAAAATATATATTTTAGTAATTTAAACAAATCCGACGGTTGAATCGTCAATTTGGCATGCTTATCTTAATGAACGAGTTAGGTTTTATGCCATTATGTAGAGATTATGCTAGTTGTATATCTAAATTTATCCGATTACCTTCAAATTTGGTCACGATACATTTTTTAGTAATTTTAACAAATCTTACAGTTGGATTGTCAATTTAACGTGCTTGTCTTTATGAACGAGTTAGGGTTTAGGCCATTATATAGAGATTATGCTAGATTGTGTAGTTAAATATATTTGATTACCTTCAAATTTGGTCATAATATGTTTTTTAGTAATTTTAACAAATCTGACGGTTGAATCGTCAATTTGATTTGCTTAATCTTTATGAACGAGTTAAATTTTAGGCCGTTGTATAGAGATTACACTAGATTGTGTAGCTAAATATATCCATTACCTTCAAATTTGATCACAATACATTTTTTAGTAATTTTAACAAATCTAATTGTTGGATCATAAATTTGACGTACCTATAGTTGTGAACGAGTTAGGTTATAAGACGTTATATAGAGACTATGTTAAATTGTGTAGCTAAATATATCCAATTACCTTCAAATTTTGTCACAATACATTTTTTAGTAATTTTAACAAATCTACCGGTTGGATCGTCAATTTTACATATTTATATACGAGTTAGGTTTTGGGCCGTTATATATTATACTAGATTGTGTAGCTAAATATATCCGATTACCTTCAAATTTGGTCACAATATTTTTTTTAATAATTTTAACAAATTTAACGGTTGGATCGTCAATTTGACGTGCTTATCTTTACGAACGATTTAGGTTTTAGGCCGTTATATAAAGATTATGCTAGATTGTATAGCTAAATATATTCGATTACCTTCAAATTTGGTCACAATTACCTTTTTTAGTAATTGTAACAATTCTAAAGGTTAGATCGTCAATTTGACGTGCTTATCTTAAAAAAAAATCTAATTTTCTTCTACTTAAACTTCTACCAACTACCCGCTTCAGTTGATATTTCGTTGGAACATCGACAGGGAAAAAACATTCCTGTTCCCTTTACCAACAAATTCCTATCAGATATAGTTACCAACTATGTATATTTAATTGGTAATCGGTTGGTAAATATTTTCCTATATGCTTACCAACAAATTACCAACACAAATATTAACAACTAAATACGCACAGTTGGTAATTCTGTTTGTAGTTTATTGAAGATTGATTTACTATATTTCCAATGGATATGTTGATTGGTAATGCTGTTGGTAAAAAATAAACTATCATATTACCAACTATATTTCCAACTGAATTAGTTACCAACTACCCACTTTTGTTGGTATTCCATTGGTAAATTGGCCGGAACAACATTCCCTCCCTATTACCAATAGATTACCAACCGACACAGTTACCAACCACTTATATTTTATTGGTAATCGGTTGGTAAATATTTTTCCGCCCATTTACCAACACACTACCAACCGATTACCAACAGCAAAATCACCAATAGAATACACACAGTTGGTAATTTGTTGGTAAGTAACTGAAATGCAACACATTCCACATTTATTGGGAATATGTTGGTAATTTGTTGAAAATTACTAACCGAACTTGGTTTATTGGGAATGGTCTGTTGGTAATCAGCCTTTTTCTAGTATTGTCTTATTTCTTATTTGTTCATTTATGTTTTGCCTTGTTCATGTCCAATGACTTAGCTGAGGAAACTTCAACTGGTTTGTGTGTGTGTGGGTTAGGAGAGGGGGTTGATTTCTGTATCTTAAATCCCCCTTATATACTAAATATGAATGGAATGTTTATTTTGTCATTTGACTAGTAAACATCCAAGGACATTCATGAGGAATATGTTAAAAGCATAGGTTGACTTATTTTTGAATGACTTTTCATCCTCTATTGGCCATAAACTCCCTTCTTCTTTTGCTTTGCTTTTCTCCTTTTTAGCGTATTGAATGTCATTTCTGTTCCTTGTCTTGATAAAGCACATATGCTGCTAAACTCCTACCATTGGATTAAAAGTTAAGAATGAGTAATTTTGGTTGGAAAAAAAGCATGCTTATTTTATTAAAGAGCGAAGTCTTCTATGTTAGTGCTTTAGTAATCGTAATCGTTTTGTGGCTGGTCTTTTACAATCTCTTTTCACCTATGATAATTGAATAGAATAGGAAAAGTGTGTGTATTGGTTGATGGCTAGCAATTAGCCATTTCTAATGGGTTAAGAATTGATCAAGTTGCAATTTTCCTTAGTAGGGATCTCTAACCTCTACCAAAAAACTCAAATGCAATCCTCCAATTCCATTGGGCTTGGTTCAGCCCGCAAGACTTTGTCTTAGCTACCATTGTTATAGGTAGTTACTTTCATCCATATTTGTAAATAGTGCAAAATAGAGCAATGTACAAGGTCAGTGTTTCTGTGAAGCTTAGATCCTTTACTAAACTATGGCTCTTAATGGCAGAAACACATATATACGGTAAAATGGAATAAATGTAAAAAGCAAGTGATGGAGGAGAACTCATTACTTGATTATGTGGCTTTCAAGAAACCTAGAAAGCCAGTATTTAGCAATTTCCTGCATTCTAGTGTCTAATAATACTAGCTTTTATTGAACTTAGTTCTTGAATTACTCACATATAAAACATAGGAAGCATGTGCTTTATCCTTTTATTTTTGTTAATCATTTATCTGGCTGATTGAGTCTATGCTTGTTTCTGACTGATATACTTGTCTAAATGTTGCAATATGTTGTAAATTTGGTTTGATTCAGTGAGTTGCTGCTACTTACATCTTCCATTATATGTAAGGTGGAAGAGAGTTTAACTTTAGTGTTAAATTATTTGCTGTTGAGGATATATGCCATCGATATCTAAACGCTACTACAGTAAACTTCTACAATTGTCCCAACATAAACTTTCTTTAGATTTTAGCTCTTTTTTCCATTACTTCTACTAATATAATGAAGTTGATTGAATCATCTTTTCTGACAATTTACTTACAGTTTATATTTACTGAGGTGTTTTATTCTGTAGCTTTGCTCATCAAGGAAAAAGGTAAATGAATTTATACCTTTCAAATCAAAATTTCATTATGTATACCTTATATGAAATGGATCCCCATGAGTGATGGGAGATCATTCTCCACGAGTGATAGGTGATCATTCCCCATGGGTAATGGGTGACTACCTGTAGGTTAGTTTTATTGAATAATTGTAAGATCATCATTGTTTTTTTTGTTGAATGTTAGTTGATTTTGTGGTGGCTTAGTATCTAGAAACGTCCAGTTTATAGAGAAAGCTCTATTAAATTTTTTTTGAACATAAAGCTTCTTTTGTTTGTGAAACGTGATAAAAGAGAATGACAACAGTTATCATATTCCATTTCTCCATTTCCACCCGAAAGGTATTTTAATCTAAAAAAATAATTCAAGCCCTTCTTGAAGATAAGATGTTGTTGCAGTAATTTAGTTGAACCGTGAAGCATGCTATAACAATAAGAACCAACAAGCATTATTGAAAATGTAGTCTTCAAGAACATTCAAAATATTTTCATGAATTCCCCTTTATTGTTGTGCCTATTTTTTGATTAAGTTTCTTTCTTGAATCTCTTACTTTTGAGCTGGAGTAGTTTGGGTTAACTAGATGTTACCGTAGAGTACTTACTTATTTTCTAATTGAATTAGGAGACTGCTAAAAATCCACGTGAAGTTTTTAAAACACTGCAATTCCAATTTCATTGGAATTTCATAATCTTGTAGCGTTATCTTGACAAAGATCTTCTCTTAAATTCTCCGAAACCCTTCTCGATCTATATCTTCAACGTCAAACATTACTAATCATCAGTTTTAAGTAGTTTTTAGAAATGATTAAAGAAACACTTTTGCAACATCATCAAAGGTTCTTGTATTCTTGTTAAAGTTTTGGCAATCGCCTTGTCAAAGATTCTTGTTCCTTAACAATCTTCTTATTTGACATTATTTGATGTAAAAGCATGAGATACTAAGTCTCATTCATAACACATCAAGTTTTCAATGAACCAAAATGTCTTCATGAGGAGTTAATCCATAGATATTAGATAAAACTTAGAAAAGCATCATGAAAATATCCAGCTAAATGTAAGCATCCCTATTTCCCATTATATATTAAATGAAAGTTATTTATAGTGTTCAAATGTTCAACCATCAAATGGTCCAAATGGCAGCCCACCCAACTGACTAAGACCTAGCCAGATAACCAACAATCAAACCAATGACCCTTGAATACTCCTCTTGAATATAGCAATCCAACACTCAAACCAATTACCTAACACAAACAGCCTAAGCTGATCAAACCTTTTATATCATATCACATTATCGTTACTGAGGTTCTTTGTTCTGTCGTTTTACTTATTAAGGAAAAAGGTTCCAAATTAATACGTTTCAAATCAAAATTTCAATATGTATACCTTATATGAAATGGATCCCTGTGAGTGATGGAAGATCATTCCCCGTGAATAATGGGTTATAATTCCTTATGGATAATGGGTGATTACCCTTAAGTTAGTTTTATTGAATAATTGTTGTGACAATTAAGATTTTTTTTTTGGTATTTTTTGTTGAATGTTGGTTGATTTTGTGGTGGCTTAGTGCCTAGAAACGTCTAGTTTATAGGGGGAACTTTGTCAATTTTTTTTCAAGAATTTAGAGAACATAAAATTTCTTCTGTTTGTGAAACGTGATAAAAGAGAACGCCCTCAAGCACACATGCTCCTTGGATACCACTTGCCGAGATATGTCTATTGATTGTAACAATTGTAACACTTTTCTTCTTCTACCTAGATATGTCTTCTAGAGATCAACTGCTTACTGATGACTCACAGCGTACTCGATCACGAGATCGAACGCCCTCACCCACACATGCTCCTTAGATACCACTTGCCGAGTAGGACAGAGAGTCCCCTGCACTTCCATCGTCCTCAGCATCGCATAATCCTGGATCACAGGTACAGGATCCCTGACCATTGATTATACTACGAGGGGACGGGTATGTTCATAGTCTTACATTGCTCCTCGGATATTAAATGAGTCCAACTGCTACTAACTGTTTTGCATTACTTTTGAAGATTTCCTGGTTTCGACAGATGTGTACAGGAGATCACATCAATTTTTCAGAGGTACTTCGACAGGCCTTACACGTCATGTGCTGATGTCCCGATGAGCGTGAAAAATGTCTGGTTGGGTGAGTTTGAGGTAAGTTACTAAGTATTATATAAATTATTCTACATTACTTTTTCCCCCTTTCATATATATATATTTAACCATTTGTTTTGAACTAACAACTTGAATATATGTATTAAAATTTTCTTTTTTGTAAAAACTATTTCGTTGGGCTGATGAGCATAGTGTTAAGATCTGGTTCAATTGGGAGTATAAGTGCCAGACCCGGTTTTCCAACACCCTCTCGAGGATACGGAGGACAACCTTAGCTAGCTAGACTCCTTCCTGGATTGACGCTCGGTATTGGGAGGCAATGCAGCAGTACTGGGCCACACAGGAATTTCAACGAGTTTCCTCCACTGCTTGGAGGAATAGGGGTCAGGGCACCTCCACTCATACTGGAGGCTCAGTGTCATTTACAGTTCATGAGGAGCGTATGGTAAATTACATTGATTATTTATACATTTTAAAATTTTACATCTCACAATTAATTTTTTGGGACACTATTCTTATGAATTAAATTTTAAATTGTAGTAGCAAAAGATGGGCGATGACTTCAGCCACATCGAGTGGTACAAAAGGCTGCACAGATTTTAGGGTGGGGAAAGACAAGGCCAGCATGTCAGCGAGCGCTTTCACAAGATATTGGTAATTATTAATAATTTTCATTACTTTAAATTACTTTTTGATAATTTACATTTTATTAAATAAAATAATATTGATTGAATTCCAGGAGGACGTGACGGCTGAGAGGGAGCGTCTTATTCAGGCATCTTCCTCCTCATCTGCTAGTGTTATGTCTTCAGTCGTCGCTGACGAGATGTCACTATTTCTCAAGGCGATAGGTGGTTACAATCGAGGGCGTGTGTTTGGACTGGGTTCTGAGGCTTCGAAAGTTAGATAGTAGCTCGACCAGGATTCCTTGCCATCCACACCCTCAACACCTGCCGACATTGAGGACATAGTAGAGAGGAGGGTTGAGGAGAGGGTGCATGCTATGAGAGATGAGTTGAAGAAGGATTTTGAGAAGAAGGTGGTTCATATACAGCATCACTTCGATGGATTTATAAGCTTGATGTCAGAAAAGTTTGGGATAGTACTTCCACCATTTCCGCCGATTCAAGAAGACGATGATGTAGACGGGATGGGAGGTAGCTTTATTCCGCCACCAAATCCCCATCCTTTGAGGCATTTTGGTCCTCCTTCTCCTCTCCCACCTCCATCACACTGCTCTCGTAGTGTAAGATTTTATTAAAGATGTTATCTTCTATATTACATTTACTTGACATTATGCATTTGTGTTGAATAAATATATTTATTCTTTTATTGAGATGATTATTTATTTTTTGCATTTTAATAAGAACAGTTTATCTTTTATTGTGATGGAGCATTTGTGTGGTATATATTATTTGATATATGATACAGGGGATTCAAGATAAATACAAAATGGGCTTTGAAATATAGAAAAATATTAGTGACGGTTTAGCTATACCAATAATTAACGACGGTGTCTCTACGACAATAAAGCTTTTATTTCAATTGTCTATAACCATTGCTAAACCATAGCAACTTAGCTAGAGTCCAAGCCGTCGCTACACCGTCTCTAGGCATGCGAGGGCATAGCGCATAGCGACGTCTGGATATTGTCAACATTATAGAATTTGGAATTAATCCGTCGCTAAACTGTCAGCAATACGATGATGGTGATAATTAAACCGTTGGCAAACCGTTGCAACGTTAGCGATGGTCAGCCGACGGTATAAATAAATTTATAATTATTAGGAATTCGAAATTTTTTTTGTCGTCGTTATTTCATCTCTGATATGAACTTTGACTAATTACTAGTTTGGTGATGTTTTGTCGTAAAGCCGTCGCTACTTCTGACAGTTTTATCATTCCGTCAAAAATATTTTATTTAGTAATTGGATTTTAAGTACTGCTGTGCCCATTGTTAGACCGTTGCTAAGATTAGGTGACGATCGCGTAGTGACGGAAATAACTGTAGTTAATATTGTATTTTCGTGTAGTGGCATTTGTTAATTAAATAAAGCTTTGCATTGGTACGTACTCGAAATAATAATAATGCAATTATTGTTAATCACTTTGTCTTTCATTGATAACAGGTCTTGCAAATCAAAGTCAATTTCCATTTTGTCCTTTTGATTTTGCTTTGGAACAGATAAGATTAAGGGAAACCTAATGACAACTGCAGAAATTCGTCCTTTTCGTTCAGTTTCCTTGAAGTGATCTATTTTGAACTCTTTCCTTGTGGCCGATTTTACTGAGTTTTACAAGGTTCCAAGAATATATTATCCTTTTTTAGAGAAAATTATTGTTCTTTTAATTTTGTAATTCTATCTCGCTTTCATTTGAGCCATTTGATGTTACAGTATAATCTTGGGTAATCTCTTTTGAAGTCTATTGGGATCATATTTATAATGTAGATAACATCTATTACATTTTAAATAAGTTTAGAGATTGATCAATGTTGTTTTCCTGGTATATTTTCTAATATTTATTTTCTGGTCTGTTGAAATAATTTAAAAGTTCAATTAGATTAAAATATCAATTTAATCAATACAATAACTCAGCCGGTAAAACTTTTTTTTATTTTTTTTGGCAAAATCGATAGATCTCGAATTGAATACTGAGTATGTTTTTATTTCCATCCTTTATCTAAAACTAGGTTGATGTCCCGTTGCACGGGTTGTTATGTTATTAAGATATAATGTATTAATATTAAATATATATTATTAATTAATGATTTAATTAGTTAAAATTTTAAAATAAATTTAAATAGTATTCAAAGAATCACACATTTTAATGTATTAATATTATATATATATAGTATTTAAAAAATCACACATTTTAATGTATTAATTTAGATAATATTAAAAAAATCACACAATTTAATGTATTAATATTAAATACATATATATTTTATTAATTAATTTAATTAATTATGAATTTATATATAATTTTTATTTTTCTTTTAAAAAAAATCATTTAACCACGTGTTACTTTATAATGATTCCACGTGTCATAATGGTATGTTTCATCTTCGACTTTATATATATATATATATATAATTTAAATTATCATCCTTATTTCAATTATATATGACAAATAAGGATCCATCATTAGTTTTTCGAAATCAATAATCTATAATTTTTTTTTATAAAGACCTCAAATAATTAGAACTGTTTCAACCTTCAAATCATGTGACTAGATCCTTATATTATCATCATCATCATCATCATCGGTCTGGACTATTATTTGAAAGACATGATGTTAGACTTAAAAATATTCTTGTCGGCAGAATGGTCATACTTTTTCATTTTGTTATTTTACATGCTACTCAACTTGGTAGAAAATTCTTCAAAGAAGAAAACATTTTGATTCTTCAGTGAATATTTCGTCTTTAATTAATTACATGCTAGTCAAACTTATATTTCAAAAATTTTTCTCTAACTTATTGATTATTTATTTAAATTAGGTAAACTAAGATAAAGAATTCGATAGAAAATTTTAAAATGCATCTTTAAAAAAAGGGTAAAAAGGGGTATATTTAATAAATTAAAAATGATAGATGGTGTTGCAATAAAGTGAGAAAGGGCGGAAAAGTAAAGTATAAAGAAGTGCATGTAACAAAAAAAAAAAAAAAAGCATAGCATTTATTTGTCCAAACTATATTAAACCTATATTAGAATGTATAGATATAAATTTAAATATAATTGTTGCCTTACGAAAAGAGAGGTGATGGAAGTGTCGATCGACTACTCTTTCGATGAATATAAATAGTCTGATAGAAAAATAAATGAATGAGTCGGACCTTTTAAAAGAGGTGGGTTCCTTGAACTTATTATAAAAATGGTCCAAGTAGGCAGAAATATTGCACGCAAAAATAAAATGGAACTGAATATGATGTTCTTCGATTAAAATGATGAATGAACACAGTAACTGATACTTAAAGCAACATCAAACGAAAACTTCGTGATCAACGGAGTAAAGAAAATTGTAAACAAAACTGTAAGAAAGCTATAAATGAAAGTGGTGAAGAAAGCTATAAAAATGCGGATAAAAGGAATGAAAAACTGAAAAAATTTGGTAATTTGGTTTGAGATAAGTGTTGGTGTCTTCAATCTGGGATTCCTGCTTACTTTATACTTGCTATGGCGCAACTGCTAACTTTCGAACGTGGAGGAAATCCCGCTTGGTGGCCCATTTTTGGTGGCTGAGAACGATAGCGTCCTGCCAATCGTGCCGAGGTGTGCGGGTGATGGTTCATGATGTTGACCGGGTACAGCCGCTGAGGATTTTCCTTGACGTCATCATCCGTTTGGTAGAATTCGTATCGACTTTGGCTGAAAGTTACCATTGCAATGGATCGGCTAAAAATGACGTCAACACATGCCCCCTCGAGTCCCGTTACTTTGATGGCGCGAACAGGTGAAGCGACGGGAATCGTACCCTTTTTAATTTGTAACCGTTCTTTTTCTGATAGAAACGGAACGTCCCCCGATCATTGTAGAAAGGTGCCGACTCCTCGGTTTCGAAACCTGCAAATGGCTAGTCTTTTGAAACTTCTCTTTAAATAGCCGTAGTCCCTATCGTTCCTTCTTCACCGATACGAACACCTTCTTCTGCAATAACTCTATTCTGCTTAGAATTTTATCTTCTTTGTGAAATTCTCCCATGTTTACTGCATATTTCTTGAATTAGCGAACTTCTAACTCTCCATGGCTACTCCCGTTGATCATTCCCCTCTGGCTCTGATTCAAGTTGAAGCCGATCATGTGACACCGGAAGTTGAGACAGCTCAGATGCAATCACCCAACCGGGGTGATGGGAGTGATTCGGATATGGGAGTGAGGTCTAAAATTCCGATTGATGTGATAATGGGCCAGACATTTAGTAAGATGGCCGAGATACTGCAGACTTTGACCGAGCGAAGGAATCCTAGAGGTGAAGATAAGGCCTTAGAGCGGTTTCTGAAGTTTCAACCACCTGTTTTCCTGGGCGAAGCAGAACAAGATCAGAAGGCAGAGCAGTGGGTTGAGCAGATGGAGGATATATTCGCAACGCTCCAATACACTGAGGAGCGGATGGTTAAGTTTGCGGCTTTTCGGTTGAGAGGACCAGCTCGGGCATGGTGGCAGCGAGTTCAAGACGACTGGGAAATGAGCGAGCAGGAATGGACGTGGTCCAACTTTGTTGAAGTCTTCCGAGCTGAGTACATCCCTCAGTGGATCGTGGAAAAGTGGGAGGATGAATTTCAGAATTTGAAGTAGGGGAGCATGTTAGTGGCTCAGTACGCAGCGCGATTCATTCAGTTGTCAAAATACTGCTAGAGATTAGTGGATACCGAGCAAAATAGGACGAGGCAATTTGTCAAGGGGCTTAGGCTGGAATTGAGGAGGACGTTGGCATTGTCTCCGCCAACGACCTATTCGGGGGCAGTGGACGCGGCTACCCAAACGGAAAATGAGGACCGCAGCAGGATGGCGGCAAGACCTTTCTAGTCACTAAGACAGCCGTAAGGGCATTTTCAAGGGCAGCAATCTAACAAGAGCCCCGCTAATCAGCAGTGGCAGAACCGGGGAAAGCAAGCCAGGACAGCGCCAGTGGGTCCTACCTAAAACCTTCCAACATGCTGGCAGTGTGGAAAGAGAGGCCACACAGAGAAGAACTGTTGGACCAAGGGTGGTGAAAGAAAATGTTATCACTGCGGCGACCCGAACCACCTGCGGAACGCCTGCCCCAAGTTGCATCGAGCCAGGCAAGAAAATCCGGCGCAGAACCCGGGGCCCAACAGAGCCAACACCATGGGAACATCCGGGAGTAGAGCACCAAAGCCGCAAGTGAAGGCCAAGGTATTCGCTCTCAACAGAGATGAAGTTGGGATCGATGCAGTGGTTGTGGAAGGTACGTTTACTATCCAAGGACGACCCGTTAATGCATTAATTGATCCTGGCTCTACTCATTCCTATTTAAACAAGATTTGTGCATGTCATTTGGGTTGGGATGGAGTAGAGCTACCTTTTACTTTAGTGGTAAACACACTTTTGGGGAAAATGGTGCAAGTAGATCGGTATGTGAAAATTGTAAAATTGATGTGGGGAGAGAAAGTCTGGAGGGAGACCTGATAGTATTGGACATTGAAGACTATGATTTGATATTAGGGATGGATTGGTTAGCCAAGCATGGGGCTAGGGTAGATTGTAAGAATAAGTCGGTCCAGTTCGTTAGACTGGGTTGTGATATATTGGAGTTCGATTGCAAGAAGGTAAAGGAGTTAAAGTATTTGATAGCGGGGGCTAAGACCCAGAAATTGCTGAAGCAAGGATGTCAAGGGTACCTGGCTTACGTGATAAACAGGCCGAAGGACCAGTGCACTTTGGAGGACACCGAAGTGGTGAAAGACTTTCCTGATGTGTTCCCAGCGGAACTCGATTTTTTACCTCCCAACTAAGAGGTGGAATTTACCATTGACTTAGTTTCAGGAGCAGAACCAGTATCGCGGACCCTGTACCGGATGGCACCGATGGAGTTGAAAGAGTTGAAGGAACAGTTGGAGGAGTTAGTGAGTCAAGCTACATCAGACCTAGCACGTCGCCCTGGGGAGTGCCTGTGCTATTTGTGAAGAAAAAGGACGGAACTTTGAGGCTATGCATCGATTATCGGGGTTTGAACAACTTGACGATCAAGAACAAATATCCCTTACCGTTAATTGATGAACTGTTCGATCAGTTGTAAGGATCCAGTTGCTACTCCAAGTTGGATCTAAGGCAAGGGTACTACCAAGTGAGGATAAAAGAAGAGGATATTACCAAGACTACTTTTAACACCAGATATGGACATTACGAGTTCGTGGTAATGCCGTTCGGGGTGACCAATGCTCCAGCAGTGTTCATGGACCTGATGCACCGAGTGTTTTGATCCTATCTGGACAAGTTCGTGGTGGTCTTCATCGATGACCTTTTGACTTACTCCAAGAGTCCGGAGGAGCATGTAGAGTATCTGAAACTCATGTTGGAGAAGCTTTGGAAGCACAAGCTATACGCCAAGTTCAGCAAGTGCGAATTCTGGTTGGACAGTGTGGCATTCCTTGGCCATGTGGTGACCAAGGAGGGAATCAAGGTAGACCCGGCAAAGGTCGAAGCGGTGTCAGACTGGAAGCAGCCGGAGAATATCACCGAGATCCGAAGTTTCTTGGGATTGGCTGGTTACTACCGAAGATTCATCAAGGGATTCTTGACGCTTGCATCGCCAATAACTCGACTATTGAGGAAGGATGTTCCATTTGTGTGGAACGAGAAATGCGATAAAAGTTTTCAAGAGCTGAAGCGAAGACTGATGACGGCACCAGTATTGAGTCTGCCAGAGGAAGGGAAGCCTTACGCGCTGTATATCGATGCTTCGAAAGAAGGATTGGGAGCAGTATTGATGCAAGACCGAAAGGTGATCACTTACGCTTCTCGGAAGCTGAGACTTCATGAAGTCAACTATCCCACTTATGATATGGAGCTGGCAGCTATCGTGTTCGCCCTAAAGAAATGGAGACACTACCTGTACGGAACTGAATATGAGGTGTTCACCGATCACAAGAGTCTGAAGTATATCTTCACTCAGAAGGATCTGAACTTGAGGCAGCGAAGATGGATGGAATTTCTGGAAGAATACTGTTGTCCGATCAACTACCATCCCGGGAAGGCTAACGTTATGGCGGACGCCCTGAGCAAAAAAGTTGGAATGGCCAGACTTAGGGTGTAGGAAATTTAGGTGGTTCAGGATATGTTGGACAGAAGGGTGGAAGTGCAAGACAAAAGAATTGTCATCAGCAATTGATACCGGATTTGAAGTGGGAAATCGTGGAAGCTCAGCACAGCAACGCCGAGTTTCAGCTTTTCAAGGACAAGGAACTCAAGCGGCCAGGCAGTGACTTCCGTCAAGATGAAGAAGGAGTTTCGCATTTTAGGGATCGGTTGTGTGTACTCGGTGAGTAGCAATTGAAGGACAGAATCTTGGAAGAGGCGCACAAAAGCAAGTACGCCATTCATCCGGGGGAAGTCAAGATGTACTAGGACCTGAAGAGAGCCTATTGGTGGCTCGGACTGAAGCGGGATGTGGTCAAGTATGTTTCGACCTGTCTCACCTGCCAAAAAGTCAAAGCGGAGCACAAGAAGTCAGTGAGACTATTGCTGCTATTGCCAGTACCAGAATGGAAATAGGAAGAGGTGACTATGGATTTTATCACTGGACTTCCCATGTCGAAGACGCAGAAGGACGCCATATGGGTAATGGTGGATCGACTGACCAAGTCGGCCCATTTCATACCGGTAAATGTAAGAGACTCTATGGAGAAGTTGGCTCAGACTTATGTTCGAGAAATAGTCCGACTGCATGGAGTGCCTTCGAGTATTGTGTCCGACAGAGACCCGAGGTTTACGTCTCGTTTTTGGAGAAAATTTCAGGAAGCAATGGGGCCGAGTCTAAAATTCAGTACGACAGCGCATCTGCAGACCGATGGATAGTCAGAAAGGGTTATACAGATATTAGAAGATATGCTGAGAGCTTGTGTTCTGAATTTCGGGGACAAATGGATAGAGTGTGTACCGTACGCGGAATTGTCATATAACAACAGCTATCAAGCTTCAATTGGGATGGCACCGTATGAAGCTTTGTATGGACGCAAATGTCAAGTACTACTGTATTGGAATTGGTCAGAAGATGGTCACGTGAGCAGAACTAGAGAAGCCTGTGTCCAAGAGATGTTGGATAAGGTGAAATTGATCAGGGAAAGGTTGAAGGCGGCTCAGAGTCGGCAGAAGAGCTATGCGGACAACTGGCGGCGAGAATTGGAGTTTCAAGTCGGGGACAACATATTTTTGAGATTGACGCCAAATAGAGGAATCTTGAAGCATCCGAAGGGAGGGAAGTTGAATTCAAGGTATTTGGGGCCGTTCCCGATTAAGGAAAGGATTGGATCGGTAGCTTACCGATTGGACCTGTCAGATGGGTTGACGGAAATTCACGATGTGTTTCATGTGTCACAATTGAAGAAGTACAATGCTGATCTCGGTCATGTTCTGAATAACGAGCCGTTGGTGTTGCAACCCGATCTGAGCTATGTGGAGAAACCCGTGAAAATATTGGACCGCAGTATCAAGAGTTTTCGAAACAAGCAGATACCGATGGTCAAGGTTCAGTGGGAGCATCATTTTAACACCCCGCTACCTAGGCCCGCCAGGGCCGGGGATGTCGTCCCGTCCAAAGGACAAAGGGTCTTTATAACTAGGTCACACAAATAAAATTGCGGAATAAAAATAATACTTTAACTTAAAATTTATTACAACCCAAAGAAAACTCCAAGAATAAATCCATGAATTCCCAAAACAAAACCATAAATAAAATTATCCACTCTTGTCTCCCCAAAGCAATACATAGAATTAAATGACAACAATCTCTTCCAAGGCAGATACTACTAGCTACTCATCTCCACAGCAGGATCGACCTGAAATCATGGGAAAATGGTGATGAGACAGAAATCTCAGTAAGTCCGTGTATGTTTTGGGTGTTTAGTGAAAGCAGTTCATGGATGCAAAGTGCGAAATCTTTATAAGAGAAATATTGACAAGCAATAAACATTAGTCAAAAGCAAGAGTGACGTTTTAGCTATTCCAGCCATACATGATCAACAAAATCAACCACTCATAAAAAAGGATTATGGGTTACCACACGTTGGGCCCCACAACCGGATAGTCAGTATGCCACACTTTGTGCATACCGCCGGTCAGAATGCCACATTTTGTGCAGACTAACGAAAGTAGGTGATCGGCCTACTGGGCAAGATACTCCTCTTTCTCTATACCCAAACAATAATCGGGTGTCCATTCCGGTAAAACACAGTCACTTAACTGAAAAGAACACTGCTAACTTGGACCGGCACGACCTACTAGACTGACGTCCTATCCAGGAAGGACTCACCTCTCAGAGGTGGCCACCTATTGAGAGACTTACCCTAAGCCCTCAAGGACTAGTCCTAGTAGTCCACCCTTATTGAGTACTCAACGACGTTTCCCACTTGGGATAAAATGAACAAAACATTGTTCCACATGAAAATGACATTTTGAGGGTTTCCAAGGTCCTTGTAAAAATCAGCTTTAGAAAGAGTTTAGGTTTGGCAAATCTGCTCCTTGTCTTTTAAATAATTCAAATGCTTGAAATAAGAGAGAGTTCAACCTTCAATTACCTTTACATAAATGAGTGTCCATACACTCTACATTTGGCTTGCTATAAGAAAAACATTTCACATTAATCAGGTTTTATGCAGGAGCTTACCTGATTCTTACTCACAACAACAAGGTCTCCAACAGCTGACCTAACCCCACATGGGCAAATACAAATCACAATCAATTCCAAGCCACAATCCACTTCCTCAATTTTAACTCAACACAACTTACTACTACCATGATCCTAGTGTCCCAAGCTTTAAGGTTAAATAATAAGTAAATAGGGTAAGAGTTGAGCCTAGTGTGATATTTAAAATAATTAATGGTTTGGGAAATAAATTTTAATAAGTTGAAAGCTTAAATCTTGTTAAGGAAAATTTAGAGTTTATTTGATCAAGAGTCCTAAGTAGTTTTAGGTAAAATAATGATTTATTAATAATTTAGTTGTTAGAAACTGATTGATAGCTAAAATTAGTTGAAAATGAATTTAATGAGTTTTGCTTGAAAAATAATAAATAAATTCTTATTGGGTTTTGATTAAAAGATAATAATTAAATTGTAGTAATAAATATTTCACTAATCATAATTATTTCCATAAAAGACTTTAATTGATTTCATTATTTTAAATAATATATATATATATATATATATTATTTTTCTAGCAAAGTTATTATTTATTTGACTAAAATATCCTTATTGTTTATAATAGTCCAAATCTACCCTTCCTAGGGTTTTTTTTCCCGAAAATACAAAAAAGAAAATTATTTTATTGAATATTTTATTCAAGAAGTAAAATTAGTTTAGGAACAACTAGATCATGATTCAAATTCCTATGGCTAACCACAATCAAGAACATATGCAATCCTTCCATTCATCAAATCGACCACATCTTGCACATAAGCATAGATATAAATTTATTAAGACATGATCTAACCTCTACTAGTATAAATATGATTATGGCTTCAATAATCTAACATGCATATAAATCCTATTCACCAAAGGTGACATAATCTCTAGCATGCTTTATCTCAAATACTTCATGCATCAAACCTCAAATCATCACACAATCAATCAAGATAATCCTTCCATGCATAAATCCCATCCCCTTCACAATCATACAAATGTTCATGCTTCAATCTCAACAATATATATATACTCAAATCCTATCACCATCCACCTACTATCAACATCATCTTAGAGACATAATTCTAGAGTTTAAAAGAAGGATTGAAGGCACTTACTTGATTGATGAATGCCTTGAAGGAGTTTAGAGTAGATCTCAACTCTTAGATGTCTAACTTTGTCCAAGGGAGATGGCGAGAGCATGATTATGGAAGAAGAAGTCATCCGGCCAAGGAAGAGGAATTTCGACCATGAGAGAGAGAGAGAGAGAGAGAGAGAGAGAGAGAGAGAGAGAGAGAGAGAGAGATCATTAGTATGTTTATTCACATAGGTTTTCACCAGAGATCAAGTTTGGAGAAGATGAAGTTGATAGAGTAAATTTACCTTGAAGATGTTCTTGTCCTTCACAGAAATTTCTGGTTTTGATCCGAAGTAGCAAGAAGGACTCACAGCAGTAAGTAGGTCAAATCTGGAGATTTTAGTGAAGGTTTGAAGTGATTTGGAGGGGTATTAGGTGAAAGAAAGTAGTAGGTGTTCTTGGTGTAGTGTGTGTGTTCTTGGAGATTGAAGGGAATTGAGAGATTGTAGTGTAGCTGCCGAAAATTCTGAGGGAATTAGGCTGGCCGAATTTCTGTAGGGTTTAGGGAGTTGTTTCTCTGATTTGGAAGGGAAAAGGAAAGATTAGTTGTTACAATCCTTGAAGAATATTTTTAGGAAGTGAATTTGGAAACTAAATATTTCTAGAATATCTTGATAATTGAAGAGCTTTGAAGGTCCCTTATGGCCGACTGGTTGAGCAGTTTTTCTGAGGAATTAAAGCTGGTTCAAGGTAGCTTAGGGTGGCCGAAACTAAGGTGCACAATGATGAAGAAGAAGTCTGGTCAATGGAATGATATATTATGGAAGGTTGCTAAACAAAGATGGCTGGAATTTTGGAAACCAATCAAGCACAATTGTAGGGATTTGGTGAAGGGATTTTCGGGTAGCCATTGCTGGATTTTGTGCAGAAGCTTAAGGGGAACAATGGAACTCTGTTATTGGAGGTTTAAGGAAGGTTTTTGCAGAATAAAGTTGGTGTTTTGGCTGGGAGAGAAATAGGAAACAAGGTTGGAAAATTTCTTGCACAGTTTTTCGCTGAACAGTAATTTCTGGGCAGATTTTCGGCTGCCATTCCCAGCTAACTTGCAAAGAGTTTGAAGGGAAATTTTAGGGGTATTCAAGGCTGGTTTCCAGCCTTCTTCATAGAGGAAAAACATGGCTAAGGTACTGAACAAAATCTGGAAGAAAACAGCTTGGTTTTGGACTCTCAAAGCTGTGATTTGTATAGGAATTTTTCCTGTTTTTACTCTAGCTTTAAGCAGTCCGAAAATGGCTAAGAATTTCAGATTACAAACTGATCCTAAAGACCATTTTTCTGGCAGCATTTGAGAGGGAATGTTAGCTAAGAAACTCGACATTTTGAAGGCACAACAAGCTGGAAAATTTTCAACCCATTCTAATAAAGAAGATGAGCTAGCTAGAGAGAATTTTTAGCAAACTCACTAGAGGGATTTTTCCTCTTGGAACTTCCCACAACTCTTCCACATTTTTCAGACCATAAGAAGTCTTTTACTAAGACATTTTGATCCTACAAAACCTCAGCACTTTACTGAAATTTCTGGAAAGAAGATGGCTAGAATATCTTGATTAAACTAAGGAGTTGAGAATTAAGGAAAAATCAAAGATCAAGGGAAAATGAATTCCCTTTAAGAAATTTGAGTAGAGCAAGGGAGTGGAATGAGGTTACTCTTAACATGTCTCTCTCTTAGGACATCATCCCTACCTTACCCTAAGCTCATAAGGCCGAAACTATTTCTTTCCAAGCAAAAATAAAATTTAATCAAGCTAAAGCTTTCATGATGGAATTTGAACCCTAGACTTCCATAATTAATTCTAAGGTTCCAACCACTAAACCACATCAACTCTTGTTGATATTTTCACTAGAAAAATTATTTTCTATTCCATCCACAAGCTATTTCCCTATTTTCACCTCAAGCAAAAATTACCATTTTGCCCTTCTCACTCAATAATCATAATCAAGCCCTCTAGACTATAAAACACAAATCTAAAGCACATAAAATCATACAAAATATATTTAAACATGCAAATAAATATGCTATACATCCCAACCCCCTTACTCTAAGGTTGGTTTTGACTGGGGTTTCACAATCATGGTATGCAGGATGCTACATAGGAATCAGAAGAGTAGGTTAAGCGGAAGTATCCTGATCTGAACTAGAGGTATGCTTGAATTTTGGGACAAAATTCTTCTAAGGAGGGGAAGATGTGAAACCCTAGTCAAAACCAACCCTAGAGTAAGGGGGTTGGGATGTATATCATATTTTATTGCATGTTTAAATATATTTTTATATGATTTTATGTGCTTTGGATTTATGTGTTCTAGTCTAGAGGGCCTGGATATGATTTTATGTGCTTCTGTCGACGGAAGTCACTACAGAACATATGTGGTTCGTTTATGCAGAGGGCTTCACACTTCCCTTGCTCTGGAACAACTTTTCCACGGCTAGCCTGCCATTCTCTTTCCGCTACTAGCTGTATCCTCTGAAAGGCTACAGGGATGGCATGATCGATGTCAGGCTACCTATGATCCCCTTTGGGACCAATGGGGCATCCGCAACGCCATTATGATGTCCAACTTTGAGATGATTTCGACTGCAACTTGTTCTCGGCTATCTTGCCGTTTTGGTCCCTAGCGACCAACGGCTTCATCTTTCCTCACGACATGCTTTTCCCCTATAATACTAGATATCTGTATCATCTTGGGCTTCCGTTATGATGGTGATGAAATCCCCACCCTACATGACGAAGAAAACATACCTGCCGTTGAGGCCCATTTGGACAAATCCACCGCCTCCTATGGCAATTTTATGGCCGTGCAAATGGTGTTAGCCCCGTTCCGTCAGAACAGGAACAATCGACTTTCCTCTGGCTATGAATCTCATTCTCTACTCCCATTCAGGAGGAATAAGTAATGAGTATCCATACTATGTATCGGCTCCACTGAGGAAGAAAAGACGCTGCGACCTTGCTTCCCTGGTTCTGGCCTTGGTATATCGGCTAATGAATCAGATGATTTCAACCTTGTCGGCTATGGGTGATCCGACAAATCTTAGAGGTCCCCTCTGGGTTATGCAACTATGGCTCTATCAATACCTCCTCCAGTTTGACGTCAATACGATTTCCGGAGGTTCTGTGGGTTTCGTCGACCGGGCTACCGACTATCGACTATTGAAGGTTCCAGCAAACAGGTCTTCTGCCGGTACTATCATGGCTTACCTCCATCAGAACTGGCCCTAGAATGAGCCCCACTTCTATCCTTACTTCGCCCGAAAAACAGGCCCTCTCTGGCTGACAAAACTTGTTGAGGCACCGGAAGCCTCTCAAGAAACTATCAGGGCCCGAATGTTGTGCTCTCGAGAACTCCTTCTTGGGACAAAATCAGGTGCTCGGAGTGCTAAGTCTTCTTGTAAAAGGTACAACCCATATTACTTTTCACGATAATTTGGGTTAATTCAAGACATTCTCGCTGATCTTGGTCATATCTCCTCTTACTCTGTTATGCCTGTCCTATCGGCTAAGATGTGTGGACTTTAGCCGATAGGTCTCTAACCGTTCTCTACTCTTTTGAGTATTCTCTTTTTTAGGTTATTAGGGAAGCCACGCCAAACTTTAACCTTTGGTGGCAGCTGCTGAGCGAAATGCTCTTTTCTTGCCCAGTTGAGACGTGGTTGCCCAGACAAGTGAGGTCGGCATCAGTAGAGATAGAAGTGTTTGCATCGAAGAAAAGTAAACACAGCAAAGTCTCTCCTAGTTCGATCACAACGCCGCTATTCCGCACGCTTCCAGCAAAAAGAACCTCCACACTGCTGCCTGCCGACGAGGAAGAGGAAGTAGAAGAAGCGACTATTCCTCCCTTGCTGAGGCAGTCAAACAGACGACAAGCCCACCATACTCCGACATTTGCTAAGGTTCGGCTTGAAATTTTTTTTTCTCTTTCCTATGTACTCAATCCATCGGCTCAGAATTAACCGTACGTTACCTTTCTTTGCAGAAATAGAGGACCAACCAACTAGTGATCTCCGATTCTTCTTCAGAATCATTGGCGGCTATGCCCCCCTATCTCCTGTAGGAATGACAATGGCAGAAGAAGGGACTTCAACCGTTCCACCTTCACCAGTGCCCGAAGCGCCTTTGTCAGAGAGAATAGCAATTGAAAAACCTATCACGCTCCCTGCGGCCACTGCCCCTGAGCCTCTAATAGAACCTGCCCCTTTTCAACCAGTAACGACGGAAGCCACAACGCTAGAACTTCTGCAGAGTCTATTGGGAATGGACTTGCTGACCAGTTCCTCTACTCATAATGCTATCAGCCGAGCCTTGTTGCTGTTGGCTCAATCGACCACTTTCGATATCCCAATAGAATTGAGGCGCTTGTCGGTTGACTATCTGGGGCTGATGTGAGTTACCCAGTGCTTCCTTTCCAGTACTCAGAGTAGATGGGATGAAACTTCACGTCAACTTCAGGCCTTGGGAGCACTCCACAACTAGGAAACGTTTTTGCAAATGCACCATCAGGAAGCTTCTGCTCACCTGGCATCTTTCGAGTTGACATTTTTGCCAAAGTAGAGAGAATTGAGGGCCTTGAAATGCGCCTGTGAGCGCTCCAAGAGGAATTAAACTCTGAGAAACGAGCCCTGGATGAGAAGCTTGAGGCCGAGAATGCTTGTCAGCAATAAGTCTTTTGTGCTTAGGAGACGGTGGCCAAGTATCAAGACAATCGGCTTATGCTGGAAGTCAAAGAAGAACTACTCCAGATAAAATTGCAACACTCTAACAAGTTGCTAAACGGTACGTAATTGTCATGGGGTGACTTCCAAGCTTACTTAGCCACCTTCTTCTGTAGTCCCGATAAGGCTAGACACTCTGGTACACAAGTTGGGGATGCCGAAACGCATCCACTTTCAACAGAGGAATCGACTATTGTCCCTTAACCGGCTCCAGAGGAACCTACCACCGTTGTGGAAGAAAAAAAAGAAACCCCAACGGCGGCTGATCCGCCCGAGGAAGATTTAAATCGGCTCGCCATTGTTCTTTTTGCCCAGCCGATCGAGACGCCTTACACTCCATTTGAGGAGGCTTTACTACTATCTTTTTTTTTTCTTTTACAAAGTAGCAGCCATCTGATCGGCTCTTTTGTGATCAGTCGTTTCACCTAAAATGCCAACATATTTTTTGCCTATCTGTTGTTTTTCCTTTTCTTTTTTTTTCTTTCCTCTTTTTTTCTTTTTTATTCTTCTCCTACTAATGTTCCCTCCCAAAATGTAGGATAAAACTTCTTTACATACTTACCATTTATGGCATTGTTCATTTCCTTCCCATCGGGTGTCATTAATCGATAGGCGCCTCCATAAAAAACCTGAGTAATAAAAAAAGGTCCCTCCCATGAGACGGACCACCTACTGTAGCATTGGTTTTGAGGTGCCACGGGTAGTATAGTCTTCCAAACCATGTCTCCTACTTGAAAGCTTCTTTCCCACACTTTTCGATTGTAGGTTCTTGCTACTTTCTCCTTATGCCTTCTAATATTTCCCAATGCTATCTAACAATCCTCCTCGGCTTGGTCCAAATTCATTGCCAAAGCCAATTTGTAATCCTCAACCGACAAGCAATGTTGGTAAGCTACCCCAGCTGATAGCAGTGATAATTAAGCGGGTAGTATCGCATCTTATTCATATGTCAGCCAAAATGGAGAAAACCAATAGCGGTCTTGTAAGTGTTCCGATATGCCCACAACACCTCTTGAAGAGTTTCGTGCCATTTTCTGGGTTTGTCTTCTACCGACTTTCGGATCATACAGATCAAAGTCTTGTTTGTTATCTCAGCATGGCCGTTGGCCTGTATATAGTACGGGGAGAAGTGAAGTAACTTAACCTGGAATTGAGTTAGAAAGTTACGTACCTTGTCTCTTGTAAACATAGTCCCTTGATCAGCCGTTATGGTTTCAGGTATGCCAAATCGAAAAAGGATATTCTGCTGAAGGAAAGTGATCACGGCAGATTGGGTCACTCTGGTCATGACATGTTCTTCTACCTACTTGGTAAAGTAGTCGGTTGCCACAAGAATGAAAGTGTGTCCTTTGGTTGATGGCGGGTGAATCTTGTAGATGACGTCTAGAGCCCAACCCTGAATGGCCATGGTTTGATGATAGGATGTAAGTTCGTGATAGGGGTATGAGTTAATGGGCCATGCTTCTGACATGCCTCACACCCGGCTGCATAAGCTACGCAGTCTATAGTCATTGTTGAAGGCTTAAAATGGCAAAAATTATCAAAACGAAAGCATGCTAGGAAAACGAAAAATTTACCTTTGTGATTGAATGACCCTCTTCGCACTAGTGTAGATGTCTGTACAAGGATACCTGAAGCTATTGGATCATGTCCTTATAAACGTCTACTGCGTTTCATTCACGTAAAGGCTTTAATCTTCCGAAATGGTGCCTGTAGCACAGTCGGTGAAAGCTTGAAGATTAGGTTTTGATAAGCTTTTGGTGAAAACTTCATCAAAGCTTTTTGTGATGAGTTTTGTTTTCTATGAAAGAAAAATGAACCTATTTTCTCCGTGAAAAGAAAATGAACTACGAAATCCTCTTCACCAAATTATTTCCTTCAAGTAATTTTCATTCATTTCAACAGATCCTTCGAGAGAGAATCCATTTGCTTGCAAACAGAAAGCAGCCATGCTTTCTGTTATCTTTCATGCGAAGCAACACAAGTTTCATCCCACTTAATATTTTAAAATAAGGGTTTTTCTGGAAAAATATATTTTGAAAATTTCAATTAAGTTTTCTTTTAACTCAAAATAAAATATCTAAACCCCTAAAAATTTCTATGTCAAGGTTTATACCATTTGAGAAATTTTTCCATGAACTAATTTTATTTAAGTTAATAAACTTAATAATTTCAAAAATTTTCAATAAAACTTTAGAAAGATTTTGATTTCAAGTTTAATTTGATAAAAATAATTTTTCTTGTTAAAATTCAATCAAAATGGTTTTCTATTTTAATTTACAAAAATATCTAAATTCAATATATTTTCTATGCCAAGGATAAAATCCTTTGAGAAAATATCCAATAATTAATTTTTATTCGAATTAAAATTAACCATTTGATTTAAGAAAAATATTTTTCTTTGTCAAAATTCCCAAAGTCTTTTGTCTTTGAGAAAACGCGCACATAGGGTACAAAAAGAAATAAGTATTTTAGAAAACTGTAAACGTTTTCATACTTTTCTATTCTTTTAACCTACGTGTCCAAATAATAGGATTAAACACATTAATTAATTAATGGTCTCGTTTAATCTTAAAATTTCCTTTAATATTATTTTTCATGCAAAATATTCAAAGAATATTAACTATTGCAATAAAAATAACTTCGCCAGGTATGAGACAAAAAAAAAAAAAAAAAAAAATTATTCGGGTCAGGTCTAGTGCACCCGCCACACTAAATCACAGCCTATAGGAAAACCAATGGGCCGGATCCAGGCGGGTGGACCGGCCCGCGCACGTCCCAGTTGCTTGGTCAAAATTGTTGACTGCACAATGAAACTTTGCAATTGCAAAATCCTTGTTGATGGCTTCAGCGAATATGTCTGTACAATGATACTTAAGGCTATTGGTTCACGTCATTGTAAACGTCTACTGCATCTCATTCACGCGAAGCCTTTAATCTTCCGAAATGGTGCCCGTAGCACAACTGGTGAAAGTTTGAAGATTGCATTTTGATAAACTTTTGGTGAAAATTTCACCGAAGCTTTCTGTGAAAGAAAAATGAACCTGTTTTCTCTGTGAAAGGAAAATGAACTACGAAGTCCTCTTCACCAAATCATTACCTTCAATTCATTTTCATTCATTTCAACAGATCCCCCGAGAGAGAATCCATTCGCGTGCAAACAGAAAGCATTCATGCTTTCTGTTATCCTGCACGCGAAACAACACGAGTTCCATCCCGTGTTGTTTTTTTATTTTATTTTAATTAATTAAATTAATAATTAATTAAATTAATATTTTTAAATTTTATTTTACTCTTGGTCTTATTTATTGGGTCAGATAAAATTATTTATTTTGGGGCTTGAACACCCATAAATAATAAATCTAACAAGCTCAAATAGACCAATATAAAATTTCATACATTTTATCTAGTTTATATTTAGATTAATTTTCTAATTATTCAATCTAAGCATTGGGTCCTAAATAATTAATTAATCAATTAAACTAGATAAAATAAATACTCTCTCACAGACTTTTTATTTTATTTTAATTCAATAATAAATTAGACCAATAAAATAAAACATATAATTATTAAGACCAATTCCTTAACCCAAATCTTTCAGGATTTAAGGGTCATTTCGAGGACCAAAAGACACATCGCCTTAGCTACTAAAATAACTAAAATATCCCTATTATATAAATAGCTATATTTTACATTTTAAATATTTCTTAATATCACCATAAGAAAATATTGACTCCAAGGACAATGCTGCGTTAGCAAAGTCTTCGACCTATAGGTGTAATGACTAAAATAGCCCTTTACACATCGCCCTGCCATTAGAGAGAAAGAGTATGCTAACATCTCTCTAATAGATATCTACCATCCTTAGACCTCTAGTCCAATGATCCACGACTCCTGGAATGTTTCCACTTTCCAAGGGAGCTGCCTTAAAGTAAACATCCAAGTCAAGTTTCCCAGGGCCTTGGATAATTAGATCATTCGAATAATCACAATGGGCGATATAACGTAAAAGCTATCTTGTACAAGTCTGTCTTAACTAACTAGTCACATATACTCAACATACAAGTATATTGGTTCTATGAAAGAACCTCAATTACAGTATATCAAAGTATATGCTTTTAGTTTCGTCAGACTACCAACTCATAATCAAGTGGTAGAATATTAGTCCATACTGTAGCAGTAATAGTCTCTTTTAAATAGTACTTTTAGAAATTACTATTACAGGTCATATTCTACATATTCGAAATACACTCATGCTATGAAGTGAGTGGACTATTCATTGGCTAAAGGTAAGCCATTTCCTATTTAGAATTCATAACATAATAACCTATACATGATGAGATTCCTATTTTCATCAATCGGTTAAGAACAAACATTTATATGTTAAGTAACATGTGATTCATACCTTATTGTGAAAGATCACAATTCACATGGATCACTTACTTAAACACAATGAGTCATTTCCAACCAAAAATCGTACACAAATATAACGCGCACATAGGGCACAAAAAGAAATAAGTATTTTAGAAAATTGTGAACGTTTTCATACTTTTCTATTCTTTTAACCTACGTGTCCAAATAATAGGATTAAACACATTAATTAATTAATGGTCTCGTTTAATCTTAAAATTTCCTTTAATATTTTTTTCATGCAAAATATTCAAAATTTCCTCTATTTTTGGACATTGATCCTCCAGCCCTTCTGTTGTGATCTAGTTATGAGCCATAGTAAGTTTAGAGTAATGGCTCAAGTCAAAAGTAGAATGGTAGAATATTGTCTTATTCATGTGCACTTCTACGGAAAACGGATTAGGGTCGGCTAGTATCCTTTCTACTTGTTCTCCATCCCAAATCAAAATCATTTGGTGAAATGTTGATGGAACGCAGTGATTCACATGAATCCAATTCCTACCAAGTAAGACAGAGTATGCCAGCTTTGCTGTGATTACAAAGAAAACAGTCTTACTAACCTTGGATTTTACAGCCACCTCAAAAGTGATACCCTTTTTGCCTTGGTAGCCTCTCCAGTGAAATTAAGCATTTGTATGTCAGTAGGAGTTAGATCGTGGTGATCCTTATCCAATCACCATAAAGTTGCCAATGGCATTACGTTCAATACAGCTCCTTCATCAATAAAAACCCGAGAGAAAGATCTTCCATTGATGTGTGCCTTAATGTACAGTGGTTTGAGGTGATTTGAATGTTCTGTCCTGGGGATCAGAAAGAGCATCCCTTTCGATGGTGCTTTAAACTCGATGAGCTCAACAGCCACTTTTTCCGTTACATAGTAATCTTCTTCTACCGCTTCTTGCTCGACCTTAGCTCGGAATTGTGACGGAAGAATGCTAAGCATATTCTAACTCGTGGAAGCACCTACCTGTTTCTCCGACCATTCTTCCAATTCTTGTTTCTGCTGAGCCCATCTTCTTTGTTCCCATCATTTCTAAGTTTTCGTGAGTTGGGAACAATAGTCTGGGAAGAATGGCGCTTTGTGAGGCACATGCACTGTAAATTTCACATCATTTCCTTGGAAATTGGCCACGAAGGTTGGAACTATAAGCCGGATGAAAACTGACGACTGCCATCTAGCCTCTGGAACGTTAGTTTGTTTCCTTCCAACTGCCTCTTGATGGGAGAATCTCCCAGCTCATGCTCCTTGCATGTCTACACCATACTTGCATCTGCTGGTGTTGGATTGTATGCCCTCTTAGACTAGGTTTCTGATGTAAAATCGAATTATTTAATAAAAGAATTTATTTTCAGAAATTGTTTGTGAATTTACTTTTTGTTTGTGCACGATTTTCGTTTGGAACAGACCCATTGTGTTTAAATAAGTGATCCATGTGAATGGTGGTCTTTCACAGTAAGGTATGGATCACGGGTTATTTAACACAGAAACATTTGTTCTTAACCTATTGATGAGACTGTGAACCTCATCATGTTTAGGTTATTATGTTATGAATTCCAAATGGGGAATGGCTTACCTTTAGCCAGTGGGTAATCCACTCACTTCATGACATAAGCGTATTTCGAATACGTAGAACAAGACCTGTAGTAGTGGTTTCTCAAAGTACTATATGGTAGAAACCTAGACTACTACCGCTACAGCGTGGACTAGTACTCTACGACTTGAGTATGAGTTGGTGGTCTAGCGAAGCTGGAAGCATATACTTTGATTTGCTGTAGTTGAGGTTCTATCATAGGGCCAATATACTCGCATGTTGGGTATGTGTGACTAGTTAGTTAAGACAGACTTATGCAAGATAGTTTCTGCACTATATCGCCCATTGTGGTTGTCCGAATGGTCTAAATTATCCAGGGCCCTGGGAAACATGACTTGGATGTTTGCTTTAGGGTAGCTCCCTTGGAAAGCGGAAACACTCCAGGAAGTCGTGAATCATTGGACTAGAAGCCTAATGATGGTAGATGTCATTTAGGGGGGTGTTAGTACACTTCTTCCTCTCTAAATGTACGGCGATGTGTAGAGGGGTATTTTAGTCATTTCACATGTAGGTCGGAGACTTTGCTAACGCAGCATTGTCCTTGGGGTCAATATTTCCTTATAGTGATATTAGGGAATATTTAAAATGCAAAATACAACTATTTATATAGCAGGGGTATTTTGGTCATTTTAGCAGCCAAGGCGATGTGTCTTTTTGGTCCTCGGGATAGCCCGTAAGTCCTAATTATTTTTGGGTTGAGGAATTGGTCTCCGTTGAAGAGGATTTTATTTTATTTTGTTTTATTTTATTTTATTCAGGAAGTCTAATTTATTATTGGACTGGAATAAAATAAATAAATAAATAAATAAAATAGGAGTTGAGAGAAATTAATTATCTAGTTTATTTGGTTAATTAATTATTCAGGGCCTTAGTCCAGTATGAATAATTAAGAAATTAACCTGGGCTTAACTAGGGGAAATAATTAATGTTTAATTATTTATTGGGTTATTTATATAGGCCCAAGAAATAAATAATTAAAGTTAATTATTATGGTTCATTTGGGCTCATTAATTATTTATTGGGTTACTTATGTAAGCCCAGAAAATAAATAATTAATATTTATTATTTTGGGCCTTTTGGGTCCAAGAAAAATAATAAATATTTATCTGGCCCAATAGCTTGGACCTTAGGGTTTTTTTCCAGATACGGTTAAGAGGAGTTTAAGGTTAGACCAAACTGTTTCTCAGGATAATATCCGGGTATTTTGAAATCCCGGGGAGATGTTTATCAGAGATTGAGAGACCTAATTTTGGCTAAATATAAACAACTCTTTGAAAAAAAAAAACCCTAATTTTTTTCCTTTCCCAAGCAGACACTCACGTGAGTCTCTCTCTCTCAAAGGCTCTCTCATTCTTCTTGTTTTTCCCTTGTTCTTTGCTAACTAATAGCGAGCGAACCAAGGTGAATTGAGACCCTTCCTCTTCACCATAGTGTTCACCGACTAGAGGTTAGGCTGAGGAATATCCCGAGAGTTGGAGAGCTAAGCGTTAATGGAAACAAGGCGGAGTAGAAGGCTAGCGGGTGTTCAACCGGAAGCTCCTTTAAGTGGGCAAAGCGAGGCGATTCCAGCCGTTCAATCTGTTCCTACGCAACCTAGGAGGGTTAAGGAACGCAAATGTATGATCTTCACTCTTCCGCATGGCCTTTATGGCTCGCGTTTAATTTTTTTCTTCTCAATTTTTTTCCCGTCCATGGCTCCCCTGTTCTGCGTTTTCCATCAGCTGGTGGGAACAGGTCTGTGTTAACTAAGGTTTCCTCTCATTTATCAGTAAATCTTACTCTTCCCTCTTGTAGTGCCTTCTGTATTGTGTTCCTGGAAACCACATAGCTATTAGTATTATGGAAAAACAAATTGTGCCATTTACAATATTTCTTTCCCTATAATTCCTCTGGCCCTGGAAGTTTATGACCGAATGGTAGATGAATCTGCTTATCTTTAACCATTTGATCAAAGATTTGTTCAGCCCTAGATACATCGAAAGTATATGTGGATGGGCTTGCAGGAGAAGTTTCCTCCTTCCCTTTGCCATGTTTAAGAAAAGGATAAGTGTAAGATGCACCTTTTACTAATTTGGCTACCATCACATCTAGCACTTGTTCTTCCTCATTATCAGTAACATCATCCACTACCGATATCATGGTTTGTCCTTGAGAAAACTTGACTGACCGCCTTTTCTCTTTTTCCTTGACCATTTCTTCTATCCTGACGGCCTGAGGCAACAAATGAGATAGATCAGAGAAATCCCGTAAGATAAGGCGTTCTTTGAGTTGCGAATGCTTTCTACTGATGGCTATCCGGGCGCACTCCATTTCCAGTAATTGGGTGGTGCATTTGGCCTTAGTTTGCCAGAAGCGCTTGATGAATTCTGCAACACCTTCGGATGATCTCTATTTAACTGTCAAAAGATCAGCTATGGACACCTCAAGTGCTGGTTTAAAGAAACGATCATAGAAGATTCATTCTATATCGGCCCATGAATGCACGGAACTAGGTGTTAGGTTTGCATGCCAGGTAAACGCCGCCCCTATCAAGGATAAAGAGAATAATTGCAATTTATGTCAATCACTATTCCCGAGCTCTCCATATTGTGCTGTGAACTTCCCTATATGCTCCATAGTAGACTTGTTATCCTCTCTAGAGAAAGTAAAGAACTCTGGCAACTTAAATCCTCGAGGTAGTATCGTCATAGAGTCTACTCATTCTGGGTAAGGCTTCTGATACATTGGCCAGTCTCTAGCTTGTCGACGCACGGCCTCCGTTATTGAGCCGACATCGGCTAATGGCATTGGCTGTTGGGTCTGCATGGGGGAACCTACTATAGTAGGTTGAGAACCTTGTCCAGGGAATGAAATCATCTCAGGATACCCTGCCCCCTGCAGTGGATAAACCGTCGTCGTAACGGGATACGCGGTTGGGACGATTGCAATGTAACTCTAAGATCCTCCATACGAAGAGCCAACATTGTTATTTGGGGCAGTATTCTGGTCATAGAACATCTGTGCCCCCATCAGCACCTGGGTCCCTACAATCGGATATGGTGGAGTTTTTCCTGGGAAAGGTTTCGTAAGAACCACGCCAAGTGCATTTACCGCTGGATTCTCTTGGTGCCCTCGGGTATCGGTATAGACTGCTCTCGGCGCAATAATTGCACTAACCCATAAGAAGGTGCAACAAATGACGATGGAGGAGGATACACACTTACCTAAGGTGCCCCCTGAGCTTTTTGCCTTTGTTCAAAATTATGAAGCTTGTTTTGCAGCAAAGGTCGGAATACCATGGCGAACTGCGGAATAAGGCTCTGAATGAGTTTGTTTGTACACTACTCCATAGCTTGTCGTATGGCGGTTAGAGAAGTAGGTGTCAAATAGGACACCTGGGGAGAAGACGAAGTCTGCACCCCCTGTTGCTCAAGGAGAGTAACCTGGGTGCACCAGAATGTCGTCATAGTGGGATCAAAAGCTCCCCATTAGGTTCGAACAGTAGGTCGATCGGATGATTTCGATGAAGGCCTTGAGGATTGCTACTGAGAATTAGCCATAATATGTCCTGAATGCAATTGCATGCAACAACCATCCTTTGGGTCCCACTAGACGTGCCAATTTATGTTGCCTTACGAAAAGAGAGCTAATGGAAGTGTCGATCGGCTGCTCTTCTGATGAACATAAATAGTCCGATGGAGAAATGAATGAATGAGCCGAACCTTTTAATAGAGGTGGATTCCTTGAACTTACTATAGAAATGGTTCAAGCAGGCAGAAATATTGCACACGAAAGCAAAACGGAACTGAATATGATGTATTTTGATTAAACTGATGAATGAACATAGTAACTGATATTCAAAGCAACATCAAATGGAAACTTCGTGATCAACGGAGTAAAAAAAACTGTAAACAAAGTTGTAAGAAAGCTATAAATGAAAGTTGTAAATGAAAGTAGCGAAGAAAGTTGTAAAAATACGGATAAAAGGAATGAAAAATTGGAAAATTTTGGTAATTTGGTTTGAGATGAGTGTTGGTGTCTTCAATTTGGGATTCCTACTCGCTTTATACTTGCTGTGACGCAGCTACTGAATTTCGAACATGGAGGAAATCCCACTTGGTGGCTTGTTTTTGGCGGCTGAGAATGGTAACGTTCTGCCGATCGTGCCGAGGTGTGCAGGTGATGGTTCATCGGCTCTTAGTTCCGATGTTGACCAGGTACAACTGCTGAGGACTTTCCTTAACGTCATCATCCGTTTGGCAGAATTCGTATTGATTTTAGTTAAAAGTTATCGTTGTAACGGATCGACTAAAAATAACGTCAACAATAATAAAATACCCCTCACCTATCCCTAAACCCTCCACCTGGAAAAAGAAGGTTTCATATTAAAACAATCCAAAAAGGAATTTATTGAAAGAAAGAAATGTAGTTTTCTTATCTGTTGAGTAGTGATTTTATGTAAAATTCTATTCCTTCCCCAAAACCTGTTCGGCTCAAAATTAAAAAAAAAAAAAATCATAGTTAATGATATTGAGATTTTGTAGCGAGACTCTTCCAAATGATATATTCGGCATGAAAACTCTATAAAAAAAGTTTTAGATATTGCCTTTCCCCATAAACAAAGAACAAAATCAAATATATTATTGATTTCTTATATATATTGAAAATCTAAAAGTAAAAAAGTTTGGTTAAGACTCAACCAAATATATACGTTAAATATAAGTAAAGTGATATTATGCAAAATGTAGATAAGGTGAAATATTTTTCTTTAAACTAAACTAAAATATCCCCAATCTTTTGAAAAAGAATAATTAAAATGACTAAAAAATGTTTTGTTAAAAGAAGGAAAAATTAGTCTATTTGGTTCCTTAAAGTTTGAGACTTATAATATTTTAGTTATTAATTATTTTTTTTGCTGTTATAGTCCTTAATGAAATTATAACATGCAAAATAGTCCATAATTCTCTTTTTTTTGTGCAAAGTTCAGCAAAAAAAAAAAAAAAAAAAAAGTCGTCTCCATTGCACATAATCAACTAATATGCATATTTTTCACCTCAAAGACAAAGCACATGCAATAGAAATAACCTTTTTTGGCTTGAATTTATACCAAAAAAGAGAGTTGGGGCCATTTAATAGGTTATAATTTTATTAGGAACCCTAACGATAAAAAAAATTATTAAAGATTAAAACATTACAAGTCCTAAACTTTAAGAATCAAATAGACTAATTTACCTTAAAAGAAAAAGAATTATATTTTTCAGTTGTAATATGAAGAGATTTTGTATGAAACACCCTCCCTATTTGGGGAAAAAAAAGGGTTCCTATTGATATTTTATATTGAAAACTCAATAAAAAGTTTCTATTATGATAAAAAGAAATAAATTTTTTTTGTTGGACCTAATATAAGGCGATTTTACTTCAAGTGCTCCTCACCATCACTTGCCTCATTTAAAATAAAAGATACTCCATCCATTTCAAAATATTTGTTTATAAATTTTTTTTATTTTATTTCAAAATACTTGTTCATATATATATATATATATATATATATATATATTTAAAATTAATGATTAATTTCTTCCTATTTTTTCCTAATTTTTTAAAGTCAACTACATAACTTTTCAATACTCTTTTCTCTTTTTATTTCTTGGAAATTTTTACTAACTAATAGCCAGCATATTTTTAATAAGGGTAGAATATGAATTTTATCTAAATTATAATATTATTTTTAACACTCTTAATCTATATGTAAAGAGTTTCATGAATAAGTATTTTAAAATGGAAGAAGTATATATGAAAATGTAATCGCCCATAAGCCCATTTATTAGGAAAATTCTTGCATGAATTGTAAATTCGTTGACCATATACATTAGAGAATTGTATCGTATAATTTTTATTATATGAAATATAATTCCTCCATTCATGTAGTTTACGTAAATCGAATCTTTGTTAGAATTTTTACATTTATTAAGGGTTAGGTATATAGTAAAATAAAGATAATTAATACTTACTAATTTCCATTTCTGACCTTTGTTTTTGGAAAGTTTAAAGCACATATATTTCCTCCAGAAGGCAACCAAAGGGCTAACATCTTTCTGGAACCATGATTGCGTAATTGATTCGTTTGTTTTTGGGTCTCTTTTGATATGTTAACCAAATGCCAAAAATTAAGGCTAAAAATATAATTTTGATATTAATGACTGACCAACCAAATGCAGTCCAAAGCATTTTCACCTCATTAAAAATTTACATTGCGACCCTAAAGAAATATTTTGCAATTTCAAACTTAGTATTCTGTGAGAAAATGTTTAGGATTTCAGTTTATAAAATTCAATAACCTTCTTCATAAAAGAACAAAATGAGAAAAGGAAGAAGGTGGTGAATGTTTGAGAAAATTTTAATATATGATTAGGTTTTGTGTGGTTTTCAACAACTTGCTGCTACTATTATCACTTTTACTTTTATTTTTTATTTTTATTTTCATTTTTTATAGTTTGGTACATATATACTAGGTTTAAGTATTTTCATTAAGACTGTGTATGATCCTCATCTCAACTCGGACTACTTTACATCCTTGGGTTTGTATATCCTAAACTTCAGGTATAAGTTGTAGACTTCCTGAAGAACTCAACCGCAGTACTGTAGGCCTAATTTTACAACCCAAAACCTTGTTGATTCCCCATAACCTAATCAGAATCAACCTCTACAAGAGAACCACAAAAGAACACCATTTTCCTATTTCAGATTGTATCAAACAATCGAATGGCTGATGGTAAAACGCCATCTAAATTTGCCAAATCCAAAACTGCAAAATTTCTTCTGTATCTGGCAACCCCTTTTCTTCTCCAAATCATCACAATCTTGGGTCTGAAACTGTTTATACCCCCTCCTCATCCTCCAGCAAACAACAATGAAGGGCCTGAATTCCAAATTTACTCTGTCACTCTGTCCGTTTTCTCTACCTCTTGGTGGTCTCAAACCATCACTGCAGATTGGAACATTTCTTTAGTTGCCAAAAATCAATTAGGGTCCGAGAAAATCAGACATGATTTTTCAGAAGTTTCAGTTTCTTACAACAATACACGTCTTTCACCGAAGATGCACCCACCGTTTCTTCAAGTTTCTGGTAATGGGTTATATCTGGATGTGAATTTCCCTCATTTGCCAGTCAAGATTGATGCCTCGGTTGCCGATTTCATCAGAGCGGAGAAGATATTGTCTGTGGACGTTGTCATTCTTGGTTCAATTAGCAATGAGGATGGCCATTGGAGTACGAATTTCACTGCCATATGCAAAAATATAGAGCTTGAATTTGTGCGTACTGGTAAGATTTTTTCCAGAAGTGAGAAAGCTGAGATGATAAATGGAGGGCCAATCAAATGCAAGTCTCTTTGGAACATTGGTTTTGGTGGTTGAAATTAGCATAAATTTGCACCGGAAACTTTTTAGATTATTATTAATTAAAACATTTTAACATTATTGAAAATTGCTTTGCGGTTTATAGGGGGGTTATCCCCTAAACCCTAATATTTTAGTCGCATCTGATTTTGTTCATAAAAGGTATCAATTTTTTTTTTTAGTTATTAATTACACATCCGTACTCCTATGTTGCTTACAATGTTTGGTATTCCACCTAGTTCTATTATGAATAATTTTCTAGTTAGACATCAAAATAAAGAGATATATTTTTATATCATAAATATCCCCCCTTTTTTTTGGAGAGTTTTCAATGTTTTGTTTTCGTTCAGCAGTACAAAGTTTTTCTCAAAAGCTTACATTTTCTAATAAGCTGGTAATAGCTCCTATGTTCCATTCATGTAAGGCGTATATATGGAAAAAAAAAAAAAAACAGATACATTGTCGATTTATATAAAAAATAGAAAACTTACATATTGTAGGCATGTTTAGAATTCTTTGCTTGAACTTACGAATCTTGTTCCAAATCGGGTTATAAATGTTTCCCAAATTTCTAGAAGGGGGAAAAAAAGCCAAAAGATAAATTGAAGACACTCTTAGTTGTCTCCTTGACAAATAGAAGAGGCGAGCGTGCCCTCATTAAAAAAAAAAAAAAAGAAGAAAGAAAAAGATGAAGACATTGAACGAATAATCTAAAATCTCTAAATTAAAAAAAAAAAAAAAGTTCTCAAATGGTCATTGTAGAGTTGATGAGTTTGTGTGCTTGATTTTGAATTTTCGGCCTTTCCATGCTCGGTGATGTGCGATGAAATGGATGTTGGATTTCTGGAAGTGAAGAAACGAAAAAATGAACAAGCATAGTACAATGTGATGTTTACACTCTGTATAGAAAGAATGGAAAATAGCTATACAATATAAAAAGACTATTCTGCCCTCTAAATTATAAAAAATGATTAGAATTTTCTATCAACCCTGCACTCAAATTCACAATGAGGAATGGAAAACAATGAGAATTTGTTAAGAAATGACTTGAAATGAGAAATAGTCTGAGATTTAGTAAAAACGTCAGTAGAAGATGACAAGGGAGTATAAGGAAGAGAGATAGTTCTATTTTGGAAATTTTACCAAACAAAGTGACAATCAATTTCTATATGTTTTGTTCCCTCATGAAAAATAGAATTCTATGCAGTTTGAATTAGACTATGGTTGTCACGTAGCCAAATAATCACTGCAACAGTATCAACCATAGTTCTATATTCAATTTCTGAACTATATCGTGAGACTACAAATTGTTTCCTACTTTTCCAAGAAATAAGAGAGGCTCCAAGAAAAATGCAAAAGCCCGTAGTTGACTTTCTAGATATAACATCTCCTGTCCAATTTGAATCAGAAGAAGCTTTAAGTTTCATGGAAGGAGAAGAAGACAAAAATATGCCATGAAATAAAGTGCCACATAAGTATCTGAGGATCCAAACTATAGTTGCCCAATACATTGTACGAGGTTCTGCAACAAATTGAGTGACAACAAGAATAGCATAGGCAATGTTAGGGCGAGTCACAGTAAGATAAACAAGACACCCAATAATATGGCAATATAAAGTAGGATTAGTAAGAAGCACACCATCAATTGGTTTAAATTTCACATTTAACTCGAGGAGTAGTATCAACATATCTATCGTTGGTTAATCCTAGCTTAGGAGATCACTTCATTGGTGTACTTGGATTGAGACATTGAGACAACAAATAACTCTTTTCAGAGTATGCCACTTCAATGCTACCATTCTCCCCCGCACCCCCCCCCAAATAGTAAATATCTCAAATCTTTCATATCAAACTATTCATAAAGATGCCTTTTTAATTCTAAAATGTTTTAGTTATCATCCTCTATGATAATCATATCATCAACATAAAGCGAAAAAAAAAAAAAAACTATCACATGAAGAAGTGGAATAGAATAAGGTTGGATCAAAAGCAATATTGGAAAAACTAGTATGGTTCATTATACAACAAAATTTTTCAAACCAAGCACAAGACGTTTACTTAAGACCATACAGAGCACATCTTAGGCGGTAGACATAACCTGGAGGAACAGTATAACCAGGGAGAGGTCTTATATAAACCTCTTTTTGCAACTCACCATTCAAAAAGCATTCTTTATATCTATTTGAAATATGTTTCACTTTTTTTTTTTTTTGTTGCAACAAAAATTAAAGTACATACAAATGTCATCTTAACTATAGAAGCAAAAATTTCCTCATAATCAAGTCCATATTCTTGAGCATATCTGTAATACCCACCCTAGTCATACTTGGTTTACGGTAGAATAACAATTATTGAGCATGAACATGCGCATATGAGTACACTATTTGCATACTTCATGAATTTTAGGATTTATGTTGTTGTGCATGTGTTATCATGGCTAATGTTCGTGCTTGATATGTTCATGTGCGTTAATATTTGCAAGTTTGAATTTTTGTGGTTAAGATTTAATTTTACTGGAAATAAGGTGAGACTTGAAAGTGGATCGAGACAAATAAACACACAGAGAACACAGAAGTAACGTCGGAAGGCTTTCGAAATTTCTATACCTCTGCATTTATTTTGTGTTTTGATCTATTTTGGCTGAGAGGACGTAGATGGTTGTTCAACCATTGGTTCTTGAACCGTTGGCTCTGGTAAATATCCTGCAAGCCTTCTACTTCTCCTTTGCATGAACACAAATTCTTCGGCCTTTCGGAATATTTCCTTGCCTAATCACACTCGTGGTGAAAACGAAAGGGAAAAAAAAAATCTGGTCTTTTTCTTTACTTGATAGATTGCTAACGAACAATATTAAGAAAAAGAGTTCGACTTTCTACTTTGTTTGAAAAGAAAGAGAACAATTTAGAGAGCAAAGAGACGAGAGAAAGTGAACTTTTTCCACACTTGTATATTTTGGGGATCCTTACCATATATCTGAATTACCTTATTATTTGTTATCAAGATATCCTCTGAGATATATGAGAAGTACGTCTCTAGATTTCCTAATTCAAACATGAGACTTATCCAGCTAATCTGACTTGCCCTAGCTGAACTAGGCTTAGGCCTGGTTCTTAGATTCCTGGTCCAAACTATTGGGTTAAACTTAAATTATTTATTTAATTCTGGACTAATAAAAATTCATAAATAAATTAATAATTAACCTAAATGGATCAAAATAATTTCTCAAACCTTTTCTAATTTAGGCTTAAGTTAATTAACTAACTAAACTAAATAATTAATTCATTCTTTCAACGGGTCTTTCGTTTTATTCTAGTCCAATAATAAATTAGACTATTTGAATAAAATAAAAACTCATTTTATTTAAGACCATTTCCTTAGTCTAAAATTAATTAGAACTTATGGGTTATTTTGAGGACCAAAAGATACATTGACTTTCTACTAAAATGATCAAAATATCCTTATTATAAAAATAGTTGTATTTTATATTTTAAATATTTTTATTATTACCATATGAAAATATTTACCCTAAAGACAATGCTGTGTACAACAATATCTCTAACCTACAGGTGTTATGACTAAAATACCCTTCTACGTAACGTCGTTCATTTAGAGAGGAAATAGTATACCATCCTTAGACCTCTAGTCCGATAGTCCACGAATTCCTAAAATATTTTCACTTTATTAGGGAGTTACTCTAAAGCAAACACCCAAGTCATGTTTCTCAAGGCCCTAGATCTCTAGACCATTTGGATAGTCACAAGGGACGATATCTCTAACAAGAGCATAGAAGTTATTTTATATGAGTCTGTCTTAACTAGTTGGTCATATATATCTAACATACAAGTATATTGGTCCTGTAGTAGAACCTCATCTACAGTATATTAAAGTGCATGCTCTCAGTTTCGCTAGACCACCAACCCATATTCAAGTTATAGGGTATTGGTCCACGTTGTAGTAGTAGTAGTTTGGGTTTCTATTATTTTAATACTTTGAGAAATCACTACTACAGGTCATGTTCTATGTATACCAAATACGCTTACACTATTAAGTGAATAGACTACCCACTAGCTAAATATAACATATTCCTCATTTGGAATTTATAGTATAAGAACCATAAACCTAATGAGATTCACATACTCATTAACTGGTTAAGAACTGTTAGATTTCGATCATGTAGACTAGTTTTACACGCAGCGGAAAAATAAAATGAAATTCACGCAAATGATCACTCATATGTAATTAAATGGTTCAAGAGAAGGGAAAAAAAATCGTTACCTCAAAAACGCAACTTTTAATTTTTTTTTTCCCTTTCCACACGATCCCTTTTAAAAGTCAATTCAATTGAGCCACCAAATTCCAAGAATAGGAATTATCTAACAGTAATCCACAAAACGAATTGTACTCGAGTTAGGCACCAAAACCCTATGCTAGTAGTTAACATACGGTGGCTTAGGATTACTTTTATTGGAGAAGAAATTGACTTCTTTTCTTCGAAAGAAAAAAGGAGTAAAACCTATGTCGTGTGTTATTGTATATATAAACAACCACTTCTGAACTTCCTAAACCTTTTAGGAAATAATTAAGGCTAAAAGCCTTTTCATGTACTGAAACTGTGTTTCCTAGATCCCTTTTAGAAACAATAACAATTTAATAGGTTTGGAATTTTTCAAGAATTACAATTAAGCCCTATGAATTATAACAAGTTTGTAATTCACTTATAGGGACTTAATAATCGCAATTCAACCCCAACTAATTATAAGACTTTATAATTAGCCCATGATAATTATTTCTTCTCACAAATTAATCCTATAATATTATCAAATAATATATTGAGTACTAATTCGTTTATTGTGTGTGACCCATTAGGTTTTCTAGTCGATTGGTAGTTAATATGAATTAATTCTATCATAATAGAATTAATAAATCTTTTAATAATTAGAATTAATTTATTAATTATAATTAGGATTAAATTTATTAATTCTCTAATTAATAAATTCATATTTAGCAGATCATGAGCAGTATTTAACAATACATCATGATTACCCAAAAGTCCAGAAAGTCAAGTGGCTTAATATGAACATTTCAATAGCAAAATATCAGTGCAATAAACTCCATTCACTATATAATATCTCATTCGGTTTAGAGTATAGAATTAGTGCCAACTCCTTTCAGAATATTAATTAATTCTGGCATGAATATTTTAGTACTTATTTCCAGAATCCATTATTCAATATGTGTATCAATTGAAACTATTTCCAACACATAGTTACTTTGACCAAGGACTTCTTGAGTAATAATTCCTATAAGTGGTCTCAATATATTCGCTCATACTATTAGGAGTGGTGAATTCTTTATTGACCCCTCTCAACTATCATTTACTTCACGTTGTATCCAATGTCCATCCCATAGGCGGTCTTGTAAGAATTCCAGAGATTAGAATCAAAGTACAACGCTTAGCAAACAAAGTACCTTAGAATTATCAAGTTTAATGATACTTGAAAATTTGTTATATTGAAATTTTTTCACTGGCACTAAATAGTTATTTATTTGATTATCTTATAGTTAGGTCATCTAATGTACTTATTCAAATAACAAGTATCCAATTGTTAGCTTTGAGCATCACAATACTTACGGGTATGAGAACCACCGCTTGATTAAATTAAGAAGTATAACACGCACTAATCTTAGTGCATTAATGATGTCCTATCTCATTAATACTATGATTAGGGATAATTTAAGCACAAACATATTTGATAGGACCTAAATTAGTTATATATTTTCTAGTTATTTAAGGCTATTTTGTGATACATTTTGTTCAATAACGGGTCATATTCCTTCATATTTGAGATTTTACCCTTGGAAAGGTATTTTGTGCATTATTTCAGATTTTAGGGGTAAAATAAGGTAAAAACGTCGCTAAACAGAATGGCGGCGGCCCCGGCTAGGACAGGAGAACAGGCGTCGGCCACGTGCTGCTGGTACGCACTTCGTGGCGATAAAAAAATCGGTGAAAAAAGCTGAATACAACACATCCGGCGCTGGTTGGGAGCTCAAAGGCGGCGCCAGCTGTACCCTGGAAGAATTGGCGCAAAAATCAAGAAAAATCAGCGAATGGACGGAGAAGAAAAACACAACCGGCGCCGACTGTGCACTGGTACTGAGGTGGTGCCTTAATTTTCGTGTGCATTTTTTTGGCAGTTTGTAGAGTTTTAGTATTTTCCTACTTCTATTTGGCAAGAAACCCTAGAGGCATGAATTTAGGCACTTCTAAAGCCTATAAATAGAGGAAAAACACAAGAAAAATTGAGGAATTCAAGGGATCAAAACATCAAATCACTCAAATTCAAGGAGGATTGTACAAGAGGGTCTACGAAGAAAGAAGAAGGAGCCTTGTCTATGAGTGCTTTCTTTTTAACTTTGTTTTCTTTTCTTGAATAATGATGTAGTAATTGTTTTATTATAATTTAACATTCTTTTAGGTATTCATGATTTTTAGAGTTACTTTGATCTTTTGATTAATTGATTGTTATTCTTAGTATTTAATTATTTACGCTAATTACGAGATTAATTTGTTGTTTCTTCTATTAACTTTCTTGGAAAAGGGGTTGATTGTAGTTTCAATTCATTAATTTCATATTTGTTATCTTTTAACTTGCTTGAAAAATGGGTTAATTGCTAAGAAATGGGTAATTAAAGGTTAACTGATGTTTTCCAGAATATGGATTCATTGGTTAATTTCATATTTTAAGTTTGCCAGGATATGAAGATTTAATCAAGGATTGTGTTTAATGCATCTTTTGGGTGAATTAGTTGAGATAGAATATGTGATGCTAATTTGTCTAAAAGATAGTGATTTCATGGATTGAAAAAGAAGTGAATGTATCTTCATCTTTCATGATGCTAAGAGAATGATTAGTTATGATAATGGTTAGGTACTGTAAGGTCATGTTTGTCAAAATAATAGTTTGAGTTATATAATTCTCCATCCTTGACATGTATATATTCTTTTATTTTATTTTATTTTTATTTTTATTCCTTTTCACTTTATATAGTCGATTAAACAATGAAAGAAAAGTGATTAAGACATACTTGTTCCTTGAGGATCGACACTTGTTTTAAACCCAATGCTATGCTTAATGATGAGTACGTTTGTTCATATGTATAATTTGGGGTTAACGTTTTAATTTAAACTTGATTGGGAATATACTTATATTTATATGATTTTTATACCCAAATTTAAACACATTAAGTTTTTGGCACCGTTGTCAGGGAATAATATCATGAAAGCTTGGATTTTGTTGATTTAATCATGTTTATATGTTTATATGTCCATATGTCTATATGTAAATATGTATATATGTTCTTTGTGTAAATCGGTGTTATATCTTGTTGTTTGTAACATTATGTGACTTAATCGACTAACATACTTCATGTTGTACTGTAAATACCACTAACTTTTGTATGTAAATAGTTTGGGAATGCGTGTGTTTTTCTTTTCTTTATTTTTTGTTTTACCTTTTTTTTCTTCTTTTCTTTATGTTTTTAATTATTATTATTTTTAAATTTTAATTTTAATTTTTGATTTGATTTTAATTTTTCTTTGAGTGCAAGATTGACATTATTATGGACAACTACTTTTGGACAGAAGATTAAAGGAGCTACAATGATGAGAATTTGACAAAGTTGCAATCTTGGATCGATGCTTTTTGTGAGACGTCACTTGAAGCCTTAACGCATTCTTTTGTCACTAATTCAAATTTCTCCATTAAGTGGCATAAAGAAGTATCCCAACTATTGAGCTATCAAAGAACATAACTAGCCAAATTGGTTGAGGATGCCATAAAGGCCCATATGCTTGAACAAGAGACTCTCTAAGGAAAGGAGAGAGGATATGAGGACCAATTGTCCAATGTGGAAAGGGAGGTATTCAATTCTACTCTACGTGCTAAAATTCTAATCTCTCTTTATCACATGCTTTTTTAGGTTCTTTTCAATTCTTGGAGAACAAAAGTCCAAATGATGATATGTTAAATTTATCATGCCTCAAGGAGTTGGATCTTTCAACGCTATATCATAAGAAGTCCTTGGAGGATAGTGGTAATTTCTACCTTTCACCCCATTCAAAGGGTGGTAACTTGGTATTTGTAGATATATATAAAAAAAATAAGGATTTCTTAATCTCATGTTTAAGAACTCAAATATTAAGTTTAAAAGGAAATTTTAATTATAAACATTCTTTTGAAGGTTTAAAAGGTGATTTTAAATTTGATGCATTTTTTAGAGATCATGTGCACTTATATATTGACAAAAATATTTGTCTCAAAAAAATGTTAGAGAATATACGTTTTACTTTAGTGAGAAAAATTATTTTCATAAACCTTCTATTTTTCAAAAACCTCTCTTCATTCTACATTTATCATGCATATCTTCTATTTTGAGCGTTTAGTTCTTTTCAAAAGGGTTGTGGTAAAATTTTTGAAAAAACTTTTCACTCGTTTTGGTGTGCCTAAGGTGCTTATTAAGGTAAAAAAAAAAAAAAAAACTTCTTGGGTTATCTTGACTTTTTTTCTTTCGTACTATATGTTTTTTTTGGGGTACTATTTTCTTTACTTTTTGCTTATTTTTCTTTTCTAGATTTTATGCTTTGGTGTGTTTCTTTTGTGTATTTTTCTTTTTAGGTACTTCAACAATGCTCATTTTTGCTAGAATTCAACTTTTTGTAGGAGAATACACAATACACTAGAAGTATTTTCTTTCTTCTCCTTTCCCCTTTATTTTTGGTCCCATGGCAATATTTCCTTGCTCTATTTGTTTGGCCATTGAGGACAATGTCCAGTTTAAGTGTGGGGGAGTGGTTAGAATAGGAATTCTTCTATGTTTCATTCTTCCTGAAATTCTTCTTGAAATATTTTTCAAAAATTTTCTGATTTTTTGATCTTTCAAGATGTATTTTTAATGCATGTCTTTGTGCTAGATCATAGAGCATATGTCTATATCATTTGTGGCTTATACATGACTTTTTGCATGCACTTGGACTAAGTAGTTTTTGATCAAATGCTTTACATTGTTCTTAAACATATTTTTCTACTAAAATTCATTAAGTATTCTAGAATTTACTTGAATACCTCTCGAGGCGAAATAAGAAAGACATTCATGATTTAACTTAGAGATGACGGTGATATTGGATAGTTTGAGCTTTTCAAGCCTACCTATTTGATATTATCCCTAGTACCTAATTTGAGCCTAAATTGTTAATTTATTTCTTAAACCCATTATCTTATTTTGCCTATTACTTCTTTCTGAGAGTTTGATTTATCTTCCAAATCTTGGATTGCTCTTGATGGATAAAAGTACAAGTAGAAGAATGATGAGGGAAAATGCTTGTGTAAATGTCATGACTTGTTATTTTTAGTCATGCATCATGTGTTGAGTTGGAGTTGTGGAAGGAGAAGAGAAAAGAAAAAGAAAAAGAAAGATTGAGAAAAACAAAAAGTTGCTAGAAAATATTGGAAAAAAAATGAGAAACAAACAAAAGCAACATCTGGAAGGAAAGAAAAAGAAAAGAAGAGCTCAGGAAGAATGTGGTTGAGCTGGAATAAGAATTGTTGAAATTTTGATGATCTTATGCAATATGATTGAGGAGTTGAGAATTATTGATGAAAAGAATGCAAGATTTTCTTGAGCTATAATATGATTGCTATATGAGATTATGGGTTCTTGATTGATTTTGTGATATGAAAGCAAGAAAAGTTTGGAATCTATTGGTACGTTTTGTTTATTCTTTTCTTGCAAACTCTCATCTTCTTTGATATTTGATTTTCTTATATCCTTCGTTTGACAAGCTACATTACAAACCCTTTAACCTTACATTACAAGCTTAAAAGTCCTATTTGACCTAAGTAGAATCATCATATGTCTCGGATTAGTGGAGAGAGTGTAAGAAAAGTAAGCTATGGAATGCATATTCATTTGAACTAACTTCTTTCCAATGGTTTGAGAATGATGTTAAGTGTTGGGATGGTTCTACTAGTCATTCTTCACTTACACAAGTTTTACATTTGTTATGAAAGATATAGTAGCAAATGTTTTGTTGTCTTGAATTAGGAAAGCATTGAAAATATTGTTTTGAAATTGATTGAGTAATTTTGTAAAAACACTTGTGTTTTTGTAATTGTCTTTGATAATTTGCTTGATGACAAGCAAAGAGCTAAGTGTGGGGGAATGTGATAGGGTCTAAATTAGTCAGATTTTCTAGTTATTTGAGGCTATTTTATGATATATTTTGTTCAATAACTAGTTATATTCCTTCATATTTGAGATTTTAAAGGTATTTTGTGCATTATTTCAATTTTTAGGGGTAAAATAAGGCAAAAACATCGCTAAACAGAATAGAGGCGGCGCTAGCCAGGACAGGAGAACCGGTGCCGGCCATGTGTTGTTGGCACGCACTTTGAGATGATAAAAAATTGGTGAAACAGAGTTGAATAGAACACATCCAGTGCCAGTTAGGAGCTCAGAGGCGGTGCTGGTAGCATCCTAGAAGAATTGGTGCGAAAATCAAAAGAAATCGACGAATGAACGGAGAAGCAGAACACAACCGGCGCCGGCCCTAGGCAGGACAGGTGGCACAGGCTGTGCACTGGTACTGAGGTGGTGCCTCGATTTTTGTGCATATTTTTTTGGCAGTTTGTAGAGTTTTAGTATTTTCCTACTTCTATTCGGTCAGAAATCCTAGAGGAACGAATTTAGGCATTTCTAAAGCCTATAAATAGAGGGAAAACACAAGAAAAATGGAGGAATTCAAGGATCAAAACATCAAATCACTCAAATTCAAGGAAGAATTCACTCAAATCAAGGAGGATTATATAAGAGGGTCTATGAAGAAAGAAGAAGGAGGCTTATCTATGAGTGCTTTCTTTTTAACTTTGTTTTCTTTTCTTGAACAATGATATAGTAATTGTTTTGTTGTAATTTAACATTGTTTTAGGTATTTATGATTTTTAGAGTTACTTTGATCTTTTGATTAATTGATTGTTATTCTTAGTATTTAATTACTCACGCTGATTATGAAATTAATTTGTTATTTCTTCTATTAACTTGCTTGGAAAAGGGGTTGCTTGTGGTTTTAATTCATTAATTTCATATTTGTTGTCTCTTAATTTGCTTGAAAAGGGGGTTAATTGCCAAGAATTGGGTAATTAGAGGTTAACTGATGTTTGTCAAAATATGGATTCATTGGTTAATTTCATGTTTTAAGTTTGCCAGGATATGAAGATTTAATCAAGGATTGTGTTTAATGCATCTTTTGGGTGAATTAATTGAGACAGAATATGTAATGCTAATTTGTCTAAAAGACAATGATTTCGTGGATTGAAAAAGAAGTGAATGTATCTTAATCCTTCATGCAGCCAAGAGAATGATTAGTTATGATAATGGTTAGGTACTGTAAGGTCATATTTGTCAAAATAATGGTTTGAGTTACATAATTCTCCATCCTTAACATGTATATATTCTTTTATTTTATTTTATTTTATTTTATATTCTTTTTCACTTTATTGAGTCGGTTAAACAATGAAAGAAAAGTGATTAAGGCATACTTATTCGTTGAGAATCGACACTCATTTTAAACCCTATGCTATGTTTAATGATGAGTACGCTTGCTCATATGTGTAATTTGGGTTTAACATTTTAATTTAAACTTGATTAGAAATGTGCTTATATTTACATGATTTTTATACCCAAATTCAAACACACCAACATTCCAGTGTAGTAGGAACCTAATATCACGATCTTTCTCATAATTTTCTTAATACAGTGTTGTATTTGGTACTTTATCTAACAGTTTTTATATACATAAACATATGAAACAAAAAAAAATTGAAAAATAAAGAATGTCTTTTATTAATTTAATGTACAAAATACATTGTACAAATAATTATTTTTAGGACACAGTCCTAACAATCTCCCACTTGTACTAGACCCAATCATTCATATATTTAGTACCAAATGACTGAACGTGATCATTATGTTTCTTTTGAGATAATGCCTTTGTAAGTGGATTAGCTATATTCTGATCTGTGAAAACTCTCTCTATCTTTACATCTTTTCTATAAATGATTTCTCAAATCAAGTAATAGCGCCTAAGTACATGTTTGGATCGCTGATGAGACCGTAGTTCCTTTGCTTATGCAATGACTCTATTGTTGTGACAATACAAGGGTATTGGATCAATAATTCTAGGTACTACACCTAGTTCTGTAATGAGCTTCTTGATCCAGACTGCCTCTTAACTGCTTCGGAAGTAGCTATGTACTCAGCGTTAGGTGTTGAGTCGGTAGTAATATCTTTTTTGGAACTTTTCCAACTAACTGTCCCACCTACAAAAGTGAACACATTTCCTGATTTAGATTTGTAATCATCCTTATTAGATTAGAAACTGGTATTAGTATACCCTTTTACCTGCAAGTTACCATCTCCATATACCAAGAATACATCATTAATTCTTCTTAAGTACTTAAGATAATATTGACAGCCACCTAATAACCTTCTCCAGAGTTTGATTGATATCTGCTTGTCAAGCTAAAAGCACAAGATACATCAGGCCTAATACATATCATAACACACATGATAGAACCAATTGTCGAAGCATATGATATCTTACTCATGTGATCCCTTTCTATTGGTGTCTTATGTCACATAGATTTTGAAAAGCTTACCCTATGGGTCATGTGTAAGAATTCCTTTTTGAATTGATCCATGTTAAACCTCTCTAACATTTTGTCTATATATGTAGACTGCGAAAGACCAAGCAACATTTTTTATCTATCTCTATAAATCATTATTCCCAAATTATAGGTTGCATCTCCAAAGTCTTTCATGGAGAACTTCTTAGATAGCTAAATCTTGACTGATTGTAGAATAGAGATATCATTTCCTATTAGCAATATGTTATCTACATATAGTAATAGAAAAATAATTACACTCCCACTAACCTTCTTGTATACACAAGATTCATCCATGTTTTGTTTTAAAATCGAATTCTTTAATTGTTTCATCAAAACGAATGTTCTAACTCTTAAAAGCTTGCTTTAGTCCATAAATAGACTTTTGCAGTTTGCACACTTTAGTGTGATCCTTGGATGTGAAACACCCAAGTTGTATCATGTACACTTTCTCAGTCAGATTTCCATTAAGGAAAGCTATTTTCACATCTATTTGCTAAATCTCATAATCATAATGAGTAGCAAGTGCTAGGAGTATCCTAATGGATTTCGGCATTGCTACTGGTGAAAAAGTTTCGTTATAGTCAATACCTTATTTCTGACGGCATCTTTTTGCAACTAGTCTCACCTTATTGGTAATCACTTTACCATCCATGTCGGTTTTCCTCTTAAAAATTCATTTGCACCTTATGAGTTTTATCCTTTCAAGTAGATCAACTAAAGTCCAAACTTTGTTGTCATACATAGAATCTATTTCTGACTTTAAGCTATTTGTCAAATTTTGAACTATTCAGAACTTCTTCATAAGTGGTAGGTTCATCTTCTTCTATGAGCGATACATCATTTTGGTCAGTGATGAGAAATCTATATCTCTCACTGGTCACATGATGCGTAAATTTAGGGGGTATAAAAATCAATAAATTTAAATCCATTCCTTAGTTAAGTTTTAATTAAAATATTAATTCCAAAATACACATACGAGCAAGTATACTCATCGCAAGCATAGTTAGGGAATTAACGAGTATCGATCCTCAAATGAATAAGTATACACTAATCATTTTTCATTCATTGTTTAACCGAACAAATAAAGTGATAAGATAATAAAAAGAAAAATAAAGAAATATGTACAACTTAAGGATGTGAAAATATGCAATTTAGACAAAGGCTCTTGAAAATATGACAATGAATCACTTAGCACATATCACAATCAATTGTTACCTTAGTCTCATGAAGGATTTAAAATAGACCCACTTTGTTTGCAATCCATGGAATCACTATCTTCTAGTTAAATTAGTGAACATATTCTGTCTCAACCAATTTATCCAAAAGATGCATTAAAATCAATCCTCATACAAACCCCTATATTCTAGGTGATTTAAAACATGAAATTAGCCAATAAAACCATATTCTAGCAATCATCAACTAACCTTTGATTGCTCAAATTCTTAATAATTAACCCCCTTTTCAAGTAAGTTAAGGAATAACAAATATAAAATTAATTAATTGAAGTCATTTCCAACCCCTTTTTCAAGCAAGTTAATAACAAGAATCTATCAACCAACTCCGTAAGAAAAATAAGTAATCAAATCCCAAGATAAATAATGAATTGATCGAAAGACTAAATTAACTCAAGAAATCATAAATCCCAAAAACAATGTCAAATTACAATGGAAATATTAATTACATCATTATTCTAGAAAGAAAAAAAAGGTTAAATAAAGAACTCATAGACAAGCCATTTTTCTTCTTCCTTGAAGACTCTACAACGCTCCTTGATTTAATGAATTCCTTCTTCAATGAGTGATTTTCTAGTTTGATCCTTAAATTCATGTCTTTCTCTTGAGTTTTTCTTGTTTAAATAGGTTTTTTTTATGCTAAAATTCGTTGCTTGGGAAGTCTTGGCTTAGTAGGATTTAGAAAATATCAAAATCCTTTGAAAAATACTAAATTCGTGTACAGAATTCGTGCGTCCAAACTGAACTTGTCGCCGAGTCCCTTCGACCTGTCTGGTGCTAGGTATGTTCCATTCTGCCCCTGAATTTTGTTCCGTTTTCTCTATTTTTCCAAATTGAACCTGGCGCATGGTGCACTATCCAGACCTGGCGCTAGGTATAATATGGAAATTTCACATTTTTGCTCGAAATCAGCTCAATTCTGCACAAATTTATAAAAAATACTATCCACAAGAAAAATGTCAAATAGGAAGGAATATGCTTAGTCATTACATCAAAAGTATCTCAAATTAACCTCAAATAACTAAGAAAATAGTGATGGTTTTAGCCCATATCAATTTCCCCACACTTGAACTTTTGCTTGTCCTCAAGCAAAAACACTTAAGCCAAGAAAATCATCAAGAAAACACAAGCCTTTACTTTTCCAAAAATTTGAAGCATAACAAGGATTATAACTTCTCTTCAAACTTTAGATAAAACTCTTGCCATTCATCAAACCCTTTGAAAACAATTAAACTTTGAAACATTTGATAAGATATCACAAAACTCTTGAAGTCAAATTAATCACGTTCATACCTTACTCTAAAAAAATTATTTCACCCTTCAAGTAAGAACATAGATAATATTATTACACAAGTCAAGCTATCTATCAACTCAAGTATTATAAATTCAAAAATTGCACAACTTAAGTTATAATGTAAGGAAAACACTCTAATTCTTTTCTCTCAATTTTTTTAATGACTTAGGGAATTAATAGCCTTGAGTGCATGAATTTCTCTTCAGACACCATATTGGCCCCTATAATCAAGCAAAAACAATACTTTTTCATCTTCAAAGAAGAAACAACAACCAACTCATTTTGCTTCAACACACAATCAATTTTTTTCCACCACTTTTTCCACGTCAAAATTTTTTTTTTCCTCACATTCCTTATCACAACTCAAAGCTAAGCAAAGTTTAAACCCATAATACAAGAGTTAGCCAACAAACTTTCTCCACATTCATCATATTCTCCATATTCAAACTAGATGAATCAAATAATACTCACATATTAATGCATAAATAAGATTAATCCAAATTCTCAAGTCTTGAAGAATATCTTATCCAATAAACCAATTTCATAAAAATTCACCAAATGAATGACAAAAATTCATATCCAAGTAAGAAAAAAGAATTAAAACCTTGGTAAATAATGAAAATTGCAAAAAATTTTGAAAAATTTCACACAAAAATGATATGAAAAATATCTTCAATACCTAAACTCCCCCCACACTTAAATGGGACATTGTCTTTAATGGAAAAAAATACAACAATGAAAGTAAAGCCAAAAGATTAAAATAAATAGAGAGGAAGAATGAAGAGAAGAAAATACTTCCGTTGCACATTAGGTCCAACATGTGTGAATTCATCACAAGGAGTAATGGTTAGAAAAGTCATAAGGGTATCTAACTTAAAAGAAACAAAAACAAAAAACATAAATTTAGAAAAAGACAAAGAAAAGCAATCAACTAAAGGAAAAAAAACAACAAGAATTAAAAAGAAATCCGGAAGAAGAATCATAGATCATAGAGAAAATATCCACATGATCCAAGGTGTCAAAAGTCTCACCAAAATAATACTTCACCCTATTTTCATTGACTTTGAAAGTACCATTAACTGGGTGAGAGACTTCAAGAGTACCAAAAGGAAAAATCTTAGTCACCATATACGACCCCGGCCATCTTGATTTCAACTTACCCGGAAAGAATCGCAAGCGAGAATTAAACAACAACACTTGATCATCTTCTTTAAACTCCCAGAATTGAGTAATATATTCATCATGCCACCGTTTTACCCACTCTTTGTAGAGTAGAGAATAATCATATGCAACCATGCACAATTTGTCCAATGTATTCAAGTGGAGTAACCTTGGTTGCCCAATAAGCTCAAGATCAAAGTTAACAAGTTTGAGAGCCTAATAAGTTTTGTGTTCAATTTCTACAGGTAAATGACAAGATTTTCCATATACCAATCGATAAGGGGTAGTACCAAGGGGAGTTTTGAAAGCAGCCCTATAAGCCTAAAACGTATCATCTAACTTCAAACTCTAATCCTTTCTTGTATGATTAATCATTTTTTCTAAAATTCTTTTTAATTCTTTATTAACCATCTCAACTTGGCCAGTTGTTTGGGGGTGTAGGGAGTAGCAAACTTATAAGTAACCCCTTAAGTGTTTGAGAACTTTGTCCAATTGGGTATTACAAAAGTGGGTTCCTCTATCACTAATGAGTACCTTAGGCACACCAAAACAGGTAATTTTTTTTTAAAAGAAATTTAACTACAACTCGAGCATCATTAGTAGGAAAGGCTTGCGCCTCAACCCACTTAGATACATACTCAACTACAACCAAGATATATTTGTTACCTAAAGAATTAGGAAAATGGCCTATGAAATCAATTCCCCAACAATCAAAGATTTCACAAGCTTGAAAAATTTACAATGGCATTTCATTAGATTTAGAAATGTTACTTGTATGTTGACACCTATAACAATTTTAAAGAAACTTGTTAGAGTCCTTAAAAAGTGTTGGCTAATAAAATTCGGACTCAAGCAACTTTCTTGTAGTATTGTTAGCTTGGTAGTGGCTTCCCGCAGGTCTTTCATGACAATGTTTCAAGATGTTTGCACTTTTCACATAACTCACACATCTTCGAATGATTTGATTCGCACAACAACAAAATAAGTAGGGATCTTCTTAAAAGTAATGCTTTATTTCGGAGAGGAATTTCTTTTTTGGTTGTGCAGTGAAATCTTTCGAAATAATTCCTGCAACCAAGTAGTTAGCAAAATCCGCATACCAAGGTTTTTGAGAAATCTCACCATCGACGAGTAAAAGTTGTTCATCCGGGAAGGTGTCATTGATGCCCCCTTCAGCTAATGGTTCTAGGTTGGGATTTTCTAACCTATATAAGTGATTTACAATTAAATTTTTCGCTCCCTTTTTATCCCTAATCTCCAAATCAAATTTTTGTAACAATAAAACCCATTTTTATCAATCTTGGTTTAGAATCATATTTAGTTAGTAGGTATTGATAGGGGCTAAATTAGATATATTTTTCCTAATTATTTGAGATTCTTTTGTGAGACATTTTGTTCAATAACTAGTCGTATTCCTTCATATTTGAGATTTTGCCCTTGAAAAGGTATTTTGGTCATTATTTCAGATTTTTAGGGTAAAACGAAGTAGAAACATCATGAAACAGATTAGATGGCGACACCGGCTAGGATAGAGGAACCGGCGTCGGCCATGCACTGGTTGCACGAACTTCGAGATGACAAAAAATTGGTGAAACGGGACGGAACAGAGTGGAACTAGCGTCGGCTTCAGTAGCCAAGGCGGTGCCAGCTGCATTCTGGAATACATTGTGCAGAATTCAAGGAAAACTTGATGAACAATTGGAGAACCAGAACATAACTGGCGCCGGCTACGAGAGCCAAGGCGGCGCCGGCTGTGCTTGATTTTTTCTACGCGATTTTTGGTAATCTGTAGAGTTTTAATATCTTCTAACTTCTACTTGGCCAAGAACATTACACCAACGAGTTTAGGCACTTCCCAAGCCTATAAATAGATGGAAAACACAAGGAAAAATAGGAGAATTCATTGATCATCATAGAAAATCACTCAAATCAAATGAGGAATTCTTCAATTCAAGGAGGGTTATACAAGAAGGTCTTCAAAGGAAGAAGAATGAGGCTTATCTATGAGTGCCTTTTTTTTTTTACTTTCTTTTCTTTTTCTTGACAATGATATGTTAATTGTTTTATTGTAATTCGATATTGTTTGAGATATTCACGGTTTTTAGAGTTATTTGATCTTTTAATTAATTGATTGTTATTCTTGGTATTTAATTACTTACGCTTATTACGAGATTGATTGGTTGTTTCTTTCCATTGACTTGCTTGAAAAAGAGGTTGATGGTGGTTTCAATTCATTAGTTTCATATTTGTTGTTTCTTAACTTGCTTGAAAAAGAGGTTAATTGCGAAGAACTAGGTAATTGAAGGTTAATTGATGTATGCCAGAATATGGATTCATTGGTTAATTTTATATTTTAAGTTTGCCAAAATATGAAAATTTAATCAGGGATTGTGTTTAATGCATCTTTTGGGTGAATTAGTTGAGACAGAATATGTGATACTAATTTGTCTAGAAGATAGTAATTTCATGGATAGAAAAAAAAGTGAATCTATCTTAATCCTTCATGATGCCAAGGGAATGATTAGTTATGATAATGGTTGGGTACTTTAAGATCATGTTTGTCTAAATAATGGCTTGAGTTGCATACTTCTCCATCATTGACATGTATATATTTTTATTTTATTTTATTTTATTTCTTTTTCAATTTATTGAATCGGTTAAACAATGAAACACAGGTGATTAATGTATACTTATTCCTTGAGGATCGACACTCGTTTAAATTCTATGCTATGTTAATGATGAGTACGCTTGCTCATATGTGCAATTTGGGTTTAACATTTTAATGTAAACTTGATTGGGAATATACTTATTTTTATATGATTTTTATACCCAAATCTATACACATCAGGTATTTAAGGGTGGAATGATCCATATACACAATGACTTTGGACAAAACAAGATAAGAACAGAATTTATCAAAAATAAATACTATTGCAAGCAATTCTTTCTCCATTGTGGTGTAATTCTCTTATGTTGCAGTAAGAGTTTTGCTTGCATAGTAGATTGGTTGAAAATGGTTATTCCTCCTCTGTCCAAGCACCGCACCTACTGCATAATCACTTGCGTCACATATTAATTTAAAAGGAAGAAACCAATCGGTGCAATTAAAATAGGAGAATTTATCAATTTCGTTTTAAGCACGTTGAAAGCATTGAGACATTTTTCATCAAAATAAAAAAAATAGCATCATTTTCAAGTAGTGAGGTAAGAGGTTTAGAAATTTTTGAGAAATCCAAGATAAATCTCTTATAAAAACCTGCATGACCAAGAAAGCTTCAGATAGCCTTCACGGAAGTGAGAAGAGGGAGTTTCTCAATTGCCTCAATTTTCGCCCTATCAACCTCAACACCTTTCCTTGAAATCTTGTGTCCCAATACAATACCTTCTTGCACTATGAAGTGACATTTTTTTCAATTAAGCATGAGGTTAGTCTCTTCACACATTTGAAGAACATTTTCCAAATTGGCCAAACACAAGTTAAAAGAGTCACAAAAAAAAAAAATCATAAATACCTCAATGATGTTTCCCACAAATCCTTCGAAAATAGCCATCATACATCTTTAGAAAGTTTTGGGACCATTGCAAAGACCAAAAGGCATACGGCGATATGCAAAAGTACCAAAATGGCATGTAAAAGTGGTATTCTCTTGATCTTCTAGTGCTATGGAAATTTGAAAATAACTAGAAAAACCATCTAAAAACTAATAAAACTCATGTCTGGCTAATCTTTCTAACATTTTATCAATGAACAAGAGAGGAAAATGGTCCTTTCTAGTTGCCTCATTTAACTTCATATGATCAATGCAAACCCTCCAACTAGTTACTAATCTCATTGGGATCAACTCATTTTTTTTTATTTGGGCTCATAGTCATTCCTCTCTTTTTTGATACCACTTGTGTTGGACTCACTCAAATACTATCAGAAATAGGGTAAATGATACCGGAATCTAAGAGTTTAATCACCTCACCTTTTATCATATCACTCATATTTGGGTTTAACCTATGTTGGGATTGCACTACGGGTTTAGCTCATTCTAACAAGATTTTCTGAGTACAAAAGGAAGGGCTAATTCCCTTAATATTTATAATTTTCCATGCAATGACTCCCTTATATTTTCCCAATAGATTTACCAATTTAGTCTTTTGATCACAAGTGAGGTCTTTTGCGATGACCACTAGCAATTTTTCTCCATTAGCAAAAAATGCATATTTCAAGTACCCGGGGAGGTTTTTTAGATCCAATTCTGGTGGTTTTTGTTGGGTATCTCACGCATATCATATATGGCGCAACAGAAATATAAAAATGAGATACCATCCCAGGAACCGTATATGTGTGGAAAACAAGACAAATAGAGGACAAAGGTAACAACTTTACTTTTCTTTGAGCGTGTGAAAACAAAATTTTTCTTTCTTCAATCCAAGTACTCGGGAAGGTCTCTTAGATCCAATTCTGGTGGTTCCTGTTGGGTATCTCACACATATCATATATGGTGCAGCGAAAATATAAGAATGAGATACCATCCTAGGAATCGTATATGTGTGGAAAACAAGACATAGAGGACAAAGGTAACAGTTTTACCTTTCTATGAGCATGTGAAAAACAAAATTTTTCTTTCTTCAAGTCGAGGAGTGATCCAACAATCCTCTTGATCAAACACCATGAGAATTGAATGTCCAACCACTATAATCACAGTGTGTGATTATTTCTAACAGAAATCCACGACGAGGATCACACTCAAGCACCAAGATGTTTATGTGCTAGCATAAATTAAGATGACGGCTAGAGTTCTTCTTGTTTTTAGAAAAATGAGAAAGAGAGAGAGAGAGAGAGAAGAGGAAGAGAATGTCGTGAGTTGCCTTAGGGTTTTAGAGTGTTTTCGTGTCTTACACATCTCCTAGGGTTTCGTGTGTATATCCTATATAACACAAAAATCCTGTTGAAAAATTCTCCATCTAAAAATTCTAAAACAGTTAGAATTTTCTAATTGTAATTGGAAACATTAAGTTATCTTAATTACAATTTGGACCATAAATTATAACTAATTATAATTTATCCACAACAACTTCTCTTTCTCGCAATTAACCCCACTATGTTATCAAATAACATATTGAGTATATAATCCTCTATTGTGTGTGACCTATTAGGTTTCCCAGTCAATTGGTAGCGAACATGAATTAATCCAAACGTCTTTGAGATTAATAATCCATAATTAATTAGAATTAATCATATCAATTCTAGTCAGGATTGGTTTATTAATTCATCAATTAATAAACCCATATTCCCAAATCATGAGCGGTATCTAGCAATACATCATGACCATCCAAAAGTCCAGGAAGTCAAGTGACTTGACATGAACCCTTCAATAACAAACTATAGTACAATTAACTCCTTTCACCATACAATATCTCATTCGGTTTGGAGTACGAAATTAGTGTCAACTCCCTCCAGAATTAATTCTGGCATGAATATAATAGTACTTGTATCAGAAACCCACTACTCTAGATGTGTATCAATTGGAACTATTTTCAATGCACAGTCTGTGAAACCCCACCTAAAGCCAACCCTAGAGTAAGGGGGTCGGGATGCATATCATATTTTCTTGCATGAATATATATATATATATATATATATATATATATATTTGAATGATTTTATGTGCTTTAGAATTATGATTTATAGTCTAGAAGGCTTAGTTGTGCTTATTGAGTAGGAAGGGTAAAATGGTAATTTTGCTTGAGGTCAAAATAGCAAGATAGCTTGAGGATTACATAGGAAGAATATTTGGGAGAGAAAATAAGAACAAGAGTTGTTGTGGTTTAGTGGTTAAAACTTTGGAATTAATCTCTAAGGTCTTGAGTTCAAATCCCATCATTTAAGTTTTATCATGATTATTTTTTTTAGGTTGAATTTTTTTTTTCGGCCCTTGCATTCCATAAGTAGAAATAGGATTGTTGTTCTAGGGGAGACATGAAGGGAATGTCCTAATCCTATTCTTATTCTCTAAAATAATTCTTAAGGGATTCATGTCCTTTTATTTCCTAACTTATCTTAAATTATTTACTAATTAAGTTTGTTTAATTTATCTAAATCTATGTTTTAATACCAGCAAATTTCAACAAGGATTTTTGGTCTTGGAATTTCGAAAATGGCTCTTAGAGGATAGCGTTTTGATTGAAAATAGGAAAGGAGTTAAGGAAGGTTCCCAAGAAAATTAATCTCCATGGTTGAACCTTCAAACTCCACTCCATAGTGTTCATCTTCTTCATGGAAGCAATCTGAAAATTTTTCCAGGTTCTTGGACAGTCTAGCCTTCAAAAATTTCAACCATCTTTCTTACTCAAATACTGCCAGAAAAATGGCCAACTTATTCAGCTTGAAGACTGAAATTCTTTACCAAAAACCGAATTGCACAAAGCTGTGCAAACCAGAAAATTTTTTTGGACAGCTTCGATACTTAGTAAGCTAAAAACAAAGCTGTTTCTTCTACCATTCAGACCTGTAGATTACCTTTGCCTTTCCTCCATAAAGAAGGTTGGAAACCAGCTTTAAAGGATCCTCCAATACCTCCCCAAACCTTCTGCAAATCGGCTGGAACATTGCAGAAAAACTGCACAACAATTTCCAGCAAGCAATTCGAATAACCAGAAAAATTCCAGCTTTGCTCTCTCTTCAAGCCTTATCCGAAAACCACCTCAAACTTCTGTGAAGTTAACCTTCGTCAGCCATGAATTGAACTCCATTACCCTCCTCCACTGACCTGCACGACTGGACTCCATAGCCACTTCTCAAATTCCTTCTTCAATTACTCCAATTAAGCTTTCAATTGAAATTAAAAAATTTCAGCAATTGCTTCATGAAAACTCCCTTGGATTAAGCTTCAAAAACCAGAAATTCTCCCACCATTGAACTCAGCATTTTGGCCAATCTTATAGCTCCTTCAACCCTCATTCATTTCAGCAAAACAACAGCAAAACCAGTCGGCTATAATAGCTCCAAAGAACCTCCATCAATCAAACAACATTACCATATCTTCTACCATAAAACACTCCATAAATTACTCCACTTGAATTTCAAACAACCAGATTTCTCTCTTCTCCCTAATCTTAAAATCAAATTACAGAAATCGCTCAATCATTGGGCCAACACCTTCAGCATTTCGTCCAGCACTTTCTCTCTAATTCTCTCCATTTCTCCAAGAACACTAAGAACACACACTATCTTTCTTCAAGCCTAAGACCACTCTAAACACCTTCAATCCCTTCCAAAAACTCCAGATCATGCCTACTCACTTCCTAGAGTCCATTTCTGGATTTTATAACATCAAATCTCGAAAACAAAAATTTGCAATCGGATAAAAAACCAGATTTTTTCTTGAAGTCTCAAGAACACCATCAAGGTAACCAAGAACAACTTTTGTTCATCTTCTTCCCTTTGATCTTTAACATGTCATACTAATACTCTCTCTCTCTCTCGGCCGAAATGGTTGCTACAACCATGGCTGTTTTTCTTCTTCTTTCTTGGACGATTCAAGCCTCCTAAGCGTGTGGATCTCCTTGAATCTTCATCGAGATAGTCATCAACCAAGTATTTCTCTTTAACCTTCTCTTTAATTCTAAAGTCATGTCTCTTAGATATTGATGGAAATGGATAGAATATGATCGGGGTTTGAGTATATGCTTATGTATGAAGCAATTGAGATTGGAGTATGAGAATGTTTGGCCATGGTTAAGTTTTATGAAATTTCTTGTGGATCGATGCATGTTCTTCGTGTCTTAAGTAAGTATGAATGTTTAAGCATACTAGATATTATGTCACTTTTGGTGAATAGGGTATTATATTCTTGTTTTCATTGAAGCCATGAATGTAATTATGCTTAGTAGAGATCTGGCCATGTGATAGTAGGTATGGATTTAAGCCTTTATTCATGAATAAAATAGTTTGTTGATTGATGTTGGAGTTTATATTCATGATTCTTGTTAGTAATAGAAAAATTATGATCATGACCTTGTTGATCCTAAATTATTTTAATTGGCCAATTTTAATGTTATGATTTCCTCCAAAGATTTCGGAAACCCTAGGAAGTTGGAATAGTAATATTTTAGCCAAATAAATGATATCTTTTATTAAAGATAATATATAAATATTTATATATAATAATAATAAATAAATAAATAAAGCCTTTTATATAAATAATAATAATAGGTAAAATATTAATCTTGTAGGCCATATATTCATAAATACTATTAAAATTTATTTATTATCTATTGATTAAAATTTAATAAAATTTATTTATTATTAATTTTTTAATTATTATCTATCTATTAATTATTAATTAAGAGATTAGTAATAATTTATTATTTATTTTAATAATATCATCTAGGACTTAGGATTCTTCATCAATTAAACCCTAGTTTATTTATTAATAACAACACTCAAGATTTGTATTTGAACCTATAACTTATTAGTAATTATTTTACAACCCTTAGTTATTTTCACTTATCAAGCTAGACTTATTTTATAAAACCCTTTATCATCTAGCCTTAAAGCTTAGGACATTAGGGCCATGATTGTAATAAGTTGAACTGGATTATTTATGGAAGCGAATATAGCTTGAATATAACCATATGACTTGTGTTTACCCCAGGCAGGGTTAGGTCAGCTTTGGAAGATTTGTGAATTTGCAAGCAAAGGATCAGGTAAACTCCTGCATAAACTTGTTTGATGACAAAAGGTTACTATGGCAAGCCAAACGCGAAGTGTATGGACACTCATTTTGTAAAGGCAATTAAGGACTGTTTCATTTCTTGTTCAGTCAAAAAAATCATTTGAAAACTAAACAAGCAGTTTTGTACAAACACTAAACTCGTTCTAAAAACCCACTTTGACACGAATTTTAGAAACCCTTAATTGCTATTTCCAAGTAAAGTAATGTTTTATCCATTTTCTTCCAAGTGGGACAATCAACGTTGAGTACTTAATAAGGGTAGACTAGTAGTACTGGTTTGAAGAGCAAGAGCGAGTTTTCTGGCAGGAGGCCACCTCCAAAAGATGAACTCAACTTAGAGAAGGGACAGTACTACTTAGTCATACCGGTCTGAGTTAGTAAGTTTTAGTCAAGTGGACTGTGTGTTTCCGGAGTGGACAACCGGTATGTTTAGGTGTAGAGAAGGAGGAGTATCTTACCCGGTAGGCCGATCACCTACCTTTTTGTCAGTCTGCACAGACTTTGGCATTTTGACCGTTATATGGTCATGGGGCCCAACGTGTGGTAACCCATGGCTACCCATTTGAGTAGTTGTATTTATTGTGTACATGTATAGTTTGAAAAGTAAAACGCCACTCTTTATTTTTAATCCTTATTTATTGCTTGCCAACATTTTCTTTTATACAATTTTTACAACTTGCATACATGAACTGTTTTACCTAAAACGCTCAGAGCACACACGGGTTTACTGAGATTTTTATCTCATCACCTTTTATGCCATGTTTTTAGGTCGATCCTACTATGGAGATGAGTAGCTAGATTATTGCCTGCTTTGAAGATTTTGTGTTATTTATTTTATATGTTGCTTTGAGACATAATAGTGAACAATTTATTTTGGATTTGTTCTTGAATTTTTGGATTGTAATAAGTTCAATTTTTAAAGTATTATTTTTATTTTCATTTGTGTGACCTAGTTATAAAAACTCCTTGTCCTTTGGACGGGGCGACAGCCCCAGCCTTGTTGGGCCTAGGTAGTGGGGTGTTACACAGTCGTCTTGGCCAAGGACTTCTCGAGTAGTAATTCCTACAAGTGGCCGTGAGATATTCGCCCTACTATTAGGAGTGGTGAATCCTTTATTGACCCTCTCAACTACTTTCATTTACCTCACAATGCACCCAATATCTATCCTATAGGCGGCCCTTGATCTGGCTTTAGAGATTGGAATCAAAACACAATACTCAGCAAACAAAGTACCTTAGAGATCTCGAGTCTAAGGATACTTGCATGTTTGCTATATTGAGATTATATCATTGGTACTAAATAGTTATCCATGTGATTATCTCATAGTTAGATCATTCAATGAATTTGTTCTATTAACAAGTATCCACGTGTTAACTTTGAGTATCTCAATACTCACGGATATGAAAACCACCGCCTGATCAAATCAGAAAGTTTAACACATGCTAGTCTTAACGCATTAATGATGTCCAGTCTCATTAATACTACAACTAGGGACTATTTAAGTACTAACACTATACAGTGTAGTAGGAATCTCATATCATGATCTCTATCATGATTTCCTTAACACAGTGTTGTACTAGGGACTTTATCTAACAATTATTTTACCTAAAAGTACAGAAAAGATTCTCTAAGATAAATAATGCCTTTTATTAAAATAAAATGTGTCATATAAAATGTACAAGTGATTGCCTCTAGGGCATAACACTAACAGTTCCTCAATGGCTGATTTCATCCTTTCCTAAACTGCTTTTTTCAATTTTCTCAAATTCTCCCAACTCACAGCCCTTATTTGAACCATCCAAATATGCAATGGATTATTCCATCAAGTCCATAGAGCATTTGACAAATGATTCTTGCACAAAATCAAAGATAAACTCATCAAGAATATCAATTGTTAAATAAGAATCATCAGAAGAAATATGATGTTGCATGCTTTTATGAATTTTGATAATGACTTCTTCATCCCCAACCGTAAATGTCAATTTTCCCCTATGAACATCAATTAATGCTTTGATAGTTGTTAGAAAATGTCAACTTAGGATTGAAGGAAATTTAGAATCTTCATCCATATCAAGAATAACAAAATCCATTGGAAATATGAATCTATTTACTTTTCACTATTCTCCTAAGATATTTAATAGATCTATCCGCAAGTTGAAGGTGTTCTTGGTGAAAATTGAGAGAATTTGAGAGAAAAACTATATGAAATCTGGAATGATATTAACTGAATGGTTTAGGGGAATTAGGTGTTTCAATTATCAGATAGAGGGAGACAGAATAATCTGATTTTGTTTGAAATTCAATTGGAGAAAATTGTGGAGTTGTTTGAGGCAGAGGATAAACTAATGGTGTTTGATTGATGGAGGTTTCTTTGCTCTTCAATGGTGCCGGCTGGACTAATCAGTTTATGGCAAGGGAATGAAGGCTGTTCAAGCTATAAGGCTAACCAAAATTTAGTGTTTAATGGCAGAGGAGCTTCTAGTTTAGTAGCTTAATACAAGAGTGTTTTCATGGAGCAAAATTCTGGAATTTTTTTGAAGTTCAAATGTGTTTTGGATAGAGTAATCTTAGGAGACTTTTGAAGTGTGATTATGGAGTCCAAGTGCTTAAGGTAAGTGTGGAGGTTAATAGTGTTCAGTCCATGGCTGAACAAGGTCCATTTTGCAAAGGTTTGGAGGTGGTTTTTCGGTTTAGGCCTAAGAAGACAAAGCTGGGAATTTTCTGGTTTCAAGGTGTTCAAAAGTTCAAAGGTTTGCTGAATTTTCTGTGCAGAATTTCTACGTTTCTTCAGCCCAATTTGCAGATGATTTTGAGGGGTGTTTGAGCCTTCTTTCTGGAGAAAAATAGAGGAAGTTTTGCTAGATTGATGACAAGAAAAATAATTTCAATCTTAGCTTGATGTGCATCGAAATTGCACAGGAATTTTTCTGGTTTTGTGTAGTGTTATGAAGTCCGAATTTTGCACTGAAATTCCAATCTTCAAGATACATGGAATGTCCATTTTTCTGGCAGCAAATGAGCAAGAACACTGGCTGAATTTTTTTGAAAACTGAGCTGTTCAAAAATCTAGAAAATTTCTAGGTTTTCTTCATTGAAATCATGAACACAATGAAGATAAGTTTGAAGGTTCTACCATGGTGATTTATTTCTCTTGGATTCTTCTCCCTAATTTTGGCCAATCCTCTAACCTTCCAAGATTGATTTTCGAAATCCAATACTAAGGAATTATCTCAGAATTTTTTGGAATTAAAGGAAGAGATTTAATGAATTTTGAATGATTTAAATTGTGAAGATGTTAGGACAAAGCTAGAGGTAATAACAAGGGCAAGAATTCCTCTAGAATTCTTTTTAAGACATGATGATAGGATTAAGACATTCCCTTCATGTCTCCCCTAAGACAATATTCCTATCTTTAAGGAATGTAAGAAAACAAAAATTCAAACATAACTAAGATAATCATGAATAAAACTTAAGTGATGGGATTTGAATTCATGACCTTAGAGATTAATTCACAAAGCTCTAACCACTTAACCTGTAACACCCCACTACCTAGGCCCGCCAGGGCCGAGGATGTTGCCCCGTCTAAAGGATAAGGGGTCTTTATAACTAGGTTACACAAATAAAATAGCGAAATAAAAATAATACTTTAACTTAGAATTTATTACATCCCAAGAATAAATCCATGAATTCCCCAAAACAAATCCATAAATAAAAATTATCCACCCTCAACTCCCCAAACAATACATAAAAATAAAGGACAACATTCTCTTCCAAGGCAGATAACACTAGCTACTCATCCCCACAGTAAAATCCACCTGAAATCATGGTAAAAAGGGTGATGAGACAGAAATTTCAGTAAGCCCCGTGTTTGAGTTGGGCTAAAGAGACAAACACTTTTCATGATTCATGCATTAACAGTATATCAAAAGCTTTGTCATGCCTTCTTTACAAATTTAACTCTCACTTCTTGAAGGATAGTAGTGAGAAGTCATGAAGCAAAATGCTCTTAAAATATTCGGTTTGGAAATATATGAATAATTAAAGGATTTTGAGCTTTGAATAAAATTCTAATGACACTTTAGAACAGTTTCCCGAAAATAGCTCAACAATTAAAGCAACCAAGTTAATCTAACAGGGCACAGCGGTGGCTCTCACACCAGGTGAACCACTTCACCCCCGTCAGGTGGTGAAAGGGCACAGAGGTGGCTCTCACTCCTGTGAAGAACTTGACCTCCAACACCTGGTAGGTGTACATCTTACCGAGTGAGATTCTCCTCCCTCTCTCACCCAATCCAATCCGGTTGTCCCACTTTCGGCCGTCGGTTCCACTAGAACCCCTGTCGCTAGCTGAGGACGGCTCAACCTTTTATACTGACGCCCTAATCGAAAAGAGTCAACCTCTCGGAGGTGGCCACCTGCCGAGAGATATCCCCAAACCAACCAAAGGCTAGTATAAAGGTCTAGCCCCCATTGAGTACTCAACGTTATTCAATCTTCACAATTCATAAGGCTCCAAAGTGGAACCTACAAAATTTAGCTCAATACAATTCCAAACAGCATTTTCCAACCCGCACAAAGATTTTAGAAGGCATGGTTTTAAGCTAATAATTTATTCCAAGTATTCATAGTGAAGGAGCCACATGCTCAAATAAGTCGTGCTATGATTTTTGAAAAGTATATGCATGATAAAAAATTCATCTCTTGCATATTCAAAACAAATCAAACTGTTTGATGCTTGGCTCCTAAGTCATGCTTGACATATTTTAAAATTTATAAATCTAGAAATTTCTAAAATTAGAAGTTTTCCAAATGTAGAAAGTTTTCAAAATAAGAAGGTTTCAAATATAGAAGTTTTCAAAAATTAGCTATCGTGCTAATATTTCGTGTTTGCAAAAGATGCTCACCAATCTTTCTTTAAAATAAAATCAATTTCATGAATGTTAGGGAACTTACCTTATCCTTGCTCACAAGAAAGGTCTCCAACAGTTGACCTAGTCCCCGCCTGGGATAAATATAAATCACAATCAAACTCAAGCCAAAGATTTACTTCCACAAATAAAACTAGCTCAACTCACTACTACCATGATCCTAGTTCAACTTATTACAATCATGACCCTAATATCCTAAGTTTTAAGGCTAGATGATAAAGGATTTTATAAAATAAGTCTAGTTTGATAAGTTAAAATAACTAGGGGATGTAAAATAATTACTAATAAGTTATAGGCTTTAATAATAATTCTTGAGTGCTATTATTAATAAATAGACTAAGGTTTGAATATTGAATAATACCAAGCCCTAAATAATATTAATAAATGGTAATTTAAAAATAGCTTTATTATAAATAAATAATAAATTACAAATAATTTTTAATTAATTTTTAATAGATAATAAAATTAATAATAAATGAATTATATTAAATTTTTGTTTAATAAACAACAAACAAATTTTAATATATATAATATTTATGAATATAGGCAAAAGTTTGAACTATGATCTACAAGGTCATTATTATTATTTATATAAAAGATCTTATTTAATATTATACCTATGCATATATTATTTTTAAGGAAAAATATCATTTATTTGACTAGTAAAATATCAATATTTCATGTAACATCACTTCCTAGCAATTTCGAAATCCTTAGAGGAAAATATAGTAATAATTTTAATTAAGGTAATAAACTTTACTAATTAAAATAACCTAGGATCAACAAGAACATAATCATGATTTTCCTATTGCTAACAAGAATCATGAACATATTCTTCAACATCAAACAACAAACTAATCCATTCATGAACATATGCTTAAATCAACACATGCTATCACATGGCCAAATAATCATGATCATGGCCTCAATGGAGATAAGAACATAAAAATCCTATTCACCAAAGGTAACATAATATCTAGCATGCTTAAACATTCATAATTCTCTTAGGACATGATGAACATACATCGATTCTTAAGGAAATCCATATAGCTTAAACATGATCAATCATTCTCATGTCCTAATCCCAACCCCTTCATTCATATGCATATATTCAATCCCCCATTCATATTTTATTCTTCCTATCAATATCTAAGAGACATGAATGCTGAATTAAAAAGAAGGAGTAAGGAGAAATACTTGATTGATGATCACTTCGATGAAGATTTAAGAAGGTCCACGCGATTGGGAGTCTTGAATTGTCCAAGAGTAAGAAAAACAGCCATGGTTGTTGATCAACCATTTCGACTAGAGAGAGAGAGAGAGAGAGAGAGAGAGCATTAGTCTGATACATAGAAGGTTAAATGGAAGAAGATGAACAAAAGAATTGTTCTTGGTTACCTTGATGATGTTCTTGAGACTTCAAGGAGAAAAATCAGTTTTGATCCGAATGCCAATTTTTTTTTTGAGATTTGATGTTATAAATTCCAGAAATGAACTCTAGAGAGTATGTAGGAGTATTCTAGAGTTTTTGAGAGGGATTAGAGGTGTTTAGAGTGGGTTTTGGCTCGAAGAAAAGTAGTGTGTATTCTTGGTGAAAATGGAGAGAATTTGAGGGATAATGCTGGACGAATTTCTGGAGAGTGTTGACTGAATAGTTTAGGGAATTCAGGGGTTTCAGTTTAGCTTAGAGAGGGAGAGAAAAATCTGATCATTTGAAATTCAAATGGAGTGATTTGAGGAGTGGTTTGAGGTATAGGATATGTTAATGGTGTTTGATTGATGGAGGTTTTCTTGGAGCTACAATGGTGTCGGCTGGTTTGGTTTGTTTTGCTGAAATGAATGAAGTCTGATAAGGCTTTAAGGCTGGCCGACAATCAGAGCTTAATGGCAGAGAAATTTTGGTTGTATAGCTTAATACAAGGGTGTTTTCATGGAAAAAAATTCTGGAAATTTGAAATTCAAATGGAAGTTGGAATGGAGTGATTGTGGAAGAGATTTGAGGTGTGATTATGGAGTCCAATGGTGCAAGGTAAGTGGAGAGGGTAATGGTTTTTAGTTCATGGCTGAACAAGGGTCAATTTACAGAGGTTGAAGGGTGGTTTTCGGCCAAGGCTTGAGGGAAACAAAGCTGGAAATTTTCTGGTTTCAAGGTGCTCATGTTTAAAAGGTTTGCTGCAAATTTTTCTGTGAAGTTTTCTGCAATTCTTCAGCCCGTTTTGCAGAGGTTTTGAAAGGTATTTGAGGGTCCTTCAAGGCTGGTTTTCATCCTTCTTTATGGAGGAAAAGCAGAGGCTTTTTGCTGAGTTGATGATAGAAGAAAACAGCTCCAATTCTAGGCTGCTATGCAGCGAAAACTGCCCAGAATTTTTCCTGTTTTGTGCAGTTTTTGTGCAGTCCGTTTTTGCATAGGAATTTCAGTCTTCAAGCTGAATAAATCGGCCATTTTTCTGGCAGCAAATGAGTAAGAAAGATGGCTGAGATTTTCGAAGGTTAGGCTGCTCAAGAATCTGGAAAATTTCCAGATTTCTTTTATGAAGATTATGAACACAATGGAGTGGAGTTTGAAGGGTCATCAATGGTGATTAATTTCTCCTGGGAACCTTCCCTAACTCTTCTCCTATTTTCAGTCAAATCCCCAACCTCCAAGATTCATTTTCGAAATTCAAAGACCAAGAATCCTTACTGAATTTTCTGGAATTAAAACCATGAATTTTGATAAATTTTGAACAAGTTTATTTGATGAAAAGTTTAGAACAAGCTAGAGGTAATAATATGACAAGAATTCCTCTAGAATTCTTTTTAGGACAAAATGATAAGATTAGGACATTCTCTTCATGTCTCCCCTAAGACAACATTCCTATTTTTATGGAATGCAAGAAATCAAAAATTCAAACTTAATTAGGATAATCATGATAAAACTTAAATGATGGGATTTGAACTTATGACCTTAGAGATAAATTCACAAAGCTCTAACCACTTAACCACAATAACTCTTGTTCTTATTTTCTCACCCAAATATTCTCCCTATTTAATCCTCAAGCTATCTCTCTATTTTCACCTCAAGCAAAAATTACATTTTTGCCCTTCTCACTCAATACTCACAATCAAGCCTTCGAGACAATAAAACGCAAATCCAAATCACATAAAATCATATAAAAATATATTTAAAAATGCAATAAAATATGATATGCAACCCAACCCCCTTACTCTAAGGTTGGTTTCGACTGGGGTTTCACATAACCACACTAACTCTTGTTCTTATTTTCTCACCCAAATATTCTTCTTATTTAAACCTCAAGCCATCTTCCTATTTTGACCTCAAAAAAATTACCTTTTTACCCTTTCTACCTAATAAGCATAACTAAGCCTTTTAACCTATAAATCACAATTCTAAAGCACATAAAATCATTCAAAAACACATATTTTTATGCAAAATAATATGATATGCATCCGACCCCTTTACTCTAAGGTTGGCTTTAGGTGGGGTTTCACATGAACCATCAAATTTAAAGAATAAAAAATTTTCTAATATTGAACATACTCAAAATAGGCACCAAAACCCTATACTAGTAGGATTAATTTGTTGCCACTATATGGAATTAATTACAAAAAAGGAATCTTTAGTGTATGTTTCAATGAACTATCACACAGTTGTCTTTTGACGATTTTTTCAAATTCAACGAAAACATTTATATATGTCATATGCATACATATACAAATTGTTTTCATTGAAACCAACATCCCAAATTTCATTTCATTTCCTAAAGATTTTAGGAAACAAATATAATAATAATTCCTTTTCCTTAATTATGGGCTTTTGAATTTGATTAATTGCAATTTGGTCCCTCGAGTTATAACATGTTTATAACTTGCCCACAAGAATTCTATAATTGCAATCCAACTCAACAATTATAACTATTTTATAATTAGTCTATAAAATTATTTCTTCTTACAAATTAACTCCATATTATCATATAATATTTTGGATACCAATTTCTCTATTGTGTGTAACCTATTAGAGTTTCTAGTCTATTGGTAGTTAAATATGAATTAATTTTAATCACTATAGAATTAATAATCCTTAATAATTATAAATAACTTATTAATTCTAATTTAGACTAATTTATTAATTCTCTAATTAATAAATTCATGTTTAACAGATCATGAGCAGCATCTAGAAATGCATCATGACTGCCCAAAAAATCTAAAAATTCAAGTGGCTTGACATGAACTTTTCAATAGCAAAATATCAGTGCAATAAACTCCTTTCATCATACTATGTCTCATTCAGTTTAGAGTATGAAATTAGTGCCAACTCCTACTGGAATATAATTAGTTCTAGTTCGAATTTATTAGTTCTAGATCTAGAATCCATTACTCAACATGTGTATTGATAGGGCTAAAATGTGTTCATATTTTCTTAGCTATTTGAGGTAATTTTGTGATTTTTTGGTATAATAGCTAGTCCATTCCCTTGTAATTTAATATTTGGCCTGAAGAAGGGTTTTTCTGTATTTTTGTGTAGAAATTGGAGATTTTGGTGCGAGAAAGTCTACTTCCAGAGTTGACCCGATGCTGGTTCAAAAGAAGTGAATGGGCCCTGGCTCAGTTTTGGAAGAATAGAGCAAAATAGGAGAGAAAAGCAGAGAACTGGGGAATTTCCATATTAGAACCGGTGCTAGTCTAGTCAAAGTAACCCAAAGTCGACCCTAATCGGGTTTGAAGGCTTAAAAGGGAAAACAAAGCATGCAGCGGAAGCAAAAATTGAAGAAACTGAAAAACAAGAAAAATCTCGAACAGTGCTGGCGCCAGTCCCGCTTTGTACGAATTCCGAGATAAAAAAAACCTAACATTTTCTTCTTGTTCTCAAAGTTGGCTGGATCGAAATGTGTGGAACTGGGGTAGGTGCGTTGGTGGAAACCTCTCGTGTGATTCTTATAAGCCTCCTCCTCCGTCTGTGCATGTAGATGAACGCTAATCTCTCGATCTTCCAGTATATGGCCTGTCCAATTTCTGTTTATTGAACAACTTACAGGGCTAAAGAATATGTTTGAGAGAGAGAGAGAGAGAGAGAGAGAGAGAGAGAGAGAGAGCGAGGGCTGTGTCGTTTTTTTTCCACTTGAGAAGAAGCAGTGAAAAAAAACATCCTCCACTATTCCCCTGCTTAACCTAAATAAAAATCCTAGGTTAAATTGGACTGGCTCATTGGACTCTTAGTTTAGCCTTTTGGACTAAATTAATTATTCTAATTAGAACAAAATAAATAGCCCAATAAATAATTAATATTTCAGCCCAAATAAACTAATCCAATTAACAAGCTCATATTAGTTTAGTCCCAGGTCAATATTTAATTATTCAAACTAGGCCAAAGCTATGAACAACTAATTAACCCACAAAGCTAATTTAATTAATTCTCTATCTCCATAGACCTTTATTTTATTTTAGCCTAATAATTAAATCAGATAACTTAAATAAAATAAAATTTATTTAATTTAATTTAAGACCAATTCTTTAGCCTGTATTTAATTAGGACTCACGGTCTATACTGGGGACTAAAAGACACACCGCATTGGCTACTAAAATGACTAAAATACCCTTACCATATAAATAACTGTATTTTACATTTTAAATATTTTCTAATATCACCATTAGGAAATATTGACCCCAAGGACAATGCTGCATTAGCAAAGTCTCCGACTTACAGGTGTAATGACTAAAATACATCTCTATACATTGCCGTACATTTAGAGAGGAAGAAATGTACTAACACCTCTCTAAATGACATCTACCATCTTTAGGCTTCTAGTCCAATGATCTACGACTTCCTGAATCATTTCCGCTTTCCAAGGGAGCTACTCTAAAGCAAATATCCAAGTCATATTTCCCAGGGCCCTAGATATTTAGATCATTTAGACAACCATAAGGGGCAATATAGTATAGAAACTATCTTATACAAGTTTGTCTTAACTAACTAGTCACACATATCCAATATGCAAGTATATTAGCTCTACGATAGAACCTCAACTATAGCATATCAAAGTACATGCTTCCAGTTTCGTCAGGCTACCAACTCATACTCAAGTCGTAGAGTACTAGTCCACGATGTAGCAGTAGTAATCTAGGTTTCTACCATACAATACTTTTAGAAATCACTACTACATGTCCTATTCTACGTATTCGAAATACGCTTATGTCATGAAGTAAGTGGACTACTCACCGACTAAAGGTAAGCCATTCCCCATTTGAAATTCATAACATAATAGCCTAAACATAATATATTTCTATTCTCATCAATCAGTTAAGAACGAACATTTATGTGTTAAGTAACCCGTGAATCATACCTTACTGTGAAAGACCACCATTCGCATGCACTACTTACTTAAACACAATGGGTCTTTTCCAAACAAAATTGTGTACAAATAAAATGTAAATTTATAAACAATTTCTGAAAATAAATTCTTTTATTAAAACATTCGATATTTACATTAGAAATCTAGTCTAAGAGGGTATATTTCCCAACAATCTCCTATTTGTACTCTAAGACTAAGTAAGTCTGTAGGTGCCCACCCTTATGGCGTCTAAGTGTCTCTTGAAGACTCTTTCAGTCAAAGGCTTGGTGAATGGATTTGCTAGATTGTTCTCTGAGGCAATCTGTTCCACCACGACTTCCTGTCTTTGGATGAAATCCCAAATCAGGTAGTACTTCCTCTCAATGTGCTTCCCCTTCTTGTGGTTCCTGGGTTTTTTGGATTGCGATACTGCTCCAATGTTGTCGCAAAACATTACAATCGGCCTGTCCATGTGTGGCACGACTCCAAGTTCTGAAAGGAACTTTCGGAGCCAAACTGCTTCCTTGGATGCCTCCGAAGCTGCCATATACTTAGCTTCTGTGGTCGAGTCAGCAATGCAAGATTGCTTGATACTCCTACATGAAATGGCTCCTCCAAACAAGGTGAAGGTATATCCACTAGTGGATTTTCTCTCATCTTTATCTGCCTGAAAATCTGAGTTTGTGTATCCTGTAGGAACCAAGTCATCAGCTTTGTAAACCAGCATATATTCTCTCGTTCTCTTGAGGTACTTGAGAATATACTTTACAGCTTACCAATGAACCTCCCTAGGTTTTGATTTATATCTGCTAACCAAGCCTACGACAAAGCAAATATCTAGCCTAGTACACAGCATGGCGTACATAAGACTTCCCACAACCGAAGCGTAGGGAATCCTACTCATTCTGTCATTTTCTTCTTGAGACTTAGGACAGTCATTTGATGAAAATGACAACCCATGTCTAGACTTAGGACAGTCCCTTGATGAAAATGACAACCCATGTTTACAAGGAATTAGAACTCCCTTGCATGAGTCCATGCTATACTTGGCCAACATCTTGTCAATGTATGTCACTTGGGATAATCCTAACATTCTCTGCTTCCTATTTCTAAGAAGTCTAATCCTGAGAATGTAGTTGGCTTCTCTCAAGTCCTTTATACTGAATTGACTAGACAGCCAAACATTTGTAGATGATAATAACCCTACATCATTTCCAATGAGTAGAATGTCATCCACATACAAGATAAGAAAAACCACATTAATTCCTTCAAGTTTCCTGTATACGCATGGCTCATTCTCGTTTTGAATAAAATCGTAAGACTTTACAGTCTCATCAAAACGAATGTTCCATGCTCTCGATGCCTACTTAAGTCCATATATGGACTTCTTAAGCTTGAAAACCATATGTTCTTGGCCTTCAGCAATAAAGCCTTCCGGTTAGGACATATAGATGTCTTCGCTAAGATGGCCATTTAAAAATACCGTCTTGACATGCATTTGCCATATCTTGTAGTCATAATAACATGCGATGGCAAGGAGGATATAAATGGGCTTAAGCATGGCTACTGGGGAAAAGGTCTCTTCATAATTGATTCCCTCTTTCTGAGTATACCCTTTCACCACAAGCCTAACTTTGAAGGTTTCCATCTTCCCATCTACTCCCATCTTTCTCTTGTATACCCACTTACACCCAATGGGTTTTATCCCTTCAAGTGAAGCTACAATATCCCAAACCTGATTGAGGTATATAGACTTAATCTTGGCTTTCATTGCTTCATGCCATAGATTTACATCGGCATTAGCAATAACCTTCTCGTTTCTAGTGGGGTTTTGTTCTGTTGGGAGATATGCCCTCTCTTAGACTAGGTTTCTGATGTAAATATCGAATGTTTTAATAAAAGAATTTGTTTCTAGAAATTATTTATGAATTTACATTTTATTTATGCACAATTACGTTTGGAAAAGACTCATTATGTTTAAGTAAGTGGTCCATGCGAATGGAGGTCTTTCACAGTAAGGTATGGATCATGGGTTACTTTACACATAAACATTAGTACTTAACCGATTGATGAGAATACAAATCTCATCATATCTAGGTTATTATGTTATGGATTCCAAATGGGGAATGTCTTACCTTTAGCCAATGAGTAGTCCACTCACTTCATGACATAAGTGTATTTCAAATACGTAGAATATGACCTGTAGTAGTGGTTTTTGAAAATACTATATGGTAGAAACCTAAACTACTACCGCTACAATGTGGACTAGTACTCTACGACTTGAGTATGAGTTGGCGGTCTGATGAAGTTGGAAGCATATGCTCTGATATGCTATCGTTGAGATTATATAGTAGGGCCAATATACTTACATGTTGGGTATGTGTGATTAGTTAGTTAAGGCAGACTTGTACAAGATAGTTCTATACTATATCGCCTCTTGTGGTTGTCTGAATGATCTAAATATCCAAGACCCTGAGAAATATGACTTGGATGTTTGCTTTAGGGTAGCACCCTTAGAAAGCAAAAACAATCCAAGAAGTCGTAGATCATTGGACTAGAAGTCTAAGGATGGTAGATGTCATTTAGAGAGGTGTTAGTACACTTCTTCCTCTCTAAATGTACGGCGATACATAGAAGGGTATTTTAGTCATTACACCTGTAGGTCGAAGACTTTGCTAACGCAGTATTGTCCTTGTGGTCAATATTTTCTTATGGTAATATTAGAAAATATTTAAAATGTAAAATACAACTATTTATATGGCAATGGTATTTTGCTTATTTTAGTAGCCAAGACGGTGTGTCTTTTGGTCTCCAATATAGACCTTGAGTTCTAATAAATACGGACTAAGGAATTGATCTTAAATTAAATAGAATTTATTTTATTTAAATAGCTTGATTTAATTGTTGGGTTAGAATAAAATAAAGGTCTATGTGAAGAGAGAATTAATTAAATTAGTTTGATGGATTAATTAATTATTCAAGGCTTTGGCCCAGTTTAAATAATTAAAGATTAACTTGGGACTAAACTAATATAGGCTTATTTATTGGACTAATTTATTTGGGCTAGGAAATTAATTATTTGTTGGGCTAATTATTTGGTTCTAATTAGAATAATTAATTAAGCCCAAAAGGTTAAAATAAGAGTCCAATGACCCAGTCCAGTTTAACCTAGAGTTTTTATTTAGGTTAAACAGGAGGATGGAAAAAAAGTGAGAACGTTAATTCTAGAAGACGGCTTCTTCTCTGTGAAAATAGCCAGACGTCTCTCTCTCTCTCTCTCTCAAAAAAAGTTCCTCTCTCTTAAAAAAAGTTCCTTAGTCTGTTAGTTGTTCACCAAACGGATTTAGGCAAGCCATATACTAGAAGGTCGAGAGTTTGGCGTTTATCTACATGCAAAGACGGAGTAGGAGGCTTGCAGGAATTGCACCAGAGGCTTCCACCAGCGTACCCACCCCGGTAGCACACACTCCAATCTAGCTAACTCTTAGAATGAGAAAAAGAGGTAAAAATTTTTAACCTTGAAATTCGTGTAGAGCACAACCGGCGTCAACTAGGGCTGCCGGAGCTGGCGCCAGCTCTGTTTGGGAATCCCCTATTCTTTAGTTTTTCCAGTTTTTTGATCTTCGCTTCCGTTGCATGCCTTGTGTTTTCTGTTTCTATTACTTCAATTGGTATCAGAGTATGAAGATTTTGTGAAAATATAGGGAGCATGCATCTAAATGAATTAAACTGGACACATGTGGGATTAAAATTGTGATCCTTCACTATTTATGGTATGGATAGATTCTCAGTTAAACCTTGCGGGTGGAGGTCTATGAGATGTGTAATTTACTATTTTCTTAGCAAATCGTGTAAGCCCAATGTTTATGAGTATAGGTGATTGTTAATTTTGATTGATTGCATTGTATTTGGTTTGAAATCAGAGAGCCATCGAAGCCAGAAGTTGTGCAGAAAAATAGGAGAAATTCGCAGAAAAAAAAAACTGTAGGAAGAGCCGGTCAGACCGCAACCGGCGCCGGCTTAGGGTGTTGGAACAGGCGTCGGCTTGGGTCTGGAAGGCCGGTCCGCACGCTGGTTTCTCGTGGGTTCTGGTTTTGAGCGGCAGGTACAGTGAACCACAGTGCAGATGGGTGCATGATCCAGTGTGGCAGGTGCAATGGACCAAGGAGAAATTTTTTATTTTTTTCCTTATAATTTTTCTTGCTTTTTCTTTTTGTTTTTCTTTTTGTTTTGGGATCCATACCAGGCGAAGTTAATATTTTGCAATAGTTAATATTCATGGAATATTTTTGCATGAAAAATATTAGTAAGGGATTTTAGGATTAAATAAGAATATTAATTAATTAATTAATGTGTTTAATTCTATTATCTGGGCACTTAGGTTTAAAAATAGAACAGCATGAAAACGTCTACTGTTTTCTAGCATGATATTTATTTTTATGTACCTATGTGCACGTTTTCTCAAAGACCAAAGTCTTTGGGAATGTTTTTGACAAGGAAAACATTTTTCTACAAATTAAATGGTTATTTTAACTTGAACAAAAATTAATCCTTAGATATTTTCTCAAAGGTTTTAATCCTTGACATAGAAAATATATTGAATTTAGATATTTTTGTAAGATTAAAATAGAAAGTCATTTTGTTTTAATTTTGGCACAAGAAAAAATATTTTGTCAAATAAACTTAAGACCAAAGTCTCTAGAAAGTTTTGATTGGAAATATTTTGAAATCATTAAGTTTTTAACTTAAATAAAATTAATCCATGGGAAAAACTCTCAAAGGATATAAACCTTGACATAAAGATTTTTATGGACTCAGACATTTTATTTTTGAGTTAAGGGAAAAATTTAATGGAAATTTTCAAAAGGATATTTTTCAAAAAACTCTTATTTTAAAAGACTAAGTGGGAGAGGGGTTCCAACGGCCCCACAGCTTCCATCACGATCCTCATTAGAGATCGTGGGTCCCCTCGCGTCACCTTGGGAGTGAACCCGTATAGGATGGAGATACCACAAGGATCTAGATCTAATGGAGGGATGTAATTAATAACCTGGGACACGTACTATGATCGGTCAGCCCCTCGTTGGAGGTCATAGTGTGAGGTATGTCCATAGAAAATGAGAGAAAACGACCATCCCCTCGATAGAGTTATTTTTTGGATCATTACCTAGAAGGAAAATTAATTTGTGGTGGTCAACACACTTAGCTTAGGGAACTGTTAATCTTCCCAAGAAGCTATGTTAGTTTTCCTAAGAGCCAAATTAATTATTATCAGTTTTGATAATAAGGATAAAGTGCACAAATTTGTTTTATTTTCACAAACTAAATTCTTTTCTTTTATTTTCAATTTTTCAGAAATGGTGGGAGGTTCTTTTAGTCCGTTGGTCATTATTCTCCGAGAGAATAAGCTAACGGGATCAAACTATGTGGACTGGAAGAGGAACCTAGACATAATACTCACAGCAGAAGAGTATAAGTATGTTCTTTACGAAACCTGCCCTGTTATTGGGGAGGGTTCCACCGTCGAGGAGTGTAAGGCTAAGAAGGCATGGAAGAAGGTCGACGAGATGGCTCGTTGTTACATGTTGGCCTCAATGTCTAATATGCTCCAATTCAAACATGAGTACATGACCACTGCGTATGACATAACTCAATCATTGGTCACGATGTTCGCAGATAAGAGTCGGCCCGCAAGGCAAGCCTCCAATTTCAGGGAGATAACTTAGTTTTTGTAGATCATACCTTAAAAAGTAAGGATTTTCTTGATCCCGTCTTTGAGAACTCAGATACTTAGTTTAAAGGAGAATGTTAATTGTAAAAACTTCTTTTGAAGGGTTAATTGGTGATTTCAAAGTTGATGCAGCCGTTAAATACCATGTGCACTCATATGTTGAAAAAGATATTTATGTGTTTAAAGGAATATTAGACAATGAGGTTTCTGTGTTTTTCTTTGCAGAGACAAATCGTTTTCATAAACCTTCTATTTTTCAAAAACCTCTCCCCATTCTACATTCATCATGCCTATCTTCTATTTTGACTTTTAATTTCTTTTCAAAAGGTTTGATGAGTGTAAAGATTTTTTGTTGTATTTTTATTTTAGTTTTTTTCTTTAGGTTGTTTTCTTTTATTTAGGTATGTTTTTATTTTATTATTATTTTTCTTGTACTTTTAGTTGTGTTTTGTTTTATAGGAATAAAGTCCTCTTGGACAAGTCCTTCTCTTTACCTCAAGTTTGGATATCGATTGGAGCATTATTGCACTTGGGAAGTATTACTTAAACTTTCTAACCCCTTATTATTTTTAGTCCCTTTGGAGATGCTTTCTTGTGTTTATTTTTTTGCCAATAAGGACATTATCCAATTTAAGTGTGGGGGAGTGGTTTGGTGATATACTTTGTCTAAATTTTTATCAATTATCTTGGCATTTTCTTAGTATTAAGCTACTTTGAAATATTTTGAAATTGAGAAATAATTTTATTTTAGGCACAAAGAATGGAAGTATTTTCTTTCTTATCTTTTCCCCTTTATTTTTGGTCCCGTGGTAATATTTTCTTGCTTTATTTATTTGGCCATTAAGGACAATGTCCAGTTTAAGCATAGGGGAGTGGTTAGAATGGGAACTCTTCTATGCCTCATTCTTCTTGAACCTTTTGAGCAAATTTGTCAAAAAATTTTCTGATTTTTTGTGAGCTTTCAAGATGTATTTTTAATGTATGTCTTTATGATAGATTATAGAGCATATGTTCTATATCATTTGTAGCTTATGCATGACCTTATGCACACACATGGACTAAGTAGTTCTTGATCATATGCTTTACATTGTTTTTAAACCTATTTTTTCACTAAAATTCATTGAGCATTCTAGAACTTACTTGAATCCCTCTCGAAGCGAAATAAGAAAGATAGTCATGATTTAATTTAGGGATGACGGTAATAGGCCTTCCTTGGATAGTTTGAGCTTTTCAAGCCTACCTATTGTATATTATCCCTAGTGCCTATTTTGAGCCTAAATTATTAATTGCTTTCTTAAAACCCGTTATCATACTTTGTTCATTGCTTGTTTCTGAGAGTTTGAATAATTTTTCCAAATCTTTATACTCTTGATGGATAAAAGTATATGTAGAAGAATGTTGAGGAAGAATACTTGGAGAAAGATCACGACTCGCTACTTTCAGTCATACATCAATTGTTGTGTTGAGTTGGAAAAAGAAAAGAAAGAGAAATGAGGGATTGAAAACCAGAAAAGAAAACAAAAAGGTGCTAGAAAGAATGGAAAGAGAGAAAATGCGAAAGAAAAAAAAACAGCAGTAGTGAAAACAAAAGAGCAGTGAAAAGAAAAGAAGAATTGAAAGAAAAAGAGAGAAGAAAGATCACAAGAGGAATGGTGCTGGAGCTGTAAAAGTTAAGTTCATATCAAATCTTTGACACCATTGCTGAAAAGTCAAGTGATCTTGTGAAAAGTAAAGAAGAATTGATGAAGGAAGTGGAAAGAGAAGAAGAAAAGAGAAAAGAAGAAAAAAAAATGCAGGATTTACTTGAGTTGTGCTGTAATTTCTAAATAAGGTTATGGTTTTGATTGATTTTGGAATAGAAGAGCAAAAAGAGTTGGAAATTATTGATTCATTTTGTTTATCCTTTTCTTGCGAACTCTCGGCTTCTTTACTATTTGATTTTTCTATATCCTTCGTTTGCTAAGCTACATTACAAGCCGTTAGCCTTGCATTACAAGCTTGAAAGTCCTACTTGACCTAAGTATAATCATGATATGTCTCGTATTAGTGGAGAGAGTGTATGTAAAGTAAGATTATGGAATGCATATTCTTTTTGAATTAAATTCTTTCCAATGGTTTGAGAATATTGTTAAGTATTGTGATGGTTCTACTAAGTCATTATTCACTTACACAAGTCTTGCATTTGTTGTGAAGGATGTAGTAGCATGTGTTTTATGTTCTTGAATGAAGAAATCGTGGAGGATATTGTTTTGAAATTGATTGAGTGATTGATTATACCTTGTGTTTTCTTACTTGTCTTTGACACTTTACTTGAGGACAAGCAAAGAGCTAAGTGAGGTGGAATATGATAGGGGCTAAATAATCATATTTTTTCCAGTTATTTGAGGCTCTTTTGTGATACATTTTTTTTCAATAACTAGTTATATTCCTTCATATTTGAGATTTTACCATTGAAAAGATATTTTGTTCATAATTACAAATTTTGGGGTAAAACGAAGTAAAAACGGCGCAAAACAGAAGAGCGGCGGTGCCGGACAGGGCATCAGAACCGGCACCAGCCATGCACTATTGACACAAACTTTAAGGCGATAAAAATTGTCAAAACAGACTGGAATAGAGTGGAACTGGCACCGTCTCCAGTAGCCAAGGCGGTGCCGACTGTACATTGGACAACATTACGTGGAAATCAAGAAAAAATCTGCGAACAACGGAAGAAACAGAACACAACCGGCACCGGCTGTGCTCTGAGGAAAAGGCAGGATTGTGATTTTTCTATGCGGTTTTTTGGTAATCTTCCTACTTCTACTCGACCAAGAACATTGCACCAATGAGTTTAGGCACTTCCCAAGCCTATAAATAGATGAAATACACAAGGGAAAAGAGAGAGAATTCATTGATCATCACAGAAAATCACTTAATTAAAGGAGGATCAATTCAAGGAGGATTGTGCAAGAAGGTTTTCAAAGGATGAATAAGGAAGTTTGTCTATGAGTACTTTCATTTACTTTGTTTTCTTTTTCTTAAACAATGATATGTTAATTGTTTTATTGTAATTTGACATTGTTTCAAATATTCATGGTTTTTAGAGTTATTTGATCTTTTGATTAATTGATTGTTATTCTTGGTATTTAATTACTTAGATTGATTACAAGATTATTAGATTGTTTCTTTCCATTGACTTACTTGGGAAATGGGTTAATGGTGGTTCCAATTTGTTAATTTCATATGTATTGTCTTTTAACTTGCTTGAGAAAGGAATTAATTGCTAAGAACAAGGTAATTAAAGGTTAATTGATGTCTGCCAGAGTATGAATTCATTGGTTAATTTCATATTTTAAGTTTGCCAGAGTATGAAAATTTAATTAAGGATTGTGTTTAATGCATCTTTTGGGTGAATTAGTTGAGACAGAGTATGTGATACTAATTTGTCTAGAATATGGTGATTTCATGGATTGGGAAAGAAGTGAGTCTACGTTAATCCTTATGATGCCAAGAGAATAATTGGTTGTGATAAAGATTGGGTATTTTAAGATCATGTTTGTCTAAACAATAGCTTGAATTACATAATTCTCCATCCTTGATATGTATATGTTTTCATTCTAGTTTTATTTTATTTTATTTTATTTTATTTCTTCTTCACTTTGTTGATTCAGTTAAACAATGAAAGAAAAGGGATTAATGCATACTTATTCCTTGAGGATCGACAATCGTTTGAACCCTATGTTATGTTAATGATGAGTACGCTTGCTCATATGTGTAATTTGGGTTTAACATTTAAATGTAAACTTGATTGAGAATGTGCTTAGTTTTTATATGATTTTTATACCCAAATCTAAACGCATCAAAGGGCGAACATGGACTACGTGTGGAAAATGGAGCACAAGTTTGGACCTTTGCAATGGGAGAGCTGGATCTTGTTTTTTATTGTAATAGAATAGTGGGTTTGAAAGATATTTTGCATGTACCTGGATTTTGACAGAATTTGATTTCAGTTGCAAAACTAATAAATCAATGATATTCTGTATCTTTCCATTCTAGTATTTCTATCAGTAGAGATGGATAAATTTTATGTACTGGGCACATGTATGGGAATCTATTTTTCTTAAACCCTATTAAAAATCAATTAAATAACGCTCAATTTGAACCTTTAACAAGAAAGAGAAAGACCAATGTCAATGACTCTTATCTTTGGCATCTAAAGTTGGGTCATATCAACTCAACCAGAATTTAGAGGTTGATCCATGATAGGCCCTTGGGCTCATTGAGATTGAAAAATTAGCCTCAGTGTGATGCCTTATGGGAAAGATGACCAAAAGGTCATTTGCCCCTAAAGCGAATAGAGCCAAGGAGGTATTGATTCTTGTTCACACTGATGTGTGTGGTCCCTTGTCTACACCAGTTAGAGGAGGTTTTGAGCACTTTATCACTTTCACGGATGATTGTATAAGGTTTGGTTACGTTTACCTGATGAGACACAAGTCTAACTCTTTTGACAAGTCCAAAGAGTTTAAGGTTGAAGTGGAGTGTCGGATAGGTAAATTGATCAAGACCTTACGATCGGATCGTGGTGGAGAGTACCTCCTCGATGAATTCAAGGACCACATGGTACATCATGGGATAATATCCCAACTTTCTAGGTTAGGGACACCCCAGCAGAAAGAAGTAGTTGAGAGAAGGAACATGGCATTGATGGAAATGGTCCGAAGCATAATGTTTCATGCTATTCTTCCAGTGTCTTTTTGAGGATATGCCCTGGAAACAGTGGCATATATTCTGAATTTGGTGCCTTCCAAGTCAGTACTTAGGACTCCCTATGAGATGTGGATTGGGCGTAAGCCAAGTTTGAATCATTTCAGGATATGGGGTTATCCAACTTATATACTGGATAATGGAGACAAGTTAGAACCAAGATCAGAATTATGCTATTTTGTTGGGTATCTAAAAGGGACAAATAGTGGTTACTTTTATCATCCTAATGAGTAGAAAGTACTGGTTAGTACCAATGCTAGATACTTAAAGGATGATCAGAGTACCTCCACGAAAGGTTCAACTAGGTTGGAATTGGAGGAGAAGTTATCTTCGAAAGCAATTTCTTCTGACCCAATTGTGGAATAAGAAGAGGCAGAGCTTCAAGAGCCTGTACATATGGAGCCTCGTCATAGTGGGAGAGTGTCTAGGGTTCCAGAGAGATAGACTGGAGAAGCTTTTGAGCTAGTCTCTGACCATCAGGAACAAGACCCCACTAGATACGAAGAGACTATTGCTAATGCCGATGTAAATCTGTGGCATGAAGCAATGAAAGTTAAGATTGAGTCTATGTATCTCAATCAGGATTGGAATCTTGTAGCTTCACCAGAAGGGATAAAACTCATAGGGTGTAAGTGGGTATATAACAGAAAGAGTGGAATAGATGGGAATGTGGAAACCTTCAAAGTTAAGTTTGTGGCAAAAGGGTATACTCAGAAAGAGGGTATCGATTAAGAGGAAACTTTTTCCCCGGGTAGCTATGCTTAAGTCCATTCATATCCTCCTTGCCATTGCATGTTATTATGACTACGAGATATGGCAAATGGATGTCAAGACGGTATTTTAAAATGGCCATCTTAGTGAAGACATCTATATGTCCCAACTGGAAGGTTTTGTTACTAAAGGCCAAGAGCATATGGTTTGCAAGCTTAAGAAGTCCATTTATGGACTTAAGCAGGCATCAATGGCATGGAACATTCATTTTGATGAGATTGTAAAGTCTTATGGTTTTGTTCAAAATGAGAATGAACCATGCGTGTACAGGAAACTTGAAGGCGTCAATGTGGTTTTTCTTATCTTGTATGTGGATAACATTCTACTCATTGGAAATGATGTAGGGTCATTGTCATCTACAAAGGTTTGGCTGTCTAGTTAATTCAGTATGAAGGACTTAGGAGAAGCCAGCTACATTCTCAGAATTAGACTTCTTCGAAATAGGAAGCAGAGAATGTTACGATTATCCTAAGCGGCATACATTGACAAGATGCTGGCTAGGTGTAGCATGGACTCATGCAAGGGAGCTCTAATTCCTTGCAGACATGGGTTATCATTTTCTTCAAGGTACTGTCCTAAGTCTCAGGAAGAAAAAGATAGAATGAGTAACATTCCCTATGTTTCGGCTGTAGGAAGTCTCATGTACTCCATACTGTGTACTAGGCCAGATATCTGCTTTGCCGTAGGCTTGGTTAGCAGATATCAGTCAAACCCTGAGGAGGTTCATTGGCAAGCTATAAAGTATATTCTCAAGTATCTCAAGGGAACGAGAGATTATATGTTGGTTTACAGGGCTGATGACTTAGTTCCTACAGGATACACAAACTCAAACTTCCAGGCGAATAAAGATGAGAGAAAATCCACTAGTAGATATATCTTCACCTTGTCTGGAGGAGCTATTTCCTAGAAAAGTATCAAACAATATTGCATTGCTGACTCAACCATGGAAACTGAGTATGTGGTAGCTTCGGAGGCATCCAAGGAAGCAGTCTGGCTCCGGAAGTTCCTTTCAGAACTTGGAGTCGTGCCACACATGGACAGGCCAATTGTGATGTATTGCGACAATACTGGAGCAGTATCATAATCTAAAGAACCCAGGAACCACAAGAAGGGGAAGCACATCAAGAGGAAGTACCACCTGATCCGAGATTTCATCAAAAGACGAGAAGTCGTGATGGAACAAATGGCTAAGAAAGTCTTCAAGAGACACTTAGACGCCATAGGGGTGGGCACCTGCGAACTTACTTAGTCTTAGAGTGCAAGTGGAAGATTGTTGAGAGATATACCCTCTTAGACTATGTTTCTGATGTAAATATCGAATGTTTTAATAAAAGAATTTGTTGTTAGAAATTATTTGTGAATTTATATTTTATTTGTGCACAATTACGTTTGGAAAAGACCCATAGTGTTTAAATAAGTGGTCCATATGAATGGAGGTCTTTCACAGTAAGGTATGGATCATGGATTACTTAACACATAAACATTTGTTCTTAACTGATTAATGAGAATGAGAATCTCATCATATCTAGGTTATTATGTTATGGATTCCGAATGGGGAATGGCTTACTTTTAGTCAGTGAGTAGTCCACTCACTTCATGATATAAGCGTATTTTAAATACGTAGAACAGGACCTGTAGTAGTGGTTTCTGAAAGTACTATATGGTGAAACATAGACTACTACCGCTACAGCGTGGACTAGTACTTTACGACTGCTATGGCTGAGGTTCTATCGTAGGGCCAATATACTTACATGTTGGGTATGTGTGACTAGTTAGTTAAGACAGACTTGTACAAGATAGTTTCTATACTATCTTGCTTCTTGTGGTTGTTTGAATGATCTAAATATCTAAGGCCAAGAGAAACATGACTTGGATGTTTGCTTTAGGGTAGCACCCCTAGAAAGCAGAAACAATCTAGGAAGTCGTGGATCATTGGACTAGAGGTATAAGGATGGTAGATGTTATTTAAAGAGGTATTAGTACACTTCTTCCTCTCTAAATGTACGCGATGTATAAAGAGGTATTTTAATCATTACATCTGTAGGTCGGAGACTTTGTTAACACAGTAATGTCTTTGGGGTCAATATTTCCTTATGGTGATATTAAAAAATATTTAAATTGTAAAATACAGCTATTTATATGGCAAGGGTTTTTTGGTCATTTTAGTAGCCAAGACGGTGTGTCTTTTGGTCTCCAGTATAGACCGTGAGTCGGAATTAAATACGGACTAAGGAATTAATCTTAAATTCAATAAAATTTATTTTATTTAAGTAGCCTGATTTAATTGTTGGGCTAGAATAAAATAAAGGTCCATGTGGAGAAAGAATTAATTAAATTAGTTTGGTAGGTTAATTAATTATTCAGGGCTTTGGCCCAATTTGAATAATTAAATATTAACTTGGGACTAAACTAATATAGGCTTATTTATTGAACTAGTTTATTTGGGCTAGGAAATTAATTATTTGTTGGGCCAATTATTTGGCTCTAATTAGAATAATTAATTAAGCTCAAAAGGTTAAACGAAGAGTCCAATGGCCTAGTCCAATTTAACCTAGGGTTTTTATTTAAGTTAAACAAGAGGATGAAAAAAAAAAGTGAAAACGTTAATTCTTGGAGACGGCTTCTTCTCTGTGAAAATAGCCCGACGTTTCTCTTTTTCTCTCTCTCTTCAGAAAAAAGTTTCTTAGTCTGTTAGTTGTTCACCAAACGGATTTAGGCAGGCCATATACTGGAAGATCGAGAGTTTGACGTTCACCTACATGCAAAGACGGAGTAAGAGGTTTGTAGGAATTACACTAGAGACTTCCACCAGTGTACCCTCCCCGGTAGCACACACTCCGGTCCAGCCAACTCTTAGAATAAGGAAAAGAGGTAAAAATTTTAAACTTCAAAATCCGTGCAGAGCACGACCAACGCCAGTTAGGGCTGCCAGAGCTAGCGCCAGCTCTATTCGAGAATCTCCTGTTCTTTAGTTTTTCCAGTTTTTTTATCTTCGTTTCCACTACGTGCCCTGTGTTTTCCATTTCTATGCGTTAATGTTCCTGATGGTCTGAGACTAGCTCAAAAGCTTCTCCAGTCCATCTTTCCGGAACCCTAGACACTCTCCCATTACGACGAGGCTCCATTTGTACAGGCTCTTGAGGCTGTGCCTCTTCTTGTTCCACAATCGGGTCAGGAGAAGTTGATTCCTAGGGTTTTTGGCCAAAATGGTGGTATTTTGAAAAGGGTATCCGGATGGGGGCATGAAATTTGGGGGACCCTCCGAGTGGAGAGACCTCGTGTCTGCCAGACACGAGGCTTGTTTTCACAAAAAAAAAAAAAAAATCAAAATTCCAAACGCATTAAATGCGTGAATGGCGACCGACTGAAAACGCTAACATTGATTCACCTCTTGTCTAGTAGACACGAGGTGCATCATATTGCAATTCCAAAAGCCCGGCAATGCTGAGGGCTTTTACAACACCGTTTGTAATTTTTTTTTTTTTTTTTTGAATTTCTCACTAATTCTTTAACAATTTTAATTTTAGTTAATTTGATTTTTTATTTAAATAAATAATTATATTTAATAATGTTTTTATTTAATTTCTTTCACAAAATAAAATTACAGTTATCTTCATTAAAATTTTAAATTATTTTAATTCTCAATTAATATTAAAATTAAAATATAATTTATTTTTTTCGTAAAAAAATAACGATAAATTTTAATTTTTTATTATCTTTAATCCATTAAAAATATTATTTTTGAAATAATAATTTTTTATTTTTCTAATTCTTTTATATTTAAATTTAATTTTAGAGTTTAATTTAAAATTGTCAGATGCTAAAATTTAATTACAATTATGTATAAAAATTAAATATAATTAATTTTAAATGCCGATAACGTACACATAAAATTTTCACGAGATTTGACAATTTAATTTGATTTCTGTACAGAGAAATCCTTTAGAAAAAAAAAACATAACTTCTCTGCATGGCAAAAATTCTTTAGAAAAAACATTTAACAAGTGTTTTTTTTTAATTCCACATTAATTCTTTAGCAAAAATATATTATATGTAGACATATAATTTCGGTTTTATTTAAATTAATTTTTATTTAAATAAACAATTATATTCTATAAATTTTTTGATTTAGTCTCGTTCACAATATAAAATCACAGTTATTTTTATTAAAATTTTAAATAATTTTAAATCTCAATTAATACTAAAATTGAAGCTTAATTTATATTTATCGTCAAAAAATGGCAATAATTTTTAATCTTTTTAATTTATTTTATTAGTTATCTTTAATCCGTTAAATATAATAGTTTTGAAATAATAATATATTATTTTTCTAATTCCTTTGAATTTAATTATAATTTTTAGAGTTTAATTTATTTATATTTTTGGATACTAAAATTTAATTACAATTATGTATAATTAATTTTAAATGTGTACGTTAAAAAACATGTAGCAATATTTTTTTAATTTCACTTTAATTCATTAGCATAAATATTATTATATGTAGACATATAATTTCAGTTCTATTTAATTTAATTTTATATTCAAATAAACGATTATATTCAATAAATTTTATATTTAGTCTCGTTCACAGTTTAAAATTACAGTTATTATTTAGTCCCGTTCATTTAAATTTAATTTTAATTTTTAGAGTTTAATTTATTATTTTGGATGCTAAAACATATTTTTCATAATGTATAAAAATTAATTTTAATTAATTTTAAATGTCAATAATGTACACATAAAATCATCAAAACCAAGTATGATAACTAGTCCCGCAAAAAAAACCTCGACGGTTTCGCTGAGGTTGAACTCGTCTTGCTGGTTGTTGCTGAGGATGTGCTTTAGGTTGTCCCTCTTCTTGTTCATCTGTAGCATACGACGAACCTACATCGTCCTCAAACTGTCTATACTATCTACGAGACGGTCCAATAGATGTATCGGCAGCAAACTCGCCCCCCGAAGAAACATACCTAGGATCGAAAATTAGGTGTGCGGAGTTAAAAAATCATCGTGATCACCTGAAATCGCTGCACCAGGGACGAAGTCATCTGCAGCTGGCGGAACTGGAACGTAGTCATCATCGACCGCTGCAGGAGCGCCTGGCACATAAACATCTTCATCTCCATGCACCGGTGAGTAGTACTACTGCGGGGGAACCTCCTCAACTGCAACGCGCCGACGTGCTCGTCTACCGCCCCGCCTTATTGGTGGTTCTTGTCAAGGCATTTGTTGCGGAATCGGCGGTATCGAATCAGTAGTATACGATCGTCTGGATGGCTCATACGGCATTCAATTTAGACAATCGGATTCGCCACTGGTAGCCAAAGTACGCATGGCAATATCGGACATTCTTCCGACTACCTGTTGCGCGTATGATGCATCATGCTGAGACGTTTCATTACCTATGTGTCAGATCCGGTGCAGTGCGTCGATCTGCATATGCATTTTCAAGAATATCATTAAATTTTTAAATAAGTCAGAATTCTATATATATATATATACTTATATGAACGAGGAAAAATAGACTTACAAGTACTTCGGCTGCTGAACTACTAGACTGATAGCCCACGGGATTTGGTTGTTGTATGGTAGGATTGCTAATTAATCGCCGTGTGTGAGTCCAATACCATGCAAAATAATCAGGCGTAACAATAGCTTGCCCGAAAGTGGGCTGTCCGGTGATGGTAGAAGCATGTCTGTTGATCCAATTAGCACGGTGTAGTGCATCCACCTCATCCCATCCGGCACCAGTAGTGTGTAGGTCCCGCTGATGCAGATTTATCCCCGTGTCAACAGCATTCGGAATTATTTGCAACAATCTAAATTGTCACATAACTCGATCGGGGCAATGTAGCTCAATCGTCTCCCAACACAGTAGAGATATGACAGACATCCAAATTTGTTAGCCATGCGTACAGTACGGAGGAAGAGATGCTAACATGTTCGCATCATAAGGTTGCCAAATAAACTACAAAATAAATAAATTTAGTTTTAAATAATAAATAACAATAAATATTATTTAAAATTCGATTCCAAGCTAATAATATCGTAGTAATACATATGTGATTGTATCGCATCCGATCCAACTGATCTTTGTACGCAATAAGCACATGTGTTGGCGTGTGGGACAATTCCAATGGACTCTGCCATACTGCTCCCCTAGGCACATTCGGACTAATGTCCTCCACCAGACGTACTCTATCGGGTCTAATAGTGGGAATGCGCTCCCAAGCCCATAACTGTACTTCCAGTGAAATAATAATATTAGAAAAATATGATTGATTTAACATAGTAAAATTCACATTTTGGATTTAAATTTGTACCTGAATCAATAGAAGTGGACCACTGATCTGATGCGCCGTATAAACAGTAGCGTTGCACATACAACGGTACAAATGAGCTAATACTGCACTACCCCAACTCAGTGTACCAGCCAACTCGATATTGCGTATATATCTAAGGAAGCGCAGATGAACTCGGTTTTCGGATTTATCGGAGAACAAAAATCCACCAATAAGCTGCATAATGCGACACCTTGCATGCTGTGCAACCATATCAAGAGTCGCGTGCACTGGGAGAGGTTGAGCCAGTGCTCTCTCGAGTGAGCTTAACTTCAATCGAAATCCATCTAGGTCTGTACCTGTAGGTCGAAAACCAAGGAGCGCGTCACATAGATCTAATAGCTCTGCCTGTGGGCAGTTGAACCCACGGCTAATAATTGGATCACCCTCCACGCGTAATCCTAAAAGAACCTCGACATCCTGCAGTGTAATTGTGGCCTCTCCCACTGTAAGATGAAACGTGTGTGTCTCTTGGCACCATCTTTCCACCAACGCTGTAATCAGGGGATGATCAATCTTCATATACGGCAAACGAATAATCCCACCGAATCCAGCTATGTCCATAAGTTTCTCGACTCGTGGGTCGAATGGTTGAGCAATCCAAAAAGCGCTGTCATTGCGCTTTGCAGTAAGGACAGTATCTTCCAACTGTCCTGCCCATATATGTGTCGATCTATATCGACGCTGCAGGGTCAATAAGTCCAGAATAATAGGGCCCGGATCAACTCCGTCTTGTGGAGGGTCCATCAATGGTATCCTGAAATGAAAAAAAAATGATTAAAATATATTGTTAAACAAAATAAAGTGAAAATTATCATCATTTATGCAACCGTAATACCACGAAATATATAAACAGACGTGATGAATATTATTACACATATTAGAGGCTTCGATACAACATATCAAAGAAGAAATACGCCATCAGTCATATGAATTACAAAAATAGAATATGTAAAATATTCTATCTTCAATTTATAGCACCATGGGTGCAACTCCTACGAAATAAAGTGAAAATATTATCATTTATCTAATACCACAAAATAGATAAACAGACGTGATAAATATTATTACAAATATAAGATATTTTGATACAACATATCAAAGAAGAAATATTACATCAGTCATATAAATTACAAAGGCAGAACATGTAAAATATTCTAACATCAATCTACAGCACCGTAGGTGCAATTGCTCCTATTATGTCCGCTGCGATGGCATAACCCACATCGAGGAGGTGAATCAGGATTACGCTCATCCATTTCATTCCGAATATGCGCCGTCCGCATTCGACCAGATCGTTGATTCTTGAAACGGTGAGCGTACGACGCCAAGATTAAACCAGAGTCGCGCCAATAATCCTTGTGCGGGATGGGTCTGAATTGTGGCATATACGTTAGGACATTGTTGTATTCTCCGATGACACGAGATCCCTAGGATTCAGCCCCAATTGCTGACATGCTGCAAATGCATGCGAACAAGGAATTCCATATATTTCCCATTTGCAACAACTGCATGACCTGGTACCAACATTAACTTCGTAAAAATTATTTCTCTTTCCATGCTCTCGATGTGCTGACACCACACTAAAAATACCCCTATCCTGGTTAAAAGCCAGCACACAGTGCCTTCTTCCTTTTGTCTCATTCTTCACAAACTTTGCCCATATAGTCGAAGGGAAGTGATACCTGCCGTGATTAGCCTCCTATCGGTGATCGTTGAAATATTTGACTATTTTTTTGAAAGAAGACTCAACAATAACCTTGATAGGCAGGGCACGTATGCCTTTGACGACACTGTTGAATGATTCAGCCAAATTAGTTGTCATATTACCCCACCTATGGCCACCATCATAAGTAAGCGTCCATTGCTCCTTCGAAATCAAATCCAACCATGCCTTAGCTTGGGGTTTCAACATACTAATTTCTTCCATAATCTGCAAAAATTTTCGCTTCTTACTTTGATCCCCAGCTCATACATCAACTTCTTCAACTGATGATTCTTGAACTTTGTATTGAAGTTGCTTCGAATATGTCTGAGACAAAATCTATGCACTGCCATTGGCTCCTGCCAACCGGGTAGTCGATGAAGAGCATTCACTATCCCAACGTATCTGTCGGATATTAAACAAATTCTTCGATCTTTAAGTACATGCGCTCTGAGTAAAGACAAAAACCAACCCCAACTGTCATTTGTTTCCTCATCAACGACTGCAAAAGCAAGGGGTAATATATGATTGTTGGCATCTTGACCAACAACCGTTAATAATTTTCCCTTGTATATACCCTAAGGAATGTCCCGTCGACGTTGACTATCGGTTTCATGTAAACAAATGCATCAATGCATGGCTTGAACGCCCAAAAAACATATCCAAATGTCTTTGCGCTATTGCTGTCCATAGGTAGGAAATGCCATGCCACTACGGTACCTGGATTGGCATCTTGCAAGGCTTGCATATACCGTGGTAGTTGTGCAAATGAAGAAGGCCAGTCACCATAAATCATCTCAATGGCATGCCTGCGCGCGTTCCATCCTTTCTTGTAAGACGGAGTGAAATGTAAAGTGTCATGTATATGGTTGTTTATCTCGCTGACCGTTATTTCTGGATTATTGTGAATCGTTGACATAATATGCTTCGCCATAAATTTGGCGCTCATGTTGCGATGGTTGACGTCTATTGTTCGAACTAGACAAATGTGCTCTCCATGCCATCGAGTAATTTTCCACAGTCCGCAACCTTTTTTCTTTCGCGCACGAATTCGCCAATAACAGGGATGTTGGGGAGTTGAATTTTTGCATTCGGCAACCCAGGACACGCTTTTGCTTTCTTGTACTATGAACTCACGACCCAATCTGACAGACCACAATCGAAATGCCCAACGTAACTCTTCCTTATTTCTAAACTACATTCCAATCCTCAAGTCATTATTAGATTCTGACCATAAATCCATCCAACTGCTTTCCATCGCCGTTCCATCACATTCATTTTCCATTTCTTGAGCAGCAGTCAACCTGTCAAGATACATTGAATACGGTGGATTATACAACTGGTCTTGTTCAGCAGGTATATTACCAGGTTGTGGCATTACAGAAGGACCGGCTCCATGTTCTCCAGCATCACCATCACCCTCATCCTCGTCGGGGGTATCTTCCGCATTCGGTCCATCAAGGTCGGATGTTGCTCCTAAACCATCCACGATCGCCTCTGGAGCACCTACCCAATTGGGTTCTCGAGCAACCCACTCATCGACTGAGGTAATATCCAATGGAATATCTATTTCCGCAGTAGAAAACAACGGCGTGGGGTTGAACTGTGTTTGTATAGGCTGAACATCGACATGAAATGGAGGCGTGACAAACCCCATCGAAGTTGGTCCGACGACTGAGACATTCGAAACTATCGGAGTATAAAGGGATTGAAAATTATCACTTGGGAGATGTCCAGGATTACTAGCATTGACAGGTGTAGGCGCATTTAAATCAATATTAGCCCTGCACACTGGAGTGGCTGAATTCACTAATTCAGTGACGGATTCCGTAATAGGCATGGGGTTGTGTTATTCTGCAACGTTTGTATCTATCACATTTTGAATCTGTACCATCTGATGATGAACGTGCAAATCGATTGGTTGTCCCTTCACGGTGGATGCATAGTCCCACAATCCATCCATATCTTCATCGTCACAAATAGAAGTTGTTGTAAACCTTAGTGCAGTACCAAAAATAGTATCTTCTCTCATTGTTATTTGCAACTGAACAGTAGACATGTCCCATCCACGAAGTGTACATATTTTGTTGACTAAACCGAGGTAACTAACTCGATTTTTAACAATCAATGCCTTGCGACATGGACCGTTAAAAAAAATCGCCGTTTGGGGTACGTATAATCTCGCAATCCCAATACAACCGTAATCTAATAGGTTGTTCTAGTGACATTGTGCCTAAATAAACAATGTAAAAGAATTTATCTATTAAACAAATAAATATTCAAAGTATGTCGCAACTTTGAATTAATACATGAAACTAATATCATTATTATTCAACACATCTCAATCCAAAACAATTTATTATGCTATATAATAGAATATAAATATAAATCAATTAATCATCACAAGTAATCAAAAATCAAATATCAAACAAAATATAACGATTTTTAACATGGACGTAAATTAAATTAAATGTAAAAATAACTAACTAAAAATTACAAATAAATTAAATTATTAAATTCATCATAAAAGGTAAATTAATATAAATCAATTAATCATCACAAATAATCAAAAAGCAAATATCAAACAAAATATAACAATTTTTTAACATGGACGTAAATTAAATTAAATTAAACATAAAAAAACTAACTAAAAATTACAAATAAATTAAATTATTAAATTCACCATAAAAGATAAATTAATATAAATCAATTAATTGTCACAAGTAATCAAATATCAAATATCAAACAAAATATAATGATTTTTTAACATTGACGTAAATTAAATTAAATAAAATATAAAAATAAATAACTAAAAATTACAAATAAATTAAATTATTAAATTCATCATAAAAGGTAAATTAATATAAATCAATTAATCGTCACAAGTAATCAAAAATCAATTATCAAACAAAATATAACGATTTTTTAACATGACGGTAAATTACAATTAAATTAAATATAAAAACAACTAATTAAAAATTACAAATAAATTAAATTATTAAATTCATCATGAAAGGTAAATTAATATAAATTAATTAATCATCACAAATAATCAAAAAGCAATTATCAAACAAAATATAACAATTTTTTAACATGGACGTAAATTAAATTAAATTAAATATAAAAAATAACTAACTAAAAATTATAAATAAATTAAATTATTAAATTCATTGTAAAAGCTAAATTAATATAAATCAATTAATCGTAATAAAAAATCAAATATCAAACAAAATATAACGATTTTTTAACATGGCGGTAAATTACAATTAAATTAAATTAAACATAAAAAATAACTAACTAAAAATTACAAATAAATTAAATTATTAAATTCACCATAAAAGCTAAATTAATATAAATTAATTAATTATCACAAATAATCAAATATCAAATATCAAACAAAATATAACGATTTTTTAACATGGACGTAAATTAAATTAAATTAAATATAAAAAAGCAACTAACTAAAAATTATAAATATATTAAATTATTAAATTCACCATAAAAGCTAAAGATAAGGCTCACCTTTAATTTTTAATATATACTACATTAAATTTTTTCATTTAATTTGAAAATTTATGCATAATTAGATATTTTTCGTCTAATTTATATTAATATTTTCCTATTCAAATTATTAGAAATAATAAGTCTATCATTTTTCCTTTAACCTAATAGTAAGTAGTTTTGTCAAATATCAACCATACGCAATTTATACCATTCAACAAAACATAAAATAGACAAAATTAATAATTTACTTTACATTTTGATTAAACAGATCAAAACATATTATAAATCAATCAATATTTTACTAAACATAATATTTAAAAATGTCAATAATTTCACTAAAATATCATCGCCTAATAATTAATTTTTTAATATTAAATTTAAATATATCTATTTGAACAAATAAATAAACTAATTTATACAATCTCTATTTTTCTTTTTAAAAAAAACATGTAATATAGAAGTCGCGTGGATCGCTCGAGTGTACGGGCAGCAACACTTTTTCTGACTTATAATTCCAGCACAAACCTCAGATGATAAATTGGTAATGATAAAAAAAAAATAAATATGATATATTATTTAGGGAGAAGAAAATAATTTAAAAAATAGATGAAATGTTTCTGTTGGGTGTGAGAGCCGACGGCTTTTGGTTCTTGTGTTTGAGAGTTTGAGACGACAGAGCAAAAGCAGTGTTTGAGAGAAATGGGAGTGAAGATGAATTTACACTACCTCGGCGCATTTATAGGCAAAATTTGGCATGTTCCTCTCGTGAAGTTGCAAACCGATGGAAATCACGTGAAGGTAGAATCTCTGTGAAATCAGAGATTCCACAAAAAGCAGCCAACCTCGCGTCGTCAGCTTTTCAGAATCTAATGGCCGGCATCTTCTGCATGCATCTGACGGCATCTGCATGCATCTGACGGGCACTCCTCGTGTCTGCTAGACACGAGGTACCGCTGCACCTCGTGTCTGGCAAACACGAGGTTCCCCTTCTCGTGGGGTATCCCAACTTTCCTACCCCCATCCGGAGTGGCTTCTTAAAAAGTCACCATTTTGGTAAAAATCCCTGATTCCTAAGATAACTTTTTCTCAAGTTTCAACCTAGTTGAACTTTTAGTGGAGATACACTAATCATCCTCTAGGTATCTAGTATCGATACTAAGTAGTACTTTCTGTTCCTTAATATGATAAAAGTAACCACCATTTGTCTCTTTTGGATACGCAACAAAACAGTATTATTCTGATCTTGGTTCTAACTTGTCTCCCTTGACCAATACATAAGCTGGACAACCCTATATCCTAAGATGATTCTGACTTAGCTTACGCCCAATCCACATCTTATAGGGAGTCCTAGGTACTGACTTGGAAGGCACCAAGTTCCGAATGTATGCCGCTGTTTCTAGAGCATATCCCCAAAAAGACACTAGAAGAGTAGCATGAGACATCATGCTTCGGACCATTTCCATCAATATCCTATTCCTTCTCTCAGCTACTCTGTTCTGCTGGGGTGTCCCCGGGGCACAGAGTTGGGATACTATCCCATGATATACCATATAGTCATTGAATTCACCAAGGAGGTACACTCTACCACAATCCGATCGTAAGGTCTTGATTAATTTACCTGTCCGAAGCTCTACTTCAGCCTTAAACTCTTTAAACTTGTCAAAAGAGTCAGATTTGCGTCTCATCAAGTAAATAAAACCAAACCTTGTACAATCATCCGTGAAAGTGATGAAGTACTCAAAATCCCTTCTAGCTGGTATAGACAAGGGACCACACACATCAGTGTGAACAAGACTTAATACCTCCTTGGCTCTATCCGCCTTAGGGGTTAATGACCTTTTGGTCATCTTTCCCATTAGGCAGGATTCACACTGAGACCAAATTTCCAATATCAATGAGCCCAAATGCCCATCATGGATTAACCTCTGAATCCTTGTTGAGTTGATATGACCCAACCTTAGATGCCAAAGATACGAGTCATTGACATTGATTTTTCTCTTCCTTGTTAAAGGTTCAGATTGAGCATTATTTAATTGATTGTTAATAGGGTTCAAGAAGAATAGATTTCCATACATGTGTCCAGTACATAAAATTTCTCCATCTCTACTTATAGTAATACCAAAATGAAAATATACATAATATCCTTGATTTATTAGTTTCGCAACTGAAATCAAATTTTGTTGAAATCCAAGTACATGTAAAATATCCTTTAAAACTATTATTCTATTACAATAAAAAATAAGATCCAGCTCTCCCATTGCAAGGGTACAGACTTGTGCTCTATTTCCCACACGTAACCCATGTTCGCCCTTCTTGAGTCTTCTAATCTTTTCAAGCCCCTACAAGGAGTTACAGATGTGATCAATGGCTCCTGAATCAATAATCCAAGTGAAAGTTGATTCAACCATTGATATAGACTCTAGATAGAAAACATTAGCTATGGGGTTTTCTTTGGCTTGAAGATCTGGACACTCCTTTTTTCAGTGTCCCTTCAGTTCACATTTGAAGCACTTGCCCTTCAGTTTATTTTTGGGCTGGGTCTTGGGCTGGGCCGCTACGTTGCCCTTTTTCTTCTTGAACTTTCTGAGCTTAGGCCCAATTCTAGAAGATGAAGCCTTAGTAAACATAGCCTTAGATTGAGGCTTCATGACCTTCTCCGCCATCTGGAGCTCCTTCATCAACTCAGTTAAACCCATGTTTAACTTGTTCATGTTGTAATTCAACTTGAATTAGGTAAAGGAACCCAATAGAGATTCGAGAACCATGTCCACTTGGCTCTCGGGGTCAATGACAGCTCCTAAGATTTCTGCCTCCTCGAAAGCAGCAATCATCTTGAGCATATTCTCTCTGACTAATGCTCCCTCAGCCATCTTAGTGTTTATGATAGTTCAAAGAGCCTCTTACCTTGCTGGCCAGCTCTTAGTTGTGAACATCGTGACTAATGATTGACTTATGTCATACGCAGTGGTCATGTGCTCATGTTTGGACTGGAGCACATTAGACATGGAGGCCAACATGTAACAATGAGCCATCTCGTTAGCCTTCTTCCACGCCTTCTCAGCCTCTCACTCCTCAGCGGTGGAACCTTCCCCGATAACAGAGCAGGTTTCGTAAAGGACATACTGATACTCTTCCGTTGTGTGTATTATGTCCAGGTTCCTCTTCCAGTCTACATAGCTTGGTCCCGTTAGCTTATTCTCTCTGAGAATAATGGCCAATGGACTAAAAGAACCTCCCACCATTTCTGAAAAATCAAAAACTAAAAGAAAAAGATTTAATTTGTGAAAACAAAACAAATTTGTGTACATTATCCTTATATCAAATTTAATATAATTAGTTTGGCTCTTAGGAGAACTGACATAGCTTCTTGGGAAGATTAACAGTTCCATAAACTAAGTGTGTTAACCACCACAAATTAATTTTCCTTCTAGGTAATGATTTAGAAGATAACACCATCGATAGGATGGTCGTTTCCTCTCATTTTCTATGAACATACCTCGCACTACAACCTCCAACGAGAGGCTAGTCGATTATAGTATGGTATCCTTATAGTATGGTTCCGGGTTATTAATTACATCCATCCATTAGATCTAGATCCTTGTGGTATCCTCATCCTATACGAGTTCACTCCCAATGTGACGCGAGGGGACCCACGATCTCTAATGAGGATTGTGATGGAAGCTGTGGGGCTGTTGAAACCCCTCTCCCAGTTATTCTTTTAAAATAAGGGTTTTCTGAAAAATATCCTTTTGAAAATTTTCATTAAGTTTTTCCTTAACTCATAAATAAAATATCTAAATCCATTAAAATTTCTATGTCAAGGTATATATCCTTTGAGAGATTTTTCCATGGACTATTTTTATTTAAGTTAAAAACTTAATGATTTAAAAAAATTCTAATTAAAACTTTATAGAGACTTTGGTCTCAAGTTTATTTGACAAAACAATTTTTCTTGTGCCAAAATAAAACAAAATGGATTTCTATTTTTAACTTACAAAAATATCTAAATCTAATATATTTTCTATGTCAAGGATTAAATCCTTTGAGAAAATATCTAAGGATTAATTTTTGTTCAAATTAAAATAACCATTTAATTTGTAGAAAAATATTTTCTTGTCAAAAATATTCCCAAAGACTTTAGTCTTTGAAAAAACATGCACATAAGTACTTAAAAATAAATAGCATGCTAAAAAACAGTAGACGTTTTCATGCTTTTCTATTTTTTAAACCTAAGTGCCCAGATAATAGAATTAAACACATTAATTAATTAATTAATGGTCTTGTTTAATCCTAAAATCCCTTACTAATATTTTTCATGCAAAAATATTCCATGAATATTAACTATTACAAAAATATTAACTTCACCTGGTATGGGCCCAGTAACAAAAAGAAAACACAAGAAAAATTACAAGGAAAAATTAAAAAAAAAAAATTCTCCTTGGTCCACTACACCCGCCGCACTGGTTAAGCACCCATCTGCACTGCAGTCCACTACACCCGCCGCACAGAACCAGATCTCAAGGGCGACCAGCGTCTGGACTGGACTCCAGACCGGAGCTGACGACGGTTCGTGCGGCCTCAGCCGGCGTCGGTTCCGGTCTGTCCGAGTCTTCCTTCTGCAATTTTCTTTCTACTTTCCTGCAACTTTCTTCTTCCATTGGCTCTCCAATTTCAATCCAAATATAATGAAATCAACAAAAACCAACAACCGTCTATACCCATTAACATTGGACTTACACAATTTGCTAAGGAAAAACTAGATTACATCTCACCTATACCTCCATCAGAGAAGTTTAACAGAGAATCTATCCATACCAAAAACAGCGAAGGATCACAGTTTAATCACACATATGTGTCCAGTTTTATTTAACTAGATGCATGCTTCCTATATTTGCACAAAACCTTCATGCTCTGATACCAATTGAAGGCTTAAAAGGGAAAACAAAGCATGCAGCAGAAGTAAAAATTAAAGAAACTGAAGAACAAGAAAAATCCCGAATGGAGCCGATGCCAGTCCCGCTCTATATGGATTCTGAAGTAAAAAAAAACTAACCTTTTCTTCTTGTTCTCAAAGTTGGCTAGATCGAAATGTGTGGAACTATAGTAAGTGCGCTGGTGGAAACCTCTCATGTGATTCCTGCAAGCTTCCTACTCCGTCCATGCATATAGGTGAACGCCAATCTCTCGATCTTCCAGTATATAGCCTACCTAATCCCATTTGTTGAACAACTTACAAGGCTAAGGAATATGTTTGAGAGAGAGAGAGAGAGAGGGTTGTGTCGTTCTTTTTCCACCAGAGAATAAGCAGTGAAAAAAAACATCCTCATCTATTCTCCTGTATAACCTAAATAAAAACCTTAGGTTAAAGTGGATTGGCCCTTTGGACTCTTAGTTTAGCCTTTTGGACTAAATTAATTATTCTAATTAGAACCAAATAAATGACCCAATAAATAATTAATTTTTCAGCCCAAATAAACTAGTCCAATTAACAAGCCCATATTAGTTTAGCCCCAGGTTAATCTTTAATTATTCAAACTGGGCCAAAGCCACGAACAATTAATTAACCCACCAAACTAATTTAATTAATTCTCTCTCTCCATGGACCTTTATCTTATTCTAACCCAATAATTAAATCAGACTACTTAAATAAAATAAAATTTATTTAATTTAATTTAAGACCAATTCTTTAACTTGTATTTAATTAGGACTTACGGTCTATACTTTGAACCAAAAGACATACCGCCTTGACTACTAAAATGACCAAAATACTCTTGCCATATAAATAGTTGTATTTTACATTTTAAATATTTTCTAATATAACCATAAGAAAATATTGACCCCAAGGACAATGCTGCGTTAGCAAAATCTCTGACCTACAGGAGTAATGACTAAAATACCCCTCTATACATCGCCGTACATTTAGAAAGGAAGAAATGTACTAACACCTCTCTAAATGACATCTACCATCCTTAGGCTTCTAGTCCAATGATCCACAACTTCTTGGATTATTTCTGCTTTCCAATGGAGCTACTCTAAAGCAAACATTCAAGTCATGTTTCTTAAGACCCTGGATATTTAGATCATTAGACAACTACAATGGACGATATAGTATAGAAACTATGTTGTACAAGTCTGTCTTAACTAACTAGTCACGCATACCCAACATGCAAGTATATTGGCCCTACGATAGAACCTCAACTATAGTATATCAAAGTACATGCTTCCAGTTTCGTCAAACTACCAACTCATACTCACGTCGTAGAGTACTAGTCCAGGCTATAGCAGTAGTAGTCTAGGTTTCTACCATATAGTACTTTTAGAAACCACTACTATAGGTCATATTCTACGTATTCGAAATATGCTTATGTCATGAAGTGAGTGAACTACTCACCGGCTAAAGGTAAGCCATTCCCCATTTGAAATTTATAACATAATAACCTAAACATGAAGAGATTCTCATTCTCATCAATCGGTTAAGAATGAACATTTATGTGTTAAGTAACTCGTGATCCATACCTTACTGTGAAAGACCACTATTCACATGGACCACTTACTTAAACACAATGGGTCTTTTCCAAGCGAAATTATGCATAAATAAAATGTAAATTCACAGACAATTTCTAAAAATAAAATTTTTTTTTTAAACATTCGAAATTTATATTAGAAACTAGTCTAAGAGGGCATATTTCCCAACAAGGTTAAGGTGGTTTCTGAGTTTAATTTGGTGCAGAACTAGAAGATCTCAAGAATACTTTTTGGTATTTACCTTTTACTCAGACCAAAAGTGTTGAGGAACGTTTTTGGCATCTTAACAAGCTACAAATACACATAAAGCATTGTATATACAAGAAAAAAGGTGGATACAAAACCAAAAAGAAGGCTAGAATCCACCAAGAATAGGAGCATTGTTAGAGAAGGGTTACAATTGAAGAGGAAGAGGGCTTGTCTATTAGTTCTTTCCTGTTTCTTTGTTTTCTTTTTCTTGAATGATTATGAGATTATTATCTAGTTGTATTTAGATGTTATTCTTGAATTCGTGAGGTTGTATTGACTTTAGTTTTTAAATTAACTGATTATTATTTTTGGTATGGTTACTTAATTTAATTGATGAATTGATTGAATATTCTTCCTTTCTAATGGACTTGAAAAACGAAGTTAGGAGTAAATTCAATTTAATTGATTTTATATTTGTTATGTCTTATCTAGATTGCAAAAAAAGGTTAAGAACAAGAACTCAAATAATTCAGAGAGTGGTTGATTTCACCTAGAATATAGGGTTATTGTCTAATTTCATGTTTATATCACCTAAACTATGGGGGTATTGGTGAGGACTAAGGTTAATGCATCTTTTAAGTAAGATTGGTGAGATAGAATATATTAATTAAGTTACTTTTAAGATAGGGAATCATGGATTGAAAAAAAAAAGTGATTATAAGTTGTTCTTTCATAGTGCTTGAATAATGATCAATTGAGGTATTTGCTAGTCAATTAATGCTATGTATTTAACAATTTCTATCTATCTACATGACTCCTCTCATATATCTTGTAATGACTTAGTTTATTTTCTTTTTAATCAATTTTGTTATTAGGGTAGACAACGTATAAAGAATGCTTAGTGGGTACTTATTCTTTGAGGATCGATACTCATTAATTTCTTATATTATGCTTAATGATGGGTATACTTGCTCATATGTGTGGTTTAAGAATTGATGTTTAAAATTAAAACTTGATTAGGAATGGACTTTAAATTGTATGATTTTTATAACCCAAATCTGAGCACATCAATTTTTTGGTACCGTTGCCTGGGAACAATATCATTAAAGCTTGGATTATATTGATTTACCGTGTTTATATATATAAATACGTATATATGTTCCTTATGGAAATCGGTTCCATAATTTGTTGTATCATGTATGAATTCAGGTGTTCATTATTATGTGAGATGTATTAATTATCCTTGTTTACATACGTGTAAAGTTTCAAAATCTTACTCTCTTATTCTTTATGGGTTAATTCTAGGTGTATGACTCGGCAAATCCCTAGAGATATTGTGGACTTTAATCCAAAGATTGAAAGAACATTGACACAGATTCAGAGGGCGCATCGAATAAGGATTGACCAACAAAGTTCAACAGGAGAGATGGATGTTAACAAACAAAATAATGGTGTTAATAGTTGCAATAATAGAAGGACTATGGGCAATTTCACCAAACCTGCAATTTCGGGCACAGATTCAAGTATTACTAGACCAAAGGTAGAAGCCAAAAATTATGAGATAAAACCCACTATTATCCAAATAATTCAAAATATGGTTCAATTTGATAGGTTACCTGGTGAAGACCTTAATGGCCACCTGGCTAGTTTTTTGAAAATCTATGATACTTTTAAAATGAATGGTATGTGATGCGTATTTATTTGGGTATAAAAATTATATAAAAATAAGCACATTCCTAATTAAGTTTAAACTAAAACATTAACCCCAAATTACATATATGAGCAAACGTACTCATCATTAACATAGCATAGGATTCAAACGAGTGTCGATCCTCAAAGAACAAGTATGCATTAATCACTTTTCTCTCATTGTTTAACCGACTCAATAAAGTGAATAAGAAATAAAAAGAAAAATAAAATAAAAGAATATATACATGTCAATGATGGAGAATTATGTAACTTAAACCATTATTTTGACAAACATGATCTTAAAGTATTTAATTATTATCCTAACTAATTATTCTCTTGGCATCATGAAAGATTAAGATAGAATCACTTCTTTGGTCAATCTATGAAATCACTATCCTCTAGATAAATTAGTATTACTTGGTCTGTCTCAACTAATTCACCCAAAAGACACATTAAACACAGTCCTTGATTAAATTTCCTTAGTCTGACAAATTTAAAGCATGAAATTAATCAATGAATCCTTGGTCTGGCAAACATCAATTAACCATTAATTACTCAATCCTCAGCAATTAACTCCCTTGGTCTAGTAAGTTAATGAAAAGAGACAATCAATTAATCTCGTAATAAGCACAAATAATTAAATACCAAGAAGAACAATCAATTAATCAAAAGATCAAATAACTCTAAAAATCATGAATACCTAAAACAATGTCAAATTACAATAAAACAATTAACATATCATTGTTCAAGGGGAAAAAAAAAGTAAAAGAAAGAACTCATAAATAAGCCTCCTTCTTCTTCTCTTGTAGACCCTCTTGCATAACCCTCCTTGAATTGAAGAATTCCTCCTTTGATTCAAGTGATTTTCTGTTATGATCTATGAATTCCTCCTCTTTTTCTCTTGTGTTTTTCATCTATTTATAGGCTTAGGAAGTGCCTAAACTCGTTGGTGAAAGGTTTTTGGCCGAGTAGAAGTAGGAAGATACTAAATTTCTACAGATTATCAAAAACCGCGTGCAAAACTTGAAACAACGCCTTAACATCAGGTCACAGCAGGCGCCAGTTGTGTTCTGTTTCTTCAGTTGTTCGCCGATTTTTTCTTGATTTCCTCGCAATGTTTTCCAGAGTGTAAGTGGCACCGGTTCCAGCTTCCCAGCCAATGCCGGTTCGGTTCTATTTCAGTTCGTCTCATTTATTTTTTTTGTTGCCTCGAAATACGTGCCAACAACACGTGACCGGCGCCGGTTCTCTTGCCATAGCCGATGCCGCCTCTACTCTGTTTTGCTACGTTTTTGCCTTGTTTTACCCTAAAATCTGAAATAATATACAAGATACATTTTCAAATGTAAAATCTCAAATATGAAGGAATATGGCCAGTTATTGAACAAAATGTATCGCAAAATAGCCTCAAATAACTAGAAAAAATATTGTTAATTTAGGTCTTATCATATTCCCCCACACTTAGCTCTTTGCTTGTCCTCAAGCAAAGTATCAAAGACAAGTAGGAAAAACACAAGTTTTTAAAGAATCACTCAATTAGTTTCAAAACGATATCTCTCATGCTTTCTTTATTCAAGACAATAAAACACATGCTAATACATCTTTCATAACAAACACAAGACTTGTGTAAGTGAATAGTGACTAGTAGAACCATTTCAATACTTTAACATTATTCTCAAACCATTGGAAAGAATTTAGTTCAAGGCAAATATGCATTCCATAAGCTTACTTTACATACACTCTCTCTACTAATCCGAGACATATCATGACTCTACTTAGATCAAGTAGGACTTTCAAGCTTGTAATGTAAGGCTAAAGGCTTGTAATGTAGCTTGTCAAACGAAAGATATAGGAAAATCAAATATCAAATAAGCTGAGAGTTTGCAAGAAAAGGATAAACAAAATGTATCAAGAAATTCCAACTCTTCTTGCTCTCCTATTCCAAAATCAATTAAAACCCATAATCTTGTTTAGCAATTATAGCATAGCTCAAGCAAATCTTGCATTTTCATCAATCATTCTCAACTCATCAATAATTTTTCTACAAGATCATTTAAACATTTCAACAATGGTGCCAATGACTTGATATGAACCCAAGTTTTTTTTTTTTTTTCAAAAATACTTACAGCTCAACCACCATTCTTCTTATAATCTTTCTTCTCTCTCTTTCTCAATTTTTCTTTCTTTTTCTCTTCTTCCTTCACATGCTGCTGTTGTTTGGTTGTTAATATTTCTTTTTCAATACTTTCTAACAGCTTTTGTTTTCTCAATCTTTCTTCTCTTTTCTCCTTTCTCAGCTCAACACAACTATTGATGCATGACTGAAAGTAACAAGTCATGATCTTTACACAAGTATTCTCCATCAACATTCTCCTATATGTACTTTTATCCATCTAGAGCAATTAAAGATTTGGAATATACATCAAACTCTCAGAAAGAAGTAATGGACAAAGTATGACAACGAGTTTTAAGAAAGAATTTCCAAATTTAGGCTCAAAATAGGCACTAGGGATAATGTCAAATAGGTAGGCTTGAAAAGCTCAAACTATCCAAAGAATGCCTATTACTGTCATCCCTAAGTTAAATCATGGATGTCTTTCTTATTTCGCCTCAAAATGTATTCAAATAAGTTCTAGAATGCTCAATGAATTTTAGTGGAAAAATAGGTTTAAGAACAATGTAAAGTATTTGATCAAGAACTACTTAGTCCAAGTGCGTACAAAAAGTCATGCATAAGTCATAAATAATATAGAACATATGCTCTATTATCTATCACAAAAAATATGCATTAAAAATACCTCTTGAAATCTCAAAGAAAATCTGAAAAATTTTGGAAAATTTACTCTAAAATTTGCTTTCTCACAAGACCCTCTCACAAGAGTCCAAAGAAGAATTTCAAGAAGAATATAGAAGAATGAAGAATAGAAGAATTCTCAATTTAACCACTCTCCCACACTTAAACTGGACATTGTCTTCAATGGCCAAATAAATAGAGTAAGAAAATAGTGCCACGGGACTAAAAATAACGGGGAAAAGGGGAGAAAGAAAATACTTTCATACTTTGTGCTCAAAATCAAATTCTTTCTCAATTTCAAAATATTCCAAAGTAGCTCAATACTAAGAAAACACTAAGATAATTGATAAAAATTTGGACAAAGTATATCACCAAACCACTCCCTTACACTAAAATTGGACAATATCCTCATTGGCAAAAAATAAACACTAGAAAGCATCTCTAAAGGGACTAAAAATAATAATGGATTAGAAAGTTTAAGTAATACTGCCCAAGTGCAATAATGCTCCAATAGATATCCAAACTTGAGGTAAAAAAAAGGGTTTGTCCAAGAAGACTTTATTCCTGTAAAATAAAACACAAATAAAAGCACAAGGCAAATAATAATAAAATAAAAACATGCCTAAATAAAAGAAAACAAACTAAAAAAAAGACTAAAATAAAAATACAACAAAAACTCTTGACACTCATCATGCTTCCTTATCAATCCTTTTGGAAAAGAGATTAAGGCTCCAAGTAGGCATAATGAATGTAGAAAGAATGGAGGATTTTGAAAAGTGGAAGGTTCATGAAAATGATTTGTCTCAGCAAAGCAAAACACATAAACCTCATTCTCTAACATTTCTTTAGACACATAAATATCTTTTTCAACATATAACTGCACATAGTTTCTAAAAAATGCATCAAACTTGAAATCACCTTTTAACCCTTCAAAAGATTTGGTATAATTGAAATTCTCCTTAGAACTTAGCAATTGAGTTCTTAAAGATGGGATTGGAAAATCCTTACTTTTCAATACTTCTACAAATACCAAGTTACCTCCTTGAAATTGAGGTGAAGTGTAGAATTTGTCAACATCCTCAAAGGGTTTCTTAGAATGAAAGATAAATCCAACTTCTTGAGGCATGTTAAACTTCATACATCATCATTGGGACCATTGTTCTCCAAGAAGTGAGAGGAACCTAAGAAATCATGTGACAAAGAAATATTAGAATTATGAGCACATAGAGTAGAATCAAATACTTCTCCTGCCACATCATGCAATTGTCCCTCATAGCCTCTCTTTTTTTCCCATGGTCAATTGTATGGGCTAACATGAACTCATGAGTCTCCTCAACAATCTTAACTAATTGTTTCATTTGATCGCCTAATCGTTGGGAAGCTTCTTCATGCCACTGAACAGATGAATTTGTATTGGCAACAAACGAATTTACTAATGCTTCTAATGACGTCTCACTAAAAATATCAATGTGAGCTTGTAATGTTGCCAATACACAAATGTTTTTTTTTTTTTTTGGATAACTAAAAACTATCCTAATTGAATGCATGACCATGAATTCATAAATTAAATGTTAAACTAAGATTAAAAGTGTAAATAAAGAAATAAATAATAAAATAAAATAAATTCAGTCCGTCGAAAATATTATGTTAGCGAAAGTCCAAACCTGAAAATAAGAAGAGTTAGTATTGACTCAAAATTATAGACGTAAAATTCATCCAATTCAAAATACAAATATTAAACATATTCCACATTAATATTAGGTTAGTAAAATTAAATAACAAAATATACAATCTGTACAAACATACAAAGACAAGTTAGTTATTATGAACATGTATCTACATATTTACATATTTACAACATATAGTGAAATTAAAATACAATTATACAAACAACAAAATATGGCACTTCTTCATACAAGGAACATATATACATATTTACATATTTATATAGTTATCTATTTACATATTTACATGGTTAAACCAACAAAATCCAAACTTTCATGATATTGTTCCCCGGCAACGCCTCCAAAAACTTGATGCGTATTTATTTGGATATAAAAATCATATAAAAATAAGCACATTTCCAATCAAGTTTAAATTAAAATGTTAACCCCAAATTACACATATGAGTAAGCGTATTCATCATTAACATAGCATAAGGTTCAAATGAGGGTCGATCCTCAAAGAACAAGTATGCATTAATCACTTTTCTCTCATAGTTTAACCGACTCAATAAAGTGAAAAAGAAATAAAAATAAAATAAAATAAAAGAATATATACATGTCAATGATGGAGAATTATGTAACTTAAACCATTATTTTGACAAACATGATCTTAAAATATTCAATCATTATCCTAACTAATTATTCTCTTGGCATCATGAAGGATTAAGATAGATTCATTTCTTTGGTCAATCCATGAAATCACTATCCTCTAGATAAATTAGTATCACTTGGTCTATCTCAACTAATTCACCCAAAAGACACATTAAACACAGTCCTTAGTTAAATTTCCTTGGTCTGACAAATTTAAAGCATGAAATTAATCAATGAATCCTTGGTCTGGCAGACATCAATTAACCATTAATTACTTAATCCTCAACAATTAATCCCCTTGGTCTAGTAAGTTAATGAAAAGAGACAACCAATTAATCTCATAATAAGCACAAGTAATTAAATACCAAGAAGAACAATCAATTAATCAAAAGATCAAATAACTCTAAAAATCATGAATACCTAAAACAATGTTAAATTACAATAAAACAATTAACATATCATTGTTCAAGAAAAGAAAAATAAAGTAAAGGAAATCACTAATAGACAAACCTCCTTCTTCTTCCCTTGTAGACCCTCTTGCACAACCCTCCTTGAATTGAAGAATTCCTCATTTGATTCGAGTGATTTTCTGTTATGATCTATGAATTCCTCCTATTTTTCTCTTGTGTTTTCCATCTATTTAAAGGCTTAGGAAGTGCCTAAACTCGTTGGTGTAGGGTTTTTGACCAAGTAGAAGTAGGAAGATACTAAAATTTTGCAGATTATAAAAAATCGCGTGCAAAACTTGAAACACCACCTTAACATCAGGTCACAGCCAGCGCCACCTTGGCTGCCTAGAGCCGGTGCCAGTTGTGTTCTGTTTCTTCAGTTGTTCGTCTATTTTTTCTTGATTTCCACACAATGTTTTCCAGAGTGCAGCCGGCGCCGGTTCCAGCTTCCCAGCCGATGCCGGTTCGGTTCTGTTCTGGTTCATCTCATTATTTTTTTGTCACCTCAAAGTGCATGCCAACAACACATGACCGGCACCGCCTCTACTCTATTTTGCTACGTTTTTGCCTTGTTTTACTCCTAAAATTTGAAATAATGCACAAGATACCTTTCCAATGATAAAATCTCAAATATGAAGGAATATGGCCAGTTATTGAACAAAATGTATCGCAAAATAGCCTCAAATAACTAGAAAAAATATGACTAATTTAAGCCCTATCAGTATGTCGGAGAATGCTATTAAGTTGAGATTATTCCCTTTTTCACTTAGAGCCAAATCTTAGTTGAAATTTTTACTAGTGGGTTCTATCATTTCTTAGGTTAGATTAGCTGAAAAAATTTTAGCCAAATATTTTCCTCTAGCTAGAATAGCCAAACTTCAAACCAATATCTTTGCCTTCCAACAATTATAGCTTGAGAGTTGTATAAGTATTAGGAAAGGTAGAAGGAGATGTTAAAAAAATGTCCTCACCATGGTTTGAATTGGGAATGCCAATGCAGATTTTCCATAGTAGTTTGAACTTTGTCTCAAAATAGTTAGTTGATGTATTGCTGGAGGTACCACAAATTCTAAGACCTCAAAAAAGTTGTATGAGCTGATAGAAAACATTACAATAAATAACTACTTTTAGGGAAACCCAAGGCCTGGGGCCCGGGGTTCAAGGAGTTCAAAAGATGGATGCCATAACTATTTTAGAAGCGAAGGTAAAGGCATTGGTGCAAAAGATAGGACAAATATATAGTATCCCCTTCTCAAGGTCAGGTAATGAGTGTTAATTATGACTTTTGTGGGGGAAGGGCACCCCCATCATAAGTGTTAGAATATGAGTTCATCCCAAAAGCCCTCAAAACAAGTTACTTCTATGGGAAATGGAAGACAGGATAACAATCCTTATAACGTCACGTATAATCCTAGTTGGATGAACTATCCTAATTTCTCTTAGATCAATCAAAACCAACTAAGGCAAAACCCCCCAACTTTTAGTTGAAACTAAAGGGCCCAACCTTCTTTACCTTACAATGCACTGCCACCAAAGCCATCATAGGAAGAATTGGTTAACAAACTAGTAACTTCTACAGATGCACGCTTTCAAGGAGTTGATGCAATGACTAGGAATTTGGAAGCTTCAATGCATAATCTCAAAAGTTAAATTCGTCAACTGGCTAAGACTCTTGGAGACAGTCAAGCTGGATCTCTACCTAGAAATACAAAAAATAATCCACGAGACCAAGAGTGTGAAAAGACATGAAGTTTATTTGCTTTTCTTTTTTAATTTGGGACAACCTTTAATTTTTATTTAACTTTGATTCTTGCTTATTTCTGGTTGTGTTTTAGTTAGTTATTTTCTTTTATAATAAAAAAAAGTGAAAATTTGAAAAACATATCGGACTCGGTGCCGGTCCAACCATTTGGACCAGGTGCCGGTTCTTTTCGGGAATAGGTAGAGGAAACCCGAGATGACCCTGCGCCAATCTAGCTTGCTAGATCCGGCACCTTCCCACGTAGGGAATTCTAGCATAAGGAGCCGATTCAGCTCATTTTTTTTTCAAAGTTTTCTCATTTCCTTTTCTTTTTCTCTCAACCCCTCACCGGCTTTTCAACTCCAACTACTACCTGATTGATCTAAACATTCCAAAACGCCTTCCAAACATCAAAATTCTTGATTTCTTCTTAAATTTAAGGTTTCAAATTGAAATTTTTTCAATTTTTCTTCAAAATCTAACTTTTCATTCTATCCGATTTGTGTGTGATTTCTTCAATCCCTTTGCATTAGATGATTGCCCATTCATTGGCAAACATTATGATATTGTGAGGAAAATGTGGTGCAGTGGTGTTGATTTGTGAGGATTGGTGGTGGAGTTGAGAGTTGTGGTTGATTTGTGAGATTAGTTGAGGATTGTGACTAGTGTTGAGAGTTGTTCATTTTGATCCATTTTTCTATTCTTACCTTATCCTTTTGATCTTATCATATCTAAGCTAAGGGGAATGGTTCCACAAGCTAAGAAGTCTTGAGCCTTATCTTTTTCCACACCTTTTTTGGAGCCATTTCCTACCCAGCCTACCTAATTTATTGGGCCTACTTATCAGCTTTAGTACCAGAGTCATGTCAACAACAAGATTATAGAGGAGAAAACTTTTAAACCATCCCTTGATAATTCTCTTCAGTTGTCCACTATGTTCAAGAGATTGAGATAGGAGGCCATTATTCAACTTCAGGGGGTTTACTGTCCTGTTTTAGTTAAGGAGTTCTTTGTCAATATGTAGAATAAGAAGAATAACAACTTGAAGATCATTTCTACTATGGTCAAAGGCATACCCATTGATTTTGACAGAGCTAGATTGGCCACCATCCTTAGTGTTAACAATGAGAGACCTTGGGTAGCTGTAGACCATCATAACTAGAGGATTATTTTTTATCCTCAATGGAGTTTAGTTGACACTCATGCTACCTTAGGGATGCAAAAGAAAGGACCTATTACTTTTCCTGGGTATTTTTCTAATAATGATCTTCAAGCCCAATTGAGAGCGTTAATCTAGATCTTTGCCTTCAATGTCTTAACCAAGACTAGTGGTTTCAATGAGGCAAGAATCATTGATGTATATATTCTCTCTAGGATGCTAGATAGTCGGCCTATTTCCCTCACTCCTTTGATTATCCAGTCCCTATGAGGGATGTGGTTTATTCTCATCTTTTCTCCAAAGCCTTTGTTTTTCCTTTAGTAATTATGCATATCCTCTAAGCTTTTGTAGTGAGTTGTGATTGGGAGTTGACTAAGACTACAACTGAGAGAGATGTATTAATTGTTGGAATGTATGCCCTCTAGACTAGGTTTTTGATGTAATTATCGAATTTATTAATAAAAAAATATATTCTCAGAAATTTATTTGTGAATTTAAATTTTATTTGTGCACGATTTACATTTGGAAAGGACCTATTGTGTTTAAATAAGTGATCTATGTGAATGGTGGTCTTTCACAGTAAGGTATGGATCACGGGTTACTTAACACATAAACGTTTGTTCTTAATTGATTGATGAGAATGGGAATCTCATCATATTTAGGTTATTATGTTATGAATTCCAAATGGGGAATGAATTACCTTTAGCTAGTGAGTAGTCTACTCACTTCATACCATGAGCGTATTTCAAAAACGTAAAACAGAACCTATAATAGTAGTTTCTAAGAGTACTATTTAGAAGAAACTCAGACTATTACTGCTACAGCGTGACTAATACTCTACCACTTAAGTATGAGTTGGTGGTCTGACGAAGTTGGAAGCATATACTTTGATATGCTGTAGTTGAGGTTCTATTGTAGAGCCAATATACTTATATGTTGGGTATATGTGACTAGTTAGTTAAGACAGACTTGTATAAGATAACTTATCACTACAAAAAAAGTGACTTTTGGCAATGCCAAAGAAAGTGTGGCAAAATTAGCCAAAACTGTAGCAAATACGTTTTTGCCACGGAAATGTCACGGTTTTCGGGGCATGGGCGTTAAGGCCGTTGCAAAAAGTTTGGCACAGTTGTGTAGCCGTGGGGAATACCTTTTGCCACGGATTTACCACAGTTTTAGAGTCGTTGTAAATAAAGTGTGGTATTTGTTCATAGACTTTTGCTACAGATTTTTCCAACGGTTATTAACTGTGGACAAAGATTTCAATTTTTTGTCACGATTTTTTCAACATTTTACAATTGTGGTGAATATTATTTGTTACAATTAAATTTCTATTGGAAATAATCCTTTTTGTTACGGTTCTTTTCTAAATTGACATAATCGTAGGTAATGCCCATTTGCTACGATTTCTTTTACTGTTGTAATTAATACTTTTTCCATGCTTTAAAGTTTCGAAAAAAATGGTACGCAATTTTTGAACAAATTTTCATATTTTTTACATCTATAGTGAATGAACATTGAATTCAATAAGATGATATTAACAAAAAAAATTTCCTTCTACTTTAACAAGATCATCTACTATATTTATAGAACCATGAAAACCTCTAATATTTATAATCAACTATCATCCATTGATTGAACATTCAAAATGACATCTTCCATTAATAATAACTTCATATACACAAAAAAAAAAAAAAACTAAATGGAGTCTGATAAGTAACATGAATCTAATATTTCATATTAATTCAAAACAGTCCGAAACAAAATCACAATTCTAACTATGACATCCATTAGAAGTCATAAAAATTCATTGAGGACAAAAAATAATGCTATAGTTAAATGAACCTTCAACCACCTTGATCTTCATTCCTCCTGTCATTAAGAAAAAAAGGACAAGATTAATTCTTAATAAAGCTATAAAAATCTATTTTTCATCCAGCATAAATTAAACTCACTACTAAACCATTCAAATGAAATTGTAGAATATGAGTTGTTTCTAAGCAAGTACATACAAAGAGAAGCAAGATAACTTGAAGTGAGATAAGAACATGGAAGAATGAGAAACCAAAATTTCAACTTCAATTGCAATTGAAGAACAAAAAGTAAACAAATGCAACAAAAAAAATTATTTAAACATATTACCATGTTAATTAAATTATGCTATATTTGAAGCAAAACCAACAATCATTTCTTTAACATCTTGAAACAAAATTTTGAACAATCAAATCCACACAAAATATTATTTCCAATTCAAAAAGCCTTAAAGCCTTTTTTTTTCCCCTCTATATTTATTCCCTTCCTAAGCCAGCTGCTCCAATTTGTTGAATTCAAAAGCAACATGGGCAATTCATCACCTATTGTTCATATGTTAAAAAGAACCCATTATCTAGCATTGCAATAAATCACATTCAAAAGGGAACATGCCAAGAACAAACTGATGGTTTTAAAGAACAGAGTAGCATGCATGGGAACGAAAAACAGAGAAAAAAAATAAGCTTTTTTAATGGCAGCACGGAAGCGTTAAGATCATACATTTGCGTGCTTTAAACCTTTTAGGTTGTGTTGGAATGGATTGAACCACGGGAATAGCCTCGCCTTGCCCGTTTGTTAAAGCTTCCGGTTGAAATCCCGCTAACCTCCTACTTTACCTTGTTTGCATGAACGCCAAGCTTTCCGGCTCACGGAATATTCCACTGCCTCAATCCTTACTGATGAAACAAAGGACGAAGAGGAGTGGTCTCAAATCTCTTTGGTTCTCTTACTATTGATAAGCAAAACACCAAGGGAAGAAACAAGAGATGAGGAGGACGAGAGAGAGAGCTGTGTGAGGGAGAGAGAAAAGCTAGGGAGAATTAGGGTTTTTTTTTTCCAAGAGTCTTGTTTATTGTTAGCCAATACTAGGTCTACAATATCTGATAGCGATATCCCCTGGGATATCTTATTTCAAATACCCGGATGTTATCAAGAGAATAAGTTTGGCTTAACCCTAAACTTATCTGATCCGTATTTGGAAAAACCCTACGGCCCAAGCTATTGGGCCAAGATAATATTTATTATTTTTCTTGGACCTAAAAGCACCTAAAATAATAAACATTAATTATTTATTTCCTGGGCTTATAGAAATAATCCAATAAATAATTAATGAACCCAAATGAACCAAAATAATTAAACTTCAATTATTTATTTCTTGGGCTTATATAAATAACCCAATAAATAATTAAGCATTAATTATTTTCCTCTAGTTTAAGCTCAGGTTAATTTTCTAATTATTCAAACTGGACCTAAGCCCTGCATAATTAATTAACCAATTAAACCAGATAATTAATTTCTCTCAACTCCTATTTTTATTTTATTTATTTATTTATTTTATTCCAAACTAATAATAAATTAGACTTCCTGAATTAAATAAAATAAAATAAAATCCTCTTTAACTGAGATCAATTTCTCAACCCAAAATTAATTAGCACTTACGGGCAATTCTGAGGACCAAAAAGACACATCGCCTTAGCTGCTAAAATGACCAAAATACCCCTGCTATATAAATAGTTGTATTCTGCATTTTAAATATTTTCTAATATCACCATAAGAAAATATTGACCCCAAGGACAATGCTGCGTTAGCAAAGTCTCCGACCTATAGGTGAAATGACTAAAATACCCTTCTACACATCGCCGTACATTTAGAAAGGAAAAAGTGTACTAATACCTCTTTAAATGACATCTATTATCCTTAAGCTTCTAGTCTAATGATCCACAACTTTCTGGAGTGTTTCTGCTTTCCAAGGGAGCTGCCCTAAAGCAAACGTCCAAGTCGTGTTTCCCAGGGCCCTGGACACTTTAGATCATTCAGACAACCATAAGGGGCGATATTGTGTAGAAACTTTCTTGTACAAGTATGTCTTAACTAACTAGTTACATATACCCAAAACACAAGTACATTGGTTCTACCATAGAACCTCAACTATAGCATATTAAAGTATATGCTTCCAGTTTTGTCAGACAACCAATTTATACTCAAATCATATAGTACTAGTCCACGCTGTAGCGATAGTAGTCTAGGTTTCTACCTATAGTACTTTTAGAAACCACTACTATAAGTCCTGTCCTACGTATTCGAAATACGCTTATGTCATGAAGTGAGTGGACTACTCACTGGCTAAAGGTAAGCCATTCCCCATTTCGAATTCATAACATAATAACCTAAACATGATGAGATTCTCATTCTTATCAATAGGTTGAGAACAAATGCTTATGTGTTTAAATAACCCATAATTCATACCTTACTGTGAAAGACCACCATTCACATAGATTACTTGTTTAAACACAATAGGTCTGTTCCAAACGAAATTGTGCATAAATAAAAAAGTAAATTCACAAATGATTTTTGAAAATAAATTCTTTTATTAAAATATTCGATATTTACATCAGAAACCTAGTCTAAGAAGGCATACTATCCAACAATCTTCCACTTGCACTCTAAGACTAGGTAAGTCCATAGGTGCCCACCCCTATGGCATCTAAGTGTCTTTTAAAGACTCTCTTAGCCAAAGGCTTGGTGAATGGATCTGCTAGATTGTTTTCTGAGATAATCTGTTCCACCACGACTTCCCGTCTTTGGATGAAATCCGGATCAGGTGGTACTTCCTTTCGATGTGCTTCCCCTTTCTTGTGGTTCCGAGGTTTCTTATATTGCGATACTACTCGAGTGTTATCGCAATACATCACAACTGGCCTGTCCATATGAGGTATGACTCCAAATTCTGAAAGGAACTTCTAGAGCCAGACTGCTTCCTTGGACGCCTTCGAAGCTGCCACATACTCAGCTTCCATGGTTAAGTCAGTAATGCAAGTTTGCTTGATACTCCTTCATGAAATTGCTCCTCCAGACAAGGTGAAGACATATCCACTAGTGGATTTTCTCTCATCCTTATCTGCCTAGAAGTCTGAGTTTGTGTATCCTGTAGGAACCAAATCATCAGCCCTGTAAACCAGCATATAATCTCTCGTTCCCTTGAGGTACTTGAGAATATGCTTTACAGCTTGCCAATGACCCTTCCCAGGGTTTGACTGATATCTGCTAACTAAGCCTACGACAAAGCAGATATCCGGCCTAGTACACAGCATGGTGTACATGAGACTTTCCACAGCCGAAGAATAGGGAATCCTCCTCATTCTGTCCTTTTCTTCTTGAGACTTAAGACAGTCCCTTGAAGAAAATGACAACCAATGTCTGCAAGGGATTAGAGCTCCCTTGCATGAATTCATGTTGTACTTAGCCAGCATCTTGTTAATGTATGTTGCTTGGGATAATCCTAACATTCTCTACTTCCTATTTCTAAGAAGCTTAATCCCGAAAATGTAGCTGGCTTCTCCCAAGTCCTTCATACTGAATTGACTAGACAGCTAAACATTTGTAGATGACAATGACCCTACATCATTTCGAATGAGTAGAATGTCATCCACATACAAGACAAGAAAAATCACATTAATGCCTTCAAGTTTCCTGTACACGCATGATTCATCTTCGTTTTGAATAAAATCATAAGACTTTACAATCTCATCAAAACGAATGTTCCATGCTCTCGATGCCTACTTAAGTCCATAAATTAACTTCTTAAGCTTACAAACCATATGTTCTTGGCCTTCAGTAATAAAGCCTTCCGGTTGGGACATATAGATGTCTTTGCTAAGATGGCCATTTAAGATTGCCGTCTTGACATCCATTTGCCATATCTCGTAGTCATAGTGACATGCGATGGTAAGGAGGATACGGATGGATTTAAGCATGACCAACGGGGAAAAGGTTTCCTCATAGTCGATTCCCTCTTTCTGAGTATATCCTTTCACCACAAGCGTAGCTTTGAAGGTTTCCACCTTCCCATCCGCTCCTCTCTTTCTCTTGTACACCCACTTACACCCAATGGGTTTTATTCCTTCAGGTGAAGCTATAGATCCCAAACCTGATTGAAGTATATAGACTCAATCTCGGCTTTCATTACTTCATGCCATAAATTTGCATCAACATCAGCAATAGCCTCCTCGTATCTAGTGGGGTCTTGTTCCTGATGGTCGGAAACTAGCTAGCTCAAAAGCTTCTCCAGTCCATTTCTCCGGAACCCTAGACACTCTCCCACTACAATGATGCTCCATTTATACAGGCTCTTGAGGCTGTGTCTCTTCTTGTTCCACAATCGGGTCAGAAGAAGTTGATTCCGTAGATAACTTCTCCTCAAGTTCCAACCTTATTGAACCTTTAGTGGAAGTACTTTGATCATCTTCCAAGTATCTAGCATTGGTACTGACTAGTACCTTCTGCTCCTTAGGATGATAAAAGTAACCTCCCTTTGTCCCTTTTAAATACCCATCAAAATAGCATAATCCTGATTTTAGTTCCAACTTGTCTCCCTTGACCAGTACATAAGCTAGACAATCTCAAATCTTGAGATGATTCAGACTTAGCTTACGCCCAGTCCATATCTCATAGGGAGTCCTAGGTACTAACTTGGAAGGCACCAAGTTCAGAATATATGTCGCTGTCTCCAGGGCATATCCCCAAAAAGACACTCGAAGAGTAGCATGAGACATCATGCTTCGGACTATTTCCATCAATATCCTGTTCCTTCTCTCAGCTACTCCGTTCTGCTGGGGTGTTCCCGGTGCAGAGAGTTGGGATACTATCCCATGATGTACCATGTAGTCATTAAATTTACTCAGGAGGTACTCTCCACCACGATCCGATCATAAGGTTTTGATTAATTTACCTGTTCGACGTTCCACTGCAGCCTTAAACTCCTTGAACTTGTCAAAAGAGTCAGACTTGCGTCTCATCAGATAAATGTAACCATACCTTGTACAATCATCCGTGAAAGTGATGAAATATTCAAAACCTCCTCTAACTGGTGTAGACAACGGACCATACACATCAGTGTGAACAAGACTCAATACCTCCTTGGCCCTATTCGCCTTTGGTGTAAATGACCTTTTGGTCATCTTTCCCATCAGGCAGGATTCATACTGAGGTTAATTTTCCAATCTCAATGAGCCCAAATACCCATCATAGATTAGCCTCTGAATCCTAGTTGAGTTAATATGACCCAACCTTAGATGCCAAAGGTATGAGTCATTGACATTGGTCTTTTTCTTCTTAGTTAAAGGTTCAGATTGAGCGTTATTCAATTGATTGCTAATAGGGTTTAAAAAGAATAGATTTTCATATATATGCCCAGTACATAAAATTTCTCCATCTCTACTGATAGCAATACCAGAATGGAAAGATATAGAATATCCTTGATTTATTAGTTTTGCAACTGAAATCAAATTTTGGCGAAATCCAGGTACATATAAAATATCTTTTAAAACCACTATTCTATTATAATAAAAAATCATATCCAGCTTTTCCATTTTAAGGGCCCAAACTTGTGCTCCATTTCCCATGCGTAGCCCATGTTCGCCCTTCTTGAGTTTTCTAATCTTTCTAAACCCCTACAAAGAGTTACAGATATGATCAGTGGCTCCTGAATCAATAATCCAAGTGGAAGTTGATCCAACCATTGATATAGACTCTAGATAGAAAACATTACCTGTGGGGTTTTTCTTGGCTTGAAGATCTGGACACTCCTTGTTCCTGTATCCCTTCTTCCCACATTTGAAGCACTTACTCTTTGGTTTGTCTTTGGGCTGTGTTTTAAGTTGAGCCGTTGTGTTTCCCTTCTTCCTTTTGAACTTTCTGGGCTTAGGCCCAGTTCTTGAGGAAGAAGCCTTAGCAATCATGGCCTTTGACTGTGGCTTCATGACCTTCTCTTCCATCTGGAGTTCCTTCATTAACTCAGTTAAACTCATGTTTAACTTGTTCATATTGTAATTCAACTTAAACTGAATAAAGAAACCCAGTAGAGATTCGAGAACCAGGTCCACTTGGCTCTCGGAGTCAATAATAGTCCCTAAGATTTCTGCCTCCTCGAAAGTAGCAATCATCTTGAGCATATGCTCTCGGACTGATGCTCCCTCAGCCATCTTAGTGTTTATTATAGTTCAAAGAGTCTCCTACCTTGCGGGCCGGCTCTTGTCCGCAAACATAGTGGCCAATAATTGACTAATGTCATACGCAGAAGCCATGTGCTCGTGTTTTGACTAGAGCACATTAGACATGGAGCTAACATATAGCATCGTGCCATTTCGTCTACCTTCTTCCATACCTTCTCAGCCTCTCGCTCTTCGGCGATGGAACCTTTCCCGATCACAGGGCAGGTCTCGTAATGGACATACTTATACTCCTCAGCTGTGAGTATTATGTCCAGGTTTCTCTTCCAGTCCACATAGTTTAGACCCGTTAACTTATTCTCTTTGAGAATAACGGCCAATGGACTAAAAAAACCTCCCACCATTTCTGAAAAATCGAAAATAAAAGAAAGGATTTAGTTTGTGAAAACAAAATAAATTTGTGCACTAAAAATAATTTGGCTCTTAGGAAAACTGACATAACTTCTTAGAAAGATTAACAGTTCCCTAAGCTAAGTGTATTAACCACCACAAATTAATTTTCCTTCTAGGTAATGATCTAGAGAATAACTCCATCGAGGGGATGGCTGTTTCCTCTCATTTCCTATGAATTTACCTCGCACTATAATCTCCAACGTAGGCTGGCCGATTATAGTACGTGCCTCGGGTTATTAATTACATCTTCCCATTAGATCTAGATCCTTGTGGTATCCCCATCCTTTACGAGTTCACTCCCAGGGTGACGCGAGAGGACCCACGATCTTTAATGAGGATCGTGATGGAAGCCGTGGGGCCATTGGAACCCCTCTCTCACTTAGTCTTTTGAAATAAAGATTTTCTAAAAAATATCTTTTTGAAAACTTTCATTAAGTTTTTCCTTAAAGTAAAATATCTAAATCCATTAAAATCTCTATATCAAGGTTTATATCCTTTGAGAGATTTTTCCATGGACTAATTTTGTTTAAGTTAAAACTTAATGATTTCAAAAAAAAATTCCAATTAAAACTTTCTAGAGACATGGGTCTCAAGTTTATTTGACAAAACAATTTTTCTAGTGTAAAATAAAACAAAATGGCTCTCCATTTTAATTTACAAAAATATTTAAATCCAATATATTTTCTATGTCAAGGATTAAATCATTTGAGAAAATATCTAAGGATTAATTTTTGTACAAATTAAAATAACCATTTAATTTTTGAAGAAAAATGTTTTCTTGTCAAAAGTGTTCCCAAAGACTTTGGTCTTTGAGAAAATGTGCACATAGGTACACAAAAAAATAGCATGTTAAAAAACAGTAAATGTTTTTATGCTTTTCTATTTTTTAAATTTAAGTGCCCAAATAATAGAATTAAACACATTTATTAATTAATTAATGGTCTTGTTTAATTATAAAATCCCTTACTAATATTTTTCATACAAATATATTCCAAGAATATTAACTATTGAAAAAATATTAACTTTGTCTAGTATGGGACCCAAAACGGAAGAGAAAAAAATAAATAAATAATGCAAAAACAAATCTGTCGGTCCATGTACACCCGATGCACCGGATCAGAGCCCATTTGCTCTGCGGTTCACATCGCACCCGGTGCACCAGCCACACCAGATCGCCAACTTCTGCAACCCGTGGAGCCGATCCGCCCGCCCGTGTGTGCGCTCGGTGACTCGCGCCTATGCGACCCGCGCATTTATCCGTTTGCCCGCCGTTCGACAAGCAAGCAATTGCAATTTGCAATTTTGCAATCCGGCCCGGCTCCAAGATGCGCGACAGATGGCTCCAGACACAGCACAGGCAACGGCTCGGCTCGGTCGGCGGCTTAGGAATAGTTCCTTCTTCTTCGTTTTTTTTCTCCACACGAATTTTTTCTGCTACTTCTTTCTGCGGCTTCTTTGGACATTTTTACTTACAAAAAATTCATCCAAACCAAAACCACATTCATCTATACCCTTCAAATTTGGTTTACACGATCGTTCTAGCAAAGCACAAAATTTTACAGTAGCCTATGCTTCCACTGTGAAGCTTACAAATCTACCTATCCCACCCCAAAACAGCGAAGGATCACAGGTTTAAGCATCAAACAATGATCTTCTCCATTTTTATTAACTAACATGCTCCCTAAGTTGATCAAAACACATAGCTCTGATACCACTTTGATGGTTTTAAAGAACAGAGGAGCATGCATGGGAACGAAAAACAGAGAAAAAAAATAACAAGCCTTTTTAATGGCAGCACGGAAGCATTAAGATCATACATTTGTATGCTTTAAACCTTTTAGGTTGTATAGGAATAGATTGAACCATGGGAATAGCCTCGCCTTGCCCACTTGTTGAAGCTTCCAATTGAAATCCCGCTAACCTCCTACTTTACCTTGTTTGCATGAACGCCAAGCTTTCCGGCTCACAGAATATTCCACTACCTCAATCCTTGCTGGTGAAACAAAGGACGAAGAGGAGTGGTCTCAAATCTCCTTGGTTCTCTTGCTATTGATTAGCAATACACCAAGGGAAGAAACAAGAGAGGAGGAGCACGAGAGAGAGAGAGAGAGAGAGAGAGAGAGAGAGAGAGAGAGAGAGAGAGAGCTGCGTGAGGGAGAGGGAAAAGCTAGGGAGAATTAGGGTTTTCTTTTTCCAAGAGTCTTGTTTATTGTTAGCGAAAACTAAGTCTACAATATCTGATAACGATATCCCTCGGGATATCTTATTTCAAGCACCCGGATATTATCAAGAGAATAAGTTTGGCTTAACCCTAAACTTATCTGATCTGTATCTGGAAAAACCCTACGGTCCAAGCTATTGGACCAAGATAATATTTATTATTTTTCTTAGACCCAAAATAATAAACATTAATTATTTATTTCCTGGGTTTATAGAAATAACCCAATAAATAATTAATGAACCCAAATAATTAAACTTCAATTATTTATTTCTTGGGCTTATATAAATAACACAATAAATAATTAAGCATTAATTATTTCCCTCTACTTTAAGCTCGGGTTAATTTTCTAATTATTCAAACTGGACCTAGGCCCTGAATAATTAATTAACCAATTAAACCAGATGATTAATTTCTCTCAACTCCTTTTATTTTATTTATTTATTTATTTTATTCCAATCTAATAATAAATTAGACTTTTTGAATGAAATAAAATAAAACAAAATAAAATAAAATCCTCTTTAACTGAGACCAATTCCTTAACCCAAAATTAATTAGGACTTACGAGCAATTTCGAGGACCAAAAAGACACATCGTCTTGACTGCTAAAATGACCAAAATACCCCTGCTATATAAATAGTTGTATTCTGTATTTTAAATATTTCCTAATATCACCATAAGGAAATATTGACCCCAAGGACAATGCTGCGTTAGCAAAGTCACCGACCTACAGGTGAAATGACTAAAATACCCCTCTACACATCGTCGTACATTTAGAGAGGAAAAAGTGTACTAACACCTCTCTAAATGACATCTACCATCCTTAGACTTCTAGTCCAACAATCCATGACTTCCTGGAGTGTTTCCACTTTCCAAGGGAGCTACCCTAAAGCAAACATCCAAATCATGCTTCTCAGGGCCCTGGACACTTTAAATCATTCAGACAACCACAATGGGCGTTATTGTGTAGAAACTTTCTTGTACAAGTCTGCCTTAACTAACTAGTTACATATATCCAAAACACAAGTATATTGGTTCTACCATAGAACCTCAACTATAGCATATCAAAGTATATGCTTCGAACTTCGTTAAACCACTAACTCATACTCAAGTCGTAGAGTACTAGTCCACGCTATAGCGGTAGTAGTCTAGGTTTCTACTGTATAGTACTTTTAGAAACCACTACTACAGGTCCTGTCCTACGTATTTGAAATACGTTTATGTCATGAAATGAGTGGACAACTCACTGACTAAAGGTAAGTCAATCCCCTTTTAGAATTCATAACATAATAACCTAAACATGATAAGATTCTTATTCTCATCAATAGGTTAAAAATAAATGTTTATATGTTTAAATAACCCGTGATCCATACCTTACTATGAAAGACCACCATTCACATAAATCACTTATTTAAACACAATGGGTCTGTTCCAAACGAAATTGTGCACTAATAAAAAAGTAAATTCACAATGATTTCTGAAAATAAATTCTTTTATTAAAATATTCGATATTTACATCAGAACTTAGTCTAAGAGGGCATACTATCCAAAGCAAACCTACCCAAAGCACGGAACCAGGATGCTTTAAAATACTTATGAATAACATTTGTATGAGAATAAGAAAATCCAATGAGATACTTCAACAAAATAACATCCCAAACAAAATTCCATTTCAAAACTACAAAGCAAACTAGGGAAAAGAAAAACTAGAAGAATAAAAAACTACATTTAGATAAAATAGGAAATATTGTTCAACACCAGAGGTGTGACAACAACAATATGGAGTTTAAAAAAAACAACTCATAATAAAAATACTCATGCCTTCCATTCCCCAAAACATAACACTGTTAATATTACTGCAGATTCCAAATTCACCACCATCACTAAACAATGAGCATTGTCCTAAAAACCACCAACCACTAAGATAAAGTCTTGTACTATCCACCTATGGCAGATGGTGGCATGAATGATGAGATTGAATTTGAGTGGAAAGAAAGGTCTTCAAAAGTTCAAGAAGAGTCTTCTTCATGTCCAATTAAATGTAGGAAATTTACTATGGTATACATAAAATGAATATTTGTCGATGTGCAACCAATGAATTTCAATTGGGGCATGTCTTTTCTTTTGTAAGAATTTTAAGAGTCCCATATATTTGAATATCGTCCCAGTCTTTTTGCTAGAGTTGTAGGAAACTAAAATACCACAAGAACTATAAGTCCTATAATTTATTAGATTTTAAAATTCCTTAAAAAGAAATAGGATATTCAAATTCCATCTTTTTCCACTCATGTATAATAGTTATCTCACATTTCTCCAGCATACAATACTTATTTCTCTAAGTTTTTCCCAAGGGAAAAGAACACCAAATAATTTATAAAAGAGAACTGAATGCAAGGAGTTTAATATCCAAGGTTCCTGAAATTACTTCATTTCAAAACCCAGCAAAAAGAACAAACTGTTCGCTAAGCCTTTAATCATCATTCCTTTCCCTCAACATGCTATTTGATCACCTTCAAGTTGTGCATATTGCACCTTTACAACCTTCAAATTAGTGATAGTTTTCTTCCTCATTAAGTAGGTCATATAACCACAAAAAATAATATTAGAATGCCACAAACTGATTTTCTAGACCTTTTAAACATCAAAGGTAGGATCCGGATTTTATTAATCTCAAAATCTTGGCTCATTATTTCCCATATTGCATAAAAAATAAAAATAAAAAATCCTATTAAATTTTCATCTTAGATTTGAGGTAATGAAATAATATGAGCAAGATTCGAAAGGCATCCACTGCAGCTTTGGTGATAATACAATCTCTTTATATTGAAATTTTCAAAAACTCATAAAGAGTATTCTCTAGGGCAAACAAAGGGAGATGGACTATATCATCTCTAAAAACAAATTAGCGTCAAACCAATTACCAGGAAAGATACTTACTATAAATTAATGCATCTCAAAAGCATATAAGATAACTTAGAAATGAAAACGTTTTCCTTAATATATGGCTTATGGACCTCTTGGAAGAAGTTTTTTATTCCATCATCATTATGAGAGTCATGAATCAGCATTAATCGAGTATACATATCTAAAGTCAATTAAACCATAGAAGTAACATGTCCAAAGATACTGCCAATGGCAAGCTTATAAGATCAAACTAACAGAAAAAAAAAAAGGAAAAGCAAAATTTTGACAGAGATAGTATTAGTGGCATGCTAATCTTATGATTACTCCATTTTTTTTCAAACAATGCAACTACCTGTGCAGAATCAATAGAATAACTGCTGCTATCTTCGAATAAGTGCTATCACCTTTCGCCACCTGAAATGCCCAACTATGGCAGTGAGGCATTGCATTTGGACTACCAGATCATAACTCATCCTAATAAAGGATGGAGGTTGAGATGGCAGTAGTAGGGGGGGTGTCTAGCTGATGGAGTTAAGGAAATGATGGGGATATCCGTAGTGACTTCATCAAGCTCCCAAACCAGAGTAGCTTCTTGCAATACCAACGCTCCAAGTATGGCATGCGCGTGATTCTTGTTTACAAGGTCAATAACTACATTGGAGTAAAATACAACCAATGTTTTAGATTTTCCATATTCATGCCAAATTAGCTCAAAAGATGTTTTTGAATTCAAAAGATTTGTCAAGAAAATTGAATTCTCAGCTGGGCTAAGAAGAGGTGCTGGTAGCAGAGTTCTAAATGAAGAGAAAACATTATGATGGAGAAGTTAGCTGGGAAGATTACTAGCAGAAGCTGCTCGAGCTGAGTTCCCTTGAGAATCCTGAAAATGCAAGTCCAGTTTAGAGCAATATGTCCATCGGTCGAAGTCATGGACACCCATCTCCACAGCAATTCTTTGCTTCTTTCCTACCCGAGAGCTCTGATCAATCACTACCCCAATTAAACCAAACACATGGTGCTTTGAAATCTTTTCTTTTTCCAAAATAATCCACAAAATAAGAAATTATTTCATCACTAACCGTGAAATTGGGTCTTGTTTTTACCCATTTGAGAAAATCAAGAACCGTACAACTAACATTTGGGGAACAATAGAGGGTATTGATAATTAAGGAAGGCTCAAGAGTAAAATGAGAAAAGGTCCAACCTTTGCTGCAAATAGAGCAATTCCAAATCTGGATCTTTCGAAAGCTCACTAGAAAGAATCTAAGCAACGGATTCTTCGTCATTCGAGTAATCAAAAAAGGGATTTTTTTTTCGTCACCACATGCCTCACCTACAATGGAATTTTCTTCTATCGAATCATCAGTTTACGAAGAGAAGAATCTAAAGTTGGAGGAGAAAGGGCAGGGCAATGAGCGAAGTAGCCTGGTAATAGTGAAAGGATTGTTGGAGAAAGAAAATGGGTGCTGGTGTCATGACGGTGAGGGTGTATGTAAAGAAAGTTGAGGGCAAAGAGAGCCGATTTGGGTAGTGACTGAAGAAGAAAAATAGTGGAGGAGGAGTTTACGGCAATGATGAGGAGTCAATGGCGATATATATATATATATATATATATATATATATATATATATGCCATAGTATAAATATAAACCTTCTATATATAGTATAAATATAATATATTACTCCCTCCGTCCTAATAAAATTGACCTACTTATTATTTTGGACTGTCCCAAAAAATTTGACACTTTCCTTAAAAGGAAAATTTTTACCATACAATTTATTATAAAATAATCAATATACTCCACATATATTATTTTTATATACTTAGATTTGACATAAAATATTGTGAGACCCATATATTTCTTATTTTTATTATACAATACTATATTATATTATTATTATATTCTAATTTTTACTTTTGCATAAAATATCGTGCCAAGTCAACCACTATCAATTTTAGTAGGACGGAAGGAGTATATATTTATTGTACATTACATATATTATATTAGTATTTATTATATATATACATATATTTATATATATTTATATATATAATCTACATATACAAATTAACACTTGAAATAGTATATTTGCTAATCAATTTATTTATTTACTATTAACATTTATATTTTTATAAATTTATAAATACAAAGTGAAATAAAATTAATTTATTCATTGACAAAAAATTAATACAACATATAATATATATATATATATATGTATACAACATATTAATACACATATATATACAATTAATATACTATTTTAATATATATATATATATATATATACACACACTATACTTTTTAATATATTAATAAATACATATATACATATACATATGTGTGTGTGTGTGTGTGTGTGTGTGTTAATATATCATAGACTAAAAACATATTGGAGTATCAAATTAATGATCCAACCATTAAATTTGTTAAAATCACTAAGAAAAGTGTTATGAAAAAATTTGAAGGTAATCGGATATACTTTTGTACATAATATAGCATAATATCTAAAAAAATATCCAAAACCTAATATATTTACAAATATAGGTATATCAAATTAATGATCCAACCATTGAATTTGTTAAAATCAGCAAGAAAAGTGTTATGACAAAATTTTAAGATAATCGAATATATTTTGGTATATAATCTAGCATAATATCTAAAAAATATCCAAAACCTAACACATTTACAAAGATAGGCATATCAAATTAATGATCCAACCGTTAGATTTGTTAAAATCACTAAAAAAAAAGTGTTATTACAAAATTTGAAGGTAATCGCATATGTTTTGGTACATAATCTAGCATAATATCTAAAAAATATCCAAAACCTAATAGATTTACAAAGATAGGCATATCAAATTAATGATCCAACCGTTAGATTTGTTAAAATCACTAAGGAAAATATTTTTAAAAAATTGAAGGTAATCAAAAATATTTTGGTACATACTCTAGCACAATATCTAAAAAAATATTAAAAACCTAACACATTTACCAAGATAAGCATATCAAATTAATGATCCAACCATTCGATATGTTAAAATCACTAAGAAAAATTTTATGAATAAATCTGAAGGTAATCAGATATATTTTGATACATAATCTAGCATAATATCTAAAAAATATCCAAAACCTAATAGATTTACAAAGATAGGCATATCAAATTAATGATCCAACTGTTAGATTTGTTAAAATCACTAAGGAAAATATTTAAAAAAATTGAAGGTAATCAAAAATATTTTGGTACATAATCCAGCACAATATCTAAAAAAATATTAAAAACCTAACACATTTACCAAGATAAGCATATCAAATTAATGATCCAACCATTCGATATGTTAAAATCACTAAGAAAAATTTTACGAAAAAATCTGAAGGTAATCAGATATATTTTGATACATAATCTAGCATAATATCTAAAAAAAATATCCAAAACCTAACACATTTACAAATATAGGCATATCAAATTAATGATCTAACTGTTCGATTTGTTAAAATCACTAAGAAAAGTATTATCACAAAATTTGAAGGTAATCGGATATATTTTCGTACATAATCTAGTATAATATCTAAAAAAATATCCAAAACCTACCACATTTACAAATATAAGAATATCAAATTAATGATCCAACCGCTGGATTTGTTAAAATCACTAAGAAAAGTGTTATGACAAAATATTAAGGTAATCGGATATATTTTGGTATGTAATCTAGCATAATATCTAAAAAATATCCAAAACCTAACACATTTACAAAGATAGACATATCAAATTAATGACCCAACCATTAGATTTATTTAAAAAATCACTAAAAAAATATTATGACAAAATTTGAAGGTAATCAGAAATATTTTGGTACATAATCTAGCATAATATCTAAAAAAATATCCAAAACCTAACACATTTACAAAGATAGACATATCAAATTAATGATCTAACTATTAGATTTGTTAAAATCACTAGGAAATGTGTTATGACAAAATTTGAAGATAATCAGATATATTTTGGTACATAATCTAGCATAATATCTGAAAAAAATATCTAAAACCTAACACATTTACAAAGATAGGCATATCAAATTAATGATTCAGCCGTTAGATTTGTTAAAATCACTAGGAAAAGTGTTATTACAAAATTTGAAGGTAATCGAATATATTTTGATACATAATCTAGCATAATATTTAAAAAAATATCCAAAACCTAACACATTTACAAAGATAGGCATATCAAATTAATGATCCAATCGTTATATTTGTTAAAATCACCAGGAGAAGTGTTATGACAAAATTTAAAGGTAATCGGATATATTTTGGTACATAATCTAGCATAATAACTGAAAAAAATATTCAAAACCTAACACATTTACAAAGATAGGCATATCAAATTAATGATCCAACCGTTAGATTTGTTAAAATCACTAGGAAAAGTGTTATTACAAAATTTGAATGTAATAGGATATATTTTGGTACATAATCTAGCATAATATCTAAAAAATATCCAATACCTAACACATTTACAAAGATAGGCATATCAAAGTAATAATCCAACCGTTAGATTTGTTAAAATCACTAGAAAAAGTGTTATGACAAAATTTGAAGGTAATCAGATATATTTTGGTACATAATCTAGCATAATATCTAAAAAATATCCAAAACCTAACACATTTACAAAGATAGACATATCAAATTAATGATCCAACCGTTAGATTTGTTAAAATCACTAGAAAAAGTGTTATGACAAAATTTGAAGGTAATCAGATATATTTTGGTACATAATCTATCATAATATCTAAAAAATATCCAAAACCTAACACATTTACTAAGATAGGCATATCAAATTAATAATCCAACCGTTAAATTTGGTAAAATCACTAAGAAAAGTGTTATGACAAAATTTGAAGGAAATTGGATATATTTTGGTACATAAGCTAGCATAATATCTAGAAAAATATTCGAAAAAATAGGTAGTTGGTCCAAAAAAACTGTATAAAAATTAATAAAATAGTAATATCAAGATTTGAACACACAACCACTTGAATATATAAAATTACCTCAACCATGGTATTTAATGAAAACTTCTATTTTATATTGACATTTTTTAATATTTGATAAAATAAGAAAAAATATGCTTTTTTTCCACAGTTTAGTAAAACTGTGGATAATAAAATTTATTTACCTACAATTTCAAATCTATGTGACAAAAAATAATTTTTATCCACACAATTTTTAAATCTATGGTAAAAAGTAACTTTTACCTATAGAAACATAACCGTGACAAAATAAAGTGTTACAAAAAAAGCTTATATGCCACAAAATTCAAAACTGTGGCAAAAACCAAGCTTTCGCCACAGATTTCGCTATGTTGCAAATAAAAGCGTTGCCAAAAGTCATTTTTTTTTTATAGTGTATGAACTATATCGCCCCTTATGACTGTTCGAATGATTTAAATATCCAGGGTCTTGGAGAACAAGATTTGAATGTTTACTTTAGGGTAGCTCCATTGAAAAGCTAAAACATTCTAGGAGTCGTGAATCATTGGACTAGAGGTCTAAGGATGGTAGATGTCTTTTAGAGATGTGTTAGTACACTCTTCTTCTCTAAATGTACAGCGATGCATAGACGGGTATTTTAGTCATTACACCTGTAGGTCGGAGACTTTGCTAATGCAGCATTGTCTTTGGGGTTAATATTTTTTTATGGTAATATTAAGAAATATTTAAAATGTAAAATATAACTATTTCTATAGTAGGGGTATTTTGGTCATTTTAGTAGCTAAGGTAATATGTCTTTTGGTCATCAGAATAGCCCATAAATCCTGATAGTTTTGGGTCGAGGGATTAGTCTTATATTAAATGGATTTTATTTTATTTGAGTAGCCTGATTTATTTATTGGGTTAGAATAAAATAAAAGGTTCAAAAAGAGAGAATTATATATTAGCCCATTTGGGTTATTTAATTAATTGAATTATTAGATTTGTATTAGTTCAAGAATAATTAAATTGTATTAAAGGCTTAACCCAATGAATTGGGCCAAGGCTTGAGGTTTATATTATCCATTTGGGTTATTTAATTAATTTAATTGTTGAACTTGTATTAGTCCAGAAATAGTTAAATTGAATTAAAGCTTAACCCAATGAACTAGGCCATAGGTCCATAGGTCTAGTTAATGGGTTAACATGACATGGGCCTTAGGGCTTCTTTGATTCTATCTCCTCTGTTTGATTTTTGAATCCCCAGTTAATAGCCTATTATCAAGGCAATTGGGATTCAATAAAATGGAGGAGTCTTTCACAAAATGTTTTTTTTTTTTTCTCAAGCCTCTCTTCTTCTCTCTCGTGAGTCTGTGTTCTCTGGCTATTCAATAGCAAGAATAGAGGCATAGTTTTTTTCCTGATTAATGCTTAATAGCATTTAGTCAGAAAAAGGAAGATCATCCTCTTTATCCATAGTCTTCACCAGACTTTCAGGTGCGGTTATATTCCGAAAGACAGGAGGAGTTGTGTTGATGCCCAGAAGAAGCCGACGACTTGTGGGACAACAGCCTAAAGAATTGATCTCAAAACTAGAAGTGGTTCAAATCGAGACGCCGGCAGCCCCTAGACCAGTGCAAAAACGTAGAGGTAAATAGCTTTTCTGCGCTGCTCTATTTTTTGTTTTTGTTCTGCGACATGCATCGGCGTTTCTGTTTTTGCTATATTTACGTTCATTAATGGAGCATACCCTCATGCATTGTACATATAAGTACCATGAGACAATGGATGTGACCTTTGAGGTCCAGCACCCTGGGATGGAGGAGTGTCATCTTCAGATGAGGATTAGCAGCCCATAAAACTCGAGCACATGCAAGTAGTTTGAGATCACAACCTAGTGCTGAGTTCGAGGTTGAGATGCACATAGAGTTAGAGCAGCTTTGCCTTGGGTTTGAGAGCCAGACTACTATCCTCCTCTAGCTTCAAGATTCCATAGCTGACATGCAGGGAATGCAGGATGCTCAGGAGTAGTAGTTGACTACTTGGATGCAGCCGTTTCCTGGATAGGCAGGAGGTGCTTCCACTTGTCAAGCTAGGCGAGGTGGTGCAGATGCTAATGAGGATGATGATGATGAGGAGGAGGATGATTGAGCCTTCCTCTTGATACTTCTTTTTCAGTATCTTTATTTAGCTGTTTATTTTTCTTTTTATATTTTCGTGACCTTAGATGTTATTTTTCTTTTTCTTTTTCTATTCCGTTATTTTCTTTTCTAGTTTTATGTTTTATTTTACTTTTGTGTTTTCTAGGAATGACTCATCATTGTTATGGATAGTGCTTCATGCTGGAATGAAACTCTCTTGGAATATTTAGCTAGAATCAAAGAATTTTAGGAGAATATTTTCTAAATCTTTTCTTCTTCCCATCTATTTCTTTTTGGTCTCTTGGATATACTTTATTGTTATATTTTAGGCCATTGATAACAATGTCCAGTTTAAGTGTGGGGGAGTAAATGAATTCAATACTTGACTAAATGAATTTTTAATCTAAATTAGCTAAAATTGTGGATTTTTTTTTTTTTTTTTTTGTGGATACAATGAAGTTGTGATGTTTTTTTAGCTTTAAATATGTATTTGTCATTCAATTTTGATTTCATTTTAATTTTTGTTTAAAGTAAACTTGTGTATTAAGTTAAATATTGCTAAGTCTTGAGAATTTAAGTTAACCTTAGTTATATTTTGGTATTTGAGTTTTATTTTATTCCTTAAATTTGAATGTGGATGATGTGATGAAATGTGGGTAAAATTGTTGATTAATTTTTGTGTTGTGGATCTATAATTTGTTTAAATTTAAGTTGTGAATAAGAAATGTGGGTTGAAAAGAATTGATTTGAGGGGAAAAAAAAAGATAAAAGAATTGAGTAAAAAAAAATTGAATGAAGAAGAGAACGCTCTTATTTTCTAGATAACTTTTTACTGAAAAGATGGTCAATATGGAAAGAAGTAGCAGGTATTATTCGGTGTACTTTTTTAAGGCTATCCCGAAGGCAAAAGAAGAAGAATGAAAACAAGGCAAAAGAGAGTAAAAGAAAAGCTAGAAAAATAATTATTATAAGGGGGCCAATACGATGCATGAAGAGGAATCTATTCACTTGAGGCTATCAATTCGCTAAATCATTGGGGAAAAAAAAGAGAGAGTTGAGTGTTTCCTTACTTTACTACTTAAAGTTGTACAAATTTGAGTTTATGATGCTTGAATTGGTTAATTAGCTTGACTTGTATAATTTTTGTTATCTATATTTTTACTTAAGGATGGAATAATTTTATTGTATAAAATATGAGTTTGTTTAACTTAATTTTGATGACCTTGGAATTATTTAGTTTAATACATGAGTTTGCAAAGTTTTGAAATGGTTAAATGAATGACAAGTTTATGTTTAAAGTTGGAAGAATATTATAGCTTTGTTATGGATGAATTGAGGATGAGAATTTGAGCTTGTTAAGTTATTTTTGTCTTGTCGTAAGTATTTGCTTGCAACGGCTTGAGTGTGGGAGAATATGATAGGGCTAAAAATGTATTGATATTTTCTTAGCTATTTGAGGTAATTTTGTGATGTTTTTGGTATAATAGCTAGTCGATTCTCTTACAATTTGATATATGGCCTATAGAAGGGTTTTCCTGTGTTTTTGTGCAAAAATTGGAGATTTTGGTGCGAAAAGTCCACTTGCAGAGTTAACGTGGCACTGGCTCAGAAGAAGTGAACTAGACTTAGCTCAGATCTAAAAGAATAGAGCAAAACAGGGGAGAAAAGCAGAGAGCTGAGGAATTTCCAGATCGGAACTACCGCCGGTCCAGTTAAAGTAACCCGGTGCCGGCCCTAATCGGGTTAAGGCAGTTTTTGAGTTTGATTTGGTGCAGAACTAGATGATCTCAAGAATCATTTTTAGTATTTACCTTATACTCAAACTAAAAGTCTTGAGGAATGTTTTGGCATCTTGACAAGCTATAAATACACATAAATTTCAAGAATTATATATACAAGAAGAAAGGTGGATACAAAAACCCAAAAAAAAAGAGTAGAATCCACCAAGAATAGAAGCATTGTTCGAGAGGGGTTGCAATTGAAGTGAAAGAAGGTTTGTCTATGAGTTCTTTCTTTTCTTTTGTTTTCTTTTTCTTAAATGATGATGAGATTATTGTTCTAGTTGTATTTAGATGTTATTCTTGAATTCATGAGGTTGTATTGACTTTAGTTTTTAAATCAATTGATTATTATTTCTGGTATTTGGTTATTTGATTTAATTGATAAATTGATTGAATGTTCTTCCTTTATGATGGACTTGAAAAATGAAGTAAGGAGTGAGTCCAATTTAATTGATTTCATATTTATTATGTCTTATCTAGATTGCGAAAAAAATGTTAAGAACAAGAATTCAAGTAATTCAAAGATTGGTTGATTTCACCTATAATATAGGGCTATTGACTAATTTCATATTTATATCACCCAAAATATGTGGGTATTTGTAAAAACTAAGTTTAATGAATCTTTTAAGTAAGACTAGTGAGATAGAATATGTACATTAAGTTACTTATAAGATAAAGAATCATGAATTGAAAAAGAAGTGATTATAAGTTGTTCTTTCATAGTACCAGAATAATGATTAATTGAGGTATTTGCTAGTCAATCAATATTATGTCTTTAATAATTTCTATCGATCTACATGGCTTATCTCTTATATCTTATAATGACTTAATTTATTTTATTTTTAATCAATTTTGTTAGTAGGGTAGACAATGTATGAAGAACAACTAGTGTGTACTGGTTCCTTGAGAATCGACACTTGTTAATTCCCTGTATAATGCTTTATGATAGGTATACTTGCTCATACGTGTGATTTGAAAATTAATGTTCAAAATTAAATTTTGATCGGGAATGGACTTTAAATTGTACAATTTTTATAACATAAATCTAAGCACATTGTGTATCAAATTGAAACTATTTCCAATACATAGTCACCTTAGTTAAGAACTTCTCGAGTAATGATTTTATACAAGAGGTCGCGAGATATATGCCCATACTATTAGGAGTGATGAATCTTTTATTGACTCTCTCAATGACTTTCGTTTACTTTACGTTGTACCCAATATCTATCCTATAGGTAGCCCCATATGAGACTCAAAAGATTAGAATCAAAATGCAACATTTGGTAAAGAAATTACCTTCAAGATCTCAAGTCTAAGGATACTTACACATTTGTAATAATAAAACTCTATCACTGGCACTAAATAATTATCCGTGTGATTGTCTCATAGTTAGCTCATTCAATAAACTTGTTCATGTAATAAGTATCCATGTGTTAACTTTGAGTATCACAAAACTCACGGATGTAAGAACTTCCACTTGATCTAATCAAGAAATATAACGCATGCTAGTCTTAGTGCATTAATTATGTCATATCTCATTAATACGATGACTAGGGATAGTTTGAGTACAAATACTACATGGTATAGTAGAAATCTAACATTATGATCTCTATCATAATTTTCTTAACGATATACTATGTACTTGGGACTTTATCTAACAGTTTTATACATATATACATATGAACTAATAAAAATTAAAAGATAAATAATACTTTTTATTGATTTAATGTGCAAAATACATTATACGTATGATTACTTCTAGGGCATAATCCTAATAAATAGGACAATAAATAGTATATAGTATAAAATTAACTTAAAGGTAATGACTCATTACCCACGGAGAGTGATCACTCATCACTTACAGGGAATGATCACTTATGACTCACGAGGATCCAAAAAAATTGCAATAAAATTTCAAACTATTAGAAGATTTGTTTACCTTAGTAATGCTCTTTTAGATAGTCAAAGAAACAACTATATACTCCAACCTTTGCAACATAGCAAAATGTGAAGTATTAGACATATCATGAAGTGGATTAGGACAATTTATAAGTAGTAATATCACATTTGTTTCATGGAAAATGAGTAGATAAATCATGAAGTAGTCTCATTAATAAGTCAAGTATTAGATAGTGAAAATATGATTGTATATACTTATTGGACAAGTGATGCATGTTTTTTCGTGTAAAAAATATTACTAACAAATTACACAATCAATCAATCTTTAATAAAATGCTAACCACTAAAACCACACATATGGGTAAGTATACTCATCGTATAGTATAAGGAATAGCGAGTATCGAATTTACAGGAACTTAGGCTCCTATCTTACTTTATTCAAATCTTTATTGTTTAGCCAATAAAATAAGAAGAGATAAATAAAATACTAACCTAATATACTAGAGAATAGACCAAGTTCACATAAGACAAGTCACAAGGATTATCAATGAGTAAGAATAAGGAGAAAAGACATGTAAATAAATAGAAATCCTCAAAGACATAACAATGCTTTATTAGCACTTATCACAATTAATTATCATCTTAGCGCTATGAAGGAACTTAAGTAAGATCTAATCGTTTCCCAAGTTATGAACTTACTTATATAGATTCCACTTCTTTCCCAATCTATGGAATCACTATCTCTTGATTAATTTAGCAGATTTTCCAATCTCACTAAAAAAGCCAAAAGATGCATTAAACTCATACCTTATAAACGTAAAATTAGTCAATGGCCCTTTGCTCTAGGTGAAATCAACTAATCTTTGATCATTTTAGTCCTTTAATCTTAACTTCGTTTTCCAAGTCCATTAAGATTTGACAAATATGAAATCAACGCAATAAACTGCTAACATCGTTTTTCAAGTCAATTAGAAGAAAACGCATTAATAACCAACGATAACAAGTAATCAAATATTAAGGATAATAACCAATTGATCAAAAAACTAAAATCAATACAAAGTCATGAATCTAAAAACATCCTTTAAATACAATTAAAATAATTAAAACTCAAATTGTCAATAAATTACAAAGAAAAGAGAAAGAAACCATTCATAAACAAGTAAGCCTTCTTCTTCTTCCTTGAAACCTTCTTAAGCAACCTCATCTTCTTCTCTAAGAATTCTCCATTGATCCTCCTAAATCTTGGTGTTTCTCTAGAAGTTTCCTATGAGTTTTCCAATCCCAAAGGTGAAAACTGATTTAGAGATGCTATTCTCTTGTATTTATAGGCCTCTCTGATACCAAAATTTGTTTCTTGAGAAGTCTAGTCCAAGTAGAATTTGAAAAATACCAAAATCTTTTGAAAAATATCAAATTCGTGCACAAAATTTCGCCTTTCCAAAGTAGACCTGGTGTCGGGGCTAGTCTGGTGCTAGGTGTATTCTTTTTTTCCTCCTAATTCTGCTCTATTTTTACTATTTGGCCAGAGTGGACCTGGCGCCTGGTACCCTAGCTGGACCTGGCGCCAAATGCATACTGAAATTTGTCTACTTTTTATTCAAAATCAACTTAAATCTGCATAAATTTGTCAAACACTTTTTACAAGCAAAATGTTAAATAGGAAGAAATATGCCTAGTTATTACAATAAAAGTACCTCAATTTGACCTCAAATAATTAGAAAAATAGTGATGATTTTATCCTCTATCACATACCCCCACACTCAAACTTTTGCTTGTCCTCAAGCAAACACTTAAGTCAAGAAAATCATCAAGAAAACTCGAGCCTTTACTTTTCCCAAAAATTTGAAAAATAATAAGGATTATAACTTCTTCTTCAAGCTTTAGATAAAACTCTTACCATTCATCAAACCCTTTGAAAACAATTTAAACTTTGAAACATTTGATAGAACATCACAAAATGCTTGAAGTCAAATTAATCACGTTTATACCTTAATCTAAGAAAATTATTTCACTCTTCAAGTAAAAGCATAGATAATATGAATCATACAAGTCAAGCCATCTACCAACTCAAGCATTATAAATCCAAAAATTGCACAACTCAAGTCATGATGTAAGGAAAGCGCTCAAATTTTTTCTCTCAATTTTTTCAATGACTTAGGGAATTGATAGTCTCAAGTTTATGGATTTCTTTTCACACACCGTATTGGCCCACTTTTAGTCATCACTTATCTATTTTTCAACATTTTCCTCTCTTTTGCACTTGGGAATTCATAGCTTTAAGAAAGTTAATTTTTCTTCACTATCTGTATTGGCCCCCATAATCAAACAAAAACAATACTTTCTCATCTTCAAAGAGGAAACAATAATCAGCCCATTTTTTTCAATTTTTCAACTCACAAAACTTTTCCACAATTTTTCTACAATCTTTCCTCTCAAAGATCTTTTATCTCCTCACATTCCTCATCACAACTCAAAGTTAAGCAAAGTTTAAACCCATAATATAAGATTTAGCTAATAACTTTTTTCCACATTCATCATATTCTCCATATTCAAACTAGATGAGTCAAATAATATTTAAACACCAATGCATAAATAAGGTTAATCCAAATTCTCAAATCTTGAAAAATATCCTATTCAATAAACTAATTTCATAAAAATCCACCAAATGAATAACAAAAATTCATATCTAAGTAAGAAAAAGAATTACAACCTTGCTAAATAATGAAAATCACAAAAAAAAAAATTGAAAACTTTCACACAAAAATAATATGGAAAATACCTTCAATACCTAAACTCTTCCCCGACACTTAAACTAGACATTATCCTCAATGGCCAAAAATACAACAATGAAAGCAATGCCAAGGAGACTAAAATAAATAAAGAGGAAGAATAAATAGAAGAAAATACATCCATTGTGAATTAGTTCCAACATGTGTGAATCCACCAAGAAAACCAAGATTAAAGCACCAAGATTTACCAAGAAAACAAACCATTCCCTCATACTTTAAAATTTTTTCCAAAGTAACTAGCTCAATACCGAGAAAATATCAAGATAATTGAAAGCAAATCTTGGACAAAGAATATCACCAAACTACTCCCTTACACTTAAGCTGGACAATGTCCTCATTGGTAAAAAATCAACACATTAGAGCATCTTCAAAGGGACCAAAAATGATAAAAGGAGGGATAGAAAGTTAAGCAATACTCCCCAATGCAATAGAGGTCCAATAAATATCAAAACTGGAAATAAAGAAGAGAGCTTGTCCAAAATGACTTTATTTCGACCTACAAAAGAAAACTCAAATAAAAACACTAGGAAAATAATAACAAAATAAAACACACCTCAATAAAAGAAAACAAACTAAAGAAAAATATTAATAAAAATCCTATCAAAGCAAATAAAGATACGACTCACTTCTCCACACTTAAGATAGAAAATATTTTTCTTATTTGGGGAGGGAAAGACACTTAACTGACTAAAGAAAACCTAACCTAAAACAAAGAGACAAACTATTTTCACTTATCATGCTTTCTCATCATCCCTTTGTAAAAGAAATTAGAACTCATTGAAAAAAGTAGTCATGATGAATGTAGACATAAGAGAGGGTTTTGAAAAATGGAGGGTTCATGGAAAATAGTAGTGGCAATGAATGTACATGTATGATCCCCTCCCCCCCCCTTCCGTAACACTTTTTTAGACATACAAATCAAGTTTCCAATATAAAGATGTAAATTATGTCTAAAAAGTGTGTAAACATAAGAATCATCAATTATCCCTAAAAGATTTGTACCAATTAAAATTTCCCTTTAGACTTAGTAATGTAGATTTTAAAGATGGAATTAAGAAATTCTTACTTTTCAAATTATGGTCTTTAAAAACTAAGTTACCTGCCTTTGAATGGGGTGAAGGGTAAAATTTGCCAACATCCTTCAAGGACTTCGTTTGATGAATCATGGATAAATCTAACTCCTTGAGGCATATTAAACTCCATACATCATCATTTGGACCATTGTCCTCCAAGAATGGAGAGAAACCTACGAAATCATGTGACAAAGAGAAATTACAATTATTAGCACATAGAGGAGAATCGAATATCTCCCTTTCCATATTGGGCAATTATTCCCCATATCCTCTCTCCTTTCCTTGGGGATTCTTTTGTTCAAGTGTATGGGCCTTTATGGCATCTTCAACCAATTTGGCTAGTTGTATTCTTTGATGGCTCATACGTTGGGATGCTTCTTCATGCCACTTAACAGATAAATTTGTATTAGGGACAAAAGAATGCATTGAGGCTTCAAGTGACATGGAGAGTGAAAAACCTTAAACCGAACTTGCAAATTTGCCAAATTCTCATCATTGTAGATCCTTTTATCTTATGCCCAAAAGTAATTATCCATGATGATGTCAATCTCGTGCTCAAAGAAAAATAAAAATTAAATTGAAAATAAAAATAAAAATAAAAATAAACAAAATAATAGAAAAATAAAGAAAAAGAAAAACACACAAATGAGAAATATTCACAAGCTACCTAAAAATAAAAGTTAGTGATATTTACAAATATAACAAAGGCTAAATTAACAAGATTCGAGGGTTTCCGATAGTGCCCATCCCCAGCAACAACGCCAAAAACTTTATGCGTATTTTTTAGTATAGAAAATATTATTAACAAATTACACAATCAATCAAGCTTTAATAAAATGATAACCACTAAAACCACACATACGGACAAGTATATCCATCGTATAGTATAAGAAATAGCAAGTATCGAATCCACAGAAACTTAGGCTCCCACTTTACTTTACCTAAATCTTTATTGTTTAGCCAATAAAATAAGAAGAGATAAATAAAACACTAACCTAATAATACTAGAGAATAGACCAAGTTCACACAAAACAAGTCACAAGGATTATCAAGGAGTAAGAATAAGGAGAAAAAATATGTAAATAGATAGAAATTCTTAAAGACATAACAATGATTTATTAGCACTTATCACAATTAATTATCATCTTGGCACCACGAAGGAACTTAAGTAAGATCCAATCGTTTCCTAAATCATGAACTTACTTATCTAGATTTCACTTTTTTTCTAATTTATGGAATCACTATCTCTTGATTAATTTAGCAGATTTCCTAATCACACTAAAATAGCCAAAAGATGTATTAAACTCATACATTATAAATATGAAATTAGCCAATGATCCTTTGCTCTAGGTGAAATCAACTAATCTTTGATCATTTTAGTCCTTTAATCTTAACTTTATTTCCCAAGTCCATTAAGATTTGATAAATACGAAATCAATGTAATAAACTGAAAACATCGTTTCCCAAGTCAATTAAAAAAAATGCATTAATAACCAAAAATAACAAGTAATCAAATACCAAGGACAATAATCAATTGATCAAAGAACTAAAATCAATAAAAAGTCATGAATCCAAAAACATCCTCTAAATACAATTAAAATAATTAAAACTCAAATTGTCAATAAATTACAATGAAGAGAAAAAGAAACCACTCATAGACAAGTAAGTCTTCTTCTTCTTTCTTGAAACCTTCTTGAGCAATCTCTTCTTCTTCTCCAAGAATTCTTCTTTGATCCTTCTAAATCTTGGTATTTTTCTAGGAGTATCTTATGAGTTTGCAAATCCCAAAAGTGAAAACTGATTTAGAGATGCTATTCTCTTGTATTTATAGGCCTCCTTAATACCAAAATTCATGGCTTGAGAAGTCTAGTCCAAATAGAATTTAGAAAATATCAAAATCCTTTGGAAAATATCAAATTTGTGCACATGATTTTGCATTTCCAGAGCGGACCTGGCATCGAGGACAGTCGACCCACCTAGCGCCAAGTGTGTTTTGTTTTTTCTCTTAATTCTGCTATGTTTTTACTGTTTGGCCAGATTGGACTTGGTGCCCTAGCTGGACCTGGCACCAGGTGTATTCTAGAATTTGTTCTTTTTTTACTCGAAATCAATTTAAATCTGCATAAATTTATCAAAAATATTTTTTACAAGCAAAATGTCAAATATGAAGCAATATACCTAGTTATTGCAATAAAAGTATCTCAATTTGCCCTCAAATAACTAGAAAAAAAAGTGATAATTTTAACCCCTATCAACAAGCTACAAATAATAAAGCAAGTGCTACAAATGGTAGAGTAAAAGTAAGGCCAAGAATAAAAAGAACAGTTACCTTTATAATCTAGAGGAAAGAAATGTCACTAAAATTCAACTTAAAGCTATCAAATTCCTAGTTCAATAAGCTAACTTCTTTCATAAAAAGAACAGAGATGCCTATGAATTATTATTTCACCAAACAACTTAAATATTGCGTCAAGCATTTAAGCATCATCGTGTATAGATGATCTTGCTTATGGTTTCATTTCTCTTATATCTAGTGACCTTTACTTACACCAAAGATGAGATGTTGAATTCTTGTACCTAACATAGTCCACAAATAGGGAATCAAAGTATTCCAAGTCAGCTGATCTTGTACCTAATCTAAATTCAGTTGAAGTCCAAGTCTATCGGGTACCACAGTAAGATTCTTTTATAAATTTTCAAATCATATTTGAACACTATTATAATATTATTACTCCCTTCGTCCCGTTAAAATTGACAGTGGTTAACTTCGCACGAAATTTTATGTAAAAGTAAAAGTTAAAATATAATAATAATAATAATAATAATAATAATAATAATAATAATAATAATAATAATAATAATACAGTATACTATAATATAATAAAAATAGAAAACATGCAGGTCTCACAATACTTTATGTCAAATCTAAGTATATAAAAGTAATATATATGGGATATGTTGATTATTTTATAATAAATTATTTAGTAAAAAATTTTATTTTAAGAAAAGTGTCAGTTTTTTGGGGATAATCCAAATAGTAAGTAGGTCAATTTAGTTGGGACGGAGGGAATATTTTTAGTAGTTCAGGAATTTGAAACAAATATAATGGGATTCTCGATGTGTTCTTTACTCAATCACCCTACAACCTTCCCTTTATATCTCTCTTTCTCAGTGGTTGTGCCATTTGCCAAGCTAAAGAAGACACACAACTAGCCACAAAAACTTTTTGTATTCCAAATACTTGGAGCACAAACAAAGCAAGAAAGAAGAGAAAATCACAGAGAGGCAATGTGCTATATATTAGGAAAGATTTCTTTTTTTTAAAAAAAAAAGTTATCTAGCAAAATGTTTTTAATGCATTATAGCAACAAATATTTGCCTATGGGCAAACTAGAATGGGAAAAGTTACACAACAAGAGGGATCACAGAGAAAGTAGTTTCGGCTATATAGTCCTAGCTATCTGTTACATATAATTTTACTTCAATGTACTATTCAAGATAATTTAATTACTTTCTAGTAGATATATCTATTGAATATGAAAACAAATATGATGCAGGGAGAAACTGAAATAAACTAATGAAGCAGCAAAAAGATACTAAAGAACGAACTAGCAGTGATGGCAAGTAGTGACAGTGGGAATGAATCTGGCAGTGAATTCAACAGTGACGGTAGTGGGTAGTAATGGTGGTGGACAGTGACAAACCAAATTAAAATAATGAATCCAATAGCTATGGAGGCTTTCTGGAGAAGATGGGTGCAGAGGCTGTTTAGAGGAATGTCGATGGACAGACAAGGCAAGGAGAAGATGCAGCAAGGAGAGCAGAAGAATGTTGACGGGCTATTGGAGATAGGGAAAAGAGAAGGAATCATTGCAGTAATGGTGGCGGGTAGTGACGACAGCGGTAACAATGAATCCAATAGCTATGGAGGCTTTTTGGAGAAGATGGGTGTAGAGGCTGCTCAGAGGAATGTCGATGGAGAAGAGGGGGCAAGGAGAGTAGAGGAATGTCGACAACAATTGGAGATGGAGAATAGAGACGAAAGCGGGCAGAGATGAAGAAGTAAAGGGAAAATAGATGAAGGGATTCGGCCAAAGATCACGTATTTGTCAATTAAAATGGGTAAGCAAGCAAGTTATGGGATTTACCTATTGCAGCCTTAATTCAAAAATTTTATTCAGTTCCCAAACTACTGCAATCACAATGGCAAATTTCACATAGCACAGTTCTTTTGTTCTGTGATCAGTTACTCACAACGGCCACTGCAATCCAAGTGAGGACTGCTTCTAACAATATCCACACAAAGGCTCAATTACTTACCAGAACCTGCTCAATTCTATGCTAGTAGAACAAGAGGCGGCTAGCGTTTAAGAGTTGGGAAGACGAGATTCATAAAGAAATGATTTATGTGTGTCATATATCATCAGAGGAAACGATATCCTGTGTTTATATTTTTTAAGATTTGTACTAATTGCAATTAAGTCCTTCAAGAGCAATAGACTACAACTGAGTCCTTGGAGTTTATATAATCTCAATTAGGCCCCATAAATTATAACAAACTTATAATTTACTTATAAATCATTTTCTTCTCACAATTACCCCCATAATATTATCAGATAATATATTGAGTACTCAAACCTTTATTGTGTGTGACCCATTAGGTTTCTTGGTCTATTAATAGCGAAATATGAACGTCTTTAACGAAATATGAACGTCTTTAAGATTAATAATCCTTAATAATTTAGAATTAACTTCTTACTTCTTAATTAGGATTAGTTTATTAATTCTTCAATTAATAAACCCATATTCAGTTGATCAAGAGCGGTATCTAGCAATACATCATGACCACCCAAGAGTTCAGGGAGTCAAGTGGTTTGATATGAATCCTTCAATAACAAACAATAATGCAACAAACTCCTTTCACTATACAATATCTTATTCGGTTTGGAGTACGAAATTAGTGCCAACTCCTTTTAGAATATAAATTAATTCTGACCCGAATATATTAGTACTTGTTCCTGGAATCCACTATTCAACATGTACATCAATTGTAACTATTTCCAATACACAATCACCTTAACCAAGAATTTCTCAAGTAGTGATTCCTACAAATGGCCATGAAATATTAGTCCCTACAATTAAGAGTGATGAATCCTTTATTGACCCTTTCAACTACTTTCGTTTATTTTACATTGCACCCAATATCCATCTTATAGGCGGCCATCGATCTGACTCCAAAGATTGGAATCAAAGTACAATGTTCAGCAAACAAAGTACCTTAGAGATCTCAAGTCTAAAGATACTTGCACGTTTGTCATAACGAGATTCTATTACTGGCACTAAATAGTTATCCATGTGATTATCTCATATCTAGGTCATCCAATATACTTATTCTAGTAACAAGTATCCACGTGTTAATATTGAGTGTCATAATACTTACGGACATGAGAACCACCATTTGATCAAAATAGGAAGTTTAACACATGCTAGTCTCTACTCATTAATGATATCATATCTCATTAATACTATGACTAGAGATAATTTAAGTACGAACACTAGTCAGTATAGTAGGAATCTCATATCATGATTTCTTTAACACAGTGTTGTACTTAGGACTTTATCTAATAGTTATATTTACACAAAAGTAAACAAAACAAACTAAAAGATAAATAATGTCTTTTTATTATTATAAAAATGTATCATATACAAAATACAAATGATTGCCTCTACGGCATAACACTAACAAATTCTCACTTGCACTAGAGCCAATCATTCATGTATCTAATACCGAATGATTCAACATGCCTATCATGTTTCTTCTAGGATAGGACTTTTTGTAAGCGGGTCAGCTATATTCTCATCCATAGGAACTCTCTCTATCTTTACATCTTCTCTTTCAATAATCTCTCTAATCAAATGAAAACATCTAAGTACATACTTGGGTCGCTGGTGAGACCATAGTTCCTTTGCTTGTGCAATAGCTCAATTGTTGTCACAATACAGAGATATTAGATCAACAATGCTAGGGACCACTCCAAGATCTGTGACGAACTTCTTGATCTAAACTGCTTCGTTAGCTGCTTCCGAAGTGGCTATGTACTCAGCTTCAGTCGTTGAGTCGGTAATAGTATCTTATTTAGAACTTTTTTAACTCACTGTCCCTCCACACAACATAAACACTTAGCTAGATTGTCATTTAAAATCATCCTTATCAAATTGAAAACTAGTATCTGTATACCCGTTTACTTTCAAATTACCTTCTCTATACACCAACAATACATCCTTAGTTCTTCGTAAGTACTTAAGGATATTTTTTACAACCGCCAAATGATCTTCTCCAGCTTCAGACTGGTATTTGTTCATAAAACTTAAAGCACAAGATACATCGGACCTAGTACATATCATAGCATACATGATGGAACCAATAGCAGATGCATATGGTATTCTACTCAAGTGATCCTTTTCAACTTGTGTCTTAGGACACATCGATTTTGAAAAGCTTATCTCATGCTTCATGGATAAGAATCCCTGCTTAGATTGATCCATACTAAAGCTCTTTAGCATTTTATCTATGTATGTAGACTGTGAAAAAACTAGCAACCTTTTTGATCTATCTCTATAGATCCTTATTCCAAGAATGCAGATTGCTTCTCCAAGGTCTTTTATGGAGAATTTCTTGGACAATCGAACTTTCACTGATTGAAGGATAGGTACATCATTTCTTATAAGCAATATGTCATCTACATAAAGCAACAAGAAAATGAATGCACTCTCACTAACCTTCTTGTATACACAAGGTTCGTCTATATTTTGAATAAAACTAAACTCTTTGATTGTTTCATCAAAACGGATGTTCCAACTCTTAGAAGCTTGCTTAAGTCCATAAATGGACCTTTGCAGCTTACATATTTTTATGCTATCATTGGATATGAAACCCTCAGGTTGTATCATAAACACTTCCTTAATCAGGTTTCCATTTAGGAAAGTTATTTTCGCATCTATTTGTCAGATCTCATAGTCATAATGAGCGGCAATAGCTAGGAATATTCCGATGGATTTTAGCATGGCTATTGGCGACAATGTTTCGTCATAATCAATACCATGTTGTTGACGATAATCCTTAGCCACTAGTCGTACTTTATAGGTAACTACATTACTATCCATGTTAATTTTCTTCTTGAAAATCTATTTGCACCCAATAGGTTCGATTCCTTTGGATGGATCAACCAAAGTCCATAATTGGTTGTTGTACATAGAAACCATTTCTAACTTCATGGCTTCAAGCTATTTTTCAGACTCTGAACTATTCAGAACTTCCTTGTAGATGGTAGGCTCATCCTCATCTATGAGCAATACGCCATTGTAGTCACTTATGAGAAATTCATATCTCTCAGGTGCCACACGTATCCTACTTGACCTATGAGGTTCTTATGTAGTAGAAGGTTCATCTATTCTTTTAATAAATGTGGAATCAGACGGTTGATCCTCATTTGTTTGTTCTTCTTGAACTTCACTAAGTTCAATCACTGTCCCCTTTGAGTATGTGCTTCTTCTCTAAGAAGAGAGTATATTTCAAAACAAACACTTTGTTTTCTGAAGGAAGGTAGAAGTAATACCTACAAGATTCTTTCAAGTATCCCACAAATAAATATATATTAGACTTACTATCAAGTTTGTTTGACTATAGCCTTTTAACAAAATTAGGACAACCCTATACTTTCAAGTGAGATAACTTTGATTTTTTATTGAAGATCAATTCAAATGGGGTAGTATCAACCATTTTTTATGGAACTCTATTTATAATATAAACAAAAGTCTCTAGTACATACCCCCAAAACGATTTTGGTAGGTCTACAAAAGCCATCATGGTCCGTACCTTGTCTAGAAGGGTTTGATTCCTTCTCTCAGATACACCGTTACGTTGAGGTGTATATGGTGGAGATAATGAGATAATATCATATTATCTCTAAGATAACCTTGAAAATCTTGACTCAAGTATTCACCTTCTCGATCAAATCTTAGAGTTCTAATACTTTTACCAAGTTGTTTATCTACTTCATTCATGAAGTCTTTGAACTTATCAAAAGCCTCAGATTTGTATTTCATTAAATACAAATACCCATATCGTAAAAAATCACCAATAAAGATTATGAAATAGTGATAACCTCCTCTTGATTGTATAGATATTGGTTCACATACGTCAGTATGTATAAGTTCTAATAACTCTTTGGCCCTTTCTCCTTTTTCAGAAAAATGAGTTTTAGCGATTTTACCAAGTAAACAAGATTCGCATGTGTCATATGATTCATAATCAAATGATCATAAATCACCAAGTTTATGCAACTTAGAAACATGATTCTCATTTATTTTGCCTAAACGACAATGCCATAAATAAGATGAGGTTGCGTTATCTTTCTTTAGTTTCTTATTGTTTACATTGAGAATTAGATTATCTATATCTAGAACATATAAACCATTAACCAAAGTTGTAGAACCATAGTGGATATCATTCAATGAAAAAGAACAACATTTATTCTTATAAATTAAATAAAATCTACAAAAATCTAAACATGCAACTAAGATAATATTTTTTAATAAAACTGGTACATAATAACAGTTTTGAAGTTCTAAAATTAATCCAGAAGGCATGTGTAGCTCGTAAGTCCCCATAGCAAGTACAACAACATTTACTTCATTTGCAGTACGTAGGTCCATGTCGCTCTTCTCAAGCCTTCTACTACCTTTAGTCCCTACAAATTATTGCATACATGAGATCTATATTCGATATCCAATACCCATATTTTATTTCTAAAAGTAGTATTTATTTCAATCATAAATATACCAGGAGTAGAAGTAGAAGTACTTGTAAGCTTCTTCTGCTCCTTCTTCTCCTTCACAGTCTCCAAGTAGGCCTTACAGTTGTGCCTCTAATGGCCCATCTTGCCATCACTAGGCCCTTGGTGACTGCGTCCTTCTTCTTCACACTACCTTTGGGCTTAGTGAGAGCCTTTTTCTTCTTAGGAAATATATTCTTAGAAGAAGAAAATTTTACCATCAAGACTGCATTGGATTCCTTCTTTATGAAAGACTCCGCAGTTTTGAGAAGATTGATCAATTCAGGAATAGTGGATTCAATCTTGTTCATCTAATACTTGATCACAAATTGTGAAAAAAATTTGGACAAAGATTGCAGAATTAAATTAATACTTAATTCATTGTCCATTATAAACTCAAGAGATGTAAGCTTCTTTATCAAACCCAGCATCTTCAACCTATAAGTGGCCACAGAAGCATCTTCAGCCATCTTAGATCAGAATAGCTCTTTAGAGATCTCATATCTCTTTGTTCATGCTTGTTGATCGAACAGCTCTCTAAGATGGAGAATAATCATTTGAGCATCCATATGCTCATATTGTTTTTGTAGCCCAGGAGACATTGACGCCAGCATAATATAGGTTGCTATGTCACTGTCTTCTTGGTGCTTTTTGTGAACAGCATGAGTATCTTGCCTGGAGGTAGTGGAATAGGAACATCTTGCATGTAGAGCAACTTTTTCGATTTGAGAACAATTCTCAAAGTTTGATAGCAGTCGAGATAGTTTGATTTGATGAGTTTGTTGGTTTCCAAGATGCTACGAAGATTTAGGTTGGTTGACATAATGCAGATGACCTAGATATAAAGATAAAGAAAATTAGTTAAGTGTATATGCACATGTAATGCAAATAATTAGGTATTTAATTAAGTGCATTATTATTTCACTATTTTACTCAAACTAATAACCCCCACTATTGATTCAGTAAAGCTCGTTATAAGCTTTCCTAGTGGACCGGTATTCAAATTCCTCAAGAATAACCTTGGGTTTGCCCAACAAGCCACCCTTGAGTTCAATGGTAGGTATCCAATACCAATTACATCCAATGTAATTACCGGATCATTGGATGATTAATATTTTTTAATCTAAAAGCTTTTAAGCTAACTCAATATTGCCTCTAATTTTCTTTATGCTTGAGTTAGCCCAATCGGGATAAAGAAATTTAGTTAAATACGATCCATTAATTAGGAATTTATTTCCATAGTTTGAAAGTTCCCAATGTCAAGTAGGCTTGGGTTAGCCCAACAATCTGGTCTCAAAAAAGGACTCTCATTCTTACTATATTAATGGAAGGCATTATGTTTAATATTATTTGAGGGATTTGTTCCTTTTAGTTGTCTCATCATTTGGCATGCATAAAATTTATCAATAAGCAGCATAAATTGATAAACATGGTAATAAACAATTACGTAGCATGGTTATGGACTTTTCTAAATTAATTTTCTCGAGCCATGAAGGAAATTAATATAGTCAATCTTATGTGTTCATGAATGATTTAAGTAGAAGGTCTTACATTCTCGCCTTGTTTTGGTCGCAATCTCCAAAATAAAATAATTCTATCTCTATCTATCCTATGTAATTTAATTACACAAAATTCCTAAATAGAAAAATCTCAAGTTACATTCGAGGGGAGTTAGATGAGAAAAGAATTACACAATAATTGTAGAAAAGACAAGACATGCAGGCTCTATTTAATTAAAACCAAAGCGTTAAATAATGCATGTACAAATATATTTGGTCTAAGTCCATAACCATCCACCATGCCAATAAAACATGCTTAAAACAATAAGCATAAAACATCTAATGTACAAACATCCAAAATCAGCATTTTGGAAAGATCTGGGTCCAAAATCGAATTTTGGAAAAATTCTTGCCCAAAATCAAATTTTTTTTAAAACTTGTGGGTCCATAATCTAATTTTGAAAAATACTTTTATCCCAAATCATAGGCTCCAAATAAATTCTAATCATTATTCGAACCTATTCTCAAAATTAGAAAAGATAACAAAAAACTTTTTTTTTTTGTTTAAACAGTGCAAAGCCCGAAACTGCTAGGCTGTTGGACCTATCCGATCAATGGCTTTAGAAATAATTTCTAAGTCGTTGAGCGGTTTGGCGGCTTTAGAAACAATTTCTGAGCCCTTGAGCAGTTGTGATCATAGCCATACACAGCTCTAGTTATTGTTCATCTTCTTTAAGTCTCTAGAAAAAAAAATTCGTGAACTGCAATGTTGTTTCCAGACCATTCAAAAACATATATATATATATATATATATATATATATTGCGATCAATGTGCGTTAATCTTTATCGACAACCAGTTGTAATCATCATTACAATTTAAAACATCATTCTGTCCATAATGATATGTGCGAAGAAACCAAAAGACCCATACAACATAAACAATTTCTGCAACTTTGATTTCGAGACAGTTCAAAACCGTTTTTTATTTAATTCTTTGTTAATCCATATTAACAACAATCTGTGATCACCATCACCATTAAATCAACAATACAAATAGTTCAAGGAAAAAGTTTAATTTCATGCAAATCAGAAACTAATTACAAAACAACCCACGACACACAAAAACAATTTCTGCGAACCCAGAAACATGCTTGAAACAATTTCAGAGTAAAACATAACCCACTAAAACACAAACACGAAGGATCTGATACCACTGAAGGGATTCGGCTAGGCAAGAGCATACATGAAGCAGAAAATAAAATTGAAATTCCTCCTAAAGATCACATGTTTGTCGATTAAAACGAGTAAGAAAGCAATTTACATGATTTACCTTTTGTAGCCTTAATTTAAAAATTTTCTTCGGTTCCCGAACTATTGTGATCACGATTGCAAATTCCACACAGTTCTTCTGTTCTGTGATCAGTTGCTCACGGTGGCCACTGTAGTCCAAGTGAGGACTGCCTCTAATAGTATCCACACAAAGGCTTAATTACTCACCAGAATCCACTCAATTCTATGCTAGTAGAACAAGAGGCTGCTACGGTTTAAGAGTTGGAGAAGACGAGATTCACAGAGAAACAATTTATGTGTGTCATATATCATCAGAGGAAACTATTTCCTCTGTTTATATTTTTTAAGATTTGTGCTAATTACAATGAAGTCCTCTAAGATTAACTGACTACAATTGAGTCCTTGAAGTTTATATAATCGTAATTAGGCCCCATGAATTATAATAAACTTATAATTCACCTATAAATCATTTTCTTCTCACAATTACCCCTATAATATTATCAAGTAATATTTTGAGTACTCAAACCTTTATTGTGTGTGACCCATTAGGTTTCCTGGTCTATTGGTAGAGAAGTATGAACATCTTTGGGATTAATAATCCTTAATAATTTAGAATTAATTTTTTAAATCTAATTAGAATTAGTTTATTAAATTTTCAATTAATAAACTCATATTCAGCAGATCATCAATGGTAACTATCAACACATCATGACCACCCAAAAATCCAAGAAGTCAAGTGGTTTGATATGAACCCTTCAATAACAAACATCAGTGCAACAAACTCCTTTCACAATACAATATCTCATTCGGTTTGGAATAAAAAATTAGTGCCAACTCCCTCTAGAATATAAATTAATTCTAGACCGAATATATTAGTACTTATTCCCGAAATCCACTACTTAACATGTGCATCAATTGGAATTGTTTCCAATACACAATCACCTTGGCTAAGGATTTCTCAAGTAGTGATTCATACAAGTGGCCGTGAGATTTTCGCCCCTACTATTAGGAGTGGCGAATCCTTTATTGACCCTCTCAACTGCTTTCGTTTACTTTACATTGCACCCAATATCTATCTTATAGGCAACCATCGATCTAATTCAAAAAATTGGAATCAAAGTACAATGCTCAACAAACAAAATATCTTAGAGATCTTAAATCTAAGAATACTTGCACGTTTGCTATAACGATATTCTATCACTGGCATTAAATAGTTATTCATGTGATTATCTCATATCTAGGTCATCTAATGTACTTATTCTAGTAACATGCATCCGCGTATTAATTTTAAGTATCACAATACTCACGGATGTGAAAACCACCGCTTGATCAAAACAGGAAGTCTAACACATGCTAGTATTAACGCATTAATGATATCATATCTCATTAATACTATGACTAGAGATAATTTAAGAACGAATACTATTCAGTGTCATAAGAATTTCACATCATGATCTCTATTATGATTTTCTTAATACAGTTTTGTACTTGGGACTTTATCTAATAATTATATTTACACAAAAGTAAACAAAACAAACTAAAAGATAAATAATGTCTTTTTATTATTATAAAAATATGTCATATACAAAATACAAGTGATTGCCTCTAGGGCATAACACTAACTATAGAACCATGGTATTTATGTTTAATTACATTAGAGTAATTATGACGGCTAAAAATTGTCATTTATGATTAACTACAATGGTTGTAAATCGTCATTTTTTAAAGGTTGTATTTATTTCAATTTTTAATTAAATATTTTTTTCAAAATTATATTTATTTATATATAGATGCATATAAATAGTATATATATTTTATATTACTTATAAATATAGAAATAGAATATTCAAAATCAAATTAAAGCGAAATATATTTGTAATATATATGAATTATCATAAAACAATTCATGTAACATATATAGATGCTCTATTGTATATTAATTAGGTACAAATATATGAGGACATAAGATATGTATGAAAATTTTACTTGGCAAATCAATAATCTAATCGTTAGATGTATTCATAAAGTTGAAGTAAGTTTGGTGACCAAAATTGAAGCTAATTTGTTATATTTTATCATTTTTTTTAGTATAATCTTTATAAAATAGTAAGAAAACTGAGTGCATATATAAATGTAAAAATATTAAATTAATAATTTAACCATTAGATTTATTAAAGTACTAAAAAAGATATTATATCCAAATTTGAAGATAATTAGTTATATTTTACTACAAAATCTAGCACAATCTCTATACAAAAGTTAAAACCCTAATGTTTTTATAAAAATATACATATCAAATTAATGACTCAACCATTATATCTATTAAAATTACTTTAAAAAGTATTTTGATTAAATTTGAAGATAATCGATACAATTTAGATTGTTATAGAAGGGTTTTGTTTTACTTGAAAACAACAATGGCAGCCTAAACCGTCATTTTAAACCAAATATAAATGACAGCTATAAAACCATTATATTTTAAACATAAGAAACAATGATTACAATGGTTATAGTTATTCTGCTGTAAAATGTGAGCGCATGTTGAGACAAAGGCTATGGTTTGCTAATAACCGTCGTATATAAGAAACATAATACGACGGTTGTGACAACGGTCGTATTTGTGCTCAGATTATAAGACAGTTTCGTTAGCTGTCATATTTGGTCAACTTAATACGAAATTTGTATTTGACGATCATATCTACTCTAATAAATATACCACCACCGCATATAACTTCTATATGCGATGGTTTTTTGGTCATCGTATATAGTAGCATCATATTTACTCCATTTTTTGTGGTGTAGGGAGTGTTTAAGATTAACTTGTATGAACTTTTTCCTAGATTTGGGAGGTTGTCAAGGGTAAGAACTACTTTCTAGAGTTTATATCCTAAGTTTGAAGATAAAGTAAGTACCTCTTACGTTCATGAAATCAGTTTTATACACAAAACTCAATTTTGTTATGTTAGTTTTGCTGAAAGACTTGTAAGAATCGTACATGAGCTATCTTTTGGAAATTTTCTACATTTGAAAACTATCTAATTTTGGAAACCATCTACTTTCAAAAATCTTCTAATTTTGGAAATATTTGGAAACTTTCTAAAATTGTCAAGCATGAGTTAGGAGCCAAGCATTAAACTCCAGGATTTATTTTGGTCACACACAAGTGGTGAATATGTTCAAGCATACGTTTGCAAAAATCATTGCAATACTTGTTTCAGCATATGGCTTCTTTATTTATGAACTCGTGAAGTGTAAACTTTGATTTGAAACCATGCCTATAGAAAATCTTTGTATGATTTGGATAAATTATTTGGAAATATATTGAGCTAATTTTGTAGGATATACTGTGGAGGCCTTGTGAAATATAAAAAAAAAAATGGATAACATTGAGTATTGAATGAAGGCAAGACCTCTAAACTAACTTTGCTAGAACTCAAAATCTCTTTCGGTTGTTAGTTTCGGTAATGCAATCAGATCACGCAATGAAAATTAAACACACGAAACTGAAACAACAGGATCACTTATATATGTTAAAATAGATCAAGAAGAAAAGACACGAGCATTACCTTTCAATCTGTAGCTTTCAAAATTCTTGAGCCTTTATTTCCGGATGCCAACGAAACCAATTCCAATCGCACCACTGTGTTCAAAGTATATGAACATCTCTTAAAGAAATCCACACAAAGAATTCACTTAAGAACGATGCAAGAAAACCGATGCTAGTCAGTATAATCTTGCGGTGGCTAGGATTTAATTAGGAGAGAAGAGAATCTTAGAACAAACTTTCAAAAAAGAACAAAGGAAACCTGTTCTCAATATTTTTCACACACTAATAGCAGTGTAATAAACATATGTCTATATATGTTTCTGTGTGATCTGTATATATTTCCTAATCCTATTTGGAAATAAATAAACCGAGCCCTATTTTCCTTTTCCATTATGGGGCTTAATTTCAAAATTGTAATTATGCCCTCGAATTATAACAAACTTATAATTCGACCACAAGACTTTTAAATAATTTTAATTTCACCCAACTAATTATAATACTTTATAGTTAGCCCATAATAATTATTTCTTCTCACAAATTAATCTCATAATATTATCATATAATATCTTGAGTATCAATTATTCTATTGTGTGTGACCTCTTAGGTTTTCTAGTCCATTGCTAGCATAATATAAATTAATTCTAATCATTATAGAATTAATAATCTTTAATAATTAGGATTAATTTATTAATTCTCTAATTAATACATTCATATTTAGCAAATTATGAGTGGCATCTAGCAATGCATCATGACAACCCAAAAGTTCAAAAAGTCAAGTGGCTTGATATGAACCTTTCAATAGTAAAATATCAGTGCAATAAACTCTTTTCATCATACTATATCTCATTTAGTTTAGAGTATGAAATTAGTGTCAACTCACTCTAGAATATAATTAATTATAATCCGAATTTATTATACTATAGAATTAATAATCTTTAATAATTAGAATTAATTTATTAATTCTAATTATGATTAATTTATTAAATCTTCAATTAATAAATTTATATTTAGCATATCATGAGTGGTATTTAGCATTGCATTATGACCACCTAAAAGTCTAAAAAGTCAAGTAGCTTGACATAAACCTTTTAATAGTAAAATATCAGTGCGATAAACTCATTTCATCATACTACATCTCATTTGGTTTAGTATATGAAATTAGTGAAAATTCTCTCTAGAATATAATTAATTCTAACCCGAATTTATGAGTACTTGTTCCAAAATTCATTACTCAACATGTGTATTAATTGGAACTATTTCCAACATATAATTACTTTAGCCAAGAACTTCTTGAGTAGTGATTCCCTACAAATAGCTGTGAGATATACACTCCTACTATTAAGAATGATAAATCCTCTCAACTACTTTCGTTTACTTTACATTGTACCCCATATCCATCCTATAGGCGGTTCCTGATAAGACTCCAAAGATTAGAATCAAAGTACAATGCATAGTAAACAAAATACCTTGGAGGTCTCAAATCTAAAGATATTTGTACATTTGCTATAATGAGATTTTATCACTGGTATTAAATAGTTATCTATGTGATTATCTATAGTTAGGTCATCCAATGAACTTATTTAAATAACAAGCATCCATGTGTTAACTTTGAGTATCATAATACTCACACATGTGAGAACCAATGCTTGATTTAATCAAGAAGTATAATACGTGCTAGTCTTTGAAAATTAATTAAGTCCTATCTCATTAATACTAAAACTTTGGATAGTTTAAGTACAAGCATTATATAATGTAGTAGGAATCTCACAGCATGATCTCTATTATAATTCTCTTAACACTATACATTGTGATAGGGACTTTATCGTTCAGTTTTATACACATGAAATAAAGGAATTAAAATATAAAGAATGCCTTTTATTAATTACATGTGAAAAATATATTATAAAAATAATTACTTCTAGGGTATAATCCTAACATCGTAAGAGGCCTCCTCCGAACGGTGGACTCTTTTCATTCAAGGCATCAGTATAGGAGAGTTGACCTAGCCTCTAGCTAGCAATGGGGTTTTAATATAACTAACGGCCAAACTTGAGACAACCAAATTGTATTTGACAGGGAGAAGGAAGAGTATCTCACTTAGTAGACTGTATATCTACAAGGTGTTAAGGGTTAAGTGCTTCACGAAAGTGAAAACCGCATCTGTGCCCTTTCACCACTTGACAAGGGTCATGTGCTTCACTTAGTATGAGAGCCACCTTTATGTCCTACCATACGAACTTGGTTACTTTTATTGCTCCACAATCCCATGCGATGGTTTTAGAATTTGATATCATTGTATCTTTGAAACTATTTTCCGACGGGAATTGTTTTAAGGGACCCTTAGTATTTTATTTGAAACTTAATACCTTTTTTGTAATTGATATCTTTCCAAACAAAATATTTTATTATATATTTTACTTCTTGATTTTGCACTAGCATCCTTTAAAAAGTGAGAATGAAATTTGTAAAGAAGGCATGATAAATTTTGATATATCTATAATACATCAATATGAGTTTTTTTTTCTTAGCCCAACTCATACACGGGGCTTACTGAGATAACTAATTTCATGCTATTATGAACTCATATTTTCGGAGAGTCTCAAGTCTTGATCAGGTTAGAAGACCAATAGCTTGAAGTTTTTGTTGTGGAATTTTCATTTTTTTTGTGGAATTTTGTTTTGAATATTGTTTTTATTTGAGGATTTTTGTATAAGTATTGAAGCTTTGTAATAACTTTTGTTTAGACTTTCTTTAAGGTTTGAATTTGTTTTGCTTTTTCGTTATAATGACCTCTTGTCCCAAGGATGGGACGACATCCTCGACCTATTTTAGGTTACATAAGAATGTAGGATATTACAATATCTATTTGTAACAATCGAACCTTATATCTTTCAAGAGATCTATCAATTTTATTCTTAAATTTGTACACCCATTTACAGCCAATTGGTATTTTTCCTGTGGAAGCTCAACAATGTCTCAAGTATGAGTTTTTTGGAGTGAGTGTAACTTTTCACACATATCTTATTGTCAATTTGGATCAGAAGCTACCTCTTTATAATGCAATAGTTCATAGAAGGAATGAATAGAAGCAAGAAATAATGTGTATGAAGAAGAGAAGTTTGTTTTGTAATCCTTAAGTCAAGAAGGAGGATGTCTAGTACGAGATAGATACAAATAAGTTTGAGTTAGTTGTGTGTCAGTGATATTGAGAATGACAAGGAGCTTCATTGGAGAGGGGGTCATAACTAAGAGTGAAGATAGAGGACTTTCAAAAGCTGTAACATTTTTTTGAAGTAGTGGAGGAGTCATCATGTGTATTTTCTACAGGTTCATTTTTATTTAGAGAGATAGAAAATGAGGAATTTTCGTAAGAATTCAAATAAACAACTTCATTAAAAGGATCGAGAAAATGTAAATTTTCTTTTGTGAGATTAGTTGAAGAGGATGGAAGATAATAATAATAATAATAATAATAATAATAATAATAATAATAATAATAATAATAATAATAATAATAATAATAATAATAATAATAATAATAATAATAATAATAATAATAATAAGGAAAGTGTTCAAGAAAGGTAATATTCTTAGAGATGAGTTACCTTTAGGCAACAGATGTTGCTCTGAACAAGGAACAGAGGCCATGCAAACAATGAACAAAACCAAAAAAATCACCGACATGGCTCAGCATAAGATGAAAAAACAATACCTTTGTGTTTTAACACTGTCTTTTGTGCCAGAGTGGATGATAAAACTACCGGGGCTCCTTCCTGTTGACTGGAAGATGTCTCTGGACTAAATCTGGCGATGCATCTACTCCTCCGAGACATGAATGCCAAGGCTTTTGAGAGCTCAGAATATTCCACTGCCTAAACACATTGGTGAAATAACTTAGGCGAGGATAATCTTGTCTCAAAACAATTCTTGAACCTTTGCTATGGCTTAGGAAAATCAAGAAAACCAAAAAAGGAAAAGAATATGAACGAGAAAAAAAGAGAAGAAGAAGGTTGTGTTGTTTTTTTTTTTTTTTTCTCTCGTGTCATGTGTTCTGTGGAAAAATAATCCAACCCTCAACACACGACTATTCACCTATCTTGATAACCAAAATCCCGGTGTTTTAATATCTCAAAAAATCCGGAGGCCATCAACATAAGAGGTTTAACTCAGACTTAAATCTTTTGTTCTATGAATAAAAATAATCCTTTAGTCCTAGCTATTAGGCTAAAGATAATTTATTGTTTTTTTTTTTGGACTCAATGAGCCTAGAAATAATAACCATTAATTATTTATTTCTTACACTTATTAAAATAACCCAATAAATAATTAATGAGCCCAAATGAACTAAAATAATTATTTAAGCCTTTTATTAACTAGTTTAAGCCCAAGTCAATTTTCTAATTATTCAATCTGGGTTTAGACCCTGAATAATTAATTAACTAATTAAACTAGATAATAAATTTAATTTCTCTCATTCCTTTATTTTATTTCAGTTCAAAAATAAATTAGACTTTATGAATAAAATAAAATCTTTTTTAATTGAGACCATTTCCTTGATCTAAAATTAATTAGGACTTACAAACTATTCCGAGGACTAAAAAAACATATCACCTTAGCTATTAAAATGACCAAAACATCATTGCTATATAAATAGCTATATCTTGTACTTTAAATATTTTCTAATATCACCATAAGAAAATATTGATTTCAAGGACAATATTGTGTTAGCTATGTCGTCGACCTATAGGTGAAATGACTAAAATACCCCTCTCTAAAAGACGTCTACCATCCTTAGGTTTCTAGCACAATTATCCATGACTTCTTAGAATATTTTTACCTTCCAAGGAAGCTATCTTAAAGCCAATACCAAGTCATGTTTCCCAAAGCCCTAGATAATTAGATCATTCAGACAACCACACGGGGCGATATAGTATAGACATTATCTTATATAAGTCTTCCTTGACTAATTAATTACACATACTCAATATACAAGTATATTGGTCCTTCTAAAGAACTTCAACTATAGTATATTAAAGCATACACTTCCAACTTCGTCAGACTACCAACTTATACTCAAACTGTAGAGTACAAGTCCACGTTGTAGCAGTACTAGTCTAGGTTTCTATCACATAGTACTTTTAGAAACCACTACTACATGTCATGTTCTACATATTCAAAATACGCTTGTTTTATGAAATGAGAAGACTACTTATTAGCTAAAGGTAAGCCATTCCCTATTTAGAATTCATAACATAATAACCTTACTATGATAAAATTCCCATTCTTATCATCCCGTTAAGAACAGTAGTTTATGTATTAAGTATCCCATGATTCATATATTACTATGAAATACCTCCATTCACATAAACCATTTACTTAAACACAATAGGTCTTTTCTAATGAAAATTGTGCGCAAATATAAAAACGATTTCACAAACAATTTTTGAGAAAAATGCTTTTATTAATACAAGTCAAAATTACATTAGAAACCTAATCTAAGAGGGCATACATCCCAACAATCTCCCACTCGTACTCTAGGACTAAGTAAGTCTATAGGTGCCCACCCCTATGGCATCTAAGTGTCTTCTAAAAATTCTCTCCACTAAAGGCTTGGTGAAATAATCTACTAGATTGTTCTTCGAGGCAAGTTGTTCCACCGCGACTTCCCGTCTCAGGATGAAATTCTGAATTAGGTGATACTTCTTCTCTATGTGCTTTCCCTTTTTGTGGTTCCTGTGTTCTTTGGATTGTGAGACTGCACAAGCATTGTCGCGATACATCACCACCAATTTGTCTATTTGTAGCACAACTCTAAATTTTAAAATAAACTTTCAGAGCCAAATTGCTTCCTTGGATGCTTCTGAAGCTGCTACATACTCAACTTCTATGGTTGAGTCAGCAATGCAAGATTGCTTGATATTCCTCCATAAAATAGCTCATGCAGATAAGATGAAGACATATTCACTAGTAGATTTTCGCTCATCTTTATCTGCCTGGAAGTCTGAGTCTGTGTATCATGTAGGAACCAAATTATCAGCCCAGTAAACCAACATATAATTTTCCGTACCTTTAAAATACTTGAGAATATGGTTTACAGCCTGTTAATGAACCTTTCCAGGGTTTGACTAATATCTGCTAACTATGCCTACGACAAAACAGATATCTGGCCTAGTACACAGCATGACGTACCAAGACTTCCTACAGCTAAATTATAGGGAATCCTACTAATTCAATCTTTTTCTTCTTGAGACTTTGGACAGTCCTTTGAAGAAAAAGATAACCCATGCCTGCAAGGGATCAACGCCCCCTTGCATGAGTTAATACTGAACTTAGCCAGCATCTTGTCAATGTATGTAGTTTAGGATAAACCTAACATTCTATACTTCCTATTTCTAAGAAGTTTTATTATGAGAATATAACTGGCTTCATCTAAGTCCTTCATACTAAATTGCCTAGATAGCCAAACCTTAGTAGATGATAGTGTCCCTACATCATTTTTAATGAGTAGAATACCATCCACATATAGTACAAGAAAAACCACGCTTATGCCCAGTACATATTACTTCTCCATTTCTACTGATAGTTATACCAGAATGGAAAGAAACAGAATCCTTAATTTATTAATTTTGCAATTGAAACTAAATTCTATCTAAAATTAGGAACAAATAAAATATCTTTCAAAATAACTATTCTATTACAATCAAAAGTAAATTCCAGTTCTCCCATTGCAAGGACCCAAACTTATACTCCATTTCCCATGTGTAGTCCATGTTCGCCCTTCTGGAGTTTTCTAATCTTTCTAAACCCCTGCAAGGAGTTACAAATATGATTAGTAGCTCCTAAATCAACAATCCAAATAGAAGTTGATTCAACTATTGATATAGACTCTAGATAGAAGACATTACCTAAGGGGTTTTTCTTGGCCTGAAGGTTTGAACACTCCTTTTTTCAGTGTCCCTTTTTTTCACATTTAAAACATTTGCCCTTAGGTTTTTCTTTAGGCTGGGACTTGGGTTGGTGCACTGTATTCCCCTTCTTCTTTTTAAACTTTCTGGACTTGGGCCTAATTATTGAAGAAGAAGCCATCATAGCCCTAGCTTGTGGCTTCATGACCTTCTCTGCCACCTAAAGCTCCTTCATCAACCCTATTAAACTCATGTTTGACTTGTTCATGTTGTAACTCAACTTAAATTAAACGAGAAAGCCTGGCAAAGATTCGAAAACCACGTCCACTTAGCTCTCGGGGTCAATGACAGACTCCAAGACTTCTGCTTCCTCGAAAGCAGCAATGATTTTGAGCATATACTTTCTGAATAATGCTCCCTCAGCCATCTTGGTGTTTATTATTGTTCAAAGAGCCTCTTGCCTTGCGAACCAGCTCTTATCCGCGAATATTGTGGCTAATGATATACTTATGTCATATGCAGTTGCTATGTGCTCATGTTTGGATTGGAGCACATTCGACATGGAGGCTAACATATAACATCGGGCTATCTCGCTAGCCCTTTTCTATACTTTTTCAGCCTCACGCTCCTCAGCGGTGAAACTTTCCCCGATCACTTGGCAGGTCTTATAAAGGATATACTTATACTCCTCGATTGAGAATATTATATCTAGGTTCTTTTTTCAATTCACATAGTTTGGACTTGTTAGCCTATTCTCGTGAAGAATAATGGCTAAGGGACTGAAAGAACTTTCACTACCATTTTTGAAATTTTGAAAAATAAAAGAAATTCTCAATATTGTGAAAATAAAATAATTTTGTGCACTTTATCCTCATATTAAACTGATAATAGCTAATCTCATTACTATTATCTTTAACATGATTAATTTGGCTCTTTGAAAAACTTACATAACTCATTAGGAAGATTAACAGTTTCCTAAGTTAAGTGTGTTAACCACCACAAATTAATTTTTCTTCTAGGTAATGATTTAGAAAATAACCCCATCGAAGAAATGGACGTTTCTTCTCATTTCCTATAATAATAATAATAATAATAATAATAATAATAATAATAATAATAATAATAATAATAATAATAATAATAATAATAATAATAATAATAATAATAATAATAATAATAATAATAATAATAATAATAATAATAATAATAATAATAATAATAATAATAATAATAATAAGGAAAGTGCTCAAGAAAGGTAATATTCCTAGAGATGAGTTACTTTCAAGCAACAGGTGTTGCTTTGAACAAGGAACAGAAGCCATGCAAACAATGAACAAAACCAGAAAAACCACTGACACGGCATAGCGGAAGACAAAAAAATAATACCTTTGTGTTTTAATGCTGTCTTCGGTGCCAAAATGGATGATAAAACTACCGGGGCTCCTTCCTGTCGACTAGAAGATGTTTCTAGACTAAATCCAGCGATGCGCCTACTCCTCCAGGGCATGAACGCTAAGGCTTTTGAGAGCTCAGAATATTCCACCACCTAAACACGTTGGTGAAACAACTTAGGCGAGGATAATCTTATCTCAAAACAATTCTTGAACCTTTGCTATTGCTTAGCAAAATCAAGAAAACCAAAAAAGGAAAAGAATATGAATGAGAGAAAAAGAGAAGAAGAAGGTTATGTTATTTTTTTTTCTCTGTGTCGTGTGTTCTGTGGAAAAATAATCCAACCCTCAACACACGACTATTCACCTATCTTGATAACCAAAATCCCGGTGTTTTAATATCTCAAAAAATCCGGAGGCCATCAACAAAAGAGGTTTAACTCAGCCTTAAATCTTTTGTTCTATGAATAAAAATAATCCTTTAGTCCTAGCTATTAGGCTAAAAATAATTTATTGTTTTTTTTTTGGACTCAATGAGCCTAGAAATAATAACCATTAATTATTTATTTCTTGAGCCTATTAAAATAACCCAATAAATAATTAATCAATCCAAATAAACTAAAATAATTATTTAAGCTTTTTATTAACTAGTTTAAAGCTTTTTATTAACTAGTTTAAACCTAGGTCAATTTTCTAATTATTCAATCTAGGCTTAGGCCCTGAATAATTAATTAACCAATTAAACTAGACAATAAATTTAATTTATGTCCTTCCTTTATTTTATTCCAGTCCAAAAATAAATTATATTTCTTGAATAAAATAAAAATCCTTTTTAATTGAGACCATTTCCTCAATCCAAAATTAATTAGGACTTACGGGTTATTCCGAAGGCCAAAAAGACACATCGCCTTGGCTATTAAAATGACCAAAATATTCTTGCTATATAAATAGTTGTATCTTACATTTTAAATATTTTCTAATATCACTATAAGAAAATATTGACCCTAAGGACAATGTTGCGTTAGCTATGTCTTCGACTTACAGGTGAAATAACTAAAATATCCCTCTACATACCGTCATGCATTTAGAAAGGAAATAGTGTACTAATACATTTTTAAAAGACATCTATCATCCTTAAACTTCTAGTCCAATGATCCACGATTTCTTAGAATATTTTTGCTTTCCAAGAGAGCTATCCTAAAGCTAATATCCAAGTCATGTTCCTCAGATCCCTGAATAATTAGGTCATTCGGACAACCATAAGGGGTGATATAGTGTAGACACTATCTTGTATAAGTCTACTTTGACTAACTAGTTACATATACACAACATACAAGTATATTAGTCCTTCTAAAGAACCTCAACTATAGTATATTAAAGCATACGCTTCCAGCTTCGTCATACCACCAACTTATACTCAATTGTAGAGTACAAGTTCACACAGTAGCAGTAGTAGTCTAGGTTTCTATCACATGGTACCTTTAAAAACCACTACTACAGGTCATGTTCTACGTATTCGAAATACGCATGTGTTATGAAATGAGAAGACTACTCATTGGCTAAAGGTAAGACTTTCCCTATTTAGAATTCATAACACAATAACATTGCTATGATGAAATTTCTATTCTCATCATCTGGTTAAGAATAGTAGTTTATGTGTTAAGTATCCCATGGTCCATACCTTACTGTGAAATACCTCTATTCACATGAATCATTCACTTAAACACAATAGGTCTTTTCCAATGAAAATTGTGCACAAATATAAAGAAGATTTTACAAATAATTTCTGAGAAAATACTTTTATTAATACAAGTCAAAATTACATCAGAAAACTAGTCTAAGAGGGCATACATCCCAACAATAGGATCGTAAAATCTATATCCTTTTTATTCAATCCCATACCCCAAAAATACAGTAAGTGTAGATTTTGCACTCAACTTATTTCTCTCAATTTTAGGAAGTAAGACAAGAATAATCAGTTTAAATCCATATAATTTTTATATGGAGAAAAGCCACCATTTAAAGATGTAGGAATTCTATTGATCAAATAAACAGAAGTTAAGACTATTTCTCCTCCAAAATGAACTCAAAATGCAAAAAGATAAGAGAAGGGATCTAGCTATTTCAAGGATATGTCTGCGCTTTCCTTCAGCTTTACTATTTTGTTGAGGTGTATCAGTACAACATATTGTAAGATAGCTCCCTGTGAAGCGAGAAAATCCAGAAAAAAGAGTAGATTTATAATTACCTCCTTGATCAACACGAAAGACTTTGATTTTGGAGTGAAATTAAGTTTGAACCATAGCAACAAAATTGCAACAGATACTATAGAAATCAGATTTTTAACGCATGATAAATATCTAACAATTTCTAGTATAATCATCAATGAAGGTAGCATAGTATGAGGGTCCTCCTTTTAAAATAACAGAAGCAAGACTCCAACCATCAAAATGCATAAGATTAAATAGAGCATGAGAAATATATTTACTTTTATCAAAATGAAGTGTTGTGAATTTTCTAAGTTTGCAGCCTTTATAATCAAAGATATCAAAATAAGTGACATTGCCCAAGAGATCTTTTGATATCATATATGTCAAGCGTGAACTAGAAATGTAACCTAATCTAGGATGCCACAAGTGAAACATAGTTTACATTATGAGCAAAAAGTGAAGATTTTACTCTATCTAAGGTAGGACAAAAAAGCTACTACAAAAAATAGAGACTCCCTCATCTACGGCTTGTCCCAAGCTACTTCCCTGTGTAAGGATCCTAAACAACACAATCAAACTTTGTAAAGAATACATGATAACCTAAATTTGTAAGCTGGCCAATTGAAAACAAATTCACAAAAAGATCTGAGACATGAAAAACTTTATAGACACAAATTTTTGGAATCAAATGAGTATAGAGTGATTGAACCTTTTTTGTGAAGTTCCATATATGAACCATTGGTTGTTACAATATAAAAATAAGAGGAAAATTCTTTTCAATTTATGAGGATAGGTGAATCATTAGTCATGCAATGCGAAGTACTAGAATCAAATATCCAAGTTCAGGATTTACCTAATCGAACATAGTTACCAAGACTTGTATAAGTTGCCATCATTGAATAAGAGGTGGAAAAATGCATGTCAAGTGAAGTACCAAGAAGTTGCTGAATTTGTTGAGCTACCATTGCCTTGAACTTCTCCATGTGTTATACATTGTGTATTGCTTGGAGCTTCAAAGGGAAGAGAAGATGAATTTGTTGCAAAAGCACTAATATTTCCAGAACTAAATACTTTTGGAGATCTTTGAAATTGTTGAGATGAAATACCAATACTTGGATTAGGTAACAATCCTTTCATCCTGTTTTTCAACTTTGAATAATCCTTCTTCCAATGTCCTTTTTCATAGCAAAAGCTACATTCATCAGTAGCTACTTTCTAATTCTTTTGAGTGATTGAACCTTGTAGATGTTGAGCTCTTTGTGTTGTAATGAGAACTGAATGTGTTTGCAAGTTTGGAGTTTGTAGAGACTTAAGTCTAGTTTCTTCAATCACCAGCTCACTTATGATTTTGTTAATACATGGTAATGGTGATCAATGCAGAATTGAACTTCTTATTGGCTCGAATTTAGGACTCAAGGGCATTAAAAACTGAGTAAGTTTTTGCCCTTCTCTCAACTTCTTGTACACAATCAATTTCTTTAATTCCATAGGATCCATTAAATCTACTTCATTCGAAGAACCATTTATAGTGTTATAGAACTCCTGAACAATTTTACCTTCCTAATGTAAATTGCATATCATATTCTCTAATTTAAATTGACAAGTAAAATGTGATTGCGTAAATACTCTCCTCAAATGATCCCAAACATTCTTTGTAGTGGAAAATACAAAGAGATGCATGCCAATAGTTAGTTCAAATAAATAATTTATCTAACCTAAATTCTTGCATTATTTGTTTCCCACTCTTTCTGCATTTTTTGCAAAATCCAGAGCCTTTTTAGTAGGAGCAGTAATTGTCCCATTAATATAACCCATAAGATCTTTACTGGTGATATGAATTGGCATAAGATATCAATAGAGCAGTTTAATCCATTTAACTTGACTTGAATGACTTCGACATGATTAGCACTCTTTTCTCAACCCAACTCAAGGCAAAGAAATCACACAAAAACAACAAAACCAAAGGGATTCAGCTCCAGAACACCCAGAAGAATACAATAGGGATAGAAGAAAATAGTGGATAGGCAAACAAAAAGGCAGATTGAAAATACGATGGACAAGATCGAATTATTTTAAGAAGTCCTAAATCACCAGTAGCAAAAGGTACCTAGTCTGGAATAAAATAACCAAAGACCAGAAGAAAATCAAAAGACCAACAAAGCAATGCAACTCATACGAACAATAACAAAAACCCAAACTTGATTTTAAATCACAAAAGATAGAAACCTATTGACGCTATCCATAGAGAAGCATTGAGTAGGTGAATGTCACCAAACACATAGCTCAAATCACAAGCCAAAATACACAAGAACAACTAGCACTACAAAAAAAATAATAATTAGCGACGGATATTTGCGATGGCTTGTGGGCTGTCGGTAATTTGCAACGGAACAGCGATAGGAGTAAAAAATTTAAAAATAAATTTATTTTTTTAAAATCCGTTGCTAATCCATCGCTATTACTGACAGATTAGCGACAAACATTTAGCCATCGCTAATTAGAGACAGATTTGTGACGGATTTATTTTTAATTAATCATTAACACTAATTAAATTGAAAGCTGTTGCAAATCCCGTCACTAATTAGCGAGATTTTTGCGACGGTCATTCAAAATATAAAAATAAATTTATTTTTTAAATTTTGAAAAAATAAGCCGTCGCAAATCCAACGCTAATTAGCGATAGATTTGCAACAACCTTCCAAATTTTGACAATAAATTTATTTTTTTTAATTTTAAAAAATGAACCATCGTAAATCCCTCGCTAATTGTAACGAATTTGTGATAGCTTATTTTTTCAAATTTAAAAAAATTAATTTATTTTTATATTTTTGATGGTTGTCACAAATCTCTTGTTAATTAGCAGCGAATCTGCGACGGCCTTTCAAATTTTAAAAATAAATTTATTTTTTAAAATTTAAAAAAATTTAGCCGTCGCAAATTCCTCACTAAATAGCAATGGATTTATGACGGTTTATTTTTAAAAATTTTAAAAATAAATTTATTTTTATATTTTAGATGAGTGAGGGATTTGTGACAACCTTCCAAATTTTAAAATAAATTTATTTTAAATTTTTAAAAAAAAAAAACGAGTCCTCTCAAACCCCTCGCTAATTAGCAATGGATTTGCAACAGCCTTCCAAATTTTGAAAATAAATTTATTTTTTAAAATTTTAAAAATAAACTATCTCAAATCCCTCATTAATTAGCAATGAATTTGTAATGGCTTATTTTTTAAATTTTGGATGTTCGTTGCAAAACCCTCGCTAATTAGCAATGGATTTACGACGGCCTTACAAATTTTAAAAATAAATTTATTCTTTAAAATTTAAAAAAATGAGCCATCGCAAATCCCTCACTAATTAGTTATGGATTTGTGGCCGTCACAAATCTATTGCTGATTAACGATGGATTTACGATGGCTCATTTTTTTAATTTTAAAAAAATAAATTTATTTTTAAATTTTGGATAGAGGTCGCAAAGCCATCGCTAATTAGCAACAGATTTACGATGGCCTTCCAAAAATTGAAAATAAATTTTTTTTTAAAATTTAAAAATGAGCCATCACGTATCACTCGCTAATTAGCTATGGATTTGCAACGGAAAATTGGTTCATTGCAGATTTGTCTCAAATCCTTTGCCAATCCGTCGCTATTTCACAAAAAAAAAAACTATATAATTAATATATATCACAATAAATCACAAGAGTATCAATAGCTTAGTAGTGGAACACGTGTTCTCCTACAAGGACACGGGTTCGAGCCCCGCGTTTGATATAATCTCATAATATTCTTGGCTTGGTGGGTCGGGTCGGGCGGATGGGGTGGTCGGGCCGAGTCGTGGAGCTAATTAATTATTTTTAATTAAAAAAATTTTCATCACAAATCCGTCGTTAAACTAATTAAATTTTTTTTAAATAAAAATTTTTTGCAATCACAAATTCGTTGCCAAATTAATTAATTTTTATAAATTAAAAATTTTTTTATCGTTGCAAATCCGTTACTAAATTAATTGGTTTTTTTTAAAAAATAAAAAAAATTTGTCGTCACAAATCCGTTGTTAAATTAAATAATTTTTTATATAAAATTTTTTTACCATCGCAAATCTATCAGTATATTAATTATAAACTTAATTATATTGTCATCAATTAAATGGCCGTTAGCAACGTATTATCATTCCGTCGCAAATTGCAACACTCAATTTGGTTTTTTCTTGTAGTGTAGATTAGACGGTATCCACCACAAACACACTTGAATGCAAAAAGAACCCACAACACGAAAACCAACATCATGAGCTTATATCTAAATTTGATAGAAATTATATATCACACACATCAGCTTACCCAAAGAAGAGGAATTTAACTAAGATAGAAAAAAACCAAAGTGAGCTCTGATATCATGTTAGATTTTTGCAAGTGAAGAAATGATAGAAAGAAAGACAAAGAACAAGCATAATCGTCTATATTCCATTTCACAAATTTGAGAAGTACAATGTGATGTTTACACTGTGTATAGAAAGAATGAAAAATAGTTGTACAATATAAAAAGACTATTCTGCCCTCTAAATTATAGAAAATGACTAGAATACATCATTTTTATTTTTTGTCATTGGAACTTGTTAGAAACAGGGTACCTACGAGCACAAATAGGCAACTCAACTGAATTAAACAAACACCGCCTATACCCGATCAGGGCTCTAACAAATGCAATTATCAAATATCAATAAAGCTGGCAAGGCCAAATAGTCCAAACGTAATGTAACTAGATAAAATTTAAACTTAATAGACAAGTCAGTAATAGACCTGAGAGACTTGCTTACAGTTCCACCAGAAAGTACCAGGCACCGGCACTCCTCTGGACAAGCTACAATGAAATAGACAGAAACGTTGACCGAATCACCAGTTCAATACTGGTTTGCCTTCAAGAAGTTATTCTCCCCACTCCGGTGTGATGGGTACAACGACTCTCCTTGCAGGATAAGATGGTCTCATATCGTCGTCGACAGATACCAACTACGATCACCTCAAAAATTTCCTCAGTTCACTAGTCCCGTTCAGTCAGAAAACTATGGGTCGTGATCGGGAGAATGGAAAAGGTAATTTTTCTCTCAAGGAAGCAAAAATCGAAAACTCAGAACCCTAACGGTGGTTCTGTTATTTTCCTTTTAATCTCACCTCTACGGAAAAATCAAAATTCAATCTGAATCAAGAGACCCTAATTTCAATCAAATTTTATGTTTCCTTTTCTTTTTCAAGTTAGAGTTAATTGGATCAAATAAAAATAGAGCAACTTGAAAACTTGGGCTAAGCCCAAGCCCAAGCTAGGCCAGGCGAGCGGTGCATGTATGGCATCCCCCATATTGGGCTTTTCTATCAAGTTTATAGAAAAGTCTTTTAGTATATAAAGACTTCCACACTCCTTAAATTTTTCCATGTAGGATTTATGTATAACATGAGTTCTTAAATTATTAACTACCCAACTTTAACAACATTTAATTATGGATTCCCACCATCAAATAGCTTCTACCATAATCAAAATAATCTCCAATATGTCAAAAACAACTCCCAGTAATTGTTTTAGACTAATTAATTATGAGTTAAAAGTTATTAACTCCCAAAGTTGTCATTTTCAACAATCCCCCATAAATTCATAGTTAAAGACTATCCAGGATTTACATAATTTGCTTTCGATAATGGTACTTTTCAATTTGAACCACTACCTAAGTTATTCAACTTATGCCCCCACAGGAACAGATGGACTTGAGCCTTAAATCTGAACCTTGAGTGTGACGGCGTCCATTGGTAACAACAGACTATCGGCTATGGAAACAATCTTTAGAGTTGACACGTTATGGCTATGTGTCCTGATCTTGTCTCATAAGTATATTCAGAGAAAACCCAATTCTCTTTAGTTGTGGCCACACAATACCACTCACATAGTTGGTGATCTCCAAGGATGTACTACTAGCGTCCTATCTAAAATACTTGATCTCATTCAAAGTTAAAACTCTTATTAATTACAGTAAACGCACCACAGACTTTCCAATAAAGGACCTAGACATAAAAGTATCATAATATGTTCCAGATTCACTCAAACAGTTTGTTTATATCACATTAAACTACCTTGTGGGATCTCCACTTGGTCAATTGGGTTGCCACTGTAGATGAATCATTGTTGGGTTAATAGTCTTATTCCCAACCTGGATTTAAGGAATAAGGATGTTTCTAGTCCTTTAGTTAGGGGGTCTGCAATGTTATCTTTGGATCCAACAAAGTCAACAGACACCACCCTTTCAGACACTAACTCCTTTATAGACTTAAATCTAACTTGGATGTGTCTCTTAGTCTTTTGATTATACTTGGGACTCTTTATCTTTGCGATTGTGGTTTCACTATCACAATGCATAGATATAGCAGTAATAAGCTTGCTGATCATTGGCAAAGAGGACAATAGTCCATATAGCCATTCAGCTTCTGTTCTAATAGTATCCAAGGCACATAACTCAGCCTCAAAAGTTGATTGAGTTATCAAAATCTATTTACAAGACTTCCAAGCGACTGCTCCACCACCTAATGTAAACACATATCCAGTGCAACCATTGCTATCAGAGTTTTTGGCTATCCATCTTGTATCACTATACCCTTCAAGTACAGCAGGGAATTTTCCATAATATAGCCCAAAGGACACCATTCCCTTCAAGTACCTTAGTACTCTATCTATGGCCTCTCAATAAGTCCGATTTGGATAACTTGTATATCTTGCCAACTTAGATATAGAAAATAAAATATTTGATCTTGAGCCATTTGCAAGATATTGCAAGTTACCAATAATTTGAGAATATCTTAATTGAGACACATGAACTCCACTTTCATTCTTGAACAAAGCTATAGAAGAGTCACTTGGAGTTTTAGAAATTCTACAATTTTAATAACCATATTTCTCAAGAATACTCTCAATATAGTGAGTTTGAGAAATGGTTATCCCTTCAGTTGAGTGAATCAACTTTTGGACAAAAATTACATTTGCTACTCTCATATCCTTCATTTCAAACTTACTTTTCAAGAATGAATTAGTCTCATTAATTATCTCAACATTGGACCTAAATAGTACAATGTCATCCACATACAGGCATAGCACAATACATTCATTACCTTTAACCTTACAGTAAACACATTTGTCATTCTCATTTATGATGAAGCCAAATGATAAAATAGTTTTATCAAAATTTTCATGTCATTATTTAGGTTCTTGTTTTAGACCATATAGGGATTTAACAAGTTTATAAACTTACCATTCATTTCCTTTGGCTACAAATCCCTTAGGATGATCCATATATATCTCTTCTTCAATATCACCATGAAGAAAAACTGTCTTCATATCCATTTGGTGGATGGTGAGACCATATATAGAAGCTAATGCAATTAGCACTTGGATTGTAGTCAAACGAGCAATAGGAGAGTAGGTATTAAAATAGTTTATTCCCTCTTTCTGTTTAAACCATTTGGCAATTAATCTAGCTTTATACTTATCTATGGTCCCATCTGGTTTAAGTTTCTTCTTAAACATCCATTTGCATCCAATTGTAGTACACCCAGGAGGGAGATCTACCAATTCCCATATCCCATTGGAGACAATGGAATCCATCTAACTTTTGACAGCTTCTTTCCAATGGCCTACTTCAGAGGAAGTCACAGTTGCTTGAAAGGTTAAAGGTTCGTCCTCAACATTGTAAGTAACAAAGTCATTTCTAAAGTCCTTGACTACCTTAGCTCTCTTACTCCTTCTAGGTTCTTCCAATTTCTCAATTTGAGTGTTGGAACTATTTGGATCTATCCCCACATCTTTCATCCTTTCCATATGATCAGGAATGGAATCAGATATTAAGGCTGAATCTAAAGTAGAAACATCTTAAGGCAAACCAGTTTTCATGGGAAACACATCCTCAAAGAATGTAGCATCACGGTATTGAATAATAGTATTAACGTTTATGCCAGATATTTCAGACTTAATTACTAAAAACATCATAGTATAGCTTGTTTCCACATAACCAATAAAGATGGCATCAACAATCTTTGGTCCTAACTTCTTCCTTTTGTGTTCAGGGATTAGAACTTTTGCAAAACAACCCCACATACGAAAGTATTTTAAGTTAAGTTTCTACCTTTCTAGATTTCAAACAAAGTTACCTCTTTATGTTTGTGAAGGACTCTATTCAGAATATGGCAAGCCATATGCAAAGCCTCACTCCACATATACTTAGGTAATTCAGAATTTAAAAGTAAACTGTTGATCATATCTTTAAATATTCTATTTTTTTCGTTCAGCAATCCCGTTAGATTGGGGAGAATAAGGGGGTGTCTTTTCATGAATTATGCTATTACTTTGGCAATATTCAACAAATGGATTAGACCCATATTCTCCACCTCTGTCAGATCTTAACCTTTTAAGTTTCTTACCAGTTTAAGTTTCAACTTCATTTTTAAATATGAAAAACTTTTCAAGTTCTTCATCTTTATGTTTAAGTAAATAAATATAGCAATATTTACTGCAATCGTCAATAAAGGTAATGAAGTATTTTTTATGATCCTTAGTCAACAAATCATTGAATTGACAAATGTCTGTGTGAACTAAATCAAGTATTTCTGAATCCCTTTCAATTAAACGATAGGGTTTTTTTGGTTGTTTTAGCTTCCACAAACACTTGACATTTATTCTTCTTATCAATTGAATGTTTAAGGATCAAGTTTAAATTCATCATTCATTTAACAGAATCTAAATTTAAATGTCCAAGTCTACTATGCCAAATATCGGTGAATTTAATAATATGCACCATAGGATAAACAGAATTCTCACTAGAAGAAGCTTTATTCAAATCAGAAGTAAATGGTTCAACTCTTAGTTTAAACAAACCATCTGACCAATAACCTTTGCCAACAAAAGAATTGTAGTGTATAATCACTACTTTATTACATTTGAAAGTGAATTCATAACCCTGTCTAACTAAACATAAACCACTAAGAATATTTTTACGAACTGTTGGAACATGCTACACCATATGAAGAGAAAAATACGCCCTAAAGGAACCTTCAAGTCCACGTATCCAATCCCCAACATATTAGCTGCAGCTGAGTTCCCCATCTTCACAATTTTTTCTTTAATAGGTTGGTAAGACACAAAAAATAATTTATCAATACAAACGTGCACATTTGCTCCAGTATCAACTAGCCATTCAAGTGGTTCATAAATAGTAAAGACTTATGGGTTAACAGAAACATACATTTCATCATCATTGGAAGTAGTGATGCCAATTTCAGCCTCAATAGTACAAACCTCAGCAAGGTGTGTACTCAAATCAGTTTTCACTTGACTAGTATCCTCTACCACCACATTGACTTAGGCTTCAGAATTTGATCCTTGTTTAACTCTAGGCTTTTTAGACGGACCGTCCTTAGCCCAATGTCTAACCTGCCTACAATTACAGTAAGGTTTGTTTGCTTTCGATTTTTTCTTGGCCTTGCCTTTTGTCTTGTTAATATTTTAAGAGTTTGAATTAACCCCCACATTCCTCTGATTATTATTGCTCTTTTTCCCAATAGTCACCGCATGGACATTAGACTCCACAGGTACAATTTGACTATTCTTTCTATGTTGCTCAATGGATATTGATTTTATCAGATCGTTTAGAGAAATCTTCTCCGTCTTGTATTTAAGAGACATACCAAAGTCCTCCTAAGACTTAGGAAATTTCTCTATCATTAACATCACTTGGAACTTCTCAGGAAGTTCCATATCTGCTTCATGAAGAGAATGAATAATCAATTACAACTCGTCTATTCAGTCATAGACTTGCCCGTAACCATCTGAAATTTTAGGAATTTGGAGACATAATACATTTCCAAACCTTGGTCCTCGGTATTATATTTCATATCTAACTCATCCCATAGCATCTTTGTTGTGTATGACTCAAAACAGTGACATCAAAGAGAGCATTTGTCAATGCTGACAGTATTGCCCCTCTACCTACATTGTTTCGTTCATCCCATACAGCAATCTCAGCTATTCTAGGATGCCTATCAATTGGTATGGGCCTATCTACCCCTCATGGTCAACCATATTTTCATGTGTTATTGCCAATGCTTGAAATTCTGCCCTGGACCAAATTTGTCCGATAGACCAATCAAGTCAACCAAAAGCTTATACGCAGCAGAAGCAGTACCTGACGAACTGGACATTGCACACAAACAGATAATTGTAGAATAACTTCTTGAAGATTGTTAGAAATAGGGTACCTACGAGCACAGATAGGCAACTTAACTGAATTGAACAAGGACCGCTTATACCCGACCAGGGCTCTAACAAATGCAATTATCAAATATCATCAATAAAGCCAGTAAGGCCAAATAGTTCAAGTGTAATGTAACTAGACAGAATTCAAACTTAATAGACAAATCAATAATGGACCTGAGAGACTTGCTCGCGATTCCACCAGAACGTACCAGGCACTCCTCTGGACAAGCTGCGACGCAATGGACAGAAATGCTAACCGAATCACCAGATCAATACTGGTTTATCTTCAAGAAGTTATTCGCCCCACTCCGGTGCGATGGGTACAACGACTCTTTTTGTAGGATAAGACGGTCTCAGATCACCGTCAACGCACACCAACTACGATCACCTCAAAAATCTCCTTAGTTCACCGGTCCCGTTCAGTTAGAAAACTATGGGTCATGATCGGGAGAACGGAAGAGGTGATTTTTCTCTCAAAGAAGCAAAAATAAAAAAAAAAAAAACCAGAATCATAGCGGTGGCTTTGTTATTTTTCTTTTAATCTCGCCTCTAAGGAAAAATCAAATCCAATCCGAATTAGGAGACCTTAATTCCAATCAGATTTTATGTTTCCTTTTCTTTTTCAAATTAGAGTTAATTAAGCCAAATAAAAATAAAGGAACGTGAAAACATGGGCTAAGCCCGAGTCGGGCGGGGCGGGCAACGCGCATGTGGCATCCCCCATACCTTGGGCTTTTCTATCAAGTCTATAAAAAAATCTTTTAGTGTGTAAAGGCTTCCACACTCCTCAATTTTTCTCATGTGGGACTCATGTCTAACATGAGTTCCCAAATAGTTAACCACCTAACTTTAACAACATTTAATTATGGATTTTCACTATGAAAATGGCTTCTACCATAATCAAAACAATCTCTAACATGTCAAGAACAACTTCCATTAATTGTTTTAGGTTAACTAATCATGAGTTAAAAGTTATTAACTCCCAAAGTTTCCATTTTCAACAGAATTGACATTGGGAAATTAATATGGGGAACTTTTGGTTCAATATTAATTGGTGATAAATATGGAAAATTTCAGGTTCATTAGATCTAAACTCTAAAATTACTTTGTGGTCATGACAGTGGGAAGGAAAAAGAGAGGAAGAGATGGATATGGAAGAGGGAAGGAGGGGGACAAGTAGTTAGGATGATTTGGCAAGAGAGTGAGGAGGGAAAAGGTGAGGAGTTGGTGAGATTAGAGAAAGAGGAAAAGGAAAAAATGACAGTGGGAAGGAAAAGATGGATATGGAAGAGGGAGGGAGGGGGACTAGTAGTAGGGTTGATTTGAGAAGAAAGTCGGGGGTGCGGGGGGGGGGATAAGGAGGCAGTGGTTGGTGAAAGAGGAAAAGGAAGAAAAAGAAAAGAAAGAGGTAAAGGAAAAGAATGTGCAGAAGGCCAAATAGGATGACAGTAGGAAGGAAGGAAGAGCGAGGCAGGGGGACAGATAGTAGGTGTGGCAGGGGTGATTTGGGAAGAGAGAAAAGGGGAAAAAAAAGGAAAAAAAGTAGTGAGGAGGTAGGGGTAGGGGTAGTGGTTGGCAAGAGAGAAAGAAGAGATGAAAGTAGTGAAGAGATATAATTAAGTGGTAGGATTCATCGACATGGTAAAAGGAAAATGTTTTTAGATTGATTAAGGGGGCAAAATAGGAACTTAAGACAAAATTGCTCTAGCAAATAGGAAATGGCTATAGCCAACCATAACTTTTATGTATCATTTGAAACTTGCTATTTCCCCCGGTGAAAGTTACCACTCTTATTAATTTTTATCTCAAATTTACCACTTTTTCCAAATTATTTACTATCAAATGTACAAATGTATTACCCCTTCCATATGAAGTTGAATATTTATACTTCTATTTTTGGAATTTAAAAATAAATGTTTATTTTTTAAAAAATAATATATTTTCTAATTTTTTACAATTATCCTCTTTTTTTTAAGAAATACATATTCCGCTAACCTATCAATCTTATTAAGAGTCTCTTTAATTAATAAGAATTATATAATAATTTATCTATTATTAAATACTATTTGAACTAAATCAATAAAATATTTGAACTAAATCAATAAAATATTTAAATTAACAGATTCAATGCGGCAGAATTTCTGAACCAAATGCCCTATGGCAAGACATGTAGTTTCAGTTTGGACTAATGAAAGAAAAATCCTGAAAAGAAGTAACAACATGTTATGAATATATTAGTGGAAGCTCCACTAATTATGGATTTTTATGGATGTCCACCATTTAGTAGAGACACCACTAATTAAGATTAGTGGAAGATGATGTATTCCACTAATTAAGAGCTCTATAAATAGAGCTATTCTCTAAACTTGAATATACTATCATTTTGTAAAAAGAATTGTGAGAGAAAATTGTGAGAAAAAAAAAAGAGAGAAGTTTGAAGAAATTCTTGTGCAAAAAATAGTTAGAGTTTTCTTAGTGTGTAGTGTGTAGATTTTATTCTAACACTACCCAAATTTTATAATACGTTATCAGCACGAGTCTCTACCGTTACAAAAACCAGAAGACTAAAGCACGAGTCTCTACCGTTACACAAGCCAGAAGACAGGTATGCATTTATTGATCCATATGGCTAACCTAGCTAAACTCGAATTTGTAACCCTTGATATTACTGGAAAAAATTATATATCATGGGTTCTCGATACAGAAATGCATCTAAATGCTAAAGGCCTTAGTGAAACTATTCAAGAAAATAATAGTGCATCTGCACAACAAAAGGCCAAAGCTTTGATTTTTATCCGTCGTCATATTGACGAAAATTTGAAAATAGAATATCTTACCGAAAAAGATCCATATGTCATGTGGGTAAATTTAAAAGAAAAATTTGACCACCTGAAGATGGTCATACTACACACTGTACGGTATGAATGGTTGCACCTGAAGTTGCAAGATTTTAAAATTGTGAATGAATATAGCTCCGCGATGTATAAAATTACTTCTCAATTAAAATTATGCGGAGAAAAAGTTACTGATGAAGATATGCTGGAGAAAACATTCTCCACCTTTCATGCCTTGAATATTGTCCTGCAGCAACAATATCACAAAAAAGGGTATACAAAATTTACAGATTTAATTACTGCCATCCTCATTGTAGAGAAAAATAATGAGTCATTATTGAGAAATCATGAAGCCAGACCAACTGGCTCAATAGCACTCCCAGAAGTGAATGTTGTTGGCTCTAGTAGAAGCCATCGTTATAATCGTAGTCGTGGTCGTGGCCGTGGCCGTGGTCGTGGCTATGGTCGTGGACATGCTCGATATTTCCATTATTACAATCATAATCAAGCCGTGAGAAATACTAGCCACCTGAAGTGGAACTGAAAAGATCATAAGGGAAAAGAAAAAGAAAAAGAAATGGAAGAAAAGTATGAGGATACATGTTATAGATGTGGCATGAAAGGTCATTAGTCACGTAACTGTCATACGGTCAAGCATTTAGTAGAGTTATATCAAGTTTCACTGAAAAATAACAATAAAAATGTTGAAGCAAATTTTTCTCAACATCCAGTGAATGATGCTGAGGATGATGATATTGATATTGATCCTGAAGATCTTAATATCAATATTACCAATATGGATGTATCGGATTTTTTTGAACACCCAGACGGTAGGATAAACCATTTAATTGGTGATGGCAGTGTCCAGAAAAATTAATGCATTACCCTGATATGTTTGACTTTTCATTATATTCTAATAATATTTACATTTGCATATATATATTTTTTGTTCAGATGGCTGTTGTTAATGATGATGTATGTATTATTGATAGTGGAACTACACACACCATACTCAAAAATGAGAAATATTTTTCTTATCTCAAAATTGAAGAAATAAATATTTATAGAATAAATGATAGTACAAATGTGATTGAAGGCTCCGGAAGAGCTAGTATATTATTGCCTGAATGAAAAATAATTATTATTGATAAGGCACTATTTTCCTCAAAATCCAGAAGAAATTTATTGAGTTTTAAAGATATCCGCAGAAATGGGTATCATGTTGAAACAAATGAGGAAAATGATATTGAACATCTTTATATTACTCAAATTAATTTGGGTAAGAAATCTGTATTAGAAAAACTGTCGTCTTTTTCTACTGGCCTATATTTTGCAAAAATACGTACAATTAAAATTCATCATCTCGTAAATTAGAAGTTTACTGATCCTACTACTTTTAGCATTTGGCATGACCAGTTGGGTCATTTGGGATCTATCATGATGAGAAGAATAATTGAGAATACACATGGTCATCCATTAAAAAATAAAAAGATATTAACATCAAAAAAATTCTCAGGTGCTACATGTTCTCTAGAAAAATTAATTGTTAGACCATCATCAGTAAAAGTAGGAGCTGGAAGTCCTACATTTCTTGAACAGATTCACGGAGACATTTGTGGACCTATTGATTCACCATGTGGACCATTCAAATATTTTATGGTCTTAATTAATGCATCATCCCGATAGTCATAAATATGTTTATTATCTACTCGCAACCTGGAGTTTGCGAGATTACTTGCTCAAATAATTAAATTATGAGCAAAATTTTCTGACCATCACATTAAAATATCCGTTTGGATAATGCTGGTGAATTTTCATCACATGCTTTTGATGCATATTGCATGTCAATTGGGATTAATGTTGAATATTCTGTAACTCATGTTCATATACAAAATGGTCCTGCTGAATCTTTTATTAAAATATTACAATTAATTACTAGACCATTATTAATGAAAACAAATCTCTCAACATCTGCCTGGGGACATGCTATTTTACATACTGCAGCACTTGTACGTATAAGGCTAACTAGTTATCATAAATTCTCTCCTTTGCAATTGGTTTTTGGTTCAGAACCAAATATTGCTCATTTGAGAATTTTTGGGTGTGCTGTATATGTTCCAATTGCACCAAACCAACGTACAAAGATGGGTCCTCAAAGAAGAAAGGGGATATACGTTGGATATGATTCTCCCTCTATTATTAGATATGTTGAACCTCTGACAGAAGATGTATTCACAGCAAGATTTGCTGATTGTCATTTTGATGAATCATTATTCCCTAAATTAGGGGGAGAACATAAACAGTATAAGAAAGATATTGCTTGGACAACATCATTAAATTATCTTGATCCGCGCACAAGCGCATGTGAACTTGAAGTTCAAAAGATAATTCATTTGCAAAGTATTGCAAATCAAATGCCAGATGCTTATGTTGACTCCAAAGGAGTTATAAAATCGTATATTCCAGTTATAAATACTCCTATTCGAATTGAAGTTCCAGCAGAACAAAAGATTATACCTATAACTGCTGAGTCAAAAGCACGCCAGAAGCGTGGCCGACCTCTTGGTTCTAAAGATAAAAATCTTCGAAAGAAAAGAGGATTAAATGATCCAGAAGATCATATTGAAGAAAAGAATGATAAAGACTAAGAAAAAACTGATAATAAAGAATCAGAAGTTGATGAAAGTAACACTGAAATTTCTATCAATTATACCACTTCCGGTAAAAGTTGGAATCGGATAGAAACAATTATTGATAATATGTTTGCATACAATATATCTCTTGATGTTATACATGATAGTGATGATCTTGAACCAATATCAGTTGATGAATGTCAGCATAGAAAAGATTAGCTACAATGGAAAGATGCGATTCAATCGGAGTTAAATGCACTAACAAAACGTGAAGTCTTCGGACTTGCATTCCAAACACCAAAAGGTGTAAAACCTGTTGGTTACAAATGGATATTTGTGCGAAGTGTAATGAAAATAATGAAATCGTACGCTATAAAGCACGGTTAGTAGCCCAAGATTTTTCACAAAGACCATGTATTGATTATGATGAAACTTATTCTCCTATTATTGATGTTATTACACTCCGATATCTTATCAGTTTGGCAGTACATGAAAAGATAGATATGCGCTTATTAGATTGTGTCACTGCTTATTTGTATGGAAATTTAAAAAATGATGTTTACATGAAAATCTCCGAAGGATTTCATATGTCTGAAGCATATAAACATTATCCTCGTGAAAATTACTCCATCAAGTTGCAGAAATCATTATATGGCCTGAAACAATTTAGCGCATGTGGTTCAATCGTCTTAATGAATATTTATTGAAAGTAGGATTTAAAAATGACCAGGTATGTCCATGTGTTTTTATTCAGAAATATGGTTCTAAATTTGTGATATTAGTTATATATGTTGATGATATTAATCTTATTAGAACTCCTGAAAAGCTCCAAGAAACAATTGATTATTTAAAAAAAGAATTCAAAATCAAGGATTTTGGTAAAATCAAAATTTGCCTTGGTTTACAAATTAAACATTTAGAAAGTAGAACATTTATTCATCAATCAACATATACAACAAAAGTTCTAAAAAGATTTTACATGGACAAAGCACATCCATTGAGTATTCCAATGATCATCCGGTCATTAGATGTGCATAAAGATCTTTTCCGATCTCAAGAAGATGATGAAGAACTACTTGGTCCTGAAGTACCAAAGCTCAGTGCAATTGGTGCATTGATGTATCTTGCTAACAATACACGACATGATATTACCTTTGCTATCAATTTATTAGTAAGATTTAGTTCTTCACCAACACGACGATATTGGAATGGAATTAAACAAGTCCTTCGATATCTCCAAGCAGCTACTTCTTCAAATCATGCTGAAAGTATAGCCATTCATGAAGCAAGTAGAGAATGTGTATGGTTTCGATCAATAATTCATGATATCCGAGAAAGTTGTGGATTATCATCTATAAGAGATATTCCAACTCCTCTTTATGAAGACAATGCAGTTTGCATAGCTCAATTATGAGGAGGATATATTAAAGGAGATCAGACAAAATATATTTCACCAAAATTCTTCTTTACTCATGAACTCCAGAAGAAATGTGAAATTGATGTGCTACAAATTCGGTCATATGACAACCTCGCAGATATTTTCACAAAGACTTCACCGACTGCAACATTTGAGAAGTTGAGATATAAAATTGGTATGCGTCGGTTCAAAGATTTAAAGGAATCATCTCATTAGGGGGAGTAATAAATAGACATATAGAATAGTGTACTCTTTTTCCTTCGTAAGATTTTTTTTTTCCACTGGGTTTTTATCTAGTAAGGTTTTAATGAGGCATATTCTTTATATAATGGATGGACATCCAAGCGGGAGTGTTATGAATATATTAGTGGAAGCTCCACTAATTATGGATTTTTATGGATGTCCACCATTTAGTGGAGACACCACTAATTAAGATTAGTGGAAGATGATGTATTCCACTAATTAAGAGCTCTATAAATTAAACTATTCTCTAAGCTTGAAATACACCATCATTTTGTAAAAAGAATTGTGAGAAAAATAAAGAGAGAAGTTTGAAGAAATTCTTGTGCAAAAAATAGTTAGAGTTTTCTTAGTGTGTAGTGTGTAGATTTTATTCTAACACTATCCAAATTTTATAACACAACAAACATTTTTTTATTTTAGGCCTTATTTTGGTAGTACAATTTTAAAGCAATCAAAAAAAAAAAAGAGGAGGAAAAAAAGAGCAAAGATCATAAGTAATCCACTATGAAATACTAAAACCAAAAAAAAAAAATGAAATTGATATCATACAAAGGAGAAAAAGTGACAAAATTAAAAAAAAAAAATCAATTTTTTTTCTCTGTAATACGAGGAAAATGGCAGTGTTGGGATGGCATTTTTAAACTTATATTTTCATTTTCTAAATTTGTTTTGCCACCATTTTGGTACATTATGAAGGAAAACTCCTGTTTTTCCTTTTAATTTATTTAAATAATAAACATTTTCCATTTTATTGTTTCCCTCTCTTTTTCCTTCTCATCTTCATCTTCTTTCCCACCCAACCAGTAAGAAATTTTGATTCATAAATCACTACTCGACCCTTCTTTTGGCATAGATCCCAAATCCAAATTTGCTTTTAGTTAAATCCAACAATAAATAGTCAACAAAGCCACCCCAATGATTAAAGACATTCAAAATTTATAAAATAACTCTAAATTTTCTCACCAAAGTACTCCAATAACCATAATATATAAATAGATCTATTTTATTCCAAGCCGAATAATAGTTTAAATCAACTCAAATATTGGGTCACAAATATGATATTAAAAATGAATGGGCCCCCTAATTTAAATTTTCGAAATGAATTGAAAATTCCATCCAAACAAATTTTCTCTTTTTCTTTCATTTTTTGGAAACCAAAACACAAAATAAAATGTTTTCCAAATCTATAATGACCTTCAAAAAATAAATAAAAGAGGTATAGGCATCTTTATAGAATCAGAAACATGTTATGTCCAAATCTATAATGACCTTCAAAAGATAAATAAATAAAAGTTTGCGTTGGATTTAATAACAATGCAAAAACCTATTAGATAATCATCGAATCTGATCTTTACGACATTTGAAACCTTATAGGCTGCAATTGAAGTCGACTTTCATGAGAATTCTATAACCATTGTTTCATGCTATAAAAGTTGTTTTTTCTCCCTAACCTAAACTCTAATAGTTTCTGTGTCCCAGCAGTCCGTCACTCTCCCTCTCTCTTTTCCCTAATGTCGACGTCAGTCTGGAGTTTTTCACTTTCTTCATCCTCTGATGAAAATCCCAAATCAGATTCCGGTTCGGATTCAGGTAGTAAAGATCCCATCACGTCTGCCAATTCTGCAGATTCTGCTATTGTTACTAACGATGCTAAAGATATTGTAGATTCTGCAGATTCTGGCTTTAACGTTCGGAGCAAGGCTGATCAAAATGCAAAAACACGTCGAGTACTCCTCTTTCTTGCAGCCACTGTTCTTATCCATGCAACATTTATGTTTAACTTTCATATAATCCACGATTTTATAGTCCGTCACTTATTTCATGGGCCTACTAGATTCCAAATCCACTCTGCCTCTCTGTCCGCTTTCTCTACTACTTCCTGGTGGTCTCAACAGATCATTGCAGATGGGAATATTTCTTTCAGTGCCAAAAATATCTTTATTCGTGAGAAAATCGTTTATGATTTCATTGAAGTTTCAGTTCTTCAGAATCACACACTTCTTTCCTCGAATGTTCTGCCATCTTTTGATCAAAATTCTGGACGAGAGTTACAGCTGAAAGTGAGGTTCTCTGCAAAGATCGACACCTCCGTGGCTACGGATTTTGTCAAGTCCGACGACTCCGTGTCTCTCAATGTGGTTATACGTGGTAAGGTTTGCCCGGAGAAAAGCAGGAAATGGAGTAAGAATTTCACTGCCTCGTGCAAGAATTTGGTGCTTCAGTTCTTGCCTGGTAGTGAGAAAGCTGAGATGAGAAACGAAGGGCCAATCATATGTCAATCCCGCAATGGAAGAATATTTAGGAAGATTTATGATAGGGTTCCCTTGTATGGATTGTAGGATTTGAAGGTTTAGCGTAAAGTTTTCAGAGAGTGTAATTAAGACTGTTTATTTCATATTATCTCTCGTTAGTCCTTTGACAATGGCCATTGAGTTGATAGGACGGAGTAGGTCTCCTAGTCTAGGGAAACCAGGGACAATGAATCAATACCTTTGATTGTTCAGTTAATTTTCCAGTGTTGTTAATTGACGTTATTTGCTTATTTAAGTATTTCATTTTTTCTAATTGAAAAGTACTCTCTTCTAAGCTTTGGTTCCCAATTAGATTTAGCGTATATTTATTTCCCTACACACACATATATATATATATATATATATAAAGCGGATAGGTATGTTAATTGTTAGGTATATCATGGCTAAGTAAAAGGACATGTGACTTAATAAACTTCTTATCAAATGACCTACCATATAAAGGTATCAATTTGACAAATTTAGCTTCTCCTTGTTTTTCCTGTATGCTTCCTTCTAACCTTACCACATTTTGTGTAATTCTTCTGTGTTTCTGGTAATTTTTGTACACGAGAGTTGGGGGTTGGGAAGTACGCAAATCTTCTAGATTTACATCAAAATTTGGAAGTTTAAGTCTAGTGTATTACAATATTTCAAATGAAGCCATAGAAAAATAACAAAACACAAAACATTACATGAAAAATTCCAAAATTAGTGGGGTGATTGTCCAACCACTCCACTCCAACCTTTCTTTATTTATTTAATGCGTAACATATTTATCCTTTGAATTGTATTGATATCGAATTCTTTTTACCTCTGTCGAGAAATGGAAAAGCTCTCCTTTAGTTTAGGACACAAGGTTCTCCTTTCTCAGGAACAAATCATTAGAAAAAGAAAAGAACGGTAAGAACGCCAATGTCTCCATTAGCATGTAGAACACCAATGTCTCCATTACCATATCATCTTTATCTCCATCACTGCCTTCATGAGCATGTTAATTACAGATAAGACTATTCACCCAACCAGAAATATGACCATCGAAAGTCCACATTCAACTCTAGAAGACATCCAGTTCAGACCCTATGGTACACAAAAGGGGTTGGCCTTTCAAATTTAAGGATCATTGGTTTAATCAAAGTGGCTAATCACACTTGCGCACGTTAAAGTCAGTAAAAATGACCGACCAAAAACACCATTATTCTTGAAAGGTGGGGCTAAGCCCTGACCTCCAGGTTCCAACCCCAATGTGGGCCAAAGACATTAAGAAGAAGTCTATTTTTTTAAAACATTTATATGTTTTATTTTTCTTGTATTTACTAGTTCGAATACCAAATGTGATATTCCAATCCTACATGAGATTGGGATGAGAAGTGTGTATGGTATATAAGTATGGGCCTAAGTACTCATTGTCAATTTGGGATATCCATTTTGGCCCAACAAGGACGGCGGCCAAGTGTTGACCGTGAGTGCTGCCGGACCCATAGTCGCGCTCCCAGGTCCGCGGGTATAGAATCAGAGCAGATAACTAATCCTTGGTATGGGAATTAAGTGCTACACCGTACGCGGTGGGGGCCACCTTTAGAATCTCATGCCGCTTGATTGATCTTGGGTTTGGCCCTTAAGTATGGGCCCAACGAAGACGCTTGGATCTAAAGGATCGGTGGAAGCCATCTAGAATCCGCGCTTGGTTGGTCCTAGGTTTGGCCCTTAAATATGGGCCCAGCGAAGACGCTTGGGCCTAAAGAATGGGAATTAAGTGTTACACTGTGCGCGATAGGAGCCACCTCTAGAATCTCATACCGCTTGGTTGGTCTTGGGTTTGGCCCCTAAGTATGGGCCCAGCGAAAACGCTTAGGCATAAAAGGATGGGAATTAAGTGCTACACCGTGCACCGTGCGCGGTGGGAGCCATCTCTAGAATCCCATGTCGGCTGGTTGATCCTGGGTTTGGCCCCTAAGTATGGGCCCAGCGAAGACGCTTGGGCCTAAAGGGTGGGAATTAAGTGCTACACCGTGCGCGGTGGGAGCCACTTCTAGAATCCCATGCCGCCTGGTTGGTCCTGGGTTTGGTCCCTAAGTATAGGTCCAGCGAGGACACTTGGGCCTAAAAGATGGGTGAATGTGATACCTTAATGCCACATGGGATTGGAATGAGAAGTGTATGGTATATAAGGATGGGCCTAAGTATCCAGTGTTAACTTGGGATATCCATTTTGGCCCAACGAGGATGGTGGCCAAGTAGTTGACCGTTGGTCCTGGATTTGGCCCCTAAGTATGGGCCCAGCAAATACGCTTGGGCCTAAAGGATGGGAATTAAGTACTACACCGTGCACGGTGAGAGCCACCTCTAGAATCCCATGCCGCCTGGTTGGTCTTAGATTTGGCCCTGGGTTTAGGGGCCCAGCGAGGACGCTTAGGCTTAAAGGAGGGGTGAATGTGATGCTGCCTGGTTGGTCCTGGGTTTGGCCCCTAAATATGGGCCGAGCGAGGACGCTTGGGCCTAAAGGATGGGTGAATATGATACCACAATCCCACATGGGATTGGGATGAGAAGTGTATGGTATATAAGGATGGGCCTATGTACCCATTGTTAACTTGGGATATCCATTTTGGCCCAACGAGGATGGCGGCCAAGTAGTTGACCGTGAGTGCTGCCAAGCCTATAGTTGCGCTCCCTGATCCACGGGCACGGGACGTGACAAGAAAAGTCTACTTCACTAGTATGTTCAATGAAATCCATATAGAATATTAGGCTTGGTTTGGTTGAAATGTTTTGTGGAAGTAAATGAGAACAGAAAGTAAATGTGAAGGTAAATATGATATTTACTTTGTTTGGTTAGATATAGACGTAGATGGGAAGTAAATTAGGAGGAGTACCACTCCCCTTCCACATCAACATTTCCTTTCCTCCCAATTTAGAGGGATTGGGAAAGAGAAAATAAAATTGGAGCAATAATAACAATATTAATTCCATTTTTAATATTAAAAATTTTAATAAAATAGATAATGAAGAATAAAATAATAAATTAAATTAATTATTCTCTCTCTTATTCTCTCTCCTTCCACCTCTCATTCCCTTCATACCAATAGGATAAGAGTAAATACATTTACTTCACCTAGTGGAAGTAAAATGTACCACTCCTCCCATTTCCTCTCGCCCTTTTCTTCACGAACCAAAACAACTGTTAAGTTCTGAAAGATTGTACGTCAAGAAGTAAAGGAAAAAGTCTCAACGAACATTTTTGAACTAGATAAAAAAAAAAAAAACCAATAATCCGGAATTAATATTAATCAATTTTCCATCCCCATGACAGAAAATTAATGAGATCATAGTACTTTTTCCTTTTCATTTCATTAATGAGAGGGTAACAAGATCTGTTTGTTTCTTGGAAACAGAGATGGATACTAGATTGAAACTATGAACTAAGAAAATTGTGAAAACTCATTAACAGTTTGGATCACTCAAACAACAGATCGAGCTTGAGAAAAATCAAATATTCTAAGAGTGCAAGTTAATTTGACCTAGGTATAAAATTCAATTTTTTTCCTTTTTTTTGCAAAATGGGATTAAAAATTAAATAGTAAGATGAGATAATCAGTTGTAAATAAATATATAAAAAAAGATAATTACTCATAACAGAAAAATCAAGTAAAATAAAAACAAGATTTCAGTTGTAATTAGATAGAAGAATTTTACATTGAGTTAATTATTTTGTTTGATATGAAGAGAAATTTTCGAAATAGTGATATATATGAAGAGAGATTTCCGGCTTAAGAATCTGTCCGACTCGATCTCATCAGACTAGGTTTCCTATACCAAATCTACAGCCAAACTTTCAATTCAGTATAAGTTTTTCTGATTCACTATCACCAAAAGCAAAAACCTTTCCAAGCTCTCATTTCTTACTTTCTCTGTCCTTCCATTATAGTTGCAGACATGGCAGATGATTATATAGTGATTCCATCCGTGGATGATGATAAAACTACACCTAATACTGCACAAGAAGCAGAAAAAGAAGATTCAGCAGCTCGTGATGATGGCAAAGGTTCTGCAAAACAAACTGTCCGAGGCGCTGCTGATTCAGGCCCTCGTGTTGATGGCAAAAACTCTGCAAACACTATGGACAAAATTGGTTGCAGAACTGTAGGCTCATGCAGTGGTAAAGGTGCAAACACGTTTTCTGAAACTGAGACAAAACCAAAGCAATTGATCCTAGGCTCCCTTGGATTGATGCTTGCCTTTTCTCCAATTATCTTTGTCCTTGTATCTCTTGCTATAGCTGAAAAACAAGTAAACGCAAAAGGCCCTCAATTTCAGATTCACTCCGCTTCTGCATCCACCATGTCCAATTCCTGGTGGTCGGAAAGGATCATTGCGGATTGGAATGTTTCCCTGGGCGTGAAAAATCTCCACAGTCGGAGGAAATTCAGTTACGATTTCGTGCAAGTTTCAGTTTTTTATGGCGATACACAGCTTTCAACCACGCTGCTGACTCCCTTTCGTCAAGTTGCTTATGACCAGTTATTACTTAACGTGAATTTCCCAGCAAAGATCGATGCCAGTGTCTCGTATTCGATAAAGAAGGCAAAGAAATTGAATAACACTATGTCCATTAATGTGGTGATTACTGCTAAGATTAGCTGTGATAACGCTCGAACCAGGGATGACTGGAACTGGAGTAAGAGTTTGATTGCTTCATGCAAGAATATAGAGCTTCAATTTTCGCCAGATGGGCAGAAAGCAGAGATGATAGCTGAAGAGCCTGTAATATGCGAGTGAAGATTCTGATGATGATCAGGATTTGCTAGGGTTCTTCATTAATTTAAAAAACAAAACAAAACAAAAAATTATTTCCAGGTAGAGTTTGAATATTTGTACAGATTTTCCTGCCTCGATGTTATTTATTTAGGTTTGACCTGCCGCAGCTGGTAATCCAGTCACTGATGATGACTGGAATGAATGACCTTTTAACCATTGAAAGAGAGATCAAAAGAAAATAAAAAACCTTCGTTGAGCAAATCAGCTTGGCAAGGCAAAGAACGTTCTTGGAGTAATTATCAGAGACAAAGAAAGGTCAGCTTGACTTTAATTACGCAAGAACAGAAGAACTTCGTTGCTTTGTCTCGAGAGCTTCATTAATTTTTTTTTTAAATCCAGTCAGTTTGGTGGCTTGGGATTTGAATTCTTTGGTTTTTATATATCTCTCTTCTTTTTTTTTTTTTTTAATAGAGGATATCCCTATTTTCTTGAGTCGTCTATTTTTACCGGGAAAAAGATTTGTCTTTTCAGTAAAAATCTTTGTTTGAAAATTGGGGATTAGTTAGAATGGGTGTTCGACCCTACTTGCCTTAGCAAAAAGGCTAGAAGACTGGAATTGAATTCTGGAAGCTGATTCTGGAAAAAGATTGAACTGAATTCTGTAAATAAAAATTTGAATTAATTATAATTTATTTTTTCATTAAATTTTATTATAATTTGGATTAAATTTATAATTATTAATATTTTTATTAATATAAAATAATATTAATAATTATATGAATATTTACTATATTCAAACTTCAAATTAAGTAATGATTTCAATAGGTTTTAATCAATTAAATTATAAAATATATTTAATATAATCCGTTGTAAAAAACACTTAAGTTATAATATCTGTTTAATATAATCCTTTATGAGACACACTTAAATTTTAAGTGTGTAATTGTATTACCAAACAAGCCCTTAGCTAAAGACAGAAATACCCTCGTCTAAGTAGGGATGGTAAAGGGCTGGGGTTAGGGCGGAAATTGCATCTTCCCCGACTTGTGTAGATTTTTTTTTTTTTTTTTTGGTTTGATATTTTATTTTTAGTTTACTCTAAAAGTTGAGTTAATTATAATTTACTTTATATTATATTTTATTACATTTTAAACTAAATAAAAAAGAATGTTAATTATTGGATGGGTATTTAGGGCATATTTGATAATTCATATAAATGATTAAAAATTAATTAATTAAATAATTATTTAATTTATTTAATTAAGTATGTTTGCTAACGAATAACATTAAGTGTTTAATTATTTCAGTACATTTGGTAACATATTCTTATAATTATTTAATTGATCAAGACATAGTAAATATATTAAATATTTTTGTAATTGTTATTGTTCTTTTCAATTTATTCTAAATTATAATAAAATAAAGTGTATAAACAAATTAAAATTAATTTAGTCTTCAAATTCAAACTTCAAAATCTAATTTTCATCTTTTAATTTTTAAAATTCAATATTTAAATATTTAAACTTTAAGTCCAAATTTTAATTTTATCAAACAGATCCTTAACATATTTAATTAATTAATTTTAAATATTTAATTAAGTTATTACCAAAAACTATATACTTTGCGTAATTAGATTAGATTGCTTCACAAACTGCATATTTTCTTGATATTGTTCATTTGAGAATCATTTGTCTACGTTACACAAGATCATAAGGAAATATGATTTCTGGAGCCAAATGTTACTACTTAATCATATTCCTCAAAACTTTTATGCCTGAAAAGAAGAATGGGAAAAAAATTACTCCCTCTATTTCAAAATACTTGATCATGAAGTCTTTTGCACACAAATTAAGGATATTAAAAATAATACTACAATTTAGATTAAGTTCTTATTCTACTCATATTAAAAATATGATAGCTATTGATTAGTGAAAATTCTCAAGAAATAAGAAGAAATAAGAGTTTTGAAAAGTTATGTCATTGATTTAGAATAAATGAGGATAACGCTACAAAAAAACGAGGCAAATACGACGGATACAAATACGACGGTCGTAAAACCGTCGTAATAGGTTAACTAATACGATGGTTTGATAACCGTGGTATTAGTGAAGGTTTATACGACAATTGAAGTAAAACCATTGTATTTGTTCACAAAATACAATAGCATAGAGTAACCATCGTAATAGATTAGAACAAATATGACGGTTTATAAGAACTGTCGTAATAGTGCAGGCTAAATATAACGGTTTACATGAATCGTCGCAATAGATTAGGATAAATATGACAGTTTACGTGAACTGTCATAATAGAGTATGCCAAATACGACGGTTTACGTGAACCGTCGCAATAAAGTATGCCAACTACGACGGTTTACATGAACCGTCGCAATAGATGTCCTAATACGACGGTTACTAAAATCGTCATTTTTAATCTAATTATAACAAAACCCCTCAAAATTATTTTAAATTTTATCTGATTATTTTCAAATTTAGTCATAATACTTTTGGTAATTATTACAATAAATTTAACGATTGGATCATTAATTTGATATATTTGTAATTATAAATACTAAGATATATTTCTATTTATAGATATTACTGCACAAATGTGATAAAATAAAATGAATAATCTTCAAATTTGGTCAATAAACTTGTTTTAACTTTATTAATACAAGTAATGGTTAGATCATTGATTTTTCAAATAAATTTTTGTTTACATCTTAAATTTTTATATATTTGTATTAAAGTGCTTGAATTTCATTTTAATTATAAGTTATTCTACAATATATATATATATATATATATATATTATTTATATACAGTATAATATATTCTTATTAGTTAGTAAGTATTAGATTAATATGTTACATAACATGAATAATTTTTTAATTACAAAAATACATATGCGTGTGTACATATATATCTACATACCTAGGTGGAGTATACTATCTCTTAATTATATATATAGACATTCTATATCTATAATTTTTATTGTAAAAATAAACTTTATATAATTTTATTTATCACATTAATAATTAAGATTGTAACCTATTACAACAGCTAATCATCTTAAGTTTTCATATATTTGTATTAAAGAGCTTGAATTAATTTTAATTATTAATTATTCTATTATATATATATATATATATATATATATATTATTTGCATACAATATAACATATCCTTTTTAGTTAGTGAGTATTAGATTAATATGTTATATAACATAAATATTTTTTTAATTAGAAACATACATATGTGTGTGTACATATATATCTACATAGCTAGTTAGAGTATATTATCTTTTAATTATTATAATTAATTGTATTAAAATAATAATTATTAAAATATGTGATATAGCTCTTTTAAAATATATGGAATCTTAAAACGTATGTGATGTTTGAGAATGATTAAAAATTAATCCAATGCTAACTAACTTAATATGTGTGTGAAATCTCATAAATATATTAAATTATAAATATTTATATTTTATATTATTCTTTACACGTATTTTTTAATTTTTTAAAAAGATTATAAACTTTCAAATTACTTGAATTTTCTTCGAATTTTTATATAGAGTTACTTTACCAAAAAAAAAACGTAACCTTAATTCAATTCGTTCAAAAAACAAAGGGAAAAAAGGATGATGGCCAAAATGGTTAAAGTTAACACAAGCCCTGGCCATCAAGCTCAGCTTTTTGCTTGTTTTTTCAACATTGTAGATCCCCCACCAGCCTGTTTTTGCAGCCCAATGATAAAAAAAGCACCTGAATGCTAAGTAAGTTGTGGGTAACTGTCTTTCATTTTTAGCAAAAAAGTCACTAATTGATCACCAATCCCTAGACCAGAATCGTACCACGTTGACGAACGCTCGGAGCCTGCAAAATCTAAAAAGTGGTAGCTAAAAAAAGTTATTTGTCTTTGATTTTCCAAGCAAAGTATCAATCAAGAAAAGGATGGTCATCCTCATCCCAAGAATTCTAGTTCTTATAGCACTAGCAGTACAGATCTGAGCAAGCTTAGCAATGCCGAGCTTATTTCATTGTTATAGTACCACGCCCTTACTAGTTACTCACCTCTTGGGACTTTGAAGACTCAAAAGGATCTAGCTCCAACTTTGGCCACAAATGGAGCAGGGAAGTAAAACTTGAGCTTTAGCAGCGCAGGTGACTCGATCACCCTCGACACCGAACTCAATAAATCACGAGTTGCTTCCACGGTCCTCAACGCTACCCCGGTCTGCATTTTCAGCATTGACAGTCTTCTTCTCCCCACCGAACTCTTCAGGAAGTCTCCAGCTCCAGCTCCAGCTCCTGGCCCTGCACCCTAGACCTTCTCTTCACCCGCGCCTGTTGCTTCTGCTCCCGCCCCAGAATCGACCCTGGCTCCTTCGCCCTTGCACTCCCCTCCGACTCCACCGACATCTTCCTCTGCCGGTGCTCCGGCTGAAGGTCCCACAGCAGATTCTCAGAACAGCACCGCAGATTACAAATTCGCTGGTCAAGTGACGGCACCTGTATTATTCCCCTTGTTTCTGATGCAGAGGTGTGAAGATTTATTATTTTATGGAATTAGTGCATGCTTTTCCTTATGGTAGACACTACAGGAAAATCAGTTTGCGACGGTTTTTGGCCGTTGCAAAAAACGCCGTCGCAATTTGCGACGGCCAAGGGAAACCGTCGCTATTTGCGACGGTTTTGCGAAGAATATTTTTTGTCAAACTTCAAAAATTTACTACGATTTTGCGACGAAACGCATTAGCCCTCGTAAAATCCTCGCAAATTGCGACAGCTTTGCGAGGGTCATTGCAAATCGTCACTGATTGCGAGGGCCATGGCCCTCGCAAAACCGTCGCAATTTGCAAGGGCCAAGGCCCTCGCAAAATCTTCGCAAATTGCGAGGGCCAAGGCCCTCGCAAAACCGTCGCAAATTTACCCTCGCAAAACCGTCTCAAATTGGCCCTCGCAAAACCGTCGCAATTTGCAAGAATTATCGTCGCCGTCGCAAAATCGTCGTAGTTTGTGTTGAAATTTTCTAAACCCGCTAAATCATCGCAAATTGCGAAAATTTTGCTAGATTTTTTTTATTTTTATTATTATATTTATTTCAAAATTATTAATTCCCTGTAAATCAGTCTTGAAACACCATACAAATAAATGCCAAAACTATATTCATAATCCAAAAAATCATATAAAAAATTAAAACTAAGTCCGAATAAATATAATTAAAATACTGAAACATAATATAATATAAAGTATTACAAAGTATAAATATATTACAAAATGCTAATACTCACAAATATCATTCCAAAACAATTACATTTGTATAACACCAGACATAGATATAGCCACTTTATATTTTATCTATCTCTTTTCCCCCGGCCTGTGCAAGTCTAAATGAAAGATTCCTGCAAAAATAGAAGGTGATGAAATTCTCGACAATTAGACAAAATTAGTGTAAAAAATTGTATGTGATGGAATTTAAAATAAAAGAAATTAAAAGAATTTGAAATGTGAAACAAATAATAATAAGGATTGATATTAGCCTCTTTCCAAAATCTATCCGAGATCTCTACAAAAAATCCAAGAATTTCCAAAAGTAAATAATGGCAAATTTTGAAAAAAATTTGACAGAATCTCCCCTATAATTGGACATTTTCCAGGCACGAGGCCACCTCAAAATTTGACAATCAAAATGCGATTCCAAACAACAAAGACATGTCATTTATTTATAGGAAAAAAAATAAAAGAAAACTAGGGGTAATCACCCATTACCCAGGAGGAGTAATCACCCATTATTCACCGGGAATTCAACATATGAATTCAATACTAAGGCAATTTATTCTTCAGTTAACCAAATGACACCACAATAAAATACTGAAAAGCTCTATTACCTTCCCTTGAATATTGAAGATTTTCCCATATACTTCATCATATGTGAGCTTTGGCATGCTAAATAAGGAAGTCCTGCAAACAAAGGTGTAATTCTCATGTGTAACTTCATTAAAACAGTAAGTAAAATAAAAACCACTCTAGGTTTTGTGCATATGAGTGCACATGAGTAAACAGATTTGTCTCAATATATTAGCACAAACAAAGCATAAAAGCTAATATGGAGGATCTAGCAGGACAAAACTAACTTACTAGTTTGAAACACATGAACTCAAAGGGCTAACCTGGCAGGACAAATAAGTCCATTTTGAAACACATGAACAATGAAAAGAATGGTCACAGAGGGTGCTTTGAATTCCACTTGTGTCTTGATCCATTCTCTCTTCACATTTGCAACAGAAAAATAACAGAATTATTATGAGATTTTCTCCTCTGGGCCTCAAGAAATTATGCACTATATTTAAGCACAAATTGCAAAATATTCCACAAAGGATATAAGAAGATGAAATTACATATCAATCTAATACATAGACAAATAGAATCAAACAATATAATTGACAGATATCCACATTCACTTAGGCAAAATGTTTACACTTGCACACACAGATAATATATGTCCACTTGCAAAAGATAAACTACCTCAAAGGGTTTGAATCTCCTTCCGTTGAAACTACAATAAAAACCACCAGCATGCTATACCTATCTCCCATTCCATCATTCCTTTGAATAAATACATAGAGACCTAGTGTTATCTCAGACAAATATGAAAATACAGAATAATCAATTGGCATAAAAATTCAGGGATAAAATGAAAAAAAAAAAATTCCCAGAAAATATGTTGAAAGAGACTATACCCGAGGAAGAGGATTTCTTGGAAATGATTAAGATGCTGGCCGTAGAAGAGGAGGGGGAGCGCCAGGGGAGGGGGATAGCCGCAGGGGGAGCGACGGGGGGGGGCGAGGGGAGCGGGGAGCACCGGGGAGAGCGGGGAGCCTCGGGGGGAGGCCGGGGCGGGGGAAGCCGCGGGGGGAGCACCGGGGGGGGAGGGGAGCGGGGGAGCGCCGAAGGGGAGGGGAGGGGGGAGAGCACCGGGGGGTGGGAGGCCGATGCCGGAGGGAGCGCCGGGGTGGGGGGTTGGGCTCAGACAGGAGGGAAGGGTCGGTGGTGGAGGCAGGGGTTCTGGGTAGGAGAAGAAAGAAGAAGAATGTGAGGAAGAAGGAGGGAGGAAAAAAAGGAGGGACTGAAAATTTTGAGAAAATTTTTAAATTTTTTTAAATTTCTAACTATTTCGACTCAATTTGTGATGAAAAATTAAATCTTCGCTAATTTCTCATAAATTGATACGATGAACATTATAAATCAATCTCTATATTACAATTTTCACTATTTTTTAGTGATCTCAATAATAATAATAATAGTATTTAAATTATTTTTCTTTATATATTTTATTTTATATACTATTTAACTAAATGGATAGATAAAAAAATTAGACGTATGTATATACATAGCTATATAGTATAATATATATTAACATATAAGAGATGAAGAACATTATAAATTGATCTCTACATTCAAAATAACAGTATTTGAATTATTTTTCTTTATCCATTTTACTTTATATACTACTTAATCAAAGTGATAGATCAAAAAATTAGACATATATAAACATAATTAACTATATATATTTACTTATGCAATACATTAGGTGTATAATATGACATAATTACATATACAAAATTATAATAAAATGCACTAATTAAGACATGTTATTAAAAATATTTCAGTAAATTTGTCAAAATACACCACCACACAAAGACATAAAGAAAAATTTTAAAATTTTAAAAAATATAGATTAAAACCCTATTTTGTCGCAAAACCCTCGCAAATTCGTCGCAATTAGTGACGAATTTGAGACGAATTTGCGACGAATTAGGGTTTTGAGTTTTTTTAAAAAAATTCCATTTATATATTTTTTAATTAAAAATAATCGACCCTCGCAATTTGCGAGGGTTTAATAGCCGTCACAAAAAATAATGATAGTATTATAAATCGATCTTTATATTATAATTTTCACTATTTTTTAGTGACCTTAAGAATAATAATGATAGTATTTAAATTATTTTTCTTTATATATACATACATATTATAATATATATATTAAATCAAAGAGATACTTATATATATTATATACTACATAAGCATATGCATATTTTTATATATTTAAGTAAATATATAATATAATAGAATTAACTATATATATATATATATATATATATTACAAATCGATCTCAACATTATAATTTTCACTATTTTTTTTAGTGATCTCAATAATAATAATAATAATAATAATAATAATAATAATAATAATAATAATAATAATAATAATAATAATAATAGTATTTAAATTATTTTTCTTTATATATACATATATATTATAATATATATATATATATATATTAAATCAAAGAGATACTTATATACATTGTATACTACATAAGCATATACATATACTTATATATTAAAGTAAGTATATAACATAATAGAATTAACTATATCTATTACAATCCGATCTCTACATTATAATTTTCACTATTTCTTTTAGTGATCTCAATAATAATAATAATAGTATTTAAATTATTTTTCTTTATATATTTTACTTTATACACCATTTAACCAAATGGATAGATAAAAAAATTTCAATAAATTTGTCAAAATACACCACCACACAAACACAAAAAGAAAATTTTAAAAAATATAGATTAAAACCCTATTTTGTTGCAAAACCCTCGCAAATTTGTCACAATTAGTGATGGATTTGCGACGAATTAGAGTTTTGAGATTTTCCATTTTTTTTTCATTTATATATTTTTTAATTAAAAATATTGACCGTCGCAAAATTCTCGCAATTTGCGAGGGCGTAAAGGCCGTCGCAAAACCCTCGCAAATTTCCAGGGTTTTGCGACGGCCATTCAAATTTTTTTTAAAAAATATTTTTTTAAAAAAATAAATAGCCGTCGCAAAACCCTCGCAATTTGCGAGGGCTTAATAGCCGTCGCAAAACCCTCGCAAATTGCAAGGACTTTGTGATGAACATTTAAATTTTTTAAAAATATTTTTTTAAAAAATAATTGGTCGTCACAAAACCCTCGCAATTTGCGAGGGTTTAATGGCCGTCGCAAAACCCTCGCAATTTGCGAGGGTTTTGCGACGGCCATTCAAATTTTTTTTAAAAAATATTTTTTTAAAAATAAATGGCCGTCACAAAACCCTCGCAATTTGTGAGGACTTTGCGATGGACATTTAAATTTTTTTAAAATATTTTTTTTAAAAAAAATTAGTCGTCGCAAAACCCTCGCAATTTGCGAGGGTTTTGCGACTGCCATTCAAAATTTTTAAAAATTTTTTTTTTAAAAATAAATAGCCGTCGCAAAACCCTCGCAAATTGCGAGGACTTTGCGATAGACATTTAAATTTTTTAAAATATTTTTTTAAAAAACAATTGGTCGTAGCAAAACCCTCGCAAATTGCGAGGGTTTTGCGATGGACGTTCAATTTTTTTAAAAAAAATATATTTTTTTAAAATAAATGGTCATCGCAAAACCCTCGCAAATTGCGAGGACTTTGCGATGGATATTTAAATTTTTTAAAAATATTTTTTTAAAAAATAATTGAACGTCCATCGCAAAACCCTCGCAATTTGAGAGGTTTTTTTTACCGTCGCAAAACCCTCGCAATTTGCGAAGGTTTTGCGATGGACGTTCAAAAATTTTTTAAAAAATATTTTTTTAAAAATAATTGACCGTCGCAAAACCCTCGCAAGTTGCGTGGGCACTTTAGCCGTCGCAAAACCCTCGCAAATAGCGACGATTTTGTTACGAATTGCGACAGGTATTTTGGCCGTCGCAAAACCGTCGCAAATTGCGACGGTTTTGCGACGGTGTTGGTCAACTCGCGAGTTAATTGAAAATCGTCGCAAAATGGTCGTTATTAGCGACGGAATTGAAGCCGTCGCAAAATGAGATTTTTCCTGTAGTGAGATGACCACTAGTGATGAACATGTATATTTTGTGCATTGGGCATTTAGGCTGCATTTGCAGGCAGGCGTTTAGGCTGCTTTTCAAACCAGTGGACGGTAGTTGATGTTTGTGATAGTAGCCGACCATGGCCTCTTTTGCCATGGTTTCTTTCTTCTCCATATTTTATCATTAGATAAGTTGATGAGGCATTGATGCTAAAATCCTAGAACCGTGGAATGTGAGTGGTGGAGGTCTTCCAAAACTATGAGATAATAATGAAATCTCGTTAGGTGTTCATCAATATGGATTTTATATATTAGTGACTTTTTTCTTTTTTTTTTTTAAGAGAGGATTTTTATTTATGTCCTTAATTTATCAGAGAGAGGGTGAAAGTGAATGATTTATTTTGTGTGAGATAATAATGATATTGATGACACATCCTATGCATGTAAGGAGATGTTCTAAAGCCTAGCCCACTGAACTTGAACTACTTGTAGGTAAAAACTAATATTGAAATATATCAGTGGCTAATGTTGAGATTTCATCATCCTCATGAGTTTTCTCTTCTTATAGTTAGCCTTAAAGCATGCTTGTCTTAGTCTATTTGTTTGGTTTGGGCAATTAACAAGTACTTGCGATGGTTTAAAACCGTTGTATTTATGAAATAATTGCGACGGTTTTTTTATCAAATACAACGGTTCGCAAAATCTCAGCCCGGGTAAATAATTGTGACGTTTTTTTCCTAACCGTCATATTTACACCATCGTATTAGATAACTACGATGATTTTTTGGCCTTTTTAAATAAAAATAGCGGCATTATATATGACAACTGAGAAACCATTGTTTATAGCAAAAACGACAGTATTTTCTCAAATACGACGGTTTTCTGGCCGTCATATTTGCCTGAATTTTTAGTAGTGAAAATGGAAAAAAAAAACTAATCATTAGTTCTAGAAATATGTACATGAACAAGTATTTTGAAATAAAATAAAAAAGTTTTATGAACAAGTATTTTGAAACGGAGGGAGTACTACTTTTTAGTGGACTCTTCTTAATTTTTCGACTTGTCATCTGATTTGTTGGGTTAGTTATGAATTGTCTTTTGGGTGGAAGAAATGAAATGGCAATTTTCTGTTCTCACCATTCCCTCCTCTCCCCTCCCCCATCCCCCTAGGCTTGGTTTGGTTGGAGTAAAAATAGAAAGGTGAAGGGGAGAAGAAGTAAATCAGAAGCTAAATCCAATATTTACGTCGTTTGGTTAGAGTGTAAAGAAAGTAAGAACTAGGAAGTAAATGTGAAAGGGAAGTGGTTCCCGTCCACATCAGCAAATCTCTCCACTGTTTTTTAGGCCGGACTGGACCAGTCGGACCCTAAACCGGTTCCCAAATCGGTCCAGTCCTCCCCTTTGAACCGAAAGTCTTGAAAACCGTCTTATTTTGTGCAAATCGATTTAGACCAACTGGTCCAATTAGTGAACCGTTGAACCAGCCGATCCAATCAAATTGAACTGTTAAATAGTTTATAGTAATAGAGAAGATATCACATTTTCTTCTAATTTCATTATTTATGCATTTATGGACTTAAATTATCCTATATTATTGATTAATTTTATTCTTAAAAATAATTATATTTTTTATTTTTAAATTATAATATTACTGGCTCAATTACGGTACCGTGAACCAATAAAATTTTTGGTTCAATGTCCGATTCGATTCTGAAAACATTGAATCTCTCCTTTTCTATTTGGGCGAAAATCATATTTACTTCCTATTTTCACTCCAACCAAATAGGATAAAAGTAAATACATTTACTTCCCCTAGTGGAAGTAAAATGTGCCACTCCTCCTCCCTTTTCCTCTTCCCCTTCCCTTCGCGAACCAAAACAAGTCTTAATTTTTTACGTTAAGCCTAATTGAAGAAGTTTTTTAGGCAAGATGGATCATGGACTCTCGCTTTTTGTTTCAATAAGGATACTAATTTACTCAACTAAACCGGAGGTCCAATTCTATTAGAGCTAGAATTCTCCAATTTAAATAGAAATGGATATGGAAGCGATCTTAGTTTTTTGGCCCACAAATTGGAGTTGGGTCAAGATCTGTTTTGAAGCCTGGTGGTTGGGCCCAAAAATTTTGAAAAATAATAGTTTACATTAATAAAGTATTAAAAATTTTGGAACTTTTTTACAACAAATTAAATATATTGAAGATGAATTTTACCAATTACCGAATACATAAAAAGTTTAATGTTTTGCATATGGAGGGCTATGCAAAAATTGAAGAAATATAACTAAGAAAGATGAGCTAAATATTAATAACCATAGTGAGAGTAATGCTATATTTGATTCGCAAATGTGGAGCACAAGGGAGAAGGAGATGGCAATAGGCTTTTACTTTCATTAGGTGAAGCAAACATAATTGACTTTCGGGAAGTATATCTATATTTTATCTTATTCGATTTACCATCTAATTCAGACTAGAAATTTGACGTGGAGGGAAGCTCTTTCTTTCCACATTTACTTACTTTCTTAATTTCTCTTATAACTAATGAGATAGATTATGTATTTATATCCAAATTTATATTTTCTTTTTTTTTTCTCTTTTTTTGTGCCAAGCAAACATAGTGTAAAGGGGGGGGGGGGGGGGGAAGAAATAGATACCATTAAAAAATAAATAAATAAGTGTGACCTCAAGCATATCCTTAGAAAATCAAACAAATAGATACAATAAGATATCTTCATAATTCTAACCTAAAAAAAAAAAAAGATCACAATCCAAATTACAATTATAAATGTATCATTGTTAGCTCTAAGGGCGTTCTCCTGTGTTTTAACTTATGACAAATATTGATAAATACTAACTTATGTGATCTACATGTTATAGGACATGTTTGACCTCAATTCTTCCAAGGCGTGTAAATAAGATTGCTATGCAACTCTTAAACAATAGAATCCAAGAATGGATGATCAAGTAAAAGATCAAGCTTTAGAGGTCACATACCAAGAATTCATTATAGAAGAACCTTAGATTAAGAATCTTTGTTAAGGCATTTTCTGTGTAAATTTCTATATCTTCTTTACTTTATGATTTAGTTTAATTCTACCTTAAAGCACTAAAACAAAAAGATTTCAAAATTTTAAATCCTTAGAATTTTGGATTGAGTAATTTGGGTGACCCTGCATCTAAAAGATTCGTCTAAAATACAGTGAACAATATCAAATCGATTCTGCCAGAAAAAATATCATTTCCAACTTACCTTTTAGATGTATCATCATTCAAAAATTGAGTCCAAAACTCTAACAAATCTGACAGCGAAAACTAACCATTTTCTAGCCGTTAGAAACTCTATTTTATGCCCCTATAAAAGGTTTTAAAACTTGATTTAAAAGTAGATTTTTGTCCTATGATTCTTAGAAACACTCTTACTCTATAAAATACAAAAATCTCTTTTTTTATAGTACTTCAAAGTGAAATCAAATTATATCAAAAAGATAAAGATTGCTTAAGCTTATTTGTCTTGTATATCTGCTCAAAAGAGTGAACCTTTCTCATCTCATTTCTTCGAACATCTTGGTGTATCAAGGTTGTGGTGTAAAACTCATTTGGTGTTAACCTTGATTTGTTGGTTGATTGAGAGAATTTGGTAAAACTAAGTGTGGTAATCCTTTCTTGTATTTTGTGTAGATTGATACCATTGAGTTGGGTGAATGAAATCTGGTTGAAAATCCTTAAATATGAGTTTAAGAGAGTGGATGTAGATCTTGGTAGATCAAACCACTATAAATCTTGTGTTATCTCTCTCTGCATTCATTTTCAATTAGCTACAATTGCCTTTGCCCAAAGTTTTTTTATTCCTCAAAAGAAATCTTTATTGCTCTCACCAACTCATTTTTACTCCAGTATTAATTGTATCGAGCATCTTGCTTTATTCAGAGTGTAGAAAATTCTTAAATCATTTTGAGAAGCTCTTACTATTGCAAGTTCCTTTGGTCAGAAATTTGAATGAGCTCTTTCCTCAAAGCAGATTTTTTTTTTTTTTGAGCATTTTAAATTTGCCAAAAACTTTATTCACTCCCCCCATCCTCCAAGGTTTTTCATTTGGTATTAGAGCTTGAGTCTACTCTAGTTTCGGTCTAATAACCGTGTAGAAAAGATCCCTATGGTAAACTCGTCTACTTTACCATATGTTGAAGGATCCTCAACAAATCGACCTCCCTTGTTCAATGGAACCAATTATACATTTTGAAAAAAATAGAATGAAGATTTATGTTTGTTCAATTAACTTTGAGTTGTGGAATCTGATTGAGAATGGTCCATTTATCCAATCAAAATTTGTTGATGGTAGAAAAATGCCAAATCAGAGTGATGAATTTGATGTTGAGGACAATGCTAAAATGACATTGAACTTTCAAACTATGAATATTTTGTGTTGTGCCCTTAATGCCACAGAATATAATCGAGTTAGTGGTTGTGACTCAACCAATGATATGTGGAGACTACTTGAAGTCACCCATGAGGAGACAAATCAAGTAAAGAAATCTAAGTTGGGACTATTAATTCATGATTATGAATTGTTCAGATAAATCCAAATGAAAATATAACTAATATGTTTACCAGATTTACAAATATTGCTAATGGACTTAAAGCCTGTGGGAAAGTCTATTCCCTTGGTGAATAAAATCGAAAAATTCTGAATGTGTTGTCTAAGAGCTAGCAACCGAAAGCTCTAACTGTAGAAGAATCCAAGGATCTGAAATCTTTACCAACTGAAGAGCTGATTGGCTCTCTCGTAACGCATGAAATGAAACTAAAAGCTGCAAATGAGGAAGCTAAAAGTAGTCAATCGGATAGTGGTGATGAAACTGAAGTAGACATCGATGAACTGACTATGATTGTAAAGGAGTTCAAAAGAATGTTTAACAAAGGAAATTTTAGAAGAAGAGAGAAGTTCATGAAAAGAAAATGATAGACTTCATCATTTAAGCCTCAATGCTATGAATGCAAGAGCATAGAATATTTCATTGCTGACTGCCCAATTGTCAAAGAAAAAGAAGGCAGGATGCTTAAAAAGAAAAAGAAGAACTTGAAAGCAAAGAAGGGCAAAAGACTAATGGAAATTTGGGACCAAAATGAGTCCGAGTCCAAGGTAAATGAAGATTTTGAAAATGAAACTGCCAACATATGCTTCATGGCGATGGAAAATGAGATAAATTCCACTACAACTAGCTCCATATCTGATTTACATAATTCTGATAATGAAAAGCATGATGATCTAAATGAATTGCTAATTAACATGTTCCATGAACTAAAAAAATTGTCTAGAAGAAATAAAGAAATAAAAATGAAAATAGATTGTTTGTTAGATGAAAATGTAAAGTTGTTAAATGAGAACAAAGTCTTTCTTGAGTCACATATATGTGTAATTATGGAAAATGATGTTATCATCACTACCCTACATCATGTGTCTTTAGAAAATAAATGCTTATGTGATAAAATTCATTCTCTTGAAAGTATGGTTAGCAATTTCGATGATATGAAAAATAAAGTCAATGATCTCACTACATGCATTAAAAGATAGCAAAAACAACCTGGAAAAATTACTTAGTGCTCAACACATAGCTGGAAATCGAAATGGACTAGGTTATAGGCATGATATCAAAGCCAAGAATCATATATCTCACTTTGTTAAAGCTGCTTCATTATATATGATACACAAATATAGCACATATTGTGAAAAATTTAGACACAAAGCATCTAAGTGTCATATTAAGAAGAAAGTTGAAACCAGTGCAAAAACAGTTTGGAAAATTAGAGGAACCATTATTAAACCCCATGGACCCAAGAAAATGTGGATACCAAAAATCACTCTCCCTTTTTCTTGTATAGGTACCTTCGTTGGAGAAAATGAGCTTTACAAAGTGGTTTTTGGATAGCAGATGTTCAAAACATATGACTAGAAATGCAACTCTATTAAAAGATGTGCAAACAATAAATTATGGGTTCATTACTTTTGGAGACAAAAAGAAAGAAAAAATTCTTAGCATAGGTAACATTGGTAAAGGATCTTCAACCATTATAAAGCTAGTGTTATTAATTGATGAGATGAAATATAACTTGCTACGTATTAGCCAATTATGTGACAATGGTTGCAAAGTCATTTTTAAAAAAAGATTCTTGCTCTATTATGGATTACTCAAATAATGAAACAATCTTTGTTGCTAACCGTGTTAGAACTGTTTATGTATTCTATCTAAATGATCTCATAGCTCATGGCATTAGATGTCTTTCCATGTATAACAATGATGGATATCTTTAGCATAGAAGATTAGGCCATATATCATTTAATTTGCTAAACAAATTATCCTTACAAGAACTTATTAGGGGACTGCTCAAAATGAAGTTTAACAAAAGTAAAATTTGTAATGCGTGCTAATTTGGAAAACAAATAAAAACTTATTTCAAACCCAAGAAAATAATTTTCACCTTAAAACCTCTTGAATTAATTCATATTGATTTGTTTAGACCAATGAGGACTACTAACCTTGGTGGTAAGAGGTATGCTTATGTGTTAGTAGATTACTTCTCAAGATTTACTTGGACTTTATTTCTTGGACAAAAGGATGAAGCATTTTCTAAATCATCAAAATTATTTAAGCGCGTACAAAACTCTATTAGATATAAACTGATTTCTATTTAGAAGTGATAACGGAAGAGAATTTTGCAACAATGAGTTTACACACTTTTTTGATGAAAATGAAAATTTTCACAACTATTCAGCTGCTAAAACTCCTCAACAAAATCGTGTTGCTGAAAGAAAAAATCGAACTTTGCAAGAAATGGCTAGATCCATAATTTGTGAAAACTCTCTTCTAAAATACTTTTGGGCTAAAGCTGTAAATACAGCATGTTATATTGTAAATCGGGTTATGTTGAGATATTTTCTAAGAAAAACACCCTTTGAGCTTATATTTTACAAACTCCATCAATTTCTTATTTCAAAGTATTTGGCTGCAAATGTTTTGTTCTTAATACCCGAGACAACCTTGGAAAATTTGATAGCAAGTCCGATGAGGCTATATTCTTTGGATATTCTTCCAATAAAAAGGCATATAAAGTGTACAATTCGAGAACTCTATGTGCGGAAGAATCTGTACATGTTGTCGTTGATGAATTTAGCATTTACACTTCAAGAAAAGATAATAATGATGTAAGAAGCTCAAAAGAAAGAGGGAAAGAACAGTATAAGGCACCACCGCTGGACACTCATGCCAAATAAGAGGAATTTGAAGAACAACAAGCTCAGGAAAGTAAGCAAGAAACTAAAGAATTCACGGATCAAGAATTATCAAGAGATTGGAAATACAAAATCGGTCATCTAAAAGAGCAAATCATCGGTGATCCTAATTGTGGAGTTAAAAATAGACAGTATTTCATAGATAACTTTGTTCTACTCTCTAGCATAGGCCTAACTGTATTAATGTAGCCTTACATGATGATTTTTGGATAATTGCTATGCAAGAAGAGCTAAACCAATTTGAGAGAAATCAAGTTTGGAAACTCGTCCCTAGACCAATTGATCATCTGATTATTGGTACCAAGTGGGTTTTTAGAAACAAACTTAATGAAAATGGAGTAGTCATTAGAAATAAAGCTAGACTCGTTGCCCAAAGATTTAATCAAGAAGAGGACATTGATTATGATGAAACGTTTGCTCTCGTTGCTAGACTAGAGTCTATAAGAATGCTTCTTGCCTTTGCATCTTTCACAAATTTCATACTTTATCAAATGGATATTAAAAGTGCATTTTTAAATGGTTTTATTGAGGAAGAAGTATATGTAGAACAACTTCTGGACTTTATTCATGAGCATTTTTCAAATCACGTTTTCAAACTCTCAAAAGCACTTTATGGTTTAAAACAAGCCCCACTATGAAAGGCTCAGTAGATTCTTACTCTCAAAAGGATTTCAAGAGGCTTGATCGATACCATACTGTTCATTAAGGCAGAAAATTCTGATGATCTTCTTATTGTTCAAATTTATGTTAATGATATTATTTTTGGTACTACCAATAACTCCTTGTGCAAGATGTTTGCTAAGATAATGCTGCAAGAATTTGAAATGAGTATGATGGGAGAACTCAACTTCTTTCTCAGGCTGTAAATCAAACAAACTAAAGATGGAAGCTTCCTAAATCAAACTAAATATGCCGAGGAACTACTCAAAAGATTTGGTATGAACGAAGCCAAAGAAATTTGCATACCTATGAGCACTTCCCTAAAATTTGGCAAGGATAAAAAGGGTAAGAAGGTAGATGAATCTAAATATAGAGGTATGATTAGAAGTTTACTCTATCTCACTGCTAGCCCGCTAGATATCATGTTTTCAGTCTGTCTCTGTGCCCGATTTTAATCTTGTCCAAAGGAATCACACCTATGTGTCGTGAAATGCATCCTTAGATATTTGGTGGGAACATATGATTATGGCTTATGGTATCCTCGTACTAACACATTTGATCTTATAGGATATATCGATGTGGACTATGCAGGCTATAAAGTTGAACGAAAAAGTACTAGCGGCCACTGCCAATCTCTTGGACATTCTGTAATGTCATGGCATAGTAAAAAATAAGTTTGTGTATCCTTATCCACAACCGAGGCTAAAAACATTGCAGTTGGGAGTTGCTGTGCACAAATTCTGTGGATGAAAAAAATACACTGCTTGACTTTGGTCTCAATTTTAATTGCGTACCTATATTATGTGAGAATCCTGTTCAACATTTCAGGGCCAAGCATATAGAACTTAAACATCATTTTATTCAGGATCATGTGCTTAAAGGAGATGTATGTGTTAAATATATTTCAATTGATGAACAACTTGTGGATATTTTTACAAAACCTCTGGCCGAAGAAAGATTTAATAATATGAGAAGAGGTTTAGGAATTACAAAGATCATGTGACTGACATGTTTGCCGAAGAACTGTTATTCTTATTTTGCAGAGCCACTGAAGACACAGCTTTTAGACGTAATTTTTAGATGCACTATTCAAAAAACCTGACTCCAAAATCACCTCAGTTGAATTGTTTTCATTCCACCATTTGGACGAACGATTTTAGACTCAGTATAAGTCCAAAATATCGACAACTCTTAATTTAATTGTTAGTCCTAAAGGCTTTCTCTTATGTTTTGACTTATGACAAATATTGATGTGGACTAATTTGTGTGATATATATGTAATAGGACATATTTGACTTTAGTTTTTCTAAGGCATTCAAATAAGATTGCTAAACAACTCTTAAGCAATAGAATTAAAGAATAGGTGATCAAGATAAATTTCAAGCTTATGAGATTGCATACCAAGAAGTCCTTATGAAAGAACTTTAGACTAGAAATTGTTATTAAGGTATTTCTTGTTAATTCCTATGTCTCTTTATTTTATGATTCAATTTATTTCTACCTTGAAGCATACAAAGAAAAAGATTTTAAAGTTTAAATCTCAAAATTTTGGATTCAGTAGTAAGAATAATTATGCATCCAAAAGATTCGTCCAAAATCCTATAAACTGCGTCAAATCGTTTATGCCTGAAAAAGTACCATTTTGGACTTACCTTTTAGATGCATCGTCATCCAAAACATAAGTCCAAAACATGGGTAAATTTGACAGTAAAATTATAGCCGTTGGTACTTCACTTTATATATCTATATAAAGCCTCTAAACTTGATTTGACATAAGATTTTTGTAGTATCCTTCTAAGAAACTCTTTTGCTCTATAGAAAATAAAAATATCCTTTATCAAAGTACTTCAAAGTGAATTCAAATTGTATCTAAAAGGTAAAAGTGTTTGTACTTTTTCCTTGGTACACATCTGCTCAAACAAGCGAGCTTTTACTGTTCCATTGATATTCAATCTCTTTTGTATTACAAAGTTATAGTGTAAAATCCATCTGGGGTGAATCTTGATTTGAGTGGTTGATTGAGAGGTTTTGGAAAACCAAGTGTGGTGATCCTTTCTTGTATTTGGTGCAAATTGATTACATTAAGTTGGGTAAATGAAATTTGGTTGAAAATCCTTAAGTGTGAGCTTAAGGTAGTAGATGTAGATCTTGGCAGATCGAACCACTATACATTTTGTGTCTCATTTCTCTGCATATAACATTAACTGCATTGTATTTCTTACCTTAGTTTGAATCTGGATATTTCTCAAAGTTTTCTTGGATAGCTTTCTTTATTCTCATGAAGTTGGTCCAAGAAACTTAAAGATCATTAATATTCTGTATTATAGACTACTTGAAAATTTTTGTTTGCCAAAAACCTTATTCACTCCCCTAAGGTTTTTCATTTGGTATCAAAGTTTGATCTACATATTCTTGGTTTAACAACCTTGTAGGAAAGATCCTCATGGCAAGCTCATCTTCTCTTCCATATGTTGAAGGATCTTTAACAAATTGACCTCATTTGTTCAATGGAAACAACTACACATTCTGGAGAAACAGAATGAAAATCTATGTGTGCTCAATCAACTTTGAGTTGTGGAATTTGATAGAGAAATGTCATTTTATTTCGTCAAAAGTTGTTGATGGCGTAAAATTGTCTAAACAAAATGACGAGTTTAATGTTGAAGACAATGCTAAGATGATATTGAATTTTCAGGCTATGAACATCTTATGTTGTGCACTAGATGCGACTGAATACAATCAAATTAGTGGTTGTGATTCAGCCCATGACATGTGAAAATTATTCGAGGTCACCCATGAGGAGACAAACTAAGTTAAGGAATCAAAATTGGGGCTTCTAATTCATGATTATGAATTATATACAATGAAGCCGAATGAAAGCATTACTGATATGTTCACTAGATTTACAAATATCACAAATGGTCTCAAAGCATATGGGAAGGTTTATTCCCTTAGGGAACAAAACTGAAAATTTCTATATACATTACCTAAAAGCTGGCAGCCTAAAGCTCTTATCGTGAAAGAATCCAAGGATTTAAAATCCTTACCAATCGAAGAGCTGATCGGCTCTCTTCAACACATGAAATGAAACTCAAGAGATTTCAGGAATCCAATAATCATGATAAAGGTAAAAAGGGAATAATATTGAAAGCTGAAAAAGATGATGAAGAAACTAGTTAATCTTACAGTAGTGATAAAACGGAAGTAGACAATGATGATCAGATAATAATAATAAAGAAATTCAGAAGGATGTTCAACAAAAGAAACCTCAAAAGAGAAAAGAAACCTCAAAAGAGGAAAGAAGTTCACAAAAAGGAAAAGACAATCCTCAGCGTCCAAGCTTCAATGTTATGAATGCAAAAGCATTGAACACTTCATTGCTGATTGTCCAGTTGCAAAAGGAAAAGAAGGTAGAATACTTAAAAAGAAGAAGAAGTTGAAGGTAAAGAAAGACAAATAATTGATAGGGACTTGGGATCTAAATGGGGTTGAGTTTGAAGAAGAAGATTCTAATAACGAAACTGCCAACATATACTTCATGGCCATGGAAAACGAGGTAAACTCTACAACCAGTAATTCCATATCTAATTCACTTATACCTATGACTGAAGAGCATGATGATCCAAATGAGTTGTTAATTGATATGTTCCATGAATTAAAAAAACTGTCCAGAAAAAATAAAAAAATGAAACTGAAGATTAATTGTTTGTTAAATGAGAAAGAAAAGTTGCTAAGTGAAAATAAAATATCTCTTGAGTCACACATAAGTGCTATTATTGAAAAAGATGTGATCATGACTACTTTACAGTATGTATCTGTAGAAAATAAAAGTTTGTATGATAGAATTCAAACTCTTAAAATTATAGTTAGCACTTTTAATGACATGAAAAATAGAGTCAATACCTTATTACATGTATTGAAAAATTCACAAATAGGAAAAACAACCTGAAAAAATTACTTGGGACTCAAGATCAAGCTAGAAATCGAAATGGCTTAGGATATAGACATGAGAATAAGGACAAAATTCACAAGCCTCAATTTATTAAAGCTGTCTCATGTTACACGACACATAAATCACACATATATTATGAAAAAATGGGACACATTGCATCAAGATGTCTTATTAAAAGAAAAGTGGAATCCAGTGGAATAACTTTTTGGAAAATCAAAGGAAACACTACTAACCCCCATGGACCCAAGAAAGTGTGGGTACCAAAAATCATTCATCCTTCTCATGTATAGGCACATTCTTTGGAAAAAATGAGCTTCACCAAGTGGTTCTTGGATAGCGGTTGTTCAAGACACATGGCTGGAGACGCAGCCTTGTTAGAAGATGTACAGACCACAAATGAAGGATTCATTCCTTTTAGAGATAAGAAGAAAGGAAAGATTCTTGGTATTAGTAACATTGGTAAATGTTCCTCAACCATTATAAAACAAGTATTACTAATAGATGATTTGAAATATAATTTGCTTAGCATTAGCTAACTATGTAATAATGGCTACAAAGTCATTTTTTAAAAGGATTCTTGTTCTATCATGGATAGCTCAAATATTGAAACAATCTTTGTTGTCAATCGTGTTGGAAATGTGTATGTATTCTATCTAAATGACCTTATAGCACATGGTATTAGATGCTTCTCCGTATATGACAATGATGGTTATCTTTGGCATAGAAGATTATGTCATGTATCTTTTGATTTGTTAAACAAATTGTCCTCAAAAGAGCTTGTTAGGGGATTGCCCAAAATGAAGTTTAATAAAAGTAAAATTTGTGATACATGCTAATTTGGAAAACAAATCAAAACTTCTTTTAAACTCAAGAAAATGATTTCAACCTCAAAACCTCTTGAATTAATTCATATGGATTTGTTTAGACCAATAAGGACTGTTAGTCTTGGCTGTAAAAAGTTTGCATATGTACTAGTTGATGATTTCTCTAGATTTACTTGTACTTTATTTCTTGGACAAAAGGATAAAGCCCTTTCTGAATTTTCAAAATTGATCAAACGCGTCCGAACTCTATTGGATACAAACTGATTTTTATTAGAAGTGATAATGGTAAAGAATTTTGCAACAATGAATTTACACACTTTTGTGATGAAAATGGAGTATTTCATAATTTTTCAACAGCCAAAACATCTTAACAAAATGGTATTATTGAGAGAAAAAAACGAACGAACTTTGCAAGAAATGGCTAGATCCATGCTTTGTGAAAACGCCCTTCCAAAATACTTTTGGATTGAAGCTGTTAATATAGCTTGCTATATAGTAAACCTAGTTATACTGAGACTGTTTTTAAGAAAAACACCTTTTGAACTTATGTTTGACAAAACTCTATTAATCTCTTATTTTAAAGTGTTTGGTTGCAAATGTTTTGTTCTTAATACCCGAGACAATCTAGGGAAATTTGATAGCAAATCCGATGAGGCCATATTTCTTGGATACTCTTCCAATAAAACGGGATATAGAGTGTACAATAAAAGAACTATATGTGTGAAAGAATCTGTACGTATTGTATTTGATGAATCTAATATTTATGCTCCAATGAAAGATGATGATGATGTACGAGGTTCAAAGACAGTAAGAAAAGACCAACTCAAAGCTCCACCGCTAGATACTCATGCAAAAGAAGAAGAAATTGAAGAACAACAAGTTGAACAAGGAAAGGAACAAACTGAAGATTTTACAGATCAACAATTATCAAAGGATTGAAAATACAAAATAGGTCATCCCAAAAAATAAATCATTGGTGATCCAAGCTATGGAGTTAAAACTAGACGGTATTTCATAGATAACCTTGCTCTGCTCTCAAATATAGAACCTAACTATATTGATGTAGCACTACATGATGAATTTTGGATTATTGCTATGCAAGAAGAATGAAACCAATTTTAAAAAAATTCAAGTTTGGAAACTTGTTCCTAGACCACTTGATCGTCCGGTTATTGGTACCAAGTGGGTATTTAAAAATAAACTTGATGAAAACAGAGTTATGATTAGAAATAAAGCTAGATTGGTCACCCAAGGATTCAATCAAGAAGAGAGTATTGATTATAATGAGACATTTGCTCTTGGTGCTAGACTAGAATCTATAAGAATGCTTATTACTTTTGCTTTCTTCAAAAATTTCATGCTCTATCAAATGGATGTTAAGAGTGCATTCCTAAATGATTTTATTGAGGAGAAAGTATATGTTGAATAACCTCCTGGTTTTATTCATGAGCACTTTCCAAATCATATTTTCAAACTTTCTAAGGCTCTTTATGGGTTAAAACAAGCTGCACGAGCTTGGTACGAGAGGTTTAGTAGATTCTTGATTTCAAAAGGTTTTTCAAGAGGCTTGATCGATACCACTTTGTTCATTAAATTTGATAAATTTGGCTACTTATTGTTCAAATTTATGTAGATGATATCATTTTTTGTGCTACTAATGACTTTTTGTGCAAGATATTTGCTAAGACAATGCAGCAAGAATTTGAAATGAGCATGGTGGGAGAACTAAACTTTTTCCTCGGGCTACAAATTAAGCAAACTAATGATGGAATCTTCATAAATCAAGATAAGTATGCCAAGGAGTTGCTCAAAAAGTTTGGTATGAATGAAGTCAAAGAAATCTGCATACCTATGAGTACTTCTATAAAACTTGACCGAGATAAAAAGGGTAAGAAGATATATGAACATAAGTATAGAGGTATGATTGGAAGCTTACTCTATCTTACTACTAGCCGGCCTAACATTATGTTTTCAGTGTGTCTTTGTGCCCATTTTCAATCATGTCTAAAGGAATCGCACCTATGTACAATAAAATGCACCATTCGATATCTAATTGGCACATATGATTTTGGCTTATGGTATCCTTACACTAACACATTTGATCTTATAGGATACACTGATGCAGATTATGCGGGCTGCAAAGTGGAAAGAAAAAACACAAGTGGCCATTGTCAATTTCTTGGACACTCTCTAGTGTCATGACACGGCAAAAAGCAAGCTTGTATAACCTTATCCACAGCCGAGGCCGAATATATTGCAATAGGCAGTCGTTGCGCACAAATTTTGTGGATGAAAAATATTTTGTTTGATTTTGGTCTTATCTTTAATTGCGTACCTATATTCTGTGACAATACAAGTGCTATCAATCTAACAAAAAATCCTGTTCAACATTCTAGGATAAAGCATATAGAAGTTAAACATCATTTTATCCATGATCATGTGCTTTAAAGGTGATGTGTGTGTTGAATATATTTCAACTGATGAACAACTTACCGATATCTTTACAAAACTTCTAGCCGAAGAAAGATTCAACAATTTGAGAAGAGGTTTGGAAATTACAAAAATCACATAACTAACCTGGTTGCACAAGTTTTCGTTATTTTGCAGGATTAGTAAAGACGATATATTTGGACGCAGTGTTTGTATCCAAAACGCACCAACAAAGTTTTTGGATGTAGTATTTGAGTCCAAAATCCACTTTCAAAACTCATTTCTAAAAAAGTTCTGTTTGGATGATTATTTCAGTTTGGGTCAAAATCTAAAATAGAATTATTTTTGATATTTCATATTTCTCTTTTAAATAACTGCTTCCATATTTTAATTTTTGAATTTCAAAAAAGGCTTGCACTTTTCTCAACACAATTTCTCTAAATCTTTGAGTTAAGTTGTCTTTTTAATTTGCTTTCTATCACAACTTTCTAGACATTCAAAGGACCTTCGTTTCTTCTCTCATTCAATCTCTGTAACCACGACTATACACTCCATCTTCCAAAAACTCTCTGAGTTCTTCTCTCTAAATAACCGACAGTCAAATACCTAATCTTCTCAATAGCAAAAACAAAATCATCTACATCAAAATCCAAGAAGGTACAAAAAATGTCTCCAAACACAAAGAAGAAGGGTTCAACATTGAACAAAGAAAAAGAAGTTTCACCAGAACCAGACTTCTCGGCATCACATTATGATTCTTCGAAATCTTCACCGGAACAAGTGAGTTTTGAAAATCAGGTACTCCAATTTATTGATTCTAAGAGTGAGTCTGATTATAATGACTGGGTTTCTGGAAATAGAACTGTTATTTCTGGGTATCGTGTTAATCCATCGTCTTTTATGAATCTCTCAAATGTGTTGGATATGTTTGAGTCTATTGGTTGGGATAGTTTACTGTCTATTGATGAAAAATTGTTTACCCCACTCATTTGGAAATTTTATGCCAATCTGAGAAAAGGCTGTCTTGAGAAAACTGTGGGAGGATTTATAATTCGTTGGTACATTTCTAGAGTTAGAGGTAAGAGTATTAAGTTTAATCATCGTTTTCTGAATAGAATCTGTGAAGTAAGAGACGAAGGGATACAATATTTTGAATTAAATAAATTTCTAGAGGGAAGTGACATGTTTAAGTTAAAGAAATTTAAAGAAACATTTGCTAGAGGAGAGAGTTTTGAAAATTCAAGTAACAGAAACACTGAATGACTGAATGGAGTAGGGAAGACCTTACACCATATGGTTTCTACCATGGTGGTGCCGAGTTTTGATCATAAGACTTCCATTAATATTTTGTAGATGGTAATCATGTTTGCCTTGGCTGAGGGAAGGCAAATTAATTTTAGATTTTTAGCTGCCAAATTAATGCTGCAAACAAGAAATACCACTAGCAAAGCCTTGCTATTTGGAAATTTGCTAACAAAGGTCTTCAGATTTTTTTATGTTGATTTAAATTCAATCCCCTGTGCCCCATCCAAAATGAATATTTACAGCTTTAAATCCTTTGAGCGTATGGGCTATGTGAGGATAGGCAATGCATGGAAGTTACTCCGTGATATTGAAGGTGAGGAAAAGGAAAGACTGTTGAAGGTAAAAGCAAAAGGAAAGAATGCCCCTTCTATTGGAGCAAAAAGGAAAATTAAAGAAGATCCTCAAGAAGAATCCTCTGCCAAAGGAAAAGAAAAGGCTCAGGACAAGGGACTATCTAAAAGCATTTTGGATGCCATCAACTCTTTGGCTGTTAAACTGGATGGCCTTAGTTCAAAACTTCAAAATCTTGGCAATTGACTGACTGTAGTAAAGAAGAAAGTAAAAACAGATGACCCAGTGTTTGCTCCTACAGTATCTGCTCTAGCAAAGGCAACAGAAAATGAACCAGTCATTGAGGAAGAAACTGAACAAGAACAGCCTGCAGCGGAGGAAGTGACTGTTACTATGCAAGCCAAGGAAAAGTCCCCGCTTCAGGAAGTTGTAGCACTTTCTGCCTCCTCTAAACCACATGTCTTATCTGGGAAGAGACGGAAACATATTGTGGTTAAGAGGAAATCAAGTAGAATTACTGGTCAACACTCTCGAAAGGATACAGGATCAAGAACTGAAACAATTCATATCTCCTAAAAGACCAGATTGCCAGAATGCTCTTCAGTTGACTTCTAACCCGACTGCCCTCAATTTTCTCTGCTATCATGAACAAATCTAACTTTCTCTTTTTGTAGTTGAACAATTTAATTTTCTATATTTACTTATGCACAAGCCTATCTACTTAAATTCTGAATACTTCATATCTATATATATTCTTCTGCTTCTTTTATGTTATTTCTCTTTTTGATTGATGACAAAGGGGGAGAAAAACATAAAAACTGATTGGATATGATTGGAAAATGTTGGGATAGTGTCTGCATAAGATTCTGCTTATAATTGTGAGAATTAAAACTGACTGCTTGGGAAATGTTGGGATAGTTACTGGATATGATTGGGAAATATTGGGATAGTTTTTTGCTGGTGGGATAGTGTTTGCATAAGATTCTGCTTATAATTGTGAGCGTTACAATTGGCTTCGTCAACTGGGCTGTGATTATTCTACTGACTTTTTGGATTATCTATTTATGTGATAGTATGCTATGCTCTTTGTTCCTAATTGTTAATAATGCATAACTGATTGACAGTCTGCCTAACAATCCTTGAGTAGTAAATTTACTTGAGGGAAATTTTGTGCTTTAATTTGATATTTTTGGATGAACTGCTTGATATGAATATTGATTATCTGTGATCTCAGTTTGTTGATATTCAAATTGGACATCAGTTTGGTATCTTGAATTTCGTCCAAAAGTACTTTTTTCGTAATAAAAGTATCTTTGAGACTAGATTGATAAGATGTTTTTAAGTCATTCTATGATAATTTCATTAATAAAAATTTCAGTCAGATGGATTGCTTCCTTTATGATCAAAACTCTTTGAGAAAATCAGGATAGATCAAATTTCTGAAAAATCCATTATCTCGTGCATTTTGTCAGGGGGAGTTTTGGACTCATATTTCTTGATACAAAAATCTTATCCAAAAGGGTTTTCTTAAAAAATTCAAACCGATTTGGACACACACCTTTTGGACATCCAAAACTTACATTTAAAAAGGTTTTATACTCACTTTCACTAATGTTTTGGATGTACGTTTTAGACGTATAAAATAAACTTCAATTTTTTCTTTATTTACAAATATTCATATATGCAAATATTAAGGAGGAGCATCTCATCATATAACTTGTCTGCTATATCTCTTTTATAAAAATCATTGTATCAGTTATTTCTTTATGGAATAATCATTTGATGAAAGGTTGGTGGATATAGAGGTAGGTTGAGCATTGCTTGTGAAGCTTATATATATTTTCTATCTTAATCTCATAAGCATTCTTTGAGTTCTATAATGAGAGAATGTATTTCAATGAAAAATATTCTTATTTATCTCAATCTAACATGTTTATACAATTTTTATTTTACAATCCCATCAAGTTTTGTCATCACTCAAAAATGAGGAGATTGTTAGTCCTAAGGGTTTTCTTCGATGTTTTGACTTATGACAAACATTGATGTGGATTAACTTGTGTGATCTATTTGTGATAAGACATATTTGACTTCAGTTCTTTTATGTCATTCAAATAAGATTGCTAAGCAACTCTTGAAAAATGAAATTTAAAAATGGGTGATCAAGATAAATTTCAAGTTTATGAGATTGTATACCAAGAAGTCCTTATAAAAGAACTTTAGATTAGGAATTGTTATTAAGGTATTTCTTGTTAATTACTATGTCTCTTTACCTTGTAATTTAATTTATTTCTACCTTGAAGCACACAAAGAAAAAAATTTCAAAGTTTTAAATCTCAAAATTTTGGATTGAGTAGTTTGAATAATTATGCATCTAAAAGATTCATCCAAAATCTTGTAAACTGTGTCAAATCATTTCTGCTTGAAAAAGTGTCATTTTGGATGCATCGTCATCTGAAACATAAGTCCAAAATACGGATAAATTTGACAGTAAAATTATGGCCGTTGGTACTTCATTTTATATCTCTATATAAAGCCTCTAAACTCAATTTGACATAAGATTTTTGTGATATCCTTCTAAGAAATACTCTTGCTCTATAGAAAACAAAAATCTCCTTCATCAAAGTGCTTCAAAGTGAATTCAAATGGTGTCTTAAAGGTAAAAGTGTTTGTGCTTTTTCCTTGGTGCACATCTGCTCAAACAATACTATTCCATTGATATTCAGTCTCTTTTGTGTTACAAGGTTATGGTGTAAAACCTAGCTGGGGTAAACCTTGATTTGAGTGGTTAATTGAGAGATTTTGAAAAACTAAGTGTGGTGATCCTCTCTTTTATTTGGTGCAGATTAATTCCATTAAGTTGGGTAAATGAAATCTAGTTGAAAATCCTTATGTGTGAGCTTAAGGTAGTGGATGTAGATCTTAGTAGATCGAACCACTATACATTCTGTGTCTCATTTCTCTGCATATAACATTAACTGCATTGTATTTCTTATCTTAGTCTGAATCTGGATATTTCTCAAACTTTTCTTGGATACCTTTCTCTATTGCCATGAAGTTGGTCCAAGAAACTTGAAGATCATTAATATTCTGTATAACAGACTACTTGAAAATTTTCGTTTTCCAAAAACCTTATTCACCCTCTTCTAAGGTTTTTCATTATGAAAAGCCAAACAATTTATATTATCTGCAAAAGAAAACGTAAGCCCAGAAATGTCTTTTTAAAATTTTCAAAAAGTTTACGCTTTCTTTAATACCTCTAAAAAGCTTTTGATGAAAAGCTTCCGACTGTCCTATCCTATATAAAACCTAGGAAATTTCATAAAACTTTAACTCTCTCTCTCTCTATCAAAAACCAGAAACCGATTTGCCCTCTGTTACTCTCGACTTCTCTAAGATAGAACAAAATTTTCTTCATCTTCTTTTCACTTTCTATATGGCAAAAATAGCTAAATCTGACAGAGGAACCGCAAAAAGAACCAAGATGGGAAAAACAGCGGCCAAAACAAAAGCTGCTACTCCAGAGGTCACCAAGCAAAAAGAAAAGGAAATCACTGAGGAAGCCTCACGATCAAAATCATCTACAGAGCAAACCATTCCAGAAAGTTTAGAAACACAGGTACCCCATTTCCTTGATAAAAAATGTGAGACTGATTTCAATGATTGGTTAGCGAGAAATAGAACTGTGATTTCTAGGTATCGAGTAGAGGCTGGAGACTTTTTAAATTTCTCTGATATTCTGAACATGTTTGAGAATCTGAGTTGGGGAGCATTACTGACAGTTGATGAGAAGTTGTATATCCTATTGGTTTGGGAGTTTTATGCAAATCTAAAAAAGGGGTAACTTGAGAAGATGGTGGATGATTCATGGTGCAATGGTACAGCACCAGAGTTGGGTATGTGAATATTGAGTTTGATCATAGACTACTGAATAGAATTTTTGGTGTAAGAGATGAGGTGTCCAATTCTTTGAGACGAACAAGTTCTCTGAAGGAACTGATATCTTTGACTTAGGCAGCTTTGAGACAAGATTTTTCGGTGGCAAAAGTTTCAAAAACTCAGTTGATAGAAACATAAAATGGTTAAATGGCCCCAGAAGTGTGTTACACCATATGATGTTAACAATGGTTGCCCCAAGCTTTAGACATAAAACCTTAGTAAGTATCATACAGATGATACTAATGTTAGCCCTGATTGAGGAGTGGCAGATTAGTTTTGGTTTCTTAGCAGCAAAATTAATGATGCAGTCAGGGAAAACTTCTCTTAAGGCACTTCCATATGGCAATATGTTGACAAAAATATTTAGATACTTCTATGTCAATTTGGACAAAGTTAGACCTGCAAAGATGAAGACAACTGTATATAACACAGAATCATTTGAAAGAATGGGATTCATTCTAGTCGATCAAAAGTGGGTTCTGCCAAGAGATCTCTTTGATGAAGAGAAAGCAAAAGTGCTAAAAATCAAGGAAAAAGGAAAAAGAACAGCTCAATCGGCAAGGACCAAAAGAAAAGCTAAAGTAGCAGCTGAATCCTCGAGCAGAAGTAAATAGGGGACTTAGGATAAAGGGATAACTGAAAGCATTCTGGACGCTATAAATTCCCTAACTGTTAAATTGGATAGCCTTAGTTTAAAGATTCAAACTCTTGGGAATAAGCTGACTATTGTGGAAGAAAATGCTTAAAAGGATGAACCAATGTTTGCTCCATCAGCACCATCCTTAGCAAAGGCAACTACAGAGGAACCTGTCCCTGAGGCCGAAGAAGTAACTGCAAAAGAGTAACAGACTGAGAAAATGACAATCCTTGAACAAGGCAGAGAAAAATCCCTACATCAGGAAGATGTAGCACCCCCTGTCCCTACTAAACTCCTTGTCTCATCTGGAAAGAGATAAAAATATGTGGTAGTCAAGCGGAAATCTAGTAGGCTAGCTGGACAACATTCCGAAAGGGTGTCGGGTCAAAAATCGAGACTGTTCACATTACCTGAGTGATCGGATCAGTAGATTGCCTTCTAGTCTCCCTCTACCAAAAACTTCTTAGTGCTCTTCATTGAACAATTTTTTAGTTTCTACCCCAGTATTTGAACAATTTACTTTCTGTCTTTTAACTACTACCTCTGCTTAGCTTCTGCATACTCCATATATACAATCTTCTCTACTTCATATGTTTACTTATTACTCTCCTATTCTACATTTTGATTGATGACAAAAGGGGGAGAAAAATGAAATGATAGCTGGGATTGTGAGTGTGAGTGTGAATGATGGCTAGGATTGCTGTAATTGTGAATGATAGCTAGGATTGCTGTGATTGTGGCACTAAGTATGTGCACTTGAGATAGCTGGGATTGTGAGTGTGATTGTGAATGATAGCTGGGATTGCTATGATTGTGGCACTAAGTATGTGCATTTGAGCATTGAGCACTTGTGCACTTGGAAAAATGGCAATTTTGGCAATTTGTGCACTAAGCTGTGCTATTATGCTCTCTGTGGCTATGCTGTTAATTTTGTACTGTACTACTAATTGATTATTGCTATTATTAAGTATTTTGACTTTTATTTTGCACTGATTGAACTAATGTTAGATGAACTGATGTTTGTGCAGTGTTGTGCTATAAATTGGAAATAGTTATTATGTTTTACACTACAACAGATTTATATGCAAACTCTGAATATTTTGTAAGATCCTGTGAAACTTTCTTTGGAATTCATGTTGAGATTGGGGCTGTTGATCAATCTATTTTCGAAGGCTATTATGATATAATTGCTGATCAAAGCTATTAAGATATGCTCTATGTTAAAAATCTCAACTGATAAGGATAGTTACTCATATATTCTTCATTGCTAAAAAATTTTCTTGAAATCTGAAATATCTTGAGAAAACTTGGCTGAATCAAAATTTCTGAAAACCCGTTGTTTCCTGTACATACATAATGGGAGTTTTGGACACACATTTTCTTGATCTAAAAATCCAATCCAAAAATGAATTTAAAAAAAAAAGATAATTTCTGTCTAACTTTACCCTATTTTGGACATCCAAAACCTAAAGTCCAAAAGTTCCGTACTCTCCTAAACTGAGTTTTGGATGCACATTTTGGACGCCCAAAGGCTGAATCCAGTTTTCTCTCTCAAATCAGTCTTCTTAATCTCATACCTTACATATGTTTATATATATGCACATATTAAGGGGGAGCATCTCATCTTATGATTTATCTTCTATACCTCCTTATGTACATATCTATACACTTTTTGTGACTACTATTTGCGGCTATTCTCTCATGGAATAGTCCTTTGATGGAAGGAAGGAGGATATGGAGGTAGGTTGGACCATAGGCTCATTGAGCCATATTTGTGAGTATATGCTTAAACTTTCTTATCTTAATCTCATAAACACTCTTTGAGTTCTATGATGAGAGATTGCATTCCAATGACAAATATTCTTATTTCTCTCGGTCTAACATGTCTGTACTGTACATATCATTATTCTTTATATCACAATCCTATCAAGTTTGTTATCACTCAAAAAGTGAGAGATTGTTAACTCTAAGGGCGTTCTTATATTTTTTTTTACTTATGACAAACATTGATAAGTACTAATTTATGTGATCTACATGTTATAGGACATGTTTGACCTCAATTCTTCCAAGACGTGCAAATAAGATTGTTAAGCAACTATTGAGCAATAGAATTGGAGAATGGATGACCAAGTAGAAGATCAAGCCTAAGAGGTTGCATACAAAGAATTCATTATGGAAGAACCTTAGATTAGAAATCTTTGTTAAGGTATTTTTTGTGTAAATTCTTATGTCTTCTTTACTTTATGATCCAGTTTAATTCTACCTTGAAGCACTAAAATAAAAAGATTTCAAAGTTTTAAATCCTCAGAATTTTGAATTGAGTAATTTGGGTGACCTTGCATTTAAAAGATTCGTCCAAAATCCTGTGAACAGTATCAAATCATTCTGCCTAAAAAAAATGCCATTTTGGACTTACCTTTTAGATGTATCATCGTCCAAAACTTGAGTCCAAAACTCTGGCAAATCTGATAGCGAAAATTAGCCGTTGGAACTCTACTTTATGCCTCTATAAAAGGTTTCAAAACTCGATTTGAAAGTAGATTTTTGTCCTATCCTTTTTAGAAACACTCTTGCTCTATAGAATACAAAAATCTCCTTTTTCATAGTGCTTTAAACTGAAATCAAATTGTGTAAAAAAGATAAAGATTGCTTAAGCTTATTTGTCTTGTACATCTGCTCAAAAGAGTGAGCCTTTCTCATCTCATTTCTTCAAACATCTTGGTGTATCAAGATTGTGGTGTAAAACTCATTTGGGATTAACCTTGATTTGTTGGTTGATTGAGAGGTTTTGGTAAAACTAAATACGGTAACCCTCTCTTGTATTTTGTGTAAATTGATACCATTGAGTTGGGTGAATAAAATCTGGTTGAAAATTTTTAAGTGTGAACTTAAGGTAGTAGATGTAGATCTTGGTAGATCGAGCTACTATAAATCTTGTGTTATATCTCTCTACATTCATTTTCAATCAGCTGCAATCGTCTTTGCCCAAAGTTTTTTTATTCCTAAAAGAAAAATCTTTATTGCTCTCACCAACTCATTTTTACTCCAGCATTAATTGCATCAAGCATCTTGCTTTATTCAGAGTGTAGGAAATTCTTAAGTCATTTCAAGAAGCTCTTACTGTTGCAAGTTTCTTTGGTCAGAAATTTGAAGGAGTTCTTTCCTCAAAGCAGATTTTTTTTTTAGCATTTTAAATTTTTCAAAAATCTTATTCACCCCCCCCCCCCCCCCAAATGTTTTTCAATCATATTAATCCAAAATAATGACAGTTTGTTCTTTTATATTATCATTTCGTGCTATATCACATTATAAAATTTTTATATGTAGAGAATAATACTCAAGCTATCAAAATAATTAACAACAATAACAAACTAAGCCTTAATCTCAAGAAACTTAGGGTCGGCTACATAAACCAATGTCAAGCAACGTATAGTCATCCACATGAATCATTTCTCCACTTCCTTCTATCGACCATCATACTCTCATTTAAATCTAACAAAGATATATCTCTCCTAATCACCTTTATCCATGTCGTTTTAGGTCTGCCTCTACCTCTGTCTAACCTATCCTACCTTCCTCCCTCAATCCTCCTAATAGGAGCATTCCTCGATCTTCTCTGTACATGTCCAAACTAACGCAGGTGGCTTTCTCTCATCTTTTCCTCAATAGATGCCACTCCTACATTTTTCCTAATAGTTTGATTTTTGACTTTATCATTTCTAGTATATCCACACATCTACCGTAACATACACATCTCAACTACTTTTATTTTGTGAATATGACATCTTTTAACAACCCAACATTCTGTGATATATAGCAAAACAGGGTCTTACGGCTGTTTTATAGAACTTTTCCTTTAGATTCAATAGTATATTATGATCACATAGAATATCAGTTGTACTCCTTCATATCAACCAATCCGCCGTAACTTGGTATGCAATTTCACCATCGAGCTATCTTTCTTTCTAAATAATAGATTCTAGATATCAGAAGCAATTACCTACTGGTATATCTCTACCATCCAAAATTACACTCTGAGCTATATTTCTGCTACTACTGAATTTGCATTCCATATACTCTGTTTTACTCCTATTAATTCTGAAGCCCTTGGATTCCAATGTCTGTTGCTACAGCTCTAATTTAGCATTTACACCGACTCTAATCTCATCAATCAACATAATATTATTAATAAACAACATACACCATGACACAGCTTCCTGTATAGTGCAGGTCAACTCGTCCATAACCGCCATAAAGAGGAAATGGCTAAGCGCTGATTCTTGATGCACCTCGATAGTAATAGGAAACTCTGCAGTTACTTTGGGGCAACTCCTTACACTTTTACATACTTCCTCATACATATTTTTAATAAGAGTAATGTATTTTAGTGATACACCTTTCTTGGCCAGCACCTACCAAACTACTTTTCTAGGCACCTTGTCATAGGCTTTCTCCAAGTCAATAAATACTATATGTAAATCTTTCTTTCTTTCTTTCCCTATTATATTTAATCATCTGTCGTAATAAATGAATTACCTTCGTAGTGGAACATCCAGGCATAAAATCAAATTAATTATCTGAAATTTGTATAATGCCCCTTAACATTTATTTAATCACTCTTTTCCAAAACTTCATAGCATGACTCATGAGTTTAATCATATGGTAATTGGTACAATCTTGAACATCTCATTTATTCTTGTACAGAGAAATTAGAGTACTCTTCCTTCATTTTGTAGGTATCTTATTAACTCTATATACCTTGTTGAACATACTTATCAACTACGTAATACATATTTCTTCTAAACATTTCCAAACCTTGATCGGTATACCATCTGATCCTACTATTTTTTTTATCTCATCCTTTTAAGGGTATCTCAGACTTCATACTTTTGAATACGACGAATACACGCATAATTAACCTCTTCATTTGAAACCACAAGGCTATCCACACTCGGAACTTAAACTTGACTCCCGTTAAATAACTTATCAAAATAGGACCTCGATCTCTCCTTTATTTCTTCGTTTTTAGCCAAAACTTTGTAATTGTTGTCCTTCACACATTTCACCACACCGATATCTCTCGTCTTCTTCTCCCTGAAATGCGCTAGTTTATATATTCTTCTCTCCGTCTTTAGTATTCAACTTTTCATATAAATCCTTATAAATTATGGAAATTGCTTTTCTAATAACTTCTTTAGCTTTTCTTCGTGCGACCTTATATTTCTCAAAACTCTCATCACTCATGCACATCCCTAAGTTTCTATAGCACTCTCTTTTACTCCTTACAGCTTCTTTCACTTCGTTGTTCCACCACGACATGTCTTTGTTTAGAGGACTCTTCCTTTAGATTCACCAAGTACTTCCTTAGCTACTGTCCTAATACATTGAGTTATCTTTCTCCACATAGTATTTGGATCCGAATCCATATAAGAAGACCAGTCACCCGCCTCAACTACCTTATCGACAAAGGCTATTCTTTGATCCCCCTATAGCTTCCACCACTTGATCCTAGGGTCAACCTGATGATTCCACTACTTACAATTTTTTATAAAATTAAAATTGAGAACCAACAGCTTGTGTTGCGTAATTACACTCTCGTTTGAAATAACTTTACAATCCGTATAACCACTACGAAACCTACGCTTCATAATAAAGAAGTCTATCTAACTGGTATTTAACCCACTTCTAAAAGTCACTAAGTAAGAATCTCTCTTCTTAAACCAGGTGTATGCTATGGTCAAATCATAGGACAAGACAAAGTCAAGAATAGCAGTTCCTACTCTATTTCTAACTCTGAAACCCTAACCTCCATGTATACTCTCAAACCTGCTCTGATTAGTACTCACATGTTCGTTTAGATCACCACCATGAGGTATAGTCACATTATCTCATGCACTAATCTTAACAATTGCCTCTATCAATTGGGATTCTATTCAAATTATTCAGATGGTGTTAGAGTGAGATAAGTATAATGTCATTATTATCTCTTATTATTTAAGAAAAATACCGATATAGCAATATAATCTCACTAAAAAAAATGTCACGTAAAAAGTAAAAGAGCGGGAAACAATGTAAAGCTCAAAGATCTGACCGTAAAATTTTCAGAATCTTAGGGGTAAAGAAAAAAATCGAGTCTCATCAGAGGCAAGATAGGCAATCAAAATCTAAGGGGAAAAAACATACTCCCTCAGTCTCGTTAAAATTGACATTGATTGACTTAATACGAGATTTTTATGTAAAAGTAAAAGTTGAAATATAGTAATAATAGAGTATAATATAATGTAATAAAAGTAGAAAAAAACATGGATCTCATAGTATTGTGTATCAAATTTAAGTATATAAAAGTAATATAAGTGGAGTATATCGATTATTTTATAATAAATTATATAGTAGAAACTTTTTTTCTAAAAAAAGTGTTAATTTTTTTCTGAACAATAAAAAATAGTAAGTAGGTCAATTTAGTTGGAATGGAGAAAGTATGAATATGGGTTTTTAATTAGAATGGCCCCATTTAGGGCCATTGCATATTAATTGGCCCAATCAATAGAGGGTGCCCTCATTTGGTCTTAATGCATTCCTTAAATGCGTCCTTGAAAAATGAAACTACATTTATGAAATGCGTCATCACATGACGTATACAGTAAATGCAAAAATATGTACATACCTTTACTGTATTCCAGGATCGCATCTATAAAATGTATGAAAGCCAAATGAACACATTCTCAACTGATTGGACGCAATGGCCATTCTAATCAAAATCCCTATAAATCTTATGTCACAGCGGTGGAGAGTGGAGAACATCGAAGATCTGGTTTAAGGAAGAAAACCGTTGCTTTGTTAACCTTAAAACAACCAACTTCTCTATAATCTTAAAAAAAGAAAATAAAAATCGAGTAATAGCGCCAGCATGGAAGAAAACCAGGGCTTTGTTGATTACATGGAGATGGGGATGATGACAAGAGAGGGTCAGGAAAGCTGGAGATTAAAAAGGATGGTGATTGGATAGAGACGGGTGACAATGTGCAAGATCAAAGAGGTTAAGGGGCGCAAGAATGAAAGGGATAGGGATTATGGGAGATGAAGATAGGAATGGAGATGACAAGACACGACTGCCACTAACTTTTTCTTCCTTACTACCATGGCTACCACCCTCCTTTTCCCCTCTCTTCGTGCTGCGATTATGCACCTTCCTTCCCTTCCCTCTTGGCAAACATTACCCTTCTTTTCTCCAAGATTTTCCATTTGCAATGGTCTCAACACAAAGCCATTATGTCCATCTCAGTAGCTTTGTTTGCTGCTGATGGAATGAAAAACAAAGGAATCGCATGCATAGGAAATAAAACAGACACAACGCAACGGGAGGTTAAAAAAATACCTCTTCTTGTCTTTTTCCGGCCTGGTTGAGAGGATGAGGCACCAACCACGGGAGAAGCTAACTACCTTGATGACGATTCTAGCGAGAATCCAGTAATTTGTCAGTTTCTTCTTAGCATGAACGCGAAGCTTTTTGCTTCTCAAAATATACCTCCGCCTATCTAAGTTGGTGAAACAACCTAGGCGAGGATGGTCCTTCTTGATCCTTTGCTATTAATTAGAAAAGATAAGAAGATGGAAAAAGATGAAAGGAAGAAAAAACATGAGAATCAAGAGAAGAGAGAACAAGAGAACAGAAGCTCTGGTCTACTGTTTTTTTTCCTCTGTCATGTGTATTACTTTGGCTCTATATAATAACTCCTATTCACATCCCAGATAACACAACCCTGGTGTTTTGATATTTTAAATATCCGGAGGTTATCAGCAGAAGAGGTTTGGGTTATCCACAATTCTTCTATACCGTGAATAATAATGAACTTTTTAGTCCAGGCTATTGAGCCAAAATAATTTATTATTTTTTCTTGGACCCAATGAGCCAAAAAATAATAACCATTAATTATTTATTTCTTGAGTCTATTAAAATAACCCAATAAATAATTAATGAGCCAAAATGAACTAAAATAATTATTAAACTTTTTATTAATTAGTTTAAGTCTAGGTTAATTTTTGTAATTATTCAATCTGGGCTTAAGCCTTGAATAATTATTTAACCAATCAAACTAGATAATAAATTTAATTTCTCTCATTCCTTTTATTTTATTCCATTCCAAAAATAAATTCGACTTTCTGAATAAAATAAAATCATTTTTCCATTATGACTATTTCCTCGACCTAAAATAATTAAGACTTACGGGCTATTCTTAGGACAAAAAAGACACATCACCTTAGCTATTAAAATGACCAAAATATTCCTACTATATAAATACCTGTATTTTATATTTTAAATATTTCATAATATCACTATAAGAAAATATTGACCCCAAGGATAATACTGCGCTAGCTATGTCTTCGACTTACATGTAAAATTACTAAAATACCTCTCAACATATCACCGTTCATTTAGAGAGGAAAGAGTGTACTAACACTTCTCTAATCGACATCTATCATCCTTAGGCTTCTAGTCCAATGATCTACGATTTCTTAGAATATTTCAGCTTTCTAAGGGAGCTACCTTAAAGCCAATATCCAAGTTATATTCCCCAAGACCCTGGATAATTAGATCATTCGGACAATCACAAGGGGCAATATAGTGTAGATACTATCTTGTACAAGTCTGTCTTGACTAACTAGTTACATATACCCAACATAAAAGTATATTGGTCCTTCTCAAGAACCTCAACTATAGTATATTAAAGCATACAGTTCCAACTTCGTCAGACCACCAACTAATACTCAAGCTGAAGAGTACAAGTCCACGCTGTAGCAGTAGCAGTCTGGGTTTCTATCATATAGTACTTTTAGAAACCACTACTACAGGTCCATTCTATGTATTCAAAATACATTTGTGTTATAAAATGAGTAGACTACCCATTGGCTAAAGGTAAGCCATTCCTTATTTGGAATTCATAACACAATAACCTTGTCATGATGAGATCCCCATTTTCATCATCCGGTTAAGAACAATAGTTTATGTGTTAAGTATTCCATGGTCCATACTTTACTGTGAAAGACATCCATTCATATGAACCATTTACTTAAACACAATGGGTCTTTTCTAATAAAATCGTGCATAAATATAAAGAAAATTTCATAAATAAATTTTGAGAAAAAACACTTTTATTAATACAAGTAAAAAATAAACCAGAAACCTAGTCTAATAGGGCATACATTCCAACCGCTTCTTCCATCCTTAGGCACCTTTGGTCTGTGGAGGAATCAACAGAACAAAGTCGACTTCACTCCTGTGTGTGTTCCAGTACGTCTTCTTTCTTTATTTCTTTTTAAATTTTGTTATAATAAAAAACATTTCACTGATTTCACTTAATATCTCACCCTATCTAAATTATTTAGACAAAAATATTAGAAATGGGTCAATTATTGAAATTAAAAGTGTATAAGATAATCTGGCAATAATTCCTAGTTTCGAGTGATTTAAGTAATTAATCCAAGAAAATTCTTGCCCTTTATAAGCAACCAAGCATACAAAATGCATCATGCAAAGGGCTTGTTTGATTAAAATTGAAATCTAAAGAAGACTGGAGTTTAAATATTTAAGTACTAAATTCTAAATAGAGAAGTTTGGAGATTGAATCTGAAATCTGAAGCCTGAATTAATTATAATTTATTTTTACACTATATTTTATTAAAATTTAGATTAAATATGAAGGAATATTAATAATTAAATGGGTATTTAACATATTTAGATTTTATACTTAAATAATTTTCAATTTACTTAAAATTTATAATAAGATTTCAGTACGTATTAATCAATTAAGTGATAACAAAAAATTATTATTAAATACATTTAATTAATTAAACACTTAATATTAACTGTTATCAAATGCACTTAATAAAATAAATACTTAATTTATTTAATTTTAAGTGCTGAATTAGGTTATCAAACAAGTTACACGACATTTAGCTAGAATATAAATGGATAAGACTTAATTTGAGATGAGTTTTGTAAAAATAATTAAATATGTTGGGTTGTGCGAGATCAAACGAAATAGAATATGATGTGTTATGAATAGATAACAATTTTCAAGAAATAAAAATTATATAAAATAATAATATATTTAAATTGAAGTGAAATGTTAGTTTAAAATAAGATTGAAAAATTCTAATCCACTTATAGCCCTATTCTACCTCTGGGGACGGAGCGAATAGTACAAAGTAATGTGGTTATGGTTGCATTGCCTAAAAAAAGGAAAAAAATGAATAGTTTTATTATAAAAAATAGAGAAAAAAAAAAAGAAAGTATATGAGGATGTTGCACTAGAAAATTTGACATCTTTTCATTAGTACAATTGTCATTTGTTTTATTGACATGATATATATAATTATATTTAAATTTGTTATTTACGGAAAAATATTTCAAATCTTCATTTTATAAAAGGATAAAAATTGTGTAATCTTTATACAATTTCGATAGTTATTATTGCATCGACTAAGCATATTGATTTATTTTGTTGTTTAATTTATTTTTAAAAATAAATTAATATAAAAATCGTTAAAATTTGACATCAGTATAAATTTTAATTTCAATAAGCATATCTTTAAGAATATCCACACCTTACCCACTAGTAATTCGTTAATTCACTGATGCAGTGAATACCTTTGTCTTCTGCCTCCTTAATTCCTCATATTTTCCCCACCTCCAAGAGAACATTCTTTCAGACTTTGACTCCCATGGCAGCTTCTGTAATTCTTCAGTTCCCAAACAACAAAATTTTAGCTTTCCCGCCCAAAACACCCAGCTCAACCCCCTGCCCCCAGCCCTCAACCCCTCAAAAGACAAAACCAAGCCCCCACTTCCATGCCATTCCGAATCCGACAAAAGCCCATTCGCTGCAATCTCTAGCATTCTTACATCGTTTCTCTTCTCACGCAAACACAGAGAGTGAGATTATGTCAGAATTCTTCGATTTCTTTGCTTCTTCTGTGCCGGCCTTCGTGTAATTGAGCGTTAAAGTCTATCAATTTCTAGGGTTTGTTTCATAGACATACAATGCCTGATCTGGACCCCTCATCAATTTCATCACCTCCATCTTTAAGCTTGATTCCTCACCCTAATTTCATCAAACCCATTTTCAATGATGCTCAGAATTCTCTCCTTTCCAAAACCGTGAACCCCAATTTTATGTGGGAGAACCGGGACAAGGAGAACAAAGATGAGGTGGAAGATTCCGGTAAGTCTGAATCCAGTAGCAATGGCAATGGCAGCAAAGGAAATGGGGTTTTATATCGGGATGCTGCTGAAAGGATGACTGATAGGAACTTAAATGAATATGTCAGGGAGTGGGTTCAGAGGAAAATTGATGCTGGGATTCCTGAGAGCAGATGCTATTTGCCATTTCTGGTCCACGCTCCAAAAATGGTAATAAACTTTCTCTCTAATTGATTGCGTTATTAACTGCAATTTTGTTTATGTGTTTCTGGTTGGGAATTTTGTTTTCTCAGTTATCATTTTTGTATATGCTACTGTTAATCTAAATTTTCAGGGATACTTTTAGTTGTTTAGTCCAATTGCCTGAAGATATGGGATTAATAACATTCTGTTCATAGTCCTCTTGAATGGAATGGAGCTGTGTCGAAGATTCATTTCATGGACTTTATTCTGCACTTATAATGAAGTTCAGATTTTGAACTTGGTAATGTGAAGCTCGAATAATGCATTATTTGAAATTCAAATGGTTCTGGGGAAAAAAAATTGATTATGTGCTATGCATTCTGTGTTCTGAATCTCAGCTTTGGCTATGATTATCTTATTCTTCATTTTGACAGCCCCACTTCAGGTTTCCGAATTGAGATTTGGAACAAGCATGGCATCTGTGTTCCTGTTGACTATCTTTCATCCACTAATGTTAGCTGTGCCAGTTTAAGACGTGGTGGAGAAATTGCGAATAAAAGGAAAAATGAACAGAACTTAATTCGCAATCATTTTTGTGGAGCTTCTTGATAACAAAATAGATGTTTTCTGCTTTGGTTTCTGATTTTCATAAGTAGAATTGGTCATTTTCACACCTTTGTTGTGCTTCATTGTTAACAATATGGTGCATTCTTGGTTGATTTCTTCTCCTTTTCCTTCTGTCTGTGTCTAACAAAGATAACTAGTCTTTTTTTTTACTTTGCTTCTGCAATTGAAGACTGTCTTGGTTGTTTAATAAGATTCTTGCCATCTTTTTTTTGGTGGTGGGGGAGGGTAAAGAAGGCTGAATTAATATTTGACAACTTACAAGAAATTCAAACCACACGTTACAAAAAGATGAGGTACATTGGGCATTCACACTCCACGTAGACTTCTCTTATTGGTTAATTAGTGCACTACTTTGATCTGAAAGACTTTACCCTAAGTAAGCTTTCTGACGTAAAAAGAGTTCCAAGTGTCATCAAGTGGCAAACTGATGCTATACTTGCTTGTAACTGTATCCAGAGTATTCTATCTGTGATCAGCCCTTTTACTTCCCAATTGGATTCAGAAAATGAAGATACCAATCTCCTTCCTTTTATCATCTGTCTTTATAACAGGGGGAAATAACTGATGTTCATTTTTGTTGTATTAATTTCAAATTATTTTTTATATATGTCTCCTTTTACCTAAGAAAACATGATCACTCAGTCGTTGGTGATTCATTGCAGCATGTTTGTCTCCTTTGTCAGAATTCAATATACCCTAGGGAGGTAATATTTTGCTCTCTTCGCGGTTGTCAGGCAGCTTTTCACATAACATGTGCAGAAGTAATGCTTGGGTTTTCATCTACAAAACCATTCAAGTGTCCTCAACATGTAAGTTTCTACTTTTGCGTGAATTTAGTCTATCCATGGACAATTTGTGTTCTTGTGATTTTGCTTTTGCTATTATACGTTCAGAAAATACGACCATTTATATGCATTCAATAAATGTATTCTCATGTAAATTGGAGTCAGGGATGCTCCCTTTTCCTTTCTTCAGTGAGTATCTTTTTGTTTTCTGATCTTTTGCTTTTGGATAGATCACATTAAAGGTTTTCACATTTTCTTGTGTTATTTTATCTTTACTTTTCCAATTCATATTTACATGTGATTTCCCCTGTGTCTATCTATTTTGAAGTCTGTACCATGTTTGCTGCACATTTATGTTGTTAGAGAAATTTTAGATGTAAAGTTTTGATGAATGATTAATACAAGGATTTTAGATGCAAGTCATGTGCATGAAACTTCTTTTATATCTTAGTACTGTATAGATGTCTTCCTTATGTCATTTTTTTTTAATTTTGTAATGGAAATTGCACTAAAACTAATTTAAACCTAGTTGATTACTGTGTCTTTTCTACTCTTTTGCTATAGCCTACATGTGAACTTCCTCTTATTTTATTTTGGTAATTAAATTGGTGAACTGCTTGTATGATTGACATTCTTTCCTTGAATAGGCTTGCTATCTGTGCAAAGAGAAAATCCATTTGTGGCGGTGTATAAGATGTCCAATAGCATTACACCTTAAGTGTGCAGCATTTCCAGAGTATGTGGTCCACTTTCCTGATCACCCAGGGCTGTGTATTTGTTGGAGACATCATTCTGATTGGCGCTTAGAAAGAGAGGTCAATTCTTCCTTTATCTTTGTTGTTTGTAATTTCTTGTTAAAGGTAGTTATCAAACTTCTTCAAGTTTTGTCTAGTGTCAACTATCATGCTCAGTCATAGCATGTTTATTAGAGAACCTTGCAACCTTTAAGGTGCTGGCTTTCACTCAGCACAAATCATGGACTCTTTCTTTGATTTGACATCTCTGCTTGATGAAACAATCACTAAGCATAATCTATAGTTTGTTTTATAGTAACATTAGGATCAGGGGTTTTTGAATGTCTCTAAATTGCCATGAGGGCCAGAAAGAGCCTTGTTTGTTTCTTTCACTCCGTATTGTGTTGCTTTGCACGTTAAGAAGATTTTAAAAGACCTATATCTTGGTTTTAGATCCGTTAGTTTGACAGGGTAAAAGCTGCTGATAGTTAAAGAATATTTGATGGCATCATCACAATGTCAAGTGGTTGATGAAAAGCACAAAAAGGAAAAAAAAAAAAAAAAAAAAGAAAAGGATAAGACAAAGGAACCCACTGCTTCTCATTTTAGTGATATTTCCCTGGTGCTTCTTGCTAAACTAGTATTCTACTGGATTATGAATCTAATCACTTGGAAATGTAACTTTGAAATGGCATGACCATATGGGAAAAAAAGCTATAGTTAGTCAGACCTGTCTTAAAGATTGTGTTCTGTTTGTTCAAATATTGAGATGGTATATTAGTTTTATGATTTCCCTTTCTGGATCATTGAACCGTCCTTTGGGTGTCAAGTTAAAGTTTTCAGTTTCATTGGAAGTGCACAAGGTTCATTCATCTTTCTTGTTTCGTGACTTATAGGAAGCATTTATATCTAGTGTCGGTTCTATATTTCTGAAACTGGAATCTTGGAAGTTTTCATCTAGCATTAATCTGACTCTTCCTCTTTTCCTCTAAAGAGGGAGCTTATTTATGCATGCAATTTTGCTACATTTTAGAAAGGTCAATGCTTTTCATTCTTCCCATTCTTTGTTCAGATCTCAATGGATTCTTAGTCTCTTTGATTTGCTGTTTCATAGTTGAACTGAAAATGGTGATTGCTTTCCTCAAGTGGACGAACGTTATTTTTACCTCTAAGGGAGAGGCTGCTTACCTTATCAAATTGTACCCCTAATTTGCTTTTAAATTATGCTAAGAACAAATTTTCTTTGTACAACTAAAATCTATGTAGATTTGTTGGGATTCCCTGACCCTTTTTAATTTTTATGCATTTATGTTTCTTTTATTGCTTGATGCTTATTTTTGATGGATTAGGCTGGCTGACTGGGCTTGCTATATTTTTTGTAAGCAGAAATCAGTTCCAGCAAATAATATAGAGGTTAGACTTTCACTTATCTGATTTTCCTTTCTTAATCAAACATGCAGCAAAAATGATCTTCAGGATATGATTATCAATATAAATCACCTGAATCTTTTACCTTAAAACGTATCAGGAGATATTCTCTCGCTTACCTTTACCATATGACAAGGAGGAGTTCAAGATTGATATAAGCTGGAAAGATACAGTAGAGAGTAAGTTGGAGCCACCTCGTTATGTGCACATCCGGCGAAGTATCCTACATCTGCAAGATTTCATATTTAGTTGGCTAATGAACCTTGTTCATTGATGTTCACAAGCACATGTTGCAATTTATGCTGAAAGTAGAGCTTTATTTCTTCTATAATCACTACTTTCTCTGGTTGTAATGACTTAACTGAATCAGATGTTTACCTTGTCAAGAAAAAGAAAGATAATGTTGATGCCGACATTGGATGCACTCATTGCAGTTCTACTGAATGTGCAGAGGATTGTGTCTGTAGGTACTGCCTCTTCCTTGATGATTCAGTTTTCATTTTCCTACCCTGCTGCTTCAGGGATGAATCATTAATGTGATTAACTGAATGAGATGATAAATTTTTCGCTGTTGGATTGAGTAATACAATATACTCTGATTATTTGTAATTTGTTTATAAGATATCAACTGTTCTTTACAAATGAAGTTTGCAACATCGGCTTACTGTTTAAATAATCTATGTCTATCTCTACTAAGTTCAGCTGCTTCATACTTATTTTTATCTTCTATCACAAGCAGTTTTTTTTTTTAACCATAGCTCTACTATTCAGTATGGTTCAATCCTCATCCATCTCCAAAGGACTTGCCTCTTTGTTCTAGCCCACCCTTGTCTGTTCTAGAGCTATTAGAATAGAGGAGTACGAAACAAAAGAAATGCATTTACAAAATTTAGTTGATCAGTGAACTTGTTTTATGGGAAAGTACCTACAGATACTTGGTCATCGTAGGCTATCACATTGAAGATTTGTTCCCATGTATTGTATGTTATACCTTCTAGAAAGGTAGAAGTTTTTAATGCACTGGGTCCACGAAGACCAGGGTTATACAAGTATTTTTGTAGTTTAAGTCACCATTGTCAGCTTGTGTCACTGTGTTAAAGAACCAAGCTTGAAAGCATTTCAACTATTTTTTTTTTTTAATACTTACCTTGATAACAGAACTCTCATCCAAATGCCATATAAATGTCAAGCTGTTACCTTTCTTGACACATTTCACTGAAGCCGGGGATTACAAGTAACTAAATCAAGCTTCAAAATTATTTAATCATTTAAAGTTACAAGTCAAGCTTGGACATCAGAATCCTTGGTTTGCCTTGCTTACAATTTGCAGATATATCATTACAGGAGTTATTCATAATTCTCAAGTAGAATATTTGTCAAGAAATGGAGAGTTTAACTGGATTTTTTGAGAAAGAACTAATTTTTATTTGTTGGTACAAGAGGCAGGTAGGGGATTCGACTTTGGGAAGGCCCCAACACATGATGGGGGTGAGAATTGAGGCCTCAGCCTATGGTCTGGGGATTAGAATGCTAACCAACTACATGAACTCGATTATCGAGAATTAAATACATGTTTATCACAAAATTTACATTTGTTATTATAATGCATACAGTGATCATGCAACGAGTATTGCTCGTTGGTGGGATGAGTTTTCAGTGGTCTAAATTCATATGCACTAACTGTGCTATATTTTCTTGGTTGTTCTTTTTTTCTTTTTTTTTTTCCTTTTCAAAGTTCATGCTTGCATGTTATTAAGTGAAGTACAGGTTTCTCTGAAACATAATGTTTTTACCTTGTAATGTAATTATACTGGAAAACATATGCCAAGGCATATCATATTGCACATATACAAAATTATAGTCGTCCGCACATGCAGAAGCATTATGTATAAATCAGCAGAAATGCAAATTATTCCCAAGAAAGTAGCACACTAGAAATTATCTTAAAAAATCAGCATAATACATATAACTATTTCTACGAATTCAGCACATTTGTTGGTATATTTTTTAGAAATTGAAGTTGTATATTGTCATTGCTTTTACAAAATCTAAAATAGACATGTAAATAATTGTACATAGAAAGTATGAACATCAATGCCTTACCCAGTAAATCGGGAAAGTGACAGTAAAGCGCATGCCTTGTGCAACACACTTCACCAACGGGTAAGCGAGTTCAAAGCTTGCTTTTATGTTTTGTGGTTTTTGTACATTTTTGCCCCTCCCATTAATTTGAGTTGCAATGGATAAGTGAACTTCTATAAAAACTATTTAGTCTAAAAATACTCATCACAAAGTACAGGAAAAGAAGAAAAGCTTTTCGCCAGGGGTATTGGAAAGATAATTCTTCTCCGTTTGATTGTTATGGAAAGTGAAATGGGAAAGTAATCACATTTTTTATTTTTAAAATTTAGCATTTGATTCACTATTTATGGTTTGGGAAAGCAATCTGATTCCCCAGATCTAGGAAAATAAATCTAGAATACTGGGAAAATGAATCCTTGGGATGTGGTATTGTGATTCCTTTCCCAAGGATTCTAACAATAAAAGATAAAGATATTTTAAAAACTAAAAATAAATAACAAAATTTATTCGTATCTACATTATTTACTTTATCTCTCACATTCTTCCTTACTAATTCTTGCTCCCCTCACACTTTTCCCAACCCAGTAGTATATTAAAAATTTCTATATTTCTAATTATAATATACATTTTTCAAAAATTTAAAAGACTAAATATTTTAAAATGATTATAAAATTTTTAATTTAAAAATTATATTATGATTGAATTAATACTTGAGAAGAACATTTATTGAATTTCTATAAATACTTTGATAATAATCAAATGTTATTTGTAAATACTTTAATTTGATAATAATCAAATATTATTTTCTATCAATATTAGAATTTGAACCCAACACCAAGAGTAATTAGAATATCGAATAAATAAAATAAATTTTATATTTAAAAATGTGAAAACACTATTTATATGATTTTTCATTTATTATAATCTTTTAAAAATAAAAATATATAATTAAGTTGAACAATAATATGAGAGATATTTAAAAATAATTTTAAAATTTTTAATATGTGTAATGCTTTATTCTAAAATGTTAAAAATACTTTACATTACTTTCCTTTAATATTTTTTAACCTTCCAAACAAAGGAATGTAATTTATTTGAAATCATATTCTATGGATTTACTTTTCCAAGATTTAGATTATGTAACATTACTTTCTTATATGCTAGTCAAACAATGTGTTCTTAGACTTCTACCAATAAAAGTTGTCTTCCATAAATAGGTTACTAGCTATAGCAATTGAGTGTAAATCCCCAAATTTTGGATGATGAGATCCTTATTTTCAAGGCCATAAATGGTTTACATCAGTCACTTGCCAAGATGGAAATGAAAAGCCCTACTCCAATTTTCAGCCTTTGTTCTACTTGAATTGCCATTAATGGTCTCTTATTAGTATTCAATTTTTATGATTGATGTCTTCTCATTATTCATTTCTTTACCAGTGGAGTCACAGTTATTGAATTAAACTTTTCTTCACCTGTTGTCATGTGCCTGACATGCTAGCACAATAAATTTGTGATGTGATAGGGTTCAGTGTATAAGCTGCTCAAAGGCTTGTCATTGCTCTGAAATGTGCAGAAACAGGCCATTTCGGAAAGAAAAAAAGATCAGCATTGTGAAGGTGAAACTATTCTTTTGGTACTTGATACCTTTGGATTCTTTCTCGTTACATACATTGAATGTATTTGACTGTGTCAACTTGTTTTTCTACTATGGTTGAGCTCTTCTTTCCTTAATGCTACTTTCTGTTGCTTATCAGACAGCGCTTTGTGGTTGGGGTGTGGTGGCCACTGAACCAATTAATAAAGGCGAATTCATTATCGAGTATATTGGAGAAGGTAACTTTAACCAAAAAAGATTGAACTTGTTGCTTGCTATGCGAAGCTGTGCCAAGAAATATCTTCATTTCAGGATATAACAGCTGATTCTCTATCTGATGATAAGATGTAGTACATTTTGTCATTATTTGTCCTGTACTTTATGGATATATGTCCCATCTTGCTTGTGGGCCGATTTATTATAAGTTTCCAATTCCATCCTGCAATATTGCACTGACAAAAAGATGTTCAATTTGGTTGAAGGCTCTTGATCTGTTGTGATGTGAGAGAGTATTAGATGTGGTATTGCCTTCATTCAGGTTCGATATCAAAAATGGAAAATCCAAAAAGTTATGGATTTGGAAAGAAAAACAAATACAATCCAATTCATTTTCAAAAAAATGTCATTCACTTGCAATGCATCTCATCCTCTCTTCTTGGTCCCTCGTGTTTAAATTTAAAATTCAAAATTCTTCTCATTTTCAAAGCAGAAAATGGAAAAGGAAAAATAAACCTCCAATCCAAATACAAGTCTCTGAAGGAAATATTTCATAAAAGTACATTTTGACATTTTGGCTTCCGTACTAATTTTTAGACAGGCTCCCTCCTTTGATTGGAGAAATGGAGTAAAAAATTGGAAATGAATGATTTTAGCCAATCTACCATGTTTTGTCAGATGTCTGCCCTGTTCAATTGTGCTTGTAGTTGAAAACTCCTTCCATGTAGACTTGCCTATTATTGGTTGGTTTCACAGTATTTATCAATTTATTTCTTTTGGATGCTTCCTCGTTGGCTTCCTTGCTGGTAATGGGGTAGAATGAATGGGCTAGCATGGTAGGGAAAGAGACCCTCGACCAAGATCACTTTTTAATCATAATGAGCATAATAAGTCAAGAGTTGGAAAGAACGTGAAGTAGTGCAGGGCATATCTTGAGCAACGTGATTGGTGATCTAATTTTCCAATATCTCTCATCCACTAGATCTCTTTATCAGGAGTATCTAGAGTTTTCTTCCCATATACAAAGAATTTCTCAAAGCACGTAGTGCGTTCTGGATCCACCACCTTCTCTTTTAGACCAAAAAATAGCAATAACAGGAATGATGGAAATAAAGAGGTGCTTATTTTGCCTAGACTACTTTGATCCTTGAATTTCGGATGCAATTTTATCAAATCTTAGTTATGACAGATAGAATTTCCTTAAAGAGTACAAGATTATTACCATAAAGTGGAGCTTCAGTCTTGGTTTCCAACCTTGTTGGCCTTTTTGGCCAGTTATTGGGGTTGGTGAACTGAGTTGCTTCAATGTGATTCTATACAGTACACTGCAATGCTTAACTTGTGGTCATTTGTAGTCTAATATGCCAATTTGGTCATAGATGACTGATTTACATGTAAGATTCTGTTAAGATCTATTTCTTTTCTTATGCATAAATGTAGTAAGTCTGATTTGTGTGCATGACTTGTATATTATTCCATTAAACATAGATATATACATACCTAATGAGGGAAATGATTTAGACAAAATTTTGGTACTGTAAGATTTCCATTTTGTTTGGTTATTTCCAAGAAGCAAGTGTTGCTGGCAAATACTATTTCTATCTTATGTTTGAGATGCAATGTGCCCCTTGGACTGTTGCTTTAATGCTTTTAATGAACTTGCAAAATGATTGCTAGAACGCATTTTCTTCTGTATACTTAGGATATGCTGCTGCTTATCAACAGGAATATTTTACTGCTCAGTTTGATATATGATTTTCCAATATATGGCTTTTTATTATTAACTTTGGTTATTGCAGTGATCGATGACGCTTTGTGTGAACAAAGGCTGTGGGACATGAAATACATGGGAGTGAAAAACTTTTACATGTGTGAAATTCGAAAGGACTTCACAATTGATGCAACATTTAAGGGAAACACTTCTCGTTTTCTGAACCACAGTTGTGATCCAAATTGTAAACTAGAAAAATGGTTGGTGAAATTGTCTCTCAGTTATTTTCATTCTTTTTAGATAATGAAATGTCAAAGTAGTATCTGCATTTTGAAATGATTTAAATATTAAACTTGTTAAATTGTTTTTAATTGCCTGAATAATTCCATTAATGGGCTTTATCACTAGAAAATGTAAAGTTTTTGTTTGTATTTTTGGATGGATGCTTGTAATGTATTAGGATGGTGTCTTATTAGGAAACCTATTTGCTGTGTTTATTTGCATCTTTGTTTTTTGTTTTTTGTTTTTTTTTTCACTTGTTTGGATGGTAGCATTCCAAATCTTATGCTTGCAAACTCATGCTTTTGACAATTTTAGATGGTTCGGGATTGTGGGACAATTTGATAGCTTTATGTCCCAAAGCATCAACCAAGCCTATATGATAAAAGATCTATAAAAACAAAAAAAGAAGTGTATAAAATTTTTATATTACCCAATATATATGTAGCTGATGATTTTTAGATCTTCCCATTCTCTTTTTCCATTTCAAGTTGGAGATTTGACCTTGTATTTACTGGAATGTGCTGAGTTTGTTTTCAGTTGTTTGATTTGTATATTTGTAGATATGTGCTCTTGGACTTTTTCCATTGGCCTTTGAATTTTTGGAATTGATGAATATTATCGTATGCCAGACCCAAAAATGTCCTTTTTGTTTTCCTTTCACTCTTGAGGATCTCATGTTTTGCACTACTAGCCGGAGCAGCCTGTATCTGAAAGAATAATATAATGCAATAATTTTTCCTGACTACCTTTTGTGTTGCATCTTGCTTTTCTGGTTAAAGGCAGGTTGAAGGGGAAACTCGTGTTGGGGTCTTTGCTGCTCGATCTGTTAAAATTGGAGAACCACTAACCTATGACTACCGGTATGCTTAAATAGATATCCACTTTTGCTCTTCGTATATTTGGCTCCGGAATATTAATCTCTCTATTAGTAAGATGAATGAAGAATTATTCTAGGCAGAAGGTGTCCCCAGAACCAGACTAAATAATGGATTCTAGCACCTATATTTTGTGAATTGAAAACACCCCCATCTTATTTACTGGTCAGAAAGTATGCCAGTTCTCACCTAAATTATGAAACAATCTTAAAGTGGGCAATGTGCCAGGCTTTAATACTGTTTGATGGAAATTACTAAGTCTGGTTGAATTCCTTTATTATATAGCAAATAGGCAAGATATTAGGCGCTAACACAAATAGAGACTGTCTTTCGATTACTTAGTATTCCAACTCTATGAACATGTAAGTTAGATCTCGTTTTGAAGTAACCATGGACTATTTTGGTTAAGAAACTTAAAAATTGGATTTCCGGCCCTTGTAGTTTCTTTCTTTTGAAGACAGATGGGGAACTGACTTTTAGCTTAATAAAGGGCAGAAAGAATAGCTTTTGATGCATGCTGATATGGTTGTTTTTGGATTGCAAATTCAATCACAAAAATGTGATTGAAATTCCCAGTTGATTCTTGAAAAGAAAATTTCTCTCTTTTGGGCAGGGCAATAATAGAAAGCTTTTCAATTTGAGTCTCATAAATCCAAAATGTGGAGAACAGAAAATCCCCATTCTTGAAACTTAAAACAAGATTGGCAGCCTCATTTCCCTTTAGTCATTCTTGGACGCTCACATTCATGGTCCATTTCTTCCCTCCCACAGTTGTCTCTGCCCCTTCGATGCCAGTTGTCGCTTGCTCACTGGCACCACTGCTGTTTCACTCCTGCCTGCCATGGCCGCCACATCCTCACTGATGGACACATTGTTGCTCTTCTATCTCTTTATTTGTATCCTCACATCCTCGTCCTTCTCATTCTTTCCTTTCCTCCACTTATCCCTACCTCTGGCTGTCTTCCCTAGCAGTGGGGCTCCTTAAATCCATTGTTTTTTGGACCGGACCGGACCGGTGGTCAGACCGGTTGGATCGTGAACTGGTCCGGTCCACCCCTTTGAGTCGGAAATCTAAAAAATCAGCCTATTTTGTGCAAAACGGTTTGGAACGACTGGTCCAACCAATTGAACCGGTCCTTTTTTTTTTCCCTCCTAAATAAGATAATATATTCATAGGAAAGAAATAAGCTACACAAATGAAATAAATAGTCTATAGTAATAGAGAAAATATCATATTTTCTTCTAATTTCGTTATTTATGCATTTATGGACTTGAATTACACTATATTATTGATCAATTTTATTCTTAAAAATATTATATTTTTAAATTTTAAATAATAATATTACCAGCTCAATTACGGTTCAATTGCGGTTGGACCATTAAACCGTGAACCAGTAAATTTTTCGATTCGATATCCGGTCCGGTTCTGAAAACAATGCTTAAATCTGACTGCTACATCATTACTTCTTTTTTCTTCTCTGTTTTCTCATCTCCTTTGCTGCCCCCATCACAATCACTTCACTCCTTCCTCTCTGATAAGACGGCTGCGATTATCGTCACCTTTATTCACTCTGCTGACTTATCCATTTCCCTGTTTGCCTCACGTCCATTGGCTATTATCTATGCTTCTTTCCAATCCCTGATTGTTCACTCACACTTGCCAAACCCAAGTGCGTGGGAAAGCTTGAAGATGGATGTTTATTGATTAGGGGTATTGGAGTAACTGATTTGCATGATTTTGGTGTTAATTTGGAATTTTGATTTGATTGCATGGAGAAACTGGAGGATGAGTTTGAGTGGCTGATAGTTTTGGGCTAAGGCTTGGGTAATTCCAATCATAACTGGTAACTTTTGAAATTTCTCTTGGCAATCCGATGACATTTTTAACGAGAAAAGTTTCTTAAAAGCCTCCACTTGAAAACTCTTCAGTAAAATGCTAAAGAACTGAGTTGCACTCCAAACATTTTGGTATTTTCTGTTTGAGTTGGCCTCTTGTAAGTTATCATTCTGTTCATGACTTAAGCCAATGCTTGTCTACTTGTTGAAATCTGACGAGCATACTAATTATGTTCTGGAAGATGGAAGGACAGACAGTATAAGATGAATATCTGTATTTGTCTTGTACAGTACTCTGGAAGTTGAAGTCTCTATATTCATATTTTAAGCTTAGTGGTTCTGTAATTAATGTATCTAGTTAAAAGTGACTAGTTAATGAGAATGGAAGTGGCCTATGGGGAATTGATCCATCCACCTATTTTAAGACAATATTTATTCACTTAAAGCCTGCTGATTTTGTAGTATGTACCACTAAATTGACAAATTTAAGTACACAAGTTAATGATGTTTGTGCAGTCAGTACAACATTCTTGTCATCGGTAGTTCTGCTGTGGTATTTTCCCCTGATCTGTTTTTGTTCTAGATGATCTCAAAAGGCTGCCTTTGTCATTTTGTTTTCTGCAACAATCGTCTTTGCTCTCTTTTGTTTTTTTTGGGAGGTGCGGGGGGGGGGGGGGCTGGTTGTTTGGGTTTTGTTTCAATGTTGAGGAGCTTAATCTTTGATGAAAAAATCATGTCCATGATGCTAAACGTTCAGAACTCATAAAATTTTGCAGATTTGTGCAATTTGGCCCAGAGGTGAAGTGCCACTGTGGTGCTGCAAATTGTCAAGGCTATCTGGGGACCAAAAGAAAAATTAGTAAAGTCGACTTGTGCTGGGGTTCAAAACGAAAGAGAACAGCCACTTCTTGTTTATCCATCATCAATAATGCGTAAATCATATTTGCCATTTTTCTATAGGCCATTCCATTGATACTGTATATTGCTTTCGTCACCAGATCATATAGAAACGGAAAAGGAAAAAGCCTCTTATTGATTCACATTGAACAGCCATATAGTTCTTCAGTACGGATTTCTATAGATGATTTTCATTGTAATTGTTATTTACTCAGTTATGCTTATCTATATTTTTCAAAATTATACAGATTTCTATGTGTTCTGTACATATGTTTTTCCCTACTTTTTTCATCTTTCTATTATCATTATTATTATTGCTTCTCTGCTCAACACCCCCCCCCCCCAAAAAAAAACTGTGTATGTCCATATAATAGATAATAAAAGAAAATGTGACAAATTGAAAAACCTTAACACTATAGGAAACCCTATTCCCAATATGATTAGCAAATCAGCTGATCCCCTATGTCCTAATAATATGATAAAAAGGATTTGCATTACCCCAATTGTTATAAATACAACGCCCCGGTATCTTTTTGCAATTATGATTGTTTTTTCTTTTGACCTTTTCTTTTTACAATTGAAATTATTTTTTTGTTGACCTTTAACACTTATAGATTGTTTAATTTTTTACTCGTATTCATATATGATGAAAAATTCAAAAATTCCACCGGAGGATTTTCATGAGAATCAATGGTTGTTTGATGAAAACCTCCCAATAGAGCTTCTCCGGGCTTATATTCAAGAAACTCACGGTTATCAAGACGATCGAGAATGGATGAATCATCTTCCTGTAGGCATGAGATTTTGTCCTACCGATCAAGAACTCATTGAATGTTACCTCAAGTCTAGAGTTTCAGGTCAACCTCTTCCTGCTACTGGCGTTATCAATGAGGTTGACATTTATGATCATGAACCTCAAGCTCTCAAAGGTACCAATATAAACCCTTTCATTTTTTTTTTTAAATTTATCTTTTTGTATGATTGGTATTTGCTTTCTTCTCTTTATTAAGTTTGAAATTTATATTTCGTGTACAATAACATGTTCTTAACTTTTTGTTTTTTATTTGAAGGTTTTACTTATTGTGGTGATGATGAACGGATGTATTTCTTCACCCTCTTGAAGAGAAAAGACAATAGCAAACACAAATCAGAACGTGTGATAAGAAGTGGATTAGGATTCTGGAAAGCTACGCAAAAAAGAGCTAATATCTATGATAAGAATGGGGTCATTATTGGAACAAAGGCATCTCTTGCCTACAATTCATCCACGGTCAATGAGGTAACTGGTGATAGGATTGTCAAGAAAGAAGATTGGCTCATGGCTGAATATAGGTTGCCGGAAAATTTCTATCAAAACCTCAATATGGTAATTTTTTCGATTTCACTATTATATCAGTGTGTAAAATATCAATATTGTTCTTGTTTATAATTTTTTTTTTTTTGGGTTTTACAGCAGGACAATAAAGAAGAAATTGCATTGTGCGTGATTTATCTGACACCAAGAGGCAAGAACAATTGCGATGTCCAGTCTTTTGCGAGTTCAAAGGCTATCCAACCTGTTGGGAGTCTTATGTAGCCTTTAGTATTTTATTTATTTGTGTAGTTTAGTTTAATGTATTGCAAATTGAAAATTTTACATATCAATTTTACAAGTTTTTTATAATATGGTTATTTCGCCTTACATCAGTAAGTTTCAAAAACTTTCTTTCCTTTTTTTCCCCCCAAAAAAATAAGAATGTTTAGATTTGTGGGCAAAGTAAAAAAAAAAAAAAAAAGAAGGTAATTTCAACTCCAATAGATAAAAGCTACATAAGTCAAGCTGTTCTCCACGGCAGCGTTTCATCTCCTGAAAGACTGAAACATTGTTCCCCTCCAAATTGTTGAATTGGTGGGGGGCGGAAGGGGAGTGAATTTTCTGCTTTCTGGGGAGGATTTTGTAATTTTCTCATGCAGTATTAATGTTTTGTTTGTATGATTTAGTTTAATGTATTGCAAGTTGAAAAGCTTATATAATAATTTTACAACTTTTTTTACATTATTCAATGATATAGTTAGTTTGATCTATATCTGTCTAAGTTTCTAATTCTCTTTTTTTTCCCAGAAAAATAAAAATGTTTAGCTTTGTGGGCAAAGCAAAATTAAAAAAAATAATTTAAAAAAATTTACAATTCTCTATAAGAGTTGTTCTTGACGATATGGATAAGATTGAAATAATATTTCCTTCCAAAATATCAAATTAGAGGGAAACGATTCACCATATTACAAGGCTATTTTTTTAAAGAGATTTTGTATTGTTCTTATATAGTATTGATATTTTATTTGTGGAGTTTAGTTTGAAAAACTTATATATTAATTTTATAATTTTTTGTATTATTTAATAATTCAGTTATTTTGACTTATACTTGTTTCTATTTCCCTTTTTTCCCAAAATATTAAAAATAAGAATGTTTAGGTTTTGTGGGCTAAGCAAAATAAAAAAAGAATAATAAAAGTGGCGTAAAAATTGAACACGGCGTCGTTTCATCTACTAGAAAGACCGAAACAATGTTTCCCTCCAAATTGCCGAAAAAGATTCACCCCACTGAAGAACTGCTTCGTGGGAGGGTTTTGTATAATTTTCGCAATCGAGAGAGAGATATCAAATAACTGGTCGAATTCACAAAATGGCAGCATCATCATCTTCGTCGTCAGCTTCAGGGGGTCCTGATATTCCATGGGTGGAGAAATACAGGCCTACCAAAGTAGCGGACATAGTCGGCAATGAAGACGCCGTTGCTAGGCTCCAAGTTATTGCTCAAGACGGCAATATGCCCAACATCATCTTAGCCGTATGCTTTATGCCCACTTCTAACTGTCTCTTTAATTTTCCTTCTTATTATTTTTTTTAAGGATGTCAAAATTATTTCTTTGTTTTCCCCAAGCTGAAATTCTTGGTATTTGAGTAAATAAAGAAACTGAAGCTTTTGTTAGCTTGTTTGGCAAAAAATTATTTGTTTTTAGTTCTATTCCGTCTTGGGTTTCGTTTGAAAGAAAAATTTGGTTAGTCATGTCGTTAAAGGTGGGCTGATTTTGGGAAATTAGAAAAGGGTATAAAGGGGGGAATTGGGGAGAAATATTTAGGGTTTAGAGCGTGCACAATCCTTTCAAGAAAGGGTTGTGAAAATTGATTAGCTGTCAATAACGTGATGTGGGAAGTTTTCTCGTTTAAGTTGCACAATTAATTCATGGGGAATTCAAACCTCAGTATACTCTCCAATTTGGTCTTTCCTGATCATGCCTTGATATGGGCAGTGTCTTCAGGTTTTCTTGGACATAATGGCATTTGTTGCCTGTTTAATGCATCTAGTTGAATTACTGCTAAGTACAGTTTCTAGGTTCAATTGTTTGCTTCAATTTTTTTTTTTTTTTTAAAGCATAACAAAATGTGCCACAAAAGAGTACATTGCCAGTAATACAGATTGCTTTTGCGAGTGTATAGGGTGATAGGTCTTAAACTTGTGTTTCAGTAATGGTTAAGGCATGTCAAGCTCTGCACATGTCTGGCCTGATAGCTTTGCAGCTCTTGGTATTAAATTGGAATCAGAAAAAGGAGGCGGGAAAAAAATGGGTGAAGGAGTTACAACCTGACACTTGTCAGTATGCCCCACTGTTTACTAGCATGATCATGGATTAGTAAAGCATACGTTCTATTCTAATGGAAAGCAGTTGTTCTTATTTCTGTGCCTTTTTTCTTTCTTTGGGTTAACTTGCCTATTCCATTATGATTTCAATTGAGAGTGAAGGGATTAGCATAGTAAACAAAGTGCTTTTTTTTCCCCCACATCTTTTTGGGTGTTATAAGTAGCTTATGCTGGAGAATTGTAATCCCTGTGCTGTTTTGTGGGGTATGCATAGATACTTATTACTCTTTTTCCTCAGTATGTTGTAAATAATGATACTTTCTGTTTCTGAGCACTATATCTATTTTAGGGCCCGCCGGGAACTGGTAAAACTACTAGTATATTAGCTCTTGCACATGAACTTCTGGGACCAAATTACAAAGAAGCAGTTTTAGAGCTAAATGCATCAGATGACAGGTTTGTAGAAGATTTACGAGCACACACTGGCTTTCTATCAGTTATTTGAAGAAACATGCTTATTTTCTTTTCAGGGGTATTGATGTTGTGAGAAACAAAATAAAGATGTTTGCTCAGAAAAAAGTCACCCTCCCCCCTGGACGGCATAAAGTAATAATTCTGGATGAAGCAGACAGGTTAGATATTTGTTTTCTTGGGTTTTCTTAACATTTTATGTTGTCTGAATATCTGATTCTCTTTTGCCTCTGTGATTTCTCTTCTGAACAATTGTATCTTTCTCATTCTAAAAATAGTCTTGTCTTAGTCTATTTATGGCTTATCTTCTTCAATTTTGTGGTACATGAATTGTGTGTATTGGATACCAATTAGCATGACTTCTGGTGCTCAACAAGCTTTAAGAAGGACAATGGAGATATATTCAAACTCGACACGCTTTGCTCTTGCTTGCAACACATCTTCCAAAATTATTGAACCCATTCAGAGTAGATGTGCTCTTGTTCGATTTTCAAGACTGACCGAACAAGAGATTCTCAGTCGTCTCATGGTAGTTGTTGCTGCTGAAAAGGTAGACTGTCTGAGCTCTGGTCTAGTTTAACGTGGTTTTCTGTTTGACAGCTTATTGCGAACTCCTGCTACATTGATGTCATGTCTGTCTTTAGCTTGGAATAATTGCAGTGTTGTATTTGGACTGTTGTCAGTCTCTAAAGTTAAATAGCTAGAATGATGCCTTTTTTACATCAGCTTTGAGTAGATTTTGAGTTTAATCCCTCTCTCGCATGCATCACAATGTTGTTTACTTTATCAGTTTCACATTTCCTCAGATGGTTTATGGACTAAGTTACTCATTTCTAGTTCAATATCTAGCACATTTAGATTTGAAAAATCAAATAAGTTTCCATGTTCTTTTCTCTTCTACTTCATAGGCCTTATTAGAATTCCAGTGGAAAACCTTATGATCATTATAATTGTGGGTCTGGCTTGCCTCTTTTACGTTCCATTTGTTTTTCTCTCAGAAAATAAAAGAAACCATCTTAATTCTGTCAGTACAGAGGGTAGATTTCAACACTATAAGAAGTGCATAACTGATGTTTTTGTAATCATTGCAGGTTCCTTACATTCCAGAGGGTCTTGAAGCAATTATATTCACTGCTGATGGTGATATGAGACAAGCTTTAAATAACTTACAAGCGACAAATAGTGGATTTGGTTTTGTCAATCAAGAGAATGTTTTCAAGGTTCCAAAGCTGTACATTCATGATGCTTTAGCATTTAGTGCCCAAGTTCACCAAGACTTATCTTCCTCTGTTTCTCTTTTCTGGGTTTACTCCAGGTCTGTGATCAGCCCCATCCCTTGCATGTGAAGAATATGATCAGGAATGTTCTCGAAGGAAAATTTGATGAGTCCTGTGCCGGCCTAAAGCAGCTTTACGATCTGGGTTATTCTCCTACTGATATAATCACGACACTTTTCCGAGTTATTAAGAACTTCGATATGCCAGAATATCTAAAACTGGAATTCATGAAGGTTTGCCTCTGATTGGTCTTTAATTATTCCTTTTCTTTTTGTTTGCATCCTTATCAATCTTTTTTTCTTTCCTGGTGGTTTCTAGGAAACTGGATTTGCACATATGAGGATATGTGATGGGGTTGGTTCATATCTTCAATTATGTGGTCTTCTTGCAAAACTTGCTTTAGTTCGCGAAACAGCAAAAGCAGCATGACGAGATAGAAATTCGATATATCCTTCTAAATATTAGGCCCCAGTTAGAGGTGCATATGGCTTGTACCTAGCAGTATTTCTTTTGGAAAGATGAATTAAATTATGAACTATGCTTTTTGGCGTGTATTGCTAAGAATTTCGTTATTTGAAAATAGTACATTTCATGCAAGTTCCAGTCTATATAACTGAAGGTCATACCATACCGATGGTATAAAAGTAAAAGCACTGTATGCATATATAATTGATAAAGAAAAAGATACATAAACTGATCATAACTTGAAATGCTGTTGTTTGCTTGGAGAGGAGAAAATAATTTCTCTCAATACAACAATAGAGGACAAGAAAGTTCTAAAATTATTCTGCATTATCTTGTCGATGAACCATCTTGTGTTATGTTTCTTAGTCTCTTCTTTTCTTCTGTTTCCACTTAACAAACACTTAAATCAAAATGCTTTTGCTTATTCACAATGCACTTGTGTGTTGCCAATTTCTTCTCTTTTTTTCTTTCTCCTAATGCCTTTTCTTGAAGCACCAAAGGTTGTTTTTGCAGTGGAAATGCTTCTTGTGGTTAGGCTATCTTGATGATCTATTGGATCTCAGCTTTTTGTATCTCTATAGTTTCACCTTTGGAGCTTGGGGTTTTACTGTGAGTCAAAAATAGAATGCAGCGAAGATTGCAAATAAAATAACAAATTACAGTTAGGAGTTTGATTTTGACAGTATATAAGAATTTTGATATGTTTTTCTGCATCTATTGTGAGAGCAACGGAAAGATGAAACTGGCTCCATTCGGTATTTAACTCATCTAGTTTTCTGTATTAGAAGTACTCCATTTTTGCTGTTGGAGCTCTTCCCTATCTTTCCTTTTTATTTGAATGTTGAAATTTCATGTTCCTTTGAGAACCCCTTGATGAGTTTTAGGCATGAAAAAACTATCACTTCTCCAGTCCTACAGTCAAGTCGCTTCGTGATGCTCTCTTCAATCAAATGGTAGCGGCAGCTCAGGAATTGGACTTTCTTGCATTAATTGCATTTTTGGTGTATCTCAAAGTCTTTGACTGAGTGGGATTTATTGAATCACTAATATTTTGAAGGGCCTTGACTTGGTAGGGATCGGGGAGGGGGGGAAATAGTTTAATCTTTTCTTCGTATGAAAAAAAGTATTGTTTTTTTTTTGACACTCCAAGTTAGAATTTTGAGTTTCTTAACAAATTAAGCACTTAATTATAAATAAAAGTTGTGTGCTACAAAAAAATTGAAGCTTGGACCTCATCGCTGTGTGGCTAAAATATAAAATGAGCAATAAACTGTCTTCTTATTGGCATCGTTTTTGACAATATGTCCTGAACATTTTCTACAATGATGTTCTTTTTTTACATTTTTCCCCCAAGGGAAATCATAAAGTTCTATTAGAATAGAGAAAATTACTTAAGAATTTATTTTAATGACTAGGTGATTGCTCATTTGGTTAAAAGCAATTTTTACGAGATAATAAGTTTTGAGTTCATGTATATATTTTCTTAAAAATTAACTTATCAAATAAGAACGGAAATTCTTTCTGCTCTCTGAGAGTGGCGAGTGAACAAAGTCATGGAGTTGAGGTCTCTTTTGTATTCGAGGTGAAAATGGGGCATCGTCAAAAGGATCAATTCTTTAAACCAAATTGAAGTTGACCTTGTCTTCTTTTATTCCTTTTTTTTTAAAACAAACTTCATGGAGTTGACCTTGTTTTCTTTTAGGAGTCGGGAGGAGTGCAGCCGTTACCCAAAGAGTGCAACTGCTACTCTTTGGGTGTACATTGGATGAAACCTATCTTGTGATCTTAATTGATAAAAGACTACGAGGATATAAATTAATTTAGGTAAGTCTTGACTAACTGGTATAACCGAAAAGACTAATAGGCATTTCATGAGATTTGAACTTATACCTTGTCATCTTATATCCTAGTAGCATGCAGAATGCACATGTATTTCTTTGTTCTGTACCCTTAATAAACGCTAGTCATGTTGGCCTGATCGGTTTCCTTGTTCTCGAAGTCAGCCCCTCCATTTAGTCAGCTCTTTATCGTTTCTTAGTTCTTGAATGCTTGAAGCAAGAGGTCCATAGTATATCTTTATGGTGGTTCCTTTGGTTGCACATTACTACTTAATGACATTCCTATAATATCTCTAGAAAAAATCTTTCAATAAGTTTAGATAATATAAGGGTTAATTACCAAAAACACCTTGAACTCAGAGATAAATCTCAATACACAAGTTGCAAAAAAAATATATTCTAACATTACCCTTGCTGGAGATAATTTGTCAATAAAAGGTTAAAAGAGATAGTATGCTTTGCTATTTATAAAGTCATATTTCCTAAAATATTCACATTCTGCATTTTGTTGTGATATCAAAAGTGTCTAAATATTAATGAAAAGTTATGACTTATAACTAATCATCAATAGAAAGTGATGAACTTAATTGAAAGTTATGATTTGTGGACTCATAACTGATCATTAGTGAATAGCGGTAACTATACGTTATGACTTATGGAAGTATGACTAGAGTGGTGTGTTATAAATAGATTGTCTATATTGTTCTCTAAGTTAAACATCTTATTTTGTCTCTTCTCTAAAGGCTATTTAGAGGTTTTACACATTATTTATTGATCATTCTTGGGAAGAAATCAAAATATTTGCTGTCTCATTTCTCAAACATTCTTATTATATCTTAGATGTAATTTTTTTTAACCCTTAGCAAATACTTCGTATAATGGGGGCAAATAACACCTTAAGGAAAATGTTATGAACGCCTTAAGATTTCTTCTTTAAGAGTTCCTTCTTCTACTCTTTGTTCTCTTCATTTTCTCTTGGAGCATCCATATTTTCATTAACATTCTTAAGATGTTATTTTGCCATTGAGAACCATGGAGGCTTTAAGAGATAATGCGCTTGATAGGCTCAATGTTTTTATGCCAAAAAGAAAATGATTTTGAGGAAAACAAAGCAGAACACCACAAAAGAGAAAGAAGATAAGATGTTGTGTCGTAATCATATCTTGGATACACTTTCAACTCGATTATATAATGTCTAGAATCCATGAAGACAACAAAAAGATAAGGGATGCATTTGAGTATAAATACAATATTGAAAAAAAATAAGGTGCAGGTATCGAATTAAGATATATTTCAATTTTACTTTTGGTAATGTTTTTTTCTCCATGAGTAAGTACATGATCTTCACGTTCTAATTTCTAAACTTATGGATCTTGGTGCAGAAATTTCTATGTCATTATGAGTGGGGGGCAATTATAGAACAAATTATCCCCTTGTTGGAAAGACTTTCAGAGGATCAACTTATGAAGTATCTTCGTATAGAGAAGGACGCTAGGATCCTTCAAATGTAGGAATCCAAAATCCGAACCAGTTTAGGACTGTATTATAACAGATTTTCAACTGTATTTGAAGGTTACTTGAATGCTAGTTGGTTCAATTGTGTGAGTGATAGGATTTCTATAATTGCATGGATATTTACTTTCGGTGGTAGTGCTATCTATGGGCTTCTAAGAACCAAATCATGATAGCTTATTCCACCATATGGAAGCTAAATTTATAACTTTGGCAACAACGTGTAAAGAGGTGGAGTGGTTTAAGGATATTAAATTATGGCCACAACCTATACCTCCAATCTCTTTATATTGTGATAGTCAAACAACTATGTCTAGAGCCTTAAATAAGGTGTATAATGATAAATATAGACATATAAGTTTAAGATATAAGTATCTTAAATAAATGATATAAGATGATATTGTGATTGTCATATTTGTTTGAACATATAACAATTTAATGGATCTGTTGACTAAGTGACTACCAAGGGACTTAGTGAATTTAATATCATTTGGAATGGAGTTGAAACTATTAATCTAAAATCATTGACAATAGGAATCCTACCTCTATTCTAGCACTACCACTAGAAGAAAATGTTTAAAGGGTAACAACAAATTGTTAAGTGATTGTGAATACTAGTACTATATTACCTCAACTAGTGTATAAATTAGAGGCTGAATATGGTGCGATATATTCTTAATAAAATGTAATGACTTTTTAAGTATTTGGCAAGAAGTTAGAAAGTGTTTTAACCTATATGATCATAAGAAATGGTGTCGTTTCTAGCAAAAGGTGGGTTTATTTTTATAAATGATCATGAATATAGGATAGAGCACATGGCTGGTAATAGTGCCAAAATGTTTTTATAAATTAATCAATAATTTGAATATCATATATGTAGTATTTCTAGCCTAATTTGTAAATTATGATTCAATGCTTATGCCATCTTAATTTGGTTAGTCTAAGTGAAATATTAGCACTAAGAGGAAAGTTTAAATCAAATGCTACTTTCTTTTATGCATGATGTTATGTGTGTATATGTTTATAATTTCATTAGCTAACTAAGTGGAGATAGTTTATCAATGAAAGTTTAAAAGAGATAGTATGCTATGTATAAGTCATATTTCTTGTAATATTCATGTTCTGCATTTTATTTTGACATCAAATGTGTTTAAGTATTAGTGGAAAGTTATGTCTTGTGACTGATCCTTAATGGAAAATGATGACTTTAATGAAAGTTACGACTTGTGGACTCATGACTGATTATTAGTGAATAGTGGTGACTAAAAGTTGTGACTCATGGAAGCATGATTAGTATTGTCTTATAAATAAATTATCTCTACTTTTCTCTAAGTTAAGCATCCTATTTTGTCTCTTCTCTAAGGGTTACTTAGAATTTTTATATATTAATTATTAATCATTCTTGGGAAGAAATCAGAATATTTGCTATCTCATTTATCAAATATTCTTATTGTATCATACAGGTAATTTGCCTTAACCCTTAGCAAAAACTTCGTTTAATGGGGGCAAATAACACTTTAAGGAAAGTGTTATACACGCCTCAAGATTACCACTAGAGAAAATGACTATAAGGGCTTGGGATTAAGAGCAAAGGGTGGTAGGCATTGAAGGAAGATAAAAGGAGGCAGCGATGGAAGAAAGAGGTGGTAGATCGAGAAGGGATGGAGAAGGAGAGAAGAAAAATAGAGGGGAAGCAGTTGGAAGAAGGAAAGAAGGGAGGAGAGAGCACCAATAGTAGTGGCTATTGTAGATAGAAGAAGGAAAGAGGGGAGATAGGAGTAGTAGAGGCTAGAAAAAGGAGAGAGGAGAGATGGGAGAAGCCAAGGTTGGAGGAAGAAGGAGACAGAAAAAGAGGGAGGGAGTAGCGGTTAGAAGAAGAGAGGATAGGAGGATGCGGGGACGATAGTTGTGTGTTGTAGATAAAAGATGGAAGAAAAAGAGAGGGGAGGCGAGGGTGTTAGGTTGGGTTGGGTAGAAGATTTTAGGGTTTTGGTTTGGGAATGGAGATGAGAGTAATTTTGGCATATCATATAATCCATTAAAATTTTATTTTTTGGTTGTTAACTTTCTAACGAGGTGAACTTTGAGGGTGATATTGGAACAATTTTTTTTAGGGGGTATATTAAGATTTCTTCCTGAGTTTAGGATATTTTTAATAGTTAACCATAAAAATAAAGTAAGGAGTCGTAAACCTTTCGATAAATAAATCACTAGTTATCTTTAACTTACATGATTGAAAGAAAGGGAATATTCGGATTTTATTGGAGTTGAAAGGTAGAATAACTCTATTGTGAAATATTCTCCTAGGGTTAAAGATTGAATAGATGAATTTCCCACTTTAACCAGCTTGTTTCATTTAGAACAACTCATTTCAATAGCCTAAACTATTCATAGTAAACAACCTAGCATTATGTGATTGCAACAACACGAGAATACTAATAGTCATGGTATATGTCATCACAACTGCAAAATATCGAAATGCAAATTACTTTCAGGGTGTAAACATAGCATATTTGCCTAAACAAATTAAGATATGATTAGGAATCGATTATGCTCTGATAACATGATTGTAAATTGGATTGGAAACTTTAGTCATAATAACATATGTAGAGCGGACAATTAATGTGGAAGATTGGAGTGAAATTAGATTATATGATTGATTTATTATTTCTTCATTTGATAAAACAGTCTAAGAATGATGAATAATGTTGGATCATGATATCACTTTCTTCATCACTACATCATAGAAAATACATGAAACAAAAAGGAAATCAATACATGAAAATTACAATTCCATTCTAGGAATTTATTTGCACTTGTGGAAGCTTTTGCAAATCCTTTCGCAATATTTCCTGTCAAGTTTAGTTTGGGTCGTGTAGAAAATTTTGAGAGGCCTTATTAGTTATCTATTCTTCTAATATTTTGAGTTGCAAAATCACTTATTATAGTTTTATATTAAGGTGTTCAAATATTTCTCTCTTGATTGATAGAATAGATAATCAATTTAATTTATTTTGTATCGTAGATGATGTCAAATAAGATTTAAGAATAAAATATGTCAGTCACTCTTGGAATTTTACAAATTTTAATTTCTATTCCTCAATATTTAAAATGTATGATTTTAACCCTTGAACATTTGAAGCACCTAAAAAAAAAAAAACATTTCTATCAATTGAAATTGTTATGTACTCACGAAAGTTCATCATATGGCTCTCATATAATCTATTTTATAGGTATTTTCATTCACTCATAACCCTTATAATGTGGTACCAAATTTCTCTATAATTCTTACAAAATAACTTCTGTATATGATTGAAAAAGACTATTATGACTTTCACATTTCTTACTTCTTTTTTCAGATCTTTTTTTTTTTTTTAAGTAATTCACTTCTCCTTTCAGATCTATTCTTCTTTTCTATAGAGATACCAAAAAAATTATTATTAATCGAGAACTAAAGTAGGTTTCTTTGCTATCCATCGAAAACTGAATTTGTTTGTTTGTTTTTTTAATCTTAATGTCTGTGTTGTTTATTAAAGGATAAAATATGTGATTTTTGTTGTATAGTTGACTTTGAAGATGTGTAAAAGAGTAATATCAAGATTATTGAACCACATAAGAGGCATGAAGTTAGATCTTGAAATTATTGTTGAGAGTGTGAAGAAATTTAAAGAGAAGATAGCGAGATTAAAATCTCAAATTAATATTTTGGAAGTATAAAACTAGGGAACTAGGGCTAAAATAGGTCATGTGAGGGGCCATGTGATCTATTTTCCTGAGTACTTAATAGTTTTAATTGATGAAAGAGTTATTTTTTAGGTGTTTTAAATGTTCAAGAGTTAAATAATACATTTTAAGGTTCGAGCGTGAAAATAAAAATTTATGAAAATTCAAAGTTAGCTGGTATATTTTATCTAAGATTTAATTAATTTCAACTGTAAAAAAGTTCTTTCAGCATTAGCAATAGTCACAGGTATAGTCAATAATATTCTATAAGCAATGCATGCATTTAGGAAAAAAACTAATTTTTTAATATAGTTTAATATTTTTATTGGAGCAGTAATATCTTTTGACAAAGTTTGTTTCAACACTTTCAATTCTAAAAATAAATCAAAACTATTAATATTAGAATGATCATCAAATTTTAAGTAAATTTCGAGGTTAATTCAATCTTTTTCAATGTTTCTTCAGCCAAAGTTATTAATTTTTGTGAGTTAAATAAAAAATAAAAAATATTTTCATAGTCTGAAAAATGATTAAACCTATTTTTAATAGAAGAAATACCTTGATCAATTATGTATTATAAATATTCGATATGAAAAGAATCTTCAGTAGAATGTATTGTCTTATTATCATTATTTTTTTAATCAAATTGTGTTTTTCTATGAATTATACATTTTTGCACAAAATTTAGGTTCTATATCTATTTCAATAGCTATTTCCTTAGGAGGTTTCAAAATAGATGCAAACCCATTTTCCTTACAATCTTTCAAATAAGTAATAGGACATTTTAATTGATCTATAGAAATATCTATGTGCATATTGTTAGATTGTAAGGTCTTATTAATAGAATTGATAGAAAATAATATATCATACCTGTTGCCTTACAAAAGGGGAGCCGATGAGACTAGTGATCGGCTACTCTTCCACTGAACATAAATAGTCCGATAGAAAGATGAATATATGAGTCGGACCTTTTAAAAGACGTGGATTTCTTAAACTTACTATAGAAAGGGTCCAAGAAAGTAGGAATATTGCATGTGGAAGCCAATTAGGACTGAAATCAGTATATTTCGTTTGATCTTGATAAAATGAACGAACACAGAAGTACTAGAATTTGAAATCAAAGGAAAATGAAAATGAAAAGTTGGTAATAAAGGAATAAGGAAAAACTTCTGAAAACTTAAACCAAAGCTGTAAAGAAAGATAAAGACTAAGAAAATGTAGAAAAAAGAATTGAAAATTAGAAAAATTGATAGTCTTGTAGATGTGTTTATGGGTGCCTTTCGTTCTGAGAATCTTTGCCAATTTTATATTTGTTGTGGCGTGGTTGCCGACTATCCAATCGTGGAGAAAATCTCACTTCATGGCTCGTCCTTGGCAGTTAGGAATAGAAATACTTTGCTAATCGTGCCGAGATATGAGGGCAATGATTCATCGGCTCCTGGTTCCGATGTTGATCGGGTATGTCGACTGAAGAATTTCCTGACGTCATCATCGGCTTAATAAAATTCAATCGGCTTAATAAAATTCAATCAGCTTCGGCTCAAAGTTACCATTTTAACGGATTGGCTAAGGTTGACGTCAACACATGCCCCCTTGAGTCTCGTTGTTTTGATGGCGCGAATAGGTGAAACGATGAAAATCGTACATTTTTAATTCGTAGCTGTTCTTTTCCTGACAAAGTTAGAACGTTCCGATCGTTGCAGGAGGTTTCTGACTCAGCTTTGAAGCCCATGAACGGCTAGTCTTTGAATTTCACTTTAAATAGTCGTAGCCCCTATTACTTATTCTTCACCGATACAAAATCCTTTTCCTGAGAAAACTTTATATCGATCAGACTTCTTTCTTTCTTGTGAATTTCTACAACATCCTCTACACTTCTCTAATTAATGATCTCTAAGTTTCCATGGCTGCTCCAATTGATCGTACCTCCATGGCTTCAATTCAAACCGGGGCTGACTTGTATGCCTCGGGTCCTCGGCTACTACCGACGGAAGTCTCCATTGATCATTTGCAGTTTTCTCATCTAGAGGGTTTCGTTATTCCGTTGAATCAGGACGAATTTTTTACGGCCGGTCTGCCATTTTCTTTCCGCCATTGGCCGCGTCCCTTGAAGAATTACAGAGAGTGGTGTGATCACTGCCACGCTACTTTTGGCACCCTTTGGGATCAGTGGGGTATTCACGATGCTAATATGATGTCCGACTTTGACATGGCGTTTGACCGCAACTTTTTTGCTGCTGTTATGCCGTTTTGGTCTCCAGCGATCAACATTTTCATATTCCCCCATTAGATGTTTTCCTTTACTATCTTGGACATCTGTACCATTTTGGGCTTCCGATGCGATGGAGATGAGATTTCTGGCCTCCATGATGACGAGAGTTTGCCTGCCGTTGAAGCCTACTTGGACAAAGCTATTGCCTTCTATGGAAATTTCATGGATGCCCAAAGGGGTGTAGATGACTTTCCGTTAGAGTAAGAACAGGCCTCATTTCTATGGTTGTGGCTCTGCAAATATATTCTCTACTCCCATTTGGTGGAGATAAGTAATGAATACTGATACTATGCATTAGTTATGCTGAGGAAGAAAAGGCGCTGCGACTTGACCTCCTTGGTGCTGGCCTTAGTCTATCGACTGATAAACCAGATGATTTTGGCCCTAACGGTTGGGAGTGACCCGACCAATCTTGGCGGCCGTCTCTAGGTCATGCAACTGTGGCTTTATCAGTCAACAACCTTTCTGAGGACTTTGCGGACTCCACCAACCAAGCCACAGGTAATCGGCTATTGAGAACCCCTGTGAACAGGTCTTCTGCTAGTACTATTGTGTCCTATCTTCACCAGAATCATCTCCAGAACATGCTTCACTTCTTCCCCAACTTTACTCGGGAGACTGGCCCTTTCTAGTTGACGAAACTTGCTGATGCATTGGAAGGTTCCCGGTAGACCATCTGGGCAAAAATGCTGTGTCCTAGGAAACTCCTTTTAGGGGCCAAACAAGGTGCCCAAAGTGCTAAATCCTATTGTGAACATTACAACCCTCATTACTTTTTTCGGCAATTTAGGTTAATTTAGGATATCCCTGCTGACTCTGGTTATATATCATCTTATACTGTCTTATCAGTTGAAGATGTGCACACTTTAACCGATAGGTCCCTAACTATTGTTCGCTTTTTTAAGTATCATCACTTTCAGGTTATCAGGGAAACCACACCCAACTTCAATTTATAGTAGCGGCTGATAAGTGAGATGCTATTCTCGGCCCCTGTGGAGACGGAGCTGCTTAGGCTGGTTGGGTAGGTATCGGCGGTGGTGGAAATATTAGCGCCAAAGAAAAGTAAGCAGAGTAAGATATCTGCTAGTTCGATTGCCGCGCTGTTATTCCGGACGTCACCGGTGAGGAAAGCCCCCACTTTTCCACCTGCTGATAAGGAAGAGGATGATAAAGAAGAAGAAACCATCATCCCTCTGCTTACGCGATCAAAAAGGCAGCAAGCCACCCATACCCCGACACTCGCCAATGTTTAGATCTCCCATGTTCAACATTTTTTCGATATTCCTCAATCCTCGACTCAAAGCTAACTCTCATCCCCTTCCTTTATAGAAACAGAAACCTATTTGTCACCTGCCAAAATAACACCAGCCGAGGAAGGAACTTCGGCTGGTTCACCTTCATCGGTTGTTCCCCGAACATTCGAAGTGCCCGTCTCAGAGGAAGTGGCGGTCGACAAGCCTGTTTCTCCTCTTGCAAAAACGGCCTCTGAGCCCCTTTTGGTAGAGCCTCCAAAGGAGCCTGCCCTCTCTCGACCGATAACGTCTGAGGCCGCTGCGCTAGAGCTTTTGCGTGGCCTGATTGGGACTAAGCTGCCAACCAGCCAATCTTTCCAGGATGTAATCAACTGAGCCCTCTTGCTACTTGCGCAATTGGCCGATTCTGATATTCCTGTCGAATTGAAACGCTTGTCGACTGATTACTTGGGCATATGAGGTTCACTTAACACTTCTTCTGAGATACCCAAAATAGGAGAGACGAAACTACACATCAACTCAAGGCTTTAGAGGTGCTTCGACAGCAAAAATCTTTTCTTCAGTCGCATCGCCAGGAAACCTCTACCCTCCTAAGCGTCCTTAGAGCTGAGATTTTCGAAAGGGTTGAAAAAATTGAAGGACTTGAGAAGCAGCTGCGAGAACTCCAGGCGGAATTAGATTTCGAGAGGCGGGCTCTGGATGAAAGACTTGAGGTTGACGGCGTTTGTCAGCAAACGGTTTCCTCTGTAGAAGAGTCAGCGACCAGATTCCTGGATGAACGACTCATGATGGAAGCAGAAGAAGAACTGCTCGAAATGGAGCTGCAGTATTTGGATAAACTGCTTACCGGCATGCAGTTTCTGTGGAATAATTTTCAATCTTACCTGACCACCATCTTCCGTCATCCCGATGAGGTTGGTCTCTCGGATACTCAAACTGGAGATGCCGAAGCTCCTCCACCGTCAACAGAAGAAACAGCAGTTGAGCTAGAAGCAACCCAAGAAGAAACGTCCAACCAAGCGGAGGAGGAGAAGGGAATCCCACTGGCGGCCACTTTGCCTAAGGAAGATTTGAATCGGCTGGCCATAATTCCATTCACTCAGCCAATCGAAACGCCTCACACTCCTTCTGAGGAGAATTGACTTGTTCTTCCTCCCCCCCCCCTTTTCTTTCAATCTCAAATGTAAATAGCTATCTGATCGGCTCTTTTTTAATCGGTTGCTTCTTATGAATGCAAATACTTTTCTCTTTTTTTCTTCTATTATTATTATTTTTCTTTTTTTCTATTTTCTTACTCTTCTCCTATCGTGGTTCCTTCCAAAAATGTAGGCTAGAACTTTTTCAAATATTTTCCGTTTATGGCATTACTTACCTCTTTTTCGTCAAGTGTCATCACCCGATAAACCCTTCCATCGAAAACCTGTGTAATAAGAAAAGGTCCTTCCCAAGAAGTGGACCACTTACCATAGCATGGGCCTTTTAGTGCAACTGGTAGTATAATTTTCTAAACCATATCTCCTCCTTCCCCGCACTTTTCGATTATAAGCTCTTGCTACCTTCTCCTTGTACCTTTTGATATTTTCTAATGCTACCTATCGGTCCTTTTCGGCTTGATCCAAATTTATAGCCAAAGACAGCTTGTAATCCTCAATCGACAAACAGTATTGGTAAGCTACTCGTGCCGATCGCAGTAATAACACAACGAGTAACATCGTGTCTTATCCATATTTCAGCCTAAATGGCGTGAAATCTGTATCAGTCTTGAAAACATTCTGATAAGCCCACATAACCTCTTGAAGTGTTTTGTGCCACTTTCTAGGATTATCCTCCAATGGCTTACGGATCATGTTGATTAAGGTCTCATTTGTAGCTTCAACTTGACCATTGGCATATGCATAGTATGGAGATGAATGCAATAATTTAACTTTGAATTGAGTTAAAAAGTTGCATACTTTATCTCCCGTGAACATGGTTCCTTGGTCAACCATTATTGTTTCAAATATGCCGAATCGGAAAAGAATACTCTGCTGAAGGAAGGCAATAACGACAGACTGGCTTACCTTGGTCAAAGTTTGTGCCTCTATCCACTTAGTAAAATAATCTGTAGCCACTAAAATAAAGGTGTGCCCTTTAGTTGATGGTGGCTAAATCTTGCCGATGATATTTAGAGCCCAGTCTTTGAATGGCCATGGCTTGATGATAGGATGCAGGTCCGCGGAAGATGCATGAATTAAATGACCATACTTCTGACATGCCTTGCATCCAGCTACATAGGTTACGCAGTCCGTGGTTATAGAAGGCCAATAAAATTCATAGTACTACAATGTCCATTTTAACTTTGGACCTACTGATGAGTACTGCATAGGCCTTCATACACTTTGGCTAATGCCTGCGATACTTTTTGCTTTGACAAACATTTCAACAGAACCCCTGAATGACTTCTTCTATATAGATCATTTCCTATCAGTACAAAGTTCAATACCTTACATTTTAACTTCCATAAAACCTGACTAATAGGCCTCCATAAATATGAAATGATATCAGAATATCAGTCTTCTTCATGCTATTCTCTCGATATTTGCTGACACATTACTACCCCGGCTCTTTTCTTGAAACCTGAAGCCATTTGAGCTAAATCTTTTACCCACTAGTTCTCAACTTGAGGAACATGAGTCAAAATAATTTTCGAAAAGTATTGTAGCAATGCCTTTACTTCCTGTAGTTTATCCAGCAAAATAGGGTTTGTGCATTTATACTCACCTGACATCTGTCAGATGATCACTTGAGAATCCCCTATTATATCGACCACTTGTGCATCCAACACCTTCAAGATTCGAAGTCCTAAAATGAGAGTATCATATTCTGCCTAATTATTGGAAGTCCCTTTTCTTAATTCAAATAGAATTCTTCCTTGTCGTCCACAAGAGGCTTCAATGATCAAATCGGCACTTGCCTTATACTGGGTGCTAGATCCATCAAACTGCAACTTCCATGGTTTGTATGAAATGTATCCCTGTGCTTCTTCTTTTTCAGGTTTAGGAACTTCTAAACATGGATGTTCAGCCAAAAAATTAGTTATGACTTGCGCTTTCGTTGCTTTTAAAGGCAAGTGAGTTAGCGAGAAGGTATGTAGTTTAATAGCCCATTTCATTAAACATCCTTGTAACAAATGGTGGTTTAACAGGTATTTGATGAGATAAATTTTGCACAAGACTTTCACTTTCTTAGGTAATAGATAGTGCTCTAGTTTCATGCATGCATAATATAAAGACAGTCATAGCTTTTCAACAGGAGAATACCTTGTCTCAGTGTCCGTTAGGTTCCAACTGAGGTGTATTACTCTTTTAATCCCCCGTGCATCATCTTGAGCTGCTGAAATGTACAATTTTAAGAGTGCCTTATCACATGGCGACATCAAGATAGGTGGTTGTGATAAAGCCTTATTGATCTAATCAAAAGTTGCTCGGTGCTTTGGCTGCCAGATGAACTCTACAGATGACTTTTAACAGAGTAAGGAAGAGAACACCTTTTGCTTTTCTGCCGCATTTGCTAGAAAACGTCGCAATAAATTAATCTTTCCTAGGAAACTTTGGAGCTCTCTCTTAAATTGCGGTGGCTTTGCTTGTAGAATATCCCTTGCTTTATTCCAGTCCACTTCAATTCCTCTTTGGTGCACTAGAAATTTGAGGAAATTTCCAACTGAAACTCCGAAAGCACATTTGGCGGGGTTGATTTTTAATCGGTGCTTGTGTATTGGGAGGAAGGCTTGCTCCAGTCACCTTAGGTGTTGTGAGAAAGCGAGCGATTTAACCACTAAATCATCAATATAAACTTCCATGGTCTTGCCGATGAGATTATGAAAAATGAGGTTTATGACTCTCTGAAAAGTAGCTCTAGCATTCTTCAATCCGAAGGGCATAACTAGCCATTCGAATAAACCGATAGAATTTGGACATCAAAAAGCTGTCTTCACGTATTCGCTTTGGCTATAAATATCTGATTGTAACCAGAGTATCCATCTATAAAGCTTAAAAATTAATTTTCTATTGTTGAGTCTACCAATATGTCGACCATTGGCATGGTGTATTCACCTTTTGGTGTGGCCAAATTCAAGTTTCTGAAATCAACACAAACCCACAGTTGACTATTTTTTTTTTTTTATGACGGGCACAATATTAGACACCCAGTCTACATACCGACAAGTATGGATGAAACCACACTGAAGTAACCTCTCAATTTCTTCTTTGATTCTAGGTAGGAGTGTGAGATTAAAACGCCGGGTAGGCTACTTATGGGGCTTTAAACCTTCCTTAATTGGTAAGCAATGCTCCACAATGCCTCTGTCCAAATCTGACATTTCATGATAATCTCATGCCAAACAATCTTTGTACCTGCGAATCAGAGTTGTTAAGGCATCTTGTTGATCGAAAATTAAGCATAAGCTTACCTTAGTAGTTCTATTTTCTCCAGGTTCCCTGATGTCCACCTCTATTAACAGGTCTTGAGTGATGAAATCGGGTGTATGCCAAACATTAGGGTCCTCTATTTTCAGATGTTTACCTTCCAATCCATCCATTATAATTTTATTGTGAGCCATGGTGAGCTTGGCGTTAAAACACAGCTTCGTTCATGTGCACTTCTGCTGAGAATGAATTGGGGTCAATTAGTATCTTTTTCACTTACTCTCCATCCCAAATCAACATTATTTGGTGGAGCGTTGATAGAACACAATAGTTCGCGTGAATCCAATCTCTACCTAATAAGACAAAGTAGGCCGATTTTGCCGTGATTATAAAGAAAATAGTCTTACTAACTTTAGATCCAACTGCCATCTCGAAAGTGATGACACTTCTGCTTTGGCTGCATCCCTGGTGAAATTAAGTATTTGGATATCCGTCGGAGATAAATCGTGTTTATCCTTACCTAAACGCTTTAAGGTTGCCAACAACATTACGTTCAGTATAACCCCTCTATCAATGAAAACCCGAGAGAAAGGTCTTCCGTTGATATGCGCCTTAATATACAATGGCTTGAGGTGATTGGTATGCTCTGCCATTGGGATTGGGAAGATCATACCTTCTGATGGCACCTTGAACTCAATGAGCTCAATGACAACTTCTTCCGTTGCATAGTAGTCTTTTTTCACTACTTCTTGTTCAGCCCTTGCTCGGAATTATATTGGGAGAATGCTAAGCATATTTTAACTCGACGAAGCAGACACCTGTTTATCTAACCATTTTTCAGGCATTTGTTTTTGTTAAGCCCATTTTCGCTGTTCCAGCCGTTTTTTAGTTTTTGTAAGATAAGGACAACAACCTAGGAAACCTGGCTCTTTATGAGGTACATACATTATAAACTTCTCATCTTTCCCATGAAAGTGAGCTGTGAAGGTCGGAACAGCGAGCCGGGTGAAAACTGATGGCCGATCATCTAACCTTTGGAATGTTGTCCTCTCCCTCTCTAAGGCTTTGGACTATTTCTTGATGGCAAGATCTCTTGGCTTATGCTCTGCATCTTCCTTGCACGTTTGTACCATACTTGCTTCAGTCGCTGGGAATGGGTCTGTATCGACTAGAGTTTCTTCACATTTGTCAGCAAATCTTACCCTTTCTTCTTGTAAAGCCTTCTGAATTGTGTTCCTGAAAATAATACAACTGTTGGTATTATAAGAAAAAAAATTATGCCACTTACATTATTTCTTACCCTTTAGCTCCTTTGGACTTGGGACTTTTTGGTCGAGCGGTAAATTGCAACTTATGCCAGTCACTTTTCCCAAACTCTCCATATTGTGCCGTAAACCTCCCTATATGTTCTATGGTTGACTTGTTGTCCTCTCTAGAGAATGTGGAGAACTCAGATAACTTAAATCCTCACGGTACGACTTCTGATAAACTGGTCGTTCCTTGATTTGTTAACGTAATGCTTACGTCATTGCATTGACATCCGGCTGATAGTGCTGACTGTTAATTCTGCATGGGGGGACTTAGTATAATTGGCTGAGAAACCTGTCCTGGGAATGAGGGCATCTCAGGGTATCTTGCTCCCTACATCGGATGAGCTGTCACTGTGGCAGGATATGTGGAAAAGACAGTTGTAGCATAGTTCTGTTGCCTCCATATGGGGAACAAACACTTCTGTTGGGAGTTGCCGTCTAGTCGTAAGGTACCTGCACCCCCATTGGTGCTTGGACTGCCGTGATCGGGTATGGTGGGGTTCTCCCTACGAAAGACTCTGCAGGAGTCATGCCTTGTACAGTTAATCCCAGACTCCCTTGATGCCCCCTGAATATTGAAAATGATTGCTCTCGGTGCAGCAATTGTACTGACTCATAAGATGGTGCACCAATGGTCGAGACAGGAGGATACATAACTACTTGAGGTATTCCGTGAGCATTTTACCTCTGTTCAAAATTATAGAGCTCGTTCTGAAGTACTGGCTGGAACATTATAGCGAACTGGGAAATAAAGCTCTGAATGAGTTCACCTATACATTGCTCCATGGCCTATCGTATGGCAGGTAATGATGTGGATGTTAATTGAGACACCTGGGGTAAGATGAGGACTGTGCTCCCTATTGCTCAGGGAGGGTGACTTGAGCATTACTGGACGTTGTCACTGTAGGATAAAAAAACTCGCCAAAAAACCTGAATTGTACACCGATCGGAGGAGTCTGATAAAGGCCTTGAGGACTGTTGTGGAGGATTTGACATAATGCATCCTGAATGCAGTTGTATGTAACATTACCTTTGGTCCCACTGGGTGTGCCAATTTATGTTGCCTTACAAAAGGGGAGCCGATGAGACTAGTGATCAGCTACTTTTCCGATGAATATAAATAGTCCAATGGAAAGATGAATGTGTGAGTCGGACCTTTTAAAAGACGTGGGTTTTTTGAACCTACTATAGAAAGGATTCAAGAAAGTAGGAATATTGTATGCGGAAGCCAATTAGGACTGAAATCAGTGTGTATTTTGATTGATCTTCATAAAATGAACAAACACAGAAGTATTGGAATTTGAAATCAAAGTAAAATGAAAACGGAAAGCTGGCAATAAAGGAATAAGGAAAAACTTCTGAAAACTTAAACCAAAACTGTAAAGAAAGATAAAGACTAAGAAAATGCAGAAAAAGGAATTGAAAATCAAAAAAATTGATAGCCTTGTAGATGTGTTTGTGGGTGCCTTTCGTTTTGGGAATCCATGCCCATTTTATACTTATTGTGGCATGGTTGCCAACTATTCGGTCATGGAGAAAATCTTATTTCATGGCTCGTCCTCGGCGCTTAGGAACAGAAATACTTTGCCCATCGTGTCGAGATATGGGGGCAATGATTCATCGGCTCCTAGTTCCGATGTTGACGGGGTACGTCAGCTGACGAATTTCCTGACCTCATCATCGGCTTGGCAAAATTTATATCGGCTTCGGCTCTAAGTTACCATTACAACGGATTGGCTAAAGTTGACATCAACAATACCAAATATTTATCTCTAACAAATATTCAAAATTCTCAATCTCATAAGTTGTTAAAAACATGGCTTTACTTTTTATCTTAGGATCTGCAATACTTTCTGATAATTGAATCAAAGCATCTCGTATCTTGGGAGCTTCAAACTTGATTGCCTTACCACCTTCTATTCTACTTTTCCATTGTGTTTGAAATAAAGATTTAGCAGAAAATTTACAACCATTATCTTGTAAAATTTCCCATCGTTTAGTGGATGAAGCAAATACAAAATAAATTCCTTGTATCACAAAAAGTAATAGCTCTAGGGCATTAATTAGCTATATCACATAAAACTATATTCAAATTATGACAATCATATGGTGTGTAAAATGCTCTAAAATTTATGTTTAATAATCTTTTTTTGTACTCCTTGATTTTTACCTTTCATATTAAATCCATTATCATAATCTTGACCCCTTATATCATTAATATTTAGTTCGTGATTTTGTAAAATATTAATAAGTTCATAAAAAAATATTTACCTATTGTGTCATTAACTTTTAAAAATTTCTATAAAATACTCATTAATTTTTATTGGATTAATTATAGTATCAATATATCTTAAAATAAGTGTCATTTGTTCTTGGTGACTTATACAGTGAGTACAATCAAGAATAATTGAAAAATAATTTACTTCTTTGATTTTTTAATGATTTATTTTTTATTTGAGAAGTTAATAAATCTACCAACTCATTTTGTATAGTATTACTCAAATAATGATTACGAATATAATTACCATCTTTAATGTGTCTAACATGTTCTTGCATAATAGGATAAAAAAGTTACTATTATTTTTCTCATACAACTTTTCCTTTTTCCCATGAAAAGCAAGATTATTTTTTGAAAGATGTTTTACTATAGCAATAATCATTAATAGATTTTTGACCAAAATGGAGCCTTTTGAAACCCCCCAATGAAACTAGGTTTGGATTTGAAGGCATCCCCTGCAAGTGGTTCCTCATGTTTGGTAAACACTGCACCTCACATCTGCTACAGACACTGAAACCTCGCATTTGCCAGACACGAGGTGTTCCCTTTTTAAAAATATATTTTAAAAAAGATTTAAAAATACTTATCATATTTTTTAAATTTGTAAAATTTTATTTAAAAAGAATAATGTAACAATCCCTCAAATTACATATTTATAAGAAAATACATACCACCATATTTAATGTAATTTGAGGGATTGTCACATTTTTCTTTTTAAATAAAATTTTACAAATTTAAAAAATAGAATAAACATTTTTAAATCTTTTTTAAAAAATGTTAAAATTTTTTAAAAAAAGAAAAAGGAGTACCTCACGTCTGACAGACGCAAGGTCCTAATATCTACTAGACCTAAGATTCGCTTTTTAGCCTGAAAAAAATGGTGGGGCAGACACAACATCACTTCGCATCTGCCAGACATGAGGAACCCTCTGCAGAGGGTACTCCAAATCCGAACACAATTTCAGTTGGGATTTCAAAAGGGGAACATTTTGGTCAAAAACCTAATCATTAATAAAATCTTTTCCCATTGCTCTTTTATCTATTAATTTGTTATTGTATATTTTTATCCATTATCTTATTTCTTTCAATTCTTATTTCCAACTCAATCTAATGCTCATATTAGTGATGTATTCATGGCTTGTTTCATGATTTTTAAGTTTAGAACTAAGAATTTTCCAATCCGTAGTCCCTTCATTAACTAATTGATTACTGGAACATTTTGAACTAAATAACTTACTACAACAATGATAAACTCTATCTAAAGCTTTTGAATATAGAAAGTATATATCTTCTATGATATTTTTCTCCATTTGGCAATTTTCATTGGTAAAATAACGAAGAAAAATGTCTATTATTTTCATCATTTGGAAATTGTATATCATCATATCTAATTGGACACTTTTCTACAATTAAATCTCTAAACCTTGCATCGATAATTTTCCATTGTCCTGGATCATAAATATTTTTATCAAGTTCATTTGATATATTATTATCTTCATTCTCATCTAACAAACTATCTAGTTTTTATTCATCTAAAATTTCCGTATTTTTATCATTACAAGTAGTACTAGTAATATTTTTCAACATTTTCCTTCCCTTGAATATTATCATTAATATTACATTTTCCTAATAAATCAACATTCATTTCTAATTCTAACAATTGTTCTACTACTTCTTCATAAGTGTCACTTAATATGCCATCTTTTTTATTATTTATAACAATTTTGTCATGAGCACCACGTTGAGATTGAATCAAAATTTTAACTCTTCTCTTTTTCTTTAGTTTTTCACAACCACTTGCATATTTTCTATTTGACAATTTTCAGCACAAATTATAGCCAGATAAATAAATAAATAAATTCAAGTAATATAATAAAAAATCAAAAAATTAATAGAATACTAAATATCATAATGTACAAAAAAAAAAAAAACAAAGCCATAAAAAATGACTAAAATATTAAAATGATAAAATTAACAAAACAAAGAAAAATAACAATTAAATAATAAAAATTAAAATAAAGCATTAGTAAACGATAAAACCAGGAGAATGGAGATTACTTTTTTTAACATTACAAAATGTTGATTTGATATCAAACCACTAGTCTGATTCGACTTTTTTTTTTTTTGTTTGCCTTCTCTCGTGTTCTTCTTTGTTTCAAGAATTAAATAAAATAGGTACAACACTACAACAATCTAAGTATTTAGGGACGTTAATTAATTTGTTTTGAGACGCTTATTTGTGTCGTGAAATTATTTACCGACACTTTTATAAGTGTCTCCGCATGCGTTGCTAAAAGTAGTGTCGCCAAAGAATTTTACGATGCAAGATTTTGCATTGGTAAATTAAATTACCGACACTTTTCTCATTAGCGTCTCTAAATTTACCGATGCTTCTCCTATAAGCATCTCTAAATTTACTTACACTTTTCCTATAAGCGTCTCTAAATTTACCGACGCTTTGCCTATAAGCATCATTAAATTTACTATGCTTAAATTCTTTAATATCGTTAACATAACGACATTTTTTAAAATTGTCCCAAAATTACTGACATAAAATTTTGATTCTCTCTGCTTTTCTGGCTACGTTTTATTTTTACAGCGTCTTGAAATTGACGATACTTTATTCTATAAATGTCCCAAAAATTAGCGACACATAAATATAATTTTGTTCCCTTTTTTGCCTTGAAATCAATCATAGTGTCCCAATTTTGGCCTCATTTTATTTTAAATGTCCCAAAGTTGACAATTATTATATTTTATTATTTGAATTTGTTAGCCCTGAGGGCTTTCTTTTATATTTTGATTTATGACAAACATGGATATGGACTAACATGTCAATTTATTGTGATAGGACATGATTGACCTTTGTTCTTCTAAAGTCTTCAGATAAGAATTGTTGGCGACTCCTTCATCACTGATTTCAAGAATGGAAGATCAAATGGAAAATCAAGTATAAGGAGTTATATATCAAGAAGACTTTTTATGAATAATATTAGACTAGGAAGTGTTCATTAAGGTATATTTATTATTTTCTATGTCCTCTTATATTTTGATTCATTTAATTTTACCTTGAAGCTTGAAAGGAGATGATTTTCAAAATTTTTAAAATTCGCAAAATTTTGGATGGTACAGTTTGAATCCAAAAAGTTCATCTAAAATCCTGTAAAACGGGTTGAAAATTGTTTGTCACGGATGTGCCATTTTGGACTTAACTTTTGGATGCATCTTCGTCCAAAACTCGGATGAGTTTAAATAGAAAAATTTATAGCTGTTTTTTTTATGACCGTTGTCACTCTACTTTTTGGCTCTATAAATAGCCCATAAAGCAAGATTACAAGTGAGATTTTTGAAATATTCATCTTAGAAACATTATTGCTCAATATTTTCAAAAATCTCCTTTTATCTTAAGTTTCAAAGTGAGTTGATTGTGTATCAAAGATAAAAGTATTTTGTGGCTTGTATCCGAGAGAATATCTGCTCAAGTAAGTGAGCTTATCTCTGTTCTATTAATTTTCATATTCTCTATTTGTGAGTGCAAGGTTGTGTGGTAAAACCTATAGGGGTGATCCTTGTTGTTTGTAAGTTCAAGGTTGTGGTGTAAAACCCATAGGGGTTAGCCTTGTTGTGTGTATGTTCAAGGTTGTGGTATAAAACCCATAGGGGTGAGCCTTGTTGTGTGTATTGTCAAGGTTGTGGTGTAAAACCCATAGGGGTGAGCCTTGATGTGTTTGAGAGGTTATATAAAACCTAGTGTGGTGATCCTTTCTTGTATGTGGCTGTTTCATTAAGTGATGTTAATGAAATATGGTTGAAAATCCTTAAGTGTGAGGTTTAAGGTAGTGGACGTAGATCATTATTGATCGAACCACTATACATCTCTTGTCTCATTTTATTTCAGTGGTTCATGCATTTTGTTTTTATGATCTTTCACTATCTAAATCTGAATATACATCTACGAGTATTTGAATAGCTTTCTATGCATCTATAAAGTCAGTCCAAGTATCTTGGTGATCATCCTTGTTCAGCATTCTAAAAACTAATATAAGATGAGAAACGTAAATCTAAGAATTAGCTATGGTGACCTCAACTTCTATACCAAGTTCGATAGTGATTGAGGTGATTTGCTTCACCACATCTAGTGAGCTGAAAAGATCAATGACACACTTATGAACACGAATCTCAAATATGTCCCAGGTGTTAGTTCCTGTCAATGGAAAACAAGATATCCAGGTAAATGTGGATTGAAAAAGTTAGATTGGTAAGAGAAGTTCAAAACAGAAGTAAAAAAATCAACACAAGATAAAGTATATCAAATGTAATCTCCAATTTCAGGAAACATAAGGCAATCACGATCACTTATCTTGTAAAGCAAAAACCAGAAAGGAATTCCTCAGATTTGGTTGAAACAATGAATAAAATCAAATGCTAAACAAAATCTTAAGTATATTTTTGAACAATAGCATTTTCCAATCTATGTAGGTGGCATCAATCATACCTTTAACACAGGAAGACTTCCTAGTAGTAATGTTAGAACCTTGGTGGGCATTCTCACAGGATCCTTGACCCTGAGTCTTTTATCCTTTACACATCGGACCAAATTAGCACAAACTACCAAAATTTAACACATCAACAATCACAGGGTAAGTTCAATCATAATAAATTCTTTCACAATAAGCATTACAACCCAGCATTTCCTCTGTTCTTTCTCCCTAGTTCTTTCGAAAGCAGACTCTGGAAAGCCATAGTAAACACGAATTCAATAAGCATGTCAGACAAAGAAATTTCTCACATACAGAATATAGAGTAATGACCCTAGGATATCCATGAGATGTCCACAATTTCAACTTGATAAAATGATGTAAACAACCAAACTTAGTTTTGTAGGACAAGGACTAGGATACTAATTCCAGCTAACCAAACAAACCATGCATTTCATGTCAATAGACAACTAACTGAATCGCATAAGTGGTTCCCTCATGGTGATTAGCAGAAACCATGAATTTTCACTGCATATCTGTGGGTTTTTACTGTCAATAGATAGTAAATTTTCACTGCATTTCTATCGGTTCCTATACATTCTCCTACTTGCTGCATAAACTAAAAAAACCTATAGCTTATACATAAAGTAAAACTTGGATTAATAATGGAAAATGTATATTATCCATCTTTAGTTGTGTACTTTATGCTTCTAAATGCTTAGTACCCCCAAACAACACCAAAACAAAATACACAATATTGTTTTATTGCATCTTGATTATCACTTATAGCAATAGTAGTGGTTTGGCAAGACTTGGGATCCTCAGAAAATTATTCAAATTTCATGTTTCTGGGATCAGTGTGCTTTTGTATAATTCAGTGTTTTGTAGAGTTCTCTCATCTATTTAACATTTCTTTTGTTTTTGGCTGATACTAACTGATGACTCAGTTCACTGCATTTGAACGTATGATAATAGGTCCCAAAGGGATGGTACAGGCTCTTTTTGTCCATGATCTCTGTGGAAGCAGGTAAAACTACTGCAAAATTAGGTAAAGCAATGGTGCGAAATGGAAGTTGTTTGTGGACAAAGATACTTTTGGAATCTTTGTGGATATCAAAAGATGATTCTTTGAAGGAACTTGAAGAATGCCTCTTCAAGTTTGTTGTTTCGATGGTAAAATGGCACTTGTTTTGTTGGAAAATTATTCTCAATTCCATATGATTACAGCTACTATGTGATGTTAAACTCTGAGATGATTGACATGCCATGTATGTATTTGCTTCTTAACTCTAGGGTTCATCTAGACCTGGTATCCTTGGGGAGGCAATCATCAATATGTCATCTTATATGAGTTCAAAGATGTCTTCTCCAATTTCATTGCCTTTGAGAATATGCAATCATGGGACAATTTTGCAGGTACCTAAGAGTGATCTCCACATATTGATTTATTAATTTGTTTACAAGCATATCCTTTCTATCATGGGTAATGCAATCATGGGTAGGTAGTTTGTAACCTTTCTATCAAGCTCTTATCTAAGTTAATCTCATAAGTCCTCACATTGTTAATTTGATAGGTCAGTTTAAGTGACATCTCATTTTTGTCTCCAAATAGCCAATCAGAGTTAAAGAACAGAAAGGAAACAAATGCAGCAAAACTTTCTTCCTCTTATTACCCAAGGAATATAATAAACTTAGCATGCTTGAGTGCGGCTATTTGTTTGTGCACTGGCAGAGAAGGGACACCAAAAAATACTAACAAATTAGCAATTTCAAACTTCATCATTCTCCTGAAGTCCATTGTCTGCCACTAATATGCAAACATTAGTCTGCATATCTATTCCCAATACTAACTAATGTTTATTTCCAATATGCATCCACTAATTGATTAGATTGTTACTGATTTTTTAGAATTCAAAACCCAGTGTTACTACAAACTGTCTTAATATTCCCAATACTAAGTTACTTAGCTTTATGACTACTCATTTAATATCAAATACATCAAAGAAACAAGCTAAAATACATGTCAAAGATAGGCAAACATAGAAAATATTATTGTTGTGCTCCATTTTATGGAAAAGGACAAAGGGCCTTACTATGGTGATGGTGAGTTTCACGCGCCTTGAACTACTTCTGCTCCATTGTAACAGATTCCAATGCCTCCCTCAATTCAGCAAATTAAACATCTATGGGATCCAAATGATCTGCAATAAAAAACAGAGCGATTGTGCTTATTTATAAAAAAGAGCAAGAAAGCAGAGGCATGGTGGATATGCGCTTCTAACTTCATAATCAGAAACACCGAAACCCAAAAACACACAAACACAGAAAGCTCAAATTATAATCACAGAAAGCTTAAATTAGAAATATAGAAAGAAAGCAAAGGCGTGCTATTGGAATGTTCTCGTCACCGGCATATTATCTAACATAATCAGAAACACAAAAAGCTCAAATAAGAAAAAGGACTATAACCTAATTTCGTATTCACCGCTGCACTATCAAATTCCAATAGCACGCTTAGGCATCACCCAGCAGTGATGGACCAACCACCTGACGATTCCAATAGTGATGGTGGTGGTAACAACGTCGATTTTACTTCTACGGCAGCTGCAATGGCGGTGGAAAGGAGTAGTGATGGGTCGGCAGTGTTGAATTGAGGCGTGAGAGGGGGAGTGAGTTTTCCTCTATGGCAGCTATGAAACTCTTCTACTCTTCTATATTCTATTTTGTTAAAAGTTAAAACCATAACTTCAACTGAATATATGCTTTGACTTAATATCCTGGGGACACTTATGGTTATTGTAGATTTTAAAAAAATTCAGATAATTATTTTAAAAATATTCTTAAAATTTTAAAATGAGACACTTAATATATTTAAAATTTAAAATTCTATTGGTAAACACGACTAAATTGTTACTTTTTAAAAAAAAATGTAGAAAATATTTTTATATTCCGACATTGTTTTTTCAAATGTCGGGTATATAACACTTTTATTTTAAGTCGCAAAATTGTTAATTATTCAATATTTTATATTAAATGTAGAGAATATTTATATTATGGTGACGTTTTTAATTAATGTCAGCTAATAAAATCCCTTTTAAATAAGAACAATTAATTTTAAAGTGTCTTTAAAATTTTGACAGAGATGACACTTACATAAAAAAAATGTTATCAATATTTGATATTATTTAATTAAATATTATTTTTTTAAATAGTGTTAGAAATTTTTTTAACATTACGACACATTTTCATTAATATCAGGAAAAATATATAACATGCCGACACTTGAATTAAAAAATGACGCGTTATTTTTTATTTGTCGACATGTTATTTTGAACGTCGGGAATATCGTTATTATAGGGACATTTTTAAATAGTGTCGGCAAATAAATTCTTTTTAAAATTACACAATAAATTTTAAAGTGTCCCTATAAATTTTTAAATGTGTCAGAAATTATTTTAATATTATGACGCGTTTTTATTAATGTCGAAAAAAATATATAACATGCCGATGCTTAAATTTAAAAATGACGCGATATTTTTAATTTGGCCATATTTTATTCCAAATGTTGGGAATATTATTATAATAGAGACGCTTTTAATTAATGATGTAAAAAAATGTAGCTAGAAGAGACTTTTGTTTTAATACTACGACACTTTTTCATTAACGTCGGGAAAAATATATAAAATGCCGACACTTTAATTAAAAAATGATGCTATATTTTTTATTTGGCAAAATTTTATTCTAAACGTAAAAAATGTCATTATTATAAGGAAGCTTTTAATTAATGACGTAAAAAAAGTGTAGTCAGAAGAGATTTTTTTTTTAATATTATGACGCATTTCCATTAACGTCAGGAAAATATATAAACTATCGACACTTTAATTAAAAATGATACTATATTTTTTACTTGGTGACATTTTATTCTAAACGTCGGAAATGTCATTATTATAAGGACACTTTTAATTAATGACGTAACAAAAGTATAGTCAGAAGAGATTTTTTTTTTAATATTACGACGCATTTCTATTAACGTCGGAAAAATATATAAAATGCCGACACTTTAATTAAAAATGACGCTGTATTTTATATTTGGCGACATTTTATTCTAAACGTTTGAAATGTCATTATTATAGTGACGCTTTTAATTAATGACATAAAAAAAGTATAGTTAGAAGAGATTTTTGTTGTAGTGCTAATTGGATGTACAATTGTTGTGAATCTTGTGTGGAATAGAGAGATTGAAAAGGAAGAGTATCTTGATTTTTTTAGTTTCACTGTTGGGAAATGAAGCTATTTCTCTTAACGGAAAGAATAAAAAAAATGTTAATTTAAAAAAAATAGCCGCCTCTTTTAATTATTTTAAAATTCTTTTTTAAGTTTTTGGAAGAGGTTATTGAAAAAGTGGGCATTATCCTTGAAAAAAAGGTTAATTAATGGACATCAAAAGATAGATAGTGGGCCTAAAAAATATAATAAACGGATTTTTTTTTCATGATTAATTAAATTGTAAACAAATGAAATTTTCTTATTAATTTTTCATTTATTTTTTAATTATAAGGCCTGATAAAAAATTGACTATATATATAAAAATAAAATATTTGGGGCCTCTTGGACAAGTGCCCATTCACCTAGGGCTCTACACGCCTTTGAGTTTAGTTATCATCAGCTTTGACCTTTCTTCTTCAGCAAACTCTCTCTATGTTATACAATTTATACTTCAACGACAAATACTATTAATCATGTGTGAAAGTCATGTACAACATAAAAATTGAAGCTTGGATATATGGTTAAAAATATAAAATGAACGATAACTGTCTTCCTTTTGACATCCGTTTTTACAATATGCCCCAAGACAGATAATAAATATTATCAACTAGGATAAAAGTTCTTTTTTTTTTCTTTCCACGATAAAAAATATCATAAAGTTTCATTCAAATAAAGTCTCGATTAAAATAGTAACAAAATAATAACTCATTTGATTAAAAATATATATTTTTAATAATAAGTCTTGTTCGGTTCATATTCCGTCTTCAATGTATATTAAAAAATATATATATATCAAAGTGGCACAAAGTCAACGGATGAGTGGTCGTTTTTCATTTGTGATCTTCATTGGCTGCAAAATGGAATAGTTCCCTCCCTAAGAATGAAATACTTTCTTCTCTCTGATATTGACAGTTTCAATACTGGCGAGTAAACAAATTCAATTGAGTTGAGGCATCCTTTGCATTCAAGGTAAAATAGGGCATGGTCTAAAGGATCAATTATTTAAACCAAATTCATGTTGACCTTGTCTTGTTGTATCCTACTAATGCCGACACAACCTTGCAGGCTGCAGCTGCCCTACAAACCCCCCGTATGTCTCTATTCTGTGCTCTCAATAAAAAGCCAGTCATGTTGCCGTGATCGGTTTCTTCGTTCTTGACGTCAGCACCTTGGACTTGGCGTCTTTAAATTGACCTCAAAAGGAGGTTGTAACGCCAAAACAGTGACCAACTTCACTGATGCTAGGTTGGTAGTTGGCAACTGTTGAGTTATCTTACATCATTAGTCAGTGAGTCAATTTTTTTTTTAAATTTGAATAATTTTTTCTTTGCAAGATGTTTCTTGATCACCCACATAAATGTATATACCCTGCACGAATGTATCCGTAGATATAAAGGAGAAACGATTGACAAAAATTACACCTCTTAATGTTATTGTTGTTATTATTATTCAATGTCAAAGAACATGGTTGGAAAAGGATGAGAATGTACAGGTCAACTTGTTAGTTGATGATACTCCATTATGTTCTTAAATAATTATTAGTTTTAGAGACAATTTTTTATTTACAATTATTTGTGATCTTATTAAATAAAAAATATATTTATTATTTTTTTCAATTATATCTTTCATAATTTATTATTTACTAAACTATAATATTAATTAAAATTTCATTTTTCTAATCAATTTTAGAATTTTTAATAAGGAGAATTTAATCTTTTATTTCAAAACTTTATAGACGATCTATGAGATTGTTGAGAATGTCTCTAGTACACTCAAGATCACCTTGAATTCCCAGAAAGTTGTCTCCAAATGTAAACATCTCTACCCTGGTTTTGTCCGAAAATGCAATCACCTGTGCTCCAGCAGGCACTTCCCAAACCTCATCTTGGCGGCATTTGATGATAGAGAAGACAGGTGTTTTTTTATCTACTCCCTCTGATTAATTTTTATCTTAAATTATTTGTCTGTTTACAAATTAAAATTTAATATTTTAATTTTTTTTTCATTTAATAGCTTTCTATTTTTCAAATATATTAATTTCTTTCCTAACAAGTTAATCATATTTAAATAACACGATAGATAAACAATTTAAAATATATCAAAAATTTAAAAATTGAATACCTCTTAATAAAGAAAAAGAATAAATTAAATTTAAAAAAATATTTAACTAACTAAAAAATATATTAATTTAATAACTGTGTAATTAATTAAATGAGATAGATATTTTAACAGGACCAGAGTAATTCTTTTGGCAGCCTCAAAGGCAAGTTTTCCTTCAAAATTGTAACTTCTCTTACTCCGATGCCCCATCCGCCATTGGCTTTTGCTTCTTTTCCTCCTAATGCTGTACATAAAATCTGACATTTCAGTAGATTGGGCAACGTAATCTGTTGAGAAATTTGTTGTTTAGAATTTTTTTAGTTCAAAGCTTACTTGATGGCCAAAGCAAATGGCAAGAACAAGGCCTACAAGAGAAAGCAAAGCTCGAGAATCCAGTCCTCATTCCTAAGCATCTTAAGGGCTTCCTGTGATGACAAATGTCTCAAAATTTTGATGCTCATCCACATTGACGACGCGATTAAAGTCTCATCTCTCCTTCATCTCCCAAGGCATCAACAAACACATTGAAGTATAACATCTTGACATATTTAGAGTCCCTGGCTGCAATAGCAGCAGAGCAAACCTTTTCTCTACATCAATCATCATTCTTTATTTGCCTAAAACTCACTATATTAAATTTACATTTAACGAATAATATTAAGTAAATATTTAATTTTTTTAATAGAAGGCCGAAGCCATTTTATTTATATAAGAGGAAAAATTATAGACATCATCCAAGATCAAAATCAACAGGAAAAGAAGAACGAATAGATGGGACGTGGTCCCTATCCAAGATACACAAGACCTTCAGCGATCTGGGGAGATTCAAAAACGAAGAAAACCTTAGAGGAGCATCCAAAGTGCATGCCAGTTTAGCCAAGAAATTAACTGCCTGATTTCCTTGGCGGTAAAAAATGAGTGATTGAGAACTGCTGAAGCTGCTGAAGATGCCAACATATATGATGCAGAAGCTGATCATGAGTATGTAAGAAACCTGGACGAGAAGATCAAAGTGCTAGAGCCAGCATCTGCGAATCTGTTTGAATCTTCAATGAAGAGATTGAATATGAAAAAAACCAACTTTAGACCTTCAAGAAATGCTTAATTAATTAAGTACATTTAATAATAAAATTTTGTTATTATTTAATTGATTAAGACATATTGAAATCATATTATAAATTTTAAACAATTTCAAAGTTATTTAAGTCTAGAGTCTAAATGTATTAAATACTCATCTAATTATTAATTTTCTTTTACATTCAATTTAAATTATAATAAAATATAATGTAAATATAAATTACAATATCTTTAGACTTAATATTTCAAAATTCAAAATTCAAATTTTAAACTTTAATTTTTAAAATTAAACACTTAAATATTCAGATTTTAATTTTTAAATTCAATTTTATCAAACAAACCGTTAGTTTGTTGTGCTCTGTGAGTGCATGCCAGGGAAATGATAGAGCTGGTAGAGGGTTGATTTTGATTGGCTTCTATTGTGAGTTAACGTTGAAGGGGAGGTTATTATATATATGTAACCTTAATACAAACCTTAATTTATAAGATGAATTTTTTTTGGAGGGGCAGGAAGATTGAGATTAATGGTAATCTCTCATTTCTAAGAAAATTGACATCCTTACTATATTAAACTGTTAAAATAGAATTAACATTTTTGTATGAAGAAAAATTTTAATATATTATATACTCCATAATATATCTCTATCAAAAAGAAAAATTTTCATTTATCATATTATGTGAGGTATATATTTCTGCATTTTATTATATGTTATTATTATATTATGAAAGTTACTTTTATATAAAATCTTATATTAAGTCAAATATTATCAATTTTCTTATGACGAAATTAGTAATACGCAATGAAGACATACAGAATGTGGTAGGATTACAATTCTAAGCTACTGAGTCGTAGTACATACTATCCTTGCTTGTTTTGAATCTTTCACCCTTTGTTGTAAAGTCAATTTAGTTTTTAGGTGATGTAAATAAATATTGACAAGACAACAAATGAATATTAGTCTAGTATAGGATGACTGAGCAGCTTCAAGCTGTCTCGCTTCTGATCAGTGTCCATAAATACTGAAAATCAAACTCTACATTCTCAAAACAAATTGACATGAAAGTTGTTTGGACCTTTTCTTTCCCCAATATAAGAATTCCATTGCATTAGACTTAAACAAGTTTGAATAAAAAAACCAATATAAAAAGCAAATCATCTTGGAAATTATGATAAATAAAAGGAGAATTGAATCTAACAACTAACAACTCTTTTTTGATGTAATTATAGGAGTTTTTTTTTTAAAATTATTTTGAAATGTCTAGCTTAAATTATAAGCATAATTAAGGAAAAGTCATATTATAAAAAAGGTCAAAGGTTGAGATATACTTGTATAGAAATATAGTTTATGACCATAAGCGAGTTTGAATTCACAAGCCGGCCGGAACTTGTATTCTCAAGCTAATAACCCCTAATCAATAGACTAGGGCATTCTTTACGGTAACAGATAAATTCAAGTACTTCAATGTTACTATTTCAGAGACTTTCAAGAACTAAGACTTCAATGTGCTTCGGGAAGAAACCGAAAAAGATGTTGAACTATTCTACCCTGCTCATAATATTCTTAGCAAGAATTTTTAGTTGCGAAAACGTAGAGTTGGCCTACTCAATTATGGCTTCAGTGCATGAACTTCCAAAACGGTGTTTTGGCTTCACATTTCAAAATGATGAACTCAAGTCTTCCAGTTGAAGTCAATTTGCGGCATATTTAACAGTCCGTTCTTGTTATCATACTCCATTTTTGACTGTATGGACTTCTTTGAAGTAATTAGATTTTGGAATTCCAAGTGTACTGTAATAGAATCGATTGTTCTGGAGTCATTGACGAATGGATTCCCTTTCCTATATGTACATTTTTCATTTGAAGATGTTTTGCCATTGGTGGTGCCACTTTGATTTTGTCAACTATATTAAATTTGTGGATAGATAAGATAGACCTTACGAAACAACAGGGAGACTTGAGAAAAAATTGATCTCAAAGTGTTGGTATTATTGACCCAAATTTATCAATAGAAAACTTGATAGTTTTATAAGTATTTACTAATTTTATTCTATCGAGTTTTTTAAAGTATATTCCTATTATTTTTTGAATTTTCTAATATTAGTTAGAGTTAAATTCTGAATTAAAATAAGTACTGTATTACAATTTTTTGAGACGTGTTTATATGGATTTTGTATCTAGAGTTTGGTCTGGTAAGAATTTGAGAGGATACCCGTGGAGATTTGATGTATCTAGGAAGACATAAACACATTATGTTCCATGTTTGTTGGACGCTATCTTCCAACACACAATATTAAATATATTTTTATATTTCTTAATATTGGTATCATTTTTTTTAAATTTTTATAAAGTAATATCAAAGCATTCTTAGTTTTTACACGAAGTACATGTATTGTCTTATTATATTGAATTACCATCTAAATCGACAAGAGTTTTTCCCGTTAATAGTGAAATTATTGAGTAATTAATAACTCAAAAAAAAAAAAAACATTACTCTTATAATAAAAATGTATGGCATGAAATTTATATTTAGGTAATATGTTTACCATTATGCATACGGTGTATATATGACAGTTATAGTTAATAATGATTCTCAATTGCTAATAGCTACCGAGGCTTTCAACTCATCACTTGCATTGTTTTAGTTCAAAAAATGAATTAAAAAAAAAAAGAAAGAAAGAACAAGATGGAAAAAAATAATTAAAAAAAAAGGCTCCAACGACGGAACAAGAGATTGATTGAGATTTGGGTTTCTATTCATAGAATAAAATTTCTTTCCTTCTTTCTATACAAAGACAGTAGCAGTAAATTACCGGCAGAAATGTGACAATGTATGTATGTTTGGCCTTGGAAAAGTCATTTTTGCTCCAACAGTTCAAGGTAAGCTATGTTGTAGGATCAGTGTTCTAGAAGGGAGATTAATTACAAGATCGTTAACTATTATACCTCAGCTGGGACAAAGTAGTAATTTAATTAATTAGAAATATATGAATTATATATATATATATATGTATATGTGTGTATATATGTGTATATACACCTCAACTATTTCATGGTTTGTTTGTGTGTTTGAATATCTTAGTTGCAGTACTGTTCGAAATGTATAGCAAAAGTTGCTAGAAATGGCAGATGATTCCATTATGTTTTCACTGCATACAAACTGTCATGGAAGATGGAGAGCAGAGGAACATTTCATTATTACATCAAAGAAATTACATTTGCTGTTGGCCATTTTAGCCAACATTTACCTTAGTTAAAGAAGCCATAAGTAAAAGTTGCTAGAAATGGCAGATGATTCCATTATGTTTTCACTGCATACAAACTGCCATGGAAGATGGAGAGCAGAGGAACATTTCATTATTACATCAAAGAAATTACATTTGCTGTTGGCCATTTTAGCCAACATTTACCGTAGTTAAAGAAGCCATAAGTAAAAGTTCATTTTACTTGGTAAAAGTTCATTTTACTTTTATTACATAAGTAAATAAAAGTTCATTTTTGCAGACAGATTGAAGTTTGAATCAATTCAATATGCCCTTGAGAAAGCATTTGCATATCTTTTGCCAGTACTTCCTGTCTGGTTCAGTAATCAACAACCTTGACTTAACATCTTCGGCAAATACTCCCTGTCAAAAATTCATCATGGAACCAAAATTGGAATGTTGAGAAGAATGGCAAGTGATGATAAACCTTATGAAACACAGAAATTCGTCTACCTCTATGGAGTTGTTAGCGAGGAGACGATCGATGAGATTGTTAAGAATGCCTTTATTGTATTCGGGATGACCTTGGATTCCCAAAATGCTGTCTCCAAATGCAAACATTTCCACACGGGTTTTATCCGATAAAGCAATGACTTCTGCTCCGGGAGGAACTTCCCAAACTTCATCTTGGTGGCATTCGATGATAGACAGGGTTGGTGGGAGTTCATCCAATTCACCAGGGAAGCCAAAAGGCAAGTTTTTCTTCAATATTGTAACTTCTCTAACTCCAATGTCCCATCCAGTTCTCGCTTTTGCAACTTTTCCTCCTAATGCTCTGCATAAAACCTGCAATTTTGTGTACTGATTCAGTTATCTGTAGACAGAAATTCAGTGTTGAGATAGCACTAGTAATGAGATTTGCGGTTCAAAGCTTACTTGATGGCCAAAGCAAATGCCAAGAACTTTCTTTTGCATGGCAATCAAAGTTTGCAAGAGAAAGCAAAGCTCAAGAATCCAGTCCTCAATCCCATAAGCATCATAAGGGCTTCCACTGATGACAAAGGCTTCATAATTTTGAAGCTCATCCACGTCTGGGAATTCTCCTTCGACAACACGAAACAAGTCCCATCTCTCTCCTTTATCTCCTAAGGCATCAACAAATACATTGAAATATCCACCGTATAGTTTCTTGACATGTTCCGAGTCTCTTGCTGCTAGCAGCAAGGCATATCTTTTCTCTTCTTGAATGATCACCATTTTTATACTAGTGGCCCGACAGTAGCTAAAAACTCACTAATTTGTGTTGCTCCTTAAGGAACAGAAGTGTGAGAGGCAAAGAGGGTAGATTCACTCGAGTCTGGAATGTTTGGGGAGGAAATGGTCATTATATAGGGAGGAAGCAGGGGTAGCGAGGTTCATGCCGAGGAATATGAATATGAATGTTCAAGTCATGCCGAGGAATATGAAATCAGGACGAATAGATTTGCTATCAACGACCCAGTCTCTTTTAATTTCTAGTCAAGACCAAACTTTTGACTTGCTTTCAAAACGTGTACAGTGTACACTTGGAGCAATTCAAGGCCATACTTATTTTTTCACTTTTTTTTTAAAGATTCAACGTTACATCTTAGGACTTATTTAATAAAGTTAAAATTTAAATATTTAAATATTAAATTTAAAAATTAAAGTTTGAAGACTAAATTTTTTAATTTAAAATAATTTTTATACGATATTTTATTATATTTTAAATTAAATATAAAAAAATATTAATAATTAAATAAGTATTTAACATATTTCAACTTTTATTTTACTTAAAATCTACAATAAGATTTTAATAATTTTTAATTAATTTAGTGATAACAAAAATTTATTATCAAATACAATTAATTAATCAAAGACTAAATATTATATTTAAATGCACCTAATAAAATAAATATTCAATTAATTATTTTTAAATGCTTAATTGGATTATTAAATAAACTCTTAAATTATGAATTAAATATTCAACTGATAAAGTATTCATATAATGATCCTCAGCAACGCTTTTGAGTTCTTTTTTATGCTCTACATGCTATACCAACGACCACTAGAAATTTCTCATTTTAATACAACTAATTTCCAATTCACGAACTATCAAGATGCAATTTTCAAGGGGAAAAATTCTACATTATATACATAACCATCTTGATTTTCTGTATTTGAAGTTTAGTAGTTGAAAGATCTAGATCCCAGCTAAGACTTCCATACATAGACATGTGCATAGACTTCTACAAGTTCATCTTTTGTTTTTGTTTGACATTCTTCCTGTTGTTTTCCTAAGGCGTTGTAAAAACAAGAGTGTATGACTTTCTTGAAGTAGAAGGTACATTTATTTGATTGATCTTGAAGGTACTAATTAGATATGTTACGAATTATAGGAAATAATAAATGTGATCAAGATAGAATTTGTCCCTTATATAGAACATGAATAATATTTTGGACTCTTTTATTGAATGAGACTAATCTATACGGTCATGAATAAATAAATCGATATGGAAATATCAATGTTATTTTAATTAGTTCACTCTGGGAATAAAAAAAATACAGCTTGAACAATGCAAATGTGGCACAGTATATAATTTGTGTTCAATCTAGATGTCAAAGATAAAGAAATAAATTACTCGATCATTATAGTGATATCGATTCACTATTTATTTGTAATTTGAGACTAACGATGTGTTGTTAGGCATTGATCATTGTTTGTGATAATGAATGTTATGGTAAATATTATAAGTACCTATTAGGTTATACTCTAAAATCAATTTAGTTTAGGCTTCAAAAGTATTTTTTGAATTGGTTTTGACTTTTGAATTAATTAAATCAAATTAGTTTAGGCCATACAATTAACTAAATTTGGTTTATAACCGAATTAGGATGAATAAAAGAGAAATTTCTAAGTTGGATCAATATTCTGCTTCAATTGAAATCTTGATTTAGAAATAAAATCTAAATCTAATGTGAAATTAAATAATATCTATGATTTGGTCCAAGATATTAGAGAAAAGTCTTTAGAAGTCTTTAAAAAATATTAGAAGTCATCCCAAAACGTTAAGAATTATTTCTCTCTTTTTTCAATTAAAAAAAAACCTAAATCGAAACAAAACATCTTTTTTGAATAAGAAACCTTAAAATTCAGCTAACAGTATAATTTGAGATATCAATATAAATATCACTTTAAATTAGTTTGAGTGGATATCATAGACGCAGGATTCGGGAAAATCATGATACTAATTCCCTAACTATCAAGACGCAATTTTTGAGGGGAAAATTGCACATTATATTCAGCACCATCTTGATTTTCTGTACTTGAGTTTAGTTGTTGAAAGATCTAGCTCCCAGCTAAGACTTCCATACATAGGCAAGTGTGTAGACTTTTACAGTTTATCTTTTGTTTTCGTTTGATATTCTTCTTGTTCTTTTCCTAAGGTGTTGCACAAACAAGAGTAGACTTTCCTGAAATAGAAGGTTTATTTATTTGATTGACTTATCTTTTTCCTTTTTTTTTTAATCTTTCACATACAATTAATGTGTTTGTGCAATGTTTCGAATAGTTAACTTATTTAATCTCAGATGGTCAAGAATTCTTACCTTTAATATCTGGAACAATTCCTTTCTATCTAATGCTATATTTAGCGACCTAAACCGTTTCTTTAACGAGTCCTCTTAGTTTTAGCACCCCCCGCCCCTCCACCCCCCAAGCACACGCTCGCCTGGTCGCCCATGGTATTTTTGGTATCCTCGGAAGAAATGGTCCTCCAAGACTCTCGTTTTAATAGTATAAGTTTATTTGGTGCTTCATTTTGAATTTTTTTAATTATCTTTTACGTCATAATATGCTGCTTAATTATTTAAAGGTCATGAGTTATTCTTTTTTCTGTTTTTCCCCATATATGTTTGCCTGTATATGTGATGGCAGCCTCAATTAATTTCTCCTCATGTAAGATAATCCAGACGTCCCAGTCATTACATTTTTTTAAACAAAATAATAATTAAGGATAAACATACGTCTCCAATTTTGACCGTAATTATGAACTTCTTCAAAGTAAATGTCATTTTTGAAATTGCAATAATAGTGGATTAATAATTGAGCTGACTTGCCTGGAGTCATTGCGGATTCCCTCTCTTCTTCATTTCTTTGCATGAGAAATTCTTCGTACTATTGCGGTGGAGATCGATTGTATCGACATCAATTGAATTTGTGGGAAGAAGACAAACAACTTTAAAATACAGAGTTTTGAGAAAAAAGCTCCTTTGTAGAATCTATGCAGCTTCCGGTCGTTAAACGTTATTTATTGGAAATTGAAAATTTCAACCTCAGCGTTTTTCCATTTTTCCAATTTTAGATTAGACATACTAAGAGTTTTAAATTTACCCCAAATGTTTACAAAAAAGTTCAACCTTAAACCACATATAAATATGAAAGTTTGAAAATTTGACAATTTTTATATCTAAAAATATGAAAGTTGGAAAATTTGACAATTTTTATATCTAAATATCCACTTATCTAAACTCCTTTTAGAGGAAAACCTATATTTCAATGGTAATTATTAGAGATAATTTGGAATTTAACGTTAACAAAATATAGTATTTTTAATTCTACAATAGAATTTAATATTTTTCTTTTTTCAAAATTTACTATTACAGTATCTGTTACGCCCCGAAATCGAGGATGATATGGCAACACCCCAAAAAGTAGGGTCGAACCCTTACATACCATAAATAGTCAAAACATAACATTCTAGTAATACTTAAAGAACAGCCTTACGTCATCTTTAAATTTAAAACAAAATATACATAAATGCTGATTCTTAATGTTATTCAATAACCCTGGAACAAGCATACAAGAACTGAACTTAAATGAAAACCAACTAGTTACTCTAGGTCCTCTTAAACCATTCTTCTAACTCATCCTCATTTAATTGAGAACTTGCAAAATGTTGAATAAGGAGTGAGCTCACTAACTCAGTAAAAATATTTGGCTTACCCGAGATTGAGCATGCTACATATACATATATATTTATGAAATGTTTGTTCAAAATAGCTTAGAAGTTAGGGTAGAACACAACTCATGGGGTTTTAGAATATCTTCTTGGTGGGTTGGTCATACCATATGAAGATCTTGGAAAACTCACACAGGGAAACAAGAGGGAGGAAAGAAGGAACAACGAATTCTTAGCGTTACTCAATACTAATCGAATAAGGCATAGCTGACACCTGAATACTGAACCGGTATTGTTTATTTAATGAAAATAATGACAAATATATCAAGGGGAGAATAACATTACTTCAATAGAAGAAAATTGGCGCCGGAATCAAATTAGAGGGGAGTCGGCGCCGGGTGGGGAAAACACAACCGGCGCCGGGTGCGCCGGATAGTGTGAAGCCGGCAGCGAGGGAGCCGGTACCGGGTGCGCTATGGGGAATGCGCGAACATGATTTTCAGAGTACCAAAAGCCAGCCTGCAACATCCCAACCCTAAGAACCAAACTAACCATCCACTTTATCAAGGAAAAACACCATTTTTGTGCACCTAAAACCATTTAAACATATATAGACACGCTTAAACATAACTTAATTCACGAAGTTGATTCATGCTTGGGGACTTGGTTTGGCTTAACTGATCAGTCTCCTAATTATTTTATCTTATTAGGAGAAGGGCTTTAATTTATCCTAGGTATTGTATCCCCCTAGTACAGCCTTATAACTTATAAAGTTGTGAATTCCCTACCAAAGCAGAACCCACAAGGAATTCAGCATTCTCATGAATCAATATCAGAATAAAATCATAGAACCCAACTTAAACTCATAAATTCCATTCACAACATCAAAATAGAATTTAACAAGTAAACATATCATGCTCAAAACCATTTTTCATATCGTCAAAATAGTATTTTTCATAAAGAATTCAAGAACACCATTGATTTGGAAGAAACAGTAATGAGAAACCAAAACGCAGGAAACCCAAATTTCTTTACCTACTAAACTCAACCTCTTGGAACCTCTTAAAGCTTCCACTCAAGCCTCCAAACGCCTAAGTACTTTCATTTAGCACCCAAACAACACAATTCATTCTTAATCAAATTTTCCCAATTAAAAACCCTAACTCCTTTTACATTTAATTCAAGATAAAAACACCACTACTATGCTATTGATACCATTAAAAACAAGTGGGAAACCATCTTACCAGGATTTGATGCTGAAGGTTCTTGCCCCTTTTCAGAACCACCACTCTCCCCGTTCTTTTCCCTCTCTGGAACAGTTTTTGAAAATAACGCAACTGTTTAGAATGTGACTGAGCCTATAATTAAGTAATTAATAAAATTCCCCTACATAAGATAATTGTAACTTAGCCCCATAACTAATAATACTAACTATTAAGCCTTATGAATCCTAACCCACTAATTAAATAAGACAATAACCTAGTAAGCCCGTTAAAGAAAGAAATCTATGAGCTCACATTTCACCCTTCTTATAAAAAGTTTCGTCATCGAAACTTACGCACCTTGGTCCTCAAATAAGAAAGGATACTTTTGGCGTGCATCTTTTTCTAACTCCTAAATCACTTCTCGTTCAGAATGATTTGACCATTGCACCTTAACATAGGGTATCGTCCTCTGTTTCAGAACTTGTAGCTTCCTATCCATGATCCTTACCGGCACCTTCTCATAAGTCAAGTCTTCACGTACCCGCAAAGGAACATTTCCAAGATATAACTTGGGTCAGAAACATACCGTCATAGTTGGGATACGTGAAAAACACTGTGTATCCTGGATAACGTTGGTGGCAAGGCTAACCTGTAAGCCAAATCTCCTACTTTCTCAAGGATTTCATACGGCCCTACATACCTTGGACTTAGCTTCCTACTCTTATCAAACCTCATTACACTATTCGTAGGGGATACTTTCAAATATACTTTGTCACTACACTGAAACTCTAGTGGCATTCGCTTGCTGTCAACCCAACTCTTCTGACGGTCCTAGCCAGCTTTCAATCTTTCACGAATAACCAATATTTTATCTGAAGCAATCTGTACTAATTTTGGTCTGGTTATACTCCTTTCCCCTACGTCATCTTAATAGCTTGGAGACCTACAGTTCCATCCATAAAGAGCTTCATAAGGTGCCATTCCAATGCTGACTTGATAATTGTTATTGTAGGAAATCTCTACCAATGTCAAACTGTCAATCCAGCTTCCCTTGAAGTCTAACACATAGGCTCACAACATATCCTCCAATGTCTAAATTGTCCTCTCAGACTGCCCACCGGTTTGAGGATGAAATGTAGTACTAAGTGTGATGGTGGTTCCTATGGCCTCGTTGCAACTTTTCCAAAATCGGAATCTAAACCTGGTATCCCTATCTGATACTATACTCATTGGCATCTCGTACAACCTGACAATCTCATCCATGTTCGTCCTAACTAATTCCTCCATAGCAGCTATCACCTTTATAGGCATAAAGTATGTTGATTTGGTTAGGCGATCTACCACTATCCAGATAGTGTCTTTTCCTGTCTTGGTTTTAGATAACCTAATGACGAAATCCATCGTGATATGCTCCCACTTCCACACTGGAATTTCTATAGGCTTGAGTAATCTGACAGGTCTTTAGTTTTCTGCTTTAACATGCTGACATACCAAGTACTTGACACATAATTTGCTATACTTCACTTCATACCACTCTACCAATAGTACTTCTTGAGATCCTGGTACATCTTGGTTCCTTCTGGGTGAACTGAGAACCTCGTGCTATGCGCTTCTTTAAGTACCTCGGTCTTCAATGCTTTATATTCGGGAACACACAATCTGCCCCTGAAACGTAGACTGCCATCTGCATGAATCTGAAAGTCCCGCTGACTACCTTCAAGAGCTACTACTCTATTTTTTTTTCCATTTTTACATCCCCTGGTTGAGCCTGCTTGATTCTCTCAACTAAAGACGATTGTGCCATTATAGCAGCCAAACATTCCGCAGCCGATTGCACCACTTCTAGTTCCAACCTTTCAAGCTCCGCAATAAGTCGATTCTGATCTGTGAGTAGAGCAGCTAAAGTGCTGGACCTCTTTCTACTAAGAGCATCCGCTACCTGATTGGCCTTCTTGGGATGGTAGCTGATCTTCAAATCATAGTCATTGAGCAACTCCAACCATTACCGTTGTCTCATGTTAAGCTCTTTCTGTGTAAACAAATACTTAAGACTTTGATGATTAGTAAAAACTTTACATGTCTCCCCATAAAGATAATGCCCCCAGACCTTAAGTGCAAACACCATAGTTGCCAACTCTAGATCATGAGTTGGATAATTCTGCTCATAGAGGTTCAGCTGGTAGGAAGCATATACTATCACCTTTCCACTCTGCATCAGCACACAACTTAATTCGTTCTTAGAAGCATCACTGTATATAGTGAATCCTCCCGTCTCTGACGGTAATGCCAAAACAGGTGCCGATGTCAGTAATTTCTTCAGCTGTGCTTTTCTCACAGGTCTCACTCCACTTAAACTGGACTCTCTTCTGGGTTAATTGCATTAATGGAGTAGAAATCCTTGAAAAATCCTCCACAAACTTTCGATAGTAACTCACTAACCTTAAGAAACTTCTAACTTCCGATGCTTAGTTGGCCTGGAACACTTAATGATTGCCTCGATCTTCTTAAGATACAACGAAGACTCCCTCTTCAGATATCACTTGCCCTAGAAATGCTACCTTCTTAAGCCAGAACTTACACTTGCTAAATTTAGCATACAACTTTTGCTCCCTGAGTCTCTGTAATACCACCCTTAGATGTTCTTGATGTGCATCCTCAGATGGGGAGTATACCAAAATATCGTCTATGAACACCACTATGAACCTGTCTAGCTCATCCTTGAAGACTTGATTCATCACCTCCATAAAAGCTATTGGTGCATTAGTCAACTTGAAAGGCATGACTAGGAACTTATAGTGTCCATACCGAGTTCAAAAAGCGCTTTTCGGTATGTTTTTCAGTTTAATCCGCAACTGATGATACCCAGAACGTAAATCAATCTTAGAAAACACCCTCGCTCCCTTCAACTGGTCAAACAGATCATTAATCCTAGAAAGTGGGTATTTGTTCTTCATTGTGATCGTGTTTAATTTTCTGTAGTCTATGCACATCCTCATATTTTTGTCCTTCTTCTTCACAAACAAAATGGGAGCACCCCATGGAGAAACACTAGGACTATGAATTTTTTGTTCAACAACTCTTGAAGTTGAACCTTCAATTCCCGTAGCTTAGCTGGTGCTATTCAATAAGGTGCTTTCGAAATTGAATAACAAGCCATCATAACCCTAACTTATGACTTCATGACCTTCTCTGCCACCTGGAACTCCTTCATCAACTCTGTTAAACTTATGTTTAACTTGTTCATGTTGTAATTCAACTTGAACTGAGTGAAGGAACCTGGCAAAGAGTCAAGAATTATGTTCACTTGGCTCTCGGGGCCAATGACTGCCCCCAAGACTTCTGCTTCCTTGAGAGCAGCAATCATCTTGAACATATGCTCTCTGACTGATGCTCCCTCAGCCACTTGGTGTTTATTATTGTTCGAAGAGCCTCCTGCCTTACAAGCCAGCTCTTATCCACAAACATTGTGGCTAATGATGTACTTATGTCATATGCAGTTGCCATGTGCTTATGTTTGGATTGGAGCACATTCGGCATGGAGGCTAGCATATAGAATCGGGCCATCTCATCAGCCTTTTTCTATACCTTTTCAGCCTCACTCTCCTCAGCAGTGGAACTTTCCCCAATTACTGGACAGGTCTCATAAAGGACACACTTCTACTCCTTGGCTATGAGTATTATGTTTAGGTTTCTTTTTCAGTCCACATAGTTTGGACCCGTTAGCTTATTCTCTCGAAAAATAACGGCTAAGAAACTGAAAGAACCTCCACCAACCATTTCTAAAATTTTGAAAAATAAAAGAAATTCTCAGTATTGTGAAAACAAAATAATTTTATGCACTTTATCCTCATATTAAATTGATAATAGCTAACCCCATTACTATTATCTTTAACATGATTAATTTAGCTCTTAGAAAAATTGACATAGTTTATTGGGAAGATTAATAGTTTCCTAAGCTAAGTGTGTTTAACCACCACAAATTAATTTCTCTTCTAGGTAATGATCTAGAAAATAACTCCATTAAGGGGATGGTCGTTTCTTCTCATTTCTTATGGACATACCTCACACTATAACTTCTAACGTGGGTTAACCGATCATAGTACATGTCTCAGATTATTAATTACATCATTCTATTAGTTCTAGACCCTTATAGTATTTCCATCTTATACGAGTTCACTCCCAGGGTGACATAAGGAGACCCAAGATCTCTAATGAAGATCGTGATTAAAGTCATGGGGCCATTGGAACCCCTCTCCCACTTAATTTTTTTAAATAAGGGTTTTCTTGGAAATATCATTTGAAAATTTTCAATTAAGTTCTCTTTTAACTTAAAATAAAATATCTAAATTCATAAAAAATTTCTATGTTAAGGTTTATACTATTTGAGAATTTTTTCCTTATAGATTAATTTTATTTAAGTTAAAAATTTAATAATTTAATAATTTTTCCATTTAAAATTTCCTAGAGATTTTGATCTCAAGGTTCTATTTGACAAAAATAAATTTTCCTTTACTAAAATGAATTAAAATGTCTTTCCATTTCAACTTACAAAAGTTTCTAAATCCAAAATATTTTTTATGTCAATGATAAAAAAACTTTAAGAAAATAACTAAGGATTAATTTTTGTTTAAGTTAAAATAACCATTTAATTAAAGAAAAATATTTTTTCTTGTCAAATTAAATTTTCCAAAGACTTTGGTCTTTGAGAAAACGTACACATAGGATTTAAAATAAATAGCATGCTAGAAAACTGTAAATGTTTTTATGCTTTACTATTTTTAACCCTAAGTGCTCAAATAATAGAATAAACACATTAATTAAATTAATTAATAATTTTGTTTAATCCTAAAATCCTTTACTATTATTTTTCATACAAAATATTCAAAAATATTAACCATTGAAAAAATAATAACTTCGCCTAGTATAGTACCAAAAACTAAGAAAGAAAAATTCCAAAAATTACAAGGGAATTTTTTTTTTTCTCTAGTCTTGTGCAATCGCCGCATAAGATCAGGGCCCATAGGACAATGGTCTGAGGGCGAGTGCCTGCAACCCATCATTTCCTCGGGAAGCATCTTGCACAAGATGCAGACAGTGGCCGAGCCTAGGCACGTTGGGCACGACTAGGTTGCGAGTCGCGGCTGGCCTGGGCGCTGCCTTGGCTCAGTTCAACTGATCGTCTTCTTCCACGATCTTTTTTTTTTTTTTTGTTTCTTCTGCGTTTTTTTCCCAGAACTCTGCAACTTCCTTTGCAATCCATCTAGGCAGACTCTTATTACATTTTTTCAACAAAAACAAGCACCACATCTGCCTATACCCTTTCAAATTGAGTTTACATGAAAACTAATCAAAGCATTAAAAAATTTTCAGAAGATCCTATACCAAAATAGAGAAGGATCTCATTAAAATTAGTCTTGCCAATTTTATTAACTAGCATGCATCAATCCTACGCCTTTCAAAGCAATATGCTCTAATACCACTTGATGCTTTGATCGACGACTAGAAGCCATGCATGCAAGAAAATAAAACCTAGAAAACCAACAAAAATCAGAGTGCTCAACGAAGAGCTTTTTAAAAAAAATATACCTCTGCATTTTAATACTGTTTTCGGTGCTGGAGTGGACGATGAAACTACCGGGGCTCTTTCCTCTCAACTGGAAGATGTATCTGGATCAAAACCGGTGATGTGTCTACTCCTCTAGGGGCATGAACGCGAAGCTCTTTGCTTTTCAGAATATTCCACCTCCTAATTTAAGTTGGTGAAGCAACTTAGGCGAGGAATAGCACTTCTTCATCCTTTACTACTGATTAGCAAAATCAAGAAGAACAAAATAAAGAAAAGAAAAACGAACGAGAAAAAGAAAGCTTGGCAGAGAAAAAAAGGCTCTGTTGTTTTTCATGTGTCTGTATGTCTCACACAACAGAGACCCACGGCTTCTTCACTATATCAGATAACCAAAACACTAGGGTTTTGATATTTAAAAACACCCGGAGGCTATCAAAAGAAGAAGTTTAGCTAAGCCTTAACTCTTTTATTCCGTGAATCAAAACAACCCTTTAGTCCAGGCTATTGGGCCAAAATTAATTTATTATTTTCCTTTAACCCAATGAGCCCAAAATAATAATCATTAATTATTTATTTTTGGGGCCTATTAAAATAACCTAATAAATAATTAATGAGCCCAAATGAAATAAAATAATTACTTAAGCCTTTTATTAATTAGTTTAAATCCAAATTAATTTTTCTAATTATTTAATCTGGACTTAAGACCTGAATAATTAATTAACTAATTAAACTAGATAATAAAATTAATTTCTCTCATTTCTTTATTTTATTATAGTCTAAAAATAAATTAGACTTCCTAAATAAAATAAAATTACTTTTTATTGCGACTATTTCATCGACTTAAAATTAATTAGGACTTACGGGCTATTCCGAGGACCAAAAAGACACATCGCCTTGTCTACTAAAATAACTAAAATACTCTTACTATATAAATAGTTATATTTTGTATTTTAAAATTTTCCTAATATCACCATAAGAAAATATTGAATCCAAGGACAATGTTGCATTAGCTATGTCTTCGACCTACAAGTGAAATGACTAAAATAATCTTCTACATACTGCCATGCATTTAGAGAGGAAAGAATGTACTAACACCTCTCTAAAAGACATCTATCATCATTAGGCTTCTAGTCCAATGATCACGACTTCTTAAAAAACTTTCTCTTTCCAAGGGAGCTACTCTAAAGCCAATATCCAAGTCATGTTCCCCAAGACCCTAGATAATTAGATCATTCAGACAATCATAAAGGGTGATATAGTGTAGACACTATCTTATACAAGTCTGTCTTGACTAACTAGTTATATATACCTAACATACAAGTATATTAGTCCTTTTAGAGAACTTCAACTATAGTATATCAAAGTACACTCTTCCAACTTCATCAGACTACCAACTCATACTCAACCTGTAGAGTACAAGTCCATATTATAGCAGTAGTAGTCTATATTTCTATCACATAGTATTTTTAGAAATTATTACTACAGGTCCTGTTCTACGTATTCAAAATACGCTTGTGTTATGGAATAAGAAGACTACTCATTTGTTAAAGGTAAGCCATTCTCTATTTAGAATTCATAACACAATAACCTTGCTATGAAGAGCTTCCCATTCTCAACATCTGGTTAAGAACAGTAGTTTTTGTGTTAAGTATCTTATGGTCCATACCTGACTGTGAAAGACTCCATTCACATGAACCATTTACTTATACATAATGGATTTTTTCCAATGAAAATTGTAAATAATATTTCACAAATAATTTCTAAAAAAATTTCTTTTATTAATATAAGTTAAAATTACATTAGAAACCTAGTCTAAGAATGCATGCATCCCAACAACAAGAAGCACACAACAACCCAGAGTAGGAGATCAAAAGCAGAAAACTAACGCTTGAGTTTTTGCTCTAACACAGGAGGAGGCTGAGACAACTGATGACGTTGTGACAGGTACTATCCTAATTAATTCTGTGCCTATTGTAGTGTTATTTAATTGTGGAGCATCGCATTCGTACATATCCCGTAGGTTTGCTATGATCTTGAAATCGAACCCTACTCATCTAGTGGATTCATATAGAGTAGCAATACCTAATGGAAAAGTTTTGGTTTCTAACCTGGTGCATAAGGGATGTCGGGTAGCTATTGATAAGGAGGAGCTTGATCCGAACCTAATTCAGATAAATATAGTTGATTTTGATGTGATCTTGGGTATGGATTGGTTGGCCACTAATCATGCTTTGGTGGACTACCAGAAGAAGGAGGTGCAATTTGCTCTACCGAACAAAGTTGTTCTCCACTTTCGAAGCAAAAAAGAGTAACGGGCAAGAGATCGATGCCTGTGATCTCTGCGGTTAGGGCTTACAAGAATCTACAAAAAGGTTGTGAAGTATACTTAGCATGCGTGGTGGAGACGAAGAAGCAAGAATCATGAATTGAGGATATTCCAAGTGTAAATGAGTTTCGAGATGTGTTTCTGGAGGATCTGCTAGGTGTACCACTAGAGAGAGAGGTCGATTTCAAAATTAACATGACATTTTACTTATTAGAAATGATTGATGTGTTTGAATTTGGGTATAAAAATCATATAAAAATAAGCACATTCTCAATCAAGTTTAAATTAAAACGTTAGTCCCAAATTATACATAGGAGCAAGCGTACTCATCATTATGCATAGCATATAGTTTAAAACGAGTATCAATCCTCAAAGAACAAGTATGTAGTAATCACTTTTCTTTTATTATTTAACTGACTCAATAAAGTGAAAAAGAATAAAAATAAAATAAAATAAAAGAATATATACATGTCAATGATGAAGAATAATGTAACCCAAACCATTATTTTGACAAACATGACCTTAAAGTACCCAATCATTATTATAACTAATTATTCTCTTGGCATCATGAAAGATTAAGATAGATTCACTTCTTTTTCAATCCATGAAATCACTATCTTCTAGACAAATTAGCATCACATATCCTGTCTCAACTAATTCATCCAAAAGATGCATTAAACACAATCCTTGATTAAATCCCCATATCCTGGCAAATTTAAAACATGAAATTAACCAATGAATCCATATCCTGGCAAACATCAATTAACCTTTAATTATTCAGTTCTTAGCAATTAACCCATTTTCCAAGCAAGTTAATAGACAACAAATATGAAATTAATGAATTGAGACCACCATCAATCCCTTTTCCAAGCAAGTTAATAGGAAGAAACAACAAATTAATCTCGTGATCAGCATAAGTAATTAAATACCAAGAATAACAATCAATTAATCAAAAAATCAAAGTAACTCTAAAAATCATGAATACTGAAAACAATGTAAAATTACAATAAAACAATTAATACATCATTGTTCAAGAAAAAAAAATAAAGTTAAAAGAAAGCACTCATAGACAAACTTCCTTCTACTTCCTTCGTAGACCATCTTGTACAATCCTCTTTGATTTGATGAATTCCTCATTGATTTGAGTGATTTAGTTGTTTTACTCCTTGAATTTGAGTGATTTTATGTTTTTCTCCGTGAATTCCTCTTCATGACTTATGTTTTCCCTTTATTTATAGGCTTTAAAAGTGTCTAAATTTATCCCTCTAGGGTTTCTGGCCAAATAGAAGTAGAAAAAATACTAAAACTTTGCCAATTGCAAAAAAACATGCACGAAATTTGAGGCACCACCTCAGTACTAGTGCACAGCTAGCGCCGCCTATTCTGCTTAGGGTCGACACCGGTTGTGTTCTGTCTTTCTATCCGTTTGCCAATTTTTCATGATTTTCGTGCCAAATCTTCCAAATTACAGCTGACACCGCCTCTAGGATTCCAACCAGCACTGGCTATATTCTGTTCAACCCTTATTTTGCTGATTTTTTATCGCTTTGAAGTGCGTGCCAGCAGCACGTGGCCGACACCGTCTCTAGTCTGTTTAGGGATGATTTTGCCTTATTTTATCCCTAAAATCTGAAATAATGCACAAAATACCTTTCTAAGAGTAAAATCTCAAATATGAAGGAATATGACCAATTATTTCATAAAATGTATCATAAAATGGTCTCAAATAACTAGAAAATATATGACTAATTTAGGCCCTATCAATGATATAGGGACACTGTCATCTACTAAGGTTTGGCTATCTAGTCAATTTAGTATGAAGGACTTGGATGAAGCTAGTTATATTTTCTAGATAAAACTTCCTAGAAATAGGAAGCAAAGAATGTTAGGTTTATCCTAAGCTACATACATTGACAAGATGCTGGCCAAGTTCAGCATGGACTCATGTAAGGGGGCGTTGATCCCTTGTAAACATAGGTTGTCTTTTTCTTCAAAGGACTGTCCAAAGCCTCAGGAAGAAAAAGATAGAATGAGTAGGATTCCCTATACTTTAGTTATGGGAAATCTCATGTACGCCATACTGTGTACTAAGCCAGATATCTGTTTTACCTTAGAATTAGTTAGCAGATATTAGTCAAACTCCGAGAAGATTTATTGGTAGGCTGTAAAGTATATTTTTAAGTATCTTAAAGGTTCGAGAGATTATATACTGGTTTACAGGACTAATGACTTAGTTCTTACAGGATACATGGATTCAGACTTCCAGGCAGATAAGGATGAGAGAAAATCCACTAGTGGATATATCTTCACCTTATTTGGAGGAGCCATTTCATGGAGGAGTATCAAGCAAACTTGCAATATAGACTCAACCATGGAAGCTGAGTATATGGCAGTTTCGAAGGCATCTAAGGAAGTAATTTGGCTTCAGAAGTTCGTTTTGGAACTTGGAGTTGTGCCACAAATGAACAAACCGATTGTGATGTATTGTGACAACATTGATGCAGTCTCACAATCTAAAGAACCCAGGAACCACAAAAAAGGGAAGCATATAGAGAAGAAGTACCACATGATCCGGGATTTCTTCTAGAGACGGAAAGTCATGGTGGAATAAATTACCTCGGAGAACAATCTAGCAGATCTTTTCATCAAGCCTTTGGCGGAAAGAGTCTTTAGAGGACACTTAGACGCTATAGGGGTGGGCACCTATGGACTTACTTAGTCTTAGAGTTCAAGTGGGAGATTGTTGGGATGTATGCCCTCTTAGACTAGGTTTCTGATGTAATTTTGACTTGTATTAATAAAAGTATTTTTCTTAGAAATTGTTTGTGAAATCTTCTTTATATTTGTGCATAATTTTCATTGGAAAAGACCCATTATGTTTAAGTAAATAGTTCATGTGAATGAAGGTCTTTCACAGTAAGGTATGGACCATAGGATAGTTAACATATAAATTACTGTTCTTAACCGAATGATGAAAATGAAAAACTCATAATGCAAGTTTATTATGTTATGAATTTTAAATAGGGAATGGCTTACCTTTAACTAATGAGTAGTCTTCTCATTCCATAACACAAGCGTATTTTGAATACGTAGAACATGACCTATAGTAGTGGTTTCTAAAAGTACTATGTGATAGAAACTTAGACTACTACTGCTATAGCGTGGACTGGTACTCTACATCTTGAGTATGAGTTGGTGGTTTGATGAAGTTAGAAGCGTGTGCTTTGATATACTATAGTTGAGGTTCTCTAGAAAGACCAATATACTTATATGTTGGGTATATGTAACTAATTACTCAAGACAGACTTGTACAAGATAGTATCTACACTATATCGCCCCTTGTGGTTGTTTGAATGATCTAATTATCTAGGGCACCGGTGAATATGACTTGGATATTGGCTTTAAGGTAGCTCCATTAGAAAGCGAAAATATTTCAAGAAGTTGTGAATCATTGGACTAGAAGCCTAAGGATGGTATATGTCTTTTAGAGACGTGTTAGTACACTCTTTCCTCTCTAAATGCACGGTGGTGTGTAGAGGGGTATTTTAGTTATTTCACCTGTAGGTCGAAGACATAGCTAATGCAGTATTGTCCTTGTGGTTAATATTTTCTTATGGTGATATTATAAAATATTTAAAATGTAAAATACAGTTATTTATTTAGTATGGGTATTTTGGTCATTTTAGTAGATAAGGTGATGTGTCTTTTTGATCATCGGAATAGCCCGCAAGTCCTATTTAATTTTAGGTCGAGGAAATGGTCACAATAAAAGGAATTTTATTTTATTCAAGAAGTCTAATTTATTTTTAGACTAGAATAAAATAAAAAAAATGAGATAAATTAATTTTATTATCTAGTTTAATTCGCTAATTAATTATTTAGGGTCTTAGTCTAGATTGAATAATTAGAAAAATTAACCTGGGCTTAAACTAGTTAATAAAAGGCTTAAATAATTATTTCAGTTCATTTGGGCTAATTAATTATTTATTGAATTATTTTAACAGGCTCAGAAAATAAATAAATAATAGTTATTATTTTAGACTCATTGGGTCGAAGGAAAATAATAAATTAATTTTGGCGTAAAATCCTAGATTAAAGGGTTATTTTGATTCATAGAACAGAAGAGTTAAGGATTAGCAAAGCTTCTTTTGTTGATAGTTTCCGAGAGTTTTGAAATATCAAAACCCTGGTGTTTTGGTTATCTGATATAGTGAAGAAGCTGTGGATCTCTGTTGTGTGACACATACAAACACACGAAAAACAAAAGAGATTTTTTCTCTGTCAAGATTTCTCTCTCTCGTTCGTTTTTCCTTTCTTCATTTTGTCCTTCTTGATTTTGCTAATCAATAGAAACAGATGAAGAAATGCCATTCTTCGCTTAAGTTGCTTCACCAACTTAAATTGGAAGGTGAAATATTCTGAGAAGTAAAGAGCTTTGTGTTCATGCCTCGGAGGAGTAGATGCATCGCCAGTTTTGATCCAGAGACATCTTCCAGTCAAGAGGAAGGAGCCCCGGTAGTTTCATCGTCCACTCCGACACTGAAAACAACGTTAAACCGTAGAGGTATATTTTTTTTAAAAAGCTCTCCACTGAGCTCTCTGGTTTTTATTGGTTTTCTGGGTTTTTATTTTCTTGCATGCATGGCTTCTGGTCGTCGATCAGAGTATCAAATGGTATCAGAGCATATTGCTTTGAAAGGAGTAGGATTGATGCATGCTAGTTAATAAAATTGGCAAGACTAATTTTAATGAGATCATTCGTTGTTTTGGTATGGGTAGATCATCTGTACACCTCACCATTGAGGTATAGGATCTTTTGAATTTTTTTTTTTAATTTTTTGATTAGCTTTTGTGTAAATCCGATTTGAAAATGTATAGGCTGATGTGGTGCTTGTTTTTGTTGAAAAAATGTAACAAGAGTCTGCCTAGATGGATTGCAAAGGAAGTTGTAGAGTTCTGGGGAAAAAAAATGTAGAAGAAACAGCAAAAAAAAAAAAAGGATCATGAAAGAAGACGATTAGCCGAGTCGAGCCGCGGCTTGGTCATGCTTGGAGTTGAGGTAGCGCCTAAGCCAGTCGCAGCTCACAGCCTCGGCCGGGCCTAAAGCGCCTCGACTCGGCCGCTGTCCACATCTTGTGTAGGATGCTTCCCAAGGAAAATGATGTGTTGCGGGCACCTGCTTGCGGACTATGGTCCCATTCCTCGCCTAAATTGCTTCACTAACTTAAATTGGATGGTGGAATATTTTGAGAAGTAAAGTGTTTTGCATTCATGCCCCGAAGGAGTGGACGCATCGTCGGTTTTAATCCAGAGATATCTTCCAACCGAGAGGAAGGAGCTTGGTAGTTGCATCGTCCACTCCGGCGCTGAAAACAGTGTTAAAACATAGTGGTATATATTTTTTTAAAAAGTTCTCTACTGAGCTCTCTAGTTTTTGTTGGTTTTCTGTTTTTTATTTTCTTAGATGCATGGCTTTTGGTCATCAATCAGAGCATCACCTGTCACTTGAGTCGGTTTTGTAGCTGGCTTAGGGCACTGTCCAATCTTATGCCCCTATTTTCCACATTGGAAACAACCTCCTGAAGCCTACTTGCATTCTCCCAAATGTCGCTTGCCACAAGTGGCACACTTCTTCTAGAGTGTGTTGGTAGCATTAGAAGCTGCAGACCCCGCTACACTAATTGTCAGTGCCCTTGATGTAGCCAGCCTGACCTGACTGAGAAGGGATCTCCTCTTTGCATCTAGCAAACCCGTGGATACCTACCTAAATCTTCATCCTAACTGAAACTCAGCCTAGCACTCTGTCTATTACTGACCACTGGCTTGGACCCCTGTCCCTTGCTAAACACTGATCTTGGTCTTTTCCTGTCCTTATTTGCATCAGTTCTCCTAAACTCCGCCTCAATGTCTAGACTCCTCTAATAAGATTCCTTGTAGGTGCTGGGTCTGATTGTAGATAGCCTTCCACGAATCCTGGTTAGCAGCCCATGCATGAACTGGTTGGTCCTTGAAGTAGGATCTCGAGTAACTGTAGGTACATATTTGCCCAACGAATTGAACTTGAATGCCAACACTTATCTGTTCTGTCTGCACCAACTCGAAGAACTGATTTTTCTTCTCGATCTTGAATGTGTCAGGGAAGCACTGTTTCAGAAATATTTCTCTGAACTTCTCCTATGTGAATGGCTAAACTCCTTGGTGGTAAATGAGCTTCACCCCTTTCCACTATCTCTGTGCCTCACCAATCAGGAACGAAACAGCTACCTTCGGTTTGACTCTCTCAGGGACCACAATGGTCTTAAAATGATTTTTCAGTTCCTCAATCCACTCATCTACTCTCTCAGGCTCTCATAAATCATTAAATATCAAAAGTCCCATCATCTTCATCCTTTCATAGAGTGTTTGAACTTTCGAGTCGTTCCTCTGATATCTGCGCTCCTGGTCCCGTTGTAACTTTTGCTGCTCCACCAGCAACTTGAGCTGTTCTTGCTGAACTCTGATATGCACTTATTGTAGTAGCTGCTGACTTTGCATTGCTTGAGTCACTATAGCTAATAAAGTAGGCATGTCTATCGGTTCACTAGGTCTAGGCGCGGCTACGACTAGTGGTACTGTCATAGCAGCTGGTGGCACATACAGTGGAGGTAGGGGTAGTTCGACCTCAACAGAATGATCCCCTATCCCACGTGGTGCTAACACAGTATTGGATGAACTCTGACCCCTGTTAGACTGACTAGTTTGCCCTCATGCTTGTGTAGTTGCCAGTCTATCCTTGTCACTGTCTCCAACACCCTCCTGAGCAGTTCTTATTGTACCACATGCCATCACAAAACGCCACTCGCGCTAAATGTATAAAATGGAAAAGAAAATAATTCACTAAACAATCAATATCCCTATAGAATACTGAAGATACTACTTATGCTACTATTTTTCTTAAATTTAAACTTATAGATTATCACTCAGTTCCATGCTAATTGTCCTAAAATTTTAGCCAAGAAAGTGTAACCTTCGTTCTCTGATACCACTTAATGTCACGCCCTGAAACCGAGGATGGTATGGCAACACCCCGAAAAGAAGGTATCGAACCCTTACATATCGTAAATAGTCAAAACATAACATTTTAGTAATACTTAGAGAACATCCTTACATCGTCTTTAAATTTGAAACAAAACATACATAAATGTTGATTCTTAATGTTATTCAATAACCCCGGAATAAGCATACAAAAACTGAACATAAATGAAAACCAACTAGTCACTCTAGGTCCTCTTCAAACAATTCTTCCAACTCATCCTTATTTAACTAAGAACCTGCAAAATGTTGAATAATGAATGAGCTCACTAGCTCAGTAAGAAAATCTGGCTTATTCGGGATTGAGCATGCTACATATACATATACATTTATAAAACGTTTGTTCAAAATAACTTAGAAGTTAGGGTAGAACACAACTTATGGGATTTTAGAATATCTTCTTGGTGGATTGGTCATACCATATGAAGATCTTTGAAAACTTACACAAGGAAATAAGAGGGAGGAAATGAGGAATAACAAATTCTTAGCGTTACTCAATACTGAATTGAATGAGGCATAACTAATACTTGAATACCGAACCGGTATTGTTTATTCAATGAAAATGATGACAAACATATCAATGGAAGAATACCATCGCTTCAATAGAAGAAAATCGACACTGGAATCATATCAGAGGGGAGTCGGCGCCAGGTGGGGGAATCATGGCCGACACCGGATATGCTAGACAGTGTGAAGCCGGCGCCGGCCGTGAGCGAGGGAGCTGACGCCGAATGCGCTCTAGGGAATGCACAAATACGATTTTCAGAGCACCAAAAGCTAATCTGCAACATCTCAACCCCCAAGAATTAAGCCAACCATCCACTTTATCAAAGAAAAACACCATTTTTGTGCACCAAAAACCATTTTAAACATATATAGACATGCTTAAACAAAACTTAATTCACGTAGTTGATTCATGCTTGGAGACTTGATTTGGCTTAACTGATCAATCTCCTAATTATTTTATCCCATGAAGAGAAGGGCCTTAGCTTATCCTAGGTATTGTATCCCCTTAGTAGGGCCTTATAACTTATAAAGTTGGGAATTCCCTACCAAAGCAGAACCCACAAGCAATTTAGCATTCTCATGAATCAAAATCAGAACAAAATCATAGAACCCAACTCAAACTCATAAATTCTATTCACAACATTAAAATAGAATTTAACAAGTAAAAATATCATGCTCTAAACCATTTTCCATATAGTCAAAAAGTATTTTCATAAAGAATTCAAGAACACCATCGATTTGGAAGAAATAGTAACCAGAAACCAAAACGCAGGAAACCCAAATTTCCTTACCTACTGAACTCAACTTCTTGGAACCTCTTAAAGCTTCCACTCAAGCCTCCCAACACCTAAGTACCTTCAATTAGCATATAAACAATACAATTCGTTCATAAATCAAATTTTCCTAATTCAAAACTCTAACACCCTTTACCTTCAATTCAAGATCAAAACACCACTACGATGCTATTGATGCCATTAAAGACAAGTGGGAAGCCATCTTACCAGGATTTGATGCTGAAGGTTCTTGCCCCTTCTCAGAATCACCACTCTTCCCGTTCTTCTCCCTCTCTGGAACAGCTTCTGAAAACAACGTAACTGTTCAGAACATGACTGAGCCTATAATTAATTAATTAATAAAAACCCCCTAAATAAGATAACTACAACTTAGCCCCATAACTAATAATACTAACTATTAAGCCTTATGGATCCTAGGCCACTAATTAAATAAGACAACAACCCAACAAGCCCTTTAAAGAAAGAAATCTGTGGGCTCACAGTATCTCTATGTATATTTTTCTTGTTTAAACATGCACTTTTCTTTCTTGTTTTGTTTACTCGCATCTAATTTATGGCAATCATGTAACAATGTTCAGTGTAAATATGAAATTTATGATATGTTTGGTGCAAAATTCAATAGGTAAACATTAAGCCCAAAAAAGGTGATTATCTTAATTTATTTGTTTTCTCAAGAGTATTCAAATTGATAAAGTTTGACTTTAGCCAACCAGTTTCATAGACATATTTAAAAGAAACATCACAATAAATAAGGAACATAAATATTACCAAAGTTGCTCCTACGAAATTATGAATAAAGAGAAAAGAACTATCTATATCAATGTTGCAAAGTTTGACAATTGCTTCTTAACGTGGTTAAGAGTCAATTTTTGTCAATCGGTTGGATGAAATAAATTCTTTTGGTTTTAAAACTATGAGAGATTTGTTTTACTTATAGTACGTTTGGTTTTTTTTTCTTCCTCTCTGCATGCCCACTTCAATTTGTTGATTCTTTCTTGTCTGAGCTAAAGGCAATTTCTCTAGGCCTTATGAGCTGTTTGTCTTTGGGGCTGAGGAATGTTGTTGTTCAGATAGATTTAGTGCAGGTACTCCATGTTTTAACGCATTCTCAAGAGGTTCCTTGGACTGACTATCATGTTTTTTTGTCAAATTAATTTGTTGCTTCCAAGGTTTGAGATCATAAGTTTTGAGCATGTTTTTCGAGAACCTAACTTGGTTGTAGATTCTTTGGCTCAATAGGCTACTTCACTGCGTCTTTCATTTAAGTTCCGACTTTAATAGCTTGCCTTTGCATATGAAGTCTTTATGTATTTTAGTTGCTCAGTCAGTTCCTATTATAAGTATAATACCCCTATAATTTCACTTTCAGAAAATTAAAACAATTAACTTTATCTTATGAATTATTTATGTGATTATTTTATTTAAGTCTTATATGAGTTTTAAGATTGCTTAATGGAGTAATAAATATGGAGAAAATGTGATTATTAATGGGCTACTTGCTTTATGTGCGGTAATTGACTTATTATGATTTAATTAATATATTGTATCTAAATAAATGTCATTACAATGATTTTAGTAAGAGATAATGACTCTTTAAACATTCAAATTATATCTTTAAGTCATTTTTTATTTTTGACCAATTAAAATTCTTGGTCAACCTAAGACTAAAATTATTTGACTACTTGACAATTACTTTGACTAACTCAAAATTAGTTGACTATGATCATATTGACTTGACCCATTTAAATAATTTTGATCAAAGACCCAAGCCCTAGAGTGACTAGATGACACTAATACCCCTACTAATAGTGCTGCCACCTTAGAGACATATTCCACCCGTGGATGTCTTCAATCTTGACCATTAAAAACACATAAATCACAACCCTTGAATTTAGTCTTCATTCAAACAAATTCACCTCAACCCTTGGATCACATAAGCCTTAATACAAAATCCATTTTTCTCCCCATTTCCCCCATGACCGGCAGCCTCATTCCTTTTCTACATCTCATTCTCTCCTCTCCTTTTAGAAGCAAAGCATTTCCCTTACTCTTCCCAAGCTGTCGGCCAGCCTTCTATAGCTGCCTAACAACTTTGTTTCAAGAGGAAAAATATTTCCTCTTTACCATTCTCTTGGCCAAAATACATTGCTCTCATTTCTTTTGATCCTTTCCTCCTTCATTCTTCAAGAAACACCACTTATTTAGGTGTTAAGGGGCTGTTCTTTACTAATTTGAAGACTTGAACAAGAGGTCCTAAGGTAATCTCCAAAACTCTCCTTTTCTTCCTTCTTCTTGTAACTGAAAACATGGCCTCATTGTTTCTTTGTTTTTTCCCCAAGAAAACTCAAGAGGAAGGCTATAAAATCTTGAAGTCAAGATTTTTTTTGCTACTTTTCTTTGCAATTTAACAACACTTCAAGAGGTAATACAAACAAACTTCATTTTCTTTCCCTTTCTCTTGCAACCAAAATGCTAAGATTGCTAACCAGCTTTAGGATTTTTAATTGCAATGGTACTTTGTGTGTTATGTTGATGAAGGAATGGTGTATTTAGGTTAGGAACATGTAATATTATATGAAAGTGAAGCCTTTTTGTGAAAATAAATTATTTTTCCTTCTTATATATATGTAAACTGAAAATGTGACTATTTTTACTAGAAAAAGTATTTGATGAATAATACTATTTTTGCTTGTGATTTTGTGTGGAAAATAATGCAGATCCTATGGTGATATGTACTATTATGTGTGTGTGAACTTATGTGAGAATGATAGCATGATATGATGTTGTTGTTAGGTATGAATTGGTATGTCCAAAATAGAGGATATATTGGTTTTTGTGTTTCACATAAGTTACAAATTTGGTGAGCATGATATTGGTAGAGGGCTTTCTATGAGTTGAATTTTTTAGTATTCTATGATGTGTTAGGGACATTTTGGTATAGTTTTGTAGGGAAAATTGTTGAAAATTAAGCCTTATGATTTTTGCCATGAAACTATGGAAAGGGTGAAAAACCCCTATTCAGAGCATCATTTTGAACCCCCAAAAAATACCTTTTGTGATTGAATTTGGCTATAAAATTTAACTGTACAAACTTCAGGATTTAAAAAAATTTTAAAATAAGAATCACTAAAAAATATTTGTAGATTGAGAGATATGAATTTTTGAAAACGATTGCTCAATACTGTCTAGCTAGGTTACTGTTTCGGTAGAGACTTTCGTAAACATTATTTTACACACTTTTAAGTGGAATCTTGGGAAAACTTTTATATAGTACTTCATCTAACTTATTAAGGTTTCAAAATGGAAAATTTCATTAGAAAGTAAAATGTTTTGCTTAGGTAATTAATGTGATCTTTATAACTCCTATTTTACTCTTTTGAATAGAGTTTTGATTTTTAACCAAAAGTATAGTTGCATGAAAAATTGGTTGTAAATGTGATGAGATTTGACTTAGTTGAACATTATAAGACGTCTAGGTTGATTAGAAATATTTTTATGAGAGTTTTGATGATTGAAAATAAATTATACGATTTTGGATTATGGAACCCTAAAATAACCATTTTTTTTTTTTGCAAATAAAACACTAAGAGCGATTTTGATTCTTGCAAACATATTTTATTGCATAATTTACTTGGTGTAATTGATGTTGATCATATGATTTCTTAAGGCTTATGTATATTGTATTATAAGTTGATTTGTGATTATGTAAAGTAATTAGTGTATTGTATAGTAATCAAGGTTTTGCTTGTTCATTTGTGTAATTGGAGAAAGTGTGGAGTTCTATGCTTATGTGAAATTTTTTCTTTCCTTAGAAGGCTATTAAATTTTGTGATAGGATACTCATACCTCTAGAATTAAGTGTTTTTGCAATTTTTTAGAATTATTTAAGGCCTAAGTAATATTATCCTAGGATCTTGGATAGAATTTTATATGGGACGTGTAAATAGAAAATTAATTCCTATATATTGTATATGGTATATTTTGTGGATTTAGATGAACAAGGAGGAGTGACGACTTGAATTAAGTTGAAAAAAATTGCTAGTTTGAACTAAGGTAAGTCGTTGCATCTCAAGCATCCTTTTAAAATGTATGTTGTGACTTGTAAAAACGTATGCAAATTACTATATTTAAATCGTGTAAAATTTGCATTAAAATGCATATATAATGTATGCAAAATTTTATGAGATGTTTTATAATTATAGTATGTAATTTATGATTTAGATTATAATAAACATGTCATTTTGAGAAAATACTTATGCATGAAAATAATGTTCTATTTATGATATCATGATTTGCCCATACATATTATTGCAAAATTCCTCATGAGCATTATGATTATAGAATGGAGCCTTGCATTAAATATATGAAAATACATGAATATAAATCTATTCATTTCATGCATGAAAAATGTTGTGAAAATTATAGCATGAGTTTTATACATAATGACTCCAAGTATTAGTATGGCAAATTATGAACAATGATTTATTTCGTCTTGAATGACTTTTAGAATGGATATAGGAACTTTAGTTTTGGAAATGTTGGAGAAATAATTATGGTTTTGACTTTTGGTTGGGTTGAGATTTGGGAAAATAAATACTTCAAAAGATCGGAATAGTTTTTGGAAATAAATTTGATTACTCCGCATAGGAATAGTGAACTTTTGAACTATTTGAATTATTACATTGAGATCTCAATGGCGAGTGATAAGTGCTCGTTATTACTATATTTCTTAATCATTTTGCTAGATTTTTTTGAGTTTATAGCTTTATAACTGCTACGTCAGATTTGGGTATATGAAATCATGCAATTTCAAGTCCATTCCCAATAAAATTTTAATTAAAACATTAATCCCCAAAGCTCACGTATGAGCAAGTGCACTAATCGAAAAGCATAGTATATGGAATTTACAAGGATCAATCCTCAAGGAACAAGTACCATTAATTAATTTTCATCCATTGTTTAGCTTACCAATTAAAATGATGAAAGAAGAAAAATAAAAATAAGAATAAAGAGGAAAATATATACAACCCTAAGAGAGAAAAACATGTATTTAGATAGGAATTCTTGAAGACATGACAATATATTACTAATAATTATCACAATTAATCATTACCTTAGCATCATGAAGGAAGAATATAGAATCTAACTTTTTCTCAAGTCATGGACTCACTATATCTCTAGCCAATTTAGTAGATTTCCCAATCTCTCCAAACAACCAAAAACATGAATGAAACTCGTTTTTCAATGAATATCCCTATACTCTAGGCAATATGAAACATGAAATTAGTCGATGACCTTATACTCTAGGTAAAATCAACTAATCTTTGGTTACTCAAGTCCATTTACACTTAACTTTATTTCCCAAGTCCGTTAAAAAGCAACACATACAAAATTAATGAATTGAAGCCAACTTGTAATCTCTTTCCCAAGTTAATTAGAAGAAAGATCCAATTATACTAATTCTTCAATGAATACAAGTAATCAAATACCAAGAATAATAATCAATTGATCAAACAACTAAATTAATTCAACATCACGAATCCAAAAATAACATCCAATGACAATAAAAATATTGATATCATCATTGTACAAGAAAAAGAAAGCAAATGTTTAAGAAAGAACTCATAGACAAACCCCCTTCTTTCTCCTTCAAACACTCTCTTGAAACAATGCTCTTATTCTAATGAATTCCTATTTGAAAGAATGATTACTGATTTTGATCCGTGGAATCCCCCAGTCTTTCTTGTATTTGTCACGTATTTATAGCCCTATAGGCTGCCAAAATAGTTTTGTAAAAGTTCTGGACTGTGTACAAGTCAGTTACCAAAAGACTTCTTGAGAAAATTCTAATTCTGCTTAAAATTGGATTGCTAACCGCCTTGAAACCTGAATTGGACCAACACTAGTTCGGACCCTCTAGGCCAGCGCCGGGTCGGTTCTAGTTCTCCCAATTTACTCTACTTTTTCCTCCTCTTTTACCCTATTTTTCTTGAATTGAGCCAGAGTCAGTTTAACTGTTTCAGCAGGCATCGATTCAACACTAGAATTCACACAATTAGTTTCCAAATTTTTTAATTTCTGCATAAAATCAAAGAAAAAACTTTTCACAGAAAAAATATCAAATTATAAGAGAATTGATTAGCTATTGCATCAAAACATCACAAAATCACCCTAAATAGCTAGAAAATATAGGCATATTTAGGTCCTATCACATTCCCTCATATTTAAACCTTTACTTGTCCTTAAGTAAACACTTAAGACAGGTCAAAACAGACTAAATCCTTAGCAACTTCCCACAAAACATTACCAATTTCACAAATTAAAGCATACCTAACATAGCAAAACCTTATCATCCATTTCACTAAGAAAAACATTACATCACTTATTCAACTCAATCAATCTCCAAGAGAAATTTAAGTGTTAGATAAGATATGCATAAAACCATTGAAGGAAATTTACACATGCCTATATTCATGAAACACCTTCCACTCATTCTCTAAGTTAAGAGTGTAATAAACATGACTCATATAAATTAAGACAACCATGCCTACAACAAATTCCAGTTGGCTCTAAACTACTATAGTCAAAGTAGCAAACTAGAGACATTCTCACGAAATTGGGAATTCATAACTTAAGTGAGTATATTTCTTTTCACTCATCGTATTAGCCCTCTTTATTTCTCAAATAATTTTTTTTTACTCACACTCTTATTTTCTCACATCTTATATTTTCATTGATTTTTCTTTTTGCAAAACAAACATCCCTTTCTGTGTGTGTGTGTGTGTGTGTGTGTTTTTTTTTTTTTTCCAACACATTATTTTTCTCTCAACCTCACAACTCGCCCTATTTACTTAAACTCAAAATAAGAATTGGTTCACAACAAAATAAACATTATTCATGTATCTCAATGTATATGTATCATATCAAAACCTCAAAAATAAAGCTTCAAATATATCCTAAATATAAACAAGAGTAACTTTAATTCTCAAGTTTTAAACATATCCTAATCTAATACAAGAGTTAAACCAAAGATTAATTCAATTAACTAAGGAATATAATGTATCTCGAAATAAAAGTAATCATAATAGTTCCACTATAGCAACACATTCAAACCAAAATTTCCATATTCGAAAAAAAAAAATTACCCCTATAAATATGAAAAATTTAGAACAAAAAAAAAACAAAAAATTTAGAAAAATATCTCACTCCTAATCTCTCATCTGCACTTAAACTGGACATTATCCTCAATGGCTCCAAAATTGGGCAATTGAGCTTAGCTAAAGAGTAGGAAAAAAATCAAAGAGAAAGAAATACTTTCCATAAACATTATTTTCCATAAGAGAGGTCGAATTCCAGTGCAAGAGTATTATTTCAAACAATAGTGAGTCACCTAAAAAGAAACAAAAGAAACAAAATACAACATAAAATTGGAAAAAAAAAAGCATAAATGTTAATGGAAATCTAAAGAAAAGAAGAAAGATAAATTATAGATCATCAAGTGTGATATCAGAGTGCTCCAAATTGCTCATCTCTCGTTCAAAGTAATGCTTAACTCTACTACCATTCACCTTGAAAAGTCCTTTTTCTAAATGAGAGACCTCAATAACACCAAACGAACATACTCTATTCACTACATATGGGCTTGACCACAATGATTTTAACTTACCCAGGAAGAGCCGTAGTCGAGAATTGAACAATAACATCTTCTCTCCTGCTTTATACTCATGGGTATGGAAAATGTGCTTATCATGCCATCTTTTCACCTTGTCTTTGTACAACTTGGAATTTTCATAGGCAACATTACGTCATTCCTCCAACTCATTCAATTAAAGTGATCGCCTTTGTCCTACAAGTTTAGGATCACAATTGACAAGTTTAATAACCCAATAAGTACTATGTTCTATCTTCATAGGCAAATGACAAGAATTACTATAAATCAATCTATAAGGGGTTGTGCCTATAAGAGTTTTGTAGGCTATCTTATAAGCCCAAATGGTGTCATCTAATTTCAAACTCTAATATTTTCTTGTATGAGTAACCACCTTTTCTAAAATTCGTTTGAATTCTCTATTAACTACCTCAACTTGGCCACTAGTTTGAGGGTGATAAGGGGTAGCAAACTTATGAAAAATACCTAAATATTTTAGAACCTTTTCTAATTGTTGATTATAAAAGCGCGTCACTCTATCACTAATGAGTACTATAGGTACACTAAACCGGGTAAAAACTTTTTTTAAAAATTTTACCACAGCCCATACATCATTAGTGGGCAAGGCATATGCCTCCACCCACTTAGACATATAATCAACTACAATCAAGATGTATTTGTTCCCTAAGGAATTAGAAAAATGGCCCCATGAAGTCTATTCCTTGATAATAAAATACTTCACAAGTTTGAAAGATTTGTTGTGGTATGTTAGCACCTACCACAATTCTTAACAAACTTGTGAGAGTCCTTGAAGATGGATGTCCAATAAAATTTAGATTTAAATACCTTTCTTGCAGTATTGTTGGCTTGGTAATCCCCTCCGGTGGGTCCTTCATGGAAATATTGTAGAATGCTTGTACTTTCCTCAGAATCCACACATCATTGAATAACTTGATCAATATAACACTTGAACAAGTAAGGGTCCTTCCAAAAATAGTGCTTTACTTTGGAGAGGATTTCTTCTTTTGTTGCAATGTGAAATCCTCAGGAATAATTCTTGTAATCAAGTGACTAGCAAAATCTGTAAACCAAGGAATTTGAGAATTTTTACTTTCAATGAGCATGAGTTGTTCATCTGGGAAGGTGTTATTGATCTCCTCTTCTTTAAATGGCTCTAGATTGGGATTCTCCAATCTAGACAAGTGATCCACAGCTAAGTTTTTAACTCCATTCTTATCCCGGATAAAGGAGGAGAGTTGCGGTAAGGCTTGTGACGGCCAGTGTAAAATATAGTCACATCCATGACATGAACAATCAATTGACTTCGTGGGGGCGTTCCATACTCAGCGACACGCTGTACTTCTTAGACTCGAGTGTAACGATAAATATGCGAGGGTTGCAAGGTCGTTGCCGGGAAACAACACGCTGTGTCGGTCCCCGGATACGATGTCAAATATGCAAGGGTGTAGGGTAAAAAAGACAGTCTATATTGATAGAATCCGTCTAGCTACATGGAATATAGGATCTTTGACCGGTAGATTAACAGAATTAGTGGAGGTTATGCAGAGGAGAAAAATGAACATTTTGTGTCTTCAGGAAACCAAATGGGTAGGTGAGAAGATGAGAGTAGTAGCATTTTGCGGTTATAAGCTTTATTATTCAAGTAGAGTTAGGAATAAAAATGGAGTTGGGATTGTTATTGATCGTAAGTTTATTGATGATGTGGTTGATGTAACACCCCCGAAGTCTAGGCCCGCCAGGGCCGAGGATGTCGCCCCGTCCAAAGGACAATGGGTCTTTATAACTAGGTCACACAAACAAATTGCGGAATAAAAATAATATTTAACTTAAAAAGTTATTACAACCTAGAGAAAACTTTAAGAATAAATCCATGAATTCCAAAACAAAACCATAAATAAAATTATTCACTTTCGCCTCCCCAAAGTAATACATAAAATCAAAAGACACATTCTCTTCCCAAGCAGATATTACTAGCCACTCAACTCCACAACAGGATCATCCTGAAATTATGATAGAAAGGTGATGAGACAGAAATCTCAGTAAGTCCGTGTGTGCTTTGGGTGTTTAGTGAAATCAGTTCATGGATGCAGAGTGTGAAACTTTTACAAGAGAAACATTGGCAAGCATCAAGCATTAGTCAAAAGTAAGAGTGGCGTTTTGGCTTATCTAGCCGCACATAAGTAATGAAATCAACCACTCGAAAGAAATGGATATGGGTTACCACACGTTGGGCCCCATAACCGGTCAAAATGCCGATACTTTGTGCAGACTGACAAAAGTAGGTGATTGGCCTACTGGGCAAGATACTCCTCATTCTCTATACCCAAACAACAATCGGGTGTCCATTTTGGCAAAACACAGTCACTTGACTGAAAACAAATTGCTAGCTGGGACCGGCACAACTCATTGGACTGACATCATATCCGGGAAGGACTCACCCCTCAGAGGTGGCCACCTACTGAGAGACTTACCCTAACCCTTCAAAGACTAGTCCTAGCAGTCCACCCTTATTGAGTACTCAACGACGTTTCCCACTTGAGATAAAATGAACAAAGCATTGCTCTTCACGAAAATAGTAATTTGAGGGTTTCCAAAGTTTTGGGAACAATCAGTTTTGGAAAGAGTTTTAAGTTTGGAAAATCTGCTCAGTAACTTTTAAAACAATTTAGGTGTTGGAAATAAGAACAAATTCAACCCTCAATTTCCTTTAAATAAACGAGTGTCCATACACCCCATATTTAGCTTGCCATAAGGAAAACATTTCACATCGATAGATTTTATGCAGGAGCTTACCTGATTCTTGCTCAGAACAACAAGGTCTCGAACAGCTGACCTAACCTCACATGGGTAAATAAAAATCTTAATCAGATTCAAGCTACAATCCACTTCCTCAATTTTAAATCAACTCATTTCACTACTACCATGATCCTAGTGTCCCAAGCTTTAAGGCAAAATAATAAATAAGTAAGTTTATAAACTAAGTTTAATTTGTTATTTAAAATAATTAATGGCTTGGGAAATAAATTCTAATAAGTTGAAAGTTTAAATCTTGCTAAGGAAAATTTAGAGTTTATTTGATCAAGAGTCATAGGTGGTAATAGGTAAAATAGTGATTTAATGATAGTCTAGTTGTTTGAAAATAGTTTATAGCTAGAACTAGTGAAGATTAAATTTAATGAGTCTTGTTTGGAAAATAATAAGTAAATCCTTAAGGGGTTTTGATTTAATAATTATTTTACTAATTAAAAATCTTTTTCATAAAGGCTTAAATTGATTTCTTTATTTTTAATAATATTGATTTATTTTGCTTTCTAGCAAAAATCATTATTTATTTGGCTAAAATATCATTTATATGTATAATAATTCCAAATCTACCCTTCCTAGGGTTTTTTTCGAAATCTACTAGCAAAATTAGTATTGAATACTTTATTCACGAACTAAAATTAGCTTAGGAACAACTAGATCGTGATCAAGATTCTATGGCCAACCACAATCAATAACATACACAATCCTTCGATCCATCAAATCATCCAAATCTTGCATCTAGGCATAGATCCAACTTTATGAAGACATGATTTAACAATTACTAGTATAAACATGACCATGGCTTCAATAATCTAATCATGCATAAACTCCTATTTACCAAAGGTGACATAATCTTTAGCATGCTTCTTCACAAATACTACCTATGACATGCACAACCCTCAAATCATCATACAATCATTCAAGATGAACCTTTCATGCATAAATCCCATCTCTTTCACAATCCTACAATTGCTCATGCTTCAATCTCAACAATGAATATATATACTCAAATCCTATCACCATCCACCTACTAACAACATCATCCTAGAGACATGATTCTAGAGTTTACAAGGGAGATTCAAGGTACTTACTTGATTGATGAATGTCTTGAAGGAGTTTGGAATAGATCTCAACTCCTAGATAGCTAATCTTGTCCAAGAGAGGTGGCGAAAGCATGGTCATGGAAAAAGAGACCATTCGGCCAAGGGAGGGAATTTCGGCCATGTGAGAGAGAAGAAGAAGAAGAAGAAGAAGAAGAAGAAGAAGAAGAAGAAGAGATCATTAGTATGTTTATTCATATAGGGTTTCATTAGAGATCAAGTTTGGAGAAGATGAAGTTATTAGAATAAGTTTACCTTGAAGATGTTCTTGTCCTTCACAAAATTTTCTGGTTTTTGATCCAAAGTAGCAAGATGGTTTGCAGAGTTTGATGTTAATAAGGGTGTTGATGGATTCACAGCAAGGAGTAGATCAAATCTGGAGATTTTCGTTTGAAGTGGTTTGGAGGTGTATTAGGTGTAAGAAGGTAGTAGGTGTTCTTGGTGTAGTGTGTGTGTTCTTGGTAGCTAGAGAAAATCGAGAGAGAGAGAAGAAGAAGCTGCCGATTTTCTGTGGGATTGGGGCTACCAAAATTTTGTAGGGTTTAGGGAGTGATTTCTCTGATTTGGAAGGGAAAGGAAAGGTTAGTTGTTACAATCCTTGAAGAATATTTTTAGGAAGAGAATTTGGAAAGTAAATCTTCTAGGATATCTTGATTTTTCTGGACAGTTTTGAAGTCTCCTATGGCCGACTGAATTGTGTGGATTTTCTGAGGAACTAAAGCTGGTTCTACAAAGCTTATGATGGCTGAAACTAAGGGGTACAAAGATGAAGAAGAAGTCTGGCCAATTGAGCAAGATATCATGGAAGGTTGCTAAATAAGATGGCCGAAATTTTGGAAGGTAATCAAGCTAAATTGCAGGGATTTGTTGGAGAGATTTTCGGACAGCCATTGATGGAATTTCATGCAGAATCTCAAAGGGAACAATGGAGCTCTGTTAATGGTGGTTTAAGGGAGGTTTTGACAGAAGTAGGTTGGCATTTTCGGCTGGAGGAGAAATGGAAAGCAAGCTGGAAAATTCCTGCACTACCATTTTCGCTGCACAGGGATTTTTTTCTGGCAGAATTTCGTCTGCCACTGCTAGCCGGTTTGCAGCGAGCTGGGAGGGGGGTTTCAGGGGTATTCAAGGTTGGTTTCCAGCCTTCTTCATGGTGAAAAAATATGGCTAAGGTGCTGCACAAAATCTGGAAGAAAACAGCTTGGTTTTAAGCCTCCAAGGCTGCGATTTTGCCCAGGATTTTCACTGATTTTGCACAGTTTTTGTGTAGTCCGAAAATGGCAGAAATAATTCATGTTTCAAGCTGATCTTAAGGCCATTTTTCTGGTAGCATTAGGAAGGAAATTTCAGCTAAGAAGTTCGACATTTTGAAGGTACACAAGCTGGAAAATTTCAGCTCATTCCAAGGAGGAAGGTGAACTAGTTATAGAGTGAAATTTCAACAAGCTTTCTAGAGGGATTTTTCCTCTTGAACTTTCCCACAATTCATTCATGTTTTTAAAACCATGAGGAGCCTTTTACTAGGACATTATCACCATATTGATCTAGGCCCTTATGGCCGAAACCAACTCCCTCCCAAGTAAAAATAAAATTTATCCTAGCTAAAACTTCTATGATGGAATTTGAACTCTAGACTTCAATAATTAATTCTAAGGCTCTAACCACTACATCACAACAACTCTTGTTGATATTTTCATTAGAAATATTATTTCCTATTCAATCCACAATCTATCTCCCTATTTTCACCTCAAGCAAAAATTACCATTTTGCCCCTCTCACACAATACTCACTAACAAGACTTCAAAACAGCAAAACTCAAATCCAAAGCACATAAAATCATATGAAAATGTATTTAATCATGAAATAAAGTATGATATGCATCCGAACCCCCTTACTCTAAGGTTGGTTTTAACTGGGGTTTCACAGTTGAAGTACAGAGGAAAAATGTTAGGATTTTAAGTATCAAGATCATGATTGGCGACGAGATTACTATTGTTATTAGTGCGTATGCACCACAAGTGGGACTCGAGGATTCGGTTAGGCAACAATTTTGGAATGATTTAGATGAGATTGTACAGAGTGTACCGTGTGCAAAAAAGCTTTTCATTGGTGGTTATCTAAACGAACATGTGGGTATTGATCAGAACGGGTTTGAGAGTGTTCATAGAGGTTAGGGTTTCGAAGTTAGAAATGAAATAGGAACTGCTATTCTTAACTTTGACTTGGCCTATGATTTGACCATAGCAAACACCTGGTTTAAGAAGAGAGATTCTCACTTAGTGACCTTTAGAAGCGGGTTAACTGCTAGTCTGATAGACTTTTTTTATTATAAGGCATAAGTTTCGTAGTGATTGTACAGATTGTAAAGTTATTCTAGGTAAGAGTATAGTTTCGCAACACAGGCTATTGGTTCTTGATTTTAATTTTAGGAAAAAGAGTAAGCAGCGGAATCATCGGGTTGACCCTAAGATCAAGTGGTGGAAGCTACAGTGGGATGAAAGAATAGCCTTTGTTGATAAGATAGTTGAGGCTGATGACTGGTCTTCTTATAGGGATTTGGATCCAGACACTATGTGGAGAAAGATAACTAAATGTATTAGGACAATAGCTAAGGAAGTGCTTGGTGAATCTAAAGGCAGAGTACCTCTAAATAAGGACATGTTGTGGTGGAATAACGAAGTGAAAGAAGCCGTAAGGAGTAAGAGAGAATGCTATAGAAACTTAGGGAAGTACATGAGTGATGAGAAATATAAGGTCACGTGAAGAAAAGCTAAAGAAGCTATTAGAAAAGCAAGATCCATAGTTTATAAGGATTTATATGAAAAATTGAATACTAAAGATAGGGAAAAGAATATATATAGACTGGCACATTGTAGGGATAAGAAGACAAGGGATATTGGTGTGGTGAAATTGAAGGAATTGAAAACTTACAGAGCATGCTTCAACCGTGGACAATAATGGAGAAACAAACATTATATCAGTATTGAAGCAGCATGGTGGGCTTGAATATCTGTTGGAGCTTTAAAACTTTGAAGAACGTTGAAGAATTACTTGAAGCTCAAAAACCAGCTTTCTTCATCCCACGTCCAGTGCATTGCCCAGCTTCTTCTTTTGCTCCGGTGAAGATGAATGCAAAGTTTTTTGGCTCACGGAATATGACCCAGTCATAATATCTGTTGGTGAGCACACAATGGGAAGAGAGGAAAATCATTCTCAGATTTTTCAGTTTTTCCGGCTATTCACTCAAAACCTCTCTATTTTGCTTCCATCATATAGCTTCTTATGGTTAATAATACCAAAAGCCAGTAAACAGAAAACCAACAGTCAGTGAACAAAGAGCCACGAGAGAAACAGAGAGCCAAGGGACTTTTATTTTATTTTTCCAAATAGAAAGTCAAGAGTCATAAAACCAAAAATAATTATTTTGATAAAAATATTCTAGGGATTTTATACCCGAATATTATTTACAAAATAAATTTCGGCTTCACCCTAAACTCTTATAAACTGTGTCTGGAAAAATCTTATGGTCCAGGCTATTGTGCCAAAATAATATTTATTATTTTCCTTAGACCCGAAAAATTCAAAATAATAAACATTAATTATTTTTTTGGGATTAAATAAATAACCCAATAAATAATTAATGAACCCAAAAATAATTAAATTTTAATTATTTATTTCTAGGGATTTAATTAAATAAATAATCCAATAAATAATTAAGTAATAATTATTTTCTTCTAGTTTAAATCCCGTTAATTTTTCTAATTATTCAAACTGGACCCAGGTCCTGAATAATTAATTAATCAATTAAACCATATAATAAATTTCTCTCTACTTATTTTATTCCAATCTAATAATAAATTAGACTTCTCGAATAAAATAAAACTCTCTCAACTGAGATCATTTTCTCAACCCAAAAATTAATTAGGACTTACGGGCTATTCCGAGGACCAAAAAGACACATCGCCTCGACTACTAAAATAATCAAAATACCCCTACTATATAAATAGATGTATTTTGCATTTTAAATATTTTCGAATATCACCATAAGGAAATATTGACCCCAAGGACAATACTACATTAGCAGAGTCTTCGACCTACAAGTGAAATGACTAAAATATCCCTCTACACATCGCCGTACATTTAGAGAGGAAAAAGTGTACTAACACCTCTCTAAAGACATCTACCATCCTTAGGCCTCTAATCCAATGATTCATGACTTCCTGGAGTGTTTCTGCTTTCCAAGGGAGTGACCCTAAAACAAACATTCAAGTCACGTTTCCCAGGACCCTAGATATTTAGATCATTCGGACAACCACAAGGGGCGATATAGTATAGAAATTATCTTATACAAATCTGTCTTAACTAACTAGTCACACATATCTAACATACAAGTATATTGGCCATCCGATAGAACCTCAACTATAGTATATCAAAGTATATGCTTTCAGTTTCGCCAGACCACCAATTCATACTCAAGTCATAGAGTACTAGTCCACGCTATAGCGGTAATAGTCTAGGTTTCTACCATATAGTATTTTTTTATAAACCACTACTATAGGTCCTGTTCTACGTATTCAAAATACTCTTATGTCATGAAGTGAGTGGCCTACTCACTGGCTAAAGGTAAGTCATTCCCCATTTGGAATTCATAACATAATAACCTAAACATGATGAGATTCCCATTCTCATCAATCGGTTAAGAACAACTGTTTATGTGTTTAAATAACCAATAATCCTACCTTACTGTGAAAGACCTCCATTCACATGGATCACTTATTCAAATACAATGGGTCTGTTCCAAACGAAATTGTACACAAATAAAGAAAATTATTTCACAAACGATTTCCGACAAATAAATTCTTTTATTAACACATTCGATATTTTCATCAGAAAACTAGTCTAAGAGGGCATATTCCCAACAGAAATGTGTTAAGGATGACAACCACAGAGTTTTGGTTAAGGACGAAGAAATAAAGGAGAGATAGAGGTCTTATTTTGATAAGTTATTTAATGGAAGTCAAGTCCAAGTTCCAAGTGTGGGCAGCCTGATGATTTTGAACGAAGACGTTAACCGTGGTGTATTCGTCGTATTCAGAAGTATAAAGTCCAGGATGCCTTTAAAAGGATGACACAAAAAAAAGTAGTAGGACCGGATAGTATACCGATCAAGGTTTGGAAGTTTTTAGAAGAGATATGTATTATGTGGCTAACAAATCTGTTTAACAAGATATATAGAGTTAATAAGATACTTACAGAGTAGAGGAATAGTACTCTGATTCCTTTGTACAAGAATAAAGGGGATGTTCAAGATTGTGCCAATTACTGTGGGATTAAACTCATGAGTCATACTATGAAGCTTTGGGAGAGAGTGATTGAACAGAGGTTACGAGACATTATACAAATTTCAGATAATCAGTTTGGTTTTATGCATAGGCGTCCTACTACGGAGGCAATTCATTTATTATGGTAGATGATTGAATATTATAGGGAAAGAAAGAAAGATTTATATATAGTATTTATTGATCTGGAGAAAGCCTATAACTAGGTACCTAGAGAAGTAGTTTGGTGGGTGCTAACCAAGAAAAGTGTATTGCTAAAATATATTACTCTCATTAAAGATATGTATGAGGGAGCATGTACAAGTGTAAGGACTTGCACTGGAGAGACTGCAGAGTTCCTTATTACTATCGGGGTGCATCAATGATCAGTGTTTAACCCTTTACTCTTTGCAGCTGTTATGAATAAGTTGACCTGCACTATACAGGAGGCTGTGCCATAGTGTTTATTGTTTGCGAATGATATTGTTTTGATTGATGAAACTAGAGTCGATGTAAATGATAAATTAGAGTTGTGGCGACAAATATTGGAATTCAAGGGTTTCAGAATTAGTAAGAGTAAAATAGAGTATATAGAATGCAAGTTTAGTGGTAGCAAAAATATAGCCCAGAGTGTAACTTTGGATGGTAGAGATATACCAACAGCTAATTGTTTCTGATATCTAGGATCTATTATTCCGAAAGACAAAGAGTTCGATGGTGACGTTGCACATTGAGTTAAGGCGGGTTGGTTGAAATGGAAAAGGGCGACTGATATTCTATATGATCATAATATACCATTGAATCTAAAGGAAAAGTTCTACAAAAATGTTATATGGCATGAAATGTTAGGCAGTTAAAATGTGTCATATTTAAAAAATGAAAGTCACTGAGATACGCATGTTACGGTGGATGTGTGGTTATACTAGAAAGGATATAATCAGAAATGAGACCATTAGGAAAAATATGGGAGTGGCATCTATTGAGAAAAACATGAGAAAAAGTCTCCTACATTGGTTTGGGCATGTATAGAGAAGGCAGAGGGATGCCCCTGTTAGGACGATTGAAGGAGGGAGGCGGATATGTTATACAGAGGTAGAGGTAGACCTAAAATGACCTGGAAAGAGGTAATTAGAAGAGATATGTCTTTGTTAGATTTGGATGAGAGTACGACGGTATAAAAAAAAGTTGCGAGAAAGGATCCATGTGGATGACCACACGTTATCTGACATTGATTCATGTAGCCGACTTCAAGTTTCTTAGAATTAAGACTTAGTTTGTTGTAGTAAAACCCATCTAATTAATCTTGGTTTGGAATCATGCTTGGCCAGAAGATACTTAAGTGCGGAGTGGTCAATGTACCAATGACTTTGGATAAAATGAGATAAGAACAAAATTTATCAAAAGTAAATATTATTTCAAGCAATTCTTTTTTCATTATAGTGTAATTGTCTTGTGCCACCGTAAGAGTCTTGCTTACATAGTAGATAGGCTAAAAATTCTTATTGTTTATTTGTCTAAGCACTGCTCCTACTGCATAATCATTTGCATCACATATTAGTTCAAAGGGAAGAGACTAATCTAGTGCAATCAAAATATGAGAATTTATCAATTTTTCCTTAAGCACATTTAAAGCATTGAGACATTTTTCATCAAAATTAAAAATAGTATCTTTTTCAAATAAAGAAGTCAAAGGTTAAAATCCAATATGAACCTCCTATAAAAACGTGCATGTTTAAGAAAGCTTCGAATATAGCTTTTCTTGAGGTAAGAGGAGGAAGTTTCTCAATGACTTTAATTTTTGCTCTATCAACCTCAATACTTTTCCTTGAAATCTTATGCCCCAACACTATACCTTCTTAAACCATGAAGTGATATTTTTCCAAGTTGAGCATAAGGTTGGTATCCTCGCACCTTTGTAGCACCTTTTCCAAATTGGCTAAATATAAATCAAAAGAATCACAAAAAATAAAAAGGTTATCCATAAAAACCTCCATAATAGCCCCCACAAGTCCTTTGAAAATAGCCATATGCATCTTTAAAAAGTTCTTGAACCATTGTAAAGACCAAAAGGCATGCGACGATATGCAAAAGTACCAAAAGGGCATGTAAAATTTTTTTTTCTTAATCCTCCGATGCTATAGGAATTTGGAAATTACTAGAAAAATCGTCTAAGAAATAATAGAATTTATGTCCGGCTAGTCATTTCGAAATTTGGTCAATAAATGGGAGAGAACAATAGTTCCTCCAAGTTATTTCATTTAACTTCCTATAATCAATACACACTCTCCAATAGGTTACTAATCTCATCGGAATCAACTCATTTTTGTCATTAGAGGCTACTGTCATTCCTCCCTTCTTTGGTACTACCTGTGTTGGACTTTACTAAATGCTATCTAAGATGGGGTAAATAATTCTTGAGTCTACGAGTTTAATTACCTCTCATTTTACCACATCTTGCATGTTCAGGTTCATCCTATGTTGGGGTTGCACTACGAGTTTTGCTCCTTCTTCTAATAAGATCTTGTGAGTGCAAAAAAAAAAGGGCTAATTCCCTTAATGTTAGTAATTTTCCATGCTATGACTGTTTATATTCTCCTAACAAGCCCACCAATTTAGCCTTTTGCTCTCAAGTGAGGTTTTTTGCTATGATCACTAGTAATTTCTTTCCTTCAGCTAAAAATGCATATTCTAAATGTTTGGCAAGTCTTTAAGCTCTAACTCTGGGGTTTCATCAATGGAAGACTTAATTCTTCCCAAATTGCTATTTTCAATTTTCACAAAACCCCTCAAATCAGGCTCCTCAATTGGATCCCTTAAACATGCAATCATACTCCCTATAGATGATTGGTAATGCTCGTATTCCTTCTATGTTAAACATCAAGTCCATAGAAGCATGAGCCAATGATTCCCAAACAAAATTAAATATAGAGTCATTAATAATATCAATTGTAAAACAAGAATCATTAGAAGACATGTGATGCTTCAAGCTTTTATAAATTTTAATAATAACTTCTTCATCCCCAACTTTAAGTGTTAACCTTCCCCATAAACATCGATCAATGCTTCGGCAGTAGCTAGAAAAAGGTCGTCTTAGAATTAAAAGGACTTTAGAGTCTTCATCCATGTCAAGAATAACACAGTCCACAGGAAATATGAACCTATCCACTTTAATAAGCAAATCTTCTATTATCCCCCTTAATTAGATATTTAGTGGATCTATCTACCAATTCAATGCTCATCCTAGTAGGTTTAGGTTCATATAGGCCTAGATTTTTAAAAGTTTTATATAACAAAAGATTAATACTAGCATTAAGTTAGCTAATGCACTGCCAAATATAAAACTACTAATAAGATAAGGAATAGAAAAACTCCCTGGATCATTTTCTTATTGTGGCAATCTCCCTTGGTCTTGCAAGATAGCTAAACATTCTTCATGTAAGACGACAATGGATAGGTTTTCCAATCTTTGTTTGTTTGCAAGAATGTTTTTGAGGAATATTACATATTTAGGCATATGTATCAAAGCTTCACTAAATGGGATGTTGATATGCAATTACTTGAAAATCCCCAAAATTTAGCAAATTGCTCATCTTTTTTTAATTTTTGTGTTCTGGTAGGGTAAGTGACTGAAGGTGTAACAGCAGGTAACTTTTCTTTTTTGCCTGTTGGTGTCTAGAGTTGGGCCCATGCCTGGTCAACTGCTAAGGCAGGCGCCTGCTCTATTCTAGTTTCGTCGGATTTTTCCTCAGGTGAGATCGGCACCGGGCATTATGTTTGAGCTGGCCCCGGTTCACGTCTGTTGCTTCAGTCAATTCTTTCCCACTCCTCAAAGTGATGGACGCTGATTTTGCTTGAGTATTTGAACCAGTGGTGACCAAAAGTGATTGTCCTTGTAGTTTTAACACCAAATCAGTTAAATACCAGATCTGTATTTCCATATTTTGAACTGTAGCCTCAAATATCTTAAGGGTTTTATCTATCTCTTGGAATCGTGCAGTTACAGTTGTTGCAAAGTTTTCTAGCACAGTTTCCAGAGTATGTGGGTTCGATGGCTGTAGTATCATCCTTGGTGAAGTATCAGGGTTCTACTCGTCGTTCTTCCGGCCCAAGTTCCAATTGGTTGTATTATCTAATAGTGGAAAATAAAATACGAAAGTCAAGCTCTGGAGTTTCCAAATATTCAAGTAAGTATAACTGTTATAACAATTAGCATATTAATTCATAAATCATACAAACAACAACAAGATATTACACCTATTCGCGTAAAAAACATATATACATAGTTATATACAAATATATGAACATGGTTAAATTAATGAAATCAAGCATTCATGATATTGTTCCTCGGCAATGGTGTCAAAAACTTGATGCATCAGATCTAAATATATCAAATCATGCAATTTCAAGCATATTCCCAACCAAATTGTAATTAAAATATTAATCTTCAAATCATACAAATGAGTAAGTGCACTCATCGAAAAGCATAGTATAGGGAATTAACGAGTATCGATCCTCAAGGAACAACTACCATTAATTACTTTTCATTTATTGTTTAACCTACCAATGAAAATGATGAAAGAAGAAAAATAAAAATAAGAATAAAGATGAAAATATATACAACCGTGGGAGAGAAAAACATGTATTTAGATAAGAATTCTTGAAGACATGACAATGAATTACTAATAATTATCACAATTAATTACTACATTGACATCATGAAGGAAGAATATAGAATTCAATTCTTTCCCAAGTCATGGACTTACTATATCTCTAGCCAATTTAGTAGATTTCCCAATCTCACCAAACAACAAAAAATATGCATGAAACTCATTGCTCAAAGAATATTCCTATACTCTAGGCAATGTAAAATATGAAATTAGCCGATGATCCTATACTCTAGGTAAAATCAACTAATCTTTGATTATTCAAGTCTTTTTACACTTAACTTTATTTCTCAAATCTGTTAAGAAACAACATATATAAAATTAATGAATTGAAACCAACTCATATCCTCTTTCCCAAATTAGTTAGAAGAAAGATCTAATTGTACCAATTCTTCAGTGAATACAAGTAATCAAATACCATTAATAATAATCAATTGATCAAAGAACTAAATTAATTGAACATCATGAATCTAGGAACAACATTCAATTATAGTAAAAATATTGATCTCATCATTGTACAAGAAAAAGAAAGCAAAGGTTTAAAAACGAACTCATAGATAAGGCCCCTTCTTTCACATTTAAAAACTTTCTTGAAACAATACTCCTATACTAATTAATTCCTCCTTGAAAGAATGATTTTTTATTTTGATCTGTGGAATCCCCCTTTCTTTCTTGTATTTTTTGTGTATTTATAGCCCCATAGGTTTCCAAAATAGTTCCTTAAAATTTTTGAGCCCCATACAAGTCAGTTACTAAAAGATGTCTAGAGAAACTTCTAATTCTGCTTAAAATTAGACTGCCAACTACCTTGAAACCTGAATTGGGCTGACACTAGTTCGGACTCTCTGGGCCAGTTACGGGTCGGTTCTAGTTCTCCCAATGTACTATGCTTTTTTTCTCCTGTTTTACCCTATTTTTCCAGAACTGAGCTAGGGCCGGTTTAACTGCTTGAGCAGGCGTCGGTTCAACACTGGAATTCGCACAATTAATCTCTAAATTCTTCAATTTTTGCATAAAATAAAAAAAGAACTTTTCCATCGGAAAAATATCAAATTGTAAGGGAGTTGACTAGCTATTGCATAAAAAATATCACAAAATCGCCCCAAATAGTTAGAAAAATATAGATATATTTATGCCGTATCAATGGCTACTCATTTCCCTAATAATTGCCCTATTTTGTGCAAAATACAAAAGTAGAAGTTAAATTGGAGAAATAAGGTAATTCAGAGCAAAAAAGCATCAAATTAGCACCTGTTTAGGTAATAGACAAGCACCGGTTTGGAAGAGAAAGTTCAAAGCCAACAATCTGAGAATAACAGACATTGGTTATATGTATCAACAAGCCATGGTTTACCTATTGAAGGCATAGCAGTTATTTCCATAGAGTTTGGGAGTTGAAGTAACAAGGATAACTAGTGCTAGTTCAAAGTAAAATTCAAGATCTAGAAGAAAAAGTACATAACCGGCACTGGTCTAGAATTACGATAGGCATCAGTTTATATTGGGATAAGATAGTACACAATAAATTTCAAGGGTTTTCAAGTTCCTCTATAAATAGTCCTTAGAGTTGCCTTGTTAAGTATGAACTGAAAGAGGGAGGAGCAGCCTCTAAACTCTAAAACTCTAAGAAGGAAAAGATCTATGCTACATTTAACCAGGAGAGGATATTTTCAAGAAGGAGTTTCAAGAGAAAAAAAAAAGGCAACTTGTCTAAGAGTTTAACTTATTTTCTCTTATATTTCTTACCTTGATTTTGTTTGAGTATTCATGCTCTATGATGTATTTAAATGGTTGAACCTTTATTTTTGTTGAATTTTGACTACTATTTTTAATTTTTTGAAATTTATTTTGCTATTCAATCACTTGATTTGAGTTGGATTTGTTGGGCTTTTCTAGGTTCTAATGAAATCCAGAGATGGAGTTAGGATTGAGGGCTCAATTAGTTGATTTACTATTTAGATTTGCTTTGATTAATTCGACAGAGAGGTTGAAGGTAAATAACTAGGTGATTGAAGAGTTATGGGATTGTCTAGATATAGGGACACGTTTCTCTCAAATAAGGAATGGGTAATTAATCTTAATGCCTCTTGATTTAAGTGGTAAGGTCAAGATACCCACTAATTAGGTTAAGAGTAGAAAACTCATCATTTGAGAGGGAGTGTGTAACACCCTACTCCATACATAGCCCAATCAGGCTAGGGAAGTCGCCTCTTTCTTTGGATTAAGTGTCTTTATAACGCGGTAGTAAATAAAAAAAGAGATAAATAAATCTATAAAACTTGAACTTAAATTAAAAACTTCGATTACGACTATTAAAACCCCATCATAAATTTAAATCTCTAAAATAAAATTTTTAACCATCTGAATAAAGATAATAAATATTGTATCAAGACTATCACAATTACAAAAGACAAGTCTAATCTTAGTCTTGATAAGCTCACCTTACCTTGAGAACATGATTGGAAAAGTTGTGTGAGATCATAAAAATCTTAGTAAGTTTGAAGTGTGTGAGTTCGTGTCACAATTTCAAAATTTAATGTCATGATGTATGAGTAATGTAGACTTGAATGGATATATTCATAATTCAAATAATTTTCGCTTCTCAAATACATTATCATTTTAGGGAGTTGTGGCAAGTAGAAAACTAATATCTTGCATAAGAAAATATTTTGTCGGGTAGAAATTATTTTTATAACCTTTCTAGAACACCAAATTCATTTTTTCAAAAGTCTTAATCCCATGACAAAACCATATCCCGTATATTAAAAGATACCTGTACAGTGATAACATATCACGATCCGTCATTTATATGGTAACATCATGTATAATGCCAAATAATTGAGTAGGGTGTACACCCCACCCCAGGGAATACCCTGCCATCTCCTTCATATGAAATCAAATTGGATATCCCATGTCTGTCTTCCGAATCTCCTTGGAGACCTTATTGCTAGCTAAGTACAGTGCTCAGATAATAGAATTATCGTTCTGTTTGGAAAAAGACAACTTTTTAGAGACGAAAAATCTATCGAATTTCTTTCATATTCTAATGAAGTTAGTCCTATAATGTTGCCCATTGAGATCTCAATATCATTAATTTAATAGTTCAATAGTTCGCTATTCTGATATGGAATAATTAAATTATTTTTAAAATTATTCAAATCTTTTGAAGTAAATTCTCAAGTATCATCCCGACTAAAATCAAAACCACAATTATTTTCTACAAGGTTTCCAAAACGAACCTTCCCATATTCATTCCAAAATTTATTAGAGAAGCATTAATTTATTTCTTGTAATTTCTATAATAAAATTTGGAGCTATTATGTATAAAACCCATGCCATAATTTGCACAAAATTTTCATGCATGAAATGCATAAGTATATTTTTATGTGTCACATAAATTTTATGCATGACTCCAATTCATAGTTGTAATACTCATGAAAAGTTTTACATAAATACTTATGATGAATAAATCATAATAAAACCATTCTTTATAATAAACATTATTTTCATGCTTAAGTGTTTTCTCAAAGTGACATACTCATAATTTAAATCATAAGTTATATGCCATAATAAAAAAACATTTCATAATGTGCATTTCAAAAATATGTTGGGATGCATTGACTTACCTTGGTCCAAGCTAATATATTTGTTTTCCAACTTAATTTAAGCTCTTGCTCTTCCATTCTCCATGTATGTCCACCGAGTCTACCATACACAACATATAGGAATTAATTTCCTATTTAAGTGTCATATATAAAACTCTAAACAGGACCCTAGGGCAATTAGGAAATTGCTTAGGCCTTAAATAATTTCTAATACACTTAACTCTAATGGGAGAAATATCTCATCACAAACTCTAATAGCCTTCTAATTCAACTAATAAATTTTCTTAGCAAAGAACTTCTTAATTTACCCCAATGGCCAAACAAAGCATTAATCACCAATCAAAAGCCTTAATTATAACACAAAATCCTAACTATATATATATATATATATATATATATATAATGCAAACCCTAATTACTGAACATAATAAAAAATCAACTTACAATCCAATATATATGAGTTTCAAGAAGTTACACGATCATATTAAGTATAATAAGCAATTTAGGTAACAAAAATAGTTTTACAAGAATGATAATTCCCTTTAGTGCTTCATTTACAAAAAAATGGCTATATTTCACTATAAGAAAAATGCAAATTAGCGACGAAAAATTGCGACGGCTTCTTTGCCGTCACAAATTTGTGACAACACTACTACGGGAAGAAAACAACGACAAAGGGTTGACCATCCTTCGCAATGCCTTCGCTAATTCGAAATTGTCGCTAGTTCGCGTTGTTATTGCGATGGTAATCCAAAATTATAAAATAAAAATATATTATTTTAGATTTTTCAACGAGCCATCATTAATTTGTAAGTAAATTGTGACGGTTTTGTGATTACCCTTTATAATTATACATTAACACTAATCAATTGTAATGCTGTAGTAAAGTAGTCGCTAGTTAGTGATGGTACTACAACGGAATCCTAAACCATGAGAATAAAAATATTTTTTAGATTTTTCAACTACTGTCACTAATTCGTAGCTAAATTGCGACGGCTTAGCGACGTCCTAATCCGTAGCAATTTGTCGTAGCTATTTAGTGACTCTACCCTAATTCCTCGCAAATTCATCACTAATCTACGACGGATTAGCTACGGTATCCTAGGCAGTAGCATCATCTCTATTCCGTATATATTGACTAATATATTTAAAGTTCATTATTGTAAATATACACTATTAGATATATTATATGTGTATAGTAATAGTATATAATTTTTACAATATTAGATTGATATATATACAGTAACACACACACACACACACACACACATATCTCACTCATACACACTAATATATGCTAATATATTAATATATATATATTTAAAACTTATATCAATTGCAAATATACACTATTAGATATATTATATGTGTATAGTAATAGTATATAATATATATATATATATATATATATATATATATAAAACTTATATCAATTGCAAATATACACTATTAAATATATGATATGTGTATAGTAATAGTATATAATTTTTACAATATTAGATTAGTGTATATGAGTGAAATATATATATATATATATATATATATATATATATATTAGTATGTGTTAAGTGTCTAAAGTGATTATATGTATAGTATAGATATGTACCATACTAGTATTTATTTAAAGTTTAGATGTGAATTTTTACTTTATTTAATTAATTGGCTGAACGCGCAAAAAAACTTTATTAAGGGGTTAATATATTTAAATATATATGATATAAATATGATATATTATTAAGTATAATATATAATGAATAAAATATTATGTACAATATTTTACAATAAATTATAATATACGATGATTAGATCTATAATACTCGTACAATATAAAATATGTTATAATATATTAATTTTCAAAATATAATTGTATAAATAATATAGCTATTTATTGTATTATACGACATTATGTTTTTATTAATTAAAAGAATGTATTAATATTCTTCACAATACAATATAATATGTAATTGATATAAGGTAAAAATTATAGCAAGAACACCCATGGCCGAGTGGAGGAGCACATGCTCCCCCACAACTAGGACATGGGTTCGAGCCCTGCATCTAGCAAATATCATTGACTATTAGTGACGGCAATAGCTATGGAGAGTTTTGTTTGGGGCTGCGCATGGTCGGGTCGGGTTAGGTTACATGTCGACTAATTAATTACTTTAAACATTTTTAATTTTGGTTACTGTTGCTATTCCCTTTCTAAAAAGCCTTCGCAAAATGATGCGAATATAATTATAAACTTAATTACAATGTTATTAATTAAAACTGCAGTTGTTAATTTCCGTCACTAAAAGCTTGTTGACTTTTGTTTGGCATGCCATTCCCTATCGCAAAACTATCGCTAATAGGCAATGCCCTTTGTTGCTATTGGTGAGGACCATATCTGCTACGACTGTATGTCGTTACTAAGCCATCAATAATCTAGTTGAGCGATGGATTTAGCCGTCATTAATTTGCATTTTTGTTGTAGTTTTTAGGGTGTCATTACCCAAAATCACATGATTTATTTTTGAGTCAACAAAAATCACATAAAAATATTTTTAAGCAACTTAGGTGTCTTATAAAATTTAATTAAGGTAAATTCCAACACATTTTGTAGCCAAATTTACATGCAAACTCTTTTTTCACTTTAAGATTAAAACGTTGCTCATAATGGTAAAACAGAGGTCTTAAAAATCACCTTAATTACCTAAGTAAAACACTTCATTTTTATATAAAAATTTCCAAAATGATATCTCTATATGTTATATGAATTATCATGTAAAATTCTCCCCAATATTCCACCTAAAAGTGGGTCAAATAATTGTCATAAAAGCTCTGCCGGAATAGTACCCTAATCAGGTAGTCTCACACAAATATTTTGAAAAATTCATTTATGTCAATATACAAATGGTTTTTTAGTGATTCTTGTTGCCAAAATTTTTTAACGTCTTAAAGTTTATTCAATGTACATTTTATGGCTAAATTCAAAAGGAAAGGGTATTTTTCGGGGGCTTAAATTAATGCCCTGAATAGGGTTTTCTTATAGCTTACATATAGTTTCATAGTAAAAAAATAAGACTTAATTTTGAGCAATTTTCTCTTGTAAAAACCAAACCAAAATGTTTCCAATACATCATAGAATATTCAGAAATTCAACTCATAGTAAGTCCTTTACGAAAAATGCTCTTACAAAATTTATCACTTTAGCTCCAATGTACAATCAGAATACTCTCTATTTTAAACTCAACAACTTCACACCCAAGAACGATCTCATTTCATGCTATTATTGTCACTTTAATTCACACACACATAACAATACATATCCCCACAAGATTCACCTCATTTTTTACACAAAATCACATGGAAAGATAGCATTATACACCAAGTGCATTTTCTGGGTAGAACATCACATTTTTCGATTTATACATATATATAAGATGGAAAAAGAATGTCTTCTTTACATAAAGGCTTCACCTTCACATGGTTTTACATGTCTCTATCCTAGATACACCATCCCTTACATTAACATTTAGCCAAAAAAAAAAAAGAAAAAAAAGAAAGAAGATAGCATTACAACAAAAATATCAAATTAGCACAACAAGCATAATATTTCGATCATGGTTTAATCAAGGCATTTTATAAGCACTAGAACTGTAACACACAACCTTTTCATACAACATTTTCATACATTAATTTTTCATACATCATTTTCATCCATAAATATACAGGTGAGATAGCATTTAATACAAGTGAGATAGTATTTAAGTGCATGACATTTAGGAAATATTTATTAATTATTTATATGAATAAATCCCACGACTAATTTTGTAATAATTATTTATGGGTAAATATTTGTATAGGAAATTTTTGTGTACCTATGTGATTATATTGTGATGCTAACTAGTGAATAATTTTATATTTGCAATAAGTAATTTGTATGTGTATGAGTTTTATGAGAGAAGAAAACCTTATTAAATATTTTGGGGAGAAAAATGGTATTTCTTAGGAAGTAAATTATAATTTTATATTCTTCAAAGAGTAAATAAATATCTTTTTAATATGTGGTTCTTATTTTGTAATTAAGGTACGATGTAACACTACTCCTTTACACACTTGCGCGCGCGCACAACACACACACACACACACACACACACACACACATACATGCATACATACATACATACATACATACATACATACATACATACATACATACATACATACATACATACATACATACATACATACATACATACATACATACATACATACATACATACATACATACATACATACATACATACATACATACATACATACATATATATAATTCATATATATATGTATATATATAATTCATATATATATATATATATATATATGTATGTATATATATGAATTATATGGTGCATTATAATTTTGAAATTTATTTGAATATATTAGGAGAGAATATTTGCAAATTTTGTGAGAGTTTATTTAAGTAAGAATTTTTTGACTACTTTTTATATTCTTTGTTTTTAAATAAAATATTTGAGGAGGAATTTTTTATATACTTACATGAATATTATTTGTACTTATTTATGATCAATTTTATGTCTTGAATAGAAAATTAATTATTATTAAGTGATAATTACCTTTATTTATTAAATATAATTGTTTCTGGGGCTAATATAGAAAATCAGTTTTGTTGAGGACCCGATGTTGATTCTTATTAAATAAAAGCCCTATTTCACTATTTTAATTATTTTAAAATTTGACCTCATTTATTAATTGACCAAGATTTATTTTATTTTATAATTTCTTTTATTGATACAAATTAATTTTAATATTGTATTTATTTTTATACCAAATTAATTTCTTTTTTGATTTATTTTATTTCAATAAATCCTAAAAGCCCTAAATGTGTTAAATGACTATCATATCCTTTTTAATAGCAACCCAATCTCAGTTATTCGTGTATTTTAATCATAGCGATTGATTTTACTAGAGTTTTAGCATTAAACAATGTTTAAACATCATTTACTTAATCTAACTCATTCTTTATTTACACAAAACACTTATTCACCAAATAAAACTCTAAACATCAGATTTCACTCATCATTTCACACACCACACACAAACAAACACACACTACAAGGTATTCTTGCTATTTCTCTCCTCTCTCTTCATCTCTTTCAGCTATAGAACATTTATTTGAAAGCCATTGAACTCAATAATTTCAAGTATTCAAAGTATTTTTGCAAGAAGGTAACATATCTCATCTTATTTTCTTTGTATTTCATGGTTTAGAGGTGAAGTCTATGTTGAACAGATTTGGAGTTTTGTGTAGAACTTAGTTTTGATGATTGTGATAACGATGGATTGATCAAATATTGTTGTTAACATGTAGTAATCGTGTTGGGTTATTGAATTTGGGTGTTTTGATTTGTTTGGAAGGAGATTTGATTGTGAAAATTGTGTTTGGAAGTTGATTTGTGTACAAAATATATTGATCCTGTAATTTTTTGAGATCAGTTCTGGAAATATACTTTGCGGATTTTGATTTATTTTAATTTTTTCAGATTCTAATGTGTATTAGGAGTAAAATTATTGGAATCATGCAATTTGAACTTGTGGTTGATTTTATATGATTTTTTAAAATTACCCTATTTAGTTTTTCACTGAGGCTGATTTTTTTTTTTTTTTTGTCAATTTCAACCTTCAATTAAACCCTTTTCCTTTTTAATTTGGATATGATATTTTAATAAAATAAACTTTTATGTCTTAGGTGTATTTAGCACTTATAATAACCTAATTTGGACTTGTGTTTTATTTTTAATGAATTTCGAAAAAAATACTACTAGAACAGAGTTTACAAGTTACTATACAAATACTGTTTCTTTAAGCAATTAATTAATACAATTGGATACCTAATATTTTGATGAAAATTTACCCATATATTTCCCTCATGTTGTGTTTATATTTGCATTGGATTTGGTGTAGATTTGATTGGTGATCTAATTAACTCAATTTTTATCCTATTTTGCCTTGTTTAGTCTAATTTATTGATTTGAACATATATTAGGAAAGTTATGATTTCACTTTAAATTCTTAATTTTATCAACATAACATAATTCTATATTGATATAAGGGTAATATATAATGCTTGATGATGCAACTTGATGTTTGTTTATATTTGCTAAAAGAATGAAACCATTGAATACATGAAACATTATCTGAGGTAGACTATTCTGATAATTATATATCCTATTTGCAAAACCTTATTATTTTGCTATATTTGTTACATCATATTAATATAAAATGACCTTATATTAATGTAAGAAGGCTAAATGCTAATTGATGTGATGTTGTAGTTGTATGCTTAATGAACCTTATCTACTAGTTGGTATGCTCCTAGTAGTTATATAAGTGACTAGGTGGCATGGAAATCAACTTGTGACCTTAAATAATTATTTAATTTCCTATAGTGTTGAGTCTAATTACATACTAAATTTATATATATATTGTTATTGAAACTTGATTATACCATGGATACCTATTGTTAGGTTTTGGTGTGAGATAAGATTATGATTCTATGATGATTAAGGACTTAGATTATGATGACTAAGATTGAAATGGAGGACTCTATGTTGTGATTTAATTTATGATAAGAAATTGATTCCTATATTTTATTTATTTTTAGATTTTGAGAAAATAGGAGAAGAAGAACCTTGTAATTAAGAAGTTGTTCTTGAATTGCTTTTGCTAAGACTTAAGGTAAGTCCCTACACTTCATGTTTTCATTAAACTTGTAAGTCCCCACATTTTATGATATCCTAAACATAGGAATGCATATGCAATATTTCAATTTTGCTAAATGCTTCAACTGCATACGTATTTATCTTTAAATTTATTATTTGTGGAATAAAATGTTTATTTGTTTAAGGAATATATTATGTCATGAAATGCTTTATTTATGCAAGTGATATTTGATCAAGTGTGTGTGTGTGTGTGTGTGTGTGTGTATTTGCATCTCATTCGAGAAGTTATATATTGTGATCATGTTATTCTATTGTATGCAAATGTGAATTACGGTTTATGCAATAATTAATTATGTATTATTTTGAAAAAAAATTGCATATTCATAATATGTTGGACATGAAAACTTGCATTAAAACTTATTAAGCATATAGAATTGCAAATGATCATGCATAAATGAATTATAAAATTCATAGTATATTTTTGGCACAACTAGTTTCATATAGTATGATCTATACCTAATGTATTTGGGAACTACTTATTTATGGAGTATTGAGCTATTTTCGAAAAAGTATTGCGTTGATCTTTTCATGTCGGCACTGTTTCGTGTTTGCTCTGAAACATGTGGTTCTGTGCTATTGTTCTTGAGTACTCAAAGGGACTTTATTCTTGTACTAACTTTTGTGAAGTTGAGGATGCTATCTAGTAGGAGGCTACCTCCGGATAGTTGACTTTTCTGAGTAGGGCGACAATACTTGTAATTTAGTTGTCCTTAACTAGTAACACGTTTTTCATAGGAAAAAGAGAGGACGGATGTGGGACATCTGAGCTAGATAGCAGTATGACGGTAGGATTGATCATCTTATTCGGGTTCGATAGCCATTTATTATGATGAATGGATTACATATCCTATTCAAGTTGGATAGCAATTTATTATAGTGGAATGGCTTAAACCTATCCGGGCAATTGTGGCCAATTTTGTTGATAGGACGAGATTTTGTCGGTATTTGATTTGAGATTGCAAATGCATAAATTTGAATTTTGTTGTGTGATATTTGAAACATGATTTTGAAACTGTGTATCGTTATCTATGATCGTAAGAAACGACCATGATGGTAATCTCAATACAGATGATGTGTTTAATACGATTAAATGTTGTTGATGAGAAATAATTTATTTTTTGAAGATATTAAAATGATATAGACCACCCATGTATTATTCAGTGTGTTGAGAATATAACATGTTATAAAATCATATTGGAACAATAACTCATGCATCATAAAAATATTTTTCCTCAGAAATTTTGGACGAAGTACACACGGGACTTACTAAGATTATATCTCACATATTTTAATTCATGTTTTCAAGGAATTATGTTAGAGATAAGATGGAGAAGTATGTAGTTGTCACCTTTGATCTCGATGTACTAGATATTATTTTATTTTATGATTATTGTCTTTAAGAATGATATAGTTAAAGTACTTTAAGATGTTGTTACGTTATTTGGGATTGATATACTATTCGAAGGCTTGTAAGGTTTTATTCAATTTACCTTTAAGTCCTAGTTATTTATTTACTTAGTTCATTATAAAGACTTCTTATGTCTACTCGATTTGGCAACCTACATAGTTATTCGGGCCCTATGATTGTGGAATGCTACAAGAACCTCCATAGTTTCAACTATTAAATAGTCACGCAAATAGCCATACATATCCTCAATCAACCCATAATATTTATTAGACAAGATTCACAAGGAAAATGGCTTCTTGAAGTCACAAAATAAATATGTTTATGTTAGATGCATGTTTTTTATCTTAGAAAAATAAAGAGAAAAGTTATAAGGTTTTCTTGGTATTACCTTTTGGAACTCTTCCCAAGGTTCCAAAAACCAGAGAATGTAAGCTTTTTTTAACTTCCAAACAAGTTGAAGTCTTCGATTATTTGAAGGAAAAATCAAGTGGAAATGAAAGAGTGAGTTCTCGATTTTCAAGGAAAAATGTAAGAGGAATTGTTTTCCTTTTAAGCAAAAGGCAGCTAATAGCCAGATGAAGATGGAATAATACACACACACACACACACACACACACACACACAGTGAAGAAGAAATCCTGAAGGAAGGATGCTCATGATCACTAAGGGAAATGAAGGAAAAATGCCTCCTTCTTGCTTAGGAGCTATTGACCAGCAAGGGCAATAAAGAAAACAAAAATGTTTCTTTCTTGCTCAAAGGCTGTTGGTTAGCCTTAGGAGAAATAAGGGTCTATTTTCTCTTGGAGGAGAAGAAGGAAAATGAGAGATTAGTAAAAAAGGGCTGCTGACTTGGGGAGGTGAAATGGGAGAAAATGAACTTTTTATACTAGGACTATTTCTCATCCAAGGGTTGAGATTTATTTGTATGAACATGCCTTAAATTCAAGAGTTAGGATTTAAATAACAAGAATAGTCAAGAAAGTCTTGGTCAAAATATTTTATCAAGTAGTCAACATAATTTTATTCTTGAATTGACCAAGCTTTTTAATTGGCCAAAAATAATTTAAAAGGGCCTAGAAATATAATTTGAATGTTTAAGGGTGTCATTTTCTCTTACCATAATCAGTGTAATAATATTTATTATTGACACAATATAGTAATTAATGGGTAATAAATCAATTACCACACACCAAGTAAATATCTATATTAATAGTCACATTATCTTCATTTTATTTCATTAAGAAATCTCATGTAAGAAATAAACAAAATAAACACACAAATAATTCAATTAATTTCTAAAATAAAATTAATTACTAATTTTTTTATAGTGAAACTTGTATGGTATTACATATACATTAGTTTTATAAACTTTATTTCTTATTATTAGAGAAATTGAAAATAGTACGTCCATTTGAAATTAATAATTTAATTCAATAATAATTCATGTGTTGTTCAAGTAAAACAAATTTTCATTTGAGCAAACACACATACAAATAAATTATATTTCTTCCTAAATAAAATTATAGTTCACACAAGATTTAAGTAACTTTTTCTCATAATAAATTCAAATTATTCATAGAATAAAACTCATTATTCTAATTTCTCTAATATAAATTTATACTGGGTATTACATAAAGACTAGTTAAAATATTTGACATGTAGTCCAAATAATTTGATTTTTTATTAACCAAAAATCCCAATAAGTTGAAAGTAAAAAGTATTAAAAAATAGATATTAGAAAAATTAGAAAAATTATTTCTCTCATTATAGAAAAGAATAATAATAATAATTTGATTTCTTTTGCAAATAATATTTTAATTGATTAATAAATCATGTACTATACACACAAATCAATTATACATTTTACTAAGCACATATAATTCACCTTATCTCTTAAGTACCCTTAGATTTCACATAATAAAGTCAAATAATTAAAATATAGTTTAAAAAACTTGTAAAATTTCTTTTTCTAACTAAAATAATTGTAATAATATTTCTTTATAACAATATTTATTTTAATCATAATAAATCTTTTTCTTCCACACATAATAGTAAGTATTTACCGTACAATCACAAATTATTCGCATTATTCCACAAGCACCCTTAATACTTATAAAGAAGTTAAATTAGCATTTCACATAAATAATCTCAATGATTATGTTATACTCCAAATTAAATGCCTATTCCCTAATTCCCAAGGTATAATTGGGTGGGATATTACAGAGTGAGTTTTGATTTAGATTACCTAATTAGTGCCAATTTTGACTTTGAATAAACCTTACTAGTTAGTTGAGGTTTAGCGTAATAATGAGATATGCCTTCTAATTACATAACTTATCCCTTTCTTTCTTCCTAGGTTGTTTGATGATCTTAGAGTTATTCTTTGGTGTACTTGGGTCGATTGGTTCTCTTGTCAATTTGTTATCTTCTCAATTAGAATGATTGGCCAAATAATGAAGCGAGAGTATACTTACCCGAGTAATACAATACTTGCCACTTAGAACTCTATACTACATGATGGGTATACTTACCCGTGTGTGTATTGTGTGAGTGATTTTTAGAATTTTAAATTTAAACTTGGTTATTTTGTGTGAATTGTTGATACTTCTTTCTATGCACAAGTATATGCACACAAAAACACGCATAATTTTTTTTGCGCCATTGCCAGGAATTGAATGGTAATATTTTGAATTGCTTGAGTTTTGTTAATTTAGCCTTATAATTGTACGCACTTATAAATATGACTAACTTGTACTTAGGTAGTTGTATATGTTTATTGTGAATATGTGTGTTTGTATGTAATCCTTATTTACATGTAAATAATTGTTTGTATAAATTCTTGTGAATCTTTTTTAGAATTTAATTGATTTATTGATTCTTTATTATGTCATTTATTGATTCACTGGAAATTGTCCATAATATCCTTTTATTTTTAGTATATATTGAGATTGACTAGTTTTATTCTTATAAAAAAGATTACCTTGATCTTGGGAATAATTGAGGTTTTGTATTTTGATTGAAGGAAGATCTTGTCTTACATGAATAGAATAGTACACAGACACTTGGAAATTTTTGATTCGGAAATAGAAAAGACCTTGAGAAGGTTGAGGAGAGACATGTAATAAAGAAGTTGTATAAATCAAAATCTAGAAGAAGGAGGTAGATTATTTGTGCTTTTAGAGAATCTAGAAAATATGAACTCGAATGATGGAAATGTTGGAGTTCACGGAGATAAACCACAAAATAGAAATGGAAATGGAATAAGAACTATAGGAGACTATGTCAGACCTTCACTACACGGAATTGAGTCAAGTATCTTGAGGCCTAGAGTAGATGCAAACATCTTTGAGGTGAAGCTTTCATTTATTCAAATGGTGCAGCAAATATTACAAGCTTTCTTGAGATTTGTGACACACGTTGAAGATGAATGGTGTATCTGATCAAGATGCAACTGAGGCTCTTTCCATTTTCACTTTGAGATAGGACTAAATCTTGGCTTAAATCTTTACCTTATGGTTCGATCACTACATAGGATGAATTGGTAGAGAAATTTCTATTAAAGTATTTTCCCCCAAGTAGGACTACCAAACTTAGATATGATATCTTTTCCTTTGTTTAGATGAAGGGTGAAACACTATATCATTCTTGGGAACGTTGGAATGAGTTACTGAGAAAATGCCCCCACCATGGGCTAGACTTAAGCTTCCAAATGCTTACATTTCATAATGGACTCAACTTTGCTACCAAGTAACTTTTGGATGCATCTTCTGGTAGGACTATATTAACCAAAACTTTCGAAGAACTAAGAGATTTTATTGAAAGTATAGTAAGAATAGCAACTCATGGGATAATTTGAAGCCTAGGGTACGCACCCAAGGGATGCATAGTATTGATGGAATGGTAGTTATGAAAGCGAAGTTAGAAGCCCTTACTAAGAAGATAAAGAAGATGAATATTAATCTAAAAGCCCAAATCATGAGCTGTGATTTTTGTGGAGATGGACATCCGAACTATGAAGGTCAATTTATGGACTCAAGTAGTGAGCAAATGATGGAGCAAGTTGATTTCACCATAAATGCTAGGCAAGGAAACAACCCTTATGGGAACACTTACAACCTCAATTGGCATAATCATCCTAACTTCTCATGGAGCAATCAAGGGCAAGGCCAATCATTCCCTTAAGGTGTTTGAGCACGTTTGATGGCTAGGCCTCAAATGTCTCTTCCTTACCATGCACCCCCACGTCCTCTTCAATGCCTACAAAAGCTATTATTAGAAAGGTTGGTAGAAAAATAGGTCTCTTCAACAAACTCACACTTCCAAGGAATCGAGACATCCATGTGCAATTAAGAAGCATCGATCCATAACTTCAAAAAGCAAATTGGACAAATTGTGAAACTTTTGGGTGATAGACAAAGTGGAACTCTTTCGGAGAATACGGAGGCTAATCCACGTAATTAGCGTGGAAAGAATTGATTTTCCTCTTATGTTACTTTTGTTGTATATGGACAACTTTATTTATCTTTGTTTTTGCATTTGACATAGTTTTGCTTTTGGTATGCTTTGGGATATGAACTTTTGGTTTGACATGTTGGTTGTTGGAACTTAGATGTTGGAGTTGAACCTGTTTACTTTGATTATGTGGGTTTAATTTATCTTGAATTATGTATTGATATTTGTGCTGGTTTATTTCCAGTATGAGAAACTAGAAAATTAGAAAAAAGAACAAAACAAATTTAGTTTTGTACAGGTATTGAAGATAACAACCGCCTATTAAAATTAATAATAGGTGCCAGTTTCCTTCGGTGATATTAAGCCATTAAGCTACTAGAAATAACTAGCACCTATTAATAAGCTAAACAAGCACTGGTTAGTCTTGATGAAATAGAGAACGATAGCGTTTTGCTCGCATCAGTTCAAATTCTCTTCATAACATGCACTGATTAATTTCGGGACAGGGCAATACACAATAGATTTCAAGGGTTTTCAAGATCCACTATAAATAATCCTTAGAGCTGTCTTGTTAAGCACGAACTAAAAGGGGGAGGAGCAGTCTCCAAACCTTAGAACTCCAAGAAGGAATCCAATATAAGAATCCAAGCTACATTTGAAGATGAGAAGGTATTTTCAAGAAAAAGTTCCAAGAGGAAAAAGGGCAATTTGTCCAAGAATTTTATTTTTTTCCTCTTGATTTCTTTGGGGTATTCATGCTCTACAACGTATTTGAAGGTTGAACCTTTATTTTTGTTGAATTTTTACTACTATCTTTAATTTATTGAAATTTATTTTGGTATTCAATCACTTGATTTTAGTTTGGTTAGTTGATTTGTTAGGCTTTTCTTGATTCTAATAAATTCGAGAGATATGATTAGGATTGAGAGGCTCAATTAGTTGATTTACCAATTAGATTTGCCTTTGATTAACTCGAGAGACATGTTGAATGTAAAGAATTAGTTGATTAAAAGGTTATGGGGTTGCCTAAAGATAGAGACACCATTTCCCCTCAAATTAGGACTGGGTAATTGATCTTAATATCTCTCAATTTAAGTGGTAAAGTAGAGATACACACTAATTAGGTTAAAGGTATGAAACTTATAACCCGAGAGGGAGTGTATTTTGATTTAGATCACCAAATTGGTGCCAATTTAGACATTCAATATACCTAACTAGTTAGTGAGGTTTAGCTCAATAATGGGAGATACCTTCTAATTACATAACCTATCCATTTCCTTTTTTCTAGGATGTTTGGTGATCTTAGAGGAATTCTTGGGTGTACTTGGATTGATTAGTTCTCTTGTCAATTCATCATCTTCTCAATTACGATGATTGGCTAAACAATGAAGCGAGAGTATAGTAGAAGTACTTGACATCTTATCCGAGGGATACAATACTTAGAACTCTATACTACACAATGTGTATACTTGCGTATATGTGCGTTGTGTGAGTGATTTTTGGCATTTTTAAACTTGGTTATTTTGTGTGAATTATTAACACTTCTTCATATGCACAAATATATGCATACCAAAAATACGCATCAACGAGGTTATAAGACTAGCTTTTGTTAAATTAGAAGAGAATTATAATAGTTTGGCCATTTCCAGAAAGCTGTCTTTTTCCAAATAGGGCAACAATTTTAATTAGCTGAGCCCGGTCCTTAGCTAACAACACTATCTCTAAGGAGAGTTGGAGGACAAATGTGAGTCTGATTATATATGAGAGAGATAGTAGGATATTCTCTTGGTAGGGATGTACATCTTACCCGATAATTTGGCATTGTATATGCCTTAACCATATATATATATATATATATATATATATATATATATATAAATAATATAATGTATCAAATTATATGGTCATGGTACAAGTATATTAATGATATGAAAAATGATAGATAATAGGTTCAAGACTTTTGAATAAATGAATTTGGTGTTCCAAAAATATGATATGAATAATTTATTCGACAAAAATTTTATTGTACAATGTACTAATTTCATTCCTGCTAGATTGCTCCAAAAATGATAATAGATTTTGAGATGCATAAAATTATTTAAATTATGACTATATCCGTTTAAGTCAACATTAATCATGCACCATGACATTGATTTTGAAAATTATAACACAAACGCACACATTTTGGACTTATTGAGATTATTTATAATCTCACACAGATTTATCTAACCATAGTTTTAGAAGAAGAAGAGCTAGAAGTTTGAGAGTGGTAGGTTTAGACGTAGTGTTTTCCTTTTTCTTAAATTGACTTGTTCAAGATTTATCACTACAAGAGACAACGGGATTGACCGTTGCAATGCCGTCGCTAATTGTATTAGCGACGGTGATTACCGTAGTTGAAATGCTAGTTACTAAATACAAATTTGTGACGGCATGAAAAAGTCATATATGTTAGCGATGGCAATGCGAGGGCAATTGCTACGCCAAAAAAGCAGTCAAAGAATTTAATTTTGGCAAATTTGCTACACATTAGCGACGACATAAAAAAATATTTTAAGTTATTTCTGAGGGAATAGTGACGACTATATTTAATTATTTAGTTTTAGGAATGATCTAGCCATCAAAACTGTAGCAAATTTGCGACGGTTTAGCAATGGCCAATCTAAAATTTAAAAAATAATTTCACAAGCCATCGCAAACCATAGCAAATTTTGTGAGGGTTTAGCAACGGCATTTTCTATTTAGTAAAAATTATTTTTCATGCTGTCGCAAAACTGTAGCAAATTTGAGAAGGTTTAGCGACGGCCTTTTCAATTTAATAAAAATTAATTTTCGTGCTGTTGCAAAATCGTAGTTAATTTGCAAGGGTTTAACTACGTTATATAGTGACGGATATTTTCATTTTTAATTAAATATATTTTAATTTTTTTCCCGAAATCCAACCTATTTTATGTCTGTTTTCATAAATCCCATGCAATCAACAACATAAAATAATAATTCCAAACAAAACATATTAAAAAGATATACTGAAAAATATATAAATACGAAATGTATTTATTATTACAAATATACAATGAAATGTAAATATAATATGTATTGTTACATATAAAAAATATATCAACTAGCTACAAGAGCAGTAGCGCCAGCCGAAGGAGGTGGGGGTGGAGAATGAGGATAGGACAGGAACGGATGAGGTTCTAGAGGCGTAAAAAAGGTGTCATCAGCTGATCCTCAGTCTCCTTCTTATTAAGCGGTGGCACTAGTGGTAGCGGTAATCCCATCTTTTCTGACATCATTGCCATCCATCCAACATAAATATCATCTCGCTGTGACATCCTGTTTCTTAGCTGGTCCATTCTCCTATCAAACTGTCCCTGCAGCCACTCCATAACCTCCCGGACCCTCTCTTGCACTCTGTCCTCTACAATCTGATCGATATTCAAAGGAGGAGAGGGCTGCGAGGCTACCAAGAAACCTTGCTGGAGCCTGGCTCGTACTACCATATACGCGACCTCTATTGTACCTGCCTGATGCCTGGATGAATAGCGCTCGGTCATCAGGTAAGGCAGGAGAGGTAGTACTAGTAGATCCATTGGAAGAAGCCTGAGACTAGAGCTTCTTGGCAATCATCACGTGCTCTTGAAATTATTTGGAAAGTATGAAATTTAATTAAATAAAATAAAAACAAGAAGAAAAATATTCAGTAAATAAAAAAATTGTAATTTAGTTACCAATGTCTTGTGAGATGCTTGCTAATGTATGCCCCCTATCTGTCCCCACTCTGGAACATATACAACCTCTTAAACATCTCAATATGGCTAAAACCATTACCCATTTGCTGCTGCTGCATTTACAATAATAACTTATAAAAATAAAGACTAAAAATGGATTAAAATAAAGAAAGTATATGAAATATCTTAATAACTAAAGAAAATTACCATACGGTCCTTGTAGACTGTAAATGAGACGGACCCACTACTATGTGTAGTCGTGGATTGACCCCTATTCCTCCTAGAAGTGGCCGAGATCCATTGGAACTCCTCTCTGCCCCAGCGCTCCCTTATCGCCTCCCAATGACAGTCGATCTAGGAAGGGTACTGACCAACATGGGTCGTTCTTCAGACCCTCGATAAGGTGTCTGAAAGGCATGTCCGACACTTGTACTTCCAATTAGACCGGATTTGGGAACTATGATCCTCGGTCCAACGAAATAACTTCTGCAAAAAGCAGAATATATTTCAAATTGTTAGTATATATTAAATAACTAAAAAGATCTATATAAAGTACAAACTGATTATTTTTTAATGAATTATACAAAAATTTGTAACTTACCGCAAAATCCTCAAGCCAGAGGTTTCTCACGTGAATTGGGACATCAGCCCAACATGCGTAATTGGCAGAGCGACACAGCTAGAAATGGCAGGTGGCGGCAATTGGAAAAGGTGGAGAGGTGGCGACACTTGGCCGGCGAGTGGCATGTGAGCGGTGAGGGGATGAATCGCCGAAGCAGAGAAGAGAAGAGGAAGAAAAGAGAAAATGAAGAAGAAGGTCCCAATTCTGACTATATATTTAATTTAGCGACGGCCACGATGCTGTGGCTAAGTCCTCGCAAATAGCGATGGTATAGCGATGGCAAATAAACCCTAGCAATATTTAGCATCTGTTGCTAAACCCTCGTTGATTCAGAGGGTTTAGCAAGAATTTAGCAATGGGAATTAAAAGCCATTGCTACACTCTCGCTAATAGATAGGGCTTAGAGACGGCTTTTTAAACTTTTCCCGAAATTCTTGGAGGCAAAATTTTGAGGGAATAATGCGAAAATGCCGTAACAAAGTCGTCGAAAATTGCTACGATGTTGCTACGGCTTTTTAAAGACTGTAGCTATGCCATCGCAAATTGTTAGGGCGTGGCTATGGTGTTCATATTTTTCCAAGAACAATATGAAGGCCATAGCTAAGCTGTTGCAAATTTCCAGGGCATAGCTACGGCACTTGCTCTTTTTTTCTAAATTAAAATTTCTTTAACCGCCAAATATATGTCTAATTATATATTTAACAATATCCTTCAATTTTTTTCATTAAATGTATGTCTTAACATTTAATTGAGATATGTAATAATATATATAATAGTTAATATATTAAATTTAGTGATATAGTATATCAATATATTGATATATTAGAACTTATAATTTTATGTGCATAAACGTGTATAAGTAATACGTATTGATATGTTATACATTAGTTATCAACACATTCAAATTTATCTTCGTGTGTCTACTTCAATGCCTAATTAAGATTTCCAATATTGTAGTTATATAGTATATGAATTAATTGATACATTAAATTGTACATATGCATATATGTATATTTGCTATATTCATATATAGAATTTTTGTATTAACGATTATATACATTAGATAACATATATACAATTATATATACATTACATGTGCATATATATACATTATATATTTCATTATATAACATATATATGTAATATATTTCATATATATGTTATATATGTCATTATATAACATATGTTGCATACATACATACATACATACATACATACATACATACATAATCACTAATGTATAATATATATAATGAATATACATATGTGTATATACAACTATAACTATTCCTGTATCAATATATCTACATATAAACTATATGGATAGATTAAATCTGTATATATTTTAATCAGTTAGAAACAACCACATTAACATATATATTATTATTCAATATTTTAATCAAACACTCAGATAGATACATAATGACTAAATTGAACGCTATTTTCAAATACGTAATTAGATATAAATCTAAAAGTAAAATTTAATTGAAAATTTATTGTTTTCATTTTTTAGTAAAATTTATTGAAAAATTTATAAAGTCGTAGATAAACCCTAGCAAAAAAAGCCGTAGCTAAACCCTATCAATTTGCTAGGGTTTATCTACGACTTATATTTGATGGGTGAAAATTTATTAACACCGTCGCTAAACCCTAGCTATTTGAGAGGGCTTTGTGACGGAATATTTGTTTTCATTTTTCACAAAATTTTATTGTAAAACTTTATATAGCCGTAGCTAAACCCTCTCAAATTGCTAGGGTTTAGTTACGGCGTTTTGACATTTAATTTGGTGACAGAAAAAATTTACAAATCTATAGCTAAACCCTAGATAATTGTGAGAGTTTTGCGACGGCATATTTGTTTTCATTTTCACTAAAAATTTATAAATCTATAGCTAAACCCTAGCAATTTGCTATGGTTTAGCTATGGCATATGGACACTTATTATGGAAATATTTACAACTCTGTAGCTAAAGTCTAGCTAGTTGCGAGGGCTTAGCGACAGAAATTTATTTTCATTTTTAACTAAAATTTTTTGAAAAAATATTTATAACCGTAGCTAAACCCTAGCAATTAGAGAGGGTTTTCTTTTCGTAGCTAAATTCTCTCTATCAGAATGGGTTTAACTATGGATCCTTAATTCTATATTTCAATAGAAATTTGATAAGAATAATTTATAGGGTCGTAACTAAATCCTTGCAATCCATGATAGTATAGCTACGGACTTTAGTGACGGAGTCATCTGCCCTCTTCAAATGGTCACAGAATTGTTACCCTTGCATTGCCATCGCTAATTAAAAGGGTTTTGCTACGGATGGACAATTTATCAATAAATTGTCCCTCCATTTACTTGCTCTCGCAAAACGCTCGTAAATTAGCGACGGCATACTTGCCATCACTAACTACAGTCGCTAAATGATTGTTTTCTTGTAGTGTATAATGTTATGTTTCAATCCCTTTTGGATTATCAGAACTATGTACTTTTTGGATTTAAAGATTCTTAGGCTGTAATAAATTATTTCTAAGTTTAATTTCAGAAGTTAATGTTTATATATCATTTTTATTTTATTTCACATTAGAAAGACCCCTGGTTCAGAAGAACAGGATGACATCCTCGACCTGATTGGGCTACGTATGTAATGAGGTGTTACAATAAGAAACAAGCATTGCATATTTTCTGGAGGTTCTGTATTTTAGTTTACTTATATAGAATGTTTATAAAAGGGGTAAGTAAGGATTTTCCTATAAATATGTTAGTGTTTTTTTGGAAGGAGTGCACCAACTTATTGAGTTTAGTAAATTAGGAAATTTTTCGGGCCTTAAGTTATTTTGTGAGGGTTTGTAATTTTGTATGTCCAAAAATTATAGACTGGAGTGTTTCCCTTCGGGGGCCGTGAAAGTACATCTAATTAAGAGACCGAACCACGTTAAATTTTTGTATTCTATTTTATTTATTTATTTTTCATTCCTCTTTTTATATATTTGTGTGTTGCTTCCATTGCTCATCCCAACAAATTAGAAATAGAAGCCTTCGTTGAATGTCTTCCTATATGCTTAAAATATGGACACAAGATTCTTGTAGTCTAGTCCGATTCCCAGTTGCTGGTTTCGTATTTAACAAACCAAAGAGACATGGCGTGAAAATATTTTCATCTTTATAGGAACATCCTCTGGTTCACACGGAAATTTTTTCACATCACATTTCAGCATGTTAACAGATAAGCAAATACATTTGCAGATAGCCTATAGCTAATTATGCTTGTTCTAATCCTAGCAATTTCTCTGTAGTCTTTACTTATTTTAATTTGCTCCCAAAACATATTAAGGGATTATGTATTTTAGTTTACTTATACAGAATGTGTATATGATTTAATATTGTTATATTAAATTAGTAGACGAAATTGTAAATCTAAATTGTATCATTACCTTTCTATTTAATGCTTTCCATTCTCCAAACACTCTGTTTAATATCATCTCCTCTCTTTTTGTCCTATTCCTCTCTTCTCCTCTCCTCGTCTTTTCCTCAATCCAAACTAGCCAGAGTTGGTACTTGGTTGAAATGGCAATAATCATAGCTAAATGACTGATGATTCCATTATGTTTTCAGTGCATAAAAACTGTCCACGAATAATGGGCAGTACGGGAACATTTTGTTATTACATGCATCAACGAAATTACATATGCGTTGGACTATTCTTAGCCAACATTGAACCCTATTAGATAATACAAAAACAAATAAAAGATCATATTTTGCAGACAAAGATTAACAGTTGAATCAATTCAATCTGCCCTTCAGAAAGCTTTTGCAGATCTTTTCCCAGTATTTTCTGTCTGGTTCATTTATCAACAACTTCATCTTTGCATCTTCAGCAAATTTTCCCTATAAAAAATTTCAAGATGACCAAAATTAGAATGCCAGAGAGGATAGCAAGTGACCTTAAAGCAGAAGAAACACCTAGCTATATCAAGATCTTCTTCATCTACCTCTATGGACTTATTGGAGAGAAGACGATCAATGAGATTGTTAAGAATGCCTTTGTTGTACTCAGGATGACCTTGAATTCCCAAAATGTGGTCTCCAAATGCAAACATCTCCACACCTGTTTTGTCTGAAAATGCAATGACTTCTGCTCCGGGAGGAACTTCCCAAACCTCATCTTGGTGGCATTCAATGATAGAGAGGGCGGGTGGGATTTCCTCCAATTTTTCAGGGAAGCTAAAAGGAAAGTTTTCCTTCAAGATTCTAATTTCTCTTACTCCAATGTCCCATCCAGTGTTCGCTTTTGAAACTTTTCCGCCTAATGCTCTGCATAAAACCTGCAGTTTTGATAAACTGGGTAAATTACCCACGAAGAAATTTGAAGTTGAGATAAACAGTTGCACTAGTAATCAAAAAAGTTTTTTTTTTTTTTTTCTGCTTACCTGATGACCAAAGCAAATGCCAAGAACTTTCTTTTGCATAGCAAACAAAGTTTGTAAGAGAAAGCAAAGCTCGAGAATCCAGTCCTCATTCCCATATGCATCGTAAGGGCTTCCACTTATGACGAATGCTTCATAATTGTGAAGCTCGTCCACATCTGGGAATTCTCCTTCAACAACACGGTACAAGTCCCATCTCTCTCCTACATCTCCCATGGTATCAACAAACACATTGAAATATCCACCGTATAGTTCCTTGACATATTCAGAGTCCCTTGCCGCTAGAAGCAAAGCAAATCTTTTCTCTCCTTTGACAATCATTTTCAAACTAGCTATTCTCTCAAAAGTGTAGCGAAAGTCACTAATCTTTCTTGTCCTCTTAGAGCAAGGAACAGAAAGAGAAGGCAAGAACAGGGTTGATTGGCTCGAGTGTGGAATATTTGGAAGAGGAAATGATCCTTATATAGGGAGCAAGCAAGTATGGTTAGATTGAAATCTTCATGCAGAGAAAATGACTATTCAATTCCTTCGTGGTACCAATTGGAATACGCATGAAAGCGATGGCTAACAGAATATACTATCAATGACGCGGTCTTCCTTTTCTATCCGACACCCAGATTAAGATCAAACTTTTGAATTGTTTGTGAAGCGCGTACAAGGAGCAATAGAGAGTCATTCCAAAAGGAAGGGGGGGGGATTTGGGGGTTTCTATCTTACGATCCTGCAAAGACATGGGCAGTGGTTTCTTACATACCTTAGAAAGAGTCAATAGCACCAGCAACTAGGAACAGAAATTTGTCACAAACTACCTAGGATGAGAAATAAAATATAAGATATTACTTTTTAAGTACATAAATCAAAATCAAAGGAAATTTAGCTTATAAAATAATTTTAATTTACATCGAAGTTATTCAACAATCATACAAATTATTAAATTAATGAACATCAAAATCAGAATATTTCAGAGCCAAACAAGAAACAACACATTGAAGCAAAAAGTTTTTTTTTTTTTTTTTGGGGTGGGGCTGGAGAGAGGGGGGGGGGTAAGATTTATGTATTAATCACGAACCACGATAGCTTATTAATACTTCGGGGGATTGTATCATGTGTGTGTGTTTAATATTCCATTTATTTCAAAATACTTGTTCATATACATATTTCTAAAACTAATGATTAGTTTCTTCACACATTACCCTCATTTATTCTAAGTCAACTGTACAACTTTTCAAAACTCTTATTCCTTCTTACTTTTTGAGAATTTTCACTAACTAATAGCTCTTATATTTTTAATATAAGTAGAATAGGATCTTTATCTAAATTATAGTACTGTTTTTAACACCTTTAATCTGTGTGTAAAAAGTTTCATGAATAAATATTTTGAAACAGATGAAGTATTAAAAAAATGTGTTATATTTATTACTCTATCTATTTTATATTATTTGGCCTTCTGGCCATTTGCACCGAGATTAAGAATGTTGAAATCAATAAATATTTTTTAATTATATTTCAAATTCATCCCTAATACATATAAGGATAAGTAATCATTTACGAGGTTTTTTTATCTTTTTATTAAATATAATTTGACTAAACATAAGGGTAATATTGGAAACATTAATCATTGATATATAGAAATGTATAAAGAGTCAAATATTATGAAACAAAATACTCACTCGTCCCCTTTTATCTGTCCATTTTAACTAAAATTTTCGTTCAAATTTATCTGCTGCATTAGCAAACCAATACTATATTAATTGCTATTTTTTCATAAATACCCCTCTTTAATATAATGAGTACTTGTGCACTTGTAATAAGAAATCAAAATAAATTAAATATGCTTATAATAACATATAAAACTTTAGAATTTAATTATTTCTTAATAAATCGAGAGATTTTTTGAAGGTAAAATAGGAAATATTAAATAATTAACTAAAAAGACTTATTTTTTTTTTAAAATTTGTGAATCGATTAAAATAGATAGATAAAAGGAAAAGGAGGAAATATAAAAATTAAAAAGTCAAATAATATAAAATGAAAGAAGTAGGTATTTTCTTAATGTCATGGTAATGAGGTCAACATCACTACAGTTATGTATGGACAATGAATTGGTGCAGTGTCGTCTCTGGTTAACTTATTGGTCGATCCCCTTTGGTCAAGAATTGTTGCTTTTACGTATATCTTGAACAATTCCTTTCCCCCGATTGACCAACTGTATTTATTACGCTAATTCCTACTTGCTAACAAAGATGGTAATGAATAGTTCTTCATGTAAGGAAGTCATATTTCACTGAGAACGCCAAAAAAACAAAATATCACTTTCAGTCTTCCTAAAGTTCTTTTTCCAGCCTCTCAAGAAAAAGTCCTCCTTGTATCAACTTTGATTTATACTTCTCAATATTCAGTCTTTTTCTTTTCTAATCTTAATACTCCATCCATTCGGAGTTAAATACCAATTTCGGATGCAAAGTGATCTGTACCTCCTTTTATTTTAAAATAATTATTAGTTTAGAAAAAAAAATTCTTTCTAAATATATATTGTTTTAAAATTTCATGAATGTATTTATTGTTTTTTATTTATACATTTATCTTCTTTATTATAATAATTCACTAAACTACTATATTAATTAGTTTTCAATTTTATAGAAAGGAATTATAAGATTCTCCTTTACTTTATATTAAGAGTTTTTAATAATTTCCTTAATTGTTATGCAAAAAATTTAAACTATAATTATTTTAAAATAGATTAAGTATCATACATTTTTCAATAGAATAAATTAATAACCTGTTGGGCTGCGAACTAGCATCTTGTTCTCTCAGATATTGACTAGTTCAAGACCGGCAAGAGTGTAAATGTAGTAATTCTTTGGCTCTTTCATTCAATGGGAAATGGTACTATGAGAGAGCTAAGTCAAAGGTAAATGGATTAATTATTTAGTCACCACTTGATTTGTCTTTGTCTTTCTAAAACCTCTATGTATTCCACCAACTAAGAGAGAACAGCACTTGTGTTCTGGTTCCGAAAGACTGGAGCTAAAATTGCTCCGCACTCGGGAGAGGAAATGGCCAAATGCAATGGCTTCAAATTGCATATCCAAATATCAAAGGGAAAAAAAAAAATTATATACGCTATGACTCGGTACAAAAAATTTGACAAAACACTTCCTTGGTTTTTATTCCGTGGTGATGAAGTAAATTCCCATGCAATAATAAAAAGAAGTATTGTGAAATTATGCATAGAAAAAAAGAAGGAAAATTTGATAAAATTCCCTAAATGAAAGTTAGGTCAGATCTTATTTGCCAAAGCTATAAAACTAAGAAAATAGTTGAATTAAAACTGCAATGAAGCATAATGTAGGACCCATTAACATATTATAGTTGGCATGTATCTAGGCAAAAGTATTGAAGAACTTGTGAAAGCCAATATCTGAACAATTATGCCAGCGATTCGATGCGACAGTGAATTGAAAAGATTTCACTCCCGATTAGTTGGGACGATTTCGTATTAATAATTAGAAATTCTTAGGTGGATTAAGTTTACTTGTATAGATTATTTTAAATAATTATATCATGTATAAATAAAATTATTTACAATATTTATTATATAATTTTCATTAAAAATATTCTTTCCGTCCCAACAAAATTGACCTATTTACTATTTTGAGTTGTCCCAAAAAATTTAATACTTTCCTTTAAAGGAAAATTTTTACTATACAATTTATTATAAAATAATCAATATACCTCATATATATTATTTTTATATATTTAGATTTGGCATAAAGTATTGTGAGACTCATATATTTATTATTTATATTATATTATTATTATATTCTAATTTTTATTTTTGCATAAAATATCATGTCAAGTCAACTAATATCAATTTTAGTGGGACGGAGAGATATCATTTAAAAAGTGCACCTAAAAATTTTCATTAATAATGGCGGCTGCAGTGATCTTGTCTTCTCCACTTGATTCTTTAATTTTTTTTTTTCCTTGAAAAACATGAAAAAAACAAAAACAACCTTCTGTATTTTTTATTCATAAATAAATTAGTTATTTTATTAAAAAATACAAAAGTATTGCGGCGGCTCTTTCTGATGCAGCCTGCTGGCTTCTTCTTTCCACCCCAACCGGACTCAAAAGCACCGACCTTCCTGAGCACAGTTTGCAACCACAATTACTCGCGGGGGCTTGGGGAATTGACAGCTGCTACGACTGCCCACGTGAACAATCAAACCCATTTGCCTTGATTTTTTTTTAATTAATAATGTCTCCAACTGCAAAAGCAACCACCGCACGTATCGAGGACAATAACACACGAACTTACGAAGATTCCAACAGCTAGAGAGTTGTCTGTACACTTTATTCATATTTCATAATAATTTTATGTATAATTATTATAACATTGTAATATATAATTTAAAATATATTTTCTACGAATTATACAACGCAAACTTAGGTCCCAAATCCCGCCATGATATCCGAATTGAAACTTGCTATATGATTCTTATTCCTAAAATTTAATAGATTCTGTGTCAATTGATTTTAAAGAAATTAAAGCTAAATACACAATTTATTGATCATATAATCGCACGCTTAATCAGTTTGTTTTTTTTTTTTTAATAAAAGGCATACTAACTTCCCTAGAAGCTTATTGGAAATTATTAGTTGAGCAAGAAAAACATATTATTTTTATTCATTTTTTAGCTTAATAAGCTCATTTCATGAATCAAAATAAATAATAGGTGAGTCAAGTTTAAGTTATAGAAAGTTTAACTTATTTGACTTACGACTTATGAGTGAGTTAAGTTGAGTTAATAAAATTAGCTCAAATTGAATATGAATTAAATTATAATAAGCCTAATTAAATTTGAGTGAACCGAGGCTGAATGAGCCTTAGCTCAAATCAACTCGCTCAAGTAGGAAATTAGGATTTTCATCTTTATTTAACAAGAAAAAACTCTGTACAAAGACTGCTCATATACACAGTGTATATCTCACTAATTCAGATCTAACTATCCTCTATAACTCACTAATCTTATTTACAATATAACTAATTATATTTACAAGGAATTACAGCCGACAGAAGCTGTGATCATGAAGTAATATACAACAAACATGGTGTGACTGCAGGCAAAACGTGGATTGCACATGCACCAACTACTGCTGACTCATCTGTTGAGCTGTCTTCCAGATGACATTCAGTAATATCAACTGAATTGGAAGAAGATAATGTTGCTCCTGTTGATGTGGATGATTTAACACCCCCCCCTCAATCCAAGACGGGCATCAATAGACTTGTAAAGATTGATAACAGGCAACGCATGCAAATTGTTCAAGAACTGTGCTGGAGGTAAAGCCTTTGTAAAGATATCAGCAAGTTGAGCTAATGAATGGTCTGGAAGTGGCTTGATGAGACTAGATGCATATCTCTCACGGAAAAAGTGACAATCAAGCTCTAGATGTTTAGTTCTTTCATGAAAGTTGCTATTTTTTGTAATTTTTATAACTCCTTTATTATCACAAAATAGAGGAATTGGCTGTGTAAGAGAGAACTACAATTCTGTAAGCATATAAGTCAGCCATTGTATTTCACAAGTAACTTGTCTTACAGCTCTATATTCAGCTTCTGTAGAAGTATGAGACACTGTGGTTTGTTTCTTAGACTTCCATGAAATCAAAGAATCTCCAAGAAAAATGCAAAATCCAGTGACCGATTTCCTTATCTCTTTGCGCTCTCCCCAATCTGAATCACTATATGTTGTTAATTTAATATTTAAAATGGCTAGAAAAAATAAGCCTTGACTCAGTGCCCTCTTGAGGTATCTCATAATTTTGTGTGCTGCCTGTATGTCCCTTAGTAGGCTTATCTAAAAATTGAGATAACTGTTACATCTTATAATAGATATCTGGCTGTGTGACTATCAAATATAGTAGTTTTCCAATAATTTGTCTAAAAATTTAATTTGAAGACAATGGCTGAGACTCAACATGTCCTTTGCCACTATAATCTATAGGTGTAGATATAGGCTTACTGCCTAGAAAACCAAATTAAGTCAACATCTCTAATGTGTATTTTCTTTGGCATAGAGTAATCCCTTTTTCTGTTCTAGCTATCTTTATTCCCAGAAAATATCTCATAAGTCCAAGATCCTTAATAGTGATTCCTGATGCAACTGTTGTTTCACCCTATCAATCTCAGTGAGATCATTTCCTGCCAAGATCAAATCATCTACATAGACAAGAAGAACAGTGATGCTGTGTTGATGCCTTCTAATGAACAAACTAGGATCACTATAAGCATTTTTATATCCTTGATGCAGCAAAGAATTACTCAATATCTGATGCTATTGCCTCATTGCCTATTTGAGGCCATATAAAGATTTCTGAAGTTTGCACACCAGATTAGGTTGAGGAGACTCAAAACTAGGTGATAGTGTCATACATACTTCTTCTACCAGATCACCACGTAAGAAGGTATTATTAATATCTAATTGGTGTAGAAACCATCCTTGTTGTGTGTTAATTCTAGAATAAGTCTGATTGTGGTTATTTTGACAACTGGAGAAAATATTTACAGAAAATCTATCCCTGCTTGCTATGTGTAGCCTTTGGCTACTAATCGAGTTTATATATCTCGATTGTTCCATCTGCTTTATGCTTGATCTTGAACACCTATTTGTGACCAATTGTTGTTTTACTTGGTGGTAATTTCACCAAATTCCAAGTCTGATTTTGCACAAGTGCTAAAATTTCTGCTTTCATAGCTGTCTTCCATTCCTCCAACTGCATAGCCTCATGAAAGCTATTAGGTTCCTTATGTAAAGTCATGTTCATTACATAAGATTTGTATTCAAGGCCAAGATGATGAAGTGTATATACAGAATGTATAGAATGAAGAGTGGAACATAAAGAAGTAGTACTGCATACATAGTTACCAAGATAGGCAGGTTTGTGTTTTTCTCTACTGGACTTCCTTACAATGGGCACATGATCAAGCTGTGAAGGTAGATTAATAGATTCACTTTCATTCATATGAGATGAAATGGAACGTGGGATTCTTGCAGTAGAATCATTAGGAAACAGAAAGGGAGCAATGATATGATCAGATGGAGATACAGAATCAATAGGAATTGTGCAGGACCTTTGTCTGAAAGGGAAAGTAAATTCATAGAATATCACATCTCTGGAAAAAGAAATTTTGCTAGATTGAAGAACAAGAAAAATATAACATTTGCTAAGATATGAAAGGCCATAATAGACTGATGGTTTTCCTTTTGAATCAAATTTGGAATGACTTGGCAGCAAAACAAAGATAACCAAAGACCTTGAGTTGTTCATATTTAGTGATGTGTTTGAATTTGGGTATAAAAAATCATATAAAAATAAGCACATTTCCAATTAAGTTTAAATTAAAACGTTAACCCCAAATTACACATATGAGCAAGCATACTCATAATTCAGCATAGCATAGGGTTTAAAACGAATGTCGATCCTTAAGGAACTGAAAAACCTTAGAGGGGGGGATGAATAAGGTTTTTGGCAAGCAAAAATAATTTTTTCGAATTGTCTAAAATGCTGAACAAGAATGATCACTAAGATACTTGGACTGGCTTTATAGATGCATAGAAACCTATCCAAGTACTCGTAGATGTATATCCAGATTTAGATAGTGGAAGATCATAAAAAGACAGTACATGAACCACTGAATAAAATGAGACAAGTGATGCATAGTGGTTCGATCAATAATGATCTAAGTCTACTACCTTAAGCCTCACACTTAAGGATTTTCAACCATATTTCATTAACCTCACTTAATGAAACCGATTCACATACAAGAGAGGATCACCACACTAGGTTTTCCACAACCTCTCAAACACATCAAGGATCACCTCACTAGGTTTTACTCCATAACCTTGACACAAACACAAAACAAGGATCACCCCAATGGGTTTTACCACACAACCTTGAACATACACAAAACACAAGGCTCACCGCTATGGGTTTTACACCACAACCTTGCACTACAACAGAGAATTGAAAATCAATAGAATAGAGATAAGCTCATTTACTTGAGCAGATGTTCTTTCAGATACAAGCCACAAAATGCTTTTATCTTTGATACACAATGAATTCACTTTGAAGCTAGATAAAAGGAGATTTTTTGAAAATATTGAGCAATAATGTTTCTAAGATAGATGTTTCAAAAATCTCTTACTCTAATCTTGTCTTAAGGGCTATTTATAGAGCCAAAAAGTGGAGTGCCAACGGTCATAAAAAACGACTATAAATTTTTCTGTTTAAACTCATCCGAGTTTTGGACTCGAGTTTTGAACAAAGATGAATCCAAAAGGTAAGTCCAAAATGGTACATTCTAGACAGAAACTTTTCAACCTGGTTTACAGGATTTTGGATGAACTTTTTGGACTCAAACTGTTCCATCCAAAATTTTGTGAATTTCAAAAACTTTGAAAAACATCTTCTTTGAAGCTTCAAGGTAAAGTCAAATGAATCAAAAGATAAGAAGACATAGGATTTAATAAATATACCTCAACAACACTTCTTAGTCTATCATTCTTCATAAAGAGCTTTCTTGATATAAAACTCATCATTCTTTAATTTTCTCATTTTGATCTTCTAATCTTGAAATTAGCGATGAAGGAGTTACCAACAATTCTTATTTGAAGACTTTAGAAGAATAAATGTCAAACATGTTCTATCACAAGAAATTGAAAGTTAGTCCATATCAACGTTTGTCATAAATCAAAACATAGAAGAAAGCCCTTAGGGCTAACAATCTCCCCCTTTTTGAGTGATGACAAATATGACACTTTTGATATGAAAAAAGAGAACATGTTGAATGAAAAATGTGCAAATAAATGTAATCTTACTATATAGGTCTCATAGAGATCTTATGATAAAAAATTTGTAAACATATCTCAATGATCCTAAGGTATATCATATCTCTATATAAATATTCTGAATGATTTGATAGAGATAAAATACTAAAATGCTCCCTCTAAATATATGCTTATTGTGACTATTTTGAACATAAGAGGAATGAGAAGAATTAACGATTTATTCATCCAAAAAGTGTATCCAAAATATATTTGGAAGAACTAGTGTTTTCAAAATTTCATTTGGATAGGGATTTTGGATGTCCAAAACATTTTCCAATTCAATAAAACTGCTTATAAGAACATTTATTTTGGATTTGAAACTTCTGAGTCAAAAACTCCCCTTGACTTAATGCACGAAAATGTTATCACAGAATCTAGTCTCAAAAATACCATTATCATAAAAGTGAGCATCACAAACAGAGGGGTTTTTTAGAAAATTTTGGTAAATAGTAAATCATATCAATGATTTTCTTAACAGTTCAAATTTGATATCAACGCATAACTGTTCATGCCAGAAGTAGTTCATGCAGTTCATAACATTTTATGCAGTTTCTTGAAATTCAGTAACTGACGTTTCAGTTTTCAAATTGATTGCAATTATCATAGCAGTTCTTTCGTAGAGCAGTCCAATTTCAAAACATAAGTCATTCCTAAAATTTAGTTTATACAAATATCATCAGTCATGTAGAATCCATATCAGATTATTATGCAGAACCCATAACAACATGTAAATTGTCAGTCATATGCAGACCTAAAATTCTATCCTTTTAGTTAATGCATGCAGGCAAATAACATTTCCTTTCTTCCCAGAAAATGCATTCAACAGCATATAACAGTCATGCAGACCATAGTATTCACAGACCAATATTTTCACAACAGTTTCATTTTTTCTTTTTCTTTCTCCCCCATAATATTCACTATCACCAATAATATTCACTATTACCTATAATATTCACTGTCACTTTCTTTCTCCTCCTTTGTCATCAATCAAAAAGAAGCATAGCAGAAGGAGAAGTAATATGCAATCAAAAGTCGTTAGATAGATAATAAGCATAACTGAGAAGTAAGCTTAGGCAAGTATCAGAAATTAACCGAAGACATAATGTAAATGACTAAAAAAATAAATTGTTCAACTTGTGTAGAAATAAAATTGTTCATCAACCAATCTTGCTGCCCAATATGCTGTCTAGGAAATATTAATGGTTTCACTCTTGGATCCAGCCCCCTTCTTGGAAAACTGACCAGCTATTCTATTGGATTTTCTTTTCACAACAACGTGTTTCTGCCTTTTTCCAGAGGGTTTGGGCTTGGGAGAAGGTGGAAGAGTTTCTGTCTTTTTTAAGGGAGAAGGTGGAGGAGATGGTTTAATAGAAGGTTCAGGAGATGAATCTTTTTTGTCCATCGGCAATTCAGACTTGTCTTCAACTTTTTCATGATTAGAAGACTTAGCAGATTGCTCAATGACAGACAGTCTGTTTTCAAGACTCTTAATTTCTGAACTAAGAGATTCCAATTTCTTTGCAAAAGAGCTTATTGCACTCAAAATATTTTCAGACAAGCCGGAGTCCTGAGCAGTTCCTTCCTCATCAATTTTTCTTTTAATTCCTGACTTCCCTTCCTCCTTAATCTTTATCAAAGTTTTCCTCTCTTTTACTGCAAATTCTCTTAACAATTTCCATGAATTTTCCTCCCTTACATATCCCATCTTTTCAAATGAGTCAAAGTTATAAACATTTGTTTTGCTGGGATTACAGGGAACAGAAGTTAAATCAACATTAAAAAATCTGAAAATTTTGGTCAACTAATTTCCAAATGGTAAATCTTTGCTGGATGTATTTCTAGATTGCAACATTAATTTAGTTTCTAGAAACCCAAAGTTTATCTGTCTCTCCTCTGCTAAGGCTAACATAACCACCATTTGAAGTATACTGATAAAGGTCTTATGGCCGGAACTAGGAATAACAATGGTAGACACCGTATGATGCAGAATTCTACCCAATCCATTCAGCCATTTAGAACTTTGATTTTCAGAATTCTCAAAACTTTTTCCACCAGTAAATAACTTCTCAAAATTTTTTAGAACAAAAATTTCATTTCCTTCAGGAAATTTGTTCAACTCAAAATACTGAAAACTGACATCTCGAACATCACAGATTCTATTCAACATCCTATGGTCAAATTCAAAATCTCTTCCTTTCACTCTTGTTACATACCATCGAATCATAAACCTTCCCTCGGTTTTTTCCAGTTTACCTTTTCTCAAATTTGCATAAAATTCCCAGACTAAAGGAGTGTAGATTTTCTCATCAACAGATAACAAACTCCCCCATCCAACATGATCAAACATATCCAGAATATTTGATAAGTTCAAAAAAGTAGAGTGGTTCACTCGATAACCAGAAATAACAGTTTGATTTCTAGAGACCCAATCATTTGTATTCAGTTTCATATTTTGAGTCAAAAAATCGTGGTACCTGATTTGCAGAACTCATCTGTTCTGAAGAAGATTCAGACAAATCATAATGAGAGGCAGAGAAGTGAGGTTGAGAAGAAGCTTCCTTTGCTTTTGCCTTGCCCTTGGTTGAACCCGAAACTTTTTTCTTTAACACCGGAGAAGATTTTTGCTCATTCTTAGGTTTTGGAATGGTAGATTTTGTCTTGGCTATTGAAAGATTGAAGCTTTTTTTAGGGCTTTTTGATTTTTGATTTTTGTCTGCGGTGTTCATTGCCGGTCTCAAGTCCGGATAAAGGAGGAGAGTTGCGGTAGGCTTGTGACGGCCAGTGTAAAACATAGTCACATATATGACATGAACTAATCGATTGACTTCATGGGGGCGTTTCCTACTCAGTGACGCGCTGCACTTCCTAAACCCAGGTGTAGTGATAAATATGCGAGGGTTGCTAGGTCGTTGCCCGGAAGCAACGCGCCGTGTCGGTCCCCGGATGCGGTGTCAAATATGCAAGGGTGTAGGGTAAAAAAGACAGTCTATAGGGATAGGATTCGTCTAGCTACATGGAATATAGGATCTTTGACCGGTAGATTGACAGAGCTAGTTGAGGTAATGCGGAGGAGAAAGATTAGCATTTTGTGTCTTCAGGAAACCAAGTGGGTAGGTGAGAAGGCGAGAGTAGTCGCTCCATGGGGTTATAAGCTTTGATATTCAGGTAGAGTTAGAAATAGAAATGGAGTTGGGATTATTATTGATCGTAAGGTTATTGATGATGTGGTTGAAGTACAGAGGAAGAGTGATAGGATTTTGAGCATCAAGATCATGATTAGCGGCGAGATTACTACTGTTATTAGTGCGTATGCACCGCAAGTAGGACTCGATGATTCGGTTAGGTAACAGTTTTGGGATGATTTAGATGAGATTGTCCAGAGTGTACCATGTGTAGAAAAGATTTTCATTGGTGGTGATCTAAACAGACATGTAGGTATTGATAAGAGCGGGTTTGAGAGTGTTCATGGAGGTCAGGGTTTCGGAGCTAAAAACGAAGCAGGAACTGCTATTATTGATTTTGCCTTGGCCTATGATTTGACCATAGCAAATATTTGGTTTAAGAAGAGAGATTCTCACTTAGTGACTTTTAGAAGCGGGTTAAATACCAGTCAGATAGACTTCTTTATTATGAGGCGCAGTTTTCGTAATGGGTGTTTGGATTGTAAAGTTATTCCAGGTGAGAGTGTAGTTACGCAACACAGGTTGTTGGTCCTCGATTTTAATTTTAGGAAAAAGAGTAAGCAGCAGAATTTTTGAGTTAACCCTAGGATTAGGTGGTGGAGGCTTCAGGGGGATGAAAGAATAGCCTTTGTCAATAAGGTAGTTGAGGCGGATAATTGGTCTTCTGATATGGATTCGGATCCAGATACTATGTGGAGAAAGATGGCTCAATGTATTAGGATAGTAGCTAAGGAAGTGCTTGGGGAATCTAAAGGAAAAATACCTCTTAACAAGGATGTGTCGTGGTGGAACAACGAAGTGAAAGAAGCCGTAAGGAGTAAAAGAGAGTGCTATAGACACTTAGGAAGGTGTAGGAGTGATGAAAATTTTGAGAAATACAAGGTCGCGAGAAGAAAAGCTAAAGAAGCTGTCAGAAACGCAAGAGCCATAGTTTACAAGGATTTATATGAAAAGTTAGATACTAAAGACGGAGAGAAGAATACATATAGACTGGAGCGTTACAAGGAGAAGAAGACGAGGGATATAGGTATAGTGAAATGTGTAAAGGACGAAAACCACAATGTTTTAGTTAAGGATGAAGAAATAAAGGAGAGATGGAGATCATATTTTGATAAGTTATTCAACGGGAGTCAAGTCCAAGTTTCGAGTATAGGTAGCTTGACGCTTTTCGAACGAAAAGGTTGACCGTGCATGGATTTTTCGTATTCAGAAGCATGAAGTCCGTGATGCCCTTAAAAGGATGAGTCCAAAAAAAGCTGTAGGACCGGATGGTATACCGATCGAGGTTTGGAAGTGTTTAGGAAATATAGGTATTACGTGGCTGACAAGTCTTTTCAACAAGATATATAAAGTTAATAGGATGCCTACAGAGTGGAGGAAGAGTACTCTGATTCCTCTGTACAAGAATAAAGGAGATGTCCAGGATTGTGCCAATTACTGTGGGATTAAACTCATGAGTCATACTATGAAGTTTTAGGAGAGAGTGATTGAACTGAAGTTACGGGGCATTATACAAATTTCAGATAATTAGTTTGGTTTTATGCCTGGGCATTCCACTACGGAGGCAATTCATTTATTACGGTAGATGATTGAATATCATAGGGAAAGAAAGAAAGATTTACATATGGTATTTATTGACCTGGAAAAAGCCTATGACAGGGTTCCTAGAGAAGTAGTTTGGTGGGTGCTGGCCAAGAAAGGTGTATCAATAAAATATATTACTCTCATTAAATATATGTATGAGGGAGCATGTACAAGTGTAAGGACTGGCGCCGGAGTGACTGCATAATTCCCTATTAATATCGAGGTGTATCAAGGATCAGCGCTTAGCCCTTTCCTCTTTGCAGCTGTTATGGATGAGTTGACCTGCACTATACAGGAGGCTGTGCCATGGTGTATGTTGTTTGCGGATGATATTATATTAATTGATGAGACTAGAGCCGGTGTAAATGCTAAATTGGAGTTATGGCGGCAGACATTGGAATCCAAGGGTTTCAAAATTAGTAGGAGTAAAACAAAGTATATGGGATGCAAGTTTAGTGGTAGCAGAAACATAGCCCAGAGTATAACTTTGGAAGGTAGAGATATACCGTTAACTGATTGTTTTCGGTATCTAGGATCTATTATTCAGAAAGACAGAGAGCTCGATAGCGACGTTGCACATCGAGTTAAGGCGGGTTGGTTGAAATTGAGGAGTGCGACTGGTATTCTTTGTGATTGTAATGCACCGTAGAATTTAAAGGGAAAGTTTTACAAGGCAGTCGTACAACCTGCTTTGTTATATGGTACGGAATGTTGGGCAGCTAAAAGGTGTCATATTCAAAAAATGAAAGTAGCTGAGATGCGTATGTTACGGTGGATGTGTGGATATACTAGGAAGGATAGAGTTAAAAATGAGATCATTAGGGAAAAGGTAGGTGTGGTATCTATTGAGGAAAAGATGAGAGAAAGTCATCTGCGTTAGTTTGGACATATTCAGAGAAGACCGAGGGATGCTGCTATTAGGGTGATGGAGAGAGTGAGGCAGGATAGGTTAGACAGAGGTAAAGGTAAAGGTAAGCCTAAAACGACATGGATAGAGGTAATTAAGAGAGATATGTCTTTGTTAGATTTGGATGAAAGTATGACATTCGATAGAAGAAAGTGGCGAGAGAGGATTCATGTGGATGGCCACACGTTGCCTGACGTTGATTCATGTAGCCGACCCCAAGTTACTTGGGATTAAGGCTTAGTTTGTTGTTGTTGTTGTTGTAAGAGTATAGAGGATTTTTGGAAGAAGAAGGATTTCAAGGGTTTTGAATGAGAGAAAATTAGATAGCTTTGAATGTCTAGGATAGTGTGAGAGTAAAGTGCCTTGAAAACATATGTTTTTCTAAGGATTTTTGAAAAATGCGCAAACCAATTTTTTGAAACTCGAAATTTGGAATAAGAGAATATTAAGAATTGATTTTGGAACAAGACCAGGTCCGAAATCAACATCCAAAAGAGTGTTTTCCCGAAATGCATTTTGGATGTAGGAATTGGATTCTAACACTGTGTCCAAAACAAGGATGGGGTATTTCGAATGTAGAATTTTGTTTCCAAAATCTTTTTTCTTCACAAATCTTACACAAGGAAGACTTATACCACATGGTTAGTTATCAAATTCTTGTAATTCCCAAACCACTTCTCAAATTGTTGAATCTATCTTTAGTTAGAGGTTTATTGAAGATATCTGCTAGTTGTTCATTCATTGAGATATATTCAACACACACATCTCCTTTGAGTACATGGCCTCGGATGAAGTGGTGTTTAACTTCAATGTGCTTTGTCCTCGAATACTGCACTGGATTTTTTATTAGATTGATAGCACTTTTATTATCACACAATATAGGTACACAATTAAAATTTAGATTAAAATCTAGCAATGTATTCTTCATCCATAAAATTTGAGCACAACAACTCCTGACTGCAATATATTCAGCCTCAGTGGTGGATAAGGATACACAAGCCTGCTTTTTACTGTGCCATGACACAAGAGAGTGTCCAAGCAATTGACAATAACCTCTTGTGCTTTTTCTTTCAACTTTACATCCTGCATAATCTGCATCAGAGTATCCTATAAGATCAAATGTATTAGTGTGAGGATACCATAATCCATAATCATATGTGCCAATTAAGTATCGAAGTATACGTTTTACTGCACATAGATGAGATTCCTTCGGACAGGATTGAAAACGAGCACAAAGACATACCGAAAACATGATATCTGGTTGACTAGCAGTAAGATATACTAGACTTCCAATTATACCTCTATATTTACGTTCATCTACCTTCTTACCTTTTTCATCATGGTCAAGTTTTATGGATGTACTCATAGGTGTGCTGATTTCTTTTGCTTCATTCATTCCAAACCTTTTGAGCAATTATTTTGCATACTTAGCTTGGTTTATGAAGATTCCATCCTTGGTTTGCTTAATTTGCAGTCCGAGAAAGAAGCTTAATTCTCTCATCATACTCATTTCAAATTTTTATTGCACAGTCTTAGCAAACATCTTGCACAAGGAGTCGTTAGTAGCGCTAAAAATAATATCATCAACATAGATTTGGACAATCAATAAATCACCAGAACTATCAGATTTAATGAACAAGGTATTATCAATTAAGCCTCTAGAAAATCATTTTGAGATTAGGAAACCACTAACCCTTTCATACCAAGCTCTTGGAGCTTGCTTTAATTCATAGAAAGCTTTAGAGAGTTTGAAAACATGATTTGGAAAAAGCTCATGAGTAAAACCAAGTGGCTACTCAACATACACTTCCTCTTCAATAAAGCCATTTAGAAAGGCACTTTTGACATCCATTTGATAAAGCATGAAGTTTTTAAAGGATACAAAGGCAAGTAACATTCGAATTGATTTTAGTCTGGCAACTGGAGCGAATGTTTCATCATAGTCAATGCTTTCTTCTTGATTAAATCCTTGAGCCACCAATCTAGCCTTGTTTCTAATAACAACCCCACTTTTATCAAGTTTATTTCTAAAAACCCATTTTGTCCCAATAACAGGATGATCATGCGGTCTAGGAACAAGTTTCCAAACCTGATTTTTTCAAATTGATTAAGTTCTTCTTGCACGGCAATAATCCAAAATTCATCATGTAAAGCAATATCAATGCAACTCGGTTCAATATTTGAAAGAAGAACAAAGTTGTCAACAAAGTACCGTCTAGTTTTAACTCCATGGCTTAGATCTCCAATAATTTTCTCCTTTGGATGACCAGATTTGTATTTCCAATCATTCGGCAATTGATGATTTGCAGAATCTTCAGTTTGTTCTTTCTCTTGTTCATTTTGCAATTCTTCAATCTCTTCTTCTTTTGTATGAATATCTAATGATGGAGCTTTAATATGATCTAACTTAACTTCATTTGAATTCCCTACATCATCGTCATCTCTTTTTGAAGTAAAAATGTTAGATTCATCAAATACAACATGCACAGATTCTTCCACACAAAGTGTTCTTTTATTGTATACTCTATAAGCCTTGTTGTTGGAAGAGTATCTAAGAAATATGGCCTCATCAGACTTGCTATCAAATTTTCCAAGATTATCTCTTGTATTTAGGATAAAACATTTACATCCAAAAACTTTAAAATTAGAGATAGAAGGAGTTTTATCAAACATAAGTTCAAATAGAGTTTTTCTCAAAAATGGTCTTAACATAACTTGATTTATTGTACAGCATGCTGCGTTAACAGCTTCTGCCCAAAAGTATTTTGGAAGAGTATTTTCACAAAGCATTGATCTAGCCATTTCTTGCAAAGTTTGACTTTTTCTTTCAACAATACCATTTTGTTGAGGAGTTTTAGCTGCTGAAAAATTATGAAAGACTCCATTTTCATCACATAAGTAAGTAAATTCGCTGTTACAAAATTATTTGCCATTGTCACTTCTAATAGAATCTAGTTTGCATCCAATCGAGTTTTGAACGCGCTTTATCAGTTTTAAAAATTCAGAAAAGGCTTCATCATTTTGTCCAAGAAATAAGGTCCAGGTAAATCTAGAGAAATCATCAACAATTACATATGCATATTTTTTACCTCCAAGACTAGCAGTCCTCATGGGTCCAAACAAATCCATATGAACTAATTCGAGTGGTTTTGAGGTTGAAATTATTTTCTTTAGTTTAAAAGAGGTTTTGATTTGCTTCCCAAATTGACATGCATCACAGATTTTGTGTTTATCAAATTTCATTTTTGGAATCCCCCTAACAAGTTCTTTTAAGGACGGTTTGCTTAACAAATCAAAGGATACATGACCTAATCTTCTATACCAAAGATAACCATCATTGTCATGAACGGATAGGCATCTAATTCTATTAGCTACAAGGTCATTAAGATAAAACACATATACATTTCCCATGCGTTTGGCAGTAAAGATAATTTCGAGATTTCCACTATCAAGTATAGAGCAAGAATTTTTTTCAAAAATGACTTTGCAACCATTGTCACAAAGTTGGCTAATGATGAGCAGGTTATATTTCAAATCATCAATAAGTAAGACTTGCTTTATAAATGTTAAAGAACATTTACCAATATTACCAATGCCGAGAATCTTCCCTTTTTTCTTGTTTCCAAACGTAACAAATCCTTCATTTGTAGTCTGAATATCTTCTAACAAAGCTGCATTTCCAGTCATGTGTCTTGAACAACCACTGTCCAAGAACCACTTGGTGAAGCTTAAAGACCGTGCCTATACATGAGAAGAAGAGATGATTTTTTGTACCCACACTTTCTTGGGTCCATGAAGGTTAGTAACATTTTCTTTGATTTTCCAGAAGGTAACTCCACCAAATTCCACTTTTCTTTTAACAAGACATTTTGAAACTATATGTCTAGGTTTTTCACAATACGTGCATGCTTTGTATGTGCTGTGACTTGTATGTGCTGTGAGAAGAAGTAGGTTTAACATATTGAAACTTGTTCTCTTTGTAGCTATTCTTATGTTCATATCCTAAGCCACCTTGAATTACCGCTAAAATAAATTTGGGCTTGCAGATTTTGTCTTTATCCTCATGTTTATATTCTAAGCCACTTTAAGTTCCAACATAAACAAATCTAGACTTGCAAATTTTGTTTTTATCCACATGTTTATATCCTAAGCCACTTTGATTTCAAGCATAAACAAATCTGGGCTTGCAAATTTTGTCTTTATCCTCATGTTTATATCCTAAGCCACTTCAATTACCAAAATGATGTTGAGTTCCGAGTAGCTTTTTCAGATTGCTTTTACCATTTGTGAATTTCTCAATGCAATTGGTAAGATCATTTACTCTAATTTTTATATCATCAAATGTGCTAACCATGTATTCAAGAGTTTGAATTTTATCACACAGGTTTTTATTTTCCAGAAATGCATGATGCAAAGCTGTCATAATCACATCTTTTTCAATTTTAGCATTTATATGTGTTTCAAAAGACATTTTTGTTGTCATTCAACAAGGCTTCGTTTTCTTTCATCACATAATTAACCTTCAACTTTAACTCTTTATTTTTTCTGGACAGTTTTTTTAATTCATAAATATATCACATAACAACTCATTAGGATCAACATGCTTTTTAGTCATAGATATATGCGAATTAGACATGCAATCCGATGTTGAAAGGTTTACCTCATTTTCCAAGGCCATGAAACAAATGTTGGCAATTTCTTCCTCAATCATCAAAAGTCAAGGCCAATGTACAACTAGTTACTCAATCATCATAATAGCCATAATCAGACCCTTAAGCAAATACACAAACTCCCTAATGATTATGTGAATGAATAAAGTACTCAAGAATTATCAACTCATAATATATCCAATGTCACGAAGCCCATAAGTTGATTCACAATGCAAGAGAACATTAAATATTCTAAATTTTGGTAAAAAATATACCTAAAATTTAAAAAATTTACCTACAACATTTTAATTGTAGGAATTCAAGAAAAAACATTCCTTTATGTTCTCCTATGCATGGGCAAGCAAAATATGCATAATTTTTTCAGAAATCATAGCTCTTTGAATGTGGATTGAAGATTGGATTTTTGTGAAAAATGAAAAATTTAGAGGATTTTAATCCGTAGAATCACCAAAAGAAGGATAGATTGATGTTCTAAAAGTGCTTGGGAGGTGAAAAAATCAAATTTTGAAAGGGGTAGGAGGTGAAGCCGGTGCGGGTTAGAGAGAATTTGAGAAGGAGTTGGAGAATTTGAAAGAAAAAATTGCCAACTTGGCCTGTTTTTGTGCTTCTCGTGACAGGAACCGGCGCCGGTTCTGGGCCTGGCCAGCGCCGATTGAATTCTGTCCGGGCTCCGAGTTTTTTTTTTTTTTTGAATAATGAACACACAACATTGATGAATAATGCAATTCAATTCGTGAAGAAATAAATAAAAATGAAACAAACAAAGACAATAAAAATTGTTTCAAATCACAAAAACTTAAAGCAAAAACAACTTCAATTCTTTCCACGGCCGTGATCCCATGGATTTTTTTTATTGTTCCTTGGTAGTGTCCCTGCTTGACGATCCCTAAGTAATTTAGCTAGTTGACCAGTTTGGCTCTCCAAGTTGTGCATGGAGGCCTCTAAGTTCCTTATTGTAGCATCAATCCCTTGGAACTTAGTCTCCGTTGTACTTACCAATTAGCCAATCAATTCCTCTAATGGTAGCTTGGAAGGTGCTGAGTTGTTGCTCAAAGGAAGTTGGTTTCTTTGATTTCCCCCAAAGTTGAAAGAGCCATGCCTAGGCTAGTTTGCATTGCTCCACGAGAAATTAAGGTGATTTCTCCAACCAGGATTGTAAGTAGAGCTATAGGGATTGTTGCCTGGACAGCCATTACTTGCATAGGCTGCTTGTTCCGTGGTTTCTTGGAGTGAACCCATATTTTGACACTCATGATTTGGGTGCCTTTCTCCACAGAAATCACAACTTACATTTAGCACTTGGCCTTGAGACATCACCATTTATTCCATCTTTTGAGTTACAGTTTCCACCTTAGCTTCCAAAGCTGCCACAACATTCACTTTGTACACTCCTTGCACACGAGTTCTAGACCTTGCATTTTCCCAAGAATAGTTATTAGAAGTTAAATTTTTAATGAGATCGAATACCTGTTCCGGGGTCTTATGATTGATGGAACCCCCTGTAGAAGAGTCCACCACTTGTTGTGTTGCAAACGTGAGGTCATTAAGAAAGATGAGTATCTGCATTCCTAGCTCAAATCTGTGGTGTGGGCACTTTCTCAACATCTTCTTGAACCTCGTCCAATTTTCATACAAAGGTCTAGAATATAATCGTTGGAAGGCAAAAATTTCGTTTCTGAGTTTGGATGTCCTAGTTGGAGGAAAGTATTTGGCAATGAATTTTTCAGCTAGGGCATTTCACGTGGTGATGGAACCTGTGGGTAAAGACTTTAACTAGGATTTGACTCTATCTCTCAAAGAAAAAGAAAAAATTCTTAGTTTTATGACATCTTCAGAAATATAATTCATCTTAAAGGTATCACAAATTTCAAGAAAACTAGCTAGGTGGGCATTGGGATCTTCTTCAGGTAACCCATCAAATTGGACCATATTTTGGACCATCTGGATGATATTGAGCTTTATTTCAAAATTATTCACATCCACCTTAGGTTTAGTGATACTCGAGCCTATGCCCGAGATTGTAGGTTTCACAAAGTCATCCATGACTCTCCTATTGTTTCCAGCATTATTGTTTTGAGCACCGTCCATGTCTATGATTAAGTTCATTTTGATTGTCCGGCAGATTTTTGACAATGTCCTTTCGATTTCAGGATCAAAATCTACTATATCACCGTCAGATTGTCGGGTCATGTACCAAGGTTAACACATAAAAAAAATGAGAAGCAAGTTAGATAACTACAATTAACAGAACAAATTAGTCAAGTAAACTTTAGTCAATGTTAGTAAGTTAGATTACAAAGATACATTAGATACAAAAGATGGCACCTTTTTGCAAAAAGAACAATTGTACAAATTTACAAATTTACATGGTTAAATCAACAAAATCCAAACTTTCATGATATTGTTCCCCAGCAACGGTGCAAAAAACTTGATGTGTTTAAATTTGGGTATAAAAATCATATAAAGATAAGCACATTCCCAATCAAGTTTAAATTAAAACGTTAACCCCAAATTACACATATGAGCAAACATACTCATCATTCAGCATAGCATAGGGTTTAAAACGAGTGTTGACCCTCAAGGAGCAAGTATGCATTAATCACTTTTCTTTCATTGTTTAACCGACTTAATAAAGTGAAAAGGAATAAAAAAAAAAAATAAAAAAAAATAAAAGAATATATACATGTCAAGGATGGAGAATTATGTAACTTAAACCATTATTTTGACAACCTTACAGTCCCTAACCATTATCATAACTAATTTTCTTGGCATCATGAAGGATTAAGATAGATTCACTTCTTTTTTCAATCCATGAAATCACTATCTTTTAGACAAATTAGCATTACATATTCTGTATCAACTAATTCATCTAAAAGATGCATTAAACACAATCCTTGATTAAATCTCCATATCCTGGCAAGCTTAAAACATGAAATTAACCACTGAATCCATATTCTGGTAGACATCAGTTAATCTCTAATTACCCAATTCTTAGCAATTAACCCCATTTTCAAGCAAGTTAAGAGAAACAAATATGAAATTAATGAATTCAAATCACCATCAACCCCCTTTCCAAGCAAATTAATAAAAGAAACAACAAATTAATCTCTTAATCAGCATAAGAAATTAAATACCAAGAATAATAATTAATTAATCAAAAGATCAAAGTAACTCTAAAAATCATGAATACCTAAAAAAATGTTAAATTACAATAAAACAATTAATTGTTCAATAAAAGAAAACAAAGTTAAAAAGAAAACACTCATAGACATGCCTCATTCTTCTTCCTTTGTAGACCCATAGACATGCCTCCTTCTTCTTCCTTCGTAGACCCTCTTGTACAATCCTCCTTGATTTGAGTGAATTCCTCATTGAATTTGAGTGATTTGATGTTTTGATATGTGAATCCCCTCCCCCCCCATTTTTCTTGTGTTTTTCCTTTATTTCTAGGTTTTAGAAGTACCTAAATTCGTCCTTCTAGTGTTTCTAGCTGAATAGAAGTAGGAAAATACTAAAACTCTGTAAATTTCCAAAAAATACGTACGAAAATTGAGGCACCACCTCAGTACCAGTGCACAGCTGGCACCGCCTGTCCTGCCTAGGGCCAGCATCGGTTGTGTTCTGCTTCTCCGTCTGTTCACCAATTTTCTTAATTTTTGTGCCAACTCTTCCAAATTACTACTGGTGCCGTCTCTGGCCTCAAAGTCGGCGCCAGTTCTGTTCTGTTTCGCAGTAATTTTGCCTTATTTTACTCTTAAAATCTGAACTAATGCACAAAATACCTTTCCAAGAGTAAAATCTCAAATATGAAGGAATATGACCAGTTATTGAATAAAATGTATCACAAAATAGCCTAAAATAACTAGGAAATATATGACTAATTTATGTCCTATCACTTAGGAATACAAGAATACAACAATTTTTTAAAGCAGGGGAGTAGGTGTGAGATTGATGAGATATATAGCACATTAGATGCAAAATCCCCAAATTTTAATAGGAACATTGGGTTGATATTTCAAAGCCCTTCTTACATTTAACAAGTGTTGATGTTTTCTTTCTACTATACCATTCTGCTGAGGAGTATAAGGACAAAATTTTTGGTGGATTATCCCTCTAGATTGATAGAATACAGGCATGAGAAACTCAGCTCCATTGTCTGTTCTAATGATTTTGATTCTTTTGCTAAACTGTATTTCAATATACATATGAAAATCATGTATGAGTTTTTGTGTTTCAGCTTTGGACTTCATCAGAAAAGTCTATGTAAATCTAGTATGATCATCAACAATGGTCAAGAAATATTTCTAAGTATAAATAGTATTGTATTTATAGGGACCCTAAATATCAATATAAATCAATTCAAATGGAAAACTAAATTTGAAAGGCTAATAGGAAAGCTAAGTCTGTGTTGTTTGGCAGCAGGATAAATATTACAGGTGTCCTCTTCTGCATTCATTACAATAGAGGTAGAATACTGAATTTCTTTAAGAATTCTACTAGGTACATAACCAAGCCTATAATGCCACATCATAGAATTAGGAAAAGCTAAGGAACAAAGAGAATGAGAAATTGGAGATGTTGTTGTTTTTGACAAATAGTATAAACCATGATGTAAACTAGCTAATCTAATCATTTTTAGCTTGGTAGTATCCTAGATAAAACAAAAATTATATTAAAAGTTACCTTGAAATTTTGTTGTTCAACCAATTTGGAAATTAAAACAAGATTAAAATGGAAGCTACGAACAAGGAGGACATTCGAAAGTAACAAGTGATTATTTAGTCTAACAGCCCCTTTATGAGTAATCGGTACTGTTTGACTATTAGGTAAACTAATATGCATCTTGGTCACAGAAATATATGTGTTAAAGAACTGCAGAGAAGTGCAAATATGATCGAGATACCTGAATCTAGAATCCAATGTAATGAAGATGAATTGCATAAGATACCTGAACCTTGTTCATTAAACTTAGCAGTGAGAGAAGTAGCTTAACTAGCCATTGAATCAACATGATTAGTATTTGAGTCTGCACTCTTCTTCTACAACAAATCAATTAATTGATGATATTGAAGTGCTATCAATCCATACAAACTTTCTGTTGATCCTTTACTGCCTTGAGAATTCAACTATGTATTTCCCATTTTTGCAAAATTAACTGAGCTACCTTGTTGAACATACATACTTTTCCCTCCTTTATACCCTATTGGATACCCATACTTCTTATAACACTTCTCTATAGTATGGCCATTTAAACCACAATAAGTACAATGTAATGGTTTCTTATTGAATCTTCTAAACTGGCTGCCTACATTATTAGCATATTGAGTTGATTGCATATTTTCTCCTGATGTCTGAATTCCAGATGTAGGTATATTCCTCTCACTAACAAGTTTGTACATATTCACATTACCAGTTCCTAACATAGGATTTAAACCATTTCCAACTGCCATAACAGGATGATCCAAAGATTGAAAAGAGTTTCCAAAATATGAACTACCTATTCCTTTTTCAGTTTTAATTGCCATAGAAAACATTTGATTAATACTAGGCAAATGACTCATCAGCAAAACTTGAGACTTACGTGTATTGTAATTGTCATTAAGACCTTTTATAAATTGGATCACCAATCTCTTTCAATATACTTTCTAACATTGCCAAACTCATTACATGTACAACATGGAATTGGCCTCAAATTAAGTATTTCATCCTACAAAGATTTTAGATTAGTGAAATATTGAGTTACGGTACAACTATCTTGCCTCAAACTATGTTTTTCCTTAATGAGATATGACAATCACAACATATCTCCATGATTAAATCTCTCATTGAGCCCCTTCCACATTTTTGTAGTAGTTTAATTATACACTATTGACTTGACAATCTTTGGTGTGCATGATTTCATCAACCAAGTCATCACCAGATTGTTACACTGCTTTCACAATTCATACATCCTATCTCTTGGAGTTGGTATGGTAAAAGAAGGATCTATAAACTATTCTTTATGTTTACAAGAGAGTACTATGAGCATAGATCTACTCCATGTTTGATAATTGTTTGCATCAAAGAATAGGAGTTACTAACATAAGAGAAAGACAATTTCTCAAATAAATGTTGTATGGATTTGGTGCTACATGCACTACAACAAAAAATGGCTTTTGTGACATAGTTTTTGTAACACCCCACTACCTAGGCCCGCCAGGGCAGGGGATGTCGTCCCGTTCAAAGGACAAGGGGTCTTTATAACTAGGTCACACAATTAAAATAGTGAAATGAAAATAATAATTTAACTTAAAATTTATTACAAGCCAAGAATAAATCCACGGATAAAACCATGAATTCCTAAAAGAAATACAAATCCATAAATAAAATCATTCACTCTCAACTCCCCAAAGCAATACATAAAAATAAAAGACAACCTTCTCTTCCAAGGCAGATAACACAAGCTACTCATCCCCACAACAGGATCGGCCTGAAATCATGGTGAAAAGGTGATGAAACAGAAATTTCAGTAAGTCCGTGTGTGCTTTGGGTGTTCAGTAGAAATAGTTCGTGGATGCAGAGTATAAAAACTTTATAAGAGAAATATTGGCAAGAAATAAACATTAGTCAAAAGCAAGAGTGACGTTTTGGCTTTTTCAGCCATACATAATTTATAAGATCAATCACTCGAACGAAAGGATTATGGGTTACCACACGTTGGGCCCCATAACTCGGATGGTTAGTATGCCGACACTTTGTGCATACTGCTGGTCAGAATGCCGACACTTTGTGTAGACTGACTAAAGATAGGTGATCAGCCTACTGGGTAAGATACTCCTCCTTCTCTATACCCAAACAATAACCGGGTGTCCATTCCAGCAAAACACAGTCACTTGACTGAAATAAAAACCGCTAGCTCGGACCGGCATGACTAAGTAGTACTGACGTTTCTCTAAGTTGAGTTCATCTTCTGGAGGAGGCCTCCTGCCAGAAGACTCACTCTTACTCTTCAAAACTAGCACTACCAGTCTACCCCCATTGAGTACTCAACGTAACATATCCCACTTGGGGAGAAAATGAACAAAATATAGTTCCACTTGAAAATGGCAATTAAGGTTTTCCAAAGTTTGGGGCAAAACTGGTTTTAGAAAGAGTTTTAGGTTTTGAGTAAAACCGCCCCTTAATTTGCAAATAATTTATTTGTCTGAAATGAGAATGGAAATAATCCTCAATTGCCTTTACAGAAATGAGTGACCATGCACTCTACATTTGGCTTGCCATAAAAAAAATCATTTTTCATCAAATAGGTTTTATGCAGGAGCTTACCTGATCCTTGCCCACAACAAAGGTCTCCAACAGCTGACCTAACCCCGCATAGGGTAAATACAAACCACAATCAAACTTAAGCCAAAGACTCACTTTCTCAAATAAAACTAACTCAACTTACTGCAATCATATCCCTAGTGTCCCAAGCTTTAAGGCTCAATAATAAATAAAAAGGGTTTATAAAATAAATCTAATTTGATATTAAAATAACTAGAGTTTGGGAAATAGGTACAAAAAGTTAAAGGTTTAAATCTTGCTAAAAATAAATTATGGTTTATTTGAAAAAGGGTCCAAGGTGGTATTAGGTAAAATAATGATTTATTAATAATTTAGTTGTTAGAAAATAATTGATAGCTAAAATTTGTTGAAAATAAATTTAATGAGTCTCGCTTGAAAAATAATAAGCAAATCCTTAATGCGTTTTGATTAAAAGATAATAATTAAAATTTTAGTAATAAATATTTTATTAATTATGATTATTTCCATAAAAGGCTTTATTTGATATTATCATTATATATATATATAATATCTATATATTTTATTTTTCTAGCAAAAGCTATTATTTATTTGACTAAAATATCCTTATTATATATAATAATCCAAATTTACCCCTCCTAGGGTTTTTTTTGGAAATTACTAGCAAAATCCCATTATGAAATATTTTATTCATGAAATAAAAATTAGCTTAGGGACAACTAGATCATGATCATATTTCTATGGCTAACCACAATCAAGGACATATACAATCCTTTAATTCATCAAATCATCCAAATCATGCATATAAGCATAGATCTAAATTTATCAAGACATGATCTAACCCCTACTAGCATAAATATGATCATGGTTTCAACAATCCAACATGAATATAAATCCTATTCACCAAAGGTGACATAATCTCTAGCATTCTTCATCACAAATACTACCTATGACATGGAGACATGCATTAAATCTCAAATCATCATACAATCAACCAAGATAATCCATCCATGCATAAATCCCATCTCCTTCATATTCATACATACATTCATGCTTCAACCTCAACAATATATACTCAAACCTTATCCGCAATCCATCTTCTATCAACATCATCCTAGAGACATGAATCTAGAATTTAAAAGAAGAGTTAAAACGGTTTACTTGATTGATGAATTCCTTGAAGTAGTTTAGAGTAGATCTCAACTCCTAGATGTCTAACTTTGTCCATGGGAGATGGCGAAAGCATGTTCATGGGAGAAAAAGTCATCCGGCCAAGAGAGGGGAATTTTCGGCCATGAGAGAGAGAGAGAGAGAGAGAGAGAGAGAGAGAGAGAGAGAGAGAGACCATTAGCATGTTTATTCACATAGGCTCTCACTAGAGATCAAGATTGGAGAAGATGAAGTTGTTAGAATAAATTTATCTTGAAGGTGTTCTTGACCTTAACAGAAATTTCTGGTTTTGATCCGAAGTAGTAAGATGATTTGTGGAGTTTGATGTTAAGAATGGTGTTGATGGACTCACGGCAATGAGTATGTCAAATCTGGAAGTTTTAGAGAGGGTTTGAGATGGTTTGGAGGGGTATTAGGTGTAGGGAAGAGGTAGGTGTTTTTGGTGTAGTGTGTGTGTTCTTGGAGGTTGAAGAAAATCGAGAGATGGTAATGTGCAGCTGCCGAATTTTTGTGAGAGATAGAGCTGGACGAATTTCTGTAGGGTTTAGGAAGAGGTTTTTCTAGTTTGGAAGGAAAAATGAAAGGCTAGTTGTTAAAATCCTTGAAGAATATTTTTGGGAAGCAATTTTGGAAACTAGATATCATAAGAATATCTTTGATTATTGGAGAGCTTTTGGAAATCTGCCATGGATGAATTTCTGGGCAGTGTTTTGGCTGAATGAAAGCTGGTTGAAGGAGGCTTAGGGTGGCTGAAATTATGGAGTATAATGGTGAAGAGAAGGTCTGGTTGTTTGAGGTATATTTTATGGAAAGTTGTTAAATCATGGTGGCTGGAATTTTGGTATCCAAATCAAGGTATGATTGCAGAATTTTTTTGGAAATATTTTAGGCATCCATGGCTAGATTTTCGTGCAGAACTTAGGGAGGACAATGGATTTCAGTTAATGGAGGTTTAAGGGTGGTTTTTGCAGAAAAAGGATGGTGTTTCGGCTAGGGTTGAATTAGGAAATAAAGCTGGACAAAATTCTGCACAGCATTATTTCGCATGGCTGGAATTTTCTGGGCAGTTTTCGGCTGCCCTTTTCTAGGCGATTTGCAGAGGCTTTGGAGGGGAATTTCAGGAGCTTTCAAGGCTGGTTTCCAGCCTACTTCATGGATGAAAAACATGGCTAGGGTGCTGTACAAAAACTGGAAGAAAACAATTTGGTTTTGGACCTCCAAAGCTGAGATTTGTACAGGATTTTTTTCTGGTTTTGCACCATCTTTGTGCAGTCCAAAAATAGCCATAAAAATCTAGATTCTAAGTTGATCAAAAGGGCCATTTTCTGGAAGCATTTGGGAGGGAATAATGGTCAAGAATTTCGACACCTTGAAGGCACACAAAGCTAGAAAAATTTCAGTTCTATGTACAAAGGGAAATGAACCTAACTAGAGTGAATTTTTAGAAAGTTCACTAAAGAATTTAATTCACTTGAAATCTTTCCCCCTTATTCATTGTTTCAGTCTATATGATGTCTTTTATTAAGACATTTTGAATCTTCAAAGCCACAACATATTGCTGGAATTTTTCTAGAATAAAATTAGCTTGAACACAATGAACAAACTAATAAATTGAGAATTAGGAAAAACTAAGGATCAAGAGGAAATGAATTCCCCTTAGAAATTTTGTGTAGAGCAAAAGAGTAGGATTTGAAGACTCCTATCATGTCTCTCATAGGACAACATCTCTATCCTACTCCAAACACCACTAAGGCCAACAATGATACTTCCCAAGCAAAAATAAAATTTAATCGTGCTAAAGTTCTAATAATGGAATTTGAACCTAAGACCTCAAGAATTAATTCCAAAGCTCTAACCACTAAACCACAACAACTCTTGTTCTTATTTCATCTCTAAAAATATTTTCCTATTCAATCCTCAAGCTATCTCCCTTTTTCTACCTTAGGTAAAAATTACCATTTTGTCCTTCCCACTCAATAATCACAATTAAGCACTCTAGACTATAATACACAAATTCAATGCACATAAAACCATATAAAAATATATTTAAATATGAAATAAAACATGATATGCATCCCAACCCCCTTACTCTAAGGTTGGTTTCGATTGGGGTTTCACAGTTTTAATGACACATTTTTTTTTGAATGTTAAAATAAATATTTATTATGACATTTACTATTCAACACATATTACAAAAATAGTTCAATAATGTAATTTTAAAATAATCTAAAATTAAATGTAACAACAAATATATATAATAATATTTGTGATATGTCATAATTATAGTATAATATTTCTCCAAAAAAAAACCTTAATTTGTAATATTATTTATAGGCAGAAGACAAAGATATGTTGCTGCAAAAAAACTTAGCCAAAATCTTAACAAAAGATATGATCCAGGAAAAAAGGCGCTAAAATTATATAGTATTAACTACCAAAATTTGCCTAATTTTTTTTCGCACCAGAACTCCCTTCCCTTTCTTCTTCACTGGCATCATTCCTCTGCTGCCCAATTCCAGCCTTAAACTACCGGTCGACTTCTCTCTTTGGCTAATTTTTTTTCGCACCAAAACTCCTTTCCATTTCTTTTTCACCGGCATCGTTCTTCTGCTACCCTATTCAAACCTTAAACCACCGAGCAGCTTCTCTGTTTAGCTATTTTTTTTTTTGGCACCAAAACTCCCTTCCCTTTCTTCTTCACTGGTATCGTTCTTCTGTTGCTCCATTCCAGCTTTAAACCACTGGGCGGCTTCTCTGTTTAGCCTTAGACTCCAATTAAGGTGTGATAAGGGCTAAATTAGTCATATTTTTTTCTAGTTATTTGAGGTTCTTTTGTGATACATTTTGTTCAATAATTAGTCCTATTTCTTCACATTTGAGATTTTACCATTGGAAAGGTATTTTGTTTATTATTTTAGATTTTTAGGGTAAACACAGAACAAAAGCATCGCAAAACAAAGGAGAGACGGCGCCAGCTAGGGCCCTAGAACTGGCACCGGCCATGCACTGGATTGCACAAATATCGGAGCGACCAAAAATTGTGAAAACAGAGCAGAACAGAATTAAGGCGGCACTGGCTATGAAGCTGGAACCAGCGCCGACTGCATTCTGGATATGTTGTGCAAAATTTGAAGAAAAATGACGAACAAGTGGAGGAACAGAACACAACCGGCACCAGCTCCAAGAGTCAAGGCGGCACCGGCTGTGCCTTGATGTTAAGGCAGTGCTTGATTTTTTCTACGCGATTTTTGATAATCTGAGGAATTTTAGTATTTTCCAACTTCTACTCAGTCAAGAACTTTGTACCTACGAGTTTAGGCACTGCTTAAGGCTATAAATAAAGGGGAAACACAAGGGGAAAAAGGAGAGAATTCATTGACTATCATAGAAAATTACTCAATCAAAGGAGGAATTCTTCAAGTTCAAGGAGCGTTGTACAAGAAGGTATTCAAAGGAAGAAGAAGGAGGCTTGTCTATGAGTGCTTTCTTTTACTTTGTTTTCTTTTTCTTGAACAATGATATGCTAATTGTTTTATTGTAATTTGACATTGTTTTAGATATTCATAATATTTAGAGTATTTGATCTTTTGATTGATTGATTATTTTTCTTGGTATTTAATTACTTGTGCTTATTACGAGGTTAGTTGGTTGGTTCTTCTTATTAATTCGCCGAGACCAAGGGGGTTGATAGTAGTTTCAATTGATTGATTTCATATTTGTTGTCAAGTAACTCGCCAAGACCAAGAGGGTTAATTGATGAGGACTGTGTAATTAATGGTTAATTGATGTTTGCCGAGACCAAGGATTCATTGGTTAATTTCATGTTATAAATTCGCCGAGACCAAGGGAATTTAATCAAGGATTGTGTTTAATGCATCTATTAGGTGAATTAGTTGAGACGAGACCAAGTGATACTAAGTTACCTAGAAGATAGTGATTTCATGGATTGAAAACAAAGTGAGTCTATCTTAATCCTTCATGATGCCAAGAGAATAATTAGTTATGATAATGATTGAGTTCTTTGAGATCATGTTTATCTCAACAATGATTTGAATTACATACTTCTCCATCCTTGACATGTATATATTTTTATTTGGATTTTTTTTATTTTGTTTTACTTTGTTTGTCACTTTATCGAGTCGGTTAAACAATGAAAGAAAGGTAATTAATGTCTACTTGTTCCTTGAGGATCGACACTCGTTTGAATCCTATGCTCGGTTAATGATAAGTACGCTTGCTCATATGTGTGATTTGGGTTAAACTTTTTAATTTAAACTTGATTAGGAATGTGCTTAGTTATTGTATGATTTTTATATCCAAGTATGAACACACCAAGTTTTTGGCGCCGTTACCGGGGAACAATAGCATGAAAACTTGGATTTTGTTGATTTAATCATGTAAATATATAAATATGTAAATATATAAATATGTAGATATGTAAGATATGTACAATTGTTCTTTTCGCAAAAAGGTACTATCTTTTGTATCGTGTGTATCTTGTATACCCTTGTAATCTAACCTACTAACTTTGACAATGTTTAATTTTACTAACTTTTTCTTCGTTTAATTTTGTTTTAAATATGAATTTTGGTTATCTAACTTTCTTCTTGTCTTTTATAGGTGTAGGCCGTGGAAAGCAGTGAAGTCATTTTTGTTGTTTGAAACAATTTTTATTTTGGTCATTTTGTTTTGTTCTTTTTATCATGTCTTCGTGAGTTAAATTGCATTATTCATCATTATTGCATGTTCATCATTTTTCTTGCATTTAAAAAAAAAAAAAGGATTAGTGTATTGATTGGCAAAATTACAAGCTCACATTGATTTTTTTAGTGAGATGTCATTAGAAGTATTAGTGAATTCTTTTGTTGCTAATATAAATTCATCTATTCAGTGGCATGAAGAAGCTTCCCAACAATTGTGCGATCAAAGAAAACACTTAGTTAAGATTGTTGAAGAGAATCATAAGTTCATGCTGGCCCATACACTCGAACAAGAGAATCTCCCAGGAAAGGAGAGATCCTATGAGGGACAACTATCCAATGTGGGAAGGGAGGTATTCAATTCTTCTCTATGTGCTAATAATCCTAACCTCTCTTTGTCATATGATTTCCTAGGTTCCTTTCTGTTCTCCGAGAATATGGGTCCAAATAATGATATGTTGAATTTATCATGCTTCAAGGAGTTGGATTTTTCAATACTATATCGTAAAAGTCCTTGGAGGATGGTGGTAATCTCTACCCTTCACCCCATTCAATGGGAGGTAACTTAGTTTTTGTAGATGTGTTGAAAAGTAAGGATTTCTTGATCCCATCTTTAAGAACACAATTGCTAAGTTTTAAGGGGAATTTTAATTAGAAAAATTCTTTTGAAGGGTTAATTGATGATTTCAACGTTGATGCATCTGTTAGATACCGTGTGCACTTATATGTTGGAAAAAGATATTTATGTGTCTAAAGGATTGTTAGAGAATGAGGTTTATGTGTTTGGTTTTGCTGAGACAAATCGTTTTCATGAACCTTCCATTTTTTTTTTAAATCCTCCATTCTTTCTACATTCATTATGTCTATCTTCTACTTGGAGCTTTAATCTCTTTTCCAAAGGTTTAATGAGGAAGCATAATAAGTAGAAAGAGATTGTATCATTATTTGTTAAGTCGTATCTATTTTCTTTCTTTGGATTTTTAGTTTGTTTCCTTTTATGTTTGTGTGTTTTGATTTTGTTATTATTTTTCTTGTACTTCTCTGTTTTGTACTATTTTCTTTCTTTTGTTTTGCTTTATTTTATTTTCTAGTTTTTATTCTTTGGTGTGTTTTTTTTTCTGTATTTTTTTTAAATACTTTGCCAATGCCTCATTCTTCAAAGCATTCGGATCTTGTACAGCACAATGCCAAAAGTGTAACACCCCACGACTACGTACCCTAAAAGGGCGGGGATGTCGCTCCGTCCCGTAGGACAAGGGGTCTTTAGAACGAGGTATAAAATATAAAGGCAATCTCCACAGGAATCAACTTAGATAAATAAAGAAATACTCTTACTACATCAGGCTCAACTTGGAGCAAAACGAAGTAAAACAAATATCGTTCAGAAGTATAAATAACAAAAGTCTCCTAGAACAGCATAGAAAAAAAAAACAAAAGCCTCTACTGTCAAAGCCCCGCTGTCTCAGCACAATCTATCCCCTAAAAACATGATGTAAAATAGTGTGAGAATAAATCTCAGTAAGTCCTGTGTGTGCACATGGTGTTTTGAATAGTACGTGTATGCAAAGTGTAAAACATTTGTAGAAATAATTTGGCAAGTCATAAACAATCTCTTTTCGCAATGAGTGGATTTTTCTCATTGTCACACTTTGTACAAAATAAATCCTCCACTCGAATAAACAGTCATGTCACCACACGTTGGGCTCCATGAGAACAAAATGGCCAAGGCACCACACTTTGTGCACCTTGTCCGGACCAGATTACCACACGTTGGGCGTTCTGATCAAGGTGAGTGTACAGCCCACCGGGTGAGATACTCCTCCATCTCTACACCCAACAAAACCATCCGTGTGTCCATGCCGGGAATATAAATAATACCATACCAGGTACAAATGCTAGCTCGGACTGGCCTGACCAACCAACACTGTCGCCTCTCAGGCAGAGTTCATCTTCTGGAGGTGGCCTCCTGCCAGAAGACTTACGCTAGCCCTCAAAGACTAGTATTGTTAGCCTACCCTTATTGAGCACTCAACGAACATATCCGTCAATTCCTGATTCAAAATATTTCCAAACCTTGGCTTTATAAAACGTGGTTTTCTTTAAAAGAGTTTTCTAAAAATTTAGAAAAAAGAATAGTTTTCCTGATAAAATTGTTAGTTTGATAAAACCGTTTAAAGAATAAATATCCACGTTTACAACCCAAGCAAACATAGTTTAACAATAGCTTTACAAAGCTTCACAACATAGACTTGCCATCACAACATTTAACAAAACAGTTTGTATAAGGACTTACCATCACAACATTTAATAAAAGAGTTTATGCAAGGACTTACTTGGTGTGCCTCAGTTAAATGCGATAAATTCACAGCTGGCTTTCCTCAATTATCCTCCTGATCTAAACCATATAATATCATGATCAGGGTCTCAATTAATTCAACCATGCTCTAATCCCATTTATTTTCACAACAATTCGCAATCCCTATTTAATTCTAAGTAAACTATTCAATCCCCAAAAATTATATACCACGACCACATGTTCATCTCGCTAATAAACATCATTAAACTTTACTTTCGGCATCAAGGGAGGGTATTCCCTTACCTTGCAACTACCGGGTAATGAGGTCTCGATGCTCCTATGGTGATCGTCCCGAGTTTGCTTGAGAAGAAGAGAGAAGCTACCTCCTTTGCTCCTCTTGACTGAAAATTAAAAGAAGATAAAATCAACCTCTATGGGGCGTGATTTAAGGGTAGAAGAAAGAGAAAAGAATCATTAGAGAAAACGACATCAAGAGGTTGAAAGGATTTGTGCTTACCTTAAGGTGTGTTCGATTTTTGCTTAGAATAGCTCTTGAGTTTTCGAAAATTTGTAGAGAGAAGTTGCTGAAATTTTCATGTAGAATGGAGAGGGTAGACGGTTGCTATGATTTAGAGTTGGAGAAGATTGGTTTAAGGTTAGATGGTGATGTTTAGAAAGACTCCTAATGGCTTTAGGTTTCTTGGACAGCAAGGGCAAAATTTTAGCTTGTTGTGCCCCCTCTTGCTGTCGAATTTGGGAGGGTGTAGTGGACCAAAATATTCCGCAATTTGCTCCTTTGTGCTGGTCGAAATACTGCTCAAAAGAAGGCTGAATGTGTTCAGAATTTTGGGCCAAACAAGGAAGAGTTTGTGTGGGTGTTGATGACTGAAAATTCTGTGCAAGTGCTGTGCGAAATTGCTGAACAAAAGGAGAAGAAATTCTGCCAAAATTTCTAGAGAAAAGATGAGGGTTTTGGGCACTAAAATTGGCTTGATCACCTGGGGTTTTTTGGTGTGTTTTGTGTGCAGAATTTCAGTTGGAGTAGGAGTTCAAGGCTGGCCGAAATTCCTGTGCAAGCTGACCGAATTTTCTGGTTTTCTAGCTGCCGAAAATCAGTAGTATTTTGGAGATAGAAATTCTGATTTTGTGCAGCTAAGGTAGTTGAATTGTTAAGGAGTGTTCTGGGTGTTTTGTGCTAGGATTTACAGAGTTGGATTGTAGCTAAAGAGGGCTGGAATTTCAGACAGCTTGTGTTGATACAAAGCTGCCGAAATTCTGCTAGGATAAGGAAGAAATCCTAGTTGAATTTGGATTGAAATAAAATCTGATTTTATCAAGGATTTGGATAAGATTTCCTCTAGTCCTAGAAGAGTTTGGATTGATCTAAAAGTGCTCCAAGGTGATGGACAAAATCTGGAAAAATTTTCAGAATTTTTCCAGCTTAAGGTTTTCGAAAATTCAAGAGAACAAAAGCTAAAAATAAAACAAACTTTATCCTTATCTAAAATCCTTGAACCTAGGAGTTAAATATAGAGTCTTATTCCTATAAAAGTGGCGTTTAAATCCAAAGAAGATATCTAAGACTTTAGTTAGAATATTTCTCTATAACAATTAAATAAATAAAAGGATTATGGCTAAAATTCTTGAAGAGATAAAATAAGATTTTTCCCTAATATATTCCCTATCTCTAATATACATCAAGAAGAGTTTTATACCACTTGAAATTCTTCAACGTGGGACCTCACTAGGGGTTTTCGGCCAAGGCATGAAGAATACTAGAAAAGGAATTCAAAAGAAAGCTTAAAATTTTCAAGAGATAGGATTCAAACTCGGGTCACCAAAGGAAATCACCAACCTCCCCGCTATTCCAAAACAACTCCAATACTAATTTTTTCCACAATCAGTTCTCACCACCCTAATACTCATCCTTCCAAATCTTCGACCAAACCTCCCTTATCCAAATCTTTAACAACACAACTTTTTTACATCAATTAATTCAAATGCAAGAGCAACGGAAAAATTCACATGCATCCATGTAAATAAAATAATTCTAAGCTACCACGTAAAATGCAAAATGCTATGCAATGCATGACTTTTCCCCATAATCTAAGGGGGTTTTGGGCGGGGTATTACAAAAAGAAAGGAAGTTTGTTTTTCTTATCTCTTCTCCTTTATATTTTTTGTCCCATAGTATTGTTGTTCTTGTTATATTTATTTGGCCATTGAGGACAATGTCCAGTTTAAGTGCGGGGGAGTGATTTGATTGACAAGTCTTCTATATATATATTTTAACCTTCTTGGGAACAAATTGTTGAAATTTTTCTGTGAAATTTTTTCACATTTTTATGATTTTGTAGAGGTTTCAAGCTATATTTTTAATGCATGTCTTTAGGATGGAGTATAGAGCATATGTTCTACATCATTTATGGCTTATGCATGACTTTTTGCACTCACTGGGACGGAGTAGTTCTTGATCAAATGCTTTGCATTATTCTTAAACCTATTTTTTCTCTACAATTCATGGAGTATTCTAGAACTTACTTGAATACCTCTCGAGGCGAAATAAGAAAGACAATCATGATTTAACTTAGGGATGATGGTAATAGGCCTTATTTGGATAGTTTGAGCTTTTCAAGCCTACCTATTGTTATATTATCCTTAGTGCCTATTTTGAGCCTAAATGGTTGATTTCTTTCATTAAAACCCGTCACAATATTTGTCCATTACTTGTTTATGAGAGTTTGAATAAATTTTCAAATCTTTATGCTCTTGATGGACGAAAGTATATGTATGAGAATGTTGGGATAAAGATCATGACTTGTTACTTTCAGTCATGGATCAATAACAAGTTAAGTTGAAAAGAAAAAGAAAGAGAAGAAAGAGAAAAGAAAGAGTGAAAAAAATAAAGGAGCTGAAAAAAGAAAGCAAAAAGCTGCTAGAAAGAATGAAAGAAGAGAAGGGAAAAACAAACAACAGCAGCAGTAAAAGAAAAGATTACAAAAGGAAGGGTGAATGAGCTAAAAAAAAAAAAAAAGAGTTAAAGTTCACATCAAGTCTTTGACACCATTGTTGGAAATTTGAGTAATCTTGTAAAAGAAATAGAAAAGAGTTGATGAAAAGAAGAGTTGAAAGAAAAGAAGAAAAAATGCAGGATTTGCTGGAGTGGAGTTGTAATTGTTACACAAGGTTATGGTTTGATTGATTTTTGGAATAGGAGAGCAAGAAGAGTTGGAAATTATTAATTCATTTTGTTTATCCTTTTTCTTGCTAACTCTCAGTTTTTCTTTAATTTTTGATTCTCCTATATCCTTCATTTGATAAGATACATTACAAGCCTTTAGCCTTACATTACAAGCTTAAAAGTCCTACTTGATCTATGTAAAATCATGATATGTCTCGAATTAGTGGAGAGAATGTATGAAAAGTAAGCACATAGAATGCATATTCTTTTTGAGCTAAATTCTTTCCAATAGTTTGAGAATAGTGTGAAGTATTGTGATGGTTCTACTAAGTCATTTATCACTAACACAAGTCTTGCATTGGTTGTGAAAGATGTAGTAGTCATGTGTTTTATGTTCTTGAATGAAGAAAGCCTTGAAGATATTGTTTTGAAATTGATTGAGTGATTGATGAAACCTTGTGTTTTCCTACCTGTTCTTGACACTTTGCTTGAGGACAAGCAAAGAGCTAAGTATGGGGGAATATGATAGGGGCTAAATTAGTCATATTTTTCTTAATTATTTGAGATTTTTTTGTGATACATTTTGTTCAATAACTAGTCATATTCCTTCATATTTGAGATTTCACCCTTGGAAATGTATTTTGTTCATTCTTTCAGATTTTTAGGGTAAAACAGAACAAAAACGTCGCAAAACAGAGGAGAGGCGGCGCCGGCTAGGGCCCTAGAACTGATGCCAACCATGCACTGGATTGTACAAACTTCGGAGCAACAAAAAATTGTGGAAACAGAGTAGAACAAAACTAAGGCGGCGCTGACTATGAAGTTGGAACCGGCGCCGGCTGCATTCTGGATACGTTGTGCAAAATTTGAAGAAAAATCGGCAAACGAGTGAAGGAACAGAACACAACCGGTGTCGGCTCCAAGAGTCAAGGCGGCACTGGTTGTGCCTTGATGTTAAAGCAGTGCTTGATTTTTTCTACACGATTTTTGGTAATCTAAGAAATTTTAGTATTTTTCAACTTCTACTCGGTCAAGAACTTTGTACCTACGAGTTTAGGCACTACCTAAGGCTATAAATAGAGGGGAAACACAAGGGGGAAAGGGAGAGAATTCATTGACTATCATAGAAAATTACTCCATCAAATGAGGAATTCTTCAAGTTCAAGGAGGGTTGTACAACAAGGTCTTCAAAGGAAGAAGAATGAGGCTTGTCTATGAGTGCTTTCTTTTACTTTGTTTTCTTTTTCTTGAACAATGATATGTTAATTATTTTATTGTAATTTGACATTATTTTAAATATTCATGATATTTAGAGTATTTGATCTTTTGATTGATTGATTATTTTTCTTGGTATTTAATTACTTGTACTTATTACGAGGTTAGTTGTTTGGTTCTTCTTATTAACTCGCCGAGACCAAGGGGGTTGATGGTAGTTTCAATTAATTGATTTCATATTTGTTGTCAAGTAACTCGCCGAGACCAAGGGGGTTAATTGATGAGGACTGGGTAATTAAAAGTTAATTGATGTTTGCCGAGACCAAGGATTCATTGGTTAGTTTCATGTTATAAATTCACCGAGACCAAGGGAATTTAATCAAGAATTGTGTTTAATACATCTCTTAGGTGAATTAGTTGAGACGAGACCAAGTGATGCTAAGTTACTTAGAAGATAGTGATTTCATGGATTGAAAACGAAGTGAGTCTATCTTAATCCTTCATGATGCTAAGAGAATAATTAGTTATGATAATGATTGAGTTCTTTGAGATCATGTTTGTCTCAACAATGGTTTGAATTACATACTTCTCCATTCTTGACATGTATATATTTTTATTTAGATTTTCTTTTATTTTGTTTTACTTTGTTTGTCATTTTATCGAGTCGGTTAAATAATGAAAGAAAGGTAATTAATGTCTACTTGTTCCTTAAGGATCGACACTCGTTTGAACCTTATGCTCGGTTAATGGTGAATACACTTGCTCATATGTGTGATTTGAGTTAAACGTTTTAATTTAAACTTGATTGGAAATGTACTTAGTTGTTGTATGATTTTTATACTCAAGTTCGAACACACTAAGGTGCGTGTGTGTCTGGTGGCATTCGGGTTGGTCGCTGAATTCTCCTTCGGTAAAATTGGTGTGTTCTCGTACCAGTTCATCTCTAGGTCTCGAGGAGCCTATTTCTCAAGGTTTGGGTTCTCTTTTCTGTTCTCTACTCTCTTTTTCAAGGGCTGGAAGTAGTTAATTCTCATAGGCTAATGTTATGTAATGTGTTATTTGTGATATGTAATTTTCCCGATTTTGAGTTCTGATGGTTTTTTTTTATTAATCCTTATGGATTTTGGAAATTGAAATGCAATTTTATGCAAGCAAACCCGTTTATTGTTACTGATAATGTGCTTTGTTTTCCCCATTGATTCCCCTTGCCCCATCTTTTTAACAAAATTGGCACAGTGGAATTGCAGATTGTAAGGTTGTTGATTAGTCTTTCTCTGTTAATTTTGATAGGTTAGTTTGTCTAATGACAGTTTTTTCTATAATAACTTTGGATTGAAGAAGTTTTGGGACATTCACAGCTTTTGTATGTGTTTTGTGTATGTTTTTCATGTTATGTTGGAGGCAAAGGAATGGGGTTCCTTTTGGTATTGTTGTTGTGCTTTGGAAAAAATAAAATCTTTATTAAAATTGTAGCATGTGCTGAATGAATTTTCTATAATAGCATGTGTTGTAGGAATTTTCTGTGTATGAATGGCTTTACTGCTTCGTGTCTAGGCAGTAATATATCCTTAAGCTGTTTTTTTTTGCAATGATTGGCAAATAATATTTTGTTATTTGACTTTAAATGGAGCTTCTTGTTATTGGAATGTAGAGCTTTATCACTTCAGTGTGGATTTCCGCCATTCATGCTAACTAGAATAGACATTTTGCCTAGCTCTTGAGTCTTGAATTTATAAAGAAAAGTCCTAGTTTACTGCTATAGCAATCAACCACTTTTTTCCTATATCAGATCATCCAAGTCAATAGTTACCTTATTTTGCATTGTAAAATACTGAGTTTGGACTTATACAACTAGTTCTTATTAGGTTCTTCATCTTGTATTTTAAATTTGTAACCTAACTTATGGTTGAATGAGTCTTTGGACTGGATTTTCAGCTTTCGTTTCCTTACCATAATCAATTTCCTACTGAGCTAGGATAATGTTTTATCATTTTGTGGTTGATGGTATATGTTTGTTTATCATGTTTCTATTTTACTTGCTTCAATGCTTTGTCCAAAAGACAAAAGTATTGCTATGTATGTGAAGATTAACAGCCTATTAAGTTCGTATCACTAGTTTCTATGGTTTCTTCATTGTTTTTAATAGGTTACCTTACTGTTTTGCAAGGATTTGTGAATTTTTTTTTTTTTTTTAGGTTGAATAAATTTTCTTCCTTTTTGGTTGTAAGAGTAATTAATTTTGAAACCCTTTTACTATAGTATTTGATTCACATTTCTACTCAAATGGTAGTAAAAATAAAGAATACAGAATGTTTGTCTTGCAGAATGATTGTTCTTTGTTCATCTCCTTTCTTTTTTTAAAAAAGTCATCCTCTTGTGCAATTTCCTAAATTTAAACTATCAACTACAGTAGTAGATAGGATTTATTTAACATTTTTAGAAATTTTAAATATGAAGTAATGTGTTTGTTTGTTTGTTTTTTGTTTTTTTTTTTTGTTTTTTATTTATTTATTTATTTATTTATTTTTTTTTGCATCTTTGCTTGTATTTGGTTTTTAGTTTTCTATAATGGATAGATGATGGATGAATCTACTAAGAAATAATCCTAAGTATGAAGAAGGAGTTGAATACTTCTTGAGCTTTGCCTTTGCCAATTCAGCTATAAATGGGAGGATTTCATGCCCATGTAGAGATTGCAGAATGAGAATAGTGGTTTCTAGATAGGAAGCCAAAGAACACATAATTGTTAGAGGTTTTATTAAAGGGTGCACACACTGGGTTGCACATGGTGAACTTACTTATACTTAGCCATCAACAATTAATTTACACTTGAATGTAGATATCCTGTCTAACAACGTTAATAATATTGAAGGGTCAGATGAGATAGGAGGGTTAGATGACATGGAAGGATTACTGCATGACACATTTGGAGTCCCAAGAACAGATCATGTGGAGGGTGATAACATAGATTTTAGAGATAAGGCTAAAAGGTTTTATAGACTTTTAGATGATTCTCAACAAGATCTGTATTCGGGATGTAAAAAATTCTTAAAACTTTCTTTCATTATTCGTTTGCTTTATCTCAAGTGCAGTTGTAACTGGAGTGATAAATCCTTTAGCATGCTTCTTAACTTGTTGCGAGAAACATTCCTTGAGGCATTTTCAAACTTACCTAAAAATATGTATGAAGCTAATAGATTGATGAAGCAATTAGGCATTAGCTATGAGAAAATAGATGCATGTCCCAATAATTGTGTGATTTATTGGAGGGATAAAGAGAGTTGGAAGGAATGCAAAACATGTAATCATCTTAGATGGCAGCCATATGAAAAAGATCCTGTAGGTGAGAAGAGAAAAATTCCTTACAAGGTATTGTGGCATTTTTCACTAAAGCCTAGATTACAAAGGTTATTTATATCGCAAAAAATTGCTGCCAGTATGAAATGGCATAATGAATGCCGCACAAAAGATGGATGCATGAGACACCCAACTAATTCCCCTTCTTGGAAGTCTTTTGATCATCAATATCTTGAATTCAATGAAGAGCCTAGAAATATTAGACTAGGTTTGGCATCTGATGGATTTAATCCATTTCAGAATATGAGTGTATCTTATAGTACATGGCCTGTTGTATTAATACCTTATAATTTGTCACCATGGATGTGTATGAAGAAATCGTATTTCATGTTATCATTGTTGATACCTAGCCCTTTTGTCCCTGGAAACAACATTGATGTCTACTTGCAGTCTTTAATTGCTGAATTAAAGAGCTATGGGATGTTGAGGTGAAGACCTATAATGCGTCCATAAATTAAAACTTCCAAATGCGTGCAGCATTACTTTAGATTATAAGTAATTTTCTTGGTTATGCCACTTTGTCAGGATGGAGTACAAAAAGGGAACTTGCATGTCTAATTTGTCACAAACACACCCATTCTCAGTGGTTAAAAAATGGTGGAAAGCATTTTTACATGGGACATTGAAAGTTTTTAGTCTGTAATAATCCTTATCGAAAGTTTTAATGGTAAGGTAGAGTATGGGAGACCTCCACCTATACTTACTGGTTCAATGGTGGTAGATGAGTTACAAATTTTTTTCATAAAGTTTGGAAAATTAGTCAAAGATAATGAAATGTTACCTTTTAATTGGAAGAAAAAAAAGTATTTTCTTTGATTTATTGTATTGGGAATGGAACATTATATGCCACAATCTTGATCTGATGCATATTGAGAAGAATGTTTGTGACAATGTCATTAATACTTTGTTAGATGGGGATAAATAAAAGGATAACGCTAAGTCTATACTTAACGTGGTTGAAATGGGTATAAGACCAGATTTACATCCTATTTAAAGGGAAAATGGAAAAATATTCTTGCCTCTTGCTTTATTTACATTGAATAAGAAAGATAAGTATAATTTCTGTTAAGTGTTGAAAAAAGAGAAAGTTCCAGATGGATACTCTTATAATGTTTCACGTCGTGTGCAACTTAAGCCACCAAAGATACCTGGCTTCAAAGGTCATGATAATCATATTTTGATGCAATAGCTAATGCCAATAGCTTTGAGGAAATCTTTACATAGATCTGTGTGGTCTCCACTTATTAGATTAAGTCATTTTTTTCCAAATGTTGTGCTGAGATTTTTCCCCAAGATGTGGTTCAACTTGAAAAGGACATCATTATTATACTATGCCAACTAGAAAAGGTTTTCCCTCCTCCTTTTTTTAATGTGATGGTACATTTAACTGTACATCTAGCAAGAGAGGTGAAATTAGGTGGGCCTATTCATTATCATTAGATGTATCATATTGAAAGGTAATTATTTTAAATTTCCTCGAATACTAATTAATAAGTACTCGATGAATTTCTAAATTTGTATATTTCTAACATTTTTTTTTATGTTTACAAAATAGATATTTGGGTACATTGAAATCTTATGTTTGCAATAGAAGCCGACCAGAGGGGTGTATTGCTGAAGGATATGTGGTAGATGAATGATTGTTATTTTGTTCATTGTACCTAGTTGATTACGTCGAGACTAGATTCAACTGATCCAGTAGAAATGAAGACGTTTCTGACAATCCAAGTCATATTAGACTGGATGTATTCTCAGAAATAGGTCGTCTTTTGGGAGCTGCAATTCCGACTAAGTTTGATGATGACACATTTAAAAAAGCACACCAGTATGTACTTTTCAATTGTGATAGCCTTAAGCCTTTTATTGAGTAAGTCTGTATAAGTCTAACTATTATTTTACCATAGGAAAATTCTACATGATTTAAAACATGTAATTTAATTTAATTATGCAGTAAACACCTTAAGTTGGTTAAAGAGCAGCATCCTCGTACTTCAAGGCATGTAATTGAGTGTGTTCATAGTGATGGTTGGCGAAACATGTAAGTTAATTTGATTTATTCCATTCGACATGGACGTATGAAGATGCCTTTAATTTATTCGTGATCTATAAGTTAAGGAAGAGGAACTTTTTGGTTGTGATTCATTCGTCTAGCTAGAGGACTGAATCATATAGGGTTGCAATACGACAAATACGTTTTGAATGGCTTTCGATTCCATGTAAGAGAAGTGGAGCATAGAAGGAAAAAACAAAATAGTGGGGTTGGTGTGCAAGCAGCAACCTCAAGTTTTGCAAGCACAAGAGACCAACATCTAATTTTGGGAGATGTAGATTATTATAGAACTTTGACAAGGGTTGTTGAGCTAATTTATAGAGGTGATCAACGAGTTGTGTTGTTTGACTATAAGTGGGTTTCAAGAGGTAAAAGACTTAAACAAGATGAAGATGGATTTGTTTTGGCTAATTTTTCGGGTGTGTAACCCCATAACAAACCTTTTATTCTTTGATCACAAGCATCACAAGTTTTTTATGTGAAAGATCCAGATGAAAGTGGATGGTGCGTTGTTGGCACTACAAATCCTAGGGCTGCTTATAAAGTGCAAGAAATAGATGATACTGAGATGTATTTGCAAAGCGAGTTAAGGAATCACCAAGCTCATGACGAAGATGAAAAACACAATTGGGTCCGAATGGATGCTGAAGGAGTTGAAGTTGACAATCCAAATATTTGATGTTTTCAACTTATTAGTCAATTGTGAATATTTTGAACACTTGTTTCTATAGTATTTCTCTCATTATGTAATTTTTTTTTAAATGAATGTTCTAGAGCTACGAAATTAATGTTGTTCATTTTACTAGTATTTCTTTTTTTGGTATTTTAATCTTTCAATTTGATATTTGATTTGATAAGTTTAGGAATTTCCAATGTTCTATAAATGTGAATATTTTCTATTCACTTGTATTGTAGGTATGGCTCCAAGAACTCGAGGAGGTATGGTTCCCAGAACTCAAGGAAGAAGACAAAGAAGAAATTACAACACAAGATATAAGGTCTTATATGATGAAAATAGAAATCTAGAATGAATGGGCCAATGAAGAGGTAGATGAAGACATGCAACTTGACACTGATAATGGTAATAGGCTTTGCATATTTATGTCTATGGTTCATGAATATGTTCAAAAATTTAGTAGTGCAAAAGTTTAATATTTATGTATATGCATGGTAATAAATTTTGTTTACTTGCATATAGGAATAACTCCTACAATTCAAATAGGAAGAAGGCAAGAAAGGAATGACATGGTAAGATATGTCTCTAATGTTGAAAATCAAAATGAAGATGGGATAAATGAATGGACCAGTCAGGAGGTGCAGGTGGAAATGCAACTTGACAGTGATGATGGTAATAAGAATTTGCATCTTTATGTGTATGTTACTATTTCGAACATCATGGTTAACTTTGCACAATTTGCTATAGATTTCAGATATTAAGTAGTGATTTTTTATTTTCAATGTGGGTTAGTTATAGGTTGGCATGGATTTGATTAGAATGGAAAATGCTCTCACTACTAAATGGGTTAAAGTGTGTGCGTGCGTGCGTGCGTGCGTGAGTACGTAAGCGCATGTGTGTTAAACCATCCCGCCCCTTCATTTGGGGTTTATTTTTAGAACAAGAAGTTTTCTTGTAAACTCGCCTCCCTGTAATATTTTGAAGAATTGGTGGGCAATGTCGAGTGATGTAGAATTTTCAAATGGAAAATATTGCCATAATAGTTTATGTTTATGCTTTGCTTTGAATGGCAGATGAGATAGTCATGTCTCTTCAAAATTGGGTTTGTGTAATTTCAAAATTAGGACAAGTGCAAAATTTTAGAATTAGGACAATTTCAGAATTTTAAAATTGGGCGGTAGATGAGATTGTCTTTTGTTGAGATTTTCTACAATTTTCTTGAAAACTTCTACTGTTTAACATAAGTGCTTCCCGCTACATACTTGGGGTGGAATGGACCTTTAGCAATTGATAGGATTGATGCATGGTAATTAAAGAGCATGCTATTTGATATGTAACCTTCCAAAGGATTAATGCACCTTGGAAAAAAATTGTACTAGTCTGCTGAATGTTTACTTATTTTCACTCACAATAGGATGATTCTTTTTCCTATTGTTTGCCTTTTACAAGCCCTTGTATCTGACCATAATAAGATATGCTATGATGGTCATTCATACTAAGGAGTTAGCTACCCAGTATTTCTGCATTTTCTTTTGATCCTTTTTCACTATTCTTAAGAAGTAAGCTGAAAGTAGTTTCTCCTATGCAGATAATATATATTTGATTCACTGTGTGTATCTGGTTATCAATGTTATGGATGTGCGGGCTGTTTCCATTGTGGTTCTGTGTTTTTTAGCTTGAGGAATATGGTATGGAAGCACTTTAACACTTACTGAAAATGCATAAAGAATATGATAATGTGTACTAAATTATTTATCCATACTTTAGAAGCTTAAAAGATTTCTCATTTTATATTTGTACAATAATTTTTTTAAGTACTTCCCTAGTGTTATCATACTACGTAGTTTTTTGGTAGTTCACATTACTCATTTGTTGGTTTGGAGATGATAATGGACGTAAATTACTTAGAGAGATTGGAAACGATGGTGGTGGTGACACAAATAGGAGGATTTTTTTTTTCTTCCTCCTCTCTCTCCTAACCTTCACTATACTATACTGATGTTGCTTTCCTTTATAAGTTTCTATGAAGCAATATAAGTTTCAGGAGTGAGTGGAAATTGGGCATGAATGTTCTCTAATTCTTTTGGTATAAAATGTTGGCTTCATAGAAACTTATGCAATTCAGGAGTGAGTGAAAATGTTGGCTTCATACAAGTTTGAGGTTAATGCAATTGTTTGTAAATATTTGTCCATGTTAATTTGTTTGTAGACATTTTTTGTTTTATGATAATGTACTGAAGTTTTAGCTTATGATGGTTTAGCTTCATGAGATGTCTGTCTTTTTTCTCTTGCTTTGAAGATTATACTATGCAAATGAGATACAGAATGTTACAGAATCTATAAACAAACTGTTTTTGATAAACTATCCAAGACACTAGAATAAGAATTAGGATTGATAAACTGTTTTTGAAAATTTTTCTGCAGTTCATACTTGTCTTCCAAAGCTTGTAGCACTAAATGTATTCATGCTTTGTACATTCTGTTGTGAATATCAATGTTGAGACTAGGTTAGGAAATCTATGTTACTCTTGGAATGAGAAGGATCACTATTTAACTTCTTCTGTCCATTTATACGACAGTGGTCTTCTATCCCATTTGTTTGAGTTTTCACAGTTGATAGAGCTTGCTGAGGGAATTCTTAAGGCTAATTTTAACTGGAATAGTATAAATGATAGAGATTTGAATTTTCAAGATAAAAAGTTAGTAGTGGAGTTCTAGAACCAAGATCTTAACTTCTGTGTGTCAATTCCAGAATTCTTCATAGGAGAGATGGAAAGAGATTTCAGTAAGAAGTTGAAAATTAGTTGTTGGTTGGTTTGTTTTAATGAGAGGAATTCTAGGATCCCTTGATCTTTCTTTGCCCCTATCCCTCTTCTAAACATGATTATGCCAATCATTTTTTTAGATGAAATAGTGAAACATTTGGAACACAAAATGGGAAGTTTTTTATATAAATTGAGCAGGAGGGATCCTTGAAATAAGCTTAGTCTGAGCATGTTAGGTCATATACTAAATCTCATATTCTATCTCAAGGAACGGGGAAATTCAGTTTGCTATTTCTGAAATAAATGATTACACTGACTGAAATCTAAATTCTGGCTCTAGGTAAAACTTTGAGGCATTTTTTGTTAAACTATTTCTTGTCATGATTTGCTGCAATAGATTTCTGGAATCAACTTCATGGATTTAATAGGGGTTGAGCAACTGTGTTTAACAGGGATTTAACATGCATAGACATTTTTTGCTAAACTATTTTTGGGCAATTCATACTAGCTTTATGTTAGAAATATGCAGAATTTGGAACCAGAATTTATGTGTTGAAGCTGAATTAGCCAAATTCTACTAAATGACTCCCATCCAATCTTGAATTTGTTATATTTCTGTGTTTTTGTAGCATCTTTCAAATAAGCAGAAATTGGAACCAACTTTATGTTGGAAATGTGCATTTTTAGAGGAAATGCAAGAAATTTGGAACTGCTGTGGAACTTGTTGATTTTTACCCTATGTCTATTGTTGTTCTGTAGTCTATTAAAAGGTTTCTTTTTTACTTGGAAGCTTCATACATTGCCATTCTATCTGGGGATAAATCTAGAAACAAAAATACACCTAATATACAGAGGAGTTCTCATTGTCCAATGTTTGAAATTCTACCTGCTGATCTTTCTATTTATGTTGATTTTGGATAGAGCTTATTGAGCCCCCCTACCTATTGGTCTTGAATTTGTTATATTTCTATATTTTTATAGCATGTTTCAAATAAGCAGAAATTGGAACTAGTTGCTCTTCACTTCTAATGCTTTAATTTTCAAAAATTTGAAACTATCAGGTATTGAGCACAACCATATAGTGGGAAATAATTCATATTGAATCTTGCTGCCACATTATTCTTCAATAATAAAAAAGCACTTTTTCAAATATTGTCACTAATTAAAATTCTTGACTGCACTTTGCTTATAAATATGGTTACATTTTGAACACCATTAGAATTTGCAACTACCTACTATATACACGGTTTTGTTACTGAATATGTCAACCCATGAAAATATCATAAGAAGTGAACTTGTTTACGTCAATGTTTTTTCAATTTACTAAAACTCAAAGAAAGCTAGTGTCAGGCTTAAGCACATTTTGATTGTGTTTCTGGCCAGAGATATTCAGATGGTCAGAAGTATGGTTTGATATCATAAGAAGGTATTCAACTATCTGGATTCCTTGTTCTTAACAATAGCAGGATTTGCTAATACCTGTGCTTAATAGTTGGTTGTGCTCAATAGTTGATAGTTTCACTTATTCTATTCTTTTTATGGGATTAGGCTGTGGTCAATATGTAATGGTGGTGTTGAAATATGCATCTTATAGTACTATTAGTGGTAGAAAAAGGATGAACTATGTTGTTGGGTATCTCAGGCTCGTATTCTATACGGCGCAGTGAAAAATAAACGAGATACCATCCCAAGACCCGCCTATGTATGGAAAATAAGACATAAAGATAATAAAGGTGACAGCTTTTTACCTTTGTTTGATCGTCTGAAGAACAAAATTTCTTCTTCGAGTCGAGACGCGATCCAGCAATCCTCGTGATCAACCTCCACGTGAGTTGAACGCCTAACTACTATAATCACAGTGAGTGATTATCTTTAACAGTAATCCACACAGAAGAATACTCAAGCACCAAACTTTCTTGTGCTAGCAAAAACAAGATGGCAGCTAGGGTTGTTTCTCAAGACAATCGAGAGAGATAGAGAAAAGAGAAGGTCGAGTGTTACTAGTTTTTCATGTATCACTTTTCAGCTAGAGTTTCGTGTGTCTTGTTAATATGTCACACGAAATTTTCCTTCCCAAAACTAAGAATTTTAATCCTATTAGAATTCCCTAATTGTAATTGGAAACATCATGTTCTCACAATTACAACTTGGATCACAAATTATAACTAATTATAATTTGTCCACAATAACTTTTCTTTCTCTCAATTAACCCCACTATGTTATCAAATAACATCTTGAGCATATAATCCTCTATTGTGTGTGACCTATTAGGTTTCCTAGTCAATTGGTAGTAACATGAATTAATCTAAACGTCTTTGAGATTAATAATCCATAATTAATTAGAATTAATCCTATTAATTCTAATTAGGATTGGTTTATTAATTCATCAATTAATAAACACATATTCCCAATTATGAACGGTATCTAGCAACACATCATGACCACCCAAGAGTCCAGGAAGTCAAGTAGACATGAACCCTTCAATAACAAACTTCAGTGCAATTAACTCCTTTCACCATACAATATCTCATTCGGTTTGGAGTCTAGAATTAGTGCCAACTCCCTTTAGAATTAATTCTGGCCCAAATACAATATTACTTGTACTAGGAACCCACTACTCTAGATGTGTATTAATTAGAACTGTTTCCAATACACAATCACCTTGGTTAAGGACTTTCTGAGTAGTAATTCCTACAAGTGGCCGTGAGATATTCGCCCCTACTATTAGGAGTAGTGAATCCTTTATTGACCCTCTCAACAACTTTCGTTTACCTCACAATGTATCCAATATCCATCCCATAGGCGGCCGTCGATTGAGCTCCAGAGATTGGAATCAAAGTACAAAGCTCAGCAAACAAAGTACCTTGGAGATCTCAAGTCTAAGGATATTTGCACATTTGATATATTGAGATTATATCACTGATATTAAATAGTTATCCATGTGATTATCTCAAAGTCAGGTCATCCAATGAACTTGTTCCATTAACAAGCATCCATGTGCTAACTTTGAGTATCTCAATACTCACGGTTATAAGAACCACCGCCTGATCAAATCAGGAAGTCTAACATATCCTAGTCTTAATGCATTAATGATGTCCTATCTTATTAATACTATAACTAGGGACTATTTAAGTACTAACATCATCCAGTGTAGTAGGAATCTCATATCATGATCTCTATCATGATTTCCTTAACGCAGTGTTGTACTATGGACTTTATTGAATAGTTATATTACTTAAAGTAAACAAAAGAAACTGTAAGATAAATAATGTTTTTATTAAAATAAAATGTGTCATATACAATGTACAAGTGATTGCCTTTAGGGCACAACACTAACATATGTAGCTTAGTGGGCAGGTGATATATCTTTAACATTAGTTTCAAGTATATAATCATGCATGTCTATTGGCGTTAAGATGTAAAGAGATATATTAATTGGTCAGTTTGTTTTTCTGATAGCAGTGAATTGAACCTGGCAGCACTAAAGCTTGGGAAGTGAGGAACAACAGATATGACATGCAGACATAACATACTTTTTATCATACATTACATGCTTTTTTGTCAGAAATTTCAGTGCTCACATGCCATTTGTTTACTGATTATGGTTTTTAGTCTATGTAATTCTATTATAATCTTTTCCATCCATAGTGTTTCAAGATTCATGGAAGTGATTTCTAAGGACTTCATTTTGTAAATAATGTTCCACTTGTTAAGCAAAATACTAAATGTATAATTATGTGTTGTTGTTGGAGTAAGAAAGTTCTCTAGTAAGGGATTACCTAATTTGCTGGGTGTTTGGCCATGAGAAACTTAGTTCTTTTGCATGGCGAGAATAGTAATAAGACTTCATCCTCATTATAACTTAGGATTGATTGTCATTGAAACCTTTTATTCGATGGGAAAAAAATATGAACTTGGATTATTAACTATGCTCGGGAACAGATATAGCAAAACTAAAGCTATGGTATTAGATACATAGTACAAAAGTTGTCCCTTAAAGAAAACAATGATTCTTGATGAAAAGAGCAGCAGAGAGCAAGTCAACCTGTGGCTTCTTAGAGAGAATCTAACTCCTTGGGTAGAATTGAATGCATTCACTCAGTGCCTATAATTATTAGGACAAAAATTGAATACCACAACAGAATCTTGTACATACACCAAAAAAATGGAAAATTAGAAGAATGAATGATTCAAATAGAATTGGCAAGAGAAATAAATAGTTGTAATATTTCATAGGCAATTTGTTCTAGGACTTTATAGGGTCAGTAGCATCATGATGTTGAAAATAGGGAAATGCTCTTCTTGGTTTTTGATCCCCAAAGATGGGATTTGGGTTTAATTAAAGTTTCCTTTTAAATGGTAATTGTATTTTACTTGTCTTTTTATGTATAACAGTTGTCAATGGGATTGATAAAGATAACAATGGCCATGATGGAGTGGCAAAGAAAAAAAGAGGCCCTACATTCATGACTGGATTTTAGGGTAGTCCAAAATGTTTGAACCACATAGAAGTTGAGTTTGATGAGACAGGTGTACCTATTGGAGATAATGCTGTAAAATTAAATGAGTTTTTGGGAACAGTTGACAGAAATGGCAAGGCTGCTCCTATAGACATCATAGATTGGCGCTTGGTACTAGTAGAGAACAAATTGAGAATGATAAATATGGTGAAGGTATCAAAATATGAGTTTTATATTCTATAAATCTTGTACTTAAAGGCCTTATGTCTATGTACTCGATTCTGATTATTGAAATTGATTGTTTCCTAATTTTACATATAATATACTTTAATTTTTTCTTTCAATTACAGAACATATTTAACCTTCCTCCTGGTACTAAAGATTGGGTCTACAAATTTATGGGTAAGAAATGGAGAAGCTTTAAGGCATATTTGAAAGCTAAATATTTTGATCTAAATCAACCTATGCCAATTCAACTTGCTTCTGGGGATGAGCGTCTCATAAAAGAACAATTTGTGAGACTTTTAGAGTATTGGAGAACAGAAAAAGGCCAGGTATAATATAGGTGATTTTTTTTTATTTATAAAAAACTAAAAGAAATTACATCTTAACCTTTTTCTTTATTCATTTTCAGTGTAGAAATGAAAAGAATAAGCAAGCTAGGGCATGCAACAAGATGAACCATTACATTGGAAAGAAATCGTATGGCTGAATTCGCAATGAATTGGTAAAGTTACCCAATATAAATTTATATTTGACAATTTTAATATAACCAGAGGTAGGTCTCATATAAACCTCTTCTTGCGACTCACCATTTAAAAAGGTATTCTTTACATCCATTTGAAATATGTCCTATCTTTTTTTTTTTTTTTTTTTTTTTTTTGCTACAACAGAAATCAAAGTATGGACAGATGTCATCTTAGCTACAAGAGCAAAAGTTTTCTCATAATCAACTCTATATTCTTGAGCATATCCTTTTACCACCAATCGAGCCTTATATCTCTCAAGAGATCCATCAACTTTGGTCTTAACTTTGTACACCCATTTACATCTAATTGGTACTTTTCCTGTGGGAAGCTTAACAATGTCCCAAGTATGAGTTGCTTGGAGTGAGTGTAATTTTTCACACATAGCTTGTTGCGCATTTGGATCACAGGCTACCTCTTTATAATGTAATGGCTTATAGAAGGAATGAATAGAAGTAAGAAATGATGTGTATAAGGAAGAGAAATTTTTTTTGTAATCCTTGAGCCAAGAAGGAGGATGTCAAGTACGAGATGGATATCTCGAATGAGTTTCACTTTGTTGTGTGTCAGTTACATTGTGAATGATAGCGGTCTCCATTGGAGAAGAGGTCACATCTGAGAGTGAAGATGGAGAACTATCAGGAGTTGCAATACTTTCTGAAGCAATAGAAGAGTCATCTTGTGCGTTCTCCACAGTATCATTTTCATTCAAAGAGATAGAAGATGAGGAATCATGGTTAGAGTTCAGGGAGTTAACTTCATTAAAAGGATCAAGAGAATGTACATTTCCTTTTATGAGATTAGTTGAAGAGGATGGAAGACAATAGTAAGGAATGTGCTTAAGAAAAGCAACATTTCTAGAGATGTGTAACTTTTGAGCAATAGGATCGTAACATCTATATCCTTTTTGTTCAAATCAGATACCCCAAAAAATACACAAAATGTAGATTTCGCAATCAATTTATTTCTCTCAATTTTAGGAAACAAGATAAAACAAGCACATCCAAATACTTAAAGCTCAGAATAATTAAGTTAAACTCCAAATAATTTTTCATATAGAGAAAAGCCACCATTCAAGGATGTAGGAATTCTATTGATCAAGTCAATAGAAGTTAAAAATGTTTCTCCCCAAAAAGAACTTGGAACACAAGAAGATAGAAGAAGACATCTGGCTGTTTCAGGGATATGTCTGTGCTTTCTTTCAGTTTTACTATTTTGTTGAGAAGTATCAGTACAAGCATATTGCAAGATACTTCCTTGGGAAGCAAGAAAATCTAGAAAGAGAGTAGATTTATATTCACCTCATTGATCAGCATGAAAGACTTTGATTTTACATTGAAACTAAGTTTTACCCATAGCAACAAAATTGCAATAGATGTTATAGAAGTCAGATTTTTACTCATGAGAAATATCCAACAATATAGAGTGTAATCATCAATGAAGGTAACATAGTATGATGACCCTCATTTTGAAACAACAGGAGCAAGACCCCAGACATCAGAATATATAAGATCAAAGAAAGCATGAGAAATAGATATACTTTTTTCAAAAGGAAGTGCTGTAAATTTCCCAAGTTTGCAACCTTTACAATCAGATACATTAAAATGAGTGACATTACCCAAGAGATCTTTTGATATCATATACTTCAAGCGTGACCTAGAAACATGACCTAATCTAGAATGCCACAAGTGAAACATAGATGGAGTTGAATTCACATTAAGAGCAAAAGGTGAGGATTTTACTCTATCTAAGATAGGACAAAAAAGTTGCGGTAAAAGACAAAGACCCCCTTCGCTACGGCCTATCCCAAGCTGCTTCTCTGTGTAAGGATCCTGAACAACATTACCAACCTTTGTGAAGAATACTTGATAGCCTAAATCTGTAAGTTGACCAATTGAAAATAAATTCACAAAGAGATCTGAGACATGAAGAACTTCAGAGATACAAAGATTTCTAGAGTTAAGTGAGTTTAAAGTGATTGATCCCTTTTTATGCACTTCTATATGTGAACTATTGGTTGTTTCAATATAAATAGGAGAGCAAAATTCTTTGCAATTTACAAGAATGGATGAATCATTGGTCATGTGGTGTAAGGTACCAAAATCAAAGATCTAAGTTGAGGATTTGCCTGGTGGAGTAGAGTTACCAGGTCCTGTATATGTTACCATCATTGGAGAAGAGGTAGAAGACTACATGTTAAGCGAAGTACCAAGAAGTTATTAGATTTGTTGGGTCACCATTACTTGAATTTCTCCAAGTGTCATATATTGTGTATTACTTAGAGCTTCAAATAGAAAAGAAGATGAATCTGTTGCAATGGCACTAATATTTCTAGAACTAACTGCCTTTGGAGGCCTTTGAAACTGTTGAGATGAAATGCCAATACTGGGATTAGGTAATAACCCTTTCATCTTATTTTTCAACTTTGGACAATCTTTTTTCCAATGTCCTTTTTCATAGCAAAAGTACATTAATCAACAACCACTTTCTGATTATTTTGAATCATTGAACCTTGTAGATATTGAGCTCTTGATACTGCAATGAGAACTGATTGCATTTGTGAGTTTGGGGTTTGTAGAGACTTAAGTCTAGTCTCTTTAGTCACCAGCTCACTTATAATCCTGTCAACACTTGGTAATGGTGATCGATGCAGAATTGAACTTCTTACTGGCTCAAATTTAGGATGCAAGGCCATTAAAAATTGAACAAGTTTCTACTTTTCTCTCAACTCCTTGTACACAGTTAATTTTTTTAATTCCATGGGATTCATTAAATCTACTTTATCCCAAAGACCATTCATAGTGTTATAAACATCTTGAACAGTCTTGCCTTCTTGATGCAAGTTGCGTATCATATTCTCCAATTCAAGTCAACATGCAAAGTTGGATTGTGTGTATACTCTTTTCAAATGGCCCCAAACAGCCTTTGTAGTGGAAAATACAGAGAAATGCATACTAATAGTTAGTTCAACTGAGTTATTAATCCAACCTAGAATTCTTGCATTATTTGTTTCCCACTCTTTTTGCATTTTTGCAAAATCCTGTGCATTTTCCACTGGAGCAGTGATTGTCCCATCAATATAGCCCTTGAGATCCTTTCTAGTGATATGAATTTGCATAAGATAAGACCAATAGGAGTAATTTGATCCATTCAACTTGACTTGGATAGCTTGATTTGATTCAGATGTCATAGAGTAGCAATGCTTGAAGCTTCGTTGAACGGAAGTGGTAGCCCTTTACAGACAAGAGAATAGATTTATCTCCAAGTTGATAGATAGTATAGAAGTGGTGACTATTCAAAAAAACAGTATTGGCATTGCTACTGATGCTTTCTCAACTCAACTTAAAACAATAGACCCAAAAGTATTCAGCTCTAGAATACCAAAATAATTCAGAGGAATGCAGAAGGAACAAAAGGAAACATAGAGTGGACAACCATAAAGACAAACAAAAAATACAATGGACAATATCTTCCCAGCAGTAAATGGAACTCAGCCCAGCAGAGAACTAAACAAAGATCAGAGGAAAATAGAGACCCATTGGCATAACAAAAGAAAAATAGGCCAAATTGCAGACTAAAATTCATAAATACACCAAACAAATGGAGGAATCATAGTTCACCCACAGCTCAAATCACAACACATCAAACATATAGAGCAAAGAAGTAGCCATAGTTAGCATAGAAATTTGAGAAATTTTTGTATGCACAAGAACCCACAACATAAACCGGTAGTGTGAGCTTAACTAAAAAATTAGATAGCGGAGACATACATCACAGGAATCAGCTTACTCAATGAAGGAGAATTTGGCTAAGATCAAAGAACTCAATATTAGCTTTGATACCATGTTAGATTTCTACAAATGAAGAATTAAAAGAAAGACAAGAAACAAGCTCTCTAATCTGTATATCACTACACACATCTCTTCTGTACGAAGATACATTTGAAGAATAGAAAATAGCTATACAAAATAGAAGAACTAATGAAAGACAGTTGTACAATAAAAGGACTATTCTACCCTTTGAAAATATAGAGAATGACTAGAGTACATTATTTTATATTGACTATCACTCCAATTGACAAGAGAGCATACAAACTCTTAGAATATCTCTGCATTATTCAAAATACGAACGGAAACCCCGTAGAAAAGCAGAGTAGCAAACACAAAAGCAATGTTGTTAACCACATAGCCTGACAATGCAAGAACAACCATTTGTCTAATGAGTGGTACAAATGGTGCAAATAACACTGCAAAACTATGGTTTGCTCTATCTGGGGCTGCTCGGTCAAATGGGGTGCTTAATGCTCGTTATATTGACTATCAAAAGCAAATGCCAAGAGCTTTCTTTTGCATGGAAAATAAGGCTTGCAAGAGAGAGCAAAGCTTGAGAATCTAGTACTCGTTCCAATAAGCATCATAAGAACTTCCACTGATCACAAATGCTTCGTAACTTTGAAGATCATTCATATCTGGGAATTCTCCTTCAACTACACGGAATAGGTCCCATCTTTCTCCATCATCTCCTAAGGCATTGACGAACACATTGAAGTATTCACCATAAAATTACTTGACATATTCAGAGTCTCTTACTGCTAGCAGCAGAGCAAACCTCTTCTCTACTTCAATCACTATTCTTGTGACCTAGTAGCAGTGTTTTTATTGAAATTTTTTCTTCTTTTAGAGTAAATGAGAGAAAGAAAGAGGAGAAGAATTAATTCGCCTCTGATCTTCTGAACTGCAAAGAATAATGAAAGTGGAATGGTATGTATGATGGGAAATGATCCTTTATATAGGAGCAAGACATTATGGGATTGAAATCCTCTTGCATAGTTAAATGAATATTAAATAAACCTTGTTATATAATAATAAACCACATAAAACTATAATATAAAACATGTAAAAAACGAGGAAGAAAGAGAGATATTTCCATTGGAGTAGTGTTTTTGGCTTGTTTCTGAAGCTTGTATAGGGCGTAATGCATTTACAATGCTTATGACAACAGATCATATTCGAGTGAAGAGGCTGACTAAGAAAATGCTTCTTTTTTTTCCCGCCTTGACAACAATAGACATAAGTACATAAGTACTTATCCAAGAACTAAAATTTTCCTTCATCTTGAAATTTTTAGTTTGGGTAGGATTTGCATTTTTGGGAGCTTTGGATTGCAATCTAGTTTTTATGGTTACTAGCATGACCCCCCCTCCCCCCTCCCCGCGCACGCGCACACACACACACATGTATAAATATCTAATATCACATACATTTTCTTTTCTTTCATATTCCACTCTCTGTGTAACCTCACATACTTCTTTGAAATAAACATATATTTTGATAATTGAATTTAAGGTATGTTACCTAATAAACTATATATGTGAAGTCATTCTTTTGGTTCTCAAGATATATCCATTGAATGATTGTTTCTTTACACTATAAGAAAATGATATATTGGAGACAAAAAAATTTTCCTAACTAAAGTTTTGTAGCTAAAAATACTCTTTAGCGAGGAAAATTTTTCTTCAACTAAAAAACTTTTTTTTGCTATTGATTAAGACCTTTAGCGATAAAATTTTTATTTCCTAGATGGCTTCAGATAAGAAATAAGCGTATTAGCGAGGAAATTTTAATTTTCTTTGCTAATGATGCATTATCAGCGACGAAAATTCATTTCCTAATTAAATTTTCCTCGCAATAATGCATCATCAGCAACGAAAATTCATTTCCTAGCTAAAATTATAAACTTTTATTACTATTAACTATACTTTTAGCGGCAAAATTCCTATTTCCTAAATAATACCTATCTTTAAATTTTTAAATATTTACAACATAGCCCCAAAAAATTTGTAAATTGGTCTTTAAATTTATATAATTACCAAATAACCTCAAAAATTTCTAAATTGATCTCTAAATTTTAAAATATTTATAAGATGCCCTAAAAATTTTAAAAATTGGTCCCTAAATTTTTAAATATATAAAATATTAACACAAATTTTACAAATTGCTCCTTAAATTTTGTAAAATTATAAAATGATAACAAAAAAATTTATAAATTGGTCATTAAATTTTAGAATATTTAAAATTTAATCTAAAAAATTTTACAAACTAGTCCATAAATTTTTAAATATTTATAAATGTATTATATTTGGTCTAATTTATAGAAATTAAGGTAGATTATATAGCAAAACAAGTCTGATTACAATCAAATTTGGTCATAATACATGTTTTAGCAAATTCAATAAATCTAACGGTTGGATCATTAATTTGATACGCCTATCTTTGTAAATATGTTAGGTTTTGGATATTTTTCTAGATATTATGCAAGATAATGTGCCAAAAAATACATTCGATTACCTTTAAATTTTGTCATAACAATTTTCTTAGCAATTTTAGCAAATTAAATGGTTGGATCGTTAATTTGATATGTCTATATTTGTAAATGCGTTAGATTTTTAATATTTTTCTAAATATTATACTAGATAATGTGCCAAAATATATCCAATTACCTCAAATTTTTCATAACACGTTTCTTAGTAATTTTAACAAATCTAACTGTTGAATGGTTAATTTGATATGCCTATCTTGTAAATGTATTAGATTTTGGATATTTTTCTAGATATTATGCTAGATAATGTGCCAAAAATCATCCGATTACCTTCAAATTTTGTCATAACACTTTGCTTACTAATGTTAACAAATCTAACGGTTGGATCGTTAATTTGATACGCCTATCTTTGTAAATGTATATATCAAATTACCTTCAAATATTTTATAATACTTTTCTTAGCAATTTTAACAAATCTAACGGTTGGATCATTAATTTGATAAATCTATCTTTGTTAATGCATTAACTTTTGGATATTTTTCTAGATATTCTGCTAGATAATATGCCAAAATATATCCGATTACCTTTAAATTTTGTTATAACAATTTTCTTAGTAATTTTTTAAAAAAAAATCTAATGGTTGGATCATTAGTTTGATATGCCTATCTTTGTAAATGCATTAGGTTTTTTTTTTTATATATTTTTCTAAATATTATGCAAGATAATGTGCCAAAATATATCTGATTATTTTTAAATTTTTTTCATAACACTTTTCTTAACAATTTTAACAAATTTGACAGTTGGATCACTAATTTGATATGCCTGTCTTTGTAAAATACGTTAGGTTTTAGATATTTTTTTATATATTGTGTCAGATATGCCAAAATATATCCGATTACCTTCAAATATTGTCATAACACGTTCCTTTGTAGTTTTAACAAATCTAACGATTGGATTGTTAATTTGATACGATTATCCGATTACCTTTAAATTTTGTCTATATTTTTCTTAGTAATTTTAACAAATCTAACAGTTGAATCGTTAATTTGATACGATTATCTGATTACCTTCAAATTTTGGCACAATACTTTTCCTAGTAATTTTAACAAATCTAACGGTTGGATCGTTAAATTTTGTCATAACACCTTTCTTAGTAATTTTAATAAATCTAATGGTTGGATCGTTAATTTGATACGCCTATCGTTATAAATGTGTTAGGTTTTGGATATTTTTAGACATTATACAAGATAATGTATCAAAATATATCTAATTACTTTCAAAATTTTTCATAACACTTTTCTGATAGGAATCGCCCCAGGCATGAAAGCTACTCAAAAGAAGACAAAGAGAAACCCAAGCCATAACTTATGGCTCCTTGAGTGAGATCCGTTTTTAAGAGGTTTCAATAGGAATCTAAGGCCAACTGATGAGTATTTATTTGAGTATAAAAATTATATAAGAATAAGTACATTCTCAATCAAGTTTAAAATAAAACGTTAGCCCCAAATTACATATATGAGCAAGCGTACTCATCATTAACATAACATAGGGTTCAAATGAGTGTCGATTCTCCAGGAACAAGTATGCATTAATCCATGTTCTTTCATTGTTTAACCAACTTAATAAAGTTAAAATGAAATAAAAAGGAAAATAAAATAAAATAAAATAAATATATACATATCGATGATGTAGAATTATATAACTTAAACCATTGTTTTGATAAACATGATCCTCAAGTATTTAATCATTATTATAACTAATTATTCTCTTGGCATCATGAAGGATAATATAGATTCACTTTTTTGTTCAATCCATGAAATCTCTATCTTCTAGACAAATTAGCATCACATATTTTGTCTCAACTAATTCACCTAAAAGATGCATTAAACGCAACCCCTTGATTAAATTTCCATTCCTGGCAAATTTACACATGAAATTAACTAATAAATCTATATCCTGGCAGACATTAATTAACCTTTAATTACTTTGTCCTCACAATTAACCCATTTGTCCAAGCAAGTTAAGAGTTAACAAATATGAAACTAATGAATTGAAACCACCATCAACCCTTTTGCCCAAGCAAGTTAATGGAAAGAAATAACTAATTAATCTCGTAATAAGTACAAGTAATTAAATATTAAGAAGAACAATCAATTAATCAAAAGATCAAATAACTCTCAAAATCATGAATACCTAAAACAATGTCAAATTACAATAAAATAATTAACACATCATTGTTCAAGAAAAATAAAACAAAGGAAAGAAATAGATATTCATAGACAAGCCTTCTTCTTCTTTCTTTGAAGACCTTCTTGAATAACGCTCCTTGAATTATTTATCCCGGGAAAATATTGGTGATGCACTCTAAAATATAACTAAGTCTCTACATTGTGCACCTCCTTTTCTTAGGGTAAATTGGCCTTTATTTATAGGCTCACAAAATTCCTAAAAGAATTCTAAGTAAAGAAAAAGTAATTACCTAAAAATAATCCAAAACCAAAAAGAAGTAATAAAAAGTCTAAATAACCTAAATAAAACAAGGTCCACCGCCTTTTGACTTTGTGAAATTGAATTGGACTTCAATTCGGATTCTTTCTTCTGGCTTTTGTTGTCTTGTGCTGAAGGCTGAAATTGATGTTGAATTGGAATTGTGCTCAAATTTGGTTTCCAATTTATGTTGAATTTCAATTGCTAAAATTGGCTTTCAATCAAGTTGTGCAACCCACCGAAATTTGTTTCTCACGGCTCGATTCGAACCAAAATCCTTTTCATGCTCAGCCACCAAAACTGCACTTCTTCTGCTTTTGTTTTGCATTGGCTCGATTGAGCCATTTTCAAGCCACCGCCTGCTATTTCTTTCTTCTTGTTGTTGTCTTGTTTCGGTTGCTTCTTTTCCAGCCTACTATTGTTGACTTTGCTTTACATCTGGGCCCCACCGAAATTATTTCTTTGTTGCAATTGTCTTCTATTGCTGTCGGCTCAATTGAGCCATGAAGTTGACGAAAATCTCCTTTTCCTCTATTCCAATTCCAATTCCAATTTCATTCCCTTATTCCTTTGTTTTTTTTTTTTTGGTGCTTTTCTCCGTTATTTCCAGTGGAAGACCAGTGCCGGCTGTCCTTCCTGGGCTGGTGCTGGTCTTGTTCTAGAAAATCACACAATTAGCTCCAATTTTTTCATATTTTTGTATAAAATTACAGAAAAGCATTTTTATAAGGGAAATATCAAATATGAAGGAATATGACTAGTTATTTCACAAAATGTATCACAAAATAGCCTCAAATAACTAGGAATAATATGACTAATTTAGGCCCTATCACCAACCAAGCCAACAAACCAAGGGCCAAGAGATTGATGAAAGAGTGGATAATGAAAGAAAAGCCAAAAGGATATAAAGAAGGCAAAAGTGTTTGTGGAAGGTTAAGCAAATAAATGAACAAGGATTAAAGGGCAAATCGGCAAATGAAAGAATGCAACCCAATGGAGCTTCAAATGGAAATAATTTTGGCTTCAAAACTATTTGAAAGATCAAGGGGACAACCAAGGCCACCTTAGAGGTCAAGAACAATATTTGGAATGCAAAATATCAAGAAAATTGATGGGGGAATGGCACTGCGTGAGGAAGGACCGAACAGGCTTGGAATAGCTGTTCAGGAGGAGGCCGGTCGGCCCTATACTACTGGAACACTATCAAGAGACAGTTTTAAGCTGAAGCCGACGCTGGCCCTAGTGCCTGTACAACCCCAAATTTTTGCTATTTTTCTTGTTTCAGTCTTTTACACTTGTAATTCAATTTTCACAACTTTTATTATGTTTTTACATATTTAAAAACATGTAATAGGTCTCAACACTTGTATTAAGGTCCCCTAATTCTTTGATTAACTAACTAATTAGTTAGGTTATGTTGGAGGCTTATAAATACCCTATTATAGCATTGTAAATATAACTTTTGATATTTTCGGAAGGAGAATTCAAATTTTCTCTCTAGTGAGAGTTCTTGAGGGTTATCCTTATAGGTGATTCCATTAAATATCAAGACTAAATCAATGGATTTAGTTCCACCTTTGATCTTGTCTCTAAACCTTTAGGGATAATCTCAACTCATTCTCTATGCTATGTGCTAGGTTGCCTAGTGTGTTTGATAGGATTGATTTAGGTGCCTTCAAATTCCTTTCCTTGGTATTCTAATCTTTAGTTAGATTAGGGTGTTAAGGTGTCTTCAAAGTAGGATAGATTCACATTATCACAAGAGTGTTAATTTCTTTACATTTTGGTGTTCTTGTGTGTGAGTTTGTTAGGGTACTTGTTCTTGAGCTCAATCCACATTTTTGGAACTTCCCAAGATCATATCAAATTTGATATCAGAGCTTGCATTGTGTTGATTCTAATCAACTAACTTTCTTTGGGCTAAGGTGCAATCTTCTTCAAGATTTGTTGAACATTTTTAATTTTCATCACTTTTTCTCTTGCCATTTTGGAATGCTTGAAACTCAAGATTATGGCATGAACTTGATGCTAAATTGATCATATATGTTGGTATAATGATTGAGGAATATTTTGGCATGGAAAATTGTTGATTTGAAGCTCATACTGCTGCAAATTCTTATTTCCCTAACTATATTCCTTACAATTTTTTAGGGTTGAAAACTTGAATTTGTGCCATGAAAATGTTATTAATTTGACCCCTTATGGTATATTAATATTTGAGGAGTCATTTGGTGTAAAAATGTGTTGATCTGGGGCCAAAACCAAGATGAAATTTGCTATACTAAATTGAGCTTGATATATTGTCCTAATGAATTATGATTGCTTATACTTAACTACTAAAGCTTCTATTCATGAAGTATGATGACTAGTTTAATTAATAGAGTGCATTTGTGAAGTTAATTGGTGTTCTTGTTGATGCTAGAAGATTTGTTCACACTGCATTTGTGTTAAGTTTGGAAAACATTTGTATATCTTGAACTCTTACTACTATTTCTTAAATTTACTTGTGTCATCATTTCCTCAAGTGTTTGTTAATTGCTAAATTGTATTCTTGAGGTTTTGATAGTATCATCTAGTTTAACAACTCTCGAAATCCATGCATTTTCCTTGTTGCACACCAAGTATTTGATAAATTGCCTTTAAGACACCTTTCTTTCTTATTCCTTGGAATTTTGTTGACTAGTAGAACTAAATCCTTTGAAGTAGAAAAGAGTTGGGACAAACTTGAGTGTGGAATTGGGAGTTTAAAAAAGACAAAAGGGTGAGTTCATTGTGATAAAAACCAAGAAGAGTACAGACACGAGTGAAGAGTGGCCACTAAAAATTAAGTGTAAACACGTGAGGGAGTGAAGTGAGAATTCTCTTGTATTTTCTACTTACATTTTGGGGTATTTCTCTTTAAAGAACTTCACAATGGCTAGTTGGAGTGGAAGTGAAAAGAGTGATAATTATGAGGAGTCTTGCTATAGTGAGAGTCGTTATAGGGAAGAAAATGAATATGAGTAAGAATATGAGGAGGATGATTATGAGAGCATGAAATATTAGGATGAACATTATGAATAGCCTAGTATGAGTGGAAGGGAATATAATAGCTATGAAGGAGACTGAGGGGAAAGTAATCAAGAATGTGAGAACTTGAGTCTTATGGAAGATTGGAGTAGGGTGAGTGAAAACAATGGAGAATCTTATTCGAGTGGAGCAAGATATTATAATTTTGAGCAAAATAGGGAAAATAAAGAAGAACATGGGAGTGAGGAATATTGGAATGAGAAAGTTTATACAGGAGGAACACGAAAAACAACAAAGCATGGAATGCAAAAGAACTTGAGGGAGTATGAGTTTAAAATATATGAAAGTTTTGAGCACACTTTCTATTATTGTCCAAAAAGATGGCAGTTTTCCAAAGTCTCAAATTAAGGGGTTGGCTCTTACCTTGTTTCGTAGCCAAGGGAATCACACGGTTAGCTTTGTACAATAGTAAGAGTGATAGCCATTATTACTACAGGTGCTCAAGCTTACTACAACATCTAAAGAAGAAAGAAGAGTTGTAATGCAAAAGAGGAGAATTTCAAGCCAATACAATCATAATGCAACAAAGGAGTAGAAGAGGATTGACTTGTGAGATTTATCGTAGTAGAAGGCACACAAAGGTTGATTGTCCAAATAAATTAGAATATGAAAAATTTTATGAGGTGCAAGAAAATGAAGAAAAAGTTGAGAAGATTGAACAAAAGGCGATAATGAGAGTAAAAGAAGATGAATTACATGGCTTTGAGAAGGAAGGGAAGCTAGAAAATGAGGCTAAGTGTCAAGGAATGTTCAATCAAAATGATAAAGTAGTGCACAAAGAAGATGAAAAAAATGATGATGAGATTGATGATGAGTTTAGTGATAATGAAGAAGAAGAAGAAGCGAAACCATTGCGTTCAACAAATGGGGTGACTAAGGAATTTTATAACATTCTCTAGGAGTGTTAGAGGAGAATGAGTAAGAAGGAGTAGAGCATGATGGTGTTGAATTTGTTGAGGGAGCCCTAAAACAAAGGAAGAAAAACAAGAGTTGGCTAGAAAGGGTGTATGAACAAATGAGAAATGAAACTAGTGAAAGTAAGCCATCTAGTCCAATCATGCATGAAAACCCCAAGACTAGAGATGAAAAGAGGATAAAGAAAGGTAAAGCTTTGTTGGGATCACAAAGGTGTAGGGACATGAAATGCAACAAGTGTTTAGGATATGGGCATTCCTTCCAAGAGTGTCTAAATAAGAAGATGATGTTCATAAATGACCAAGGTAATATCTTATCTGGTGAGGAAGAATGTGGTAAGGTATTGGAAGAAAAATTTAAAGGGGACAAAGGTAGAAAAAGGGAAATTGTGATTTAAACTAACTTGTTCATTGATTGGAGTAGCAATGGAAGTTGAATATGATTGTGAGGGTATGGAAGAAGGAGAAAATTCGCAAAGAGAAAATATATTTTTTCAAGATATCTAATCAAGCAAAAACCATGTAGTGTCCTCATTGATGAAGGGAATTGTAAAAATGTGATTAGTGCTATATTGGTGGAGGAGTTGGGAATAGAAACCTTGAAACACCCCAAACCCTGCAAGTTACAATGGTTGGACAATTGTAGAGAGGTGAAGATGAACAAACAAGCTAAGGTTACCATTGATATGGGGAAGTATAAGGATGAAGTGGTTTGTGATGTATTTCCCATGCATGTAAGGCATATTTTGTTAGGAAGACCTTAGTTATTTGATAGAGATGTGGTCCATGAAGGAAGAGGAACACTTATTTTTTGAGGAAAGATGGAAAGAAGATCACTTTACTTCCTTATCCCCTAGTGAGGTTTTAAGAGATCAAAATATCTTCAGGTAAAAGGAAAAGGAAATGAGAGAGGGAAAAGAGAGGAAAAAGAAGATGAGTAAGAAAGAAAATGAAGAGAAAAATGGAGAGAGAGGGAAGGACAAAAGAAATGGGAACAAGAGGTTGAGATGAGAGAAGGAAGAGAGAAAAGAATTGAGGAAATGAAGGAAGAGAATGATGAGAGGATAGTGACCACCTCAAGTTGGAGAGAAAAAGAAAAGAAAGACAAACAAGAAGAGAAAAAAAACAAAAAACAAAAGAGAGATGAGGAAAAATGTAGGTAGTGAAAAGAGAAAGTATAAAGAATAATAAGGTATAAAGTCATGCCATTTTACTTTCACAAAAATTCTCTTGTTTAAATTATTATGCAGGTTTTGATTTGAGGACGACTCGTTTTCAAGAAGGGGAAAATGATAAGAATCGCCACAGGCACGAAGGCCACTCAAAAGAAGACAAAGAGAAATCCAAACCACAACTTATGGCATCTTAGGTGAGATCTATTTTTGCAAGAGGTTTCAATAGAAATTTAAGGCCAACCAAGCCAACAAACCGAGGGCCAAGAGATTGATGAAAGAGTGGATAATGAAAGGAAGGCCAAAAGGAGTACAAAAAAGGCAATAGTCCTTGTGGAAGGTCAAGTAAACAAATAAACAAGAATTAAAAGGCAAACGGGCAAATGAAGGAATGCGACCCAAGGGAGTTTCAAATGAAAACAATCATGCGTTCAAAACTATTTGGAAGATCAAGGGGACAACCAAGGCCACCTTAGAATTCAAGAACAATATTTGGGATGCAAAACATCAAGAAAATTGACGGAGGAATGGCACTGTGTGAGAAAGGACCGAACAGGCTTGGAATATCTGCCCAGGAGGCGGCCAGCTCCGGCCCTGATGCCCCAACCTGGTGCATCCCTATACTACCCTAACACTGTTAAAAGATAGTTTCGAGCCAGTGCCAATCCTAATGCTTGAACCGGTGCCGGCCCAAATTTGTACAACCTTGAATTTTTACTATTTTTCTTGTTTCGGTCTTTACATTTGTAATTCAATTTTAACAACTTTTATTATGTTTTCATTTATTTAAAAACATGTAATAGGGCCTCAATACTTGTATTAAGGTCCCCTAATTCCATGATTAGCTTACTAATTAGTTAGGTTATGTTGGGGGACTATAAATACTCTATTATAACATTGTAAACATAACTTTTGATATTTTGGGAAGGAGAATTCAGAATTTCTCTCTAGAGAGAGTTCTTGAGGGTGATCCTCATGGGTGATTCCATTAAACATCAAGACTAAATCAAAGAATTTAGTCATACATTTGATCTTGTCACTAAACCTTTAGGGATAATCTTAACTCTTTCTCTATTCTATGTGTTAGGTTGCCTAGTGTGTTTGATAAGATTAAGTTAGGTGCCTTCAAATTCTTTCCTTGGTGTTCTAATCTCTAGGTAGATTAGGGTGTTAAGGCATCTTCAAAGTAGGATAGATTCACATTATCACAAGAGTGTTAATTTCTTTACATTTTGGTATTCTTGTGTGTGAGTTTGTTGGGGTACTTGTTCTTGAGCTTAATCCATATTTTTTTAGCTTCCCAAGATCATATCATTTTCTTAGCAATTTTAACAAATCTAATGGTTGGATCGTTAATTTAATATATCTATCTTTTTAAATATGTTAGGTTTTTATATTTTTGGAGATATTATACTAGCTAATGTGCCAAAATATATTTGATATACCTATCTTTATAAATGCTATATATGTGTGTGTGTGTGTATATATATATATATGTGTGTATATTTGTGTATATGTATGTATGTATGTATGTATGTATGTATGTATGTATGTATGTATGTATGTATGTATGTATGTATGTATGTATGTATGCTATATTAAATAATATATAGAGTATATTAATTTGTGTGTGTATATATATATATATATGCATATATATATATATATTAATATATGTATTAATAAGCTATATATGTGTGTATATATATATATATATATATATATATATTTATGTGTATATATGTCTATATATATTTGTGTGTCTATATGTGCGTGTATATTTATGTATATTTGTGTGTCATATATATATATATATATAGACATATATATACATAAATATATATGACACACAAATATACATAAATATACACGCACATATAGACACACAAATATATATAGACATATATACACATAAATATATATATATATATATATATGGTTTGTATATGTATATATTTATATTTAGGTGTCATACACACACACACACCCACACCCACACCCACCCCCCCCCACACACACACACACATATATATATATACACATACATATATATGTGCATATGTATGTGTATATATATATATACATAGATACATACATACATATATATATATGCACACACATACATATATAAATATACACAACATATATATGTATAATTTTTTTCTTATTGATTGATATGTATATAATCATTTAATAAAAATAATGATAGAATTAACAGTATATAAATTTTTAAAATTTTATAAATGTACCAAATAATTTATTACAATTGTTTCATTGATAATTTAATATAATAATTATATTTTTATAATATTAATGTTTTGAAAATAAAAAAATATTAGGAATAGTTTGAATAAAAGGGGAAGGGGGGGGGGATTAGACCAATCTGTTGCCTTGGCCCAGTGGTTGAGGCACAAGGCCTCTTGCGCAAGGTTGCGCGATTGAAACTATGCGGTGCCGAACTGTCGAATATATTTCGAGGCGGCAATCTAGTGTGACGCGATCACGTGAACCGTGTCATAAAGGAGCTGCGATATCAGGTGCAGGAAGTTCATGTGGACCATTTCAAAATTTTATTATTTTTAAAAAAAATTAAAAAGCTTTTGGTGAGGAAATTGTTTTGTCGCTATTGATTATTTTTAGAGACAAAATATTTTTTATTGGCATGGAAATTTTTCTCGCCATTGACCCGTTTTAGCGGTGAAATTTTTGTATTAGCGAGGAATTGTTTTGTGGCAAAAGGTAATATTATTTTCTACCATAAATTTAATTTGTTAAATTAAATTATATTTTTTGCGACGAAATTTTTGCCACGAAACTCTTTTGTCTCGAAAAATCTTCATTAGTGACAAAATGAAGATTTTTGGCGACAAAAGTCATTAGGTTTAGTGACAAATATTTCCTCTCTAAAAGCTATGGCTTTAGCAAGAAAACAAATTTCCTCGCTAAGCCACAAAAGGGCGAGGAATTTTTTTTCCTCGCTAAAAATCTCCAGCGACCTTTTAGCGAGGCAAATGGTACTTTTAGCAACAAAAATGTTTTGTTGCTAAAAACCAATTTTCTTGTGGTGCTAAGTATAAAGATAAAAAGGAAAATAGAAACATATTCTCTTTAAGAATTTGGAGTAAAAAAATTGCATTACAATCGAGCAAAAGGGGAACCCCCGGAAAAAGAACGATAATTAAGAGAGAGAGAGAGAGAGAGAGAGAGAGAGAGAGAGAGAGAGAGAGAGAGAGGAGCATCATTCAAGGCCTGATTCCTGGGGAGTAAGTAGCTGTTTTAGTCCTTGGTCATCGCCTTAGATGGAAACAAGGGGGGCCTTAATATGATCATACTACATAAAAAGAGTTGAATTAGTCCAACATCAATTGTCTAGTTTTATGTGACACATGTACTGCCCAAAGAAAAGAGTTCTTTTGGCTTTCATTAATGCATTTTCCAAAAGGAAGAAGTCTGTTAATTTGAAGATGTTAGTATATTCATGAATGCCCTTTATTTTATGGCATACTGTTTAACAGTTTTCTTAAATCAAGTAATCCACTTTTGACTATATATTTTCATGTTATTTTCTTTTCCTCATGGTAGAATGCAATTTTTGAAGTCATGCGTAGACTTTCTAATACCCATTGAGGATCCTTTAATTCTTTTTTTTTCCTTTTTTTTTTTTTTTTTGAACGTTGGCAATTCCTGGAGATTGACTAGATCAAGACAAACAAATTTACCTCATGATTTAAAAAAAGTTAAAGAGAAGAAAGGGCCAATTACTAGGGAAAGTGATATCGATCAATATGCCTTTGTGGGACAATAAATTACTCCATAGGATATCAACTATTGTTTTAGATATTGCGCTTTAGTTTAAGAAATTATTTTTTAGTTTCTTTGGAAATATTATGCATCGCCTAATAGTTAAAAACGTGAAAATTTGATTAGGTTAAGTAATATATGAAAAATATTAATCTAAATAAAGTTTTTTAATAACTAACTGAAAATGAATTGATACAAACAATGATTTTCTTCTACTAGGATAGCTTTAAGTAAGATACGCATTTGATGTAATTTTCTGAATTATGTAAATCTATTTAATTAGTTCTAATATTAAATATTATAGATAATTTTTTTGTCATCATCATTTTCTTCTTCTTCATTTTTTCATCGGCACGGATGATTTTTTATTTATTTTTAATTGATAATACCAAATTTATAAAATTAAAAACTTATCTGGTTAAGTGAATGTTAACTATCTCCATACGTCTAATCTAGAAACAAATAAATATAGATATATCAGTCTGCTTCATATTTATGAGTAACAGTGGAGTAGTTTCAAAGAAATTGTAAATCTATTTAGTGTAAATTCTCTGACTTCTGTAAATCTATTTAATTAGTTCTAATATGAAATATTATAGATAATTTTTATGTCATCATCATTTTCTTCTTCTTCATTTTTTTCATCACCACCGATGATTTTTTATTTATTTTTAATTGATAATACCAAATTTGTAAAAATAAAAATTTATCTGGTTGAGTGAATGTTAACTATTTCCATATGTCTAATCTAGAAGCAAATAAATATAGATATATCATTCTGCTCCATATTTATGTGTTACAGTGGAGCAGTTTCAAAGAAATTGGAGAGTTTAATTAATTACACCTGCATTAAATATTGCATATATGTGAAAAACAATTATTTTTAAAGTTATTTGAGTAGTTGAGCGACAAGTATAATCCTGCTCTTTCTGCCGAGTAGAAAAAATATATATCTGCAACGTGAAGGGAAAATGTGAAGATAAAACTGAAGTCTTTATTTATTTATTGGAAAGGCTGAAGTCTTTAAGTTGTTGATGAGAATTCATTTCAAATGCTAATGTTGGAAAATCTAAATTAGGATACTTAATGAGAATAGAAAAATGAACTTAAAAATAGAATACAATACAAAAAAATTATATAATTTGATTTATTTATTTAAGTTTATGTCCATGATGAATATCACAAAATAATTTATTAAAAATGGTCAAGAGATTTATATAAATGTATTCTTGGTATTTTATTCAAACCCTTTGTACATACTCTTTTGTGTACCACTAATATACTTACCTAATTTCTACCCATAAATTATGTAATACTAGACATACAAGAATAAGCCCTTGTTTGGTTTGTAGAAGGGGAGGGGGAGGGGGAGGGGGAGGGGGAGGGGAAGGGTGAAGGGGAGGGGCACCTTTTACTTCCATTAAGGGAAGTAATATTATTTACTTTATTTTATTTGGTACGAAGGGAAGAAAACGTGGAAGGAGGGGGGGGAGGGAGAATAATTAATTTAATTTACTATTTTATCCATCATTATTTTTTTAATTAAAATTTTTAATGTTATAAATATGGTCAATATTGTCATTATTGCTCTCATTTTATTTTATCTCTCCCAATCCCTCCAAATTGGGAGGGGAGAAAATGCTGATGTGGAAGAGGAGTAGTACTCCCTCCTGATTTACTTCTCCTTCACATCTACATTCAACCAAATAAGATAAATGCACAATATACCTCCACATTTACTTCTATAAAACAGTCTAACAAAATATAGCCTAAATAAGGACATCGTAAAAACTTTACTTCACATACCAAGTTATAAGACTCCTAATCTATATGAAATGCGGTAAGTGTAACTTTTTAATTATAATATATATGGGTAATAATAACTTTTTGATTTTAAATACAGTATGAATACCTTTATAATGGATAAGGGCAAAATTTATCTATATTTTTTTAGTTATTTAAGAGTGTTTTGTCATAAATTTGTTGTAATAATTAGGCATATTTCTTCATATTTGATATTTTACCCTTGGAAAGGTGTTTTGAAATTTTATTGCAGAAAATGACGAAAAAACGACAAATCGTTGCCGTCAAAGCATGACCGGAATCGGCCGTGACCCACAAAACTGGCGTAGGCCCCATTCTGGAGAAACAGGAGAATTTTTCACGAAAAACAGAGCAAGACAGGGGTAACAGAGCATGGTGAGCGTCGGCCTAACCCTCCAAGCCAACGCCGGCTCCACTCTGGCCAATGTCGACGAGCTTTCCAATTATGTGCGAATTTGGTAATTTTCCAAAAGTTATGGTATTTTCCAATCTCTACTCAGCCTAGGACTCTTAGGGAAAATAATTTTAGTTTCTTAGAAGCTTATTTAAATATGAAAAACACAAGATAAAGGTGTTATTTGAAGGATTCAAGATAGCTACTTATTATTCAAAGACAAAATTACCACTTAAAGGGACATTGTTCAAAGGCGGTTTTCAAGAGAAGAAGATAGGCTTATCTATGAATTCTATCTTTTATCCTTTATTTACTTTTCTAGAATAATGATGTGCTTAATGTTTTGATTGTAATTGGATATTATTTTGGAGATCACGGTTTTGATTTAATTGGGATTTTAATCAATGTATTGTTATTTTTGTTATTTGATTACTTGTTATCATTGGTTATTGATATGTTTTCTGGGAAATGATGTTAGAAGTTCATTGCATTGATTTCATATTTGTTAGATCTTGATGGACTTGGAAAATAAAGTTAAGATTAAAGAATTAAAGTGGTCAAAGATTGGTTAATTTCACCTAGAGCATAAGGTCATTGGCTAATTTCTTATTTATAAGGTATGAGTTTAATAATTGTTTTGGTTTGATTGGGAAATCTGCTAAATTAATCAAGGGATAGTGATACTATGGATTGGGAAAGAAGTAGAATCTACATGAGTAAGTTCATGACTTGGGAAACGATTGGATTTTACTTAAGCTCCTTCATGATGCCAAAATGACAATTGATTGTGATAAATGCTAAGTGATTCAATATTATAGTTTCAAAATAATTATCCAGTTACATGAATTTGCATCCTTGAGTTATATCTATTTTTATCTTTATTTATTTTCTTTTTTATTCTCTTATTATTTTATTGGCTAAACAATAAAAACTTAGGTAAAGTAAGGTGGGAGACTTAGTTCTCGTGGATTCAATACTTATTCGTCCCTATACTATCGATGGGTATACTTGTCCGTATGTATGATTTTAGTGTTGGCATTTTAATTAAAACTTGATTAGTTGTATAATCTGTTGATAATATTTTTTACACTAAAACACACACATTAGTAATCAAACTTCTTGTCATAATCTGATTAGAAATAGGGACTCGAAATTAGGATTTGAAGTTTGGAGTAAATTATATAAAAAGATATATTAAAGATTTTTCTTCAAAAATTAGGGGAGAAAATTATAAATTCAAATGGATTTTTCTAAATTTTTTTAATTTTTCTAAGAAAAAAAATAGATTTTCTAAAAAAAAAATTCCCTCGCCATTCTCCCCTCCCCTCTTCCCCCTCTCCTGGCACACGTCTTCTGATTTGGAATGTGACAATTAACAAATCTCTACGTTGACTTCTATTTCATCTTCAATCGTCACAACTTTTAGACAACAACCATCAAACATTACTTAAATGTAAACCTCCAAATCTTCACAGCAACCATATATCAAACATTGTTTAAATCCAAACTTCTGAATTTGTATAACAGCCCTCGAACATTACTTAAACCTAAAATTCTGAATCTTTACAGCAACTATCGAACATCACTTAAATCTAAGTTTCATTTGATCTTTTCCCTGATTTTGTAACATAGATCTACCTACATCATATCCATCATTAGATGCTTTCAGTCTATAACTTGGGACGAAACCAGGAATTTAGAGTTGGAAGAGGAGGCAAGTTAGACTAAGAGAATAACATTATAATTTTTGAAAAAAAAAATTGAAGGGCAAAATATAAAAATTCAAAGAATATTTTAATTTTTTTTAAACTTTACAAGGTAAAATAAAATTTTTTTTAAAATGTTGGGAAGGCAGGGGTCCCTGAGATCCATTCCTATCCACAACCTTCTCCAGTTTTTGTAAGGTGTACGATTGCATAAGTAATTTTATCAGTATTCAACAACCTCTTTCTAGATATAACCCCATTAATAAAAATATATTGACTTATATGCCCTTCACAAAAGAGATTCATGTTTCTCTATCTCCTATGACCTAATTTCTTATTAATTTTCACCATCTCAAAATCGTAAAACTATAAAAATTTAAACCCTTATACCACTTGTTGGGAAATGTAAATTGGAATACTTAATGAGAATAAAAAAAAACATGAAAAATAAAATAAGGAACAAAAGATTTATGTGATTCGCCTTATTTATCTAAACCTACATCCATAACAAAAATCACAAAATGAGCTATTAGGAGATTTATACAAATGTATTCTTGGTATTTTATTTAAACTTTTTATATATACCATATCTCACACTACCTAACCTATACTCACATGTTCCATAATACTAAGAAAAAACCAAGATACTTTAGAAAACTCTACCTATATAAAGTATTAAGTCATAAGACTCCTAATCAATATAGAATGGAATAAGTATAACTTCTTAATTCTAAATGTATTAGAAATATATTTTTAATCAAATTATCTTGTCTTAATCTGATTTGGAGTGTAAGACAACTAATAGTAATTCTCTTGGGTTTTACATGTTTATATATATATATATATATATATATATATTGAATTTAAGTTTTATTTTCTATTAAAAAATAATAATTTTGGTATTACTCTCTCTCCTATATGATGTGTATATAATAGTAACCTTATATGACATGAATTTTAGCACTTCGTTATTATAAATAAGTGATGGAGATAGGGTGGGATGGCGTTCTTCCTTCAAAATTTAAAAAAAATTTAATTTATTTTAACAAAATTAAAAATTTTATAAATGCCTTTTTATCATTCTCTCCTAAAAATTTATAAAAATATAAAATTATTTTTAATATATCATTTTATATAATTTATCCATTTATTGCAAGTTAGTCGTTTTGTTCCTATTATATATGATAAATCTTAATCCAATGAGTACTTTGGGACAATACAAGAAACTGCTAGTTTAGCGATGGATTTGTGACCGTTAAGCATTAAGTTTACTAATCAATTGCAAATTAGACAGTAAATTCAGCCGTTATTTTTCCCGCAATTAATAGAACTATGACCGTTCTATGACATAATATTTTATTCATTTTTAATTTTTTAAAATTTTTTATTCATCACAATTCCATCGCAAAATACTGACTGAATTTTCGTAACGTTACTATTCAATCGTTAATTATTTAGCAGTCACTAATCGATCACTAATCTAAATGTATATTCTAAATGTCAAGAGGGGATTAAATTGTCCATATTATTTTTCTAAGATTTAAAAAAAAAAACTTTTCAACTTCTTTAATAAATGGTGTAGATTTTATAATCCTTTCACTTAAACATTTTAATGGTTGAGATTAGTTTGGTCGTTATGGGTAAAATAGTCATTGAATATGTATAATATTATTTTTAATCAAAAAATTATGAAAATTATTTATAACTATTAATAACTATATTAATAACTATACACTTATTTATTCTATTATTAACTATTAATAACCATATTAATAATTCATAGAATGTAAAGAGGAGATTGAATTGTCCATATCATTTTTTTAAGAATTTAAAAAAAAAAAAATCTTTTCAACTTCCTTAATGAATGGTATAGATTTTAAAATCCTTCCGCCTAAACTTTTCAATGGTTGAGATTGGTTTGATCATCATGGGTAAAATAGTCATTGAACATGTATAATATTATTTTTAACAAAAAATTATGAAAATTATTTATAACTATTAATAACCATATTAATAACTATATACATATTTATTCTATTATTAATTATTAATAACCATATTAATAACTCATAGACAATAATACCAAAAAACCAATCATATTAATGATTTTGTCAAAATGCATAGAGAATTCGGATAGCTTATAAAATAAAAATTCTGTTACAAATGTAATTAGAATACCAATGGGTTGCTTTTAAGTAAGTGGCAAAAAAGTTAGTATTTTAACATATATAAAATATAAAAATAAAAAATAAAATACCACGTAACAAAAAAAAATAGACATACTTAGTTCAACAAAGATTATAGAACACACGCACACATATATTTTGATGAGAAAAATTAATTATGAAAATTATTCAAAAATAAAGATACCACCATGACCTTAAAAGCCAAAAGAATTGTCCACAAAATAAGAACAGATGAAGAAGCAAAATAACAACAAAACTCAAAAAAAGAAATTGGATACGTAAAAAATGCACAGACATATTTATAACATTAAAAAAGCCAAATACCATCAACAAATTTACAGGTCAACAATATTTAAATAAGACAAATGCTCCAACTTAATATAATTTTATGACAAAAACATAACTAGAATAAATATAATTAGAATAACTCTAGAAAAGAGATAACAGAAAGAGGAAAAACAGTAGACAATAATCATATAAAATATTCTGTAAATATTTATCAACCTACAACCGTGGTAGCAAATATTTTTACTATTTTTGAGTTATTGTGACTCTTTGATTTCGTAGTTTATCTATGAGTATATCTTCTTATTGTTAATTAGTTAGTTTCTCTATTCTATCAGTTCATATTGGATAGTTATTATTTCTTTAGAAGTGTTACAGTTTTGTTTCTTTTCTTATTTTTTATTATCATTTTTTATGATTAAGTGAATAGGGGATTAAATTATCCAAGTAAATTTTCAAAGTAATTTTTATTTTTTTACTTTTTTATTTTCTCTAATTAATGGTGTAGATCTATTAAAACATTTTTATATTCTATTATGAATGATGTTAATCTCATCAATACTTCCACCTGATTCTTTTTATGGTTAAAATTAATTTGGTCATCATGGATAAATTAGACATTTAACAATATTGTATACAAAGATATATGAGTATTATTATAACTATTATTATAACATAAATGAGAAAGATAATTTATAAACAATAATTAAAGAGTCATATAAGAAAAATAAAAAGACACATTATTATTTCGTAATAATACAGACTTACAAGTTTCATTCTTTAATTTATTACACATTATTAATCTTTTTGAAAAAACTAAAAGCGAAGAAGAGATTAAATTATTCAAGTAAATTTTCAAAGCAATTTTTTTTTCCATCTTCTCCAATTAATTGTAAAATTTAGTAAAACCTTTTTATATTCTTTTATGGATAGTGTTGATCTCTTAAATAATCTCTTTAATACAATTTAAGAGTCAATAAGAAAAACAAAGAGACACATTATTGTTTCATAATAATATAAGCCTACAAGTTTTATTCTTTAATTTATTACACATTATTACTATTTGAAAAAATTTTCGTTCTTTAATTTATTCACGGAATGACATCTAGATGCATTGGCTTACTCTTTTCTTGCATGTACTCTTCATTTAATTGAAATTATGATTTTGAGTTTTCATTATTAATGATAAGATACATTTTTTGTCTATGGATGCAAGTATGATAGGTAAAAGACAAAAATTGATGACTTAGAAAACTAACTCCATGAACTGAAGGCTGATAGACATGAAAATGAGAGGGATGTCAGATTTTTTCAAACGGTTGAAACTCTCAAATGCCTTTTTCCTGATGTTCATAGTCACTTAACTCATCTTTGAAGGGCAACATTGAAGAAGTATAACATTGTTGTTACTAATGCAATGGGCACATTTATGAATACAGTTGTCGTAGTTGATGATTAACATATAGGATATCAAGATATCATACATAAATATTTAATTTGTCTATTCATATTTAACTTATTCTCTTCTTATTTTGGCTTATCAACTTTTTTTATTTTATCTAATATAATTCTGAGGAACCTCTTCTATATATGTGATAACTTTTTGTTCTTTTCATTTTGAATACAACAAAATTGATGATCAGGATGCATTCCAAGGTAATTTTTTATTTTCTTTTTGGCTTTTTTCCCTTTTTTGCGGGAATACATTTATGTGAATTTTATTTACTTTTTTTTTTTGTTGAGAAAGTTTGGATACCAAGTGATAATAATCATTTATAATATAGATTTTACTTATCATTATCCTTCAATTTTGATGGAGGTAAGAAAGAAAGAAAAAAAACTAAAACTAATTATCTCTATCTTATAATATTACTTTATCTGTGATTGCACATAAACAAATTTTGAGAAGGAACGAAGGCATAGAAAAGCAACTTATAATACTGCTTTATCTATAATTTGTCTGTCTTATAATACGATTTTGTCTGTGATTGTAGTTCTCGTTTTAGCTGTAAATCTACAATTTTAAGTATGTTTATCTAATTTTAGGAGCAACTTCAATAATTATTTTATTTATCAATTTTTAACACAACATTATATTAATCTCTCATTTTTTTTGTTTAATTTTTATTGCTGTAGGAGATATTTGATAAAAAAAAAAAAATCACAACTCATACAAATGCAAAAATTATATATTGATTTTTTTAATCGAGATAATATAACTTAAGAACAGTTTTTCTTACAAGTTTGAATTTTGTATAATCTCTTTTCTCCACTCTATACAAATAAACACATATAGAATATAATTGATTTATTATTTTTTAGAATGATTATTAAATCGAAAAAACTTATACTTATTCGTTTTTGGATTATATCTCTAGGTTAGTGACAACAATTATAGAAAAATTCATAAAAGTATAGTGCCAGTTATTGATTTTTTATATTTAAATGTATATGTTCTATCAATAATAGTTGTAATGTATGTACATTAATATTTATTTTATACTCTCTAACTAATAATTTATTTATAGATATTTGATAAATTTTATTTAATCATCGGGCAAAATCTCCGCGCGTAGCGTGGAGGTGTCAACTAGTGAGTGACTAATTAGCAACCACTATTTAAAAATGACTTTCGATTGTTTTTTATTTGCTGTCTCAAAAAAAAAATAAAAGAAATAAAATGCGCGCAGTCCTCTTCTTCTGTCTCCCTTTTTTCCCCCCTTTCATCTATGTTGTCCTCTGGTACCATACTAAAGCCCTGAAGCACTCACCTTCACGCCATCGTCATTGTTGCCGCGCTACCAAGATCTTGTTGCCATAGAGAGCTCCATATCAACTTCATCTCTTCCTCTACTTCCTTGCTTGCTACTGATAGTTCAGATTTGGGGCACGCAATTCTTGTATGGGAATTGTGCGGCACTTTTACGGCATAGTAGATCGTGAAATTGGGAAGAAGCAAAAGTGCATCTAAAAAAAGAAGGGCAAAACGACAACGACGTCATTTTGCCCTGCCTTTGGCTTTGGCTCTACTATTGCTGAAGCTAAGTCGGTTCTATCCTCACTATTAACGTTTCATGTGATGATATTTGCAGCGCCTTTCTTGATTGTCGAGGAATAATTTCTTCACGCCATTGCCAACCTAAAAAGCACCACTGCCTTTCACCACTTTTACCACTGGCCTTCACCTTCTTTATCACTGGAATTCCAACCGCCACCGAAATGCAACCCGAAAATCACCACTTTCACCTTTTTTACCACCAAAATTTCAAAAGCCATTGGATCCAACCCGAAAAGCACCACTTCTGCAAATGATGCAAAAATTTTGGGAGTATAAAAATCATTAAATTTAAATCCATTCCTTAGCTAAGTTTTAATAAAAATATTAATCCCAAATTATACATACTAGCAAGTATACTTATCGCAAGTATACTATAAGGAATTTAAAGAGTATCGATTCTTAAAGGAGCAAGTACACACTAATCACTTTTCATTCATTACTTGATCGACCCAATAAAGTGATAAAATAATTAAAAAAATAAGGAAAAATATATACAACTCAAAGATGGAAGAATATGTAATTAGACATATATTCTTGAAAACATGACCAAGAACTGCTTAACAATTATCACAATTAATTATTATCTTGGCATCATCAAGGAATAAATTAGAACCACTTTGTTTGCAATTCATGATTCCCTATCTTCTAAGTAACATAATGGATATATTCTATCTCACAAATCTTACTCAAAAGATGCATTAAAATCATTCCTCATATAAATCCCTATATTCTAAGTGATTTAAAACATAAAATTAGTCAATATATTCTAACAATCATCAACTAACTTTTGATTACCCAAGTTCTTAACAATTAACCCTTTTTTCAATCAAGTTAAGATATAATAAATATGAAATTAATTAATTGAAGTCATTATCAACTCCATTTTCAAGCAAGTTAATAATAAAAATCAATCAACCATCTTCGTAAGAAAAATAGGTAATCAAATACCGAGGAAATTAATTAATCAAAGAACTAAATTAATTCAAAATCCTAAATCCAAGAAAAATATCTAAATACAATTAAAGAATTAAACTCATTATTATTCAAGAAAAAGAAAAGAAAAAGAGACAAATACTCATAGACAAGCCTTTCAATTTTAAAAGGAAAACTCCTCCAAAAATCAATGCTCCTTGAGTAATTTTTCTAGAGAAAAAAATGGTGGTGCACTCTATAATATTTTTCTAATGATCCACATTGTGCACACACCTATTTCTAATCGTGAATGGCCTTATTTATAGGCTCACAAGTTTCCTAAAAAATGTAAATATACAAAGACAGTAGCTTCCTAGTCTAGGATGGAATAAAGAAGTCCACCGACTTAAGAATTTGGCCCTCGATTTCATTGTCATTTTGCACTGAAGAAACACTCCTGTGGAAGCTAAGTTGTCCAAGTTGATGATGAGCCGCGAAGCCACCACAATTTCCTTTGAGCCGATGAAGCTACCCGAGCCATAAAGCCACCGAAATTTCTCAAAAACTAGAAATCGGTTCACCTGAGCAGCAAACCGAGCCGTGAGCTTTGCCCTTTATTTTGTCTTCCCGTGGAACATAGTTTAGCCAAGCTGCTGAACCCACTTGGTGGGAGGATGTTTCCTTTGTCCTTCGCCTTTTTCCCTTTTGTTTCTTTTTTATTTTGTTTGTTCAGCAAGCATAACCCACCGAGCTTTCACTACCAAAAAAAAAAAAAAAAAGCCTATAGTACAATATTCTCCTAGCTAAAAGTCTAATTTTCCTCGCGAAAGCCCTTCCACAAGGAAAAAATTTTTGTCACGCCTTCGTCGCTGAAGTGCCGTCGCCAAGGCATTCTGGTGACAAAACACCAATGTGAGCCTTTTAGAGAGGAAATTGTTTCCTCACTAAAGCTCCAATTTTTAGTTAGGAAAAATTTTGTCACAAAAACCATATCATTTTTGTCACCAAAATTTCATTTTGTCGCTATGATTATGTTTTTATCATGGAAAGAGCCAATTTTATTTCATAAATTCGTAAAAATATTTTTATATATTTTTTGGAGGAATCAATAGCGACAAAAGTTATGCTCTTTGGCGAGGAAAGTTTACTCGCCGAAGAGGTGGAATTTTCCTCTTTGGTAAGGAAAAAAGCTTCCTCACCAAAGAGAGTTTTAGCTAGGAAAAATTTCCTCGCAAGAGCTTTTTGGCAAGGAAAGGGTCACCGTAGCTTGGAGCACTTTAAGTTTGCAAGAATCGCAAGAGAGATTCGCGGTTTGGAGTGCAATGTGCGCACTCAACTGCTGGGCTGAACTTTATTTGGTCATATCCTTTTTTTTTTTTTTTACTTAAACTATTTGTAAAGTTTTATTTGAATTTAAAAAAAAACATTAGTATTATGACAAAATATAATAATCATATTAAGAGTACTAGTAAAACAAATTATTCAATATAAAAAGTTTTTTTGTATATTTATATAATTTTAAAAGTTTATATGTTGTTAATTATATTATCATTTTTAATAAATTATGTCATCGCTTTTATTAAATAATTTTATGCATATAGATCAATTAGAAAAAAAGACACCCACACACATACACACAGAGATGTACATCCCACATATATAAAAATTTAACAAACATATATATATATATATACATATATATACATATATATGTATATATATAGAATAAAGTATAAATAATTATATAAATTTACTATCAATACATATTATTCAATAATATGTAATAATTTGGACGTCTATGTACATTTGGATAAATTTAAATGGTAATTAATTTATTTATTACATATTTATATATACATATATATGTATATGTATATATGCATATATACATATATATACACATATATTGAATAATTGCAAAAACGTTTTGCGGGACATATTGTAAATGTTTAAAATTTTAGTGACCAATCTAATTTTTTTTTTTTTTTTGTCATACTATAAATATTCAAAACTTTATGGCCTAATTTGCAAAATTTTTGTAGGTCATGTAATAAATATTAAAAAATTTAGGGACCAATTTAAAATTTTTGGAGGTCATTTTGAGAATATAAAAAATTCAAGGACCAAAATATATTCAAATATTCATATATTAATATATTCGTATACTCATATATATATATATATGTATGTATGTATGTATTTGTATACACACACACATATACACACACACACATGTATTCATATATACATATATATACATATTCACACAAATATATACACATACAAATATACATATTTATTTGTGTTTATGTATGTGTCTATATATATTAATATATGCATATTAATATATTCATATATATATATATATATATATATACACACACACACACACATAACAACAACAACAACAACAACAACAACAACAACAACAAAAACAAGATATATTTATATATATGACAAAATGTTCAAAATCTAACCCATTTATAAAGATATGAATATTAAATTAACAATCAACCATTAGATTTGATAAAATAATTTAAAAAAAGTTTTATGACCAAATTTTATGGTAAACGAATATGTTTTGACACAGAATCTTGCATAATCTCTATAAAAATATAGAAACCTAACACATTTAGAAAGATAGACATATCAAATTAATGATCCAACCGTTAGATTTGATAAAATTACTACAAAAAGTATTAGGACCAAATTTAAAGGTAATAAGATATGTTTTGTTACTTAATCTGGTATAATCTCCATAAAAATACTCGAAACCTAACTCATTTACAAAGATAGATATATCAAATTAACGATTCAACCGTTAGATTGGAAAAAATCACTAGAAAAAGTATTAGGACTAAATTTAAAGTTAATCGAATATGTTTTGGTACAAAATCTACCATAATCTCTATAAATATGTAGATGTGGGGTGTGTGAGTGTGTGTAGATATATGTATATACATATTCCTATATACATCTATATATTCATATATATATATATATATATATATATATATATATATATATTTATATATATATATATATTCATAAATACATATGTATAAATATATATTAATAGATACATAAATATTCTTATATACACACACACACACACACACACATATATATATATATATATATATATATATTCAAATTAATGACCAAACCATTAAATTTGTTAAAACAGGCAAAAAACTTATTGTGACAAAGTTTAAAGGTAATCGGATATATTTTGCCAAATAATCTAACATATTTTCCATATAAAAAGACCAAAACCTAACGCATTTAGAAACATAGGAGCATCAAATTAATGATCCACCGTTATATCTTTTAAAATTGATAAAAAAAAAAAGATATCTTGACCAAATTTGAGGGCAATTAGATCTATGTTGCAATATAATCTAGCATAATCTATGTATAAAAGACAAAAAACCTAATGCATTTAGAAATATAGGAACATTAAATAAACGATCCAACCTTCAGGTCTTTTAAAATTGCTTTAAAAAAATATGTTGATCATATTTGAGGGGAAATCGGATATGTTTTGGCACATAATCTAATATAATCTCTGTATAAAAACTCAAAAACTAACGCATTTAGAAACTTAGGAACATCAAATTAATGATCTAACCGTTAGATTAGTTAAAATTGCTAAAAAATGTATCTTGATCAAATTTGAAGATAATTGGATATGTTTGGTCACGTAGGCTAGCATAATCTCTGTATAAAAGCTCAAAACCTAACGTGTTTAGAAACATTAGCAAATCAAATTATCAATCTAACCATTAGATCTGTTAAAATTGCTAAAAAACACATATCTTGACCAAATTTGAAGAAAATTGGATATGTTTTGCCACTTAATCTAGCATATTCTCCGTATAAAAGCCTAAACCCTAACGCATTTAGAAGTATAGGAACATCAAATTAAAGATTCAGCCGTTAGATCCGTTAAAATTGCTAAAAAAAAGTGTCGTGACCAAATTTAAAGGTAATCGAATATGTTTTGCCACATAATCTAGCATAATCTCTATATGAAACCCCAAAACCTAACGTATTTAAAAATATAGGAATATCAAATTAATCATCCAATCGTTAAATCTATAAAAATTGCTTTAAAAGTATATTGACCAAATTTGAGGGCAATCGAATCTAGTTTGTCATATAATCTAGCACAATCTGTGTATAAAAAGCCCCAAATCTAATACATTTAGAAATATAGGAACATCAAATTAACGATTCAACCATTAAATTGGTTAAAATTACTAAAAAAACATATTTTTGACCAACTTTGAAGGAAATTAGATATGTTTTGCCACATAATCTAGCATTCTCTTGTATAAAAGCCCAAAACCTAATGCCTTTAGAAATATAAACACAACAAATTGTCAATCCAACCATTAAATCTATCAAAAAAAATTTTTTTTAAAAGTGTTGTAACCAAAATTGATGGTGATTGGATATGTTTTGTCCCATAATCTAGCATAATCTCTACAAAATAGTCCCAAATCTATTTTGCCAAATATTATAGCACGCACGTGCGCGCGCGTGTGTGTGTGTGCGTGTGTGTGTGTGTGTGTGTGCGTGCATGTGTGTGTGTACACATGTTATATTGTTAATATTTAAAAATTTAGGGATCAATGTATAGAATTTTTTGAAATTTTATTATAAATATTTTAAAATTTAGGGAGCAATTTTTAAATATTGGAGGCCATTTTGTAATTTTACAAAATTTAAAGACCAATTTGCAAAATTTTTGGGATCATATTGAAAATAATTAAAAATTTAGGGTCTAATTTATAAAATTTTTGGGATAGTATTCTAAATATTTCAAAATTTAGGGACCAATTTATTAAATTTTTGGGGTTATGTTGTAAATATTTTAAAATTTAAGAATAGGTGTTAGCTAGGAAATGCAAATTGTGTCGCTAAAGATATAACTAATAGTGACGAAAGTTCATATTTTTAGTTAGGAAATGAATTTTCGTTGGTAATGATACATCATTAGCGAGGAAACTTAAAATGTTCTCGCTAATACACTTATTTCCTAGCTAGAGCCATCACTTTTAGTTAGGAAATAAAAATTTTGTTATTGAAGGTCGTAATCAGTAGCGACAAAAAGTTTTTGTCATTAAAGAAAAAGCAGTAAAAGATTTTTTCTAACTAAAGTTTTGTCGCCAATGTATCATTTTCCTGTAGTGTTTATTTCTCTTTTCCTTTGTCTTCTAGTGGAGCTGCGGCTAGCCAAGCCGCGGCTTCAATTCGTTGAATCCTCATGCACTTGCTTTCTTTCTTCTTCTTTTTCAATTTTGGTTTCAGATTCTTTTTTTGCTTGCTTTGCTCTATTTTGTCCAATATAGGACCGATGCCAAGTCTATCTTCTTGGCCTGGTGCCAGGTTTGAACTCTAATTTTTCTAATTTTTCTCCAAATTCACCTATTTTTGCAGAAAATTACAGAAAAATATTTTTATAAGTGAAATATCAAATAGAAAAGAATATGACTAGTTATTATATCAAAAGTGTCATAAAATATACTCAAATAACTAGGAAAATATATGACAATTTAGGCCCTATCATATTCCACCACACTTGAATTTTTGCTTGTCCCTAAGTAAAGTACAAATAGGGGTGTTCATTATTCGGTTTGAATTGAAAAACTAAACCTAACAGGTCCTAATTTGGGTTTTCGATTCGGTTTTAATGAAATTCAGTTTGGTTCAGTTTGATTTTAGAGTTTCTATAAAAATTTGGTTCGATTTTCAGTTTTTTAAAATAAAAAATCGAAAAATTGAATTATATTTTTAAAATTTAAAATATATAATAAATATTAAAATGTTGTTCATTAAGTAATTATTTTATTTTTATAAATTATTATTTTTAAAAAAAAATTTGTTCTATTTCGACTATTTCGGTTTGGTTTTGTCCAAAATAAAGCCACTAGTAATTGAGTTTAAGATATTCATTTTTGCAATTTACATCCGTGATCATAATTTTCTACTAAAATGTTTGGCCCAAATTTTTAAAATGCTTGGACTTTAATTTATATTATATTTTTATATTAGATTTGAATTGTAATTTATTTTAAACTTTACTTGTTTGGGTTTAAATTTATATTAGATTAATAGATCTACTAAAGGAGACATTCAAATTCGGTTTAAAATCGAACCAAACCAAACCAAACCAAAATTATTTCAGTTCGGTTCTATCGATTTTATTTAAATTTCATTTCAGTTTTGAAAAAAAACTTAAAAAGTCAGAATTTCAAAACTGAAAATCGAATCAAAAACCGAATAAACACCCCTAAGTACAAAACACAAAAACACAAATTAGCTCTTCTTAAATCCATCCATAACAAAGTCATAATTTCTTTTCCAATATTAGATAAAAATTTGTCATTTATTCAACCCTTTAAAAATCTTTTTAAACTCGTGTACTATATCAAACATATCAAGACTTTCAAAATTAAGTTAAACTAGTTTATATTTTAGTCTAAGAAAATTGTTTCACCCTTCAAGCCAAGACATAGGTAACACAAAACCATACAAGTCAAGTTGTTTAACTACTTCAAAATTCATCGAATCAAATTTGCAAAACTCTAAGTCGCAAAATAAGGAGATGCTCAAGTTTTTTTTTTATCATTTTTTTTTCAATCACTCTCGTTTTTATTTTATTTTTTTAGCCTCAACTGCATGAACATTACCTTCATGCACCCTATTGGCCCCTAACATTTTGTTTCTTTGCTTTTTGGGAATTAGACTCAAGAAAGTGTGATACTTCTTGTTTCTTCTCTCTTCACTAATCGTATTGACCTTTTTAAGTAATTTCCTAATGAGATAAGCATTTTCTTTTCAAATAAAATAAACACTTTCTTTCGAAATAAAATAAACATTTTTTCTCCACTCATTTTTTTTTTCATTCTCACCAAAAGAAAAATGCACACACACACACACACACACACACTCTCTCTCTCTCTCTCCAATTCTCACCATCCTTATTCACAATCCCAAATTAAACAAATTTAGAAAACCATGAATCAAGAAGTAATCAGCAACTCTTCCCATATTTCATCACATCATCCATATCCAAACAAGAAAAGTAGAATAAAATTCAACTATTAAAGCATAACTAAGATTAACTTAAATTGCCAAGACTTAACATATTCCACTTAATACACAATTTTACTCAATAAAATCCAACTAATTTGAACAAAAAAATCATATCCAAAGTAAAAGAGAAAATTATAACCTTATCATAGCCAAAAACAATTTCAAACCAATTTTAGAGAAAATTATAACCTTATCATAGGCAAAAATAATTTCATACCTTTTTTTTAAAAAATTTTAAAGATATCCCCATAGTCAAGAAAATCCATTGAATCTTTAAATGGTGCACTTGAGAAAATATTAAATCCACCCCCCTCCCCCCCACACACACACTTAAATTGGACACCTTCCTCAATGGCAAAAAAAAAAAAAAAGCACAAAAAAACATAACTAAGGGACCAAAAATGTAAAGAGGGAAAAGAAAATAATACTCTCCAAGGCAGAGTAGCTCCAAGTAAAGTGACTGTTAACCTTCAAAAAGTTAGAAGAATTATTGCCAGTGAGAAAATAAACCCACAAAAAGAAAAAAAAGAAAAAGAAAACACACACCAAGTAAAAGCATTGAAAGAAATTAAAAGAAAACTAACAAAAATAAAAAGTAAAACAAAGTAAAACAAATGAAATGAAAAAGAGAAAGAGAAAATAAAATTAAAGCAACTTCATTGAAGAAATTGAAATTCCCACGTGAAGTGGAGTCCACCTTTTGACCGAAGCCAGCCAAGCCGTCGCTTGGCTTAGCTTGGCTTCTATAATATATATATATATATATATATATATATATATATATATATATATATATATATATATATATATATTAGTGGCATCCGCGGCATGATGAGGACATGCCGTGGCATGATTCTAGAAGCAAACAAGGGTACAGCTGTGGGAGGAGCAACATGTCCAACTTTTTTTTTTTTTTTGGTCAAATCACCAATAAAAAATGATGCCACAATGACACAGATATGAACCAATTATAAATTACAAATAACACATATTTTTACAATTATTATTATTATATGGAACAATTAAACAATTACAATACATGAGTAAAATACAACCTTATAGTCTAATTACAAATATAAATATTATTAGTGTTAGTATTAGTATTATTATGCAATATTTAGCAGCTAACAAATATACAACAATAATTTTTATAATACACTAATATTTAGTTTATTCACAACAAATACACAATATTTTTCCATAATAAATAAATATATACAACACATCAAGCATAATTATTTACATGGTATAAAAATAAAAATATTTATCCATTTACATTATTTACATATGTACATTATTTATGGCATGGTCAAAGCTACCCTTTTTTTCCAATTAAAAACTGTTTTGTGGTTTTTTTTTTCATTATCTTCTTTTTTATTATATAAAAATAAATAAAAACTAACCTAAATTAATGAATGCAATATACTAAAAAAATAATGCACAAACGAAAACTTAATTTACATAATGAAAAATTAGCAGCAAATTATAAAATAAAAAGATAAATTAGTTATGTCCTAAAATATTATATTGACTCAGCGTAATATAAGTGAAAGTCCAAACCTAAGAATAAAAAGAGTTAGTATTGATTCAAAATTATTGACGTAAAATTTATCATATAGTTAAATACAAGTAATAAACTTATTTCATATTAACATGGAGTTAGTAGAATTAAATAGCTAAAAATACAATATATACAAATATTCAAAAATAAGTTAGTAATTATTAACATGTATCTACCTATTTATATATTTACATGGTTAAATCAATGAAATCCAAACTTTCATGATATTGTTTCCCGACAACGGCGCAAAAAAACTTGATGCGTAAATTTTGGGTATATAAAAATTATGAAATTTAAATCCATTCCTTAGCTAATTAAAACATTAATCCCAAATTACACATACTAGTAAGTATACTCATCACAAGCATAGTATAAGGAATTAACGAGTATCAATCCTTAAAGGAACAGGTACACACTAATCACTTTTTATTCATTGCTTAACCGACCTAATAAAGTGATAAAATAATAAAAAAATAAAAAAAATATATACAACTCAATGATGGAAGAATATGTAATTAGACAAATATTCTTGAAAATATGACCATGAACTGCTTAACAATTATCACAATCAATTATTATCTTAGCATCATGAAGAAATAAATTAGAACTACTTTATTTGCAATCCATGATTCCCTATATTCTAATTAACTCAATGGATATATTTTATCTCACCAAACTTACTCAAAAGATGCATTAAAATCAATCTTCATATAAATCCCTATATTTTAGGTGATTTAAAACATGGAATTAGTCAATAAATCCATATTCTAGCAATCATCAACTAACCTTTGATTACCCAAGTTCTTAACAATTAATCTCTTTTTCAAGTAAGTTAAGAGATAACAAATATGAAATTAATTAATTGAAATCATTATCAACCCCATTTTCATGCAAGTTAATAATAAAAATCAATCAACTAATTTCGTAAGAAAAATAAGTAATCAAATACCAAGGAAAATAAAAAATTAATCAAAGAACTAAACTAATTCAAAATCCTAAATCCAACAATAATTTTTAAATACAATTAAATAATTAAACTCATCATTGTTCAAGAAAAAGAAAACAAAGGAAAGAGATAAATACTCCTAGACAAGCCTTTCAATTTCCAATGAAAACTCCTCCAAAAATCAATGCTCCTTGAGTATTTTCTCAAAAGAAAAAAGTAATGGTGCACTCTAAAATATTTTTCTAATAATTCACATTGTACACACTCCTATTTCTAATTGTGAATGGCCTTATTTATAGGCTCATAAGTTTCCAAAAAAAATGTAAATATACAAAGACAGTAGCCTCCTAATCTAAGATGGAATAAAGAAGTCCACCGACTTAAGAATTTGGCACTCTATTTCGTTATCATTTTGCACTGAAGAAACACTCATGCGGAAGCTAAGTTGTCCAATTTGATGATGAGCCGCGAAGATACCACAATTTCATTTGAGCCGATGAAGCTGCTTAAGCCATGAAGCCATCGAAATTTCTCAAAAACTTGCAATCGGCTCACTCGAGCTAGAAATCGAGCCGCGCGCTTTGCCCTTTCTTTTGTCTTCTCGTGGAGCACGGCTTATCAAAGCCGCTGAACCCATCAAGCCGCTATTCATCTTGTTGTATCCTTCCAAGGATGTACTACATCATTGGGAGGATGTTTCCTTTGTCCTTTTCCTTTTTGTATCTTTTTTATTCTGTTTGTTCAGCAACCACAACCTACTGAGCTTTATTTCCCCTTTCCTTTGTCTTCTAGGCTAGTCGCGGCTTCAATTCGTTGAATCCTCTTGCACTTGCTTTATTTCTTCTTCTTTTCCAATTTCGGTTTCAGATTCTTTTTTTTTTTTTTCCTACTTTGCTCTGTTTTGTGCAGTATAGTACCGGCACAGGCCATCAGGTCTATCTTCTTGGCCTGGTGCCGGGTCTGAACTATAATTTTTCTAATTTTCCTCCAAACTCATCTATTTTTGCATAAAATCACAAAAAAATATTTTTGTAAGTGAAATTTCAAATAGAAAGAAATATGGCTAGTTATTATATCAAAAGTATCACAAAAATAATACTCAAATAACTAGGAAAATATACGAAAATTTTGGCTCTATTAGCAAATAATCGGCCTTTACCTCCTTTACCACCAAAATTCCAAATGCCATCGGAATCCAACTGTGACTTTCCAGAAGAAAGGAAAAACTCCATCTTTTGTCCAGGTAAAAAATCGAGGCCGATTCTCTTCTTCACTACTGACAACCGTAACCCTTTTTGGGTCTAAAAACTATCGCCCTTCACCTCCTTTACGTCCTTCTTAACTGCCGTCCATTCCAGAAAAAAAGAAAAATCTTTTCTAGATTGAACATTTGGAAGCCATAAAGAAGTGCTTGCATATCCAATTTATAGGGACCCAGTGAGTTTTTTTGTAAATTCCTATTATGTAAAGTACCCTTGCACTTAATTTTGCAAATGTTTGGCAATAGCACTGCTATAGCTTTAGTTTATGTAAAATTGCAACTCTAGAAAGATCCTTTACTTATCCTATCCATCTTCACTTCAGTGTTTTGTTTGTACACTTTTCTTTAAAGTTCTTATGATGACAAATACTCTGCTTATTTGATGAGTGTATCGTGAATATAATATGTTGAACATTTGAACCTGAAGTAGTGTGTCAGTGCTATTGAGATTCTTGATATCTATAGTAAATGACATCCCAGAATTTGTGGTGGAATCTTCGGTATAAGATAAATGCTGAAACATTTATTAAATAGTTGATTTGCTGCTAAAATTTTTTACACTAGTGGCTGGTTGCTAGTTGTATAGGCTGGACAATTGGAACTTACCATAGCTATCTTTGTCATTCGAATAATTAGTTTGAGATAAGATAATCATTAGGTATGTAGGGGTTAAACTGTGTTTGAAGATAGTAACAAGCCAAGAATCACAAAAGGCATAATTAGTAGGGAAATAATTAGTGGTGTGCCTATAATGTTTCAACTATTTATCATTTTCAATAATACATATAGAAATAATTAATTAGGGCATATTGAATAACAAAAGCCCACCGTCCATTTCTATGCCTGACTATGCCATTCTCCTCTTCCCCAGAGACGAATCACTTTGGCCTTAATAGCAGGAGGGAAATCATAGAACCTGACAAAATGCAACAGCCTTTAGAAACACTAAAAGGTAAAATAAACAAATAAAGTCATTTTCTTATTTCATATTAGTTTATAACTTTAATATGGAAAGCTACAAGTTCAAGATGTCTATGACATTTTGACTGCTACAATTCACTCCTATAAATATCATAGCCATATACTCAATGTGTAAAACAAAAAGATTTTAGGACTCTACAACACAATGAAAAAAAAAGTGTAGCTACCTAGTAGAACTTCCTAATTCAAATGTGAAAATTTTATTCCAAACCATTTAACATTCATAATATCACGATAAACAAGGATAGCTTTCCATCCAGACAAACCTTGGCAACTATTTTGACAAACACAATCCTAGTTTCTTCTTGCAGTTCTCTGATTGTTGTAGACCTTGGATCTTCACCTTCTTCAATTCCCCCTAACATAATCAAGTAGGTATATTGATCAGAAAAGATTGCTGAAACAACAAAATCTCTCTAATGTAATATATCTATTTTTGGTGAAAAAAATAAAATTTTACAATAACGAAGTTTTATTATTAACTAAATAATCCAGGACATATCCCGGTATTAAAAGTGAATATCATGATCATAATATAAAGCTAACCAAGAAGTCTTGCCCACCCTAACTTAAATTAAATGTGTGTTTGAACAAAGGAGATGATGAAATTCATCATCTCAACCTAAAAGAGAGATGGCAAGTGCAAAGCAAGAAAAGCTTTCGATGGTATTACCCGCGGTATCTGCCTAGCTCTAGGAACATTCAATCTGAAGGCTACAAACACTTGCACATCAATTATTTAGGTTAACACATTGTAAATGCTTTCCTCAACTACAACTGTCATAATATGAGAATAAAACTATAATATCCCTCCTTTTTAGGGATATATGCGTGAGAACAGTTGGTTACAAGTTTGATTAAAATTTCTTTTACAAGTAATAATCGACATTCAATTGAGTTCTTAGACTAAAACAAATTTCCTTTGGGAAGAATTTCCCTATTTTCTTTTCATAGCTCAAATTCTCCCACGAAAAGAATTTCTAGAAGGCCTGGTATTAACAAAACTAATAAGAGAAGGTCAATTCATATCTATAGGAACCATATTCAAACCACTTCATCATTTCATGGATTCTCCAGTGCTCCTCTCCTCCAACACAATGAAAAAGACACATTTATACCACCTAGATTCCACAAGTCCCAAACAAAATGTATTTCTCAGTCTTTCCTTGTGAAATTACATAGGCTAATACCAACAACCACAATTCATCAATTAATTGAACTATAACTCCTACTTTGATGCTTATTTGAAAGAAAATAGTGAAGCTAGAGAACCATTGACTCTGGGATCACTAATAGAATGCCTTCCAAGATTTCTAGCCCTCCTTAGCTTTTTGGACACTGGTTTACTAAGTTCTAGATAGAAAGGAGTATCCTGTCTTAGACAGGAAATTGGCTAATGATGGCAATGGTTGGAAGATAAAAATAGTCTAGCATGAAAGAATTGCAAAAGGATAAATTTTACTTTGTGAAAAGAAATTTCAATACTGCATTAGTGTTTTCTTGTTGATACTTGTTGACTATCAACTTTATACAATTCTCATGCATATGCATGTGCTATTACTAGTTTTGAAAATTTTGTACTTAAAGAAGGATTTTTTGAAAGAAATTATAATTTCTAAGCAGAAGCATTAAGTTTGTACTTGCTTCTATACATTATATGACTAAAGCCAATAGACATAGAGAAACTCATATAGTATTTGTTGCGGAAATTAGAAATTCAAGAATAGGAAGTCTTTACTTGTGATTCTAACTCAAGAACTTCATAGACCAAAGTACCTGGTGTAATGCTTTTTCTCTCACACCATATAAATTCTTTTTATAGTTTTTTTCTCACACTATTATGGCTCCCAAACCAGATGCCTCTTTATCAGACAACTATTGGATGTGAATTTAGTCAGTGTTGAATGTCGATAACCATTAACACAATTAGATCTCTGAATAGAAAGTGGTGGCAACTCAAGGAAATTTTAAACAATTTTTGTTCTTGCTTAGTTTTAGTGGGAGAGTAAGCTTACAATTGGTAGTTGAAGTCGAGAAGAATAAGTCTCCAGTAGGGAACTAGAACTTCAATAAACCGCAAAGAAAGTACATTTATATTATAACAGCAAGAAGAGAGGAAGAATAGTAAATTAAGAGACCCTTTCTAGAGTTTTATACATTCGTGCCTGGCCTTTCCCTTTTGACTATGAACTATTTGGCCTTTCCCCTTTCCCCTTTAACTGTGAACTAGGGTTTTGATGGATACATAAAACAGATGACAGTGTTTTTTGATTGGTGACTCAGTAATGACAAAATTATAGCAAAATTACGAACAAGTGTTTGAAGTGAAGATTTGTAGCTGTTTTGTTTACTCGTTTTGAAATAGTAATTGCAGCTGTAATAGATACCTTGAAAATTAATATCTTAAATGTCACATGAATAGCATCACAAGTTATATTAAGCATATGTTTTATACTATCAATTTGTGCTACTAAAATATTTTATTTATGATTATTTTTGGTATATTATTATTATTATTGCAAGCTAGTGAGCCTGGGTTGTGACTCCTAGTACACTTGAGTGGTGGCCTTTTTTGTATTCATATGAAACTAATCATTATATGTTTTTTTAATTTCATATTTCGTTTAAAATATTCATTAATCAGTAATCATTAAAAAAGGATAAGATGCTTGAATATTTAGTAATTGGTTGAAGCCAAGTTTGTATTCTCCCTTATTTTCTTTTTTGTTCCTTACTAAAGGTTTACACTGCTGGGCATATTAAGAAGATAGCTTATAAAATGAATAAAAAGTTATTTTGGTGGTAGTTTAAATGGGTGATAATGATAGTGGTAGGATAAAAAAATTGATTGCCCCTTTAGAAAAACACAAAGAGATCTTAACAGTAAGATCATGGGCAAGTAGGAAGAAACAGTTGTTGAGTAGTCATCAGTGTAACAATCCTATATCTTGTATGCACTTTTTCTGGATTACTAGATTTTAAAACTGTATTATTCATGACAATTTTCTTTTACTCTTATTTGCTACCAGTATTGTAAATGACAGTTTGCTTATAATTATAGAGGATTTACTTAGAGTACATTATAATTTTTTAAGAGAAATAAAATTTAGATTGTACTTGAAGTATTCATAGGCAACTGGTTTATCTGATTATTGTTAAAAAAATTTCTTTGATGTTTCTATTGTAGTACTATTCATTTTTTCCCTTCTACATGGCAAAAAAAAAAAGAACATAATCTCAACAAGCTTATGGAATGACTTGAAGTTGCCTAAGTCTGCCAACCACTGAAGTATCTCCTACTCTATACCTTGTTGCCAAGATGTTTGTGGCCCAATTCTTTCTACAGAAGCTGATTTGTTGGATTGTACTGGATGTAGTAATGGGGTGTTTGTTGGGTTATACTGGATGTTATTATGGGTTATTTGTTAGATATATACGGATGAAGACATTTTGGTTATATGACGAATTTGTGGATGTGTTATTGTTGGGTTATTTGTATTGACGTTCGGAAATCTAAGACTACTATAAGGACTTATAATTGTGTGTGTTATTGTTGGATGTTTGACGGATACAAATTGAGTATGAATGGTTGTTTTTTGGCATGTTGTATAGTAACTCAGCCAGGTCCATATGCTTGGAGATTGTGGTTATGTGGTTGTGTAAGCTATTCATGTGTTTGTGTTAGGTGTTCATCTATTTATGTGGCTTGTTTGCCGGTTAACTACATGCTTGGGTTTGTGTTCATTTGGCTGTGTAAGGTGTTTATACATTTATGTAGGGTATTCATGTGTTTATGTATTTGTGTCAAGTGTTCATGTGTTTCTATAGCTTGCTCATATAGGCACTAGTATAAGTTGGTCATATGCTTGGAAACGGTATTCATGTGGTTGTGCAAGGTATTCCTGTATTTGTATTAGGTGTTCAAGTGTTTATGTGTCTTGTTCATGTAGTAGCTTTTGCAGGTTTATCATATATAGTCTGTGTTCATATGGTTGTGTGTTGATCATGTGTTTGTGTCATCTATTCATATGCTCGTGTGGCTTATTTGCCTGTTGACCATATGCTTAGGGCTTGTGTTCGCATGGTTGTGTAAAGTGTTCATGCATTTGTATTAGGTGTTCGTGTAGTTGTGTGCATTATTCATATAGTAACTTGTACAAATTGACCACATGCATAGGGCTTGTATCATGTGGTTGTGTAAGGTGTTCATGTATTTGTGTTAGGTGTTCATGTGTTTATGTGGCAATGTCCATGTAGTAACTGACGATACACTTCTGGTTCGTGTTAATATAGTTGCATAAGCTATTCATGTGTTGGCCGGCTAGTTCATGTAGTAACTAGTATAGATTGACCAAATGCTTGGGGCTTATATCATGTGGTTGTGTAAGGTGTTCATGTATTTATATTAGGTATTCATATATTTGTATGGCATATTTATATAATAACCAGTGCAGATTAACAATATATTTGGGGCCTATGTTCATGTTATAACGTAAGTTGTTCTTGCGTTTGTGTTGTGTGTTCATGTAGTAACTAGTGCACCATGACTCTATCCTTGTGTCAGGTGTTCATGTTATTGTTTTGATGATGATTGTATTAACCTAACTTGTTTTATGAAGTACCTATTGATGAATCATTAAGATAGCATATATATGTGTTAACAATCTATATTCTAAGAAACGTAGGTTTAAAGTACTTATTATTTCAGTAAAACAAAAACTAAATTGATAAAAGTTTTTTTCCTTAAAAGAGTAAGAAGTACAGACTTAAAGTTTGTTCGCTGCATGTGACATCCTTTGTTCTTCCCCACTAAAGTTTGTAATTTTATTTGATGCCTGTGTCGTAGTACTATTCAATATGACAAAGAAAAGAAGAACCGAACACAACAAGCTTCTTGGCGAGAGGTATTGTCCACAAGCACTCAAACAGCTGGACTATCGAGAAGCATTCAGACAGCCTAAGAGCTGCATGCCTTACCGAGAAGGCCACCGAGGACATACTTTTTGGTTTTGTAAGTAGATATTTGAGGGACTTATTATAGTTATTTACCTTTTTGTAAGCTTTATTTGCAATAAGAATTTAGTCATCTTTTCTGGAAGGCCTTATGGGGACATTTGACATTTCAGGAAAGACTATATGGATAGAATGCAAGTATCCAGCAGCCAAGGTGGTAGAGCTTGGCTCACACAGGTAAGAATTTGGCTACCTCAACACCATGTTTACTCTTAGGGTTAGTTAACAAAACACTTTTGTGTTCATGTGTTTTTGTTTCTTTATGGTTACTAAAAAGCTAATGTGCTTCGGTAGGCTCGCGTAAAAGCCAAAGTCATTTAGCAGGATGTGCCTACTATTTAGAGGTAGGAATGCCACCTCCTTCCAACAGTATAGGGAAGCTTCTTCAGGTTCAAGTACTCGCAAGAGCCTAGCGCACACTAGGAAAGACGTATGTTCATGTGACTTGAAATGTGCAATCATTATTTTTGTTGGAAATTGTCACAGTATTAATGCCTTGAGCTAACAAATAACTTTTTTAATTTCACAACATCAGGCCATGATTCGATGCTCAGTGATGATTCTGAACGCGTTGGTAGCAAACATGAATGATGCCAAGCACCGAGTCGTAGAAGAGATTGGATTCGGTGGCCTGCTGCAGCTGAAGTGCAACAAGACCCGCTACGGCCTTTGCTTTTGATTCATTGACCACTTCAGTCCCAATATGTGTGCGATTCAATTGAAGGGTGAGCGATGTCTTTTCATTTTAGCAAAGGATATACAACTCTACTTTGGTTTTGAGAAGTGGTAGAATGCTGGGGATTGCTGGAGTAGATGAGAATCAAGAAGACCTTATTCTGGAGTACGATGCTTCTTGCTGAGCTGATTGCCATAGAGGTTGGGGATGACTTTAAGAAAAAGTTTGTCGTGCTTGCGGTTTCCACATTTCTTGCGCCAAACGAACAGGCCCAGCTGAACACGGAGGTTGCCCAATATTTACATGATGTAGATGGCATCAAGTCATTGAACTGAGCTGAGTATATACATTAGTGATTGTGAGCTGAAATTCATTTAGCCCAAGAGACTAGAAAGAGATGTGTCGGAGGATGTCTATATTTCTTAATGGTAATAGTTTTATTTTTTTATTTTTATTTGACATAATTAAATTCGTGGTTAATAAATTTGTTTAAATTAGTAGGGTTCATTGTTGTAATAACGTTTGATTTTATCTCACAAACTAACTGACCATTAAGTGTATTCAATTTGTAGCTGCATTACCTTGATCGAGTGAGGGTAATCTACCATCAGCTACCTAAGACTGTGCCTAGGGCTGCAACATGGTCGGATGCAGATGTGCAGATAAGAATTCAAAAAGAGCTAACCCAATGCAGGAGATTTGGGAGAAGAACTGTATGGCTACGATGGTACTCAATTTGGAATCAAGCAATTATGTAATAATATATGCCTTAGACCGAGTTGATGTGATGCTTTACCTTGTTCATCTCTTTTTGTAGCTTATGTATCTATTCTTGTGAGATTGATGAGTAGGATGAGATATCATATATTCATGAGTTTTGTTGCATGTGGTATTATTCCCTATTCATTTCTTTGTGCCAGCAATTTTATTCCAGTTATGCGCTGTTATTTTTTTAGATCGATTTTGAGGGATTATTTGAAGTCCAAGCATATGGCCAAGTACGTCTAGATGCAGGCCATATATTTGAGGAGGCTACAAATTTTGTTGGCCCTATTGCCGCTGTAAATTGTAATTTTTATTGTTTATTATTTTTTTACACAAACTAATTTTTATTACACTATTTCAAAAACAATTTAAAACCCTTTACAACCACTTCTTATCAGGGGCAGACAGTATTTTATAGACTATGTGGAGTCTATGCACCACAAGTAGGGCTATTACAATGACTGAGGACGCCGACAAATTACCTTGAACCGATGCTCATATGACATCCAATAGGGTTGGGTCAGATGCGGGAGGTGGAGGATCCCCCCGGTGTTAGGGATATGCCATAAAGTCAATTTGTACTTATACTATTGTTGCTATGTTTTATATAATAATATGAGGTTTTCCTTTTCATAAATAGTGCATTTTGTCTTGTGGTCATCAAGTACGTGACTTAATAGTAAAACCCTACAATGAATACAATGACTATTCTAAAATTGTCCCTGATCGATTATTATTATTGGAATAATAATAAATTAAGATTAGTATGCTTGTGACTTGATGGATATGTTTTACTGGTCATAGATATTTGTGATATCAAGTCAAAACATAAATAAATGTTAGAGAACGTTGTATTGGACATGATCCACTGTGAGAGTACTTTATGGAACATGTTATAAGTACTTTCTAATGTAATACTATTAAAAGTCCTTCGAGCTAAATTCATCATAGTTTTCTACTTGATAAATTATATATTTTGATATTGTCTAAAGTTATCTTTAACTAGATAATAAATTAGACTACTGTTGGATATAAAATAAATCAAGGAGAGGAATATGATTGATAGTGAAGGAATTTGTCCCTCTCAATTATGAGAGAGATATCCATGGGCCCCTTGATAAGTTAGATTGTTAAAATGCATGGCCGTGCTCAAATATATCAATCTGAGATATTGATATCATTTGTTTGAACAGTCTACTATGAAATCAAGAAATAATTGATTAAGCTTAATAAGGATGACATGCTCCATGCCTTATGCTTAATTTGGATATCGTGTGACAAAAGGACTAAATGTAAAATTATGGTTTGGTTCAAAGAAATCACCGATCTTCATTTAACCTGGATAGTTATAATATTTTGCTAAAAACCGCTTATAACTTATGGGCCATTTAAATATGATTTGGGTACACTGCCAGTGTTAAATGAACCTATAGGGTCACACAATAAGCGAACTTGTTAGGTTATTTTTCCTGGTAACCAGATTCAATGAATTTGGAAATATGTCTAAGTTAATCGAACCTATAAAATTTACCAAATACAATGAATCTGGAAATATATCCACATTTGATGTATCTGGATGATGTCCAAATTATAAGAATCTGATTCAATAAATTAATTAGTTAAATTATCAAAATCAGTTTTAATTTAATTTGAATTTAAATTAAAATATGATAAGATACTATCAGAGTTGGACTCTAAGAGGTTCGGAGGGGTTTTAAGAAAACCTTAGCCGTCTTCTCAAGAGCCCTATTCTGTTAAAAAAATATTCGTGCCTCCATTTACCAGAAAAATAAGCCTCTCAAATCCTAGGTGTTAGTACTCTCGGGGTAACGAGTTAGTTCGCTGTGTGTATCCGATAGAGGACGTTCGTACATTACAGCGTCTGGTGATCGTTCAGGTTGCATGTACGACAACACAATTAGAATCGAAAGATCTTGATTACACCGAACAGAGGTAATTCTGTAAACCTTTAGATCTTCTTAATCGTTTACTTGGGTCCTCGAAATGGATTCGTGGATGTTTTTTGTATTTAGGAGTCTACGAATCCTAACACCCGGGATATGACAGACACTGCAGGACCCTCTAATAGGGTTTGGTCAGATGCAGGGAGGGGAAGATCCCCTTGGGATATGATAGACACTACAGGGCCCTCTAATAGGTCTAATAGTGAGGATAGGATGAGGATGAGAGCCTCCCACAACCCTAGCAAGAACAGCCCCTTTTCCGAAGCCTTTCTACCACCATGGGGCATGATATCAAGAAGGGCCTAAGAAAGGCGTGCAAGGCCTCCTGTTAGTAGCATGGCCTGTCTCTGTAAGAGTAACTGAATTAAAGGTCAATATGGTAGAGCAACAACAGGGTAGACGAGCTCAGCAAAGTCGATAGTTATTGATGCACCGACGGCTATAGATCAGCAGACGATCCCCATTAAGTCTGTTTGGAAGAGTAGCCGGAGTCAAGGTTACTCTCGAAATGAGTCATATAGTCCTCCATTGCCTTGCGATGCCTACCAGCAGGAGACTGTAGTAATGACAATGCCTCCTCCCCTAAGAAGGACAATCAGGAGCAAAATCTTAGATTCCAATAAGTTTGTTAAGGCCGTTGGTAGGAAAGTACTTGATCTTAAAAAAAAAAAAAAACTGGCAAAAGAATGCTTGGGATTTGAGTCGTGAGCCAAGGTTGTTTCTAATTCAAATATTATAACTGATGTTAACCCTGTACTCTACTCTTTCGTGTCAATCTAAAAAAATTATCTAACACAATTTCTTGTTCCTTTTTTTAGCGCGGTCCTTGTTCAAATATATGGCCATGTGCTAAACCGCGGTGATATTTCTTGTCTCTATAAGGCGGAGCACATGTCGAGGAAGGTACTAAACTTGTTGTTCGTATTCATCATGTCCCTTACTTTTTTTATGTGTGTTCTATTGCCAAAGACTTATTGTAGTTTGGTTTTTGATTTATGGCTAGCTGATGGGCTATTGCGTGGACTTGCTCAACTAAATTGCATGGCATGGGTTGCGCATGAGATACATCTGCAGCATTGAAATTGTGTAAGTAAATAATTTATTTTTTAATTTTTTTTAACATTTTAGCAATTGTCTTATGTACAGGGGATTAACTAACAATAAAGTCAAAGCTAATTCCATGGATTTAACCTTATACTACCAAGATAAGTTGGCGTCGACAATGACTAAGAAGATAGCAGTATCGGTCCTTGTTAAGGAATTTAACGACTACTTCGATTATGCTAAGTTAGGGTTTGACATTACCCGACGTAATTTGGTATGTGGCTAACTCTTGTTCCTATTTTTAGACTTATTTCATTGACATTATATATTGTTATCATAATTTGCTTGAATTTCGTTATGGACATAGTTTGTTTCTTCATTAAACATGCAGTTTTTTATTCCATCTGAGGTGAAAACCATATGGTTTGTTCTGTTAATTGATGTTACACTGAGGCTGATCGATATTTTTTACCCTACCCCTAGGGCATCACCAGTGCTTACTTCAGAACTTGCCGAATTTGTGGTCCGTTCTCCCTATTTTACTTCAATCATTAAAATACATAGTCTTATAATTGATCCTTTGTTATACACACAACAATTAAAGAAGATTCAAAAGGATGCTTTTTTTCTTATTTAAATTGTAGGGATATGTCTTCGATACGGTTCAGAGACTGCTATAACCCTTCGCGTACCCATTGTCTAGGCCATTCAAGATTTATGCAGCTAATGTATCTCGATGTGACAAGAACATGGAGAAATCTTTCAATTAAGTAATCCACAATTACGATAGAGTTGCATTGATGTTCTTTATCTAATTGTGTTTGTATGCTATTTGTTGTTACTCATTATTATGTGTGACATTGGAATTATGGCTATACAATTCCTAGAATAGTGGTGGGGTCGAATTGACCCATTTGTGACCAAGGTAATTCAAAAGGAAAAGGCTAATATCGCATTTCAATTTCATCTCTTTTATGTACATGGGTTTAATTTTCTAGTTTGTTGAAACTCAATTAGACAAGTTAACGTTAATCGCTACTGTGTGTAGTTCTGCGGGGCATTGATGAGATCTGCTACAAATGAGGAGTGGGAACGCTTATGGCATGACCTAAAGTTACCTAGATAGGTTTGCCAACCACTAGAGATTACTGTTTGAAGATTTGGGAATTATTGTTCAGTTATTTTGTTCATGTCTAGAAATCTAGGACTAGCTTAAGGACTTATAGTTGTATATGTTGTTGTTGGATGTTTAATGAATATTAACCAAGGACAAACGGTTGTTGTTTGTTGAGGATATGTTACTCGTATTGTTGTTGATATATGGGAGTAATAGTAATTTATTATTATCCAACTATATTTGTGTCTTTTTATCTGGTGTTAATAGAACTTATATTGTTGATACTTATGTTTATGAAAAGAAAAGTTATTGTGATTATACATAGTGTTTTTAATTTTATGTTTGTGTGGCTTGTTCACGAGGTAACTAGTGTAGGTTTATAGTTGCCCATATGCTTGGGACTGTGTTCATGTGATTGTGAAAGGTTGACTATATGTTGAGGATTGTGTTCATGTGGTTATGTATTATGTTCATATATTTGTATTAGGTGTTCATATGGCATGTTCATGTAGTAGCTAGTACAGGTTGACCAAATGCTTGGGATTGTTTTAACGTGATTGTGTAAGGTGTCCATGTTTTTGTGTTAGGTGTTTAATGTGTTTGTGTGGCATGTTATGTATTTAGCTTTTTTTTTTTTTTTTGTATGCTGTTTGTGATAATATATTTTTATTTTTTTAAACCTCTAATACTTGGGATTAGTATCAATAATGAGCTCCAAAATTTGTTATATATAATAATCTTGTATATTATCTTCTTGCAACAATATCATTGCTCATGTAGTTTATGTCATCTTGCAAAACCACAAGTTAGTGATGCATTGACAATATATTTAACTGGAATGACAACATGGCCCCATCAACTCCCTCATTAGTTGTTCGCTTTGTTGATGTTGTCTATCTTCTTCATATAGTATGTCACCCAGTTGTATAGGGAAGCCTGGTAATGTGGTCAATGTTATTTCTTTTCAATTTGATTAATTAGCCGGTTAACTTGTGCAGCGCAGAAGTTGTTCAAAACACTAATATTCAAACCATAAAGTTTCTCATTCCGTAAGCTTAATAAGCTAAATCCCAAAACCATTCCAGATATGGAATGTATTTTTAAAAAAAAGGACATAAGGATTCATTACCAAAAAACTAAAAAGCCAAGCCTAAGCACATAAAAAAATAAAAAGGATATCAAATGGCCTTTATGCAGAAAATTTCATTAGAGGAACAGCCCACCAAGGAGAGGACGCCTATCATCCAGACATATTCCAGTGTGTGCCTATCCTCTCAGAAGGGAGTGGTTCCTTCGGTCCCGCAAAGGTTGGAAAAGCAAAAATGGACTCTCTTTGTTTTGAGGTTAAAGTCCATCCATTATCCTCACAGAATTTAGCACATATATTCAGCATCGCACATCGTTGTAGATTTTTTGGCTAAAGATTATTCTCTTTTAGATATCGACTAATGCGAATTCATGATCAGCAAGACCGTGTAGGGGCAAGGAAAGAGCTGTCAAATGTGGAATGACTTCCCTCATAATCTCAAATTCAGCCTGTAGTTTTTTCTATTCAACCCTCTTCTGTTCGATAGCTTGGTGGATGAAGGCAAGATACATTGTTGGGTTGGTACGCCGAGCTCATTTGTGGTCATTACATGGGTGTATCAGCAGAAGTCGAGTGACCGACCTGGGATAATAGATACTGACACTTTCACGACTGGTTACAGGTTCCATTGGATCTCTGTGATCAATTTTGCAGATTTCCTTTCTCCTCCAATAGAATTTGTATTTTTTGTCTGGGGGAAATACCGTATATTTATAGCAGCAGTAGATCATGATCGTGGGAACCTCCAAAAGGTCAATTAAAATTTAGTATTTTGCCCATTCTGTCAACAAGCCCAACATTAATTCTATCAGCTAACTTACACAGTTAGGATATGTGGTCGATCCTTAACCCATAGTTGCATATTAAAAAAGGAAGATATTCAATTAAACAAGAAATTGTTAGGAACTCCAGTTATGCATTATCATAAAATGCGATGGAAAAAAAATTGAATTCCAATCCCAAGCCCGCATGTCTATGAATAAAACGAGTAAAAGCATTGGTACAGTATTTACCTTTGTTGCAAGTATATTTTAAAATTTTCTCCTGGATGTTGATGGCGCAATCCAGCAAACCCCACAATCTTGAACGAACAAAATACTCTTAGTTGGAACGTTCAAACTGTGCCATTACAATCCAAGGATAGGATTGTCTCTGATAGAAATCCACACAAAGTTTGAGCACTCAATATATTATTTGATAATATTATGGGGTTAATTATGAGAAGAAATAATCTTATGGGTGAATTATAAGTTTGTTATAATTCATGGGCCTAATTGTGATTATACAAACTTCAAGAATTTAATTGTATTTAATTAAACCTTGAAGGACTTAGTTGCAATTAGCTAAAATCCTAAAACCTATAGAAAATAAGAAAAATGTTTTCCTTTATAGATACACACAGAAACCATTTTTGGGTATATAGTCTTATTCCGTTCTTTTCTCTAATTAAAACCCTATCCGCCAAAACTAATTCTACTAGCACAGAACTCTAGTGACTCTTGACTGTAATTCTCATGTGGACTATATTGGAGGCGATCCTACATTTGGGTTGCAGTACTTTGATGAAACAAATAGAGAAGTCATTCTCTTTGGATGGCTAGATCGCTCCTTTAGTAGATAGGAAATTTTTTGTTTCACAGAGACGGCACCGAAAAGGTATTTTCTCACTTGTAATGATCCATTTTACGCATAAAAGTGATCCTTGTTGTTTGGAATTCCTGTTTTTCTTTCTGCGGCGTAAATCTGTTTTGCATGAGGAATTCCTACAGTAGTATCAGAAACTCTTTTATGTGTTAATAGGTCGTATATTTGGCCATGAAATATGGTTCATCGTAGTCTCTGTTTCTTCTATGAAAAATTGTTTCACGTGATCATGTTAATTGAAACATGTTTCAACCTATTTCTTGAAATTGTTTCAAGAATATTTGCGTTTTCTTATGCCTGAAATCGTTTCACATAGAATGGTTGAATTATAGAAATAGTTTCTGTATTTGTATCCAACGAAAACTATTTAATGTTTGGGTTTCTTTTGAAAGTTGAATCTGTGGGTTGTGGATATAACGAACATGACTTCTGTAAAAGTTATAGGAGATGTTTTTATAACAAGAGTTAAGATGTTAATTCTTGTAGGAAAAAAAATGGCTTTTCTAGGTATACTATATTCTCAAAAAAAAAAAAAAAAACCGTTTTTGAAGCTGTTTTTTTTTCTGTTTCTGAATTTTGTGAAGAATTGTTCTTCGTTTTGGTAGTTTTTGTTTTCCAGTAAACAGAGAGTGAAAAAAAATAGTGAATATGGTGTTTTCTTTGCATTTAATGGAGGAATAGTCTTCTGTGAAATGCTGGAAAGGATGATCGGAATCTTGATAAGAAACAAATAGAAAAAAAAAATTTTTTGTTTGGCCCCAAGCCGTCGCCGGCTCACTAGAAGCCAAGCCGTGGCTTGAGGCACAAACTTCCCAAGCCGCGGCTCGCCTGGATTGTTTTTCCAAAATCCGTGGCTTGCCTGGATTGTCCTTTGCAATTCGTGGGAGGCATATGCATTGCCTCCCACAGATGCAATTTCCTTGTTATTTAAAAAAAAAAATTCCTCCTTTTCTTTTCACGATTTGTCTTCTTGTGCAATAAAGCCCACGTATTTTTTTTTTCAAAAATCTTGTTTTTGGAAAAAAATATATTTTCTAAAATATTGATTTTAGATTATATATTATTTAATTCCTAAAATATGATTTTATCAATTAAAATATTTTCTAAAATATTGATTTTAGATTATATATTATTTAATTCCTAAAATATTATTTTAGCAATTAATATATTTTCTAAAATATTGATTTTAGATTATATTATTTGATTCCTAAAATATGATTTTAGCAATTAATATATATTTTAAAATATTTATTTTAGATTATATATTATCTAATTCCTAAAATATGATTTTAGCAATTCATCTATTTTCTAAAATATTGATTTTAGATTATATATTATTTAGTTCCTAAAATATAATTTTAGCAATTAATATATTTTCTAAAATATTGATTTTAGATTATATATTATTTAGTTCCTAAAACATGATTTTATCAATTAATATATTTTCTAAAATATTGATTTTAAATTAAATATTATTTACTTCCTAAAATATGATTTTAGAAATTAATTTATTTTCTAAAATATTGATTTTAGATTATATATTATTTAATTCCTAATATATGACTTTAGCAATTAATATATCTTCTAAAATATTGATTTTAGATTATACATTATTTAATTCCTAAAATATGATTTTAGCAATTAATATATTTTTTAAAATATTAATTTTAGATTATATATTATTTAATTCCTAAAATATGATTTTAGCAATTAATATATATATATATATATATATATTCTAAAATTGGAAGGGAGAATCTTATTGGAGCGGGACCGCCGTCTTTCCCCAGAAAAGAGGGCCCAAAAGTTTTTTTCAAAATTTGATTTTGAGACTATTTTATTTTTCCAAAATAATGATTTTGAAAATTTTTAATTTATATAAATTTATTAGGAAATTTCCAAATTTGGATTTTGAAAACTTTTGTTAATTTCTAGATTAAAAATTAATATATATTTTCTAAATTTTTTATTTTAGATTTTATTTCCAAAATAGTGATTTTGGAATTGTATGCTATGTTTTATTTTGCTTAATGTGCTTTGAGTATGATATTAGCATAGTGGATGGTTATGGACTAAGATCAAATATATCTATTCATGCATTATTTACAGTTTTGGTTTTAATGAAATAGGGCCTGCATGTCCTACCTTCTCTATTATTCTTATGTAATTTCTCTTCTCATCGAAACTCCCCTCGAATGTAACTCGAGGTTTTTTTACTTAGGAAATTTATGTAATTAGATTACATAGGTTAGATAGAGTTAGAAAAATTATTTACATGACAATGGAGATGGCGACCAAAACGAGGTGAGAGGATAAGACCTTCTACTTATATTATGCATGAACACATATGGTTAACCATATTAATTTCCTTCGTGGCTCGAGAAAATTAGTTTAGGAAAAGTCTATAACCATACCACGTAATTATGTGTTATGCCATGTATATATGATGATATTATGCATGCTATGTATAAGACTACCAATATAAACAAATCCCTCAAACAATATTAAATCTAAAATCTTCCGTTTATATAGCAAGAACGAGAGTTCTTTTTCGAGATTAGGTTATTGGACATAACCAAGATTACTTGACATTGAGCATGTTCAAGCTATGGAATGTGATTCCGGATCAATGTGTTAGATTTAACTAATATCTTTATCGTTAGGCATACCCAAGAATAAAGAATATTAGAGGCTAAGTTGGGATATCACAAAATGCTTTAAGATTAAAAGATATTAATCACCCAATAACACAGTAGTTATATTTAATGTAATTAGTATTAGATACTTACCATTGAACTTAAGAGTAATTTGTTGGGTATACCCAAAGTTATTTTTAAGGAATTTGGATACCGGTCTACTAGAAATGCTTTCAATGGTTTTTTCCAGATCAATAGAGAGGGCTATTGGTTTGAGTAAAATAGTAGAACAAAAATGCGATTAATTAAAGACCTAATTATTTGTATTATATATGCATATACATTATGCTAATTTCCCTATCTTTACATCTAGGTCATCTGCATCATGACAATGAACTTGAACTTATGTAGCGTTTTGGAAACAAACTTACTAAGTCAAATTTTCTAAACTAGTATAGAAACTTGAGAATTGTTCTTAAGTCAAAAAAGTTGCCTACGTGTTAGAGGCTCCAATTCCGCCACCTCCAGCCCAAGATGCTCATGCTGATGAGCATGTAGTCCAGAAGGAACATAAAGAGGATAGTGACATGACATTTTATGAGATGTTGGTGTCAATGACCCCTGAACTGAAAAAATAGCATGAGCATATGGATGCTTACTCAATTATATTACATCTTCGAGAGCTATTTGATACCCAAGTCAGAATAAAAAGATATGAGATATCAAAACAATTGTTCCATTTGAAGATGACTGAGGGTACTTCTGTGGCCACTCATAGGCTGAAGATGTTGGGCTTAATTGAGAAGCTCGGGTATCTTGGGTTTGTGGTGGATAATGAATTAAGTACCGATTTAATTCTACAATCTTTGCCAAGTAATTTTTCACAATTTGTGATTAACTATCAAATGAACAAGATTGAGTCCACCATACCCGAGTTGATGAATCTTCTCAAAATAGTAAAGTCCTCTATGAAGAAGGAATCCAATGCAGTTATGTTGGTAGAATCTTCCTCTTCTAAGAAGAAAGTTCATAAGAAAAAGAAGAAGGCTCCTACTAAACCTAAAGGTGGTGTGGAAAAGAAGGAAGTAGCCACCAAAGGCCCATACCATCACTGTGGAAAGATGGGTCATTGGAGGTGCAATTGCAAAGGGTACTTCGAGACCGTCAAGGAAAAGAAGGAGAATGAGAAGCTTGCATGTACTTCTATTTCTACTCCTGGTATATTTATGATTGAGATTAATAATGTCTTTAGAAATGAGATATGGGTATTAGATGCCGAATGTGGATCTCATTTGTGTAATAACTTATATCTCATTTGTGTAATAACTTACAGGGACTAAAGGACAGTAGAAGACTTGAGAAGGGCGATATGGACTTACGTGCTGCAAATAGAGCAAAGGTTGCTGCCCTTGTTGTGGGGACTTATGAGCTACACTTGGCTTTTGGATTAGTTTTAGAACCAAAAAAGCTATTATTATGTACTAATTTAATTAAAAACTATTATCTCAGTTGCATGTTTAGACTTATATGGATTTTATTTAATTTTTAAGAATAAATATTGCTCTTTTTCAATAAATGATATTCATTATGGTTCTGTAACTTTAGTTAATGGTTTATATATTCTAGATATAGATAATCCAATCCTTAATGTAAACAATAAGAAAGCAAAGATAAATAATTCAATCTCATCTTATTTATGGCATTGTCGTTTAGGATATATAAATGAAAATTGCATTTCTAAGTTACACAAGGTAGGTGACTTAGGGTTATTTGATTATGAATCATATAGCACATGTGATTCTTATTTACTTGGTAACATTGCTAAAATTTTTTCCCTAAAAAAGAAGAAATGGCTAAAGAGTTATTAGAACCCATACATACTGATGTATATGGCCTAATGTCTATACAATCAAGAGAAAGTTATCACTATTTTATAGCCTTTATCGATGATTATTCACGATATAGGTATTTGTATTTAATGAAATATAAATTTGAGGCTTTTGAAATGTTCAAAGAATCCAAGAATGAAGTAGAGAAACAGCTTAGGAAAAGTATCAAGACTCTAAGATCCGATCGAGGAGATGAATATTTAAGCCAAGAGTTTTTTAGTTATCTTAGAAATAATGGGATACTATCTCAATGGACTCCACCACATACACCTTATCATAATGGTGTATCTGAGAAAATGAATTAAACCCTTCTATAAATAGAGAAAACATTCTCTTTAGTTGGCTAGATCACGCCTTCAATAGAAAGAAAAACTTTTGTTTCACAGAGGCAATACCGAAAAGGTATTTTCTCACCTATAATGATCCGTTTTATGCATAAAAGTGATCCTTGTTGTTTGGAATTCCTGTTTTTCTTTCCGCTGTGTAAATCTATTTTGCATAGGGAATTCTTACAGTGCCACCTCTATGAAACAAAATTTTTTCTGTATTGAAGGTGCGATCCAACCAACCAAAGAGAATGCCTTCTCTATTTGTTCTGTCAAAGCACTGCAACCTAAGTGTAGGATTGCCTCCAATATAGTCCACATGAGAATTGCACTCAAGAGTCACCAGAGTTCTATGCTAGTAGAATTAGTTCTGGCGGCTAGGGTTTTAATTAGAGAAGAGAACGGAAGAAGACTATTACCTAAATATGATTTCTGTGTGTATCTTTAAAGGAAAAAGTTTTTCCTATTTTCTATAGTTTTTAGGATTTTAAGTAGTTGCAACTAAGTCCTTCAAGGTTTAATTAAATACAATTAAATCCTTGAGGTTTATATAATCGCATTTAGGCCCATGAATTATAACAAATTTATAATTCACCTATAAGATTATTTTCTTCTCATAATTAATCCCATAATATATTAGGTACTCAAACCTTTATTGTGTATAACCTATTAAGTTTCCTGGTCTATTGGTAGCAAAATATGAGTTAATCCAAATATCTTTAGGATTAATTACCCTTAATAATTAGAAATAATTTATTAATTCTAAATGTGATTGATTTCTTAATTTTCAAATTAATAAATTCATATTCAGCAGCTCATGAGTGGTATCTAACAACACATTATGACTACCCAAAAGTCCAAAAAAGTCAAGTGGCTTGACATGAATCTTTCAATAGCAAACAATAGTGCAATAAACTCATTTTAGCAAACAATATCTCATTCAGTATGGAATTAGTGCCAACTCCCTCCAGAATATTAATTAATTATGGCCCAAATATTTTAGTACTTGTTCCCGAAATCCACTACTCATCATATGTATCAATTGGAACTATTTCTAATACACAGTCGCCTTGGCCAAGGACTTCTCAAGTAGTGATTCCAACAAGTGGCCGTGAGATATTCACCCCTACTATTAGGAGTGGTGAATCTTTTATTGATCCTCTCAACTACTTTTATTTATTTAACATTGTACCCAATATCTATCTTATTGGTGGCCCTCGATCTGACTCTAAAGATTAAAATAAAAGTACAATGCTCAATAAATAAAGTACTTTGAAGATCTCAAGTCTAAGGATATTTATATGTTTGCTATAACGAGATTCTATCACTAGTACTAAATAGTAATCAATGTTATTATCTCATAGTTAGGTCTTCCAATGTACTTGTTCAAGTAACAAGTATACATGTATTAATTTTGAGTATCATAATATACACAGATATAAGAACCACTGCCTGATCAAATTAGGAAGTATAACACGTACTAGTCTTAATGCTTTAATGATGTCCTATCTCATTAATACTATAACTATGGATAATTTAAGTACGAACACTATCCAGTATAGTAGGAACCTCACATTATGAACTGTATCATGATTTTCTTAATACAGTGTTGAACTTGAGACTTTATCTAACATTTAATTTACATGGAAGTATAAATAAAACAAATTGAAAGATAAAGAATGTCTTGTTTCATTTAATAAGTGTACAATATACAAAATACATGTGATTGTCTTTAGGGCATAACACTAATAGAAATCTCTTAACCATCAAATATTTATGCCATAATAGTTGATGGAGTGCTAAGCTTGTGAGAGTTATTCCAGAATCAAGACTGTAGTAAGATTTGCTCTTGATCTGGCAGCAGGATATTAAAAAAGCTTGGGACCTTCCTGCTACAGCCGTAACTATAGCCTGGTCACGTATTGATGCCACTAAAACTTTTTGTTAGCCTATTTCTTATTCTTTCCTGCCATCACATAGTCATTTCAGCTTCAAATCCAATCACTTCAAATTAAACTCCCTTTGTTCAATGACATGCAGAGAGTGGGCAAGTGATGGAACCTATATATATATATATATACACACACACACACACACACACACACACACACACACACACATATTTATATATACATATGTATATTAGGTCATCGGTGGGTTGAAAAAATCTATTCACCCAATCAAATTGGGTGGGGCATATACAATTGTAGTCGTATCACTGACGGGATAAAGGTTCTTATTAAATTCATCTAAAGTTTAGGTATTCATTAAAAATGTTCATCTAATCGAATACATTATTAATGTTTTTGTTGTATGTGTTCATTCTTTTACCAAAATCAGTTTATATAGTAACTTTCTATTCACTTAGTAATTATTAAATACGTTCAACAACTTTATGCACAAGGTGTTTTCATTTAGGTTTGACTTGTTGCACCCATGGCTACCTCAAGCTCTTTTTCCCATGATCATCCATCGGTTTTCCTGCCAGAATATACATCTTGTATGGTATACCAATTGATGGACAGGCGCTGGGCATTGGAGACATCTGGTGAATTTTGGTATCACATGCAACCGTCAATGTTTGAAAGCAATAGAAATTATTCCACAATGTTGTTGGAGTGGTAATACCGCGTGAATGAATCCACTAATATTCGTTGCCAATTAGTGGTCATAAACTATCGTGCCCTAAAGAAAAAAGCTGAACAACTTGAGCATGGTGACTTCAAATCAATGTCTAAGGCACTCAACATGATTCGTGTGGAAAACAACGTAATGGCAAAATGCCTTCTCAGGTGGGACCACATGACACGTCTGAAGTGTACGGGATCTACAGCTATGCTTGGACAATCCATTGCTGAACGAATCCAAATCTACGATATGATCACCAACATTTGCCGGGAGGACCGACTTCAATCTAATACATGGGTGTCAGACGAGAAAAGCAGTAAGGGGGAAAGCAAGTGATTTTGTGGATTGGCCAGGTGAAAGAACAACATGTAGTGGGGACCTTATTAATGGATTTTGGGATGTTTTTTTGCTTCTATATTTAGAAACGCCAGCATGTTGTCTGGTGCATGTTACTACCTACTTCGTTGATGTTGTTTATCTCTTCCAATGGTTTGCGAAATTGTGGTCCACGTTTTGGTAGTGTGCGATAGAAGGCTATTTTTTATGTGGTTGATTGTTTTTCATCCCCATTGTCTAGACAAGTAGTACTAATTATATCATATGGTGTTCCCTAAAATTTTTCTCTTTATGCTAACGAAAAAACGTACAGGATTTCATTTTCCTTGAGCATACCACAAAAGGACATGAATATACCAATCCAACAAGAACACAAACCTCGAGTATATGAGCTAATATCAACATGTAGAAAGTTGCTACATGAATATCCCACACAAACACACAAACATCTTACACAACCACTTGAACATAATCCCCAAGCATATGTCAACGTCCACTGGTTAACTTTTCAACATGCCATAAAAGTTGGAATTTCAGCATACGTGCCAGTAGAATCAATATTTTTCCTCTGGAGACTAGTACCTCTTTAACACTCGTTCCCTCTATAGGATTATAAACTGCAAGATATAGTTTGCTCATAACAAGGGAGATCTAGTTCAATCACTCTTCGAGAGGAAACAAGCTTCCAAAATGTCTATAACAAAGAAAAAGTGACAATTAGCATCATATTAAGCACTGTAACTCTAAAGTACCATACGAATGAACTCCACACACATGGACAAGTTTCACATAGACATGACCACCTGAAACAAATACATAAACATGTTGCACAACCACATCAACAAATTCCCTAAGCATGTGGTCAACCTGCACTAGTTACTACATGTATGCACGTAAATATATGAACAGCTTGCACAAATACATGAACATGAATACTATCCCCAAGCATGTCATCCACATACACCTGCGCTAGCTACTACACGTAAATATTAATCAAAGGTGTACATTAGAGGAATTCCATGTCAATGCAATTACTGCCATATTAAGCAATAAAACATAGAAGACTAGTTAGTAGCAGAATCTGACTTGAATCTAGATTTACAAATTGTAAGCAAACACATTAATACAATAAAATAGTATAGGCAAATTTCAGAGGAATAATACGCATTAGAAGAATGTATATGATTTTTAAAAAAAATTACTATTAGGGGATCATCAGTTGGTGTGGACAAACCTATTAATATAATAATATTCATTAGCTTCATACATTGTTCTCTTTTTTATATCTTTCCAAAAGTATTATGGGCTGAAGTGAACAAAGATAATAGTTTATCCAATTCTATTCACTTTCTAGAATTAGTCATCCCGTCAAAATCATATAACCGATAATACCTATTGTTGGAGTAACTAGTTTGAGTCACGATGAAAATTTCTGCAGCTTCTGCTATAAGCAAACCACCGTTGGAGGTTCTTTCGCGAACCAGTACAATGCTGCCTGTCAATGTTGAAAGTTTTCTGAAGACCTTTGCCTAGTGAGAGGAGCCAATACAATTCTATATGGAATAGGAAAAAAAATTAGTGCCACAATTACATTTCAATGTGCTAGTACTATTATCAAAATTTAAAGGAGAAATATACCTTTAGCATTGCATGCCCATTGTCTCATTTGTGCATCAAGAGCACTTCAATTTCTTCAGATTTCACCAGGATTCGACGGGAAACAACCCCTATCGGTACCGTTTGAAATAATCTCAGTATTTGAGGAATGAGAGAAGAAAGAGAATGGAAATATTAGCATCTGATGAAAGCTTTTGTTTTTGTTTGTAATACAGGGGGAAAGCTTGAGCAGGATTTTTAAATTTTGGAGAACAGTACAAAGTGCTACCATAGTACAAGACTTGTAGAGGCTTGTGGAAGCTGGCAAAAAATTGAAGCAGAGATATTGGCTCGACTGAGGGCAAAATGACGTTATTTTGTCTCTTTTTTTAGATGAACGATGTGGAAGGTCCCTTGCTAGACGATGTCTTGATTAGAAGATTGTGGTCGCAAAAGCCGAATCCCGATAGTTCCTTCAAGGCGAGTGTTTTTCTTCTTCTTCTTCTTTTTTTCTTTTTGGCTCTCGAGCGTTTTTATTTTCTTTCAATTTTTTTTATGTCCTTTAATTGATTGTTTTGGTGCTATAAAATTTTACCTTAGAAACTAGAAAATGCGTTATTTTTTCCTTAATTATTCTTACTTCTTTCCCTATTCATTTAATCAAATATTTTCCAAGATCCATTAGTCTTAAATTAACAAATTGAGATTTTGAACTTGAGATCACTAATGCCCTTATTTTATTTCTATGACCTTTGAGCTAAAAAATATATATTTTTTAAAAAAAATAACAACAAAAACGGGAAGACTTCAACCATGGCTAGCTAACAACAAGTAAATGCAATATTTATATAAAGAGAAACTCTTTGGGAGAATGAATGGGAAAGTGAGGATGAAGTGTGGTTGGGATCGTGCAAAGCTAGAAATTAGTCCAACAGTGTATTGCTCTCGTGTCATAGATTTGTCTCTTTTTCTCAATTCATTGCATGCTTGAGATCCGCCTAAGCTTATTATTATTGTATGTTTTGTAATCTCTCTCTCTCTCTGTGTGTGTGTGTGTATGATTGTACATATCCATTTGTAGTCCCTATTCTCTTTTGCTTTGAAGTAGATGAAGACTAAGTTAACTTTTTAACCAAATTCAATTCTTTCATTTCTTGCTTGTTTTGTTTCATAATCTAGTTCTTATTTATTTTGCATGCCTGGATCCCCATAAATGATGGGTTATCACTTCTCGTGGGTAATAAATGATTACTTTTAAGTTAGTCTAATGCTATATATCATTGTTTGCTCGTGGGTAATGTTAACATTGAATGATTGTCAAATTTTAAGGTAGTCTAATGCTTAGAAAATGGTCAATTTATAGATCTGACTGTATCAAAATTTTTTCAAAATCGTTGAAGCCTTTAATATTACATTTTGTTTTTTTTTTAAGATAGAGGTTTTGAGGATAGAGGAGGAGCATTCCATTATATTTAAGGATATATATATATATATATATATATATATATATATATAGACACACACACACACACACACATATAATTGTTACAATAATTTATTACAACCTATTTTATTATCTATTATCTATTTGCAATTAATTGTATTAAAGTTGAACATAGAATTGTTTAATTAGCATTCCATTAAAAAAGCATTAATTTTCAGTGGTGAAAACGGTAAAATACTATCTATATTTTTAAAATTTTTTTATTTTAAATAAAATGACAAATAATTATAAACTTTTTTTATTTAAAAAATTGTATAATTATTTTTCATTTTATAAAATAAAAATATATTTATTATTTTTCTTATTCTATCTTTAAAATTTTTCTTCCACTAAACTTAATATTAATTAACTTTTAATTTTTGAGCTAACGTTATAATTTTTTATAATATAAGTTAATTTTTTTTTAGAATTTAATAGATATTCGAACATCCTTGACTAATATAAATTATTCAGTAATTTGAAATACATAAATATTTTTGTGATCGTTACTTTAGGATTTAAAATAAAATCCTTGTTTATTAGGGATAGTATTTGTTCTTTTGTATTATTTTTATGACATTTCACTAATTCACATTAAAAAAGAAGGAAGATCGTACTTGAATATATATAATATATGCTCCATGGATAAAGGGCTTTCTAAAGAATCCATTAATGATGTTGAACATTTTGTTGAGGGGATACTTGCATACTTAGAATGGCATAGTACTGATCAAATTAGATGTCCTTATTCTAAGTGTAAGAATAATAAGTTTCAAGTTTTAGATAAATGTGAGGGTGCATTTATATAGTAAAGTGTTTGTGAAAGATTATTATAATTAGAGTTGTCATGGTGACCATTTATTCCAACTACACATATGACATTAGCATTAAGTGCCCGAAGGACAAGTCAAAATTTAAGGTCCAGTAATCCCTTTCATGATATGGTTCTAAACGCAGTAGGCACCAACTTTCCCTCAAATTCAAACCCACTAAATATTGAAGAACTACTTAATCCCGATGCCCAGTGATTTTATGATCTATGAACGGTTACAAAAACTCCTTTGTGGGATAGATGTACAAATAACTTAGAACTATCTGTGATGGCATGGTTGTTAAACTTCAAGTATGAAAAAACATGTCAGAAAACGTTTTGACGAAATAGCACAACAAAGAAGTTATGCTAATTGGTAACAAGATGCCAAATGATTTTTACAGAATAAATAAATTGGTTACTATAAATGGGTTACTAGTATAAAAGTTAGATGCATCTGTTAATGGTTGTATACTCTATTAGAAGGAGGGTAATGGTAGTAGATAATGCAAGTTTTGTGGTCATACTTAGTATATTCATAAAAAGAAAATGGGGGAAGAATAAACAATAGAAGGAGCTTGCTTTGAAGAAGATGTACTATTTTTCACTCATTCCAAAATTGCAAAAGCTTTATGTATCTAATACAATAGTTGAGCACATGAGATGGCATACAGAGAGTCAAGTTGAAGATATGATAACAAATCATCCATAGAATGTGATGAGTGTTCATTATTGCTATATTTCTTAGTTATTTGTGCTGGGTTATGCTTAATTTGCAACTTGATGACTACTTATTCCCTTTGTGTTTTGCCTTGTTTTGTGCAGAATATACAAGTAGAAGATAATTAGAAAAACAAGGTGAAAACAAAGTAAAAAAGTATCAAATCGGCACTGGGTATTATGCTACAAAGGCACCAGTTAGAAATAGAATGTTTAGAGCCAACAATTAGAGCTGAACTGATGCAAGTTGGGAGTTATACAAGCATTGGTTCACTCTGTTAATAGAAGCAGGTTTATGGACTAAAAAAGCACCAATTATTTCTAGAGAGTTTGGAAGTAGAAACACTGAGAACAATTGACAGCAGAACATGCCAAGCACAGGTGCCAATTTAGAGTGGGAAACTGAAAACTTAGGTGGGGTGAATAAGATTTATGGCAAACAATTGAAAAATTTTCGAATTTTTTGATGGTTTAAAAGAAAAGCCAAGCGAAGTGTGTATGTGTGTGTGCAGAACAACTGAGATTTTGTGCAGCTTTTAAGAATGCAGTCAAGGATCTTTTGATGCCTCACTAAATGAAGAGAGAAGACACACTATTAAATGTGAATAGATAACAAATCCACAACCATTTTACTTTATCACAGAAATGTCTTTAATTTAGTATATATATAAGCAAGAATGCACGATTTTCAAATCAGATGTACAGCAAAATAAAAATAATAAATTTCGAAATAAAAGCAAGAGAATGGACCCTATGATTTATAGTAGTTTGATCTTCAAATTATCTACATCTACTACCTTAAGCACATACTTAAGAATTTCAGCTCAACCACTAAAACTTTTTTCCCAAATTAATGGTGGTAGGCAATACCAACATTACAATAGAAGGTCACCACACTTGGTTTTACCTCAAACCTCTATACACTCAATAATCAAGGCTTACCCCAACTGGGTTTTACCTCTAATTTCAGATTAAAGAGAAAGTGCAGAGATAGCTCACAGATTAAGCAAACATACATTGTTAGAGCAGCTTTACCTTTTTACTTTTAGAACAATAGATCTCACTTTGAATCACAATGTAGATGAGGAATTTTTGTTTTTTAAGAGTGTTAGGATGTTTCCGAAGATGTTAGCACAAATCTCTGTTGAAAATCACATTCAAATGGTTTTTATAAGGGTAAAAATCAAGACTGCAACGATTAGTAATGGCTAGTTGTTGCTGTTAGGTTTTGTAGGATTTTAGACTCACAATGTAAAAATTATGCGTTCAAAAAGTATGTCCAAAATAGCACTTTATACTCAGAAGTATACTTTAAATTAAGTTGGAGAGCCTGATAGAAATAGATTCAATTAAAATAGTGGCACTTTGGAAACTGACTTTGGATGAGGGTTTTGGATTCAGAGGTTTGTTCGAAATAACTCATGCAAGTTTTTGTAAAATCAAGAGCTTTTCTTCTAAGATTATTTTTATGATCAAAGCTCGGTATGAAAATACCCTCTTTTGAAACTTCGAGTGCTTCAATATGAAATAAATTGAACTTAAAGTAAGGAGACATAGAAAATACATATAATACCTCAATCATAATTTTCTAGTCGATAATTCTTCAAAGAATCTTCGTGGTATGCAACACCCTTAGGTAGGATCTTTGCTTAATCAATCCTTTTTTAACCACATCATATATGAGTTACTTTCAATCTAACTCTTGAGTCTTCAAAGAACCGTGGTCAAACATGCCTGAATCCAAAAATCCTATCACATACAAATCACACATGTTAGTCCACATTAATGTTTGTCATTTATTAAAACATAGGAGAAAGTCCTTTGGACTAACAATCTCCCTCTTTTTTGAATTATGACAAACTTGATGGATTGTAATAAGGAAAATTGTGTAAGCTTGTATGAACATGTTAAAGAGAGAGATATAAGAGATTATGTTTGATGCATGATCTATCAACATAGAGCTCAAAGAGTGATCAAGAGATAAGATTAGAAAGAAAAAAAAAATTACACTTAGTCTCATTGGGCTCAATGAACCTATGACCCTACCAACCTCCGTATCCTCATTCCTTCCTTAAAAGGACTATTTCACAAGGAAATAGCCAAGTAATGGTCATATAAAACACATTAGCATAAAGATACAACACAAGTATATATGTATGTGCATATGAAGGTGTACAAGATAGAACATAGTTTATTAATGCTCTCCCTTTCTATATGCATGTGAGCAGTAGATAAGTGAACATTTATAACGTTATGCATTAGCAGATAGAACTAGATTTGTGATTTTGGACTTCCAAAAAGTGCGTCAAAAAAAGAATCTACATATACAACATTTGTAAAAACATTGTTCGGATTAAGATTTTGGGATCCAGAATTACTCCCATTGTGTCTGTACAGGGTCCAAATAGCCAATCCAATAATCAAATAAAATAGTTAATCCAATAACTTGCATCACAGATTACTCCCAATCATCTTACTTCTCCGTATTTTTCTCACCTCCAAATAAAATCTTACTCAATCTAAATTTTCTCCCTTTTTTGTCATCAATAAAAAAAAAGAAATAATGCACCAAAAAATAGAGAAACATAAACAGATATATATAAGATAGAAGTAAAGAGAGTAAACATCTGTAGCAATCAAAAGGATATGTAGCAAATCAGCATGAAAGAAAAAAAATGTTAAAAGAAACACCAGTAGGAAAGTAAAGAATGTTCAGAATAGCATCAGTTGATCTTCTTCATAGTTTTTTACTATGCTTGTTGGTGGAGATTGCTATATCTCCCTGAATCACAACAGTCTCCAGCTTAGCATTTGCACCATTCTTTTTTTATTTGCCTAGCCAATCTGTTGGATTGTCGTTTCTCCGGCCTGAGGAGCTACTAGGGATAGTGGTTTTGGCCTTCTTAGGAGCAACTTCAGCCTGCTCTGTTGTAGCTTCAGCGACATTAGTAGTGGTTGTAGTAGCAGGAGATGCTTCAGTATGTTCTTCAGGAGGTTTTGCAGAGTGTTCTTCAACATGGTCAGCACCATTATCTTTTTATGGTGAAGGGAGGATAGTGTTCGATTCTTGCTTTGGTGGAGGGACTTACTCTTTTGAAGTAGAGGCAGTTGTAGACTTCTGGCCTCGCTCATTGGTTAGTCTGGCCCCAGACTTTGCAATTCAGTATTAACTTCTGCACTCAGTCCATCTAATTTGGCATATAGAAGATTTAGAGTCAAGGATAAAAAACGAAAAACATCAAAGGAAATGCAGCGGAAAATTTTTTAGTTTTTCGAGCCACATTTAGGAGAGAGTACTTACTTTTCTTTATTGGTCGTGGATTAACCAACAAAGGGATAGGAAGCATTGGAACTTGCGTTGGAAGGAGAAAAGGAGGTGCCTGCGGTTCGACCGGTATTCCTACCAATCTTCTACTCCTACACATCCAACGTCTTCAAGCTTCCTATCTTCGTCTTCCAGAGTATGACTCTACTTTATTCTTGGGTTAGCTTGGTGAATGCTCCTTCTTTGGATAATCAAGATGCTCTCCAAGAGAGAAGGAAGACAAGGATGAGAAACTAGAGTAAGAGACGACACACACAGAGAAAGAGCTCAGCAAAAATAACGTTATTTTTCCTCCCTTTCTAACACCTTAATTTTAGCCAGCCCTAATGGGCTTGGTGTTGTACTCACAAATCAGTCTAGGACTGACCCAATCCTCTTAATTAATTAATTATCTTTTTTGGGCATCATTAAATATCCAAGAATAATTAATTAATTCTAATTCTACTCTTAATATATATTGATGCGTATTTATTTGAGTATAAAAAATATATAAAAATAAGCATATTCCCAAACAAGTTTAAATTAAAACGTTAACCCTAAATTACACATATGAACAAGCATACTCATCATTAATATAACATATGGTTCAAACGAGTGTCGATCCTCCAGGAACAAGTATACATTAATCACCATTCTTTCATTGTTTAACTGACTCTATAAAGTGAAAAAGAAATAAAATAAAACAAAAGCAAATAAAAACAAAAATTTATACATGTCAAGGATGGAGAATTATGTAACTCAAGCCATTGTTTAGACAAACATGATCTTAAAGTACTTAATCGTTATCATAACTCATTATTCTCTAGGCATCATGAAGGATTAAGGTCGATTCACTTCTTTGGTCAATCCATGAAATCACTAACTTCTAGACAAATTAGAATCACTTGGTCTCGTCTCAACTAATTCATCCAAAAGATGCATTAAATACAATCCTTAATTAAATTCCCTTGGTCTCGGTGAATTTAAAACATAAAATTAATCAATGAACCCTTGGTCTCGGAAGACATCAATTAACCTTTAATTATCAGTTGTAAGCAATTAACCCATTTGGTCCAGTAAATTAATAGCCAACAGATATGAAATTAATAACTTAAAACCACCATCAACCCCCTTGGTCCAGTAAGCTAATGGAGAGAAACAACCACATAATCTCGTAATAAGCACAAGTAATCAAATACCAAGAATAACAACTAATTAATCAAAAGATGAAATAACTCTAAAAATCATGAATATCTAAAACAATGTCAAATTACAATAAAACAATTAATACATCATTGTTTAAGAAAAAAAAAAGAAGGAAAAGAAAGCACTCATAGATAAGTCTCATTCTTCTTCATTTGAAGACCTTCTTGTACAACCCTCATTGATTTGAATGAATTCCTCTCAAGAAGATATTGGTGATGCACTCTAAAATATATCTAAGTCTTTACATTGTGCACCACCTTTCCTAGGGTAAATTTGCCTTTATTTATAGGCTTACAAAATTCCTAAAAGCGTCCTAAATAAAGAATAAATAATTACCTAAAAATCAAAACCAAAAAGAAATAGTAAAATTCTAAAAGAAAAACCTAACTAAAACACTAAGGAAAAGAAGAAGAAGTCCATCGCCTTTGACTTTGTAAAATTTAACTTCAATTCGGACTTTTGTCTTCTTGTGCTGGAGAACTTCAATTCTTGTTGAATTGTGAAATTGCTTCAATTGGAGCCGTCCAAAATTTGTTGTCTAGCCGCCGAGACTGTTGTTTTCTTTTCTTTCTTATATTGGCTCACTTGAGCCGCCAAATCAAGCCACTGAATTTCTGCCTTTTCATGCTTAGCCGCAATTGTTGACTTTGCTTTGCATTGTCTAAGTCGTACCAAAACTCTCCTTTTTCCTTTATTTTGTTGATGCTGCAATTTCTGTTGGCTCAAGTGAGCCATCCGAATTTGATTAATTCCTTTATTGCTTTTTGTCATTTGCTGACCGAAATTCATCTTTCTCTTTTGCTAATTGCTGACCGAATTGTTTGCTTCATTTTTCCTTTGCTTTTGTTCTTTGTTCTCCCTTTGTGAGCCGTGAAGCTGTCTTCTTTAATTTCCAATTTCAATTGCTGTTTCACTCAATTTCTCTACGATTTTCTAGTGGAAGACCGGCGCCGGCTATCCTTCTCGGGTTGGCGGCGCCTCTATCCTGTTTTATGATGTTTTTATTTTATTTTACCCATAAAATCTGAAATAATGCATAAAATACCTTTTTAAGGATAAAATCTCAAATATAAAAAAATATGACCAGTTATTGAACAAAAAATTAGAAAAAATATGACTAATTTAGGCTCTATCTATTGGGGATATGCCCTAGAGTCAATTTATACTTATTCTATTGTTGTTATGTTTTATATAATAATATGAGGCTATTCTTTCCATAAATAGTGCGTTTTGTTTTGTGGTCATCAAGTACGTGACTTGATAGTAAAGCCTAACAATGAATACAATGACTATTCTAAATCTATCTCTGATCGTTTATTATTATTGGAACAATAATAAATTAAGATTAGTATGTTTGTGACTGGATGGCTATGTTTTACTTGTCATGGATATTTGTGATATCAAGTCAAAACGTAAATAAATATTAGAGAACATTGTATTGGACATGACCCATTGTGAGAGTACTTCATAGAACATGTCATAAGTACTTTCTTGCCATAATAATATTAAAAGTCATTCGACCTAAATTCATCATAGTTTCCTACTTGATAAATTCTGTATTTTGACGTTGTTTAAAATTGTCTTTAACCAGATAGTAAATTAGACTACTGTTGGATATAGAATAAATCAATGAGAGGAATATGATTGATAGTAAAGGAATTTGTCCCTCTCAATTATGGGAGAGATATCCATGGGCCCCTTGATAAGTTAGACTGTTAAACTGCATGGCAATGCTCAAATATATCAATCTGAGATATTGATATCATTTGTTTGAATAGTCTACTATGAAATCAAGAAATAATTGATTAAGCTTAATAAGGATGACATGCTCCATGCCTTATGCTTAATTTTGATATCGTGTGACAAAAGGACTAAATGTAAAATTATGGTTTGGTTCAAAGAGATAACCGATCTTCATTTAACCTTGATAGTTTTAATGTTTTGCTAGAAACCGCTTATAATTTGTGAGCCATTTAAATATGATTTAGGCACACTGCCAGTGTTAAATGAACCTATAAGGTCACACAATAAGCGAACTTGTTAGGTTATTTTTCTGGTGACCAGATTTGATGAATCTGGAAATATGTCTAAGTTAATCGAACTTAGAAAATTTACCAGATACAATGAATTTGGAATTATGTCCACATTCGATATATCTAGATGATGTCCAGATTATAAGAATCTGTCTCGGTAAATTAAATTAGTTAAATTACCGAGATAATGGCAGAATCTTATCATATCAGTTTTAATTTAATTTGAATTTAAATTAAAATTTGATAAGATATTATTGAGGTTGGACTCTAAGAGGATTGGAGTGGGTTTTTAAGAAAACCCTAACCGTTTTCTTGGGTGTGCCAATTTTTGTTGAGAATATTCGTGCCTCCATTGATCAGAAAAAAAAAAAAACCTCTCAAACCCTAGGCGCTAGCACTCCCCGGGTAACGAGTGAGTTCGCGGTGTGTTTCCGATAGAGGACGTTCGCACACTGCAGCGTCTAGTGATCGTTCGGGTTGCATGTACAGTGTCAGAATCGGAATCGAAGGATATCGATTACACTAAACAGAGGTAATTCTACAAACCTACGATCTTCTTAATAATTTATTTGGATCCTCGGAAGGGATTCGTAGATGTTTTCTGCGTTTCGGAGTCCACGAATCCTAACACTATCATCTTCCCTCACACTTGAATCTTTACTTGTCCTCAAGTAAACACTTAACCAAACATTTAGAAAAATTTATTTATTTTCATATTCATTCATAACAAAGCCATAATTTCTTTCCAACCTTAGACATAAAATTGTCATTCATTCACCCTTCAAAAACCTTTGGAACTCATACATTAAATCAAATAATCCCAAGGCCATCAAAGTTAAGTTAAACAAGCTTATATCTAGTACATGAAAATTATTCCACTTCTTAAGCAAAAACATAGATAACATAAATCATACAAGTCAAGTCATTTAACCAATTCAAGCGTTATAAACTCAAATTTACCAAACTCGAGTTAGTGAAATAAGGAAAATACTCCACTCTTTATATATATATATATTTCTATAACTTTGGGAATTAATAGCCTCAAGTGCATGGGTTTCTTTTCACACACCATATTGGCCCCATTTTCAATCATCACTCGTCACTTTTTCTCTAGTAATTTTTCAACATTCTTTTTTCTCTTTTTTGCCTTTTTGCCTTCGGGATAGCCTCAAGAGAGTGCACCGAATACACTTGCTACTTCTCCCCATATTAACCCCCTTTTCAGCAAAAAGTCCTCAAAAATAAAAACATTTTTTTCTCAATTCTTTTCACCTCATATTGTTTCAAGTCAATTTTTTTTCTCGCATTCGTCATTCAAAACTTAAAGTTAAGCAAATTCTAAATCCATAATACAAGAATTAATCAATAACTCTTTCCATATTTTATCATATCATCCATATTAAAACTCAAAGAATAAAATAAAACTCAAATACCAAATATAACCAAGATTCATTCAAATTCTCAAGACTTATCAAAATTCAACTTAATACACAAGTTTACCTTTTTAATAAAACCCTACCATACTGAATGACAAATCCATATCCAAAGTTAAAAAGGAAATCATATCTTCATTCTAAACAAATAAACTCAATTTAGCTTCAAAACTTTTTCTTTTTTCTTTGTTTTTTAAATTTCGACAATTCAAAACAATTCAAACATATATCATTGAAAATCCCTTAAACATATATAATTGAAATCTATTGAAAATCACAAAGATGCACTTGAGAAAATGTTAAATCTCTCCCCCACACTTAAATTGGACATTGTCCTCAATGGCCTAAAATAGCACACTAAAGCATAACCAATGGACTAAGAATGTAAAGGGGGAAAAGGAAAATAATACTCCTTAAGGAAGATTGGCTCCATGAAAAGTCCAAATTTCAAATTCCAAAGTAACTCAATAAGATAATTGATAAAAACTTGGATCAAGAATATCCCCAAACCACTCCCCCACACTTAAACTGGACCATGTCCTCATGGGCCAAAAATAAACACAATAAAGCATCTCCAATAGGACCAAAATTGAAAAGGGGTAGAAAGTTTAAGTAATACTCCCCAAGTGTAGATTAGCTCCAAGATATGAGAAATTCATTCTTCAAGAAGTTGGATGAATTATTGCCAGCGAACTTCAACCTACAAATCGAAAGATGAACACACAAGTAAAAGTACAAAGAATAATTAAACAAAATAAGAATCAAGGGAGAAGAAAAATAGAAAGTTAAAGCTAAGTCCCCCTCGAAGTAGAGTCCTCCTTCGTCTCCAAATTGTCCAATAGCACCGCCATAACCTCCAAAGGGTTCACAAGATCCTCTTTGCAATTGGTTCTCTTTCTTGGGAAGACTTTTTCCAGTTTTTTTTCTTTTTTACTTAAGAAAAACAAGAAGAATATCCAACGTAGATAGCAAAAGTACAAGTCAATCAATCTTCAATCATGACAACAAAATACCACAAGGAGGCCAAGATTTCTAGATTTGCAAAAATTTCAGAAAAAGGCATAGCTAATTTGTTAGAAGCAATCACAAGAAGCATAATTCATTCTATGCATTTTTGGCACACGAAATAAACTCAACAAAGATTTTTCCATGTCTAGTAATTTTTCCTCAAAAACACATATACATGAAGCCAAAACAATTCAAGAAGATAAAATCGAGCTTAACATGAAGAGAGTTTTTCCACCAATGTATTCCTTAATGTATAGGTTTTAAAAAATTTTTAATCCATAGGGGATAATTAGAAGAAGAAGAGTAATGAGCAGAAGATGAAGAAGGGGAAGACGAAAAAGGATCATTCTAGGGGAATAGGGAAAAAATAAAAGAAGAAAGAAAAATAGAAGAACAAGACAAATAAGAGAAACAAATAAGAAAATCAAAGAAAAAGAAAACAAGAAGAAAAAGACAAACTAAGAAAAATTTGGGAAGAAAAGATAAAAGGGTAAGGGAACAAACGAAAAAAAAAACAAAAGAAATTTAAATTTTTTTTAAGATAGCCTTCTAGACTGGAGCCGGCGCCAGTTTCAGGCCTCAGCCGGTGCCGATTGCATTCTATCCGAGATCCTCTTTTTTTTAATTAAATTTTTTAATTAAATTTTTTTTCTAAAAACTATCCTAATTGAATGCATGACCACAATACATTTAAAACACGAATTCCTAAATTAAACTAAAGTTAAAAATTGTAAATAAAGAAACAAATAAGAAACTAAAATAGTTCGTCTCCAATATCGTGTTAGCAAAAGTCCAAACCTGACAATAGGAAGAGTTAGTTTTGACTCAAAATTATAGGCGTAAAAATCAACAAATTAAAAATACCACTATTACACATATTCCACATTATCATTAGGTTAGTAAAATTAAATACTAAATATACAAAAAATACAAACATAAAAAGACAAGTGAGTTACTATGAACATGTATCTACCTATTTATATACTTACAATATACAGTGAAATTAAAATACAATTATACAAACAACAAAATATGGCACCTTTTTGCAAAAAAGAACAATTGTACAAATTTACATATTTACATGGTTAAATCAACAAAATCCAAGCTTTCATGATATTGTTCCCCGACAACGACACAAAAAACTTGATGCGTATTTATTTGGGTATAAAAATCATATAAAAATACGCACATTCCCAATCAAGTTTAAATTAAAACGTTAACCCCAAATTACATATGTGAGCAAGCGTACTCATTATTAACATAACATAGGGTCTAAACGAGTGTCGATCCTCCAGGAACAAGTATACATTAATCACCATTCTTTCATTATTTAACCGACTCTATAAAGTGAAAAGGAAATAAAATAAAATAAAATAAAATTAAAAATATATACATGTCAAAGATGGAGAATTATGTAACTCAAGCCATTGTTTAGACAAACATGATCTTAAAGTACTTAATCGTTATCATAACTCATTATTCTCTAGGCATCATGAATGACTAATGTCGATTCACTTCTTTGGTCAATACATGAAATCACTACCTTCTAGATAAATTAGAATCACTTAGTCTTGTCTCAACTAATTCATCCAACAGATGCATTAAACACAATCCTTAATTAAATTCCCTTGGTCTCGGCGAATTTAAAACATGAAATTAATCAATGAACCCTTGGTCTCAGAAGACATCAATTAACCTTTCATTACTAGTTTAAGCAATTAACCCCCTTGGTCCAGTAAGTTAATAGCCAACAGATATGAAATTAATGACTTGAAACCACCATCAGCCCCCTTGGTCCAGTAAGCTAATAGAGAGAAACAACCACCTAATCTCGTAATAAGTACAAGTAATCAAATACCAAGAATAATAACCAATTAATCAAAATATGAAAAACTTTTAAAATTATGAATATCTAAAACAATGTCAAATTACAATAAAATAATTAATACATCATTGTTCAAGAAAAAGAAAACAAAGTAAAAGAAAGCACTCATAGATAAGCCTCATTCTTCTTCCTTTGAAGATCTTCTTGTACAACCCACATTGATTTGAATGAATTTCTCTCGAGAAGATATTGGTGATGCACTCTAAAATATATCTAAGTCTCTACATTGTGCACCTCCTTTCCTAGGGTAAATTGGCCTTTATTTATAGGCTTACAAAATTCCTAAAAGAATCCTAAATAAAGAATAAGTAATTACCTAAAAATCAAAACAAAAAAGAAATAGGAAAATTCTAAAATAAAAACCTAACCAAAACACTAAGAAAAAGAAGAAGAAGAAGTCCACCGCCTTTGACTTTGTAAAATTTAACTTCAATTCGGACTTTTGTCTTCTTGTGCTGGAGAACTTCAATTCTTGTTGAATTGTGAAATTGCTTCAATTGGAGCCATCCAAAATTTGCTGTCTAGCCACCGAGACTGTTGTTTTCTTTTCTTTCTTACATTGGCTCACTTGAGCCGCCAAATCAAGCCACCGAATTTTTGCCTTTTCATGCTTAGCCGCAATTGTTGACTTTGCTTTGCATTGTCTAAGTCCCACCAAAACACTCATTTTTCCTTTATTTTGTTGCTGCTGCAATTTCTGTCGGCTCAAGTGAGCCATCCGAATTTGATTAATTCCTTTATTGCTTTTTGTCATTTGCTGACCGAAATTCATCTTTCTCTTTTGCTGATCGAATTGTTTGCTTCCTTTTTCCTTTGCTTTTGTTCTTTGTTCTCCCTTTGTGAGCCGTGAAGCTACCTTCTTTAATTTCCAATTTCAATTGCTGTTTCACTCAATTTCTCTATGCTTTTCCAGTGGAAGACAGGCGCTGCCTCTGTCCTGTTTTGTGATGTTTTTATCTTATTTTACCCCTAAAATCTGAAATAATATACAAAATACATTTTCAAGGGTAAAATCTCAAATAAAGGAATATGACCAATTATTAAACAAAATGTATCATAAAATGGCCTCACATAATTAGGAAAAATATGACTAATTTAGGCCCTATCATATATCAACATATATCAGCCCAATTAATTAATTTATTCCAGCCCAATCTTCTTAATTAATTAATTATCTTTTCTGGACCTTATAAAAGATCCAAGACTAATTAATTAATTATAATTGAACTCTTAGAATAAATTTTATTTCTGTTCCAAATAATTATCTATTAAGGGTAGATTGTGTCTAAACAACACCAATGTAACTTGAGCTACTCCAGGGACCAAGAGACATATTATTCATGGCTACTAAAATGATCAAAATGCCCTTACTATTAAATAGCTATATTTTACTATTTTAAATATTCTCATTTATCACCATATAAAAATATTGACCCCAAGAATAATATTGCTAAAGCAATATCTCCGACCTACAGTAAAAAGATGAAAATACCCATCTATGCAACACCTGTCAATGGGATAGGATAAATGTACTAATACCTATCTCAAAGACATCTATCATCCTTAGATCTTTAGCCCGATAATCCATGACTCACTCGAATGTACTTGCATATCATTGGAAGCTACCCAAAAACACACATTCTAGAGTCACGTTCTCAAACCATGGAGTATTAGATTATCCTGGACAATCACAAGGGAGTGATTTAACTTCACAAAGTGAAGTATAGAAATTTTGTTGTATGAGTCTGTCTTAAGTAATTAGAGTAATACACCAATGTATAAGGTTATTGATCTCACAAAAGAAATCTCACCGAACATACATCAAAGTACAAAATCCTAGCTTCGCCAGACTATCAACTCATACTCAACTATGAAAGTATCCATTCATGTTGTAGTAGTAATAGTTTGATCTCTATAATTATAGTACTTCAAGAGAGACCACTACTATAAGTCCAATTCTACGTATTCAAAATACACTTATGGCAATGATGTGAGTGAACTACGCACTGATTCAAGGTAAACTATTCCTTATTGGAACTCATGGCATAATAGTCTTACCTTGATGAAATGCTCAATTCCATCAAACGACTAACAGCTCAATTTTACTTGTATGACAAGTACTTATGGTCTATATTTTACTGTGAAGAACAACCCAACACATAGACTATTATTTGTCACACTTGGAACTTAAATATGTAATAATATAAGAAACTAATTAAATTGAAAGAATAAATATTTTATTGTAATATATTTACACAGAATACATAGTTTTTGAGGGCATACTTTCCAATAATCTCCCACTTGCATTACAAAGACTAAGAAAATCCACAAGTGTATAACCCTATGACATCTAAGTGTCTGCGAATCACTTTTTTTATTTATTTATCAAAGGTGCAGGTGTTGGCAAAAACAGAGCATGCATACGATGGACATAAATGGAGACAAAAACATTAAACACAGAGCATGCAAGCATGGTGGAGGCTAAATAACATACCTCTTGGAGCCTTAAAACATGAAGATCGTTGAAGAATGACTTGAAGCTCAAAATCACAGCCTCATTTCTTCTTCATGCAGTGAAGCCTCCTGTGTCAACTTCTTCACCTCCGGTGCAATGCCAAGTCTTTTGGTTCACAGAATATTCCACAGCCTAATTTGTTTGTCAGTGAACACAACAGTGAAGAAGAGTTGTCTCTAATCTCCTTGGTTCTTTCGCTATTGATTAGCAAAGAACCAAGAACAAGAGGAAGCAAAACTCACGAGTGAGAGAAGAGAGGCGTAAGGAAGAGCTTAGTCAGGGGGAGATTAGGGTTATTTTTCCACCAGAGACTTGTTTATCGTTAGCCAAAACTACGTCTCAAAATATCTGATAAACATATCCCCAAGATATCATATTTCAAACACCCAGATGTTATCCTGAAAATAAGTTCGGCTTAACCCTAAACTCATCTAAACCGTATCTGAAAAAAAATCCTACGGTTCAATCTATTGGGTCGAAATAATATTTATTATTTTTCTTGGACCCAAAAGGTCCAAAATAATAAACATTAATTATTTATTTTCTGGGCTTATATAAATAACCCAATAAATAATTAATGAGCCCAATTGAACCAAAATAATTAACCTTTAATTATTTATTTCTTGGGCTTATATAAATAACCCAATAAATAATTAAGCATTAATTATTTCCCTTTGGTTTAAGTCCAAGTTAATTTCCTAATTATTCAAACTGGACCTAGGCCCTGAATAATTAATTAACCAAATAAACCAGAAATTTAATTTCTCTCAACTTCTATTTTTATTTTATTTTATTTATTTATTCCAGCCTAATAATAAATTAGACATCCTGAATAAAATCAAATAAAATAAAATCCTCTTGAATTGAGACCAATTCCTCAACCCAAAATTAGTTAGGATTTACGGGCTATTCCGGGGACCAAAAAGACACATCGCCTTGGCTGCTAAAATGACCAAAATACCCCTGCTATATAAATAGTTGTATTTTGCATTTTAAATATTTCCTAATATCACCATAAGAAAATATTGACCCCAAGGACAATGCTGCATTAGCAAAGTCTCCGACCTACAGGTGAAATGACTAAAATACCCCTGTACACATCGCCGTACATTTAGAGAGGAAGAAGTGTACTAACACCCCTCTAAATGACATCTACCATCCTTAGGCTTCTAGTCCAATGATCCACGACTTCCTGGAGTGTTTCCGCTTTCCAAGGGAACTACCCTAAAGCAAATATCCAAGTCATATTTCCCAGGGCCCTGGACATTTTAGACCATTCGGACAACCACAATGGGCGGTATTGTGCAGAAACTATCTTGTATAAGTCTGTCTTAACTAACTAGTCACACATACCCAACATGCAAGTATATTGACCCTACGATAGAACCTCAACTATAGCAAATCAAAGTATATGCTACCAGCTTCGCTAGACCACCAACTCATACTCAAGTCGTAGAGTACTAGTCTACGTTGTAGCGGTAGTAGTTTAGGTTTCTATCATATAGTACTTTTAGAAACTACTACTACAGGTCCTGTCCTACGTATTCGAAATATGCTTATGTCATGAAGTGAATGGACTATTCACTTGCTAAAGGTAAGCCATTCCCCATTTGAAATTCATAACATAATAACCTAAATATGATGAGATTCTTAATCTCATCAATAGGTTAAGAACAAAAGTTTATGTTGGATAAGTCCTTCTTTCTATTCCAAGTTTTGATATCTATTAGAGCGTTATTGCACTTGGAAAGTATTACTTAACCTCCTACGTCCCTTATTATTATTATTATTATTATTATTATTATTATTATTATTATTATTATTATTATTATTATTATTATTATTATTATTATTATTATTATTATTATTATTATTATTATTATTATTATTATTATTATTATTATTATTATTATTATTATTATTCTTCTTCTTCTTCTTCTTCTTCTTCTTCTTCTTCTTCTTCTTGGGGTCCCTTTGGAAATGCTTTCATGTGTTTATTTTTGTCCAGTCTAGTTTAAGTGTAGGGGAATGGTTGGTGATATTCTTTGTTTAAGTTTTTATCAATTATCTTGGTGTTTTCTTGGTATCGAGGTTATTGAAAATTTGAAAAAATTTTGGAAAAATTATCAAATTTGGTGTATTTCCCAAAAAATTTGAAAGTTTGGAGATTTGAAGCTAAATTGATCTTATTTGTCTATAATGGAGTTGTGATTTTCTTTTCAACTTGAGATATGGATTTGTTATTCATTATGGTTAGATTTTTATTTACAAAGGTAAACTTGTGCATTAAGTTAGATTTTTCTAAGTCTTGAGAATTTAAGTTAACCTTGGTTATATTTGGTATTTAAGTTTTATTTTATTCTTTGAGTTTGAATATGGATAATATGATGAAACATAGGAAAAGTTGTTGACTAACTCTTGTATTGTGGATTTAAAGTTTGTTTAACTTTGAGTTGTGAATAAGGAATGTGGAGAAATAATAAAAAAATAAATTTTTGTGTGAAAAGGAAAAAATGTGAGTTGAAAAAAAATTACTTTCATCTTATGTGAAAACAAAGAAAAAAGAGAGAGAGCGAGACTTTTTGCTAAAAATGGGCCAATACGGTGAGTGGAAGTGAAGAAATAGAGAAGCATCACACTCTCTTGAGGCTATCCCGAAGGCAAGAAAGAAAGAAAAAAAAAAGAAAGAGAGAAAATTGTTGAAAAATGATAATGCCTATAAGGGGGCCAATACAGTGCATGAAGAGAAATCCATTCACTTGAGGCTATCAATTCCCTTAGTCATTGAAAAATTTTTGAGAGGAAAAAAAGAGTAGAGTATTTTCCTTATTTCATTAACTTGAGTTGTGTAAATTTGAGTTTATAATGCTTAAATTGGTTAAATGGCTTGACTTGTATGATTTATGTTATCTATGTTTTTACTAGAGGAGGAGGATAATTTTCTTGTACTAGATATAAGCTTGTTTAACTTAACTTTGATGGCCTTGAGATTATTTGATTTAATACATGCGTTTGAAAGGTTTTAAAAAGGGTAAAATGAATGACAATTTTGTAGTTGAGGTTGGAAGAAGATTATTCCTTTCTTATAGATGAATTTGCTAAGGATAAGTTGAAAAGTATTTTTGTCTTAAGCTATTTGCTTAGTATCTAATTCTTGTTTGCTTGAGGATAAGCAAAAGTTCAAGTGTGGGGAAATGTGATAGGGGCAAAATTCATCTATATTTTCTTAGTTATTTAAGGGTGTTTTGTGATACAATTGTTGTAATAATTAGGTATATTCCTTCATATTTGATATTTTACTCTTGGAAGGTATTTTGAAATTTTATTATTGAAAACGAAAAAAAAAATGACAAAACCGTCGCCGTCAAAGCACGGCCGGTGCCGGCCGTGACCCATGGAATCGGTGCTAGCCCCATTCTGGAGAAACACGGGAATTTTTGCACAAAAAATAGAGCATGACTGAGCCGACCGAGCATGGCCGACGCTAGCCGTAGCCCTCCAAACCGACGCCGGCTCCACTCTGGTCAATGCCGGCAAGCTTTTCAATTATGCACGGATTTGGTAATTTTCCAAGAGTTTTGGTATTTTCCAATCTCTATTCGGCCCAGGACTCTTAAGGAATGAATTTTAACCTCTTAGAATCCTATTTAAACAAGAAAAAGACAAGACAACTATGTGATTTGAAAGATTTAAGCTAGCTACTTATTATTCAAAAACGAAATCACTACTAAAAAAGGCATTGTTCAAATGAGGTTTTCAAGAGAAGAAAACAGGCTTGTCTAGGAGTTCCATCTTTTATCCTTTGTTTACTTTTCTAGAACAATGATGTGCTTAATATTTTGATTGTAATTGGATATTATTTTGGATATTACGATTTTGAGTTAATTGGGATTTTAATCAATCTATTGTTATTTTTTGTATTTGATTGCTTGTTATCATTAGTTATTGATGCGTTTTCTTTTAATTAACTTGGAAAACGATGTTAGAAGTTCATTGCATTGATTTTATATTTGTTAGATCTTAATGGACTTGGGGAACAAAGTTAAGATTAAAGAACTAAAGTGATCAACGATTGGTTGATTTCTCCTAGAGCATAAGGTCATTGGCTAATTTCATATTTATGAGGTATAAATTTAACACATCTTTTGGTTGCTTTAGTTTTATTGGGAAATATGCTAAATTAATGAAGGGATGGTGATTCCATGGATTGGGAAAGAAGTGGAATCTACATAAGTAAGCTCATGACTTGGAAAACGATTAGATTTTACTGAAGTTCCTTCATGATGCTAGGATGACAACTGATTATGATAAATGTTAAGTGATTTAATATTATATTTTCAAGATAATTATCTAGTTGCATGAATTTGCATTCTTGAGTTATCTCTATTTTTATCTTTATTTATTTTAATTTTTATTCTCTTCTTATGTTATTAGCAAAACAATAAAGATTTGCATAAAGTAAGGTGGGGTCTAAATTCTCCTGGATTTGACACTTGCTAGTCCCGATACTATCGATACGTATACTTGCCCGTATGTGTGATTTTAGTGGTTTGCATTTTAATTAAAACTTGATTAATTGTGTAATTTGTTGGTAATTTTTTCTACACTAAAAAACATGTATCAACTTTCCAAGTGTATGATATATAGTTCCACAATGTTGTTTAAGGAAAAGGGGTATAGTATTGTTCCACATATTCATTTCACAATTACAAAAAGTTGTCAATATGAGTAAAAAGATATCAAAATAAATTAAAAAGCATAATATAAATGAAATAGACTGAAATGTACTAAGTGTCCTTACAAGAATTGTAAAAAAGAGATCTCAACAAAATGAAATAACATATAAGAAAAATAGAAGGTGTGAGTCCATTAGTAGGGGGAGTGAGGACTGCTCGTGCCAACACCTAGATGGGAGTTAAGGTAAATCAGCTACACCTCTTTATCGCCAGGAGTCCAAGGTGCTGGAGAATTATTTGGTGAGACAATCTGCCATATGTGGTGCACAAAATCCTCCTGGAACTTGATCATGTGCTCCAACCTCTCCAATATCCCATTCTGACATTCTTGTACCTGTATGATCTCCCCAAGCTGCAAGTCTTGCTCATCTGCACAATGTGCAATCTCGGAATACTACTTTGTAAGGAAACCATGCAGCTTGTTGAACCATCTGGTCTGGCCACTGTACATCTCCTATTCATATAAGAAAAGATCTCATTCAATCAAAACACAAAAACAATATTACTCCTATGATCAAAATGATTTTTTAAATGATCTAAACAGCATCGATTCAAGGCCCAATATGTACTCAAAACAAAAGGTTTATTGTACACCATTTACCTAAAAAAATCAATGAATAATATACTAAAGAATCAGTCAATGAATGAATAAATAGATTTTAAAATTTTCATCCAAAAACATAACTTTCACAATGATAAAAAGGAAATTCTCAAATACATTTACATAAATAAATTCAAATATAAGTAAGCATACAAACAATTATCTACAAATAACATGTACAACTACCTAAGTATAAGTTAGCCATATTCACAAGTATATACAATTACAAAACCAAATCCAACAAAACTCAAGCGTTTCAAAATATTATTATTCAATCACCGGTGATAGGGGCAAAATTCATCTATATTTTCCTAGTTATTTGAAGTGTTTTGTGATACATTTGTTGTATTAACTAGACATATTATTTCATATTTGATATTTTACCATTAGAAAGGCATTTTGGGATTCTATTGCAAAAAAGGACAAAACTTTCGCCGTCAGTGCAGGGCTGGTGTCGACTGTGACCTACGAAACTGGCACCGGCCCTGATCTAAAATAGGGAAAACTTTTGCAGGAAAAACAGAGCACACTGGGCCGATCACTGAAGCCGGCCGTGACCTTCCAGGCCTTCACTGCCCCTGCTCTATGTAATGTCGGTGAGCTTTCCAATTTTTTGCGTGCATTGGATATTTTCAAAAATTTTGGTATTTTCCAATCTGTACTTGGCCCAAAACTCTTAGGGGACGAATTTTAGCATCTTGGAAGCTTATTTAAATAAGAAAAACATAATATAAGAGTATGAATTGAAGGATCAAATCAGCAAATCACTCATTGAAGGAGAAATTCATCACATCAAGGAATATTGTTCAAAAGAGTCCTCAAGAAAGAAGAAGAAGGTTTGTTTATGAGTTCTTTCTTTGACATTTGTTTTCTTTTTCTAGAATAATGATATATTTAATATTTTCATTGTAATTTGACAATGATTTGGGATTTATAATTTTGTATTAATTTAGCTATTTGATTAATTTTCTATCATTTTTTGTGTTTGATTGCTTGTGATTATGGAAGAATTGATGAAGTTAGATTTGCTTCTAATTGACTTAGAAAACGACATGGAGTTGATTTCGAATTTGTTAAATCTTAATGGACTTGGACGATGAAGCTAAGATTATAGGACTAAGTAATCAAAGGTTAGTTGATTTCACCTCAGACAAAGGGTCATTAGCTAATTTCATGTTCATAAGGAATTGAGCTTAATGCATGTTTTGGATATGTTAGCTTGCTTAACTAATCTATTAATATTAATCAAAATATAGTAATTCCATAAATTGGAAAACGAAGTAGAATTTATCCAAGTAGATTCATAACTTGGGGAAGGATTGAATTTTACTTTATATTCCTTCATGATGTTAAGATGATAATTAGTTGATAGAATTGCCAGTTGGTTCATTATCATATTTTCTAGGATAATTATTTAAACTACATATTCTTATATCCTTGAGTTGTATATATATATATATATATATATATATATATATATATATTATTTTTCTTTTTATTATTTTCTCACTTGATTTGGGACGGTTAAATAATGAATGAAAAGTTATTAGGGTGTACGTGTTTCTTTGAGGATCGATACTCGTTAATTCACTATACTTGCGATGACTATACTAGCTCATATATGTAGTTTGTGATTAATATTTTAATTAAAACCTAACTAAGGGATGGATTTAAATTTATTAATTTTTATACACCCAAAATTTACTCATAAAGTTTTTGGCGCCGTTGTCGGGAAACAATATAATGAAAGTTTGGATTTCATTGATTTAACCATATTTATATGTTTATATGTGAATATGTGAATATATATATATATTTATATATATATATATATATATGTTCCTTGCATGAATAGGTGACATATTTGTTTTCTTGTATATTTATAATTTAATGTCCCTACACGTTGTAATTGTTTTTAACTTAATGTGTGAATATGTACTAACTGTCTAACTTGTAAATTCTATAATCTCACTATCTTCTATTTTATGTAGACCTTGCCTTTAGTTTATGACTCGATGATCCAAAGCCAACATAGTAGTTCTTGATCCTGAGATTGAGAGAACTATCACCAAGGTCCAAAAGGTTGTAAGCGAAAGGGTAAGAAAAGACATGGAAGTGAACCAACTCAACAATGGCAGTAATGGTAGGCAGACTATGGATGACTTTGTAAAACCCACAATCTTAGGTACGGACTCGAGTATCACGCGACCTAGGATAGAGGCTAACAATTTTGAAATAAAGCCCAACACAATTCAAATGATCCAAAACATGGTCCAATTTGATGCGTTACCTGAGGAAGTTCCTAATGCCCACCTTGTGAGTTATTTGGAAATCTGTGACACTTTCAAAATGAATCGACTTTCTGAGGATGCCATTAAACTAAGGTTTTTTCCTTTTTCCTTGAGAGATAGAACGAAATCATGGTTAAAATCTTTGCCAATCGGATCCATGACTACTTGGAATGTTTTAGCTGAAAATTTTTTGGCTAAATATTTTCTCCCATCTAGAACATCTAAACTGAGGACTGATATTTTTACCTTCCAACAATTTAAGTTTGAGAACCTTTATGAGTGTTGGGAGAGGTTTAAGTAAATGATGAGAAAGTGTCCTCATCATGGATTTGAGTTGGGTATATAAATGCAAATCTTTCGCAGTGGTTTGAGCTTTGCTACTAAGAAATTAGCTAATGCATCTATAGGAGGCTCTATCAATTCTAAAACCCTGGAGGAGATATTTGATTTGATTGAAAATTTGGCTACAAACAACTATGCTTAGGTTAGTTCACGGTCAAGAGTTCGTGTCTATAGAGTGCACAAGGTGGATTTAATAACAGCATTGGAGGTAAAAGTGGAAGCATTCACACAACAAATGGATCAATTGGTAACGTCTCCTCCCCAAGGGTAGGTAATGAGTAAAGTTGTGACTTTTGTGGGGAAGGGTATCCAAACCATGAGTGCCAACATATGGGGTAATCACAAGAATCATTAGAACAAGCCGCATTTGTGGGTAATGGTTGACAAAGTAATAATCTCTATAGCACCACTTATAATCCTGGTTGGAGGAATCACCCTAGCTTTGCATGGACCACTCAAAACCAACCTAGGCAGGCTTCTTCTAATTTTAGGAACCAAATGACTCAACCCTCTTTGCACTACAATGCACCGCCACCTATGCCATCATTGGAAGAGTTGGCAAATCAATTGGTAAGTGGTACAGAGACACGATTTCAAAAAGTAGATGCCACCACAAGAAACTTACAGGCATCCATGCGTAACCTCAATAATCAAATTGGTCAACTGGATAAACTCCTTGGAGATCGTCAAGTGGGATTCCTTCCAGGCAATATTGAAACTAATCTATGTGATCTCGACCATGGAAAGAAATGATTGATTTATTATTCTTGTGCTTTTGTTCATCCTCATGTATTTTTTATATATGATTTTTTTATGATAGTTTTCTTCATAATTTCATAGTTTCTATTTTCCAAAATTTTCCATCTATTTATATATAAAAAAAATTCGGCCACACGGAGCCGGTTCTAGCTCCTGTCAGGGACAACAATAAAAGTGGCCAAATTAGCCATTTTGTTTTCAAAACCATTCACTTCTCTCAATTTTTCTCTCCACCCGGGCGCCATTTTCACACCCCCAAACACCACCGGTTCCATTTTTCTCTTCAAAAACATCAATCCAACACAAAATTCTCTTGTTTTTGTTGAATCCACGGATCCAAAGTTGAAAACTCTCATCTTTTTCTTCAAAAGCCCACTTTCAAATCCTTCCTTTCAAGCAAGGATTTTTTCAAAAAGATTGCCTCTTTTGCTTGCCTTGGCATTGTAGAACACAAAGGTATGATTTTTCCTGCATTCCTACAGTTAAATTCTTGTAATTGGAATTTTCCTGTTTTTGGGCCTATTTTTTGCTGAAAATTGCATGTCTAGGAAGTAATGGTTGAATTGGCTTATCTTCCTTACATTATTATGAATGGAATAGCATGAGAGTATACTCATTGGGTTATTTTTACACTAAAATGTCCATAATATGATCATAGACGGTCTATTCTTGGTTATGACAATTGTTTGGTTGATGAATTCATGTGCTATGCTTAGACATTACTTTTATTTGGTAATATAGATATGTTTTTCATGCTTAATCAGGTTGTGAAGTCATTGGGAACCATGTTATGGTTTACATTGTGGTATTCTATTATTTTTCTTGCAGGTTTTGAAAGGAGGTTGGGTTAATTGATGTTGTGGATCGTAGTTGTGTTGGATTGATTAAAGAATGTAGAGTGTGGGATTGTGTGTGACGTTATGTTGTGGTGAATTAAATATATTGAGTGTGGTTGTGACATTGGGGTGGTAATTTAGTCATCCTCTTGCTTAACCATCTTCCTATCCTTTCACCATGCCTAGAGAGGGGTCAATTGTCTAAACGAGCTAGAGTTTCATCTTCCTCTACTCCTACTTCTATAGACCTATTGTTCTTATACCCTACTAATTTTATTGATTCATCCTATCATGAATGGTACACTAAGAGGGCTGCAAATAAGAATATAGTAGAACGCACTTTCGCACCCTCACTAGGCCGTGCCCTCAAGTTAAGAATCATGTTTAGACGCTTAGGGTGTGGACCAATTATTCAGCTTAAAAGACCCTATTGCTCGGTGCTGATCAACGAGTTTTATGCTAACATGGTCCAAAAATGCACTAACCATTTTGAGACCATTGAGACTAGGGTAAAGGGCACCCCTATCTTTCTAGATAGAGAGAGATTAGTTGCCATACTCTATATGAATGATGAAGGTCCTTGGTTAGCTGTAGATCACAATAACCAAAAGAAATTATGTGATCTTGAGTAGAAAGTTAGTGATACTAGAGCTGCCTTAAGATTGTATAAGAAAGGTCCCATAGGGTAAGTAGGTTTTTACTCTAACAATGATCTTGAAGCTAACCTACACACCCTAGTCTATATCTTGGCTTACAATGTTGTTCCAAAAGCTAGCGGGTTCAATGAGTCCCGGATTATTGACTTGTATATTCTTCATAGGATGATGCACAGTCTATCTATCCTGTTTACTCCTTTAATCATTCAATCAATGCGGGATGTGGTCTATTCTCACCTTTCTACCAAAGCCTTTATCTTCCCCCTAATGATCATGAAAATTCTTAAAGCCTTTAGCATTAGCTCGGGAGGGGGGGGGGGGACCTTATTGAAACCACAATGAAGCGCAATATAGTTACTGAGCAGACACTTACTAGCTGTGGTTATCAGTACAGTACAAAGGTAAGGTGTTAGTTATGACCTTTTGATGTGCAGTACCCGAGACGAGTCGAACTTCCACCCAAAGAAGAAGAGCATCCTGCACCACCATCTCGAGCTCATGCTAGTAGTTCCCAAACCCAACCTAGGGGTGATTTTGAGGTTAAGGTGCATAGGCAATTAGAGCATTTGAGAGTTGGCATGGAAACTCAAACAGAGATATTGTTACAGCTGCGCAAATTTATGCTATCACTAGAAGGCAAGATGCTCAAGAACAACAATGGGCACAATGGATGCAAAGATTTTTGAGCACTCAATGAGGCGATGGTAGCCATCGGGCCAATGCTAAGGATGATAATAATAAGGATGAACATGATGATAAGGATTGAGTATTTTCCCACTCCTATGTATTTCTTTTCTTTAGCTTGCTTTTCTCTTTATATTTTCATGACCTTTCTTAGGATTTCTTTTTAGTTTCTCTCTTTCCTTCTTTTCCTTTATTTTGATTTTCTTGTTCTTTTTCTAGATTTATGCTTCTATTTTTGTTTCTTTTGTTTTTCTTTAGGTACAATTTCCCTTTTGCCTTCTTGTGATGAATTCAAACATGTTGAAGTTAATTTGCAATAGAACTATTTTCTTTTCTATATTCTTCCTCTTTAATTATTTTTGGCCTTCTTGGCTTTGCTTTCTTTGTCATATTTTTGGCAATTGAGGACAATATTCAATTTAAGTATGGGGGAGAGTTTAGTTGTGAAAGCATATCTTTTCTGAAAATTTTTAAAATTTTTGTGGTTTCAATACCTTAGAAAGGTTGTGATTATTTTTCTTCTTTGGATATGAGATCTGTCATTCATTTGGTGGATTTTTATTAAAATGGTTTATTGGATAGGATGTGTTAAGACTTGGGAATTTGGATTAATCTTACTTATGCATTGGTATTTGAGTAGTATTTGACTCATCTAGTTTAAATATGGATAATGTGAGGAATATGGAAAAGATTGTTGGCTAACTCTTATATTATGAGATTGAATTTTGCTTGACTTTGAGCTTTGTTGAGGAAGGAGAAAATATTGTCGAAAAATTGTGGATGATTGTTGTGATTGTTGTTATTGAGAAAAAAAAAATGAGATGATTATTGTTGATGAGAGAAAAAATTATTCTTGCCTGATTATGGGGGCCAATATGGATAGTGAAGAGAAATTCACTTTCTTGAGGCTTTGAATTTCCAAAAGAAAAAGAAAAAAAAAAGAGATTGTTGAGAAAAAATGATGAGAGATGACTAAAAGGAGGCCAATACGGTGTGTGAAGAGAAATCCATACATTTGAGGCTATCAATTCCCTAAGTTATTAAAGAAAAATTGAGAGAAAATTTTTTTTTAGTGTTTTCCTCAAAACATGACTTAAGTTTTGTAATTTTGTGGAATTATAATACTTGAGTTGGTAGATAGCTTGACTTGTATGATTCATGATATCCATGCTTTTACTTGAAGGGTAAAATAATGTTCCTACACTAGGGTATAAACTTGTTTACTTCAGCTTCAAAGGTCTTGATATGTCTTGTTTGGTATTGTGTTTTGTGAATGGATTCAAAGGGTTGAAAGAATGATAAGAACATACCTAAAGTTTGAAAGGTAATTATGATTTTGCCTAGGTAAACTTTTTGAGAGAATGTCTTGTTTTTCTTTGTTTAAGGGCTTTACTTGAGAACAAGCAAAGGTTTAAATGTGGGAGAATGTGATAGGGACAAATTTCACCTATATTTTCTTAGTTATTTGAGGATATTTTGTGGTACAATTGTTGTAATAAGTAGGCATATTCCTTTATATTTGACATTTTACCTTTGGAAAGGCATTTTGGGATTTTTATTGCAGAAAATGACAAAAAACTACAAAACAGTCGCCGTCAGTGCATGGCTAGTGCCTACTATGACCGATGGAACTGACGCCGGCTTCGACCTGGAATAGGGGAAAATTTTGCAGGAAAAACAAAGCACACCGGGCCGACCAGTGCACGGTCGGTGCCGGGCCAGCTTTGTGTAACGTTATTGAGCTTTTCAATTTTTTGCGCGAATTTTTTCCAATAGCATCTTGGAAGCTTCTTTAAACTAGAAAAACACAAAACAAGAGTATGAATTGAAGGATCAAATAAGCAAATCACTTATAGAAGGCGAAATTCATCACATGAAAAAGTATTGTTCAAGAGAGTCATGGAAGAAGAATGAGACTTGTCTATGAGTTCTTTCTTCGATCTTTATTTTTTTTTCTAGAATAATGATGTATTTAATGTTTCCATTGTAATTTGACAATATTTTGTGATTTATGATTTATGTATTAATTTAGCTATTTAATCAATTTTCTATCATTCTTGGTGTTTGATTGCTTGTGATTTTGGAAGAATTGATGAGGTTAGATTTACTTCTAATTGACTTGGGAAACAATGTTAGGAGTTGATCTAATTTTATTGATTTCATATTCGTTAATTCTTAATGGACTTGGGAAACAAAGTTAAGGCTAAAGAACTTAAGTAATCAAAGGCTATTTAATTTCATCTAGAGTATAGGGTTGTTGACTAATTTCATATTTATGAGGAATTGTGTTTAATGCATCTTTTGGTTATGTTAGTTTAATTGGGAAATCTACTAATTTAATCAATGAAGGTTAATATTGCAAAAAAAAAAAAAAAATGAAATCGGAAGTATACTTACAGAACAAAATGAAATCAGAGCATCGCATGGAAGCTATTTACCTCTGCGTTTCCACGTTGGCACCAAAAAAGATATATGGACCTCTTCAGGTTGAATGTTTGAAGCCACTGGTTCTCCCAAAGAAAACTCCGGTTACACTCTTGCAAGCTGTCTGCTTCTTCTCATTCACACAAAGCTTTTGAACTTCCAGAATATGGCCACTGCCTTAACCACCGCCGGTGAAAGCTACTGAGAAAGGATTAAAGAAAATGGCCTTAGTTCTTTTCTTTTTCATTTTCAAAACCCAGAGAGAGACTAAGAGAGTGAAACAAAAACATTTTACTTTTTGTTATCCTCTCATGCCAAACAATACGAGATCCATCCCGTTTTTTTTTTTCCTTAGTCTCATTCATTGGGCCAAATAAAATTATTTACTCTTGGGCTTGAACATCCATAAATAATAAGCCTCAATTATTTATTTTTTGGGCTTCATAAAATAGCCCAATAAATAATTAATAAGCCCAAATGGACCAATATAAAAAATTAGGCCTTTTATCTAGTTTATACCTAGGTTAATTTTCTAATTATTCAATTTGAGCCTTGGGCCCTGAATAATTAATTAACCAATTAAACTAGATAAAATATATACTCTTTTTTGGGCTTTTATTTTATTTTTTTCCAATAATAAATCAGACTACTTAAATAAAATAAAATCCATAATTATCAAGACCAATTCCTTAACATAAATCTGTCAGGATTTAAAGGCTATTCCGGAGACCAAAAGACACATCAACTTGGCTACTAAAATAACCAAAATACCTCTGCTATATAAATAGATATATTTTGAATTTTAAATATTTTCTAATATCCCTATAAGGAAATATTGACTTCAAGGACAATACTGTGTTAGCAAAGTCTCTGACTTACAGGTGTAATGACTAAAATACCCCTCTATGCATCGCCGTACATTTAGAGAGGAATAGTGTACTAACACCTCTCTAAAAGACATCTACCATCCTTAGACCTCTAGTCCAATGATCCATGACTCTTGGAATGTTTTCACTTTCCAAGGGAGCTACCCCAGAGTAAACATTCAAATCATATTCCCCAGGGCCTAGTTATTTAGATCATTCGAACAGTCACAAGGGGCGATATAGCGCAGAAACTCTCTTGTACAAGTCTGTCTTAACTAACTAGTCATATATACCCAAAATAAAAATATATTAGCTCTACAAAAGAATCTCAACCACAGCATATCAAAGTACATACTTCCAGCTTCGTTAGACTACCAACTCACGCTCAAACGGTAGAGTAATAGTCCACAATATAGCAGTAATAGTCTGGGCTTCTTCTAAATAGTAGTTTTAGAAACCACTATTACAGGTCATGTTCCATGTATTTGAAATACGTTCATACTATAAAGTGAGTGAACTACCCACTGGTTAAAGGTAAGCTATTCCCCATTTGCAATTCATAACACAATAATCTAAACATGATGAGATTCTTATTCTTACCAATCAGTTAAAAACAAACATTTATGTATTCAGTAATTCATGGTCCATACATTCCTGTGAAAGACCACCATTCACATGGACCACTTACTTAAATACAATGGATCTTTTTCAAATGAAATCATGCACAAAAGTAATGTAAAATTTACAAACAATTTTGAGAATAAATTTTTTTATTAATAAATTCGATAATTACATCAAAAATCTAGTCTAGAGGGTATACAATCTAACAATCTCCCACTTGTACTCTGAGACTAAGAAAGCCGCAAGTGCCTACCCATTTGGTGTTTAAGTGTCTCTTAAAGACTCTCTCAGCCAAAGGCTTGGTAGAGGGATCTGCTAGGTTGTTCTCCGAGACTATCTGTTCCACCACAATTTCCCGTCTCTGGATGAAATCCCAGATCAAGTGGTATTTTCTTTCGATGTGTTTCCCCTTCTTGTGATTCCTGGGTTCTTTGAATTGCGAGACTACTTCAGAGTTGTCGCAATACACCACAATTGGTCTATCTATGTGTGGCACGACTTCAAGTTTTGAAAGGAACTTTTAGAACCAAACTGCTTCCTTGGATGCCTCCGAAGCTGCCACATACTCAACTTCTATGGTTGAGTCAACAACGCAAGATTTCTTGATACTCCTCCATGAAACAGCTTCTCTAGACAAGGTGAAGACGTATCCACTAGTGAATTTTCTCTCATCTTATTTGCCTGGAAGTCTAAGTCTGTGTATCCAGTATGAATCAAGTCATTAGCCTCATAAACCAGCATATAATCTATCGTACCTTTAAGGTACTTTAGAATATGCTTTACAACTTGCTAATGCACCTCCCTAGGATTTGACTGATATCTGTTAATTAAGCCTACGGTAAAGTAGATATCTGGCCTAGTGCACAGCATGACGTACATGAGACTTCACATAGCCAAAATGTAACACCCCACTACCTAGGCCCATCAGGGCCAAGGATGTCACCCCGTCCATAGGACAAGGAGTCTTTATAACTAGGTCACATAAAATAAAATAAAAGGAATACTTTAAAATTAAACTTATTACAACCCAATAATACATTAACAAATCCAAAATAAATTATCTGCTACAATCTCTCAAAAATATCACATAAGGAAAACAGCAAAGAGTCTTCAAAATCACAAGCAACAATCTAACTAATGACATTCACAGCAGGATTGACCTGAAAACATAGCATAAAAGGTGCTGAGATAAAAATCTCAATAAGCCCGTGTGTGCTTTGAGTATTTCAGGTAAAACAGTTCATGTATACAAGTTGTAAAAGTTTTATAAGAGAAAGTGCTGGCAAGTATAAAATAAATGTTAAAAATAAAGAGTTGTGTTTTGCTTTCTAAACCATATATGTGCACAATAAATACAACCACCCAAAAAAGTAGCCTTGGGTTACCACACGTTGGGCCCCATGACATTGTAATGGTCAGAATGCCACACGTTGAGTATGCTGACAAAAGGTAGGTGTACAGCCTACTAAGTGAGATACTCCTCAATCTCTACAACCAAACTTACTGGTTGTCCACTCCAGAAACACACAGTCCACTTGACTAAAACTTGCTAGCTCGGACCGGTATGACCTACCGAACTGGCATCCTATCCTGGAAGGACTCACCCCTCAGAGGTGGCCACCTACTGAGAGACTTATCCTAACTCTTCAAAGACTAGTCCTAGTAGTCTACCCTTTCTGAATACTCAACGTTGATTATTTCACTTGGGAGAAAATTGATCATACAATGTTTTTCTTGAAAATAGCAATTAAGGTTTCTAAAATTCTTGTCAAAGTTGGGTTTTAGAAAAAGTTTAGCATTTTGTGTAAAACTGCTTGTTTAATTTTCAAACGATTTACTTAATTGAAATAAAAAGGAAAACAGTACTTTATCACCTTTACAATGAATAATCATACACATTAAATTTGGCTTGCCACAATAATTTTTTATCTTCAAATGACTCCATGCAGGAGCTTACCTGATCCTTTGCTTGAATGAATTCAAAAATCCTCCAAGGTTGACCTAACCCTGCCTAGGGTAAACACAAGGCATAAAGTTATATTCGAGTTATACTTGCCTTACATAAATAATTCCAAACTCAACTAGTTACAATCATGACTAAACATAACCTTAATGTCCTAAGCTTTAAGGCTAGATGATAAAGGATTTTATAAAATAAATCTAGCTTGGTAAGTTAAAATAACTAGGGGTTCTAAAATAATTAATAATGAATTATAGGCTCAAGTAATAAATTTTGAGTAAATAATATTAGTAAATAGTAATTTTTAGATAGTATTATTATAAATAAATAATAAGTTACACTTAACTTTTAATTAATAACTAATAGATAATAAACAATTAGTAATAAATAAAATTAATAATAAATGAATTATATTAAAAAAATTTGATTAATAAATAACAAATAAATTTTAATATAAATAGTATTTATGAATATAGGTAAAGGTTTTAACTAGGATCTACAAGGTCATTAATTAATTCTAAGATTTTATTTATTGTTATATATATATATATATATATATTTCAAAAGATATTATTTATTTGACCAACAAAATATTAATATTTCATTTAATATTCCATTTCCAAATCTTCCTATGCATTTCGAAACTCTTGAGGAAAATGTAATAATAATTCTAATTAAAATAATAACATTTGTTAATAAAAATAACCTAGGATTAACAAGAAAATAATCTTCGATCATGATTTTCCTATTACTAAACAAGATTCATGAACATATGCTTGAATTAACATATACTATCACAAGGCTAATTTCCTACTAGGCATATTCATCATTCATGGCTTCAATGGAAATAAGAACATAAAAATCCTATCCACCATAGGTGTCAAAATATCTAACATGCTTTAAACATCCATAACTCTCGTAAGACATGATGAACATACATTGATTCCCAAGAATATTCTTATAGCTTATTCATATACAACAATTCTCATGTCCTAACCCCATCACTTTCATCCACATGCATACACTCAATCCCTCATTCATATCCATTCATCCTATCAACATTTAAGAGACATGAATTCAGAATTAAAAAGGAGGATTAAGGGGAAAAATACTTGATTGTTGATTACTTTGATGAAGGCTAAAGAAGGTCCACGCACGATTGAGAGTCTTGAGTTGTCCAAGGGAAAAAAACAATCATGATTGATGATCAACCATTTCGGCCGAGATAGAGACAGAGACAGAGACAGAGAGCATTAGTATGGTGCATTGAAGATTGAATGAAAGAGGGTGAACAAGAAGGTTGTTCTTGATTTACCTTGATGATGTTCTTGAGACCTTCAAGAAAAAAACTGGTTTTTGATTCGATAGTTAATTCTTGTTTGCGAGATTTTGTGTTATAAAAACCAGAAATGAACACTAAGGATTAAGTAGGGGTAATCTAATGTATTTGAGAGTGATTGGAGGTGTTTAGGGTAGGTTTTGGCTTGAAAGAATGTAGTGTGTATTCTTGGTGTTCTTGGTGAAAATTGAGAGAATTTGAGAGAAGAGCTGCACGAAATCTGGAATGATGTTGGCCGAATGGTCTAGGGTGATTAGGAGTTTCGATTTTCAGCTAGAAGGAAAGAGAATAATCTGATCTTGTTTGAATTTCAAATGGAGAAAATTGTGGAGTTGTTTGAGGTAGAAGATAAGCTAATGGTATTTGATTAATGGAGGTCTCTTTGCTCTTCAATGGTGCCGGCTGGACTGATCAGTTTTATGGCAAGGGGATGAAGGTTGTTCAAGCTATAAGGCTGGCCAAAATTCAGTGTTTAATGGCAGAGGAATTTCTAGTTTAGTAGCTTAATACAAGAGTGTTTTCATGGAGCAAAATTCTGGAATTTTTTTGAAGTTTAAATGTGTTTTGGATAGAGTGATCTTAGGAAACTTTTGATGTGTGATTATGGAGTCCAAGTATTCAAGGTAAGTGTGAAGGTTAATGGTGCTCAGTCCATGGCTGAACAAGGTCCATTTTGTAGAGGTTTGAAGATGGTTTTTCGGCCTAGGCCTAAGGAGACAAAACCGGAATTTTCTGGTTTCAAGGTTGTTCAAAGCTTCGAATGGTTGATGATTTTTCTGTGCAGAATTTCTGCATTTCTTCAGCCCGATTTGCAGATGATTTTGAGGGGTGTTTGAGGGCCTTTTAAGGTTGGTTTCCAGCCTTCTTTTTGGAGAAAAGCAAAGGGGTTTTGCTGGATTGGTGACAAGAAAAATAGCTTCAATCTCAGCTTGGTGTGCAGCGAAATTGCACAGGAATTTTTCTGGTTTTGTGCAGTTTTATGCAGTCCGAATTTTGCACAGAAATTTCAGTCTTCAAGCTACATGAATTGGTCATTTTTTTGGCAGCAAATGAGCAAGAGTACTGACTGAATTTTTCAAAAGCTAGATTGCTCAAAAATTTGGAAAATTTCCATATTTTCTTCATAAAAAGCATGAACAACATGAAGGTGAGCTTGAAGGTTTTACCATGGTGATTTATTTTTCATGGATTATTCTCCCTAATTTTAGCCAATCTTCTAACTTCCAAGATTAACTTTCGAAATTCAAGAGTAAGGAATTATCTCAGAATTTTTTGGAATTAAAAGAAGAGACTTAATGAATTTTGAATAATTTAAATTGTGAAGATGTTAGGACAAAGCTAGAGGTAATAACATGGACAAGAATTCCTCTAGAAGTCCTTTTAGGACATGATTATATGATTAAAACATTCTCTTCATGTCTCCCCTAAGACAACATTCCTATCTTTAAAGAATGTAAGAAAAACAAAAATTCAAACATAACTAAAATAATCATGAATAAAACTTAAGTGGTGATATTTGAACTCATGACTTTAGAGATTAATTCCAAAGCTTTAACTACTTAACCACACTAACTCTTGTTCTTATTTTCGCACCAAAATATTCTTCTTATCTAAACCTGAAGCCATCTTCTTATTTTGACCTCAAGCAAAATTACCTTTTTATCCTTCCTACCTAATAAGCATAACTAAGTCTTTTAACCTATAAATCATAATTTTAAAGCACATAAAATCACTCAAAAATATATATTTTTATGCAGAATAATATGATATGCATCTCGACCCCCTTACTCTAAGGTTGGCTTTAGATAGGGTTTCACACGAAGCGTAGGGAATCTTACTCATCCTGCCTTTTTTATTTTGAAATTTAGGACAGTCCTTAGAATAAAATGACAACCCATGTCTACAAGGGATTCGAGCTCCCTTGCATGAGTCCATGCTAAATTTGGCCAGTATCTTGTCAATGTATATCGTTTGGGATAATCCTAACATTCTCTATTTCCTATTTCTAAGAAGCTTAATCTCGAGAATGTAACTGGCTTCTCCCAAGTCCTTCATACTGAATTGACTAGACAGTCAAATCTTAGTAGATGACAATGTTCCTATATCATTCCCAATGAGTAGAATATCATCCACATATAGGACAAAAAAAACCACATTTATGCCTTCTAATTTCTTGTACATGCATGGTTCATCCTCGTTTGAATGAAATCATAAGACTTTACAGTCTTGTCAAAATGAATATTCCATGGTCTAGATGCCTACTTAAGTCCATAAATGGGCTTCCTAAGTTTGCAAACCATATATTTCTGGCCTTTAGCAATAAAACCTTCCAGTCGGAACATATAAATGTCTTCGTTAAGATGGCCATATCATTTCAATTACGAAATGAGAGGGTGAGGAGTAGCCTCCAAACCCTAAAACTCCAAGAAGAAATCTAAGGAAATGATCCAAACTATCCTTAAAAAGGAGAGGGTATCTTTAAGAATGAATTTTAGGAAAAGGAAAAAGAGCGACTTATCTAAGAGTTTATCTTCTCTTCTCTTGTATTTCTTACATTGATTTTGTTTGCGATTCATGATTTATGATGTATTTAAAGGGTTTGATCATTATATTTGTTAGATCTTGACTTCTATTTTTCATTTATTGAATTTTTTTTGGTTTTCAATTATTTGATTTGAGTTGGGTTATTGGTTTGTTGAGTTTTTCTTGGTCCTACTGAATTCGAGATAGGGGATTAGGATTAAGAGGCTCAAGTAGTCAATTTGCCATATGAGTTTTGCCTTCAAATAACTTGACAGAGAGGTTAAAGGTAAAGAACTAGGTGATTGAAGGATTCTAAAGTTATCTAGAAATAAATACACCATTTCTCCCAAATTGAGAATGGGAATTAATTTTAGTGCTCCTTAATTTGATTAGTGAGTTAGAGATACCCAGTGATTGGGATAAAGGTAGAAAAATCAAAACTAAAAAAAGAGTGGGTTTTGACTTAGATTACCCAATTGGTGCCAATTTACATAATCAACGGGTTTATTTAGTTAATTGAGATTAGCTTAATAATGGGGGACACTTTCTAATTACATAACTTATCCATTCTTTTTTTCTTTAGGTATTTGGTAATCTTAATGGGAATTCTTGGGTGTACTTAGGTTTGCTTATCCTTTTGTTAATTTCTTATCTTTCTAATTAAAGTGATTGGCCAAACAATAAAACAAGGGCATAGCAGAAATACTTGTTATTTTACCCAAGGGATACAATACTTGCCAATTAGAACTCTATATTACAAGATAGATATACTTGTCCATATGTGTATTGTGTGAATGATTTTTGGCATTTTAGATTAAAATTTGATTAATTTTATTTGAATTGCAGAGACATCTTCCTATGCATAAACATACACACAAAAACATGCACTAGGCTAGTAAGGAATGGTAACATTTCAATCGAATATCCTAATTTCGCAGCAAAGCCACGAAATGTTAGATTTGGATTATATACTAGTAGTTTCCCTCCATTTTGGTTGTCAAGGAAGTAATATTCTTGTTGGTTTATCATAATTACTCAATATAATCTACCAATTTGATGTGCATAGAAAATGTTGTCAAGTTTTTTACGATTATAATTCCCAGTCTAAAAAATCTAAAATAAAAGTTAGATGTCTATTTGTAGCCCCTTATAGATGAGCTTTTGACATTTTGGATGGAAGGTATCTTTACATACGATATTGCTATGAAACAAAATTGTAAGTTGCAGACTACACTCCAGTAGACTACTGGTGATTTTCTTGTGTATGAAATGCTATGTGGATAGAGTACAATGGGGATTCTAGAATGTCTATATTGCATAGAACATACAAAGTCCTTCCAATTACCTTTTAGAGATAAAAAATCATGCTTTGACTACCATCGATAGCTCCTACCACTCAAACATCATTTCCAAAGGGATTGTAAGTATTTTAGAACAGATAGAAGTGCTGAACAATCATTACCTCTTCCACACCTAACTGGGGGATCAAATGTGGAATGGGGTACGATTTCTTCCCAAAAACATAGAAATTGCATATGAAGTTACAAAGGCAGATGGTAGAAGTAAATATCATAACTGGGCAAAATGATGCATTTTTTTTTAGATCTATCGTATTGAAAAAAAAAAAAAAACTTGTTTTGACATAATGTAGATGTAATGCATAATGAGAAAAATGGATTTGATAATATGTTTAACATTGTGATGGATATAAATAGTAAGATAAAAGACAACGTAAAGGCTAGATATAATGAACATAGATTCTATAACTGTCAGAAATTATTCATTGATCCTATTGATAAAAGAATGGGAGCAAAACCGAAAGCATGTTACACATTTACAAAAGAGTAAAGGAGGCTTGCAGGAATTTGGGGTTGTGTGTTATTTGAAATAAGTTAAGATGTCTGGAATGAAAAGTTATAATTGCAATGTATTTGTGGAGCAATGAATGCCCATAGCATTGCGAGAATTTCTCCAATCGAAGGGGTGGAATGTTTTAACTAAGCTAAGCTTTTGTACAAAGATTTGTGCTATCCAACATTATTGGTGTCACATATTTGTGATCTAGGAAAGGAGATTGCTTTTTTGGTCTACAAGTTAGAGTGTATTTTGCTACCAGCATTTTTTACATTACAAAATATTTACTAGTTCATTTAACCTACCAGGCTAAAGTTTGTAGTCCATTGTAATATAGATGGATGTATCCCTTTGAGAGGTTTGTTTCTATTCACATATTTCAACAGTTAGATTGTTTTAACATGTATCAACAATTATAGACATGGTTGTGATATCTCCTTTACAAATAAAAAAAAAAAAAAACATGTTAGGTATTCACATAACTTGAAGATGAAAGTAAGAAATAAGACTAGAGTTGAAGGTTCAATTTGCAATACTTATCTTATTGAAGAGCTATCTACATTCTTCTCCTATTATTTGGACTCTCATATCTAAACAAATAGTAGAGCATCAGCCTATAGTGATGATGATGCTTCAAACAGCTTATAAAAGGAAGTGTTGTTCATATGTAAACTTGCTGGAAGAAAATATGGCAAGATAAGGAGTTGATATTTGTCAGATCAAGAATTAAGAGTTGCCACAAACTATATACTTCATAATTGTCAATAGGTGTAACTATATATTGAGCAAGTATACTTCAATATAGCTTTTGATTATGCTCAAAAGCTAAAAATGTATTAATCTTGACAAAAATTTGCTTATAGAAAATTCAATCACCACTTGCATGCATTAGTGGCTAGTATAACTAGTGCAGATGTTGAAAAAAATTATTAACATAGAGTTTGTTGATAGGTTTAAGGATTATCACAAGTGTCATTAGTCAATATTTGAGCAGATTTTCTATAAAATAACAATTTAATACTCACCAAAACTTTATTTCGATAGGTTTATGATCATCGAAATGGTGTGAATAATCAGTGAATGAAAAAACTTGCTTGGGGACCCTCAAGATGTATTCATCCATTCAATGGCAATGTAGTAAATAAATATCAATTTCATACTAATAAGCATTGTGAAGGAAAGAAAACAATTAACAGTGGAGCATACGTAAAACCAAGTGATGTTAGTATCTTGGGTGGTGAATATTATGATGCGTTGAAAGAAATTATCAAAGTATAATTTCCCAGATCTCCAAATCAAAAAAGCATTTTTATTCTTATATGAATGATTTGATCTAACACCTAGTCTACAGGTTAAGATGTGTCTTCAATATAAGCTTATTGAAATCAACTATAAGAGGAGGTATCTAAGTTTTGATCCTTTTATTTTGGCCTCTCAGCCTAATCAAATATACTATACTCCCTATCCGAGTTGTAAAAGACCAAAGAGTGATTGGTGGGCAGTGTGTAAATCTAAGGTACATCATGTTGTGAATGCTCTAGTAGTCAACAACGCTTATCGACAAGAAACAAATGAAACAGATGCCATCACTATATCTGAGGTGTTTGAAGATGTGGGTCCATTGGTAGATGAATTTGGTGTAGCCGAGACTGTAGACCTATAAGTTGATAAATAAAGTTTGAGTAAACAAGAAAATAGTTATGAGTATGATTGGGACACTACAGATGATTTATATAAGGATGCAATTGAATATGAAACTAAAGATGAATTACATTATTAAGTTGTAATTTTTTAACTTCTAACTTAATCTTTTTCTTTGTGTTAGTTTTTTTGTTAATTTCTATTATTGATTATATTCTAATTAGATCTACATATGCTATCTCATAGATACTGTGAAGATCTAATCTCAATGCATCAAGTTCCATGCCTGGGGGTGTGACAGTGGAGTGTTTAGTAGTGATCAACCATTCTTACTACCTACGCCACCATTGTCTGTGGTGCCACCCTTAGTTCCTGTACCACATTTTATACTGCCCTTATTTATAATATTATCATCTACTTCTACTATCTGAAATGATCCATCGGACAGTAGATTATACATTACTCCATATGCTGACACCCAAGTACTAATTATGTAAGATAACATAATTTATATTTCAATATTTATATGTTAAATATTATGATAAATTCCAATTATATGTTATAGCTTCACAAATCAGTTAGCTTGTGCCCGGGTCATTGCTAGTGGATTTAGGAAGTAATTTTCTGGACCATATCACTCCATCCGAGACATCCCACCTAAGGTGTTAGATATATGGTTTGCAGAGTTTTGTGTAAGTAATTAAATATAAAGTATCATTTACATTAATTTTAACTTTCAAGTCTATCATATATCGTATTTATTCACATTAAACCTGATTTTTTATGACAAAAATCTCAATGACACTTTCGATGAGATTCATATCACAATGGACATATTTGAAGGATATAGGAGTCCAGGTATGTCACGTAGCGAACTAACACGTTATTTAATATCCGAAGAAGTAGGTGTTGCGGCAGTCTATAAGTAGCATATACAACATCGGAGGTCTAAAGATTTTCTAGAATAGTTTAGAAATGCTATAGAGAACTAAGGCATTTCTCGTGATGGCTTGGGCTAATCACACCATACTAGAGGCTCGATTTCATTTTCGAAGCATGAGGCTAAGATGGTAAAATGACTTTCATATGTCTAAATCAATATGTTACTTTTTTATTATATGATTTTTGTTAAATTTTACATTTATGTATAGCACCATAAGTTGGGAGATGAATTTTCTCACTCTAAAGTTTGGACACAATGTCATGAGCACCAACATCCTGGGCCTAAATAGGCTAATTCATAGACCTTAGAGCTGGGCCCATTTGGGTATATTCTAAATATAAATTTAATCTATTTCTATCAATCTTTTACATGCACTTGTTTTAACACACACACACACACACACACACACACATATATATATATATATATATATTAAGAGCTATTTAATGACACTACAGGAAAGGAGCATTTTAGCTACGACTTTTACCATTGCTATGTCGTCGCTAAAATACACAGCGATGGCAACGAACCGTTGCTAAATAATTGGTCTCTGTGGAAAAAATTACGAGAGCACTCAATAGCCATCGCTAATGGCTATGGCTTAGCTACGACTAAATGATCAAAGTCAAACATAGCTGTGGTAATATTGCTACAGTTTTGCGACGGTAATGTATGTACGACCATCGCTATTACATAGCTAATGGCTACGGAATAGCAACAACAATAACTATTTTAATTCTCATTATTTTAAGATGACCGTCACTAGTACATACCCATTTGCTATGGTGTAGCGACAGCTTTTAATTTTTAAATTTTGGTTAGTGAATATGTGGCCGTCGCAATTAGGTAGCTAATTGCTACGGGATAATGATGGCCTGAAAATTTTGAAGTCGGATTACTTTAAATTAGCTATCGCTATAATGTAGCTAATTGTAATGGAATAGTGACGGCTATAAAATTTTAAATCTAATTAGTTTAATTGGCCATTGCAATACTCTCATTAATTTGCAAGTTTTTAGTGACGGCCTCTTAAGAGCCATCGCTAAGCTGTAGCTATTTTGCAACTTTTGCAACAAATTTATTATCATTGATCTCTATTCCCTGTAACATTTCCCTATATTATACTTATCTATCAAAATAATAAACAAATAGTATACAAAACCAAAATAGAATTTGAAATCCATAAACTGCGTATTTACAAACACCAAATGTACATTGAAATGAATATAAAATTGTCCAATAAACATAGTTACAATAAGAATTAGTACAAAATATTAAATGAACATAAAAAACTAAAAAGTCAAGTAATGAGTAGAGTAGGAGCAGCTCCCGTAGGGGGTAGAGGAGGAGAACTACTACTACCGCCATGAGATGGTGGGTGATGATCTGGGGCCGATATAGTAAAGTCCACATCCTTACCATCACCGTTATTGTCACTGTCATTAGCCCTCTCATCAACAATAAGAGAGGGCTGTGGTATGGGCAATCCCATCTTCTCAGCCATCACTGTTAGTAACTCAGTCATGTAGACATCACGCTGCTTGTATGTCTCTATCTGTCTCTCGTATTGTTGTTGTATCTGTAGCTCAACCTCCTGAACCTTCTCATCTATCCTCCTATCAAAGTCATCGGTAGGAGCTGTAGTGGAAGAGCATGAAGGTAGTTGACTTTGATGCAACCGCTGACGTACATGTGCTGCCTCTGATCTCATACCAATTACCCGACTCCTATTGAAGCCACTCGATGCCTGAAATAACATGGCCTTCTCATCAGGCATGCCGGATAAGGTAACAAAGCTACTGGCAGAACCCCAGTGAGTAACTCTATTGTAATTGCTCTATATCCTCCTACAATGGGAAAATAATGACAATCGTTACATAGATTACCTGACAAGAATTAAAGTAATTATAAGTATTGAACGTAATAAGTAATTACCATAGCCTTAAAAGACCGCTCACTGATGAACTCTCCCTACTTAGGCCCCTTTTGGAACATGTGTAAACTCTTAAACATATCCATGTAAGTAAAACTACTTCCCCGCTTTCTTCACTGCAATAATATTTAAATTATAAAGATGAAAGTAGAATAAAATATGTAAAGAGCTAAGAAAATTTAGTTAAAAGAATAAAGTAAATTACTAGACGATCCTTGTGCTCAATAAAAGGCCTCGACCTTCTCGTGTTAGTAGTACTGCCATGAGACCTACTCCTCTTTGCAATGATAGAAACCCACTGATAATCATTTGTCCCCCAATATTAAGTCATCTCAATCCAATCAGCGAATTCCACCCAAGAAAAACGCATGCCACTTGCACGAGCCTTGTAAAAGGTATCCGAAAATCTGGCTCACAACTTCTTCTCCCAATTGAGCTGGATCCGTGCACCGTCCTCATCTCTCCAACAAAAATATTTCTGAATAGCACGTTTAAAACTTGTAATTAGAATATAATTACACTTTAGAAGTTAGATATAGTGGAACGCTTATGATGATGCAAATATTTTTGATGAAACAGAAATCCAAGCAAATGAAGCACAAATATATTGATGCATGCATTAATGATGTTTGTAGGTATATAAAAAATGTCTTTACTCTTAACTACAAGTATAGTTTACATCGACTAAACTACAATTTTCTTTAGAATATACACATCACAAAAAAGGGTATATGAGTTGTAAGAACCACTACAAGATAAGTGACAAGCAATGAAATAATACTTGCAACTTTGAACCAAAAGTTGTATATTACCCCCCATCCTGGAACCACATGTCCTTAACATTTGATGGGACATGTGCGCACGTAGGGTATGCACCCTTGAAGTGCTACTAAAACATGTCAGTAAGCAGGGATACACAATTTGTAGCACCAGTGACTCTTTTTCAACAACAAAGAAAGTTTAGAAATGCTTTTGTGAAATGAGTTAAAGAAAAATAAAATAAGGAATAAGATAATTTATCTATATGATTGTTATAGGTGGATGTAAGAAAATTAGAAAACTAATATTTAATACTTACCATCACCACGGGGGACTATAAGGGGCCTACTCTCAATATCCTATGAAGTTGGTATATTAGACGACTCAAATGAAGGCCCCACCAGATAAGGCTGTCCATTCTATTGTGGCGGATCCATAGGGGCATGTGGTGCCAAAAGTCATGGAGCCCGACTCGGAGAAGGTGTGCACCCACCATCTGACTCGCCTGAACCTTTTTCTATTGGACCAGATGACCGTCCTTCGGAAGCCATTTCTAGTTCTATGTAACATATAACAGAAGAACAAACATCGTGAGATCTCCTCCAACTCAGATCAGTTTTAATAATTAATTCACACAAGATTACATATATAAATAACACAAAAAAATTCTAAGTAGATATAAACAATGAATGAATGCATGCACAATACAATATTCTAAGGGAAGTGGGAAATGTATGTACTCTTGTAAAAGCTTTTGTAAGTTAAGTGAAATCATCTTCAAACTAATTACTATTCTCTTTAGTCAAAAAATGCATCTCGGGGAGGGAATTAATAAGCAAAACTCAAAATGTTTAGAGTAATTATTACAAACCATGTTTATTTGCTTAGATCATTTTCTAATAAATATTCTCCATTATCTTCATCAGTGTTGGTATTTGTTTCTCATTCGTCATCAACTTCATTTTCACCCTCATTATTCTCTTCTCCAAAAACCCTCTCGTTATCATCTAACACCTTGTTCGACCTAGACTCATGTATAAGGGGACCAAGATCTACCACCAAAGATATACACATGAAATTGTTATCATTAACATCTTCTTAATCAGCTGTATCAACTAAATGGGCATCAAATGCATAACGAGCTTTGGTTTTACACACTGCCAACCAATCAGATCTTACTCTTAGGACTCATGGATATTTACAACAATATATTTAACTTGCTTACACTGCTAAAACAAAAGGATCATACTTTTGGTACCTTCTCTGCTGGTTAATATCAATTAGTTTGAACTGTGGATGCACTCTAACTCCTCGGTCTGGGGTTTGATCAAACCAATCACATTTGAAGAGTACAACTGATTGAGATGGTTGACCAGGAACTTGGACCTCTATAATCTCTTCAAGATTCTATAGTAGTCATTTTCAAATATGTCAGAACCTCCCTCCTTAATGCATACTCCACTATTTGCACTACACAAAAATTGACGATTAGTGGTACACCCATTAATGTCACGTAATGTGCAATTTGCGTCATGCATAATATTTTATGATTTTTGTTGTTGTCATGTTGATTGTCACCTTTTCATCATCGCTAAAGATATATGGTGATGATATGGATATTTTTTTCACGGATTGATAAACATTACGTAACATCTCAGAAAACGTCACATTATAGATATGAATTTGTGACGTTTAATTTGCATCATAAAATAGTTTATGATTGTCACAAAATATCTTAGATCATCATGAAATTTGAGTTAAATATTCAACTATTTGTGACAAAAATGAAAAACATCACATGAGTAGGTGGTGTAAATTTCGTCACTCATTATTAAAAAAAAAATGTCACCAAATACCATGAATTGTCACGAAATATGAGCTGAATTTTCAACTATTAATGACAAAAATGAAAACGTCACCAATACATAGTGTAATTTTTGTTGCTCACTATTAGAAAAGAACATTACTAAACAATATGAATCGTTAGAAAATATGAGATGAATATTTAACTATTAACGACAAAAATATAAAATGCCATGGGAATAGGTAGCATAATTGTCGTTACTCATTATTAAAAAAGAATGTCACTAAATAACATGAATCGTGAAAAATATGATTAAATATTCATTTATTCGTGACAAATATGAGAATGTCACACTAATAATTGTGAAGCGTCATATATTATTGTAAATATTTTGATTGATTGTTACGTTAGTATCATCATCATTCGAATAGGTGACGTTCAAAGCATAACAAAATATTTATTAATGCTTAATAATTACTGATGTTTCTAAAATGAAAGGGTGACGAATAGGTTACAATCTTATTGTCACTAAACATTAAGTATTTTAATGTCATTTTTTTTAATTTATAATATATAATATCTTATATCTTATGTATAAAGTATAGAATTATAAAACCAAATCAACAACATTTAATAAAATAAAATACCCCACTGTATTCCAAATATTGAATCTTAAAGATAAAATATCCAAATAGTAGAGTAATGTTATACAATATCCTCATTCATTGAGAAAAATAAAATTCATAAAAAAGAAATAAGCCAAGCTAGCTAATATGTAGTTGAACCACATTCTCTAGATTTCATTTGGATTCTTCAGATGATAATGATTTAGTTGGTGGAGAATTTGACTCACTTGATGAAATTGCAATAAACATTTAATAAAAATATTAAAAATTTATTAAAAAATGAAAAAAAAATGTAATGACAAGTAAAATTTCAAAAAAAAAAAAAAACGAAAGAGCATTTCAAGTCTATAAAAATAAAATTAATGCATACTATTACCAGAAAATTTTCCATTCCACAACTAATCATAGCTTGAATTATTACTTACAAGTGATCTTGAAGTGATTTAAAGTTTGACTGGTATTTCTTGAGCTTTTTGTCTTTCTTATCAAGCTTTTTTTAAAAAAAAAAATAGAAATGGCAGGATTTAGGTTTTGCTTATTAGGCCTAGGCCCGTATCCTAACCCTTTGATGTAACTTAACCTACTTCCAAGCACTTCATCCACAACAGAGTCAATAGTCCTAGGTTCCATTCCTTCTCCAATAGGCTATGATAGCAATTCTTGCATTCTCTCCTATAATTATAGGAAAAGAGCCTTAATTGTAATGTAAGAATATATGATAATAAGTTTAATATTTGTAAAACCTTATATAGTCTTCTTGAGCCTCAGGACTTGTCCATCCTTTAGTCTCTAAATAGTGAGTCATCTTAAAAAATTCCGTCCTATCAGGCTCTTCTTCACTTTTATGTTGCACAATTATTAGTAAAAAATGAAATAAAATAAAAATTTTCATATAAGCATAAAAGTTATAGGAATATAAATGGATATTTTACCTTGGCATAGCGACTTGCAATAAATGCCTTTGACCTTTGATTATGTGAAAACTTGACTTTCTGTCGACATGTTTTATTCTTTTCACACCTTGCCTTTATATACAAAAAAAAAAAAAGAACAAACATTAATATACACAAAAAATATATAATATTCTACTATTTCTAATGTAAATGATATTATAAATTATAAGAAATAAACCTAATATTAAGGATTGCTAAATAGATCGCAAAGTGCTTCCCAATTTTCTTGAGTCAAATTGAACTTAGTAGTTGGTGGCTTTTGATGTGCTTCTTGATCACTTGAAAGTGATTTGTAGTATAAATGAAGCCTATGTCGCTAGTTTCTAGACAACCTTGACAAAATTGACATCACAGAGCTTTGGACATACTCATTATCTAAGTCAATCTGAAATTTAGTCTAAAAAAATAAACTAATAGTTAGATGAAAATATGTAAAATAACTTTATATGAACTTCAAATTTAAGATTTTTCCCTTACATTAAGTCTCTCAATTGCATGATTCTGATCATCATTGGTCATGCCTCTCTATTTTGTTGGAATTGGGATGAATTGTCAAGAAATCAATCTGATTTCAATAGACAATTTTGCTAATTGAACTTCTGAAGTTGGTCTACCCTTACCTTTTGGAATGTCAATCTGATTTTTTTTTTTTTTTTGGTTTCCTTTTGATTAGTTTTTCCAATCCTAAACCTCTAGAAGGGCCCCGTGTCCTTTTAGGAGGGATTGAGGCTTTGACCTATTTCAACCAAAAGAATAAATTCATCATTAATAATTTTAAATAAAATAATGTTTTCAATATAAAGAATAAATTAAAAAACCATAAAAGATTAACTATATTTGTTTTCACTTGCAATAACTTATTTAACATCCATAAATATTTAATTGAATACAAGTTTCATACCATCTGAATTGTTATTTGTTGAATCTTGGCTGGTGATGCATATTTATTTGGGTATAAAAATTATGTAAAAATAAGCACATTCCCAATCAAGTTTAAATTAAAACGTTAACCCCAAATTACACATATGAGCAAACGTACTCATCATTAACATAGCATAAGATTCAAACGAGTGTCGATCCTCAAGGAACAAGTATGCATTAATCACTTTTCTTTCATTGTTTAACTGACTCAATAAAATGAAAAAGAAATAAAAATAAAAATAAAATAAAAGAATATATACATGTCAAGGATGGAGAATTATGTAACTCAAACTATTATTTTGACAAATATGATCTCAAAGTACCTAACCATTATCATAACTAATCATTCTCTTGGCATCATGAAGGATTAAGATAGATTCACTTCCTTTTCAATCCATGAAATTGATGGTTTAAAAACAGGGGAGCATGCTCACGGGAGAGAAAAAAACAGAGAGAAAAAAATACTACAAGCCTTAAAGGCAGCATGGAAGCATCAAGATCATACCTTTGCGTGCTTCAAACCTCTTAGGTTGTGTAGGAGTGGATTGAACCACAGGAATAGCTTCGCCTTGCCCGCTTGAAGAAGCTACCGGTTGTAATCCTTCCAATCTCCTGCTTCTCCTTAGGTGCATTAATGCCAAGCTTTTTAGCTCTCAGAATATGCCACTGCCCAACTTCTTGTTGGTGAACACAACAGTGAGGAAGTGCGATCTCAACCCAACTTGGTTCTACTGCTATAGGCTAGCAAAACACCAAGAACAAAAGGAAAGCCAAGAAGCTCACATCAGAGAGAGAGCTGCGTGAGGGGGAGAGAGCTTAGGGAGATTAGGGTTTTCTTTTTCCAAGAGTCTTGTTTATTGTTAGCCAAAACTAGGTCTCCAACATTTGATAAACATATCCCCCGGGATATCATATTTCAAATATCCAATTGTTATCCAGAGAATAAGTTTGGCTTAACCATAAACTCATCTGAACCGTATTTGGAAGAAACCCTATGATCCAAGCTATTGGACCAAAATAATATCTATTATTTTTCATGGACCCAAAATGCTCAAAATAATAAACATTAATTATTTATTTCCTGGGCTTATAGAAATAACCCAATAAACAATTAATTAGCCCAAATGAACAAAAATAATTAAACTTTAATTATTTATTTCTTAGGCTTATAGAAATAACCCAATAAATAATTAAGCATTAATTATTTCCCTTTGGTTTAAGCCCAAGTTAATTTCCTAATTATTCAAACTAGACCTAGGCCTTGGATAATTAATTAACCAATTAAACTAGATAATTAATTTCTCTCAACTCCTATTTTTATTTTATTTATTTATTTACTTTATTCCAGTCTAATAATAAATTAGACTTCCTGAATAAAATAAAATAAAATAAAATCCTCTTTAACTGAGATCAATTCCTCAACCCAAAATTAATTAGGACTTACGGGTTATTCTGATAATCAAAAAGACACATCGCCTTGGCTGCTAAAATGACCAAAATACCCCTGCATATAAATAGTTGTATTTTACATTTTAAATATTTCCTAATATCACCATAAGAAAATATTGACCCCAAGGACAATGCTGCGTTAGCAAAGTCTCCGACCTACATATGACATGACTAAAATACCCCTCTACACATCGCCGTACATTTAGAGAGGAAAAAGTATACTAACACCCCTCTAAATGACATCTACCATCCTTAGGCTTCTAGTCCAATGATCCTCGACTTCCTGGAGTGTTTCCGCTTTCCAAGGGAGCTACCCTAAAGCAAACATCCAAGTCATGTTTCCCAGGGCCCTGGACATTTTAGATCATTCGGACAATCACAATGGGCAATATTGTGTAGAAACTATCTTGTACAAGTCTAGTCTTAACTAACTAGTTAGATATACCCAATACACAAGTATATTGGTTCTACCGTAGAACCTCAACTATAGCATATCAAAGCATATGCTTCCAGTTTCGTCAGACCACCAACTCATACTCAAGTCGTAGAGTACTAGTCCACGTTGTAGCGATAATAGTCTAGGTTTCTACCATATAGTACTTTTAGAAACCACTACTATAGGTCCTGTCCTACGTATTCGAAATACGCTTATATCATGAAGTGAGTGGACTACTCACTGGCTATACTCAAGCCATTCCCCATTTGGAATTCATAACATAATAACCTAAACATAATGAGATTCTCAATCTCATCAATAGGTTAAGAACAAAAGTTTATGTGTTAAATAACCCGTGATCCATACCTTACTGTGAAAGACCACCATTCACATGGATCACTTATTTAAACATAATGGGTCTGTTCCAAACAAAAATCATGCACAAACAAAAAGTAAATTCACAAAAAAATTTTGAAAATAAATTCTTTAATTAAAATATTCAATTTTACATCAGAAATCTAGTCTAAAAGGGCATACTATCCAACAATCTCCCACTTGCACTCTAAGACTAGGTAAGTCCATAGGTGCCCACCTCTATGGCGTCTAAGTGTCTCTTGAAGACTCTCTCAACCAAAGGCTTGGTGAATGGATCTGTTAGATTATTTTCTAAGGCAATCTGTTCCACCACGACTTCCCGTCTTTTGATGAAATCCCAGATCAGGTGGTACTTCCTCTTGATATGTTTCCCCTTCTTGTGGTTTCGAGGTTCCTTAGATGGCGATACTGCTCCAGTGTTGTCGCAATACATCACACCTGGCCTGTCCATATGTGGTACGACTCCAAGTTCTGAAAGGAACTTTCGGAGCCAGTCAGCTTCCTTGGACGCCTCTAAAGCTGCCACATACTCAGCTTCCATGGTTGAGTCAGCAATACAAGATTGCTTGATACTCCTCTATGAAATTACTCCTCCAGACAAGGTGAAGACATATCCACTAGTGGATTTTCTCTCATTCTTATCCGCGTGGAAGTCTAAGTCTATGTATCCTGTAGGAACCAAATCACCAGCCCTGTAAACCAGCATATAATCTCTCGTTCCCTTGAGGTACTTAAGAATATGCATTACAACTTTCCATTAAACCTCCCCAGGGTTTGACTGATATCTGCTAACTAAGCCCATGGTAAAGCAGATATCTAGCCTAGTACACAGCATGGCATACATGAGACTTCCCACAGCCGAAGCGTAGGGAATCCTACCATTCTGTCCTTTTCTTCTTGAGACTTAGGACAGTCCCTTAAAGAAAATGACAACCCCTGTCTGCAAGGGATTAGAGCTCCCTTGCATGAGTTCATGCTATACTTGGCCAGCATCTTGTCAATGTATGTTGCTTGGGATAATCCTAACATTCTCTGCTTCCTATTTCTAAGAAGCCTAATCCCGAGAATGTAGTTGGCTTCTCCCAAGTCCTTCATACTGAATTGATTAGACAGCTAAACCTTTGTAGACGACAATGTCCTTACATAATTTTCAATGAGTAGAATGTCATCCACATACAAAACAAGAAAAACCACATTAATGCCTTCAAGTTTCCTGTATACACATGGTTCATCCTCGTTTTTAATAAAACCATAAACTTTACAGCCTCATCAAAACGAATGTTCCATGCTCTAGATGCCTGCTTAGGTCCATAAATGGATTTCTTAAGCTTGCAAACCATATGTTCTTGGCCTTCAGCAATAATGCCTTCCGGTTGGGACATATAGATGTCTTCACTAAGATGGCCATTAAAAAATGCCGTCTTGACATCCATTTGTCATATCTCGTAGTTATAGTGACATGCAATGTCAAGGAGGATGTAGATGGATTTAAGCATGGCTACCGGAAAAAAGGTTTGAAGGTTTGAAGGTTTCTACCTTCCCATCCACTCCCCGCTTTCTCTTGTACACCCATTTACTCCCAATGCATTTTATCCCTTCAGGTGAAGCTACAAGATCCCAAACTTAATTGAAGTACATAGACTCAATCTCAGCTTTCATTGCTTTATGCCATAGATTTGCATCAGCATCAGCAATAGCCTCCTCGTATCTAGTGGGGTGGGGTCTTGTTCCTGATGGTCGGAGACTAGCTCAAAAGCTTCTCCAATCCATCTCTCCGGAACCCTAGACACTCTCCCACTACGACGAGGCTCCATTTGTATAGGCTCTTGAGACTATGCCTCTTCTTGTTCTACAATCGGGTCAGAAGAAGTTGATTTCATAGATAACTTCTCCTCAAGTTCTAACCTTGTTGAACCTTTAGTGGAAGTACTTTGATCATCTTCCAAGTATCTAGCATTGGTACTGACTAGTACTTTCTGCTCCTTAGGATGATAAAAGTAACCTCCCTTTGTCCCTTTTGGATACCCAACAAAATAGCATAATTCTGATCTTGGTTCCAACTTGTCTCCCTTGACTAGTACGTAAGCTGGACAACCCCAAATCTTGAGATGATTTAAACTTGGCTTATGCCCAATCCACATCTCATAGGGAGTTCTAGGTACTGACTTGAAAGGTACCAAGTTCAAAATATATGCTACTGTCTCCAGGACATATCCCCAAAATGACACTTAAAGAGTAGCATGAGACATCATGCTTCGGACCATTTCTATCAATGTCATGTTCCTTCTCTCAGCTACTTCGTTCTGCTAGGGTGCTCCTGGCACAGAGAGTTGGGATACTATCCCATGATGTACCATGTAATCCTTGAATTTACCCAGGAGGTACTCTCCACCACGATGCGATCGTAAGGTTTTGATTAATTTATCTGTCCGACGCTCCACTTCAGCCTTAAACTCCTTGAACTTGTCAAAAGAGTCAAACTTGTGTCTCATCAGGTAAATGTAACCATACCATGTACAATCATTCGTGAAAGTGATGAAGTACTCAAAACCTCCTCTAGCTGGTGTAGACAATGGACCACACACATCAGTGTGAACAAGACTCAATACCTCCTTGGCTCTATCCGCCTTTGGTGTAAATGACATTTTGGTCATCTTTTCCATCAAGCAGGATTCACACTGAGGCCAATTTTCTAATCTCAATGAGCCCAAAGGCCCATCATGGATTAGCCTCTGAATCCTAGTTGAGTTAATATGACCCAACCTTAGATGCCAAAAGTATGAATCATTGACATTGGTCTTTCTCTTTTTAGTTAAAGGTTTAGACTAAGCGTTATTTGATTGATTGTTAATAGGGTTTAAGAAGAATATATTTCCATACATATGCCCAATACATAAAATTTCTCCATCTCTATTAATAGAAATACCAGAATAGAAAGATACGGAATATCCTTAATTTATTAGTTTTGCAACTGAAATCAAATTCTGACGAAATCCAGGTACATATAAAATATCTTTTAAAACCACTATTCTATTACAATAAAAAATAAGATCCAGCTCTCCCACTGGAAGGGCCCAAACTTGTGCTCCATTTCCCACGCGTAGCCCATGTTCGCCCTTCTTAAGTCTTCTAATCTTTCTAAACCCCTGCAAAGAGTTACATATATGATCAGTGGCTCCTAAATTAACAATCCAAGTGGAAGTTAATCCTACCATTGATATATTCCAGTGTCCCTTCTTCCCACATATGAAGCACTTGCCATTGGGTTTGTCCTTGGGTTGGGTCTTAAGCTGGGTTGCTGCGTTCCCCTTCTTCCTTTTGAACTTTCTGGGCTTGGACCCAGTTCTTGAGGAAGAAGCCTTAGCAATCATGGCCTTCGACTGTGGCTTCATGACCTTCTCTGCCATCTGGAGTTCCTTCATTAACTCAGTTAAACTCATGTTTAACTTGTTCATGTTATAATTCAACTTGAATTGAGTAAAGAAATTCGATAAAGATTCAAGAACCATATCCACTTGGCTCTCGGGGTCAATAACAGCCCCTAAGATTTCTGTTTCCTTGAAAGCAATAATCATCTTGAGCATATACTCTTGGACTGACGCTCCCTCAGCCATCTTAGTGTTTATTATAGTTCGAAGAGCTTCCTGCCTTGTGGGCCGGCTCTTGTCCGCAAACATAGTGGCTAATGATTGACTAATGTCATACGTAGAAGCCATGTGCTCATGTTTTGACTGAAGCACATTAGACATGGAGGCTAAAATATAGCAACGTGCCATTTCATCAACCTTCTTCCATGCTTTCTCAACCTCTCGCTCTTTGGCGGTGGAACCCTCCTCGATAACAGGGCAAGTCTCGTAAAGGACATACTTATACTCCTCAACTGTGAGTATTATATCCAGGTTCCTCTTTCAGTCCACATAGCTTGGACTCGTTAACTTATTTTCCCTCAGAATAACGACCAACGGACTAAAAGAACCTCCTACCATTTCTAAAAAATCAAAAAATAAAAGAAAGGATTTAGTTTGCGAAAACAAAATTAAATTTGTGCACTGAAAATAATTTGGCTCTTAGAAAAACTGACATAGCTTCTTAGGAAGATTAACAGTTTCCTAAACTAAGTGTATTAACTACTACAAATTAATTTTCCTTCTAGGTAATGGTCAAGAGGATAACTCCATCGAGGGGATGGCCGTTTTCTCTCATTTTCTATGGACATACCTCGCACTATAACCTCCGATGTGGGTTGGCCGATCATAGTACGTGCCCCGGGTTATTAATTATATCTCTCCATTAGATCTAGATCCTTATGGTATCTCTATCCTATACAAGTTCACTCCCAGGATGACGCGAAGGGACCCATGATCTCTAATGAGCATCGTGATGGAAGCCGTGGGGCCGTTGGAACCCTTCTCCCACTTAGTCTTTTAAAAATAAAGATTTTATGAAAAATATCATTTTGAAATTTCCATTAAGGTTTTCCTTAACTCAAAAATAAAATATCTAAATCCACTAAAATCTCTATGTCAAGGTTTATATCCTTTGAGAGATTTTTTTAGGACTAATTTTATTTAAGTTAAAAACTTAATGATTTCAAAAAATTTTCAATTAAAACTTTCTAGAGACTTTAGTCTCAAGTTTATTTGACAAAATAATTTTTCTAGTGCAAAATAAAACAAAATGGTTCTCCATTTTAATTTACAAAAATATCTAAATTCAATATATTTTCTATGTCAAGGATTAAATCCTTTGAGAAATATATCCAAGGATTAATTTTTGTACAAATTAAAATAACCATTTAATTTTGAAGAAAAATGTTTTCTTGTGAAAAATGTTCCCAAAGACTTTGGTTTTTGAGAAAATGCGCACATAGGTACACAAAAAAAAAAAAATAGCATGCTCGAAAATAGTAAACTTTTTCACACTTTTCTATTTTTAAACCTAAGTGGTCAAATAATAGAATTAAACAAATTAGTTAATTAATTAATAGTCTTGTTTAATCCTAAAATCCCTTACTAATATTTTTCATGCAAATATATTCCAAGAATATAAACTATTGCAAAAATATTAACTTCGCCTAGTATGGGATCCAAAATGAAAAAGAAAAAAAAATGCAAAAATATAACTGGTGGTCCACGTGCACCCGCTGCACCGGATCAGAGCCCATTTGCTCTACGGTCCACCGCGGCCCCGGTGCACCAGCTGCACCGGATCGCCATCAGCTGCGACCCGTAGAGCATGCCCGCGCCTAAATGCTCTCAGCTGTTGACCCGCCCTTCAGCCCACATGTGCGCCTGTTTCGCTCATCCGGGGCCCCGCTGACCCACGCGCGCAATTGAATTTGCAATTGCAAATCGACTCCCAGGAGCGACATCAAGCCGGCTCCCAGCGATCGGCTCCAGACCCAGCAAGGCAGCGGCTCGGCGCATACGGCTCGGCTCCAATGGTGACTTATGAATAGTGCCTTCTTCATTTTTTTTTCTCCACGCGAAAACTTGCAGTTTCTTCTACACTTCTTTACTGCTTCTTTCTTTGGCTTCTTTGGACATTTTTACTTACAAAAAACTCATCCAAACCAAAACCACAATCGCCTATACCCTTCAAATTGGGTTTACACGATGTTCTACCAAAACAAGAAAAAAAATTACAGCAGCCTATGCTTCCACTGTGAAGCTTACAAATCCACCTATCCCATACCAAAACAGTGAAGGATCACAGGTTTAAGCACCAAACAATGATCTTCTCCATTTTTATTAACTAACATGCTCCCTAAGTTTATCAAAGAACCTGTGGCTCTGATACCACTTTGATGGTTTAAAAACAGGGGAGCATGCTCACAGGAGGGAAAAAAAACATAGAGAAAAAAAAAACTACAAGCCTTAATGGCAGCACGGAAGCGTTAAGATCATACCTTTGTGTGCTTCAAACCTCTTAGGTTGTGTAGGAGTGGATTGAACCACAGGAATAGCTTCGCCTTACCCGCTTGAAGAAGCTACCAGTTGTAATCCTTCCAATCTCCTACTTCTCCTTAGGTGCATTAATGCCAAGCTTTTCAGCTCTCAGAATATGCCACTGCCCAACTTCTTGTCGGTGAACACAACAGTAAGGAAGAGTGATCTCAACCCAACTTGGTTCTACTAATATAGGCTAGCAAAACACCAAGAACAAGAGGAAAGCTAAGAAGCTCACGTGAGAGAGAGAGAGCTGCGTGAGGGAGAGAGAGCTTAGGGAGATTAGGGTTTTCTTTTTCTAAGAGTCTTGTTTATTATCAGCCAAAACTAGGTCTCCAACATCTGATAAACATATCCCCCGGGATATCATATTTCAAACACCCAAATGTTATACAGAGAATAAATTTGGCTTAACCCTAAACTCATCTGAACCGTATTTGGAAGAAACCCTACGGTCCAAGCTATTGGACCAAAATAATATCTATTATTTTTCTTGGACCCAAAAGGCCCAAAATAATAAACATTAATTATTTATTTCCTGGGCCTATAGAAATAACCCAATAAACAATTAATGAGCCCAAATGAACAAAAATAATTAAACTTTAATTTTTTATTTCTTGGGCTTATAGAAATACCTCAATAAATAATTAAGCATTAATTATTTCCCTCTAGTTTAAGCCCAGGTGAATTTCCTAATTATTCAAACTGGACCTAGGCCCTGAATAATTAATTAATCAATTAAACCAGATAATTAATTTCTCTCAACTCCTATTTTTATTTTATTTATTTTATTCCAGTCTAATAATAAATTAGACTTCCTGAATAAAATAAAATCCTCTTTAACTGAGACCAATTTCTCAACCCAAAATTAATTAGAACCTAAGGGCTATTCTGATGACCAAAAAGACACATCGTCTTGGCTGCTAAAATGACCAAAATAGCCCTGCTATATAAATAGCTGTATTTTGCATTTTAAATATTTCCTAATATCACCATAAGGAAATATTAACCTCAAGGAAAATGCTATGTTAGCAAAGTCTCCGACCTACAGGTGAAATGACTAAAATACCCCTCTACACATCACCATACATTTAGAGAGGAAGAAGTGTACTAACACCTCTCTAAATGACATCTACCATCCTTAGGCTTCTAGTCCAATGATCCACGACTTCCTGGAGTGTATCCGTTTTCCAAGGGAGCTACCCTAAAGCAAACATCCAAGTCATGTTTCCCAGGGCCCTGGACATTTTAGATCATTCGGACAATCACAAGGGGCGATATTGTGTAGAAAATATCTTGTACAAGTCTGTCTTAACTAACTAGTTAGATATACCCAATACACAAGTATATTGGTTCTACCGTAGAACCTCAACTATAGTATATCAAAGCATATGCTTCCAGTTTCGTCAGACCACCAACTCATACTCAAGTCGTAGAGTACTAGTCCACGTTGTAGCGATAATAGTCTAGGTTTCTACCATATAGTACTTTTAGAAACCACTACTCTAGGTCCTATCCTACGTATTCGAAATACGCTTATATCATGAAGTGAGTGGACTACTCACTGGCTATACTCAAGCCATTCCCCATTTGGAATTCATAACATAATAACCTAAATATAATGAGATTCTCAGTCTCATCAACAGGTTAAAAACAAAAGTTTATGTGTTAAATAACCCGTGATCCATACCTTACTGTGAAAGACCACCATTCACATGGATCACTTATTTAAACATAATGGGTCTGTTCCAAACAAAAATCATGCACAAACAAAAAGTAAATTCACAAAAAAATTTTCAAAATAAATTCTTGTATTAAAATATTCAATTTTACATCAGAAACCTAGTCTAAGAGGGCATACTATCCAACAGAAATTGCTATCTTCTAGATAAATTAGAATTACCTGGTCTTGCCTCAACTAATTCATCCAAAAGATGCATTGAACATAATTCTTGATTAAATTTCCTTGGTCTCGGCAAACTTAAAACATGAAGCTAACCAATGAATCCTTGGTCTTGGCAGACATCAATTAACCTTTAATTACCCAGTCCTCATCAACTAACCCCCTTGGTCTCAGCGAGTTAATAGAAAGAACCAATCAATTAATCTCGTAATAAGTGCAAGTAATTAAATACCAAGAATAACAATCAATTAATCTAAAGATCAAATAACTATAAAAATCATGAATATCTAAAACAATTAATACATCATTGTTCAAGAAAAAGAAAACAAAAGTAAAAGAAAGCACTCATAAACAAGCCTCCTTCTTCTTCCTTTAAAGACCTTCTTACACAACCCTCCTTGATTTGGTAGAATTCCTCCTTGATTTGATTGATTTTCTGTTTAGATCTATAAATTCCCCCTTTTTCCTTGTATTTTCCATCTATTTATAAACTTAAGAAGTGCCTACACTGATTGGTGTAGGGTTTTTGGCCGATTAGACATAGAAAGATACTAAAATTTTGCAGACTACCAAAAATCGCGTGCAAAAATCAAGGCACCGGCTCAACATCAGGTCATAGCCTTGTCTGCCTAGAGCCGGCGCCGGTTGTGTTCTGTTTCCTCAGTTGTTCGACGATTTTTTTTCTTGATTTATTTGCAATGTTTTCCAGAGTGCAGCCGGCACCGGTTCGATTCTATTCTAGTTCGTCTCATTGATTTTTTTTTTTTGTCACTTCAAAGTGTGTGCCAGTAGCACGTGGCCCGTGCTGGTTCCTCTGCCCTGTTCGACGCCGCCTCTGTTTTGTTTTGCGACGTTTTTGTCTTATTTTACCCCTAAAATCTGAAATAATGCACAAAATACCTTTCCAAGAGTGAAATCTCAAATATGAAGGAATATGATTAATTATTGAACAAAATGTATCATAAAATAGCCTCAAATAACTAGAAAAAATATGCCTAATTTAGGCCCTATCAGTTGGCTTGAAGATTTTGGCAAATTTTGTTCCAGATAGTTGAGGTTGTTGCTCCTATTTCAACAAAAATACCAAAAAATGATAAATGCATAATCAATTTTTGTAATTGATATCACATTTTTGCAAATAAAAGAACCGTAAAAGATAACTTATTAACTAAAAAGGGAAACGTATCATTTTCAATTAAAATAACTTATATATTATGTAAAGATACAATTTGATATAGCTTCTTACCATGTGAACTGTTATTCATTTATTCTTGGTTAGCTTGAAGGATTGACTCATTTAGCAAATTTTGTTCCAAGATCATTGATGGTTGTCGTGATTGCACATTATTTTTAGCTTGCTGTATAGTTCTTTTTTTACTTCGAGACCTCAATCCAGGTGCCATTCTAAATAATAGTATGAAATTTTTAGTTTGAATTATAGATAATCAAGCATAATAATGTAACAGTAAAATAACAAAATTAACATAACGTCAAAAAGCAATAATTAAGTACAATAATGTTCCAAACATAAAAAGGCAACAAAGAAATTAATGTACTTAGTTCCAAAGGGCATGATAGTTAAAAGTTATTTTTATGTCTTTAGACCAGATCAAGGAAAAGTTATATCAAAACCAAGACTAAGGTAGAAATGCTTGATGATGGTTACAACTGGAGAAAATAGAACTTAAAAAAAAAAAGTTGTACTTTAAATCAACTGCTAAGACATAAAAAGAAAAAAGGGATGATTGGGTACAAATACAGAGATGAGTTGTCCAACAACATGCAAATCAATACAAAAGAATCCCTTGGGCATGAATCCAAATAAACTTATATTCCTGGCCATTCATCCAAATTGCAAAAGGAAAAGAACAAAAAAAAAGAAAAAAGAAAAAGAAAATAGATGGAGGAAGATCACAAAGAAAAAAAACTACCCAATCCATGGCTACACATATAAACTTATGTTCTTGGATCACACATAGCCATACATCCCATTAATAATACCATCCAAATTCCAAAAGGAGAAGAAGCAAAAAAAAAAAAACAAACAAACAAACAAACAAATGACGGCAGGTCAAAAGAAAAAAAACCAAAAAAAGAACCAAATCCATGACTGTGCAGAAGACCTAGCAGAAGTTTCAGTCACAAAAATCCTTAAAATAACAATGTATTTTATGTTCCTTATTTTATTTTATTTTTATTCTTTTTTGTGTCAAAAAATCTTCTTGTCTTTTTTGTATAGAGGAGAAGTAAGAATTGTGTTAGAAAAAATTAATGTATTAATGGAGAATATGAGTAACAGAGATGGGAGGAGTTTTGAGCGGTGCCTAATTGTGTTTTGGAGTGAATTGAAAAATAATAAAAATGTTGGAGGGAGAATAACGGGGCATACTATTTTTTTTTTTAAAAGAAGATAGGGTGTGATTTAGGTTATTACATACATATCAATAATCTTAATGTTACATATATTACAAAGGTATTTAATTATATTTTTAAGCTAATTCAGTTTAAAGTGTGTAATTTTTAATTTAAATGTTTAATATAGAAGTCATAGATTTTTTTATAGTTTATGAGTTGTGTGTGTGTGTGTGTGAAGAAGAGAGGTTATTACTTCAGCAAACTAGGCAAATTTTAATAAATAAACAAAAATAAAAATAATTCTGAATAGTTTACAAAAAAAAAAAATTATGTTGCATTACTGAGCACCTTGTTTGAGGAAAATACGTCTTACTGATACTAACTAAGAAAATGCCGAGAGTTGAAATTGATATTAAAAATAAATTGCGTCTAGGAGAAAAAGAAAATCTCAGTATCACATTTGTCTAAAAGTAAAATAAAATTTGTATTTTTTATTATTCTAAAGTTGATATGTAATACTTAGTCACCCACAAATTAGTGACAAATTTTGAACTTCGGTAAGTAATTAATTTGAATTATATGATTCCCGCAACATACAACTTTTATATTATTTGTATTTAAAATCTAAGGCATAAATCATGTCAAACTGGGGATTGCAATTGTTTCATTTTCCCAATCCTCCGCGCAGGACTAGTGCAAGCCGCAAGGGGCTTGCACACTATATAAAAAAATTCAAAAAGATTTTCTTGAAAATAATTATTCCACTAAAATTTAGTGAAATTAAGATATAAAGGAATTATATACTTTTTAATTATTCGAAGTATTCAAATTCAATTAATTTTTAATTTTTTGTCTCTAAATTTATATAATTCCTTTATAATTTAATTCAACTAATTTATATTTTAATTCAATTTTTAACAAGAAGTAGGGCAAAATTGAATAAAATATGTAAATAATAAAAATATTGTTAAATATATTTTATATAAAATTTAAAAACATCAATTTAAATTAGTTAAATATTATCAAATTATATTCAATATCAAATAAAATGAAACATAAAATGAGCTATTAAAAAAATTAAGAACTTATATTTTTTTATATTCAAATTAAAATTAAATTAGCAAATAATAATTATTTTAAAATTATCTCTAACAATAAATGATAGGGCCTAAATTTACAAAACAAAGAGAACCGAAATTGAAAATTGAAAAAGAAAACAACAAGTGCAATCCTGGGAACGATGCATTACATCCTTGGGAGTAGCAATGGCAACTGGGCCAGCCCGCACGGTTTCGGGCCGTGCCGGGCCGGTCCCTGGGCCAGAGGCCCTGGGACCGGACCGGACCGGACCGGTACCTAGGCCCGTGTGGCCCGCAGGCCGGTGCGGGCCGGCCCGCGGTTTATTCCTCTTTTTTTTTTCCCTACTTAACATAATTTTTTAAAATTATAAAAAAGCCACCTTGAAGTGGTGGAGGGTTTGGCTTGGACCCCTACCTGTTTTATTAATTAATAAAATAAAGATTACATAAGAGGGGGACTTGATGCCTAAACCTCTTAAAAATATTACAATGATTAAAATTTAAAAATATAATAAATATCCTAAAAATAAAATTAAATACATAATATTACAACTTATCCTAAATTCCTAATTACAAAAATATTAAACTAACTACTTGGTTCACCCCATTCATCATCTGAGTCATCATCAATAATCCACGAATTAGCCATCCTATCTTCGGCTGCAAACCAACTACTACAACACATTAACATCTCCAAAGTTTGAGGAGCCAATCGAGATCTTCTTTCATCGATTTTTCGAGCGCTCTCGTTGAAGACGCTTTCCGATGACACTGTAGAGACTGGTGGTGTCAAAAGATCACATGCCATTTTTGATAAAATGGGATATTGACTTACATGAGCCTTCCACCAACCACAAATATCAAAATGCTGATCTTCATTTTCTACCAATGGCTGCATCTCGTAAATTGTCATCTCGTTGTAGGTAGTAGTCGATCTTTTTTTACGTTTCATAATATCCCATGGATTAAATACTGATGAAATTGATGATGTAGATTTTCGCGGAGGTTGAAAGTGACTACTAGATGATGAAGCTTGCCTACTTAAACTAGGAGAACTAGAAGAAGAAGACTCAAACTCATACAAATGATACATGTCAGATAAAGCTTTAGCTGTTTTATCTTTTATGTCTTTTATCATACATTGTTTAAGTGTTTGTGATTCATCAAAATCTAATGTTTCATATAAATATTCAATAATACTATGAAAACCTGGCGTCTTTACTCCAGGATCCATACACAATGCCATACAATATAAAATAGGAATATCTTCATAATATTTTTTATATTTTTCAAACATACTTCTCATAAAAAAACCATATTGGGGATGATACATATATTCACCAAAAATATGTGCTACCTTAGCAAGTGTTGGAAGAATATGATGAGTAGTGGGATAATAAGATCTCGATAAAAGTTCAGTAGCTTCTTTGAAAGTAATTAAAACTGTTGAAAGTGCAGTACAATTTTCAAAATAAGCTTCAGTTAGTGGAGGTTGAAAATTATTACTATTACAAAATTCAATAAGTTGGCTTTGAAAAGGTATAACACTTTCAAACATATCTAAAGTTGAGTTCCATCTAGTTTTACAATCTAATCTAAATTTTTTAAAAGATACACCTTGTTCTCGGCATAATGCCTTAAAATTTTGTTGCCTAGTTAGGGATGTTTTAATAAATAAAACAACATTTCTAATTATATTAACAATATCATCAATATATTTATATCCTTCTTTAACACATAAATTAAGTATATGACAAGCACACCTAGTATGAAATAAAATACTATCTAACATAGGATTCATAGTATTTTTTAAAATTGTTATGGCAGAATCATTATTTGAAGCATTATTTAAGGAAATAGAAATAATTTTATTTAAAATCCTATATTCATGACATGTTTGAGTAATCATTCTAGCTATACTACTACCTACATGAGGATATTCAAATAATTTAAAACAAATAATTCTTTTTTGTACTAACCAATCATGATCTATCCAATGACATGTAATGCATAAATAAGATTCATTAGTAATTGCAGTCCAACCATCACAAGTAAGAGCAAATTTCCAATTACAAGAATCAAACATAGCAATTTGATACTCTTTCATTTCTTTATATATCTTTATTATATCATTTTTTAATGTTGTTCTAATAATTCTTTTCCATGTTGGTTGACAATTATTTTGCATATATTATTCATAATGTGGATTTTCTGCAAAATTAAAAAGTAATTTAGTTTGAACAATCATTTTAGCAAATGCATTTCTATTTTTTCTATGATCATATTGAAAATTACCAACCATTTGACCTCATGTAGTACATATTTGTTGTTGTTTAAGTAAGTTTTCTAACCAATCATTATGTGACCTTTTCATATGTCTAACTAATGTTCCCATCCCTCCTCCCTTCTTATGTGCATATACCGCTCTACAAATTTTACATGTTGCCCTATCACTATCATTATCTTTTTCAAAAAGATTCCAAACCACAGATGTTTTTGCTTTAGTTGTAACATCCGTTGTTTCAACATCATCCTCACCTATATTAGATGCGTCGGGATTAATTATTGGAGTTGGTTGTGATTTTGAAACACTAACACTAGGCCTACTAGGACCTTCATCTTCATTACCTATTTCATTATTTATTAAATTCAAAGCTGGATCTATATTAAAATCAAAATGTGCAGATGATTGGGATGAAGAAAAATGATGATATTGATTTGGATCCATTATTTCTTTATAAAAAAAACAAGCAATCAAAATTCAAATAAAAGTTAAAAAAAAGTATTAACAAATAATGAAATAAGAGAATTGAAAAATATAAATAACAAATTAATTTAAAAATTAAACAAATAACTAAAACAAATAAATAACTAATAAAGTTAAAATAAAAGAATGTAAGATTAAGAAATACTAACTTGTTGATGACCAAAATTCAAGAATAACAATACTTTGTTGAGCACTTGAGCTTTTTACTTCTTGTATCCACTATTCCGCTACTCAACAATCTTCCAAAATATGAAGACTTTCTTGATGAATTGAAAAAGTATTAACACAAAAATAAATTCTATTCTAATATTCTTTGTAGAGAAAATGAATAAATTTGAGGATAATGAGAGGAAGATGAATGGAAATAAGAGAGAATTGGAGAGAGTTTGAGAGAATTGGAAAGTATTGATGAGTTTTGGGTTGAATTGGGGGGTATTTATAGAGTTTTGGGGGTTAGGGACCAAATTACAAAAAAAAAAAATTACTTTAGCCGTTTTAGGGGCTAAATTGCAAAAAAAAAGTTAAAGGATCAAATTAAAAAAAAAGCAGAGAGAGCCGTTGGGTAACGGCTCTCTCAGGCGGGCCGGCCCGTGACGGGCCAGGGATTTTATCCCCTGGCCCGGACCTAGGACCGGCCCTAGGACCGAGCCGGTGAACAATAATCGGTTTGTCAAGTGGGCCCGACCCGGCCCACTTGCCAATGCTACTTGGGAGGTTTCAACAACGAGAAGCCGCAGCTCGGCTAGCCGTGGCTCAACAAGAAGACAAAGAAAGAAAAAAATCGGCTTCATGGTCATTGTAAAAACAAAAATTAAAAAACAAAAGAAAAAACAAGTTCAACCCTAATTTGAGATTTTGTTGCAATGGATTATATTAGCAGGAAATGCAATTTTTTCTTTTAAGACAAACCCATTCCCAATTTAGGGGCATATTTGTAACGAAATGTGTAGCTTTTTTTTCGAAACACAAAAATTCAAAAACAAAAGAAAAAAAATTAAATCTTGGGATAAATTTGTGACATAATTTTTTAAAAAACATACAAATTCAAAAAAATAAAGAAATATTTGTCATGAAATTTTAAAGAAACATAAAATTAAAAAAGGAGAAAATCTAAAAAAAAAAAAAGAAATCTAGGGACTTATTTATGATGAAAGTATTAGAAAAATAAAAATTCAAAAAATAATGATTTGTGACAACATTTTTCAAATTTTTTTTTCAAAAAAAGAGAAAGATTAGCGACTAGTTATTTTAAAAAACCAAAAAAAATCAGAAAAAAAATTGTAGGAAAATACAACTTAAAATATGTAGTCCATTTATTTGAAATTGGATGTTCATATTTCTATTTTAATATGTTCGGTTTTGTTTGATTTTATATAATTTGGTTCGAGTTGATTTCATCTTAAATTAGTTAAAGTTGAATTAAAATCGAAAGTTTAAATCTAAAATCAACCCCAAATGCTAAAGGACGCCCCTAATTAATCAATGCTTAATTTAGTCTTTTTCTCAATATATAGGTCCCCTTTAATTAATCTATGCATAATTCAATTCTTTTTTCTAGTCTTACCCCTTCCTTGATATTATCTTCCTCTCATCTGAACTACTAATATATTAGAATGCCGTTTGTTTGTTTGTTTTTTTTTTTTTTACGTGATACTACTCTTTGTTAGTAATATATATATATATATATATATAGAGAGAGAGATATATATATATATATATGTATGTATGTATGTATGTATATGTATATCTTAATGAAATATTCAAACCTTTAAACAACCTTAAGTAGATTCCTTCATTTTAAGATGGAGTTTAATTTTGTTAAGGGATAATAGAGGCTAGTTATTTAAATTATTTTATTTAACATAATGTAAGTAATGAATTTATTTCTACTTCAAAGGTAAGTGTTTATGCAATTTTTAGTGTATTCGATATTTTAGAGGGTATATAGTGTACATAAATAAAAAAAAATCATTTATTATTGCAAATAATATATATATTTTTAAAAAGGAATCAAATATATTATTAATAAAAATAGATAATATTACAAAAGTATCAAATTAGTCAATTGATTAATTTCATTTAATCAAAAATATTTGTTACATGTAATGGATACCGATCATATTAAATCGTTAAAATAAAAAAAAGAAATCTAATTAATTTTGACAAGCAAAAAAAAAAAAAAAAATGCAAAACAACATAGCTTTGCTTTTCCTGGCTTTTTCCTTTTCTTCGTTCAGTCTTCTTGACTTTTCCCTTTTCTTCGTTATTGACCACATGTGTCTAGCTTGATTGCTAGGTCTAAAGCTTTTCTATTGAAAGAGCCCGAAGAAAAGTTTCCAGGAAAGCTACTACTACCACGGCTGCTACAGCTTGCCAGCAGTCGAAGGTTAGTGATCTTGTGCTTGCCAAGGTTAAAGGCTTCCCTACTTGACCTACTACAGTATGTATTCCTTCAAAAGCTAGTCTTTTTCATTCATTTGGTTCTGTTTCTTCTGCTATTTGGTTTTTTTGTTTTGTTTGGTATTGATTATTTTTTCACGTGGATTTGATGACAAGGTTGATTTTTATTTTTTTTTTTATTGTCATAAACAAGCCTATATGAATATGGATTATTGTGGGGGAAATTTAGGAAGAGGTTAGTTGTTGATTCAAAAATGTGCAATGGATTTTTGGGAGTTGAGTTAAAGCTCAAAAGGTTTCTGCAACTTTCTTTTATGTCATGGATTTTTTTTCCTCTGTCAGCTAAAGCAAATAATTAAGTAGAATATTTAGGTGTGGGAAGAAATTTTATTCTTATTTAAAGCATAAGTTGTAAATGTTTCTTTTGTTCAAATGTTTTTACTGGTTTGCTTATGCCTAATTTTGGATACTTCAACTTTGATTTTGTGAATATTAAAGGCATTATACTTTTCATGAATATATTGCAAAACAAAAAATATGATGTGTTGTGAGTAAATGCACTATAAGAAAAAAAGGCTTTCCTGACGTGAAAAACTGTCAAGACAATAGGTTTTTAGTGACACTTTTGACCTCATGACGCTTTGGAACAGCGTCGTCCAAAGCTGAGTCACAATATGTGTTGTATTGTGACGCTTTACAAACATCAAGCAAAGTGTCCCGTTCTAACACTATTCAGCGTCACAATAAGTATTGTGTTGTGACGCGTAAAAGTATCAGGAAAAATATCATGTCATGACATAATTTAGTATCACAATAGGTGTTGTGACCCTTTTAAAGCGTCATAAAAAGTGTAATATTTTGATACTATTTTCCGTCACAATAAGTGTTGTGACACTTAAAAAGCATCGCGAAAAATTTCATATTATGACACCGTTTAGCGTCACAATAGGTACTATAATACAACAATAAAATATGTCATTATAGTAGTTATATTTGACACTTTATAGTGTCACTATAAGTCCTAAAGAATGCATTATAAATGTGTCAGCATAGATTCTTTTAATTAATATCATTTTGTGTGCATTATAGGCTATTTTTCTCACTGTCCCATTATAGATATATATTAATATATATATAGCTATTTTATTCAAAACAATAAAAAGTAGACAATATTGAAGAGAAAGTCATTCAAAATATAAATTTCATAATATCCAAATATAACATTCACAGTCGTTGTTCAAAAATGAAGAAAATAATATTTAAATACATAAGTAGTTCCAATGTGTCCAAGCATCATTGATCTTGTAGTTCCTCAAGCCAAGCATCATTGATCTTGTTCCAATCCCAGGTTGTTGTGATACTAAAACACCTATTTAATCTTCGCTGTGGATATGCACCTATAATATTATTTAGAATAAATTTAGTAACAACATTGTAAAACATGATGAAAAATAAAAAAAATATTAAACTAATTAATAAGGTGAATAATATTAGAGAAGAGAAGAAACTAAACATGAAGGTGAAACTAAACAAGAACAAGATCAATAATTTAAGTTTTGTCTACTTTTTAGAACAAGTTCAGGAAGAAACTAAACATGAAGGTGAAACTAAACAAGAACAAGATCAATAATTCACGTGAAACTAAACAAGAACAAGCTCAGGAAGCCAAAAAGAGAAGAAACTAAACATGAATGTCCCACGTATACTTTAAGTTTTGACAAAACTAAATAAACCAAACTCTCTCATCTTTTCTCACTCTTCTTGGAATATCTTTTCACCTTCCTCCTTGACTCTTTCTCTCCTCAGTCCTCCCTCCCCTCTTCCCTCCGTCCACCTGTCTTATGTCTTCTATCTCTTCCTCTTCCTCTTCCTCTTCCACTTCCTCTTTATCTCTTTCTCTTCTCAGTCCTTCATCCCCTCATTTTAAGTTGGCCAATTTAATTCATGTGACGGCTCTCAAACTTCAATGCACTACTTTTCTATAATTGCATTCACATTAAACCATCTCTATTCATGGCCTCTCTTCTTCCTCACACAGATATATATATTTCTCTAGTTTTTCTGCCTCTTGCTCACTATCTCTATTCGGTTCTCTTTCTCAGAGATAGGGAGTCATAATTCGTTTGAGATGTGGTCAATTTTTGAATTGGTTTTACAAGAAGAAGATATTGATATTTTTCCTTTCCAAGTTAACCAGTTCCTTTTAATTTCAGGTAAGATACTTTTGAATCAAAATTTGAAATGTGCTTGATAATGAAACTGAACTTCTTTTGGTTTATTTTGATATGAATCAATGGAAGTTCTGGACATGCTGCTTTGGATTTCCAATTTGATTTACCGATTCAAGAGACTACTTTTGATATTGTTCCTCTGATGGAGGATATACTTGTGCATGATTCTTTCTACTCCTTAATGGACTTTGAACAAAGCTAGAACATGGTTCAAAGTTATCATACATTAGAGCTCAGAGTGAGGAATCATGAAATGCATCTTGAAGGTACCACTTTAGACCAAATTCCCAAGGGGAATAAGATAATTAGGAGGCAGAGAAAGGAGAAAGGCAGTAGCTCCAAGACATTATCAAGAGCAGCTATTTCGAAATATTTTTACATGCCACTCACTCGGGCGGCTAAAGAACTAAATATTGGCCTAACCATTCTCAAGAGAAGATGTAGGGAGTTGGGAATTCATCGATGGCCTCACAGAGAGTTGATGAGCTTGAAGACCCTAATCAAGAAAGTTCAGATTCTCTCTCACACACACTTGTAGATAAGTTAATTATATGCTCCAAAGATAACAAAGAACTAATAATTTGAGAGTATGTCTTTGGATTTATAGAAGATGTGAAATGAAGAAGAAGGAGGACATATGGCTGAGAAGAACTTAAGAGAAGCTATTGAGATATTGGAACGTGAGAAGAAATTGATGGAAGAAATTCCTGATACGCAGTTGGAGGACCGAACTAAAAGACTGAGACAAGCATACTTCAAGGCCAAGTATAAGAAGAAAAAACTAAATCATGTTTAAGACTCAAATGAAGGTGCACAATTCCGGAACCGTTTTCTCTTGCATTTTGCTTTATCATAAAAGTGGTTGAAAAAAACGTAAATTGTAATATAAAAGTAATATGTTTATATATGGAGCATTATACTTCAATAACACTACAGTTCCCTTTCACCAATAATCACAATGCCAACAACACTCCAACAACTCCACATATCAACATTCAACAATTCAACAACACAAGAATTTTCAAAAAAAAATATGCTCCAGAAATATTCATAGAAATATAAAAAATATTCCAAACTCACAGAGTATAAAAAAAATGGACGAGCATGTGAAGAATAGAAAAATAATTCACTTACCTTACATAGCATGGAGGAAGACAATATCCCTTGATCCATCCTAGCTTTCAAAAAGGTAGTCATATGAAGTTTGCACAATAATTCCAAGTAACAACAGAAATAAAATATAAGGAACCAGATGAAGTGTGAATAATTAAGTAAATGACAATGATAAAAGAACACCGCTTTCCATAATATGGCAATATTTTTCTTGCGTTTTGTAATGAGATCTAGATTTTGTTCCAAGACATCAATATGGCAACCAACCAAGCAAGATCATGTCAATTTCATCAGCATCTAACCACCTTTTTTTTTTTTTTTTTGTCTAGTTTAACAATTCATTTCAAACTCAAAAGCAAGTTACTAATTTATATCATTAGTGGCATAGAATTTCAACAGGAAACTTTTCTTAACTGAAACTAAAATCAGCAGGAAAAATAGAACAATGGTAGCAACCAAGCATATATAGGCAAAGTTGAAGATCTTGTCAGTAATTAGAAGTAGCTCCAGGATGATATAGGCTTAAGCTTCAGGCTGATTTTCCATATTAAGAAGAATTTCAAAAAATTATTCAGCTACCAATTATTTGCAAGATTTTAGCATTCATATGAAAATAAAAAGATGATTCAGGTTTTGCAGTAGCACAGAATGTCCCCCAGAAATTAACCGTCCATCAGACAAATAATACTGAAGGGAAAGGAACAGCTACACTTTATCAAAGTAAAAATAGATGCTAAAGGGACGTAAGACAAAACACCAATTGGTTTAGTATTATCTGATATAGAAATGGTAGACTTAGCCCAAGTAGGATAAAGCAATTGCTGACGAAGTGTTCCCAGTACCATATATGGCTTTTGAGGAAGGAAAACACATCTTTAGAAGTTCTCTCACTGAACATCTTTAGTATAAAAGTATGTGAGGTGCATCGTCTAATCTATTAAATTCATCAATCTTCTGAAGAATGAGGAACTGCGGTCATACCAAATTGTGCAGAAGCTAAGATCATAGCAACATCAAAAAACTTTCTTAGGGTCAGGTTTCGGCTGCACGGATTGCTTGAGAGACTGGACGTATTTTTGCACATTTTTTTACTTATTTTTGTTCTTGAGAACGAAGGTCTTTTCCTCGACTACCTTCTGCTTCTTCGCTAAGCCGGCTTTGGATTGCTGCTTTGGAGGCATCTCTTAATCTCATCTAACTCAATCCCCCCCCCCCCCCAAGTTATAGCTTCCTAAGATAATTCCAGACGATTTGGGCTCCGTTGATTCTCAACGGCTTCAATAATATCGAATATGGATTGACAAACCAAATACAGCAGAATATAGTCTTATCCCCTCCCTCATCCTTTCAATCAGTCCAAAGGCCTGCAGAGGAAAAATAGAGGCCAAGAAGCCACAATTCGTACCCATAAAGGCAAAAAGATCAGACAGGTAGCAGAAGTAGCAGGTAGATTTAAAAGACAAAAAGATTGAAAGTGAACAACTGCACTTTGGCCAAGACCTGACACCAAGGTCGGCGAGCTTAGACTCGGGAGGATTCTTGATGCTCTTGATTCTGGATTTCTCAATGGTGGTCATGGTATCTGCTTCTGCTCTGGTTACTAACACCACTCGACCACCGCCCCTGCTTAATCTTCTCGACAGCATTCATCGTGGAGGAGGATTGAAGGAATTGGGATGTCACGAACAAAACAAGTGATAAGGCATCTGTGTACCAGTTGAGTCAAGGTTAATTTGGGTCCTACCATAAACTTTTCAATCTGATTGGCCCTTAGTATGGAGGTGCAATGCTTCTAATAGTGGATGGCATTTTTGTAAATAAGGCGACTTAGTTCAAACAAAAAGTTACAAGTTTTGTTTTTACAATAATGACCTGAATAAAACTACCGTCATTATAGGTATTCTATTATAACACTTCATAAAAAGTATCATTAAAAACATGTCAAGAAAGTCATTTTTTTTTTATTGAACCAAAACTATGCCGTTTTCATTTCACTATAATGACGCAAAAAATTAGGCGTCATCATAGAAAGTCTATTATGATGCTTTCTAGAAAGCATCGTGAAAAAAGTGTCACAATAACCTATTTTTCTTATCGCGATGACCGTTATTGAAAAATAAAAATTATATAAAATAATAATATATTTTAATTAAAATAAAATTTCGATTTGAAATGGGAATGAAAAATTACTCTCCACATATAGGCTGCCATCCCTTTCCTCTCCTTTCTATAACACACAGATAAATTCACAAAAATCACAGAAAATTCACTAGTAATCCTTAGCGTACATAATCTAAAGGCAGCTCTTCAGACAACAAAAGTTCAAGCTGCACTGCTAGAACATCTAAGAGATACTGAAAAATCAGCTTCTGATCTTGGAATTTCGATCCGACGATGGTTTTCGAGGCCTTTTTATTCAATATATAGCTAGGACAGCAATTACAATGACATTAATTACTTTTGCGAGAAAGTTTAGTTAGGATGACAGAAGAGAGAGAGCATAAATTGCTTGGGAAGCAATTATCTGATCAGGAAATGTTTGTAAGTGGCATTTTCTTGGATGGTTATTTGAATTCTACCCCTATCATCAACCTAGCCACAACAATGTCCTTCATTTGGCTTCCTGTTCTACCTCTGCAAGTCACCTGATCCTTCTGCCTGAGTCTCAGCTGAGTTCTTCCTTCTTCTTTCGTTATGTCTAGCCAAACGCCTGCGGCAACGTCTTTTGGCTTCATCAAATTCTGAAAGTTCATGAAATCTGCAGTAGATACAACTTATATTTCAAAAAAGCTAGGGAAATTAATTGTTTACTTTTTCTCCATTCATGATTTTTTCATGCTAGAAGCATATAAAGGTAACTTAAATATCACAGGCACAAAAGTACTTTTTCTTATGGCACTGTGTCTTGTACATATCTGTGTTGATCACTGAGTGAGAGTGGTGGGGTGGGGTTGGGATGACAAATGGAGGTAAGAAATCCTGGATATGAGGTTAAATGTGAGGAAGTGAATTCTTAGCAAATTATAACTGTGGCAATAACTAACTATTTTTGTAAAAAAAAAAAAAAGATTCTCGACACATTCATTACATCTTGTCAACAGAATCTATAGACAATTCTTTTCTGAAATGCAAAATGCAACTAGAAGTTATTAATATCAGTACAAGTACATTAAAAAACTTGTTAATTTCTTACATATCTGTTATGCATATCTTAATTACAGCTCAAAATGATGTAGAATTTCATGCGTGATAGTGAAAGTTCAACCTGGCTGAAATTAGATGCTACCAAAACAATGAATACTAAATGAACCGATCGATGAAAATAAATTACTGTCAGAATTTGCTTATGAAAGCCAATGTCACCTGGCCAACTATTTGGCAATTCAAACACAAAGGGATCATTACAAATTAGTCGAATAATGTTTCATAAGCATATTGGGAATAATATATTTTTGCAGGTAGAATAAACATTTCCTTTGACAAACAAAGAAAACCCTTTTCAAAACATGAATGGAAATGAAACAAAAACACATGTATTAGGTCATAATATTCCTAATCCAAGATGAATCAGACGCTGCTTTTCTATTTTTCGGATACAACAAATGAAAAAGAAGACACTTTAAACCAAAAGAAAAAGGAAGAAAAAGGATAAAGGTAATACAATATTTTCTAATTAGAAGCTATACTTTAAGTCAACTACTAAATGCAAACCAAGAGATGATTCTTGGTTTATTCTAGAAACTTCTCACAGCTTTGATCAATTTTCTAATACTCTAGCAGTTCTTGCTAGACAAGTAGCTAGGTACTGAGAAAATTAATAGGATACATATGTTCTATATCTATACCTATATATATATATATATATATATATATATACATATATATACAGACACACACATACTAATATATAGCAAGGGATTTGTGACGGCAATCCAAAATTGAATTGTATATGTATATATGTATACGTATATCTATGTAAATTAAATTAAATATATACATATATATATATGTATATATATATATATATATATATATATATATACACACACATATATCTATGTATGTATATGTATACATAGATATACATATACATATATATTTATATAATTTTTTTTTAAAAATTGAAAAAATAAGCCCTCGCAAATCCGTTGCAATTAGCGAGGAATTTGCGACAGCCATCCAAAATTGAAAAATAAATTTACTTTTTTAGAAGTAAAAAATAAGTCCTCACAAATCCATCACAATTAGTGAGAAATTTGCAATGACCATCCAAAATTTAAAAATAAATTTATTTTTTAAATCTTGAAAAATTAGCCGTCGCAAATCCATGGCTAATTAGCAACGGATTTGCAACAAAAAATTGGGTCATCACAGACCTGTCGCAAAGCCCTTGCAAATCCATCGCCAATTCACAAAAAAAAAAAAAAAATTACTATACAATTAATATTTAGTACAATAAATCACAAGAACATCAATAGCTTAGTGTGGGAATACGTGTTCCCCCACAACAAGGAAGCGGGTTCAAGCCCTGGGTCCGACATAATCTTCTAATATTTTTGTCGGGTCGGGTTGGGCTTTTGTTGGGCCTATAGGCGGGCGGGCGAGTCAGCCAGCTAATTAATTAATTTTTTAATAAAAATATTTTCGTGGCAAATTCATCGCTAAATTAATTAATTTTTAAAATAAAAATTTTTGGCTGCTGCAAATTCGTTTCTAAATTAATTAATTTTTTAAAAATAAATTTTTTACCATCGCAAAGCCGTCACTAAATTATTTTAATTTTTGTAAATAAAAACATTTTTTACCATCGCAAATCTGTTGCTAAATTAATTGATTTTTTCAAAATTCAAAAAAATTTTGCCGTTGCAAATCTATCTCTAAATTATTTAATTTTTTAAATAAAATTTTTTACCGTCGCAAATCCGTTGCTAAATTTATTAATTTTTTATAATTAAAAAAAATTACCGTCGCAAATCTATTGCTAAATTAATTAATTTTTCTAAAAAATAAATTTTTTGTCGTCGCAAATCCGTTGTTAAATTAAGTAATTTTTTAAAAAATAAATATTTTCTGTCGTCGCAAATCCATCGCTATGTTCATTATAAACTTAATTATAATGTCATCAATTAAATGTCCGTCACAAATCCATTGCTGTTTGTGATGGATTTTCATTCCGTCACAAATTGTGACGCCCTTTTTATCGACAAATGTAATCCATCGTTAAACACGATTAGCAACGGATTTGGCCATCACTAATTTGATTTTTTCTTGTAGTGTGTTTCTTCTTTACATAATCATATGCTTCTATGCTTTTATGGATGACTGTGTATTTTCAATTTTAAAAAACAAATTTGATATGGATAAAGGTTGAATGATGGAGAACAAGTATTCTCGGAAGTTTGTTTTAGGAGTGTCGTTATTTATGATGTTTGTGTGTGATAATATTGGAACACAATCTAAAGTTCGATGCCCTTGTCAAGATTGCTTAAATGTATTCACCAGATGTCAAGATGCAGTTGAAGATCATCTATTGCTCAAAAGAATATCACAAAGCTACACCAAATAGATTTATCATGGTGAGAAATTTGATTCTGTAGTTCCAAATTTTGAGAATCAAGGTAATATTGATGGTAATAATTGTCTTGATGATAATGATGGTCTAATGGATGATGGAATGCATGATATATTACAAGATGTATTTCCTAATGTTCATGAAGATGAGATTGCCAATAATGTTGATTTTAGTTCTAATCCAAGTGAGAAAGAAACTGAAAAATATAGCAAATTACTACAACTTGCACGAGGTCAATTATTGCAAGAATATACAGAGATGTCTACATTATCTTTTGTTGTGAAATTGCCACATGTAATGTGTATACATAAATGAGTAACAAGTCAGTGAATATGATATTAGCATTGTTGAGGGAGGCTTTTCCAACTAGTACAATTCTTTCATCATATTATGAGGCTACGAAAATTTTGAGAGACTTAGGACTTAACTATGTATCAATTCATGCATGTAAATTTGATTGTGCATTATTTTGGGGTGAATTTGAAGATAGCCAATCTTGTCCTGTGTGGCACATCAAGCTAGAAGGTCAATGAAAAGAAAATTCCTTGGAAAGTGTTGCGTTATTTTCCTTTAAAACTAAGATTGCAAAGATTGTTTATGTCTAAGAAGACAGTAGAGGATATGCATTGGCATAAAGAAAAAAGAATTGATAATGATACATTAAGACATCCGGCTAATAGAGATGCATGTAAAGTATTTGATAAAGAGCATGATTGGTTTTCTCAAGACCCATGGAATGTTCATCTTGGATTAGCAACCGATGGCTTTAACCCATTTGGGATACTGTGCACTACCTATAGCATGTGGCCTATTGTGGTTATGCCATATAATCTACCACCTTGGAAATGTATGACAGAGCCCTTTATGATGATGCCATTACTTATTCCCAGAAGAAATCCTCTAGAAAAAGATATTGACGTCTATTTGAGACCATTAATAAATAAGTTAAAAAGATTTATGGGAAGTTGGTGTTCGCACTTATGATGCTTACAAGAAGGAATATTTTCAATTACATGTTGCAATTATATGGACTATAAATGACTTTCTAGCTTATGGGGATTTATTTGGTTGGAGTACAAAAGGATATCAAGCATGTTCGGTTTGTAATAATGAAACTCCTCATAGAAAGTTAAGGAACAAGATTTGTTATATGTATCATCGTCGCTTTTTGCCTGAACATCCCACGTTTGGTGAATAAGTAGATTGTTTGATGGTAAACCAAAATATAGGCCAAAACCAAAGGAGCTATCTGGGACTAACTTATTACAACAATTGGAGGTTATCAATGATATTAAATTTGAAAAGCATCCAAATAACAAAAAGAGAAAAAGAACCCCTGAAGAGCTGAATTGGACTAATATATATATATATATATATATATATATATATATATATATATTAGCTCCCTTATTGGAGAACATTAAAGTTACGACATAATCTAGATGCGATGCATATTGAGAAAAATATTTGTGAGAATGTTATTGGTACATTGTTGAACATAGAAGGGAAAACAAAGGATACAATAACTACAAGGTTAGATTTAAAAGACATGAACATAAAGAAAGAATTGCATTTGAAAAAGCAATCGGATGGTTCTTACTTGATGCCTCCTGCATGCTACACCTTATCAAAGGAGGAGAAGAAAAAGTTCTGTGAGTTTTTAATATCCGTGAAGTTTCCAAATGGATATGCATCTAACATCTCACGATGTGCAAATGCCAATAATGGTAGGCTTTTTAGATTGAAAAGTCGTGATTGTCATATTCTTTTACAGAGACTACTTCCAGTTGCCATTCAAAATTTTGTACCGAAAGATATTTTCCAAGCATTGAATGAGTTAGCTAATTTCTTCAGTCTATTATGTTCTAAGACATTAAAGAGAAAGGATGTAGAGGATTTAGAAGCTGATATTGTCATCATTCTATGCAAGCTTGAGAAAATATTCCCTCCTACTTTTTTTGATGTGATGTTGCACTTAGCTATACACTTGCCACGTGAAGCCATGCTTGGAGGGCCTGTACATTATCGATGGATGTATCCAATAGAAAGGTGGAGTGTCTAGTATTAAATTAATTTTTAGATTTGAAATAACACATTTAAAAAGTGTGATAATGTTACATTTGTTTGATTACAGGTTCTTAGCTAAGTTGAAAGCATATGTGCAAAATAAAGCTCGCCCGGAAGGCTGTATTGCAGAATCGTATATTTATAATGAATGTTTAACATTTTTTTCTATTTACCTTTTTGGAATTGAGACTAAATTTAATCGAGAATAGAGGAACTATGATGGAGGGAAGGACAATGATCGAAAATTATCTATTTTTTCAACAAATGTCCGTCCTTTTGGTGCTTCAAAATATGAGAACTTATCAGAACAGGAGTATAAAAAGATTCAGTGGTATATTCTAAATAATTTTGATGAAGTTGAACTATACTTACAGTAAGTCTTTAACTTTTTTTAAATTAAAGTTATTTAATTTTGAGAGTATAATTAGTTTCATATTTCACTGCAGGAAACATAAAATGGAGCTTGAGTTACAAAGTGCATTTTCCATTGAAGAAAGGCAAAAAGAACAATTTCCCATGTGGTTCAAAAGACATGTAAGTGAATATTAGTAATAAAATATTAATTTAGAGATAGTGACTTAAAAATAAAATTGTTTTACTAACTTTTATATTGTTATATTCTTTTGAAATTGTAGATTACCTTGATGCGAACTCAAGGTTTGCAAACAGTGTCTGATGAGTTGTTTGCATTAGCATGTGGTCCGGATTTACTTGTTAAAAAGTATACTTGTCGCATTGTTAATGGAGTTAGGTTCCACACCAAGGAGCTTGAATTTTATTTGAAAAGTCAAGACAGTGGCATAGTTGTTGAAGGGAACCACAAAGAGGATGACATTGCCTTTTATGATTTTTTTATTAATGTTATTCAATTAGATTACATCAAAGATTGTAAGGTTGTTATGTTTAGGTGTTAATGGTTTGACCTTAGTAGTACAAAAAGAATACAGAAAGATGGCTATATAACTAGCATCATGGTTAATAGATTTTGATTTGAGAATGACCCTTTTATTCTGGAAATTCAAGCAAAGTAGGTTTTCTACTTGGATGATATCAAGTTAAGGAGAGACTACAAAGTGGTACAAAAGTTTCATCACTGGCATTTGTAGGATGTTTCGAAAATACAAGATATAGAAAATCCTGAAATATTTGAGTTGGATACTAACATGGATCAGGACATTGAAACTGATGGAGGTGATAGGCCTGTCCAGATTGATAATAATAGAGAAGGACCATTAAACAGGAATGATATTGCTGCAAAAGTCGTTGATTCTGAATTTGTTGAAAGAAATAAGAAAACAAATAAAGATTCTTTTATCAAAGTCATTAACGAAGACATGGACGAGGAAGACATTAACAAAGATATCAATAAGGAGGAGGAATTTAAGAGTGATGATGATGATGATAGTGATTTAGATCCTATTTTGTAATTGCTATTTAAACCTTTTGTGGGTCAATTTTTGTTTCCTACCTTGTGTTCTTAAATGGCATTTTACAATTTTACCTTTTCTATAATTGCATTTTGTACTTCAAATTATTCATATCTATAGCATGATTATGCATTTTGGGCCTCAACAACCTTTCTTAATGACTTGATCTTTATACTATTTGTAATTTTGTTAGAGAACCAGCTACAAATAAATATTATATGCATGCAACATGACCAACTTTAAATAAATATATTTATATTTGGAAATATAGGTAGTAGTATTTTTTTTTTCCCTTTAGCTTCAAACTATATAGTTTGTAATCTAATATGAAATTAAGCGGGAATTCAAGCCAATTGCTTGTACGAAATGCACAATTAAAGAGATATAAAGAAAAATAAGGTAATTCAAAGGGCATCTGTTGTATAATAATGTATGGAAAGATCGATACAGGAGCCGGAGAAGGGCATCTCTTATATGAATAATGTTTATTGTGCTTTATTTTTGAACTACTTTTGTTTGATGACTAGGAATGTTAAATTTGGATGTTATGAAAATTATATTTGAATGGATTTATTCTTTAATGTTGTCTACTTTTGATTGTTTTGACATTTATTAATGCATTTAATAATTGTATTTTATTTGTAACAAAAGCAATTATATTGGTAGGATAGGGAAAAAAAAAGGTCTATCATAACACTTTTCAACCGTTACAGAACCTATTATGACTCAGCTTTGAACGACACTATTCCAAAGTGCTAGGAAGTGAAAAGCATCACTACAAGATCCATTTCCTAATGCTTTTTGGCATCAGAAAAGTCATTTTTTCTTATAATATGCCTTCATTTTAATTTTTAGTTTAAAGAGAAGCAAACAATTAATTTAATAATAATAAAAAATACATATCATATAAACAACAAAAATTAGCATAGTCAATTAAATGATTATTTGTAACATAAGTCAAATGTAATAAAAATTTAATTATATCATGATACAAAATATATCATATAAATATCTTCTCATTTTTTATAGATAGTTAATGTTATTAATTAGCTAAAAATTATGCCAATATGTAAAATTGTCACTTAATTCTACACTTATGTAACTTCATAATACATAACGCAAACATATTGTCACAAACAATATTACTTGAATGCGATCTTTTTTGTAATAGATAACTAACATCATAGATTATTTACAAATTTGTGATATTATTAAAACTGTTACCTAATACTAAACATAAGTGTGACGTAATGAGATTGTCATTAATGCTTGTATTTTGGTGATGTATGTATATGTCACCAAATAGTTATAAAATACATGAGGCAATAAAAGTTGTCACAGCTAATGAACAACAATATTAGTGATGTAATGTTAAATCTCGGTAGTAAATAACGACATTATATAATTTGTCACCAAAAAGATAGTACGTTAATGACAAAATTAAAACGTCATATAGGAATAATATCGTCACAAAAAATATTACACTCTGTCTCTAGTTAGTGGGAAATGTTGGCGCTAAATATTTTGTGACACTAGTATGTGAAGCTGTAAGCTAGCGTCACAAAAAATATTCATTAAGTGACCAATTATAATTTTCATCACGCTATGAATACTTTCTGTAACATTTTGACAATACGCCATTCAGCAATTCGTTACTAATTGTCAAATTTGTTGTAGTGTTGTTGTACTCTTCCCTTCACAATACTCGCTGGTGTGAAATCGATATCCATTCACAATATATCCTTAAAATGATTTCACTTGTCTTGATGGTCCCCAAGCAAAGTTTTGCAAGGATTGATTCGTAACTGCATTATGTCTATTGTGAGCCTATATAAATAAGAGTATATAGTAAGTTAAGATATAAGAATCTTGATTTTCACAAGATTATGTGAGCTGAAAAACTTACGTAATCTCTAAACCATGAACCAAATTTGTTTTCTATTCTTTTGTTAACCTCTTTTTTTGAATTTTTTAGTTCTTTAGATTGTACTTGTGCAATGAATATCCTAGAAAGTGCAAAACAGAACATTAAGAAGATGCCTTATTGACAACCCAAAAACCAGAATATTCTAAGTTAAGATAAGTTGTACTTGATATATTGTTGGACCTCTTCACAATATAACAACATATAATTAAAAGTTGCTTTATATTCATCCGATACGAGGAACCTAGTTTAAATCTTTCCCAATATCTTTCCAGGAGAGTTTCATATAGACAACTTCGGTTCCCCTGCCCTCTTGGTAGTACATTCTCCTTTTTTTATTGCAAGCTACAGTTAAGTGCTTTGTTTGCACATGCGATTAAAAGTAATAGAGAAGAAAGTGGATGCTTCTTCAACAAGATAAGCATTACAAATTGACCTTTTAACTCTTGTCTTTTTCTTCACCTTCATTTTCAAACAATGCAAGAACCTACGACCCAAGAATATAAATTAGTTGTATTACACGACCATTAAATTAAATTAGAGGGAATAAAACAATGATTACCTTTTGAAAGGATACATGCATCTATATTGGACTGTACCACAAACTTTTGCCTTAAATGGTAAATGCACCAATAAATGTTCCATTACATCGAAGAACCCAGAAGGAAAGATTTTCTCCAACTTACATAGAAGGACGGGTATATCTGACTCCAATTTCTTCATATGAGCTATTGATAATTTTGCAGAACATAAATCCCGATAATACTAGCTTAATTCAGTTAGGACTGCCCATACATCAGACGATAGGAATTCCTTGAGCAAAATCGAGAGTAAACGCTCCATGAACACATGACAATCATGGCTTTTCATACCTGACATCTTCAAATCTTTCAAATTAACACATCGGCCCAAGTTGGATGCAAATCCATTAGGTAGCTACAAGCCTTTCACCCACCCTAATAGGGTTCTTTTTTGTTTTGTTGTCAATATGTAGCATGCTCTAGGTAGAGAGACCCTTCCATTTGTTGTGGTACTAATCCTCAACTCTGGCCTATAACATAAATTTTCAACATCATAACAAGCCTTCAAATTGCCTTTTATTTTGCCTTTCACATCCAAAATTGTGTTAAATACATTATCGAACACATTTTTCTCATTGTGCATTACATCTATATTATGTCGGACCAAATGTGTATGCCAGTAGGGCAAATCCCAAAAAATACTCCACTTGGCCCAATTGCGGTTGCATCCTCTACTATCACTGCTACCAATTTCACGGCCTAATTCTATTATTTTTTTTGAAATGACACACTCTAGACCAAATTTCATCACCAATCAAATGTAGTACCGATGGTGCTATTTCACAGCCTCTATCTCTCCTATAAAGATGGTCAATAGGCAAGAAACAACGATGACAATTGAAGATGTTTTCCGCCATGCTGCAGATGAAATGACTTTATCTATTCCATGCAATCCGGTCAAGACAATCTGCTGGTTATGCTCCACCCACTCAACCTAACAAATGTAGGAAATTCATTAATGGCCTACAAAAGTATAGCCCATATTTGGAAGTTTTGTTTCTTGGATATGTCATAAGCAAGCACACCATCTGACCACAAATGATATAATTCATCAACCAAAGGCTGTAGACAAATGTTGATCTTATGCTTTGGATTTTTTAGACTAGGAACTATGATGGTCAAGAACATCACTGGATCTTTCATACACATCCATAGAGGAAGGTTGTATGAAGTAAGAATAATGGGCCAAGAAGAGTATTGCTTGCCCAACAACCCAAATGGCGAAAACCCATCAGTACATAAACCTAGTCTGACATTGCACACTTCTCCCATAAAATCTGGATGACTCCTATCAAAATGTTTCCAAGCCTCACTATCCTGCGGATGACTCATATAGCCATCCTCTGATTTGCTCTCAAAATGCCACCTCATGTGTTCAGCTATAGTTTTGGATGCATACAACCTTTGTAACCTTTGTGTTATTGGAAAGTAGTACATCTTTCTATAGGGAATCTCCTTAGACTTTTCATTGTTCCCAACTTTCCTTTACATATACCAAGCATGGCCACAAAATTTACATTCTTGACAGTTAATATCATCTTTCCAATAAATCATGCTTCCACTATTGCTTGCATCAATTTTTTGAACCGATAAACTAAGCCCCGACACTAGCTTATTCATTTGATAGAAGTCATTTAGAATCTTGTTACCACTAGGCACAGTCTCCTTCATTAGTTGAACTACCTAATTGAATGCCTTCTGATACATATTATTTTCAAATTTTGTATTCAACAACCTACAAACCAAGCTTAGTTGAGAATGGTTCGTGCACCCATCCCAAATAGAAGTGTCCGTAGCCTTAAGCATGTCATAGAAGTTCTGGGCTTCAACATTAGGCGGTTCATCGATAGACTCTGATGGGGATTGGTCCAATAGAAAATCAGGACCAGCTGCATCTAAGACCATTTCTCGATACGGATCTCTAGAAACCAATTCTACACTGGCAGCCACACTTCCACTAGTTGAGATTGGAATTGTCGGTGTTGGTGAAGATGTTTCACCATGACATATCCATCAATGGTAATTACCAACAAATTCCCATTTGTATAAATGAAGCTCAACTTATTCCAGATCAATATAGTTCTTGTTCTTGCACTTTGCCCAAGGACATCGAATAACATGTGATCTCATATTAGACAATGCAACGACAAGGAAAGCTTTAACCCCATCTTGGAATTCAATTGTAATCCCCTTCACACCAAGGACATGTCATCTATAATCTAACTACAATCCTCTATTTAAGTTAGAGCAAGTGATTCTACACATTAGATACCAACATAGGTATGAATACATTGAGGAAGGATGTTGGATAGTTTAAGTTGTACTAGAGGAAATGGATTCATGTTAGGGTTGTGTTTTGAGTAAGATTCATTTAGTTCTATTGATTGGATATGTGTTTTAGAATCACGTGCCATGTATAAGAAAAAAAGAATGGCCATATGCATTTTTTACCCCTAGTCTTATGATAACTGAGAGGGCGTCGCCATCACCAACTTCCATTTCTAAAAGCAGAATGGTGATCATTAAAAAAAAAAATGTTGTTCAAATCATATAAAAAAGTAAAAACTTTTAGATTATTAAAATCCTTCTTCATCTCTTTCATGTACCCTTCATATGTATCTATTATCCCTATTATCTGGTAATTATACTATTCACTTATCTAGGCTGTGTTCATCAGGTGGCAACTACTTTTCGTTATTCTATTGAAATCTTAAAGATATTATGAACTATTTTCTATTTTTTCATACCATTCCTGCTAGATTTGTGAAGGACTACTTCACTATAAAGGATGAACATGAGTTCATGCTTCAAATCTCCGAAAAGACAAGAAAATGGCTAGCCATTATCCGGCTCTTTGACATAAGAACAATTGTACCAATGACAGAGAGTCAGAATTCTAATCGGCTATTTTCTTATCTATCTAGAGACTCGAAGCATGAACTCACATTCATTCTTCGGAGTGAAGCACTCTTTCGCATTATTTAGTAGGAAAAGTCTGGAAAGAGAGAACAATACTCCAAGTTATCTTTGAAATTTCACTAGAATGACAAAATGTGGTTGCCACATGCATAGTTTAATTACCAGATAAAGAAGGATAGACACATATAAAGGATACATGAAAGAGACGAATAAGGGTTTTGAATATCTAAAAGCTTATGATTTTTTATATGATTTGAACTTTTTTTTTTTTACGATCACGGTAAAAAATGCTTTTAGAAATGGAAGTTACAATATTTTAAATTGAAACGTACAATATTTTGAACTAAAGCGTAGAAACTCATGTACTATTTTGTAGACGAGCAAAGCTAAAGAAAAAGCACTAGAAGAAATGACTTATCTTGTAATGTGAATGAGAGAAGAAATGGGGAATTGGTTGAAACTACTATGTTGCTTACATCCATCTATTTTGGGGTTGATTTTCCTGTAATCTGTAGAGCAACTTTGTCGATGAAGTTCAATTATTTCTTTTGTATGGTTAGGGTCAACTAAATTATTTTCAAATGAGTAGAAGAAAGAAAAATGAATACTATGTAACCTATCAAAAAAGGAGAAGGATTATAAAAGATGGATTTGTTAGTCTAATTGCTTTAAAACTTAAATGAGGTCAAAGTTTATGATCTTTGTCTTGTTGTTCTTTGCATTAAGAAGATGGTTGTTCAACAAAATCTACTAGATAAAATCAAGCTTAACATAATCTATTTATTTGTAGTATCAAGTCCAACTCATGAAAATTTTGGCTGAGTTTTCCTTATAATCTAGATGTTTTCCAAGCACTAAGCCACCTTAAAGTAACCAAAATTCAATAAAAATTACAAAAAAAAAAAAAAAAAACATTCAACAAAACTAACCTAAGGGTAATCACCAATTACCCACAAAGAATGATCACCCATCACTCATAGGGAATGATCACCTATTACTCATGTGGATCTATTCATATATGTTAAACATATAATAATTTCAAGTTAGATATAGAAACTCATATCTAGGCATATCCAAATATATATTATGATCATAATTCCTTTCATAGGCAACATCCAAAATATCATGATCATAAAACAATTCATAGTGTGTATATCATGATCATGAATTATTTCGTAATGTGTAAAATGTACATAGTCTCAAATATTTTACACGGCATTTTCTATGAATTTGAGGAAAGATTTATTTCATACATGAAATAAATTTAGTGAGATGCAAGGGTTTATAACTCCTAAAAGCATTCATATAAAAGAAATTTTCATAAGGATGCAAGGACTTACATAAGTCCTTTGCAAAAGAAATTCAATAACTCTACGTTAATTGCCTTGTGCTTGTTCTTTGACTCCCATCACTTCAAAAACCTAATAAAACCATGAATTTATTTTCTTATTCAACTTCTATGAAGAGTACTCTAATTTATCCATAACTCCAAAGTCATCAAGTTCATTATTGTATTCTATGCTTACTATCTCTAATGTTACTCTTTCAAAGCATATCATAGCACCAAATTTATGTACAAGGTCATATAATCGAGCAAATCATTTGTCAATGAAACTAAACAACTTTCAAGTAATCACTTAATCAAACTAGTGGGTTGCCTAAGTTAAACTTCTTATAATCAAGCAACTTAATCCAAGTATTCAAGTATGCATAAAAACATCCCTACACATTCTATACATATCATGGAATCAATTTAAGTTGAAATTTATAAGGTTTATAGCAAAGTTTTTTAGCAAATTAGTTTTCTTTCCAAATAGAATTTCTTCCCCAATTGCTCAAAATTGGGGAAACAACTTGAATTTAATTAACCACAAAAAAAAAAAAGTTATCTGTAGTGTCAAGTCCAACTCATGAAAATTTTGGTAGAGTTTTCCTTCTAAACTGGACATTTTCCAGGTACTAAACCACCTCAAATCAATCAAAATCCAATAAAAATTACAAAAAAACATTCAACAAAACTAACCTAAGGGTAATCACCCATTACTTACGAGGAATGATCACCCATCACTTACGGGAATCCACTCATAGAAGTTAAACATATAATAACTTCCATGAAGTAGAAAATAAGAGTACACATAAGCCACATTGATGTAATGTAAACAAGTGGTTAGTGATGGAGGACATGAAGAATAGTACACCTATTTAACCAGATTAATATTAAAATAAAAATAAGAGTGCAATATTTTTTAATAGTCTAGAACAAGTACAACTATTATGAAGAAATTGTTTGAGACGATAGTATATCAAGTGTAATCAACTATATAAAAGTTGAAGAGAAGATTGTTTGAGAAAAGTATATCAACTATCATGAAGAAATTGTTTTGCAATCATCAATGGACAACTAGTCTTTATGTTGTACTGGAAATTCATGATATGATGACAGGATATGTTTAGATGGTATGAACTTATATTTTGTTTAAGGTTATGCCAAGTGGACCATGCTATGAAGATGAACTAGTCAGTTGTAGGTACATTCATTTTTATCATCAAAGCTCATTCAGCATGTATATTTTTCTTGCAGGTCACGTCTACCCTTATATTTGTAGCAGCTTGTTCTTATTGGCAATGACCTTGGTAACTGTGGCCAAAATCACTGCACTGAGTTTGAGATTACAACAGCAACGGCTTTCCTAAGTTGGTTTTTTGCACTATCATCATTTCTATTAAACTTCTGGTTACTTACTTCACGATAAAGGCACAAAACTTTTTTTTTTTTCCTTTTTTTTGGGGGGGGGGGTTGGTTATATAAAATATCACTTGACAATATGCTATTTGTATGATTGTTTTTCTATTCTAGGAACATGCAACCTAAATTTGAAAGTTGATGCAACAATTTGTATATATATAATGTAAATTTGACCCTTTTTTCTTTCCTGAATTTGTACGAAGATGGAACTCAGGCTTTAAACCTAGATCAATTCTTCTATCAAAATTTGAACATCAAGAAGACGTGGGTAAGGACATAAGTTAATTTTCTCGACTTTTCTTTTCTTAAAGGTATTGTTGTATGACTATTCCCTTAGGTAGGTGGGACTTTTATAACAATTTTCCAACTAAAATACATAAAATCATGATTGCAACCATCTCTAACATGCCATGATCCGATCATTCTCTAACTACAAGATCAGTTAACATTTCTAAGCCAGTGTGGTGTTTCAAGCGCTTTACAACTACCATGAAACCATTATCTGGCTAGAAGAAACCGGCAACTAGTAAAACATGAAGAAAGCGTACAATTTAATCAAGCACTAGAAATTGAATTACAAGGTAGAAATATAAATTGGAAGAAAGCGTACTTGTCTGACAACACAAAATTTTCGCACTATGACAAGGGCATACACCAGTAGGAGGAGCGGGAGTCACTGGTGTCCACGCGTATACCAAACGGCGACGAGGACTTAGACTGGCAGGGGGAGGGGAACGCAAACTGACAGAAAGTCAGACGGTAATAGGATGGCAAGAAAGGAGTACCGGGCGCAGCAGCTGAAAGTGGGAGGGTAAAAGAGGGGGGCCAGGGGACACAACGTCGGAGGCAATACTCGCTAGAGGATAGGAAAGATGAAGACACAGTGATGGTGGTTGAGAGGAAGAAGAAGATAAGGAAGAATGACCGAGTGTTAGTGGTATTCTCGATTTTGCGACGGCAATTATACCGTCGCTAAAATCTCGCTGATCGTGAAGGCTTAGCGACAGTAAAATATATCTTTCTTTCTTTTTTTTTTTTTTTTTGCTATGACACCTCTCACTACTTATAATTTAATTTTAGATTAATATATAAGGCTAGATCTTACCGTTTACACAATTTCACATAGGTTGTATGAATTTTGTTACAAAATTAAACTAGAAATTAAATAATAAATTGTTTATTTTATTTGTTAATTGATAATTAATTTTTTAAAATTTTTAATCTTTTTAATAAAAATATGTAATAAACAATTAAACATTTAATAAAGTTATAATTTAGTTGTTAATATTTACTTGTTAATATTAATTTAGTTAAAATTTAACAAAAGTTGAAGTAATATTTTCTTTTTAGCTAAGTTGTATAATAACAAAAAAAAATTAAATATTAGAATCATGTATACTTTGGTACATATTTTAACAAAAGTTCAAGAATTATAATGACAAGACATTTATAATATTTTAATTGCAAATAACACTTCAGTCGATACACATTAATATATATTTTTAAACAATATTTTTAGATAGAAAAAATGTATTATATATATATATATATATATATATATATATATATACATGTTAATGATGATTATTGTACACTCACACACACACATAATTATTTAAGTACTAATATATAACATACATACCATATATGCATATACAACTATAACCATTAGTATATCAATATAGTATATAACTAGATTAATTAAATATGTACATATATTAATTATCTGACATTTTGGAAAAATATATCTCATATGTCATTATTGTATAATGACATGCACATCTTAAAATATATCAAAATACATAATTATAGAGCTTAAATATGGCTATCAAATAAATTTAAAATTTGTGCAAAATATCAAAATTTATACATTAGTAGCTAAATCATGGAAAATAGCAATGGCTTAGCTATGGATAAATGAAAAAAATTAGCTCCATCAAAATTTTTTATAGGCTGTAGCTAAAATGTAGCAAATAGCGAGGGCTTAGCTACGGCTACATAAATAGTGTAACTAACTAGTCACTAATAGCGATGGTAAAAAAGTTTGGTCACTATATAGCGATGGAATTGAGACGGTTTAGGGTTTGGTCACAATATAAATTCGAATTAGCAACAGCTTAGGCTTTAGTCACTATTTAGATACAGATTAGGGACGGTTATTTGATAAATCATGCTTTAGTTTTTGAATTATAGATCACCATCGCAGTACCGTCATTAATTAGCTATGTATTAGCTACGATTTATTGCTAAATTCAGATTTTTTTTTCTGAACACCATCAGAGGACCGTCGCTAATTAGCGATGGAGTTGTGATGAATGGTCAATAATTTATCATTCCTTTCATTCTCGTCACAATTCCGTAGCAAATTTGCAACGGTATATAGCCATCGTAGTTTGCCGTCGCTAAAGTCAATGTTTCTTGTAGTGGAATTGGTGTCACAAGCTTGACAGTAGAGCTCTACCATGGAAGGGCAATGCAGGATGAAAGATTTTTACCTATGCAGGCTATTAGAAGCTTTAGGAAGGGCCAGCTTTATGAGTTAGCTTATGTGTCTTCCCGCATCATATGATGAATATTTAACTATATCTGAATAGTCAAAATATCTTTCATTAAAAATTTAATTAAATATTCATGATCATTTTGAATAGTCTAATCTTTTTGAAAACAAATCTTTATCATCCATTAATTATAAATATTTAATTGCATATATGAAAAGTACTTAAAATGTGTACATTTTCATCTCATTTGCACTATAATTATTTAGGATTTCTGACTAAATAACTACTCACTTCCTCCCTTTTTTCCATGTTTTATGTAGATTTCATGAAAGAACATTTGTTGAAGAATATAAGGGGAAAAAGTAATAAAGAGGAGATGAATAAAACTAAGCCAACAGCTGATAATACATTGAATAGGCACTGGTTCATATCAGAGATCAAAATAACTCAAACTATTAGAAGTAACTGGGGTCAAGCTAGACTAGTGAACAAGCACTGGTTAATATCGTAGAAGCTACTGTTCTAAGAAATTTTAAGGCTTTTCCAATAGGACTATAAATACCCCTAAAACCCACTGAATTAAGGGAGAGAGTTAGAGAGGAACAGGGCCAAAAACTCTAGAAAGCATCAAGAATCACAAGAGGAAGAATCAAAAGAGGTTATTGAAGAGGAAATACGGCATTCAAGAAGAATCCCACAAGGGAAAAGGGGCCTAACTTGTCTAAAAGTTTTTCTCTTTTCCCTTTATAATTTTTATCTTAATTTTATTATGTATTATAGATTTATATTGTATTCACAAGAGTGAACATTTGTTATGCTTTATTTTGGATTTCTTATTAGTTAATGGATTCTATTTTGAGTATTCAATCACTTGTTTTGCTTTCTATAGAAAAATTATTTAGGGTTGGCCCCTTTTCTAATAATTTCGAGAGATGTGATTAAAAATTGGTTGCCTTAGGGATTTATTCACTTCATTTTCCTTCTTTTGATTAGCTCGAGAGAGAGGGATTAAATGAGTGCAGCTTAATGAGATGGGGACATGACTTTCTCAAAAATTAGAATGAGTGGTGGATTTTTATGCTCTCTTAGATTCAATTAGTGAGGTCGAGATACCTATTAATTAGAGTATAGGTAGGAGGTTCATAATTCGAGAGAGAGTGAGCCATGTTTTGGACTAACCCCTTTGGTGTAAATTTTGAATTTCCATTAGACTAATTTAGGCATTTGATATGAAGCTTAATTTAGGAGATTTTGATTGGGTACATGACCTATTTTCATTTTTTGTTCTTTGAATGACCTTTGGACCTTGAGTGACTTCTTTTGTGTGTATTAATTGGCTTAATTCTTTTTCAATTTGTAGGTTTGTATACACATTTTGATTGGCTAAATAAATAAATGAGAATGAATTAGGGGTACTTGTCTCTTGCATTGGGATCTTTAATGCGTACACCACTAGAACTCTATACTACACGATAGGTTCACTTACCTAAACGTGTGTCATGTGTGAGTAATTTTTGCATTTTATAATTTAAAACTTGAGTGAGCACAATAGCATTTTCTATATCATACAAAGCGTGCATCAAGTTTCTTGCACCGTTGTTAGGGAATATAGGCAATATCTTGAAAAGGTTAAGTTTTGTGGATTTGACCATATATATATATATATATATATATATATATATATATATATATATATACACTTGTACATAGTTCTAACTTGAACGTAAATAATTATTTGTATGTTGTGTTGTGAGCATTATTAATTTGGACAATTGTACTTGAGAATTCACTTTTGTTGGATAAGCTTTATTCTTTTACAACTTTAGAATTCGTTGATATGCTAGTTATTTGATACTTTGTTTGTTGATTTATTTATTCATTGACAAATGTTTATTGGGATTTTTTGGTATGGAGATATACATTCTATATTTTCTTTCATTCTTGGGATTAGTTGTTTTGAAAATGAAGCAATTAATGTTTTTTTCTGTATATAAGTAGAAAGTTACAAGGGTATATTGAGAATTTTAACCCTGTGATAAAGAATACTCTGAGAAGATTATTGGAAATTTTGAAGAATATGGAAAATCTTAGTGGTAATGTTGGAATACCTAGAAATCAGGCTTAAAATGAAAATGGAAATGGAAGATTATGCTAGAACTTCATTGTATCAAATTGGATCAAGCATTTTACTGCCATGAGTTGAGGCAAATAACTTTGAGTTGAAATCGTTATTCATTCAAATATTGAGCAAATAGTGCAAATCAATAGCCTTCTAGATAAAGATTCTAACACATATATAGCGAGCTTTTTGGAGATTTGCAACATCTTGAAGATGAATGCGGTATATAATGATGTAACCATGCCAAGATTTTTCTCTTTTACTCTAAAAGATAGAGCAAAGTTATGGCTTATATCACTTCGTCCGGGCTCCATTACCACTTTGGATGATTTGGCAGAGAAATTTCTTGCAAAGTATTTTCCTCCCACTAAGAGTACAAACCTCCACAATGATTTCTTCTCTTTTGTGGAATTGGAATCAAAGACTTTGTATGACTGCTAGGAGAGATAGAAGGAATTATTGAGGAAATACCCACACCATGGATTAGACTTAGGATTTGAAGTGCTTACCTTTCACAATGCGCTAAACCTTGCCATTAAGCAACTTTTGGATGCATCATCTAGTAGTTCTATACCTACAAAGACTCCCAAAAAGCTGAGAGACTTGATTGAAAATATAGTAATGAATAACTATTCTTGGAAAAAATTGAAGCCTAAGGCACGCACTCAATAAATATACAGTATTGATGCTAGACAGTGATGGAGGTAAAGTTAGAGGCCCTTACTAAAAAGATTGAAAATATGAACATAAAACCTCCCACTCAAGAAATATGCAATGATTTCTGTAGGGGTAGTTATTTAAATCATAAGTGCAAATCTATGGCAGCTTCGAATGATCAACCTTTAGAGCATGTGGACTATATGAGGAATGTGCGTCTTAACAACAATTCATATAGGAACACTATAATCTCGGTTGGTGTAATCATTCAAACTTTTTGTGGACTAACCAAGGACAAGGCCAATCATTATCTCAAGGTGTAGAAGCATGACCAATGGCAATACCCTAAGCGTATCTTCCATATCAAGCACCTCCTCCATCTCTTGCTCAACAGCCACAAAAGTTATTGTCAGAAGATTTGGTAGACAAATTGGTCTCTTCCACCGACTCAAGCTTTCAAGGAGTTAAAGCGTCCATAAGGAACCAAGAAGTATTAATTCATAACCTAGAGAACCAAATTAGGCAAATTGAAAAGATAATTTCAAACAGGAAAAATGGCACACTTCCAGAGACAACTGAGGCCAGCCCTTGTATGAAAATGGCAAAAATTAATTCCCTCTTACATTTCTTGTACTATTTTGGGACAATTTTATTTATCCATTATTTGCTTATTTGACATTTTACTCGCTTTTGGTATGTTTTAGATTTAGACTTGCTTGATTTGAACTTTAGTTGTTTGAATTTGGATTTGGTTGATATAATTATGTTGGTGTGATTTAGTTCAATTGTAGTGTGGTTTTGTTAGCACTTTTGTTGATTTATTTCTAGGATGTAAAAAGAAACAAAAACTAGAAAAAAAAGAAAAACACACAAAAATTTTCAACTTGTTACTGGGACTTGTCCAAACAAGCACCTATTAAAATTATTAACCTAGTACCAGTTTAATTCGGTAATATTAAAGTCATCAAGATACTGGGAATAACCAACGTCTATTAATATACTTGAACTGTCACCAGTTATATCCGTAAGATACAGAGCAACACCATTCTGGAATGACTAGTTCAAATTCTTTATAAAATTGGCACTGATTGGTTATGCAGTCTTCATATGCAGACAGTTGTGGCTCATGTTTTCTTTCAATTTCTTCCAAAAGCTATAGTGATTCGTACCCTCCCACCCCCCTTTTTACCGTCGGTTGTAACCCACCCTTCCCCACACTAACCCACCTTCAAATCACAAGTTGTTTCCTGCGACTTTTCCCCTTCTTCATCTCCGTTACCATTCGGTTTTCCTTCCGGGCCCCTTTCTCCCACAAAACATTTCTCCTCTTTGTCACTTCCGGCCACCACCACCACTCACTTGATTAGAGTGATTGATCGGTGTAGGGATACTTCAAAGGCCTTAGGTAGCTTGCACTGATCTCCATTGTACTAAAATTTCGACGATAATACTTTCTTTGCCCCTCTCAATTTTGGCTTTTGTGTGTGGTTTTAATTGTCATTTAAACTATTGAAAGCTATAAGGATTTTTAATTGATTTTTCTTTGATGGTTTTAATGTAAAACTATTGACTAGTCAGTATAATTGGTAGTGGGCTTTATTGGTAATGAAGAGAATTCGTTATACAAATATTTATTGTTGAATTATGTTAGAGATTTTGTTGTTCTTTTTATTAAAATAGATAATTAGGGAATTGGATTATCAAAAAAATATAGAATCCCATAGCTTTGTGGAGTTGATATTTACTTTTAGGTAGCTTTGAGATAATGCTTTATTTTTTGTGAAACTATGTTGCTTTATCGAATGGGTGGCTATTAAATTTGTTCTATTTTGCTGAATATGGGAATTTGAAGTTGTTTTGAAGGATTGCACCTAATGGAAGTTTTTGTGAGGCTTAATTGATTAAGCTAAACTAATGAAAATAACATGCTGTATTTTTGTTTTCCTAATAAAAATGCATTGTGCTAGAGACTAATTTATAGGCGCTGAAGTATTTTTGCATTTTTATTTTATGCACTTAGATATGGAATTTGTGGCTTTATCTTCTATGGATTTTTTTTTTTTTTTGCATATACTAAATTAGGTTTGTGTCTTTATTTCTTCTATTTTACATTTTGATATTTTTGTGAGTTGTTTTGTTTTTTATTAGGAATTGTTGTGGCTTGGTTGTGATTGTGGTTTGATGGTTGATGTGTGACTTGGATTAATTGGTGTGGATTGGAGTTGGTTTTCATTAATGGGTTTGGAAAGTTGTTTTTATTTGATAGGAGGAAGACCTTTCTTTTCATACCTATTTTTCCAATCCATATTTCATAATGCCACCTAAAACCTCCAAGCTTCCCACCAAGAGGAGGAGTGAAGCTTCTTCTTCTTCTCAGCATCCCTCCACTACTGACCCTACAACCTTTTTTGGACGTTTTGTGGATAATGACTGTGAAGAGTGGTACACAACTAGACTCCACAATAAGATAGTAGAGTAGAAGATAGTTGACCCCAAGCTAAATAGGGACTAGCATTTGGTAGGCCTCTTCAGGCAGATAGGCTGGGCTCTTATTTTTAGGTTTGACTGGTGATTACTATCCTACGTTGGTGAAGACGTTCTTTGCCAACATTTTTTATAAAAGGTATAATATTCTGAGAACCATTGATATTGCATTTATGGGTTATGCATACATTTATTTAGGGAGTTCATGACCACTATTCTTGGGATAGAGGATGAGGGGCTCTGGGTAGATATAGACATATACAGTAAAAGAGTCATCTCTGAGCTAGCCTGGGATTATTATGCTACTAGGTAGAAGTCTGTGTTAGAATGTATGCCCAAAATAAACTATGTATTTCTATATTTTAGAAATTAATAAAATATTTCATTCATTAATAGTTATTTATTTACATATGCACATTAAGGTCTAAGTGTATTAATAAGTAATCTACGTGATTGAATTATGCTTTCACAGTAAGGTATAAATTATAGAATACTAATACATAAGCAAAAAAGTTCTTAATCTATTGATTAAGCTAGATACATTCATCAAGGTTTAGATCATTACATTGTAGTTTCTGAATAGGAAAATGTGTACCTTTAACTAGTGAATAGTCTTCTTATACTAATAATGTAAGCATATTTGGAATATATAGAATTAGACCATGTGATAGTAATCTTTATAAAAGTATTGTAATAAATAAATATTGGTCTATTGCCGCTATTGCGTGGACAAGTACCCTTAGATTTGAATGTAAGTTGATAGTCTAATGAAACTGAACTTGTATACTTTGATGTATGATAGAAAGATCTTAATACAAGGCCAATAACCATGTACGTTGGGATATTTCTATAATTAATTAAGATAGACTTATACAATAGAGTTTCTATGCTTTACTTAGTGAAGATATCACTCCCTTGTGATTGTCCAGGATAATCTAAATAATCTAGGGCCCTAGGAAAATGACTTAGTCTATATATTTTTGGGTAGTTCCCTTGGATAAGTGGGTGTATACTGGAATTCGTGGATTATTGAATTAGATGTCAAAGGATTGAAAAAGGTTTTGTACATTTTTCCGATCTCAATGATAGGTGTTACGTAGAGGAATCGTCACTATACTCGTAGGTTGGAGACAATGTTAATGTAATATTATTTTCGGAGTCAATATCTTCATATAGTGATGAATGAAGATATTTAAAATTTAACATGTAGCTATTTATTTAGTAGGGTCATTTTGGTCTTTTTAGAAGTCAAAGGATAGTACGTTTTTTAGTCCCCCAAGGTAACTCTAAAAACCGAATTGACTATTTTAGTTGTTACACAAATTATTTAGATTATTTGAAGAATGAGACAATTTATTTTAGTCAAGAAAGTACGTTAGGCTTGAATAATCAATTAAGTCTAAGAGTAATTGGTGGGCTAGATTAGTTAATTAATTCTAAAAAGTCGAAGGTAATAGTTTAAATAAAATAAATAAGGATTGACCTAACAATTATATTGAGTCATATTTTTATTATTTTAGGCTTTAGTTAAATAAACGGTCCAGATAAAATAATAATTATAGTGGGCTAAGTTTTTATTATTTTAAATTTTTAATTAAAGACCCAAGACAAATAAAAAGGTCCAACTGGTGGATTAGCCCTATGGAGGTTGATCTATTTCTGGGCTAAGTTCATCTTAGATTAGGGCAACCAGCCTTGAGGACTTATATAATCCTTATGGAGGTTGGTTAGAGGAATAATGAATAAAGTAAGAAGAACCCTAGCCGCCACTTCTTACTCTCTCTTTGTTCTTCCTCAAAAAAATAATCCTAATATACTTTCATCGGTAGTTTGATTAGTGATGTTGAGAGAATACCTTGGAAGGTTAAAAGCTCCATCTTTTGAAGCATTTCATGTGAAGGAATTGACGTTTGGTGAGTCCACCAATCATTACTACTCTGAATGTTATGGTTCAAATGAGTTTTGGATAGCCTAGTATTCAACAAATTCTGATTATTCCCACTGTTTCATCTAATTCTAAAAGAAAAAGTAAGCATGCAATCCTAATCCTTTATTTTTAAAAAAAAATTGTACTACGTTTTTATTTTTCCACAATCCTTTCAAGTAGTATTAGAGCCAGGTTATAATCTAGGAGCATACTTATACTAATAAAAATCCAATCTTTGTGATTGTTTTGTAGATCCCTAGTGGATTTTGATATGGTAGATATTGTGTACACTCGTGTGTGGAAGCATAACACTTGTATTGAATTTTATTCACTTTCCCTGTAGAACTCACAAAAGCCTCGATTTGAAAGGCATAAGTGCTTGTTTTTAGTTCTTTTAAATTTAGTTTATTCTTTTGAGTTTTGTAACAACATCAAGTTTGGGGGATGGTGCGATCTCGAAGAGAAAAAGAATGGAGAAAAATTGTAGAAAGGCACAATAGACATGAACCGACACCAGATACGTAAGTAAACTAGTGCCAAATAAGTTCAGGATTGGTTTTAGGAATTACAGAGGCGAACTAATGCAGGGTCACTCTATATAGCAAGAGCTGGAATAGTTCTAGTTTGCTACAAGAGATTTATGGGGATGAACTGATGCCAAATGCTAGATGCTACAAAGAAATCGACACCGGTTGGACTCTGAGATGCTACAGATTTGTAAATCTTTTTATTGTTCTTTTTATTTTTTAGACCTATATCACACGAGGTTATTTTCTTGCAATAGTTTATTTATTGTGTTAAATAATTTTGCATAAATATGGTTAGTAAAGGAGTTGAGAATTAAACAAGACCATTTTAATTTTATTATTATGATATTTAATTTATTATTTGGTCACATAAGAATTAAAGGATATAAATAACATGTAAAACGTTTATTTTTTGAAGCATGACTATTTATTTAATTTTATGATCAAATGCACAAGTTTTTAAGAAATTTATTTTTCTCTAGATAAAACAATTAAGAAAAATATTTTAAAAGTAAACTTGGAAATTTAAAATGAAATTCATGATTTATTATTTCAAAGTGTATTATCCTTGATATAGAGAATATTTTGAATTTAAGTATTTTAAATTTAGTTCCAAGAAATTTATTTTAACTTAAGTAGAAAAAATAAAAATTCATGGTCTATTCTCTTAAAAAGTATTATTCTTGACATCGAGAATAATAATTGAGTTTTAGATTTTTACTAAAGTTAATGAAAACCAAATATATTTTTTTAAGAAAATATTTTTCTCAAAAACCTATTTTTCTTAAAAGATAAGTAGGAGAGGGGTTCCAGTGTCCCCAAAGCTTCTATCACAGATTCCCATTAGAGATTGTTGTTATCCTAGTATCATTCTAAGTATGACCTCCTACTTGATGAATTTTCAAGAGAATCTAGAACTAATGGAGGAATTTTCACGAGCCTACGTTTGAGATATTAATATTAGATTATCTGTAGGTAATGTGAGTAGTGGTCATCCTATTAATAGAATTATCTCCAGATCATTAACTATTAAGAAAGTTTAATTAGTGATGGTTATACACTTAATTTAAAAAATTGTTAATCTTCCTACAAAGATTTGTCAATTTTTCTACGAACTAAAATTTTCATTTTTTTTATAATTATTTTAATAGGTTAACTATATCATGGATATTTAAACATTTTCTTTGTTTTTCAAAACAAATATTTTTCTAAATAAAGTGTTTTTCTAATCAACAGAAACGTCTAGTTTCAATCTTTTGTCCATTATTCTCAATATGAATAAATTAAGTAGACCAAATTATATGGACTAGAAAAGGAATCTGAACATAATACTTACTGTTGAGGAGTACAAGTATATTCTAACCTCTGTCCTGAAATTAGAGAAAATTCCATGGACCAAGATCTTAAGGCTGAGAGGGCATTGAAGAAAACCGATGAAATGGCTAGATACTATATGTTGACTTCTATGTCTAATGTTCTTTAATCTAAGTACAAGAATATACCAATTGCGTATGATATTGACTTATTATTGTGCACCATATTTGCTGATAAGAGCTGGCCCGCAAGGCAAGAAATTCTTTAAAAAATCATGAATATTAGGAATCCTAAGGGCAACAATCAATCCGACGAGCTAAATTAACATGATTCTCAAGTTTACTAGATTCATATTTTTAATTCAAGTTAAACTATAATATGAACAACCTTAATATGCCTTTAATTGAGTTAATGAAAGAACTCCAAGCTACTGAGAAAATCATGAAACCTGTGTCAAAAGTTTTGGTTACTCATTCTGGTCTATCTTCTAAAACTATGGCCCAACCCAAGAAGTTCAAGAAGAAGAAGGTCCAAAACAATGAAGAAGACTAGCCTAAGGGGTCTAACCCGATCTGTCTAAGCGTAACGCCAAGCCCAAGGTAAATACTTCAAGTGTGGCAAGAAGTGACACTTCAAGAAAGATTGTCCAGACTACTGGGCCAAGTCCTTCTCAAGTATTACTCTTTATTTAGAATCTATTTTGTTGATTGGATCATCATCCACTTGAATTTTTTATTCTAAAGCCACTGATCATATCTGTAACTCATTGCAGGGGTTCAGCAAGATAAAAAAACTCACTAGAAGAGATACTGGACTTCTAGTAGCCAACAGAGCACAAGTATGGGTCAAATCAGTGGGGAGACTTGGAGTTTTTATTTGTTTATTACAGGATTTTAGTATTAAAAAGTATTTTAAATGTTTCTAATTTTAACCAGAATTTGACTTTAATTTCAAGATTGGTTAATTAAGGATATTCTATTTTTTTTTTCTATTTTGATACATCAATTAGTAGAAATAGAAATATATATGACAATCTCTTTTATGTTAGTCCTATAAGTAGTCAAATAAATAGTACTCAGACTAAACCTAATAATAAGAAGAAAAAAGCAATATCAAATAACTTATATTTATGTCACTTAAGATTGGAACATATAAATCCTAATCGAATACAAAGGTTAATCCAAAATGAGTCTCTGAACTAATTGAAATTGGAGAAATGGCCTCAGTGTAAATCTTATCTGATAGGTAAAATAACCGAAAAGTCCTTTACGCGAAAGGTAGATAAAGCTAAAGAAATACCTGCTTTAGTACACACTAATATTTATGGTCCTATGTCTATACCTGCTAGAGAATGATATGAATACTTCATCACTTTCACAGATGATCACATGCATTTTGATTGCGTTTACTTGATGAGGCATAAGTCTAACACATTTGATAAATTTAAAAAGTTTAAGACTGAAGTGAAGCGTCAAATAGGTAAACTAATTAAGAAACTAAGATCAAATCGTGGTAGAAAGTACCTCCTTGGTGAATTCAAGGATTACTTACTACATCATAGAATAGTATCTTAGCTAACTGTACTTGGGACTTCCTAGCAAAATGGAGTATCAAAAAAAAGAAACAGGATTTTGATACAAATGATCAGAAGCATGATAAGTCATGAAACTCTTTCTATTTCTTTTTGGAGATATATTTTGAAACAACAATATATATTCTGAACTTAATGCCTTCTAAATCAGTACTTGGGACACCTTATGAGACGTGGACTGGACGCAAGCGTAGTATAATCTTAAAATATAGGATTGTCCAACTTATGTACTGATTAAGGAAAGTAAGCTAAACCCAAGATCACAATTGTGCTACTTTGTAGGGTATCCAAAAGGAATAAGGGATGGATACTTTTATCATTCCTAAAAGAAAAAAGTACTTATAAGTGCTCTTGCTAAATACTTGGAGGATAAACAAAGTATATCCACAATAGTTTCGAGTAAGTTAAAATTAGAAGAAAAGTTGAGTGAGACTTTAACTTCTAATACCCTAGTTAAGAAACCTAAAAGTGTACAACCGGATATTCCTATACATACCGAGTCACGTCGTAGTGGGAGGATGTCTAGGGTTCTGAAATGATGGGTTAGAGAAGCCTTTGGGATAGTCTCTATCTATCAGGAACAAAATCTCACTAGATATGATGAGATTATTATTGATATTGATGCAGACAAATGGTAAGTAGTAATAAATGTCGAGATCAAGTCTATATATTTCAATCAAGTATGAGATGTTGTCATTGCACCTGAAGGAATTAAATCCATTGGGTATAAGTGGATACAAGAGAAAGAGAAGTGCAGATGGAAAGGTAGAAACTTTCAAAGCAAGATTGGTTACAAAAGGTTATACTCGAAAGAATGGATTGATTATAAGGAGATCTTTTTCACCTGTGGCCATGCTTAAGTTCATTCACATTCTCTTAACCATTGCATGTTATTATGACTATAAGATATGACGAATGGATGTTAAGACAACCTTTCTAAATGACTATCTTAGCAAATATATCTACATGACCCAACCTGAAAGTTTTATTGCGAAAGGCCAAGAACATATAGTCTACAAGCTTAAGAAGTTCATTTATGGACTAAAGCAAAAATCATATTCATAGAACATACGTTTTGATGAAATTGTAAAGTCTTATGATTTCATACAAAATATAGATAAACCATGTGTGTATAGAAAGTCATATAGGAACAACGTGTCCTTTACGATGCTTTATGTAGATGATATTCTACTTATTGGGAATGATGTATGGAGTTTGTCATTTATAAAGGTTTGGATATCAAGTTAATTTAGCATGAAAGATATAAGAGAAGCTAGTTACATTCTTGGTATAAAGCCTCCTAGAAATAGGAAACAAAGAATATTAGACTTATCACAATCTAACTATAATGATAAGATATTAGCTAAGTTTAGCATGGATCAGTATAAAAGGGCAATCATACCCTTTAGGTATAGATAGACCTTATCTTCCAAGCAGTGTCCTAAAACACCCAGAAAAAAGAAAAAATGAGTAGGATTTCCTGCGTTTCGGTAGTAGGAAGTCTTATGTATGTCATGCTTTATACAATGCTAGATATCTATTTTGCCATAAGCATGGTTAGCAAATATCAGTCAAACTCAAGAGAAGAATATTGGCAAGCTGTGAAACATATACTCTAGTATCTAAAAGGAACGAAAGATTATATGCTTATCTAAAGAACTGATAATTTAGTTCCTACTAGTTACACTAACTCAAACTTTCAGACAGATAAAGATGAAAAAAAATTCACTAAGGGATATACTTTCACTTTATCTGGAAAACTATTTCATAAAAAAGTGTTAAGCAATCCTACATTGTTAATTCTATCATAGAAGCTAAATATTTGGCAGCTTAAGAAGCTTCAAAATAATAGTTTGGCTCCGGAAATTCCTTCCTAAGTTTCAAATTGTACCATAAATGGACAGACCTATTACAATATATTATAACAATTCTAGAACTGTGTCATAATATATAGAGAACCAAGGAACCATAGGAAAGGCAAGCACATTAAGAGAAAGTATCACCTAATTCGGGAGTTCATCTAGAAGTGGGAGATATTAGTTGATCAAACTTTGTCTACAAATAATCTAGCAGATCAATTTACCAAGCCTTTAATAGAAAAAGTATTCTGAAGACACTTGGATGCCTAGGGATAGGCACATATGGACTTTTATAGCCTATTTAGTGCAATTGAGAGATTGTCGAAATATACGTCCAAAATAAACTATGTATTTCTGTATTTTAGAAATTAATAAAATTTCTCATTCATTAATAGTTGTTTGTTTACATATATTTTGCACATTATGATCTAAGTATGTTAGTAAGTAATTTACGTAATGAGATTGTGCTTTTACAGTAAGATGTAGATTATGAGCTACTAACACATAAGTGAAAAATATTTTTGATCGATTGCTGGAGCTAAGCACGTTATCAAAGTTTAGATCATTATACTATAGTTTCTAAATGGGGAATGATTTACCTTTAATCAGTAAACAGTCTTCTCATGCCAATAGTGTAAGCGTATTTTGAATACGTAGAACTGGACTATGAATAATAATCTTTATAAAAGTATTATAACAAATAAAGATTAGTCTATTACTAGTACTGTGTGGATAAGTACTCTTAGATTTGAGCATATATTGGTGGTCTGCTAAAGTTGAATTTGTGTACTTTGATGTATAATGGGTGAGGTCTTAACCCAAGGCCAATAACCTTATACATTGGGTGTATGACTCTAATTAATTAAGATGAACTTATACAATAGAATTTTTATACTTTACTTAGTAAAGATATCATTCCCTTGTGATTGTTCAGGATAATCTAAATAATTCAGGGCCTTGAGAACATAACTTAGTATGTATACTTTTAAGTAGCTCCCCAAGATAAGTGTGTACATACTGAAAGTCATGCATTAGCGGATTAGATATCAAAGGATAGTAGATGTCATTGAAAAATTGTTAATATATTTTTTCGATCTCAATGATGGGTGTTACATAGATGGATATTTTCATCGTTATACCCGTAGATCAGAGACAACGCTTATATAATATTATTCTCAGGGTCAATATCTTCATATGGTGATGAATGAAGATATTTAAAATATAAAATACAACTATTTATTTAGTATGGGTATTTTGATCTTTTAGAAGCCAATGATAATATGTCTTTTGATCTCTAAGGTAGTTTTAGGAACCGGAATGACTAATTTAGTCATTATACAAATTATTTGGATTATTTGAGGAATGAGAAATTTTATTTTATTCTAGAAAATTCATTGGGCTAGAATAATTAATTAAGTTTAAGAAAAATTCATGGGCTAGATTAATTAATTAATTCTAAAAAGTCCAAAGTAATATATGGGCTTGAATAAAATAAATAAAGATTGACCCAATAATTATATTGGGTCATGTATTAATTATTTTGAGCTTTAGCTAAATAAAATGCCTAGATAAAATAATAAATAAAGTGGGTTAGGTTTTTATTATTTTAAAATTTTTAATTAAAGGCTTAAGACAAATAAAAAGACCCAATTGGTGGATTCACCCTAATCCATCTTAGATTAAGGCAGCCAGCCTTGAGGACTTATATAATCCTTATGAAGGTTGGCTAGAGGAATAATGAATGAATTAAAGAGAACTCTAGCCACCACTCCTTACTCTTTCTCTCAGTTCTTCATCAGAAAAATAATCCTAGCCTACTTTTATTGGTAGTTCGATTTGTGAGGCTGAGAAGATACATTAGAAGGTCAAAAACTCGAGTCTTTGAAGTGTTTCATGCGAAGGAGCAGATGTTTGGTGGGTCTTCCAATTGTACTATTCTAGAGGTTACGATTCAGACGAGTTCCAAAAAGCATAGTGCGCAATAGATTTCGGTTATTCCCACAATTTATTTTAATTCTAGAAGGAAAACCAAGCATGCAATCCTAATCTTTGATTATTTTTTTTAAAAAAATTTTATGTGTTTTTATTTTCTCACAATTGGACTTTTCTATACTCAAGCTAGGTCCATCATGATTATTCATATGACCAACATACCCCCTTGCTTCCGGTTCCTCATATATCTCTTAAGCTTCAATATGGCCCCTAGAGCTAGTGGTCTTAATAAGGGTCAATTTATTGAGATCTATACTTTATACAAGATGGTCCCTTCCAAGCCTATCCCACTAGCTCCCATCATCATTTCTTGTATGAGAGATGTCGTAGCTTCATGCTATACCTCATAAGCTTTCATTTTCCCTCTCCTAATTACACTATACTCCAGTATTTTCATATTCCGTTAAAGGGAGAGAAACCAGTCACCACCTCCTCTAGTGATGTAGTTTCTGAAGGGGCTCTGAATAATTATGGGTTCTCTTATAATAAATAGAAAGGGCGATGGCTAACCCCAAGGGATAGGAGAGATGAGATGCAGGTGCAGGAGCAATCCCCACAGCTACAACCATCGCCAGAGCCACATGAGGCAAATAAAGAGCAACCATAGCAATAGTAGCAACCAAAGTAGTAGTCATTAGTAGCAGACACACCTCGAGGACCTAGACCCATCGATACGACAAAGTTTCAAATTTGAGATAGTGTGTTGATTTGAAACAAGTTAAGATATCCATAATAAAAAGATATGATTATCATGTAATTATACAACGATTAATGCTTATAGCATTGCAAGGATTTCTCCCGTCGAAGGTGTGGAATATTTTTACTAAGCTAAGCTTTTCTAGAGAGATTTGTGCACTCCAGAATTATTGGTGTTATATATGCATGTTCTAGAGAAGTATATTGCTCTGTTGTTCTGCAAGTTAGAGTGCATCTTCCCACTAGCATTTTTTGACATTACAGAATATTTACGAGTTTATTTACCTGTTCATTTGCCCTATGAGGCTAAAGTTGGTGATCCAATGTAATATAGATGAATGTATCCCTTTGAGAAGCTTGTTACTATTCACATATTTCATCAGATAGATTGTTTCAACATACACCAATAATTACAAACATAGTTGTGATGTCTTTTTAGAAAAAAAAAATGTTAGGTATTCACATAACTTGAAGATGAAAATGAGAAATAAGACTAGAGTTGAAGGCTCGATTTAAAATGCTTATCTTGTTGAAAAGGTATTTATGTTCTTCTCGTATTATTTTGAATCTCATATCAAAATAAAGAATAAACCATCGGCCTGTAATGATCATGGTACTTCAAACAACTCACAAGAGGAAGTGTTGTTAGTATGTAAACTTACTAGAAGAAAATATGGCAAGATAAGGAGTTGATATTCGTCAGATCAAGAATTAAGAATTGCCACAAACTATATGCTACGCAATTGTTATGAGGTTTAACCGTATATTGAATAAGTATAATTCAATATAGCTTTTAATTGTGCTCAAAAGTTGAAAATGTATTAATCTTGATAAATATTTGCTTATAGAAAATTGAAGCAAAACTTGCTTTGGTGGCTAGTATAACTAGTGTAGACATTGAAAAAATGATTAAGTTAGAGTTTGTTGATTAGTTTAGGGATCATGTAAGTGTCATTAGTTGTTATTTGAGGAGATTTTCTATACAATAACAATTTAGTACTCACCAAAACATTATTTTGATATGTTTAGATCATCGGAAGGGTGTGGATAATCAGTGCATGAAAAAACTTTCGTAGGGATCCTCAAGACGTATTCATTCATTCAATGGCTATATAGTAAATGAATTTCAATTTCATACTAATAAGCATTGTGAGAGAAAGAAGACAGTCAACAATAGAGCATGCGTGAAAACAAGTGATGTTAGTGTCTTAGGTGATAAATATTACAACATGTTGAAAGAAATTATTAAAATACAATTTTATAAATCTCCAAACCAAAGATCCATTTTATTCTTATGTGAATGGTTTGATCCAACACCCAGTTGAGGGCGAAAGATGCATCCTCAATACAAGCTTATTGAAATCAACCATAAGAAGAGGTATCTAAGTTTCGATCCGTTTATTTTGGTCTCTCAGCCTAATCAAGTATACTACACTCCTTATCTGGGTTGTAAAAGACCAAAGAGCTATTGGTGGGCAGTGTGTACATTTAAGGCATGTTATGTTGTGGATGCTCCAGTAGTTGATAACACTTACTAATAAGATATGGATGCAATAAATGCCATCACTATATCTGAGGTGTTTGAATATGTGGGTCCATTGGTAGATGAATCTGGTGCAATCGAGATGGTAGACTTACAAGTTGATAAACAAAGTTCAAGTAAAGAAAAAGATGATTATAAGTACGATTGGGACACTGAAGATGATTTATATAAGCATGTTGTTGAATACGAAACTGAAAACGAACTAGGCAATTAAGTTGTAATTTTTTTACTTCTAACACAATCTTTTTCTTTGTGTTAGTTTTTTGTTAATTGTTATTGTTGATTATATTCTAGTTAACTCTACATAGGTTATCTTATAGATGCCACGAAGATCTAATCCCGGTGTATCAAGTTCCAGGCATAGAGGGCATGATAATAAAGCTTCTGGTAGTTATTAGCCACCCTTAGTACCTATATTACTATTATCTACAGTGCCACCCTCGGTTCCTGTACCACATTCTATATTGCCCTCATTTATACTATCATCATCTACTTCTAGTATCCAAAATGATCTATCGGACAATATATTACACATTGCTCCATATGGTGACACACAAGTACTTTTTAAATAAGATAATAATATTTATGTTTCAATATTTATGTGTTATATATTATGATAAATTTCAATCATATGGCATAGCTTCACGAACCAATCAGCCTGTGCCCGTGTCATCACTAGCATATTTATGGAGCACTTTCTGGACCATATCGCTCCATGAGACATCCTAGCTGAGGTGTTAGATACATGGTTTGTGGAGTTTTTTGTAAAAATTAAATATAAAATATCATTTACATTTACATTTATTTTAACTTTCAAGTCTATCATATAGCGTATTTATTCACATTAAACTTGATTTTTTATGATAAAAATCTCAAAGATACTTCAGATAGGATTCATATCACGATGGACATATTTGGAGGGTGTGGGAGTATAAGTGTGCTAAGCAGCTGACTAACACTTTATTCAATATTTGAAGAAGTGGAAGGAGGCCTTGAATGGCTGAGGTAGTCTACGACCAGCTTATATAGTATTGCAGATCTAAAGATTTTCTAGAATGGTCTAGACATGCTATGGAGAACTGAGGCAATTCTCATGATGGCTTGGGCCAATCACACCATACTAGAGGCTCGATTTCATTTCCAACGCATGAAGCTAAGATTGTAAAATAACTTTTCAATTCATACATATGTCTAAATCAGTATATTATTTTTTATTATATATTTTCTATTAAACTTTAGATTTACGAATAGCGTCATAAGTTGGAAGAAGAATTTTCTCACACTAAAATTTAGGGGCAGTGTCATGAGCACCAGCAATCTGGGCCTAAACAAGGCTAATTCATAGACCCTAGAGCAGGGAACACTTGGGTATATTCTAAATATAAATTTAATCTATTCATATCAATCTTTTACATGCACTTTTTTTAACATATAGATATAAAAATTCGAGATCGATTTAACAAATTGATATCACAAGTTTCATAATAGAACTCTATTAGTGAAAAGGCAGTGCAGGATAAGAGGACTTTATTTATGCAAGCCGGTGGAGGCACTATAATTGCAGGGGTTAGGTGCTATAGTCTTCCCGCATCATATGATGAATATCTAACTATATCATGAATAGTCTAATCGCATCTATATCATGAAGTCAAAATCTCTATCATTAAAATTTTAATTAAATATTCATGATCATTTTGAATAGTCTAATCTTTTTGAAAATAAATCTCTATCATCAAATGATCATGACTATTTAACTGCGTATCTGATGAATGCTTAAAATGTATATATTTTCATATTTTTGCACTATAATTGTTTAGGATTTCTAACTGGATGACTACTCACTTTTATTTTTTTCTTTGTTTTTGTATAGATTTCAATTAAAAAAAAAAGATTTGTTGAACAAAATAAGTTAAAAAAGCCACAAAAAAAAAGGCAAAGAAGACCGAACTTGTGCCTGATAATACCTTGAATGGGCGTCAATTTGTATAAAAGATCAGAATAACTCAAACCATTGGAAGATAAGTGAACAGGTGTCGGTTTGTAGATAGAATTTTAAAAAAGGTAAGTAACCGGCTCTAGTAGTACATATGAACAAGCACCAATTAATATCGCAAAGGCTACTGTTCTAAGAATTTTAGGACTTTTCAAATAAGACTATAAGTACCCCTAAACCCATGAAATTAAAGAAAATATTTAGAGAGGAAGAGAGCCAAAAACCCTAGAAAGAACCAAGACAAGAGAAATGATCAAAAGAGGCTTTTGAAGAGGAAATGAGGCATTTTCAAGAAGAAATCCACTAGGGAAAAGGGACCCAACTTGTTTAAGAGTTTTTCTCTTTCCCTTTTATAATTTTTGTCTTGGTCTTGTTAGGTATTATTGATTTATATTGTATTCAAAAGATTGAATCTTTGTTATGCGTTATTTTGGATCTCTTTTTAGTTAATAGATGCTATTTTAAGTATTCAATCACTTGTGTTGCTTTGTGTAGAAAAATAATTTAGGATTAGCCCTTTTCAAATTATTTCGAGAGATGGAGTTAAAAATTGGTTGCCTTATGGATTTATTCACTTTATTTGCCTTTCTTTAGTAAGCTCAAGAGAGGAATTAAAGGAGTAGGGCTTAGTGATTGATTGATTATTTGTGTCACATAGAGATAGGAGCATGGATTTCCCCAAAATTAGAATGGATGGTGGATGTTTATGCTCCCTTGGGTTCAATTGGTGCAATAGAGATACCCATTAGTTGGGCTTTGGGTAAGAGGACCATAACTAGAGAAAGTGAGTCTTATTTTAGACCAACCCTTTTCATATGTTTAAATTTCCATTAGACTAATTTGGCTATTTGATATGAAGCTTAATTTAGGGGATTTTGATTGGGTACATGTTTTTGTTCTTTGGATGACCTTGGTATATTGAGTGACTTCTCTTGTGTTTAGGTTAGTTTAATCCTTTTTCAATTCTTAGTTTTGGGTATACATTTTAATTAGTCCAACAATAAAATGAAAGTGAATTATGGATAGTTATCTCTTGTCTTGGCATCTTCGATACTTTCTACTAGAACTCTATAGTATACAATAGGTGCACTTGTCTAAATGTGTGTAGTGTATGAGTAATTTTTGTATTTTGTAATTTAAAACTTGAGTGAGTATGATATCATTTTCTATATCACACAAAGCTTGTATCAAGTTTTTGACACCGTTGTCAGGAAATATTGGTAATATCTTGAAAAGCTTAACTTTGTTGATTTGGCCTTATATGTGTATATACTTGTAGATAGTTCTTACTTGCATGTAAATAATTGTTTGTATGTTGTGTTGTGAGCATAGTGGATTTGCACAATTATATTTGAGAATTCTCTTTTGCTGTATAAGCTGTATTGTAACACTCTACTACATACATAGTCCAAACGGGCCGAGGATGTTGCCCTGTACTTCGGACCAAAGGTCTTTATAATGCGATAAACAATAAAATGATATATAAATAAACCTATAAGACTTTGAACTTAAATTAAAAACTTCAATTACGAGTATTACAATCCTGGCATACGATAAGTCTTCAAATGGAACTTCTAAACATCTGAATTAAAAGATAATAATATTGTATCAAGACGATTACTATTAAAAAAGAAAGTTCTACTTCTCAATCTTGATAAGTTCCTCTAACCCTAAAAACAATGTTAGAAAGTTGTGTGAGATTATAAAAATTTCAGTAAGCCCGAAGTGTGTGAGTTCGTGTCACAATTTTAAAATTCAATGTCATAACGCATGAGTAATGTAGACTTGAACGGATATAGTTATAATCAAATAATTTTAAGCATCTCAATTACATTATCATTTTTTGGGCAACTCAATAGTACAAAATCAATTCTTGCACAATAAAATATTTGTCAGGTAAATTATTTATATCATATTTCTAGAACATCAAATTTATATTTCAAAAGGCTTAAACCCATCACAATACCATATCACGTGCATCATTAAGATACATGTATCATGTCAATATAATCACGATACGTCATATATATAGTAACGGCATATACAATGTCAAATAATTAGGTAGGGTGTATATCCCTCCTAAGGGAATGCCTCGCTATCTCTCTCATATAAAATCAGACCACAGAGACCGTGTTGCTAGTTAAAGACTGTGCTCAACTAATAGAATTATTGCCCCATTTGGAAAAAGGCAGCTTTCCAAAGACGGCCAATCTATTGGAATTCTCTCTTAATCTAATAAAGTCAATTCTATAACCTTACCCATTAAGATCTTAATGTTATTAATTTAATTGTTCAAGAGTTCACTTTTCCAATATAGAATAATTTTTTTTTTTTCAAAAATTGGTCCAATCTTTTGAAGTAAATTCCCGAGTCTCAACTCGACCAAAATCAAAACCATAATTACTTTTTCCTAAAATTTCCAAAACCAACATTTCTATATTTGTTCCAAATTTTATTTAAGAAGTATTAATTTATATCACATAATACACTATAATAATAATTAGAGCCACTACGTATAAAACTTATGCCCTGATTTTCCCAATATTTTTCATGCATACGTTTATATACATGTGATCATACATATTTGATGCATGGCTCCATTTCATAATCATAAATGCATGGAAAACTTCGTATTAATATTTATGCATGCACAATATTGTTATAGAAATATTATTTTTCATGTACATTATTTTCATGCATAAATATTTTTTCAAAAAGCCATGCTCATAACTTATATCACAAATTACATGTCGTAATTATAAAACATTTTCATAAAATTATGCATATATTATATATGCACTTGAATGCAAATTTTGAACAATTTAAACATAATATTTTTGCATGAATTTTTCATTTCATAATATACATTCAAAAATATGCTTGGGATGCAAGGACTTACCTCCGTCCGAACTAGCAAATAGTTAAAATCAATTTCTTGGTCCTCCTTTGTCTAACTCCACCAAATCTACTATTACAAAATATAAAAGTTAATTTCCTATTCACATGTCCCTTATAATCATCTAATTAAGACCCAATGGTAATTAGAGAGTCACTTAATCTTTAAATACTTCTAACACACTTAATCTTAGAGGTACAAACATACCATTAGAAAAATCAATAGCTTACTAAGGCAACTACAAATTCTCTAAGCATAGAACTCTATAATTGATATCAATGGCCAAATAAAGCCTTAATCACTATTCAAACACAAAACCCTAATTATCATACAAACTTTAATTACTATACATAGCCACAAATCATTATATAATCTATTTCACATAAGTTTTTAAGAAGTCACATGATCACATTATGTACAACAAGTAAATTAAGCAATAAAAATAGTTTGCAAGGATGAAATTTTCTTTTAGTGCTTTAATTACCAAAAAGTGGCTATTTTTAGGGTTTTCAATACCCAAAATGCCATAATTTATTTTTGGTCATCAAAATTCTCATAGAAATTTTTTATTCAACATAAGCATCTCGTAAAACTCAGCTAAGTCAAATTCCAACGCTTTTATAGCCAAATTTACCTACAAACTCGTTTTTCTCTTTAAGATTAAACTGCTGCTCATAACAGTAAAATAGGGGTCTTAAAAATTACCTTAATTACCTAAGTAAAACACTTTATTTCCTTATGAAACTTTCTAGAATGATACCTCTACATGTCATGTGAATTACTATATAATTTTCTCTCCAAAATTTCACTTAAAAGATGGTCAATTAGTTTTTAAAAATCACTGCTGGAACAGTACCCTATTCAGATAGTTTTGTGCGACCATTTTTGAAAATTTATTTCTCCCAATCTACTAATGATTTTCAGTAATTCTTATTCTAAACGTTTTCTAACATCTTGATGTTTGTACAATAAAAATTTTGCTATTAAATCCAATTGGGAAGTGTGCTTTTTGGGGAAAAAATATTTATTTTATTTGCACAGTATTTTAACAAATTTTAGAGTTATTCTGTGAAAATCATAAAACTTTGTTTTGTTCATTTTCTTCATGCAAACAACTACATCAATACACTTCTCAAATATCATAAATCATTAAGAAACTGCAACCTAGCAAAGGATACTCAATTTTCATATGCAAATTTGAGACCTATTTCAAATTATACAACACTCTGTTTTGATCGCCCTATTATCCCCCTTAATTCCCACATCAAATCGTACTATTTTTTCACACAATTTTACACACACATTGCAGCACATAATATCATATGATTCACCCCATTATTCACACAAAATAACAAAGGATATAACATTATCTAACAAGATGTGTCTCTTGACAGATTATTGCCTCATCGGTTTACACATATAATGAAAGAAAAATGGCTTCTTATGCGCAAAAGCTCCAACTACACATAGTACAATATGTCGCTACTATAAATATGTCACCCTTTCATCAATATTTCACCCAAACAAAGCATACAAATCAAATTACCAAAAGCTGGACAGATTGCATCCTTGTTTGGTTTATGCTTAGATAAGGTGGAAAACGGTTTCTTTACACAAAAGACTTCTCCTACCCCTAGCATAGCATGTCTTAGTCAATCCCACAAAATTCTTTCATCACCATTGTAAGTAAATATAGCATTTTTCACAAAAATCCAAGGCTGGACAAAAAACTCCAAGTTAAGGCTATAAGGTTCTAAAGGAAAAAAAAAAAAAATGTTCTTTGAAGCTTACCTCTTGGAGCTTGTTAATTAAACCTCCAAGAAATACAGAGAAGAGAGAGAGAGAGAGAGCTTTGGTTTTCAAGGGTTCAGCCTTCTCTTTGAGTTTTCATGGAGGAAAACAAAATGGGATAATGAGTTTACATTTAGGTAAGAAAAAGGAGGGAACTAAAAGGGAGTTTTTGAGATTTACCTTTGGGGTTTTTGTTCACCTTCAAACTAGCAAAATAGCAGTTGTCTAAGCACCAAAGAAGTCTTGAAGAATAATAATTAAAAAAATGAAAATAAAAATGATCAAGGGGTGAAACTAGTGTTCACGGTCAAAAGGAATTGCAAGAAGAAATTCTTCTTAGGACTAGGCTATCGGCCAACCTTAAGGAAACAAAAGAATACTTTTCTTCTTGGAAGAAAAAAGAGAATCAAATGAGAAAGAGGGGAGGAGGTAACTGGCTGAGAGGGAATTAAGAAGAAAATAGTATATATATTAGGATTGTTCTTGACCTAATGGTTGAAACAAGTTTATTTGAATTCCATCAAAATTCAAGGGCCGAGAATTAAGGGACTATAATGGGTCAAAATGACTTATGAGTCTTAGATTTTCTTCGTCCCAATAATTCAAATGGGCCAAGTAGTTAAAATTGTTCTTATTCTTGAATTTTGACCAAGACTTATAATTGGTTATAAATCGAAATAGCTTAAAATAAAATTTGAGTGTTCAATGAATCATTTTCTTTAATCAAAATCATTGTAATAATATTATCTTAGACATAATATAGTAATTAATTGATAAGAAATCAACAACCACACACCAAGCAAATAGCTACGTTAATAGTCACATTGTCTTTATTTATTTCCCTTAAGAAATCTCATATAATAATTAAATAAAATAAACACGCAAACAATTCAATCCAATTAATTCATAAAATAAAACTAATTATCTAATTTTTCTATAGTGAAATTTGTATGGTATTACATATTACACCCTTATAATTCACATAATAACTCAAATAGTTCAAAATTATGGTTTAGAAAAGTTGTAAAATTTGTTTTTCTCACTATAATAATTGTAATAATATTTTAATTAAAAAATTAATTTACTCATAATAAACCATTTTCACAGATAACAATAAATAAATAGTCACCTTAACAATCACAAATTATTTGCATTATTCCACAAGCATCCTTAATACTCATAAAGAAGTTAAATGAGCATGTCACATAAATCTCAATAAGTATGACAACCTTAAAACTAAATACTCATTTCCTAATTCCCAAAGTATAAATAGGCAGGGTATTACATTTATTCTTTTACAAGTTGGGAATTTCGTTGATATATTGATTATTTGATAATTTGTTTGTTGATTCATTTATTCATTGACAATTATTTATTGTGATTCTTTAATATACATACTATATTTTGTTTTACTCTTAGGATTGTTTTGAAAATGAAGTAATTAATGTTTTTGTGTGATTTGAAGGGAAATCATTTTCTGTATATAAGTAGAAGGTCGCAAAAGGATATTGAGAATTTTGACCCTAAGATAGAGAGGACTCTAAGAATATTAAAGAGAGAAAGATAAGAAGAAAATTTGGTAATGCAAGATCTTGAAGGAGGTAGATTGTATGTCTTATTGGAAAATTTAGAGAATGAGGTAGATTGTATGTCTTATTGGTAATGTTGGAAGTCATAAAGATGAGGCTCAAAATGAAAATAGAAATAGAAAAGGAACGAAGGGAAATTATGCTAGACCTTCACTGTATGGGATAGAATTGAGCATTTTAAGGCTACGAATGGAGGCAAATAACTTTGAGTTGAAGCTGTCATTCATTCAAATGGTGCAGGAAACAATGCAATTCGATGGACTTCCAAATGAAGATCCTAACACACATATAGTGAGCTTTTTGGAGATTTGTGACACTTTGAAGATGAATGAGGTTTCTAATTATGTAATCATATTGAGACTCTTCCCATTTTCTCTAAGGGATAGAGCACAGTCCTGGCTTAAGTCACTTCTTCTGAACTCCATTGCCACTTGGGGTGATTTGGCAGAGAAATTTCTTGCAAAGTATTTTCTTCTGGCGAGGACTGCAAAACTTCAAAATGATATCTTCTCTTTTGTGCAATTGGAATGAGGGACTCTGTATAACTATTGGGAGAGATAGAATGAATTGTTGAGGAAATGTCCACACCATGGATTGAACTTGGGATTTCAAATGCTTACCTTTCATAATGAGCTAAACTTTGCCATTAAGCAACTTTTGGATGCATCATCTGGTGGTTCTACAGCTACAAAGACTCCTAAAGAATTGAGAGACTTGATTGAAAATATAGCAATGGATAGCTATTCTTGGAGAAATCCGAAGCCTACGACACACGCTCAAGGGATACATAGTATTGATGCTATAGTAGTGATAGAAGTAAAGTTAGAGGCCTTTACCAAGAAGATTGAAAAAATGAACACGAATCCTCTCACTTAAGTAATATGTTGTGATTTGTGGGGGGTTATTATCCAAATCATGAGTGCCAATCTATGGGAGCTTCAAACTTACAAGAATCCTTACAGGAACACCTATAATCCTAGTTGGCGTAATCATTCAAACTTCTCATGGAGTAACCAAGGACAAAGCTAACTGTTCTTTCAAAGTGTACACGTATGACCAATGACAAGGCCCCAAGCACCTCTTCCATATCATGCAACTCCTCCACCTTCTCAACAGCCACAAAATCCATTATTAGAAGATCTGATAGCCAAATTGGTCTCCTCCACCAACTCACACTTTTAAGGAGTTGAAGTACCTATGAGGAACCAAGAAGCGTGAATTCACAACCGAAAGAACCAAGTTAGGTAGATTATGAAGCTAATTTCAGGTAGGTAGAGTGGCATACTTCTAGGGACAATTGAGGCCAACCCACACGATGAGCGTGGCATAAATTGATTCCCTCTTGCATTTCTTCTACTACTTTGGGGAAAAAAATTTATGCTTTATTTGCTTATTTGACATTTTACTTGCTTTTAGTATGTTTTGGATTTGGACTTACTTGATTTGAACTTTGGTTGTTTGAATTTAGATTTAGTTACCATGATTATGTTTGTGTGATTTAGTTTAATAGTGGTGTGTTTTTATTGGAACTTTTGTTGGTGTATCTCTAGTATATGAAAAAAAATTAAAAGACACTAAAATTTTTTGTGTTTTACAAGGAGCTGGTTCAAGCCGACCCCTATTAAAATTATTAACTTGGCGCTAGTTTAATTTAGGACATTAAAGTCATCAAGAATCTAGGAATAACCGGCGCCTATTAATCTACTTGAACCTACACCAGTTATATCCATAAGACATAAAACGACACCATTTTTGCACAACAATTCAAATTTTCTATATAATCGGCACTAGTTAGAACTTAAATAGGCATCGGTTGGTTTCGCAGTCTTGATATATCAAACAGTTGTGGCTTACAATTTCTTCCAGAAACCACACCAATTCTTTCCTTCTCATTATCATCAGTTTTAACCCACCATTCCCTATACTAATCTACCTTCAAATCAAAAGTTTTTTCTTGCAATTTTTCCCCTCTCCATTACCATTCGGTTTTCCCACTGAGCCCTATTCTTCCATGAAAATTTCTCCTCTTTGTTACTACCAACCACTACTATGACTCACTCGATTGGAGTGATTGTTCAGTGTGGGGATACTTTAAAGGCCTTAGGTAGCTTGCACTGATCTCCATTGCACTAAAATTTCGGTGATGTTGCTTTCTTTGGACCCTCGATTTTGGCTCTTGTGTGTGGTTTTAATTGTCATTTAAACTGTTGAGGCCTATAGGGATTTTTAATCGATTTTTCTTTGATGGTTTTGATGTAAAATTAGTGATTAGTCGATATTATTGGTAGTGGGTTTTATCAGATATTGAGCTTTGTTGATGTTTGTGATGGAAGAAATTCATTATATGAATATTTATTGTTGAATTATGTTAAAGATTTTGTGGTGATTTTTATTCAAAAAGATAATTGGGGAATTATATTATCGGGAAATATAGAATGCCATGGCTTTGTGGAGTTGATGTTTATTTTTGGGTAGCTTTGAGATAATGCTTTATTTTTGGTGAAACTATGTTGCTTTATTGAATAGGGTGGCTATTAAATTTGTTCTGTTTGGCTGAATGTGGGAATTTGAACTTGTTGTTTTGAAAGAATTGCACCTAATGGAGGTTTTTGCGGGGCTTAATTCTTGAAACTGAAATAATGAAAATAAGATGTTGTATTTTTGTTTTCCTAATAAAAATGCAACGTGCTAGAGACTAATTTATGGATGCTAAAGTATTTTTGTATTTTTGTTTTATGTACTTAGACATAAAATTTGTGGCTTTATCTTCAATGGATTTTTGTTTTTACATTATATTAACTTAGCTTTGTGGCCTTATTTCTTCTGTTTTACATTTTCAAATTTTTGTGAGTTGTTTTAGTTTTAGTTGGGTATTGTTTGGCTTGGTTGGGATTGTGGTTTGAAGTTTGAGGTTTGACTTAGATTAATTGGTGTGGATTGGAGTTGGTTTTCATTGATAGGTTTGGAAAGTTGTTTTGATTTGATAGAAAAAAGATCTTCCCTTTCATACCCATTTTTTCTAGCCATTTTCCATCATGCCATCTAAAGCCTCCAAAATTCTCTCCAAGAGCAGAAAGGGTGAAATTTTTTCTACTTTTTAGCCTCCCTCCACCACTAACCCTACCACCCCTCCTAGATGTTTTTTGGATGATGGTAGTGAGGAATGGTACATTACTAGGCTCCACAATAAAATTGTGTTGGAAAAGACAAATGATCCCGAGCTAGATAGGGACCAGCATTTGGTAGCCCTCTTTAGGTAGATAGGATGGGCTTCTGTTTTAGGTTTCACTGGTGATTACTATCCTATATTTGTGAAGAAGTTCTTCGCCAACATATCTGATAAGAGGCATAGCATTCTGAGGACCATTGATATTGTGGTTAAGGGGTACGCATACATTTATCTAGGAAGGTCATAGCCACCATTCCTTGGATAAGGGATGAAGGACTCTAGGTAGATATAGACACATACAATAAGAAGGTTGTTACTGAGCCTAACTAGGATTACTCAGCTACCAAGCATGAGTTTGGACTTTTCTATACTCAGGCTAGGTCGATCATGATCATTCAGGTGACCAACATGTTCTCTCACTTCTAGCTTCCCATATATCTCTTAGGCTTCAATGTGACCCTTAGAGCCAGTAGTCTTAGTGTGGGTCGGGTTATTGATATCTATACTTTCTACGAGATGGTCTATTCCAAGCCCTATCCCACTAGCCCCCATCATCTCTTCTTATATGAAAGAGGTGACAGCTTCATACTATGTCTCTAGAGCTTTCAATTTCCCTCTCCTTATTATACGTATCCTCCAACATTTTCATGTTTCTTTAAAAGGAGAGATACCAGTCACCACCTCTTCTAAGAATGTAGTTTCTGAAAGGATCCTGATTAATAGTGGGTATTTTTTATGATAGAAAGGGAGAGAGTGGGAGAGAGAGAGAGGGAGATAGTTGACCCCAAGGGAGAGGAGAGACGGAGTACAGGAGTAGAGGCAACCACCACAGCCACAAGAGCTACATGAGGATCAACCATAGCAACAATAGTAGCCAGTGCCCCAACCCTTAGCAGTAGACGCACCTTGAAGACCTAGATCCATTCGGGTCAGCCAGCTACTACGACCCAAATTCCGAAGGAGATAAGGGGTGCCCTAGGTAGGATTTAGGTAGTACAGGATAGTCTATAAGCTTATGTTGCCCAAATCAGAGACCTGTATACTGCTCAGTATAGATGGATTGAGGACCAGGCTAAAATCTTTGATGCTATATGAGCAGAGGACGAGAAACGCTATGAGGGGCAGGACAAACAGTTAGCTGAGATGAGGCAGCTCCAATTGAGACAGAAGGAGCAACTAAAGGACCTTCAGCACAAGTACACAATCCAAAACACCTTCATGAGATGTGTCTGACAGCTGATCACTCTTGGCGGCTCTTCTCCACCTAATAGCCCTACTGGAACAGACATACCACATGATAGCAACGGCCCTAGTAGACCACTCGACGATAGTGGCCCTCCTCTACCAAATAGCCTACTATATCGGATAAACCATATGATGGCAGTGGCTCTAGCAGCCATAGCGCCCCCAGCATTAGACACTTTGTTTTCCTTTATTTCATTTACACACTCTTATTATATATATATATTTTTAGCAATTTTTTAAGGATTTTTTGTATCAACACTTTGATTTATATTATGTTTTTATCTTTAAAATATACTCTATTTAATTTAATCCACTTTTTAATCCTTTTTCTCTTTAATTGTGGAAGGATTTTGTGGAAACATGTAGAACATGCTCATTTTTTCCTCTTCAAACACTCTATGGAATTTGAGTTTCAACATTTGGAAAGTATCATTTTCCTTTTCTCCTTTTCATTTAAGTCAAGTTAGATGTATTTTAATGTTTAATTCGTGGCCAATGAGGACATTATCTAATTCAAGTGTAGGAGAGAGGATTAAACTCTATTGCTTGCAAGCTTTTCTTATATTCTTCTTGGTGCTTTGCTTTTCTCTCTTATACAAAAATGGGCTAAATTCTTTTTCGATTTTTAGCATATTTTGGATGTTTATGAGAATATTATTCCTTTTCTCTTGACATGAGAATTTGGTATAAGGTTATTTTGTCTAGGATATTCTTAGGTAAACTTGTATATTTAATGTGCAATATTCTAAGTCTTAAGAATTGGACTTAATATTGTTTATGTATTAGTAAACATTGTGACACTTTATTTCTTGGGAATTAATGAGAAACTTGTAACGAAATATAAGTAGGAAATTTTCATTGATTTATATTCTATGATCTTTTTGTTAGTCCTTATTCTGAAATTAAGAAAATATAGATTGGGGTAAAACAATGAAATAAAACAGTAAGCTAATACAAAAGCTAAATATCTTTAATTATACATTTTTATTAAGCATTTGCATTACCTTACCCTAAAAATAAAATGAAAGTCTAAAAAAAATAATGTAAAAGTTGAAAATCTTTTTTATCCGTCTTTATTAGGCGATTACATTACTCTGTAAAAGTGAGCATATGGATCAATCTTCTATTTACTACTTAGATTATAGTAGCATAGGAAGTTATGGAACTTAAGTTAGCTCACCATTCCTAACTTATGTGAATTACTTAGTTTGTATTCTTGACTCAAGAGATGAAGTGAAACATGTTGAATAAGTATAGACTTGTTCATGTCAACTTCAATGGCCTTAGCTTTATCAATTCAAATATATGGGTTTACATGAGTCTAGCCTAATTGGATAATCTCGAATTGAATTCTTATCTAAAAAGAAAAAGAATATCTTTGTCATGAAAGCCAATATTGCCAAAAATCCATTCTTGGTTAAAATGCTTTTTGCTTGGGATGCTTATTGTTTTGATGATTTGCTTGAAGATAAGCAAAAGCACAAGTGTGGGGAAGTGATGAGTACTTAAAATGTGTATATTTTCATTTCATTTGCGCTATAATTATTTAGAATTTCTAACTAGATAACTACTCACTTTCCCCATTTTTTTACTTGTTCTGTGTAGATTTCATAAAGGAAAATTTGTTGAAGAAAATAAGGTGAAAAATAATAAAAATGAGCTTAAGAAGACCGAATCGATGCCTAATAGTACTTAAACAGGTGTCGGTTCATATTAGAGATCTAAACAACTCAAATTATTGGGAGTAATTGACGTTGATCTGAACCACATATGCTGGTTCGTAGCTGAAATTTGAAAAAAGTAAGTAACTGGTGCAGGGAAATGCACATGAATAGGCACCTATTAAGATCGCAGAGGCTACTGTTTTGAGAAATTTTAGGGCTTTCCAAATAGGACTGTAAATACCCCTAAAACCCAGGAAATTAAGGGAGAGATTTGGTGAGCAAGAGAGCCAAAAACCCTAGAAAGCACCAAGAATCACAACAGGAAGTATCAAAGGAGGCTATTAAAGAGGAAATGAGGTATCTTCAAGAAGAAATCCACAAAGGAGAAAGGACCCAACTTGTCTAAGAGTTTTTCTCTTTCCCCTTTGTAATTTTTGTCTTGATTTTGTTGTGTATTATAGATTTACATTGTATTCAAAAAATTAAATCTTTGTTATGCTTTATTTTGAATCTCTTGTTAGTTAATGGAATCTATTTTGAGCATTCAATTACTGGTGTTGCTTTGTGTGGATAAATGATTTAAGGTTAGCCCTTTTTCGAATAATTTTCAGAGATGGTGTTACAAATTGGTTGCCTTAGGGATTTATTCACTTTATTTGCCTTTCTTTGATTAACTGGAGAGAGAGAGGATAGAGGAGTAGGACTTAGTGATTGATGGATTGTGTGTCGCCTAAAGATAGAGGCATGGCTTTTCCCAAAATTAGAATGGATGGTGGATTTTAATGTTCTCTTGAGCTTAATTGGTAAGATAGAGATACTTATTAGTTAGGCTATGGGTAAGAGGTTCATAACTCAAAAAAGAGTGAGCCTTATTTTAGAACAACTCCTTTGGCATAAAATTTGAATTTCCATTAGACTAATTTGGGCATTTACTATGAAGCTTAATTTAGGAGATTTTGATTGGGTACATGACCTATCTTCCTTTCTTGTTCTTTGGATGACCTTGGGTGAATTCTCTAGTATGCAGTGATTTTTGCACCGAACCGACCGGTTGGACCATGAATCGGTCCTCAAACTGATTCAGTCCTATACTTTAAACCGTTTTTCTTCAAAATCGTTCTATTTCCTTCAAACCGGATTGAACCGGCCAATCAGACCATTCTCTCTCTCTCTCTCTCTCTCTCTCTCTCTCTCTCTCTCTCTCTCTCTCTCTCTCGTAGATAAGATAATATATTCATAAGAAAGAAATAAGTTACACAGGAGGACTAAAGAGTCTATAGTAATAGAGAAAATACTACAAATTTCTCCCAATTTCATTATTTATGTCTTTATGGACTTGAATTACACTGTATTATTAATCAATCTTGTTCTTTAAAATTATTATATTTTTATTTTTTTAAAATATAATATTACCAGTTCAATTACGGTTCAATTGTGGTCTAATTATGGTTGGACCATTAAATCGTAAACCAGTAAATTTTTCGATTCGATGTCTAATCCAATTCTAAAATCATTGCTTGTATGTATGGATTGGCTTAATCCTTTTTCAATTTGTAGATTTGCATATACATTTTGATTGGCCAAACAATAAAGTGAGAGTGAATTAAGGATACTTGTCTCTTCCCTTGGCATCTTTGATACTTGCCACTAGAATTTAATATTACACGATAGGTGCACTTACCTAAATTTATATTGTGTGTGAGTAATTTTGGCATTTTATAATTTAAAACTTGAGTGAGTATGATATCATTTTCTATATGGCACTGAAATCTAAAGGCAAATTTAAAGAAGAGGAGACGGGAGTGGCGTTCATTCTAATATTTTTTGTAATATTAAATTTTTTAAAAAATAAACTAAAATTTTGCTGCAGAGTCTTAAATTTTATCACTCACCGCCCTAAAAGTTCTAAAAAAATTATCTCAAAATCCTGATTCCTTTCCTACCCAATTCCCTTAGAACTTGCGTTATGGAATGCATGCTTAAACCTCTCCCATCTTTGATAGTAAAATGAGACTATTCATTACACTTGGAACAAACAAGAGTTATTTGCCAAGATTCTCCAACTGTCTTAAGGACTTAGCAAACAACTGCAAATTTCACTCCACTAAACCTATGGAGAACCCAAGCCAAGAACTCTTTGTCGCATTTTCTAACAATGAAAACATTATTCTGAGAAGTATGCTCTTGGCTCTAGCTTTGAGCATTTCTGCTTTGAAGCACTCTAGCAGCCAGACAAATTGGTTCAAAGCACTGTTCTCTATATAGTCGTCATCGTCATTTGTACATTCTGCATTCCCAGTGATAGATTGTGGGATATTACAAAGATCGTTCATTTTTCCTTTAAGGAATCATTTTTTATGCTCCATTTAAGTTATTGTTGTGGGACTTCGGTGACGCAAATAAAACCGAATTCTTCGAAGATCTTTTCTTGCCTTTGATTCTCTAACGTTTAGGTTATCGATAAGAAAAGTGAATTGAGAAAGTAGTCACATTTCTCATTTTTAAAATTCAGCATTTGTTTCATTCTTATAGTTTAGGAAAGGAATATGATCCTCAAATTTGAAAAAACAAATCCAAAATACTGGAAAAATAAATCCTTATTGGGAAGTGGTATTATGATTCCTTTCTCAAGGATTCTAACAATAAAAAATTAAAAACTAGAGATAAATAAAAAAAAAATTATTCCTATCTACATTATTTACTTTATTTCACATTCTTCCTTACGAATTTTTTCTCCCTTCAGGCATTCCCCAACCTAGTAATGTATTAAGAATTTCTATATTCCTAATTATAATCTATTTTTTTCAAAAATTTAAAATACTACACATTTTTAAATAACAATAAAATTTTGGTTTAAAAATTATATCATGATTGAATTGATTACATAAGAAGAAAATTAATTGAATTCTTATAAATACTTTAATCTGACAATAATCAAATGTTATTTTTTATCAATATTAGAATTTGAACCCAACATTAAGAATAATTAGAATGTTGAATGAAATAAAATAAAATTTATATTTAAATATGTGAAAATACTATTTATATAATTCTCATTTATTATAACTATTTAAAAGAACATATATAATTAAATTGTAGAACAATATGATTGATATTTTAAAGTAATTTTAAATTTCTTTTAGGTATAATATTTTATTCTAAAATACAATGTTTTCAAAATCAAACCGGTCATCGAATTGAAAAAGTTACTGGTTCACAATTTAATGGTCCAACCATAATTGAATCGGTAATATTATAATTTAAAATTTAAAAATATAATTATTTTTTAAAGAAAATTGATCAATAATATAGTGTAATTTAAGTCCATAAAGATATAAATATTCAAATTCATTATTAAAAATAGTTATTTTTAGTTTATAACTAACAATTTAACACATTAAAGTAGTTTATTGAATTATATAATTTAATTTATCTCTCAAAAATTATAAAATTTGCCCTTTTTTTTTTTAAAGAAACCGGTTTAATGTTGGACTGGCCGGTCCACCGGTTCACTAGTTGGACCGACCGATCCAACACGGTTCTCTAAAAAACTACTGGCTTTTTAAGAGAACCGGTCTAAAATACCATACAGGACCGGTTGGAGGACCGGTCCACGATCGGACCAGCCGGTCCAGTCCGATCCCAACAATACTACTAAAATATTAAAAATACTTTATATTACTTTCCTTTGATATTTTTTTAAACCTTCCAAATAGAGAAATGTAATTTATTTAGAATCATATTCTGTGAATTTATTTTCCCAAAATTTAGATTTCGTTGTATTACTTTCCCTTATACCAATCAAATGATATCTGCAGTTTTACTAAAACTGTGATGCAAAATGAAAAACAAGTGTAAAAAGGACAATTGCAGTTAATTGAATCTTTAATTCTATATGCTCTTGAGAAAGCATTTGCAGATCTTTTCCCAGTAACTCCTGTCTGGTTCAGTTAACAGCATCTTTGACTTCGCATCTTCGGCAAATCCTCTCTGCAGAACATTATCAAGCAAGAAAAATTAGAACAAAACTTTAAAATAGAAGCTGCTAGATTGACCTTAAAATTCAAGCTAGATTCAGTGCATCTACCTCTATCGAGTTATTTGAGATGAGGCGATCAATGAGATTATCAAGAATGCCTTTGTTGTACTCTGGATGACCTTGAATACCTAAAATATGGTCTCCAAATGTGAACATCTCAACACCAGTTTTCTCAGAAAATGCAATGATTTCTGCTCCTGCAGGCAGTTCCCAAACCTCATCTTGGTGGCATTCAATGATAGAAAGAACTCGTGGGATACCATCTAGTTCACCATGGAAGCCAGAAGGCAAGAATTCCTTCAAGATTCTCACTTTCCTTACTCCAATGTCCCACCCACTGTATGCTTTCCCAACTTTTCCTCCCAGTGCTCTGCACAAAACCTACAAAATTCGGATGAATTCAGTCAGTTGATGACCACAAAAGCAGAATAAGTATGTTAACGCAACCAGCACTTAATTGGGCTTACTTGGTGGCCAAAGCAAATGCCAAGAACTTTCTTTTGCATAGCAAACAGTGTTTGCAAGAACACGCAGAGCTTGAGAATCCAATCCTCATTTCCATAAGCATCATAAGGGCTTCCACTAATCACAAACCCCTCATAGTTTTGAAGCTCGTCCATGTGCGGAAATTCGCCTTCGACAACACGAAACAAGTCCCATCTCTCTCCTTCATCACCCAGCGCATCTACAAACACATTTAAGTATCCCCCATAAAGCTTTTTGACATAGTCAGAGTCCCTTGCAGCCAGTAGTAGAGCAAATCTCTTCTCTCCTTTAATCATCATCCCCATATTGAATAATTACCAAAAATGGGAAATAGGAGAAAGATTCCCGAGCAGTCCGAGAAAGTAATGGGGGAGGGGGGGATCCCAATATGCCTAAATTGAAAATAAGGGGAAACTGTTAAAAAAAGGGGAAAAAAATCCAACAAACTCACAAGTTCAAAATGATAGAAAATATAAAATGAAGTCTCGGATCACACTTCGGAAGACTTGCAAAATCTAAGCATTACTCAAAACTAATAGTGTCAGCTTATACTAAAATTTTTGTTTTCTATATTAACCACAAATGATATCTAATATCACCTTGCTCTGTGTATTCCATTGGCTGTTGTTACTTATTAGATAATCAATTGGGATAATTTCTACATCTGTTTTTTCATAGCTTTTAGAACTGTTAAATGTTTTCTTTTGAACGGGCGGCTGTCACATTAGATGCTCCCTCTCTCACCCTATCACACTCCATCTAGGACTGTAGTCTTCATTCTTCACAGTGGCACTGGCACCCGAGACGCCGAACTCCGGTTGGGAAAGACGTTCTTTCGCTTCCCACTTTTCTTCTCCTTCCGTTCCATCTCATAATTAAACCTATTTCTCAATACAAGAAAGGTCAGCTCTTTTTTTCACTTCAAAGGATATTAGATCTCTTACAACTTTTCAAACTGGTACTCATTAGTAAATTTTTAAAGCACTGACTTTCTATAGACAAGTTGCACACAGATTTTGCAACTATTGGTATAAAGGGAGATGTACAGCTTGGTGCATTGGATTGTAAACATTTTTTATCAAATCGACTCTTGAGGAAGACTTTATCCGGCTGTGGCTAAAGTATCAATGGTTCCTCTATGCTTTTTCTATGAGAATATTAAAATGGACTCTTTCATTTCAGATCTCTAGAGGATACTTCCATAGTTCCTATCAAAGTTTCCTTTGTAAACTTGCCCTTGTGATGAGTGTTAGAATTCGTGGACTCCTAAACGCGAAAAACATCCACGAATCCCTCCCGAGGACCCAAGTAAACGATTAAGAAGATTTAAGGTTTAAGAATTACCTCTGGTTGCTGTAATCGAAATCTTTCGATTCTGGTTGCGCTGTTGTACGTTCAACCCGAATAGTCACCAGACGCTGCAGTATGCGAACGTCCTCTATCGGATACACACCACGAACTCACTCGATACCCGAGGAGTGCTAGCGCTTAGGGTTTGAGAGGTTTTTTTTCTTTTTTGGTAGAGAATGGCACGAATGTTCTCAACCGAAAAATTGGACTATTGAAAAGACGGCTAGGGTTTTCTTAAAAACCTCCGAACCTCTTAGAGTCCAACCCTAATAATATCTTATCATATTCTAATTTAAATTCAAATTAAATTAAAACTGATATGATAAGATTCTGCCATTATCTCGGTAATTTAACTAATTAATTTACCAAGTCATATTTTTATAATCTGGACATCATCCAGATACATCGAACCTGGTCACCAGAAAAATAACCTAACAAGTTCGCTTATTGTGTGACCCTATAGGTTCATTTAACACTGGCAGTGTGCCTAAATCATATTTAAATGGCCCACAAGTTATAAGCTGTTTCTAACAAAACATTATAACTATCCAGGTTAAATGAAGATCGGTGATCTCTTTGAACCAAACCATAATTTTATATTTAGTCCTTTTGTCACACGATATCCAGATTAAGCATAAGGCACGGAGCATGTCATCCTTATTAAGCTTAATCAATTATTTTTTGATTTCATAGTAGATTGTTCAAACAAATGATATCAATATCTTAGATTGATATATTTGAGCACGGCCATGCATTTTTAACGAGTCTAACTTATCAAGGGGCCCATGGATATCTCTCCCATAAGCTGAGAGGGACAAATTTCTTCACAATCAATCATATTCCTCTCCTTGATTTATTCTATATCTAACAGTAGTCTAATTTATTATCTGGTTAAAGATAACTTTAGACAATGTCAAAATATAGAATTTATCAAGTAGGAAACTATGATGAATTTAGGTCGAAGGACTTTCAATATTATTATGGCTAGAAAGTACTTATGACATATTCCATGAAGTACTCTCACAGTGGGTCATATCCAATACAATGTTCTCTAACATTTATTTATGTCTTGACTCGATATCACAAATATCCTTGGCCAGTAAAACATAGCCATCAAGTCACAAACATACTAATCTTAATTTATTATTATTCCAATAATAATAATCGATCGAGGACGATTTTAGAATAGTCATTATATTCATTGTAGGATTTTACTATCAAGTCACGTACTTGATGACCAACAAAACAAAACTCACTATTCATGGAAAGGAAAGCCTCATATTATTATATAAAACATAATGACAATAGTATAAGTACAAATTGACTCTAGGGCATATCCCCAACAGTCTCCCACTTGCACTAAGACCAATTTGGCATAAGCCGTAATCCCATTGATCTGGTATGACTATCATGTTTAGACGATGGGAGAGGCTTTGTCAGTGGATCTGCAACATTGTCATCAATTGGTACCTTGCATACATTGACATTACCTCTATCAACAATTTCTCGAATGAGATGAAAACGTCTAAGTATATGTTTGGATCGCTGATGTGATCTCGGTTCCTTAGCTTGTGCAATAGCTCCATTGTTGTCACAATAGAGATCCACTGGGTTCACAATACTAGGAACTGTAATGAACTTTTTAATCCAAACTGCTTCTTTAGGCTGCAGTGAGGCGACTACATACTCAGCTTACGTAGTAGAATCGGCCACGATGTCTTGCTTTGAACTTTTCCGACTTACGGCACCTCCATTCAAACAAAATAGAAAACACGATTGCGATCTATAATCATCTATGTCGGATCGAAAACTAGCATCGGTGTAACCATTTACAACTAGCTCACCTTCTTGTCCTCCATAAACTAAGAACATATCTTTAGTTCTTCTTAAGTACTTCGGTATGTTCTTGACGACGATCCAGTGTGCCTCTCCGAGATTTGGTTGGAACACTGCTCGTCATGCTCAATGCATATGATACATCGGGTCGAGTACATAACATGGCATACATGATAGACCCTATAGCGGAAGCGTATGGTATCTTGTTCATGCGCTCTTCTTCATCCTTCGTAGAAGGACTTTGAGTTTTCTTGAGCTTAATGCCATGTGACATTGGCAAGAATCCTCTCTTAGAGTCTTGCATACTTGAACCTTTTCGGTACCTTGTCAACGTATGCACTTTGACTTAGTCCAATTAGCTTTCTAGATCTATCTCTATAGATCCTTATACCTAGAATATAGGCGGCTTCACCTAAGTCTTTCATTGAGAAACAATTTCCCAACCATGTCTTTACACTTTGTAGAGTTGGGATGTCGTTTCCAATGAGTAAGATATCATCAACATAAAGTACCAAAAAGACTATTGCATTCCCACTTGTTTTCTTATAGACACAAGGCTCATCTTCATTTTTGATAAAGTTAAATTCTTTAATTGCTTCATCAAAACGAAGATTCCGACTTCGAGATGCTTGCTTCAATCCATAAATGGATCTTTGAAGCTTGCACACTTTATTAGAATTCAAAGGATCATCAAAACCCTCGGGTTGTGTCATGTACACATCTTCGAGTAAGTTTCCATTAAGAAACGCGGTTTTGACATCCATTTGCCAAATTTCATAGTCATAATATGCTGCTATGGCAAGAAGAATTACGATAGATTTAAGCATTACAAGCTGGTGAAAAGGTTTCATCATAGTCTATACCATGAGTTTGTCTATAACCTTTTGCTACCAGTCGTGCTTTGTAAGTATGCACATTTCCCTCCATGTCTGTTTTCTTTTTGAAAACCCATTTACACCCAATGGTTTTTGAACCTTTAGGTGGGTTAACCAAAGTCCAAACTTGGTTATCATACATGGATTGCATCTCGGACTTCATAGCCTCTAACCATTTTCCGAGTCGAGAACTCTTAATGGCTTCTTGATAGGAAGTGGGCTCATCATTAACCATAAGCTCCACATTGTGATCGTCGGTGATGAGAAATCCATATCTCTCGGGTTGTTGACGAACCCTATCGGATCTTCGAGATCCTTGTTCTATAGATGTAGGCTCATCTTGGACTTGTGAGCCATCTAATCGAGATTCATTATTTGGTTCGGGCACTAATTGTGGCTCTTGAATCTCATCTTGATAAGGTTCGATGCACTAATTGTGGTCCTTGAATCTCATCAAGATGTATTTTACTCCCACTTGATTCTTTTGGAAATAAATTCCTTTTCAAGAAAGAATCCATTTCGAGCAACAATTACTCTATTTTCTTTTGGGAGATAAAATTGATATCCTTTAGTTTCTTTAGGATACCCCACAAATATGCATTTATCCGATTTAGGTGCAAGTTTATCGAGATAATAAACGCTTTACATAAACTTCACAACCCCAAATCTTCAAAAATAACAAACTAGGTTGTCTCCCGAGTCCATATCTCATATGGCGTTTTACGAACCGATTTAGATGGAACTCGATTTAGTATGAATGCAGCGAGTCTCCAGGGCATAACCCCAAAAGGAGATTGGAAGATCGGTTTGACTCATCATTGATCGAACCATATCTAATAAAGTTCGATTTCTCCGTTCAGATACACCATTCCATTGAGGTGTTCCTGGTGGAGTTAATTGGGAAATAATTCCACAATTTTTAAGATGCTCGTCAAACCCGTGACTTAAGTATTCACCACCTCGATCCGATCGAAGTGTTTTGATACTTTTGCCAAGTTGATTTTGTACTTCATTTTGAAATTCTTTGAATTTACGGAATGATTCAGATTTGTGTTTCATCGGATACGGGTAGCCATATCTGCTTGAAATCATCTGTAAATGTAATGAAATACTGAAATCCTCCTCTAGCAAGTGAATTCATTGGTCCACATACATCAGTATGTATTAGGCCCAATAAATCAATTGGCCTTTCATTTTGTCTCTTGAAAGACGCTTTAGTCATTTTGCCTAATAAACAAGAATCACATGTTTTGTAAGATTCTAAATCAAACGATTTTAGAAGCCTATCATTATGAAGCTTTGTTATGCGTTTCTCATTTATATGGCCCAAACGACAATGCCAGAAGTAAGTTTGATTTAAATCATTGGATTTCAATCTCTTAGTATTTATATTATAAATAGACATGTCTGAAGATCCACGAAGATTTAGAATATAAAGCCCATTCGATAATGAAGCATCTCCATAAAAAATGCCGTTTTTATTAATGGAGCAAATGTTATTCCTAATAACAAATTCAAAACCTTCTAAATCCAAACAAGAAACTGAAATAATATTCCTACTCATAGCAGGAACATAAAAATAGTTGTTCAGTTCTAAAACAAGCCCACTGGGCAAAATTAATTCAAAAGTTCCTACAGCTACTACAGCAACTTTTGCTCCATTCGCAACTCGTAGGTCCACCTCGCATTTTGCCAAGGCTCTACTCCTTTTTAGACCCTGCACATTTACACAAATGTGAGATCCACAACCGGTATCCAATACCCATGAATCAGAAGTAGATAAATTAATTTCAATAACATAAATACCTAAAGCGGCAGTCTCACTGTCCTTCTTTTTCTTTTCTTCCAAATAGAGCTTGCAATTTCTTAACCAATGTCCTTATTCTTCACAATGGTGGCAAGCTCCCTCCTTTGGTGTCTTGGCCTTAGGTTTGGGCTTGAACTTAGACTTTGCCTTGTCCTTACCCTTACTAGCCATGACCTTGCCCTTTTGGTTGTTCTTTTTGCCTTTGCCTTTTTGAACCATTAGAACACTAGGAGTATTCTTCTTAATGTTCAGTTCAGCTTGTTTTAGCATCCCATGCAATTCAGCAATGGATTTCTCCATATTATGCATGTTAAAATTCATGACAAACTGGTCATACTCAGCAGGTAAAAAGCCCAAGATCAAATCCGTGGCCATGTCATGATTAACAGGAGCACCAAGCTTATCAAGATGATCTAGATAGCCCTTTATTTTAAGGACATGAGCACTTACCGAGGTGCCAGAAACCATCTTACATGCATTTAACGCCTTGTGAGCTTCAAATCTCTCTTGTCGTGCTTGCTCTTAGAACATTTCCTTAAGATGAACAATCATGTCATATGCCTCTGCTTCTTCAAACTGTTTTTGAAGTTCAGAGTTCATGGTTGCTAGCATGAGGCAAGTAACATCGTTGGAGTCATCTTTGTGCTTACTATAAGCATCTTTTTCAGCTTTTGAGGTGTTATTTGCTAGAGCAGGGGGAATAGGATTTTCAAGAACATAGAGCCTTTTTTCTTACTGAAGAACAATTCTTAAGTTTCGTGCCCAATCAAGAAAGTTAGTCCCACTAAGCTTGTCTTTCTCAAGCATAGATCACAATGAATTATTCCAACTATTTGTTGCCATTATCTACATACAAAAATATGCAAAGTAATTAATTTTTTGAGACTCTAACGAAAAACTCCCACTAAAAGCATTTAAACTTTTTGAAACTTCAACATTTTGATGTTTTGTAGTGGGAAAAATATTTTATTTTAATCATAAGTAAGCTTTGGCTTTAATCTTATAATTAAATAAAACTCTAATTTTAAATGAGATAGACATCAAATGTCCCGGCTAAAAATATCTCATAAAATGCCCTAGGCCCAAAACCATTTTGATAGCCCAGTTAAGTCAAACCATATCAAACATATGGAAAACTATTTTCCATCTTATCTCACTCAGATAATCAAAAGCATCCTACTTTGGTAGGAATGACCATATGATGATCCAAGTAATAACAAGTGTTTGATTTTGGAAGGCATTTAACACTTAAATTTTTTTTCTTTTTTTTTTTTAAAAAAATTTGATTGTAGTAAGCAGGAAATAAACATATCAAATATGCATGCAAGACATAAATAAAATTGACATAGCATGGCCCATAACCTATGTTGATCATCACGAGCAAAGTGAAGATCAAGGTGGTCAATCTAGGTATATGAACTCCTTAAGCATTCTCTAATGCCTTGAGCATACTCCTCCTTGGTTGTAAATGTCAGCTGTCATCTTCTTTTACATTGGATAGTAAAATTAAAATAATTCATATTCTAGGAAAGCAGTACAATTTTACAACAATGAAAAACGACACGCATGCCGTATTTAAAAATTACAACTTGAAACAACCATAATGTAACTAGTTAATCACATTGGGATAAAACGGGTCATGCTATGTACTATTCAAAATAATCCACAACTACAATCAAAAACACTGACGAATAACACACAACGAACAGTTAGTTGAGATTTTGCCTTCCGATTTCCCAATATTAATCAAATTAACGTTCAGATCCCTTAGTAACCATCGCCGTGAAAATTCATATTACAGACAATATGCGTTCTTTTAATCATATTTATACAGATAACATATTATCATGGCCGATTAATAAAAACAATTCGCAAATATAGAACGACGGATAGCATGCTTACGATACCATATCATATTAAAACAGACCAATTTACAGACAATCTGCAACTAATCTGGTCTAATCAGGTGACTAAGACGCACATATTAAACCTAATTTAGGCAGTCTGCATGCTAAGTATTCTAAAATCATAATCATGTGAACATGCTAATACATACCGTTTAAATTCATATATACATATCATACTTGTATTCAACAATACGATTAACACAGATGAATCAATCTAATCGTTTAGCAACCTAGCTCTGATACCACTGTTAGAATTCGTGGCTCCTAAACGCGGAAAACATCCACGAATCCCTCCCGAGGACCCAAGTAAACTATTAAGAAGATCTAAGGTTTAAGAATTACCTCTGGTTGTTGTAATCGAAATCCTTCGATTCTGGTTGCGCTGTTGTACGTTCAACCCGAACAGTCACCAGACGCTGCAGTATGCAAACGTCCTCTATCGGATACACACCGCGAACTCACTCGATACCCGGGGAGTGCTAGTGCCTAGGGTTTGAGAGGTTTTTTTTCTTTTCTAGTAAAGAATGGTACGAATGTTCTCAACCGAAAAATTGGACTATTGAAAAGACAGCTAGGGTTTTCTTAAAAACCTCCGAACCTCTTAGAGTCCAACCCTAATAATATCTTATCATATTCTAATTTAAATTCAAATTAAATTAAAACCGATATGATAAGATTCTGCCATTATCTCGGTAATTTAACTAATTAATTTACCAAGTCAGATTCTTATAATCTGGACATCATCCAGATACATCGAACCTGATCACCAGAAAAATAACCTTACAAGTTCGCTTATTGTGTGACCCTATAGGTTCATTTAACACTGGCAGTGTGCCTAAATCATATTTAAATGGCCCACAAGTTATAAGCGATTTCTAGCAAAACATTATAACTATCCAGGTTAAATGAAGATCGGTGATCTCTTTGAACCAAACCATAATTTTATATTTAGTCCTTTTGTCACACGATATCCAGATTAAGCATAAGGCATGGAGCATGTCATCCTTATTAAGCTTAATCAATTATTTTTTGATTTCATAGTAGACTGTTCAAACAAATGATATCAATATCTTAGATTGATATATTTGAGCACGGCCATACATTTTTAACAGTCTAACTTATCAAGGGGCCCATGGATATCTCTCCCATAACTGAGAGGGACAAATTCCTTCACAATCAATCATATTCCTCTCCTTAATTTATTCTATATCCAACAGTAGTCTAATTTATTATCTGGTTAAAGATAACTTTAGACAATGTCAAAATATAGAATTTATCAAGTAGGAAACTATGATGAATTTAGGTCGAAGGACTTTCAATATTATTATGGCTAGAAAGTACTTATGACATATTCCATGAAGTACTCTCACAGTGGGTCATGTCCAATACAATGTTCTCTAACATTTATTTATGTCTTGACTCGATATCACAAATATCCATGGCCAGTAAAACATAGCCATCAAGTCACAAACAGACTAATCTTAATTTATTATTATTCCAATAATAATAATCGATCAGGGACAGTTTTAGAATAGTCATTGTATTCATTGTAGGGTTTTACTATCAAGTCACGTACTTGATGACCAACAAAACAAAACTCACTATTCATGGAAAGGAAAGCCTCATATTATTATATAAAACATAATGACAATAGTATAAGTACAAATTGACTCTAGGGCATATCCCCAACAATGAGCGCTTAAAATACGTATATATTCATGTCATTTGCACTATAATTGTTTAGGATTTCTGACTAGATGACTACTCACTTGTGAGTTTGTTGGATTTTTTCTCCTTTTTTTTTACAGTTTTCCCCTTATTTTCAATTTAGGCATATTGGGATCCCCCCCCCCTCCCCCATTACTCTCTTGGACTCCTTTGTAAACTTGCCATTGTGATGAGCACTTAAAATACATATATTTTCATGTCATTTGCGCTATAATTGTTTAGGATTTCTTACTAGATGACTACTCACTTCCTCCATTCTTCTCTTGTTTTGTGTAGATTTCATGAAAGAATATTTGTTGAAGAAAATAAATTGAAAAAATAATAAAAAGGAGCTGAAGAAAACCAAACTGGTACCGATAGAACCTTAAACAGGTGTCGATTCATTTCAGAGATTAGAACAACTCATACAATTACTGATGCTGATTTGGAACAGTGAACAGGTGTCAGTTCATGAATTGATCTTGAAAAAAAAAGTAAGTAATTGGTGCCAGGTAGTGCACATGAATAGGCGTCAATTAATGCCGCAGAGTCTACTGTTTTGAGAAATTTTAGGACTTTTCAAAAAGCACTGAAAATACCCCTAAAACCTATGATTTGAAAAGAGGAATTGAATTAGAGGAACACCCTAAAAACCTAGAACACCAAGAGAGATTCAAAGGGGGGATTAATGTTTCCATTGAAGAAAAGAAGGGCATCTTTATAGAGGAATTGCAAGAAGAAGAATATCAACTTATCTAAGAGTTTTTCCTTTTCCCTCCTTGTAATCTTATTTTGATTTTGTTGGTTTGATATGAATTTATAGTGTATTTAAAAGAATGAACCCTTATTTTGTTAAATATTGATTCTTCTTAATTTAGTGCAATCTATGTTACTATTCAATCACTATATTCAAATTGTATTTGTTGGTTGATTGGTTTTCTTTATCCTAATAAATTCAAGATGGAGTTATAATTTAAATTCTTGATTGGTTAATTTACTCCATAGGTTTTCTTTCGATTAGCTCAAGATAGGGGTTGAAGGAAGGGAACAAGATGGTTGAAGGTTTGTGGTATTGCCTAGAGTTAAGGACATTATTTCCCCCAAATTGAGATAGCTAATTGATCTTAATACCGCTTGAATTTGATTAGCGAGGGAGATGTACTCATTAATTAGGTTAAGAGTGAGGAACTCATAACTTAAGAGAGAGTAGTTCTTGTATTAGGTTTCCTAATTAGTGCTAATTTTATCTTGTCAATAGGTTAATTTGGATAATTGATGTTTGACCTGATTTTTTTTGGGGGGGGGGGTTCAATTTAATTACATGACTTATCCATTTTTCTCATTCTTTGGGTAGTTTTGTGACCTTAGATGATCTTTTATGTGTATAGGTTGGTTGATTCTATTGATAATTCATAGTTGTGTTCATACAATTTTGATTTGTCGAACAATGAAATGAGAGTGAATTAAAAGTGCATGTCACTTACTTTTAGATCTTTAATAGTTGCCACAAGAACTATATACTATACAATAGGTGCATTTGCCTAAATGCGTGTTGTGGCTGAGTAATTTTGGCATTTTATATTTAAAACATGAGTGAGCATGATATCATTTTCTATGTCACACAAAGCACACAACACATTGCAATTTTTCTCAAAGATGGCTCTTTTTTCAATAGCTTCTGCTATTGGGAATCCGCTCAAGATAGATGATGCTACTGCTACTTTGACTTGTCCTATCGTCGCTAGGGTATATGTTGAAATCGATATTCAAAAGAGGCTTCCCTTTCAAATCTTGCTTGGTTCTACAGATGAGGGGTTCTACCAAGATATTTCTTATAATAAGATTCTTCTTTTTTGCTCTTCATTGCACCGACTTGGCCATGACTGTAATAAGCCAGTTTAGTGCTAGACCCCTAAGAAGGCTTCGGAGGTTGCCCCTTTTGCCAAGGCAATATCTCTTGTTGGACTCTCAAATTTGATACCAAACCCTTCTCAAATTGTGAATCTATCTAAATCTAACCTGCCAATGACAGATAGCATTGTTGTGGTGTCACCTAGATCACAAGCATCTCCTCAACCTTCAGAAACAGTCAGGGTCTCTACAGTTGTTCAATTAGATCAAACTTCTAAGGGATTAGAATTTCTAATCTAGATTGTCGTAAGCAATCTTTTGCAGATCTAGTTTCTATTCTCACGTTCTATAAAGAATTTTATGTGACATTAATAATGTTAATGTCCCGCATAATATTTCTTATGTTCCTTATATTCCTGTGCCAACTCTTTCTGATCTTGAGCATCAATTCCTGCTCTCATCCCATATAAATGGTTCAGCTTGAGTCCCTAGAATTTTACATTTACAATCTCCATTCTCGATTCAAAATGATGTTCTTGTTTTATCTGATCTATAGGGAATAACAGTGGATTGCGCTTCAATAACTATTGAGGCACATAATTAGGATATCTTACCATAAGTGAAGCTACTCTTCATGCTTCCATTAAAAGGAAGTCAAGATAGAAACCACATTTAACTGATCTTGCTACTGACGATTCACGATTAACCTCTATTCTTCAAATCGTTGATAGTGCTCAGCAAGCACATACTTTGGCATCTACGAACTTTCTTCTATGACCTCCTTTATGTAGCTTGAAGGAAACAATTTCTTTTCAATGGGTAATATTGATCCTTTGGCTGCTTAAAAATAACATCGTTCATAAGTTACAAATTTTGCAGGACATAGGGAACCTTTTTCATGCTACATATCAAATCCTTCGGCACCTAAAAAATCATTAGGTCCTAATTTCAAGAAAAAAAATCTTCAAACAGCTTAGCCATTGGCAAAAAGGAAAGAAAAAAAAAAGCTCTATTCTATATGTAAAACTGATTTGTATGCTGATTTTGTAGCCTAAAAGACGATTACAAATCAGATTTTTATCTTACTACATGCAAAGGAAGGAAAAAGTAATGCCACCAAAACATGAAATGTTTACTAGGTAAAAAGTGAGGAGATTTTATATGAAATTTTATTCCTAATTCACAAATATCTTTATTTGTATTTACTTATTTTTATGAATAAAAATTGAGTCACTTTTTTGGGGCTTTTATTAAAAAAATACTAAAAAATTGAATTGTGATTTAAATACGTGTTAAGTTTTATACAATCAAAATTTTTTATGTTTTATTTTAAAAATAAAACTCCTTTCCTAACAACTCAATTTAGGCCTAAAAATACATCTTCCTCTCCAAACTAAATGCCATTATTTGTCTTTTAGAGAACTTTAAAAATGTTGAACCTTTTATTATTTTTAAAGTATAAAAATATGGTCCTAAAATATATTAATAATCAATTCTAGCAAAAAATCTTAACAAATATGAAAATCATTGGCAATAAAATAACAAATATAACATGTAAATATATAAATATATCAGTATAACCATGAACAAAAAATAAAATAAAATCTACGAGGCAAGTTGGTGATGAATTAGTAAAGTTAGAGATAAAACAATCTCTATCCTCAACTAGCAGGCTAAGGGACAAGCACTTTCCCATTACCCTTCCTACCTAAGCTAGGAAATCTTTGGCCTCGGGTAAGTTAAGCCTAGTTTAGGAGGAAATTTGTCATCCTCATATCAAATTCATACTTTTTTTCTCTCAAAAGGAATTCTGTTCTATTATTAAAAAAAATGAAGAAAAAGAAGTATGTACGACTAATGAGTATCGAATTTAAATACTTTTCATCTACTAATAAGCACTTCACAAATTGTGTAATGTCTCGACTCATCAAATCCATATTTTATAGTAACTATACTCACTAGAATTGGCAATATTGAAGCTCTGTGTTGTGGTACTTTTGACTTAGAATCAGATATTGTATATTAGTTATGTGATTGACACAGTTTGAGTTGGCTTGAATTTGTTGAAGAAATAAAATACTTTGAGATATTGATGGATTATTTGCTATGGATTCTACAAATATTTGTAAGCAAGTAGATTAACTGATTTTTGAAACATTCAGGAAACAAATTTGTGATATAGTGAAGCTATGAAATAGCGTGGATTAGTCTAGTAGTTTCCTAGTCTAAGCAAACTACAAATCTCTGTGTAGTAAGTAAATATTCTGTGAACTTAATGAAGGATACACACAGAGAGCAAGAAAGAAATTAGAGTGATTTAATAGCTAAATTCTTGTGTAGTTTGTTTCAGAAAAAGCTTCTTTAGAATATCCTGAGTATGGGCTTTTGCAGCACACATTGATATGAGTGAGTGATTGATTGATTCATTGCAATAGTGGTTTAGGTTTATTTGTATCTATTAATAGTTTGTTATTAAGTTAGACTTGAATCAAACAATTTGGTGAAAATGGTTCCTTTCAGTGTTGAAAGTTTATGTCGAATGAAGACCTATGGAGTTGGATCAACAATAGTTGACGAATGATCAGTCATGCTTGGCTAAGTTCAACAATAGTCTTTTGCAAGTTTAATAGAAATGACACTATGTTATGTTCTGTCAAAGTCCATTAGAGATCAATTGATGTTTGAGATAAGTGTAATCCTTATACTTTGATTAAAAGTTTTAGTAGATTTTTTTACTAGTCTATGACCCATAGACATAAGCTTGTTAGTCACACTCTGTTACCAATTTACTATGTTTGTTAGACTCTTTATATTGTTGTCTGTTAAACCAACCATAGGAGATTGACAAGTTGAACCTAACAAATGGTATCAAAACTTTAGTCACCTTATTAAAGTTGCTATTAATTTAGCAAGTGAGATCATAGAAGTTAGTTTGAAAATCATGTCCGGCACAAATTATGCTTACGGGAAGACCAGGATGAGAATCTTTATTCAAAATTAGGATATTGTTGTATGGAAGGCTTTTGAAATTGAGTGGAAACCACTAAGAAAGATGGGTACTAGGGCTGGAACATCCGAGAAAAAACTAATCACAGAATGGACAAGTGAGGAAAGTCAAATTACAAATGCTAATGCTAAGACCTTAAATACTATCTTTTCTATGATTGGACAAGAAGAATACAAGTTAATCTCCACTCGTGAATCTGCTAAGGAAGCATAGGACAAACTATAACAATATTTAAAGGAACTAGTACGGTTCAAAGATAAAAAAGGTAACTATTGACAACTCAATTTGAGAAGTTAAAAATGGGTGAATATGAAACTATAGCCATGTTTGGAAACAAGTTGAGAGCTATTGCAAATCAAGCACATCATCTTGGTGAATTCTATTCAAAAGAAAGACTAGTTTGGAAGATGTGTAGACTTTTATCATTGAGGTTTCAACCCAAAGTAGCAGCCATTGAAGAATGTCAGGATATGTCAGCAATACCGCTGGATGAGTTAATCAAGTCTCTTCAGACCTATGAGATGAATTTGCAATGTCAAGTGAAATCCAAAGAAAAAGGAGTTGCACTCAAAGTCAAAAAGGAATCAGATAAGACTTCTGATGAGGATATAGTATTGTTAACCAGAAAGTTCAATAGAATGCTAAAAAAGCGTGAAAAAATGAATAAACCATTCAATAGAACTCTTAACAAGAAATTCAAAATTTCAAAGAAGGCAAACATTGAACAAAAATTGATAAAAAATAATAATTTTTTAAAAGGACCAAAATGTCATGATTGTGGTGGAATTGGACATATCCACATTGATTGTGAAAATCTGAAAAATAAATTAAAGAAAAAATCCTACAATACCACTTTGAGTGACAATGAGGATAATACTCTAGATTATCCCGAGGAATTGAGTACTGATGAAGGAGACGATGTTGCTTAATTTAGCAACATTGCATTTAATATAATAGTTAAAGAAGAAGTCACAAACAATGAAGAGGTTATATTTGACATTCATATGAAAAAATGGTGCCTGAAGCACTTTTACATGTATATGAATTGCTGTACTTAAAATGGCATGAAGAGGTGAAGCAAATTAAACAATTGAAGAAGTAGGTTGAAGAGTTCAATCAAACACTCAGTGATCAACATTAGAAATTGATCACATATGAAAGTGAACTTGATAAAAATGAGATGGAGTTGAAACTTAAGGATCAATAGTTGTAAAAAATGAACCAGTTATTGTTAAATGCTGAATTAGCTATTAAAATGTTGAATGCAGGAAAGGCAAAGCTGGTTGAAGTGTTATCATTTAGAAAATCACCACATAATAAGACAGGCTTAAGCTATTATAAGTTCAATAGGAATGTAGTTGCACATCGTACTGATATCATAGTTGTTGAAAAGAATGGGCAATTAAGAAGGTTTAGGGAAAATCCTAAGAAACTCCATGTTTATTGTGACTCTTGTTCTTTCGCAAGTCATAAGTGGAAATATTATTTGAAAATATTCAAAGATCTTCAACACGGTCAAAAAGCTATCAAACTTGAGTTTGACAAGGAAGGAAAGCTCTTAAAGTAAAGTGAATTTAAGTGAGAAAAGCTAAGGTTAAGGTACATGTAGTTCGCTTGTCTCTAAAGGCCTCAATAGAGAACATATGGTACCTTGATAGCGGTTGCTCAAAGCACATAACAAGAAAAAAAGAATTCCTAGCTGATTATGAAGAATATAGTGGTGGTACAGTGCATGTTTGGTGATGACTCTAAAAACAAAATAGTTGTCACACGTATATTGAGCATTAAATGTATGTCAAAACTCAGAACTTTGCATGTAGATGGATTGAAAGCAAACTTGATGAGCATTAGTCAATTTTTTTATGACAACATGCTAGTCAAATTTGATAAGGCAAAATGTCTTGTTGTAGACAAAACAAGTAATTGTGTAATTACTGGAAATAGAACATCTAATAATTGCTATCAAATATGCATGTCAAACTTTTATAAGTGCATGATATCTAATCTAATGAAGTTGAACTATGGCATCAAAGTTTAGGACATGTTAATTACAGTCGGTTAAAGCTTTTAAGTTCAACCGGTGCTGCTCGAGGTCTACCCAAACTCAGTAAAATAAACAAAAATATATATGGTACATGTCAAAATGGCAAACAAATCAAGACATCACACATTGGAACTCAACAAGTTGCTACAACATCAATTCTTAAACTTATCTACATGGATTTGTTTGGACCTGCTCAAAAAAACTTGATGCGTATGATTTTGGTGTATAAAAATCATTCAATTTTAAATCCATCCCCAACCAAGTTTTAATTAAAATATTAATCTCCAAATTACACATATGAGCAAATATACTCATCGCAAATATAGTATAGGAAATTAAAGAGTATTGATCATCAAGGAACAACCACCATTAGTTACTATTTATTCATTGTTTAATCAACCCAATAAAGTAATAAGATGATAAAAAGAAAAATATATACAACTCAAGAATGTAAGAATATGTAATTTAGACAAATATTCTTGAAGACATGACAAAGAATTATTTAGCAAATATCACAATAAATTATTATCTTGGTATCATGAAGAATTTAAAATAAACCCACTTTGTTTGTAATCCATAGAATCACTATCTTTTAGTTAAATTAGTGAACATATTCTATCTCAACCAATTTACCTAAAAGATATATTAAAAATCAATCCTCACATAAACCCCTATATTCTTGGTGATTTAAAGTATTAAATTAGTTAATGAATCTATATTCTAACAAACATCAACTAATCTTTGATTACCCAAATTCTTGACGATTAACCTCTTTTTCAAGCAAGTTAAGAAATAACAAATTTGAAATTAATTAAATTAAAACCATTATTAACCCCTTTTTCAAGCAAGTTAACAATATGAATCAATGAATCAACTCCGTAGTAAATATAAGTAATCAAATCCCAAGACAAATAATTAATTGATCAAAAAACTAAATTAACTCAAGAAATCATGAATCTCAAAATAATGTCAAATTACAATAAAAACATTAATCACATCATTATTCTAGAAAAAGAAAACAATGGCAAAAGAAAGAACTCATGACAAGCCCTTCTTCTTCTTCTCCATGAAAACCCTCTTGAATAATGCCCCTTGATTGATGAATCTCTTCTTTATTATGATTGATTGGAAGCATTAATCCTTGGATTCATATGTTTTCTTATGTTTTCCTGGTTTAAATAGGTTTCCAAGAGGCCAAAATTTGTTTCCTAAGAGTTCTAAGTCAAGTAGAAGTTGAAAAATATCAAAACTCTTATGAATTCCCAAATCTGCGCAAAACAAGAAAACTCACTAACATGTGGCAGAGGAAAATCTGCGCCGGTTGTGCTGGCACAGCCGGTGCTATCCCGACGTGCACTATTTTTTTCCTCAACAAAAATCCCCTGGCCAGAGTTGGGCTGGTGCCGATTGTGCTTAAAGGCTTGAAAAAGGAAAAACACAGGCCACACAGTAGAAACAAAAGTAAAAAAACTGGAAAAACAGAAGAACAGGGGAACCGAACAGCGCCGGCTACGGAAACCCTAGCCGGCGTCGATTGCACTCTGTACTAATTCTGAGGTTAAAAAAAAATTTACCTCTTTTTCTCGTTCTAAGAATTGGCTGGATCAGAATGCGTGAAACCAAGGTAGGTACGCTGGTGGAGACCTCTAGTGCGATTCCTGCAAGTCTCCTACTCTATCTGTGCATGTATATGAACACCAAACTCTCGGTCTTCTAGTATATGGCCTACCTAATTCAGTTTGGTGAACAACTAACAGAACTAAGGAATATTTTCTGGAGAGAGAGAGAGATGTGTGTTTCTTTTTCCACACAGAAGAGTCTGTCAAAAAACCACGATCATTTTCAATCCGCCTGTTTAACCTAAATAAAATCCTATGTTAAACTGAATTGGGCCATTGGACTCTTAGTTTAACCTTTTAGACTAAATTAATTATTCTAATTAGAACCAACTTTATGGCCCAACGAATAATTAATTTTCGAAGCCCAAATAAACTAGTCCAATTAACAAGCATATATTAGTTTAGTCCCAGGTTAATCCCTAATTATTCAAATTGGGCCAAAGCCCTGAATAATTAATTAACTCACCAAACTAATTTAATTAATTCTCTCTCTCTATAGACCTTTATTTTATTCTAGCTCAATAATTAAATTAGGCTACTTAAATAAAATAAATTTTATTTAATTTAAAATTAATTCCTTAGCCCGTATTTAATTAGAACTCACAGTCTATACTGTGGACCAAAATATACACCTCCTTGGCTACTAAAATGACCAAAATACCCTTTCCATATGAATAGCTAGATTTTGCATTTTAAATATTTTCTAATATCACCATAAGGAAATATTAACCTCAAGGATAATACTGTGTTAGCAAAGTCTCCGACCTACAGGTGTAATGACTAAAATACCCCTCTATACATCGCCGTACATTTAGAGAGGAAGAAGTGTACTAACATCTCTCTAAATGACATCTACCATCCTTAGGCTTCTAGTCCAATGATCCACGACTTCCTAGATTATTTTCGCTTTCTAAGAGAGCTATCCTAAAGCAAACATCCAAGTCAAGTTTCCAAGGGCCCTGGATATTTAGATCATTTAGACAACCACAAGGGGCGATATAGTATAAAAACTATCTTGTACAAGTCTGTCTTAACTAACTAGTCACACATACCTAACATGCAAGTATATTGGCCCTATGATAGAACCTCAACTATAGCATATTAAAGTACATGCTTCTAGCTTCGTTAGACCACCAACTCATACTCAAGTCATAGAGTACTAGTCCACGCTATAGCGGTAGTAGTCTAGGTTTCTACCATATAATACTTTTAGAAACCACTACTACAGGTCATGTTCTACATATTCGAAATACGCTTATGTCATGAAGTAAGTGAACTACTCACTGGCTAAAGGTAAACCATTCCCCATTTGGAATTCACAACATAATTACCTAGACATGATGAGATTCCCATTCTCATCAATAGGTTAAGAAAAAACGTTTAAATGTTAAGTAACCCGTGATCTATACCTTACTGTGAAAGACCTCTATTTACATAGACCACTTACTTAAACACAATAGATCTTTTCCAAACATAATTGTGCACAAATAAAAACATAAATTCACAAACAATTTCTGAAAATAAATTCTTTTATTAAAACATTCGATATTTACATCAGAAACCTAGTCTAAGAGGGCATATTTCCCAACAATCTCCTACTTGCACTCTAAGACTATGTAAGTCCGTAGGTACCCACCCCTATAGCGTCTAAGTGTTTTTTGAAGACTCTCTCAGCCAAAAGTTTGGTGAATGGATTTCCTAAATTGTTCTTGGAGGTAATCTGTTCTACCATGACTTCCCGTCTCTGGATAAAATCCCGGATCAGGTAGTACTTTCACTCGATGTGCTTCCCCTTCTTGTAGTTCCTGGGTTCTTTGAATTGTGATACTGCTCCAGTGTTGTCACAATACATTACAATCGACCTGTTCATGTGTGGCACGACTCTAACTTCTGAAAGGAACTTCCAGAGCCAGACTACTTCCTTGGATGCCTCCGAAGCTGCCACATACTCAGCTTCCATGGTCGAGTCAGCAATGCATGATTGCTTAATACTCCTCCATGAAATGGCTCCTCAAGACAAGATGAAGACATATCCACTAGTGGATTTTCTCTCATCCTTATCCGCCTGGAAGTTTTAGTCTGTGTATCCTATAGGAACTAAATCATCAGCCGTGTAAACCAGCATATAATCTCTCGTTCCCTTAAGGTACTTGAGAATATACTTTACAGCTTGTCAATGAACCTCCTCAGGGTTCGACTGATATCTGCTAATCAAGCCTACGGTAAAGCAGATATTTGGCCTAGTACACAGCATGGCGTATATGAGACTTCCCACAGTCGAAGCGTAAGGAATCTTACTTATTCTGTCCTTTTCTTCTTAAGACTTAGGACAGTCTCTTGAAGAAAATGACAACCCATGTCTGCAAGGGATTAGAACTCCCTTGCATGAGTCCATACTGTACCTGGCAAGCATCTTGTCAATGTATGCCGCTTAGGATAATTCTAACATTCTCTACTTCCTATTTCCAAAAAGTCTAATTCCGAAAATATAGCTGGTTTCTCCCAAGTCCTTCATACTGAATTGACTAGACAGCTAAACCTTTGTAAATAACAATGATCCTACATCATTTCCAATGAGTAGAATGTCATCTATATACAAAACAAGAAAAACCACATTAATGCCTTCAAATTTTCTGTACACGTATGATTCATCCTCGTTTTGAATAGAACCATAACACTTTACAGTCTCATCAAAACGAATGTCCCATGCTCTCGATACCTACTCAAGTCCATAAATGGACTTCTTAAGCTTACAAACCATATATTCTTGGCCTTCAGCAATATAGCCTTCCGGTTGAGACATATAAATGTCTTCGCTAAGATAACCATTTAAAAATGCTGTCTTAACATCTATTTGTCATATCTTGTTGTCATAATGACATGCAATGGTAAAGAGGATACGGATGGACTTAAGCATGGCTACCGGAAAAAAAGTCTCCTTATAATCGATTTCCTCTTTCTGAGTGTACCCTATCGCCACAAGCCTAACTTTAAAGGTTTCTACCTTCCCAACCATTCCTCTCTTCCTCTTGTATACCCACTTACACCCAATGGGTTTTATCCCTTCAGGTGGAGCTACAAGATCCCAAATCTGATTAAAGTACATAGACTCAATCTCTCCTTTTATTACTTTATACCATAGATTTGCATTGGCGTCAGCAATAGCCTCCTCGTATCTAGTGGGGTCTTGTTCTTGATAGTCGAAGACCAACTTGAAAGCTTATCCAGTCCATCTCTCTGGAACCCTAGACACTCTCCCACTACGATGAGGCTCCAATTGTGCAGGTTCTTGAGGCTGTGCCTCTTCTCGTTCCACAATCGGATCAGAAGAAGTTGATTCCGAAGATAACTTCTCCTCTAGTTCTAACCTAGTTGAACCTTTCGTGAAAGTACTCTGATCATCCTCTAAGTATCTAGCATTAGTACTAACCTATACTTTTTGCTCCTTAAGATAATAAAAGTAACTACCATTTGTCCCTTTTGGATATCCAATAAAATAGCATAATTCTGATCTTGGTTTCAACTTGTCTCCCTTGACCAGTACATAAGTTAGACAACCCCATATCCTAAAATGATTCAGACTTAGCTTGCGCCCAGTCCACATCTCATAGGGAGTCCTAGGTACTAACTTGGAAGGCACCAAGTTCAGAATGTATGCTGCTGTTTCCAGGGCATATCCCCAAAAAGACACAGGAAGAGTAGTATGAGACATCATGCTTCGGACCGTTTCCATCAATGTCCTGTTTCTTCTCTCAGCTACTCCGTTTTGCTGGGGTGTCCCCAGCACAGAGAGTTGGGATATTATCCCATGATGTACCATGTAGTCTTTGAATTCACCCAGGAGATACTCTCCACCACAATCCGATCGTAAGATCTTGATCAATTTACCTGTCCGATGCTCCATCTCAGCCTTAAACTCCTTGAACTTGTCAAAAAAGTTAGACTTGCGTTTCATTAGGTAAATAAAACCAAACCTCGTACAATCATCCGTGAAAGTGATGAAGTACTCAAAACTCCCTCTAGCTGGTGTAGACAAGGGACCACATACATCAGTGTGAACAAGACTCAATATCTCATTGGCTCTATCAACCTTAGGGGTAAATGACCTTTTCCTATCAAGCAGGACTCACACTGAGGCCAATTTTCCAATTTCAATTAGCCAAAAGGCCTATCATGGATTAACCTCTAAATCCTAGTTGAGTTTATATAATCCAACCTTAGATTCCAAAGATAAGAGTCATTGACATTGGTCTTTCTCTTCCTTATTAAAGGTTTAAATTGAGCGTTATTTAATTGATTGTTAATAGGGTTTAAGAAAAATAGATTTCCATACATGTGCCCAGTACATAAAACTTCTTCATCTCTACTGATAGAAATACTAGAATGGAAAGATACAGAATATCCTTGATTTATTAGTTTTACAACCGAAATCAAATTCTGTCGAAATCTAGGTACATATAAAGTATCTTTCAAAACCGCTATTCTATTACAATAAAAAAACAAAAATCAGCTCTCCCACTGCAAGGGCCCAAACTTGTTCTCCATTTTCCATACGTAGTCCATGTTCACCATTTTGGAGTATTTTAATCTTTCTAAACCCCTACAAGGAGTTACAGATATGATCAGTGGCTCCTGAATCAACAATCAAAGTGGAAGTTGACCTAACCATTGATATAGACTCTAGATAGAAAACATTACATGTGGGGTTTTTCTTTACTTGAAGATCTGGACACTCCTTTTTTCCAATGTCCCTTCAGTCCACATTTGAAGCACTTGCCCTTAGGTTTGTCTTTGGGCTGGGTCGCTGCGTTTCTCTTCTTCTTCTTGAACTTTCTGGCCTTGGGCCCAATTCTAGAAGATGAAGCCTTAACAATCATAGCCTTTGATTGTGGCTTCATGACCTTCTCTGCTATCTGGAGCTCCTTTATCAACTCAGTTGAACTCATATTTAACTTGTTCATGTTGTAATTCAACTTAAACTGAGTAAAGGAACCTAGTAGAGATTCAAGAACCATGTCCACTTGGCTCTCGGGGTCAATGACAGCCCCTAAGATTTCTGCTTCCTTGAAAGTAGCAATCATCTTGAGCATGTGCTCTCTGACTGATGCTCCCTCAGCCATCTTAGTGTTAATGATAGTTCGAAGAGCCTCCTGCCTTGCGGGCTAGCTCTTATCCGCGAACATCGTGGCTAATGATTGAGTTATATCATACGCAATGGCCATGTGCTCATGTTTGGATTAGAGCACATTAGACATGGAGGCCAACATGTAACAACAAGTCATCTCGTCGGCCTTCTTCCATGCCTTCTCAGCCTCACGCTCTTCGGTGATGGAACCTTCCCTGATAACAGGGCAGGTTTTAAAAAAGACATACTTATACTCCTCGGCTGTGAGTATTATGTCCAGATTCCTCTTCCAATTCACATAGTTTAGTCCCATTAGCTTATTCTTTCTGAGAATAACTGCCAATGGACTAAAAGAACCTCGCACCATTTCTGAAAAATTGAAAAATAAAAGAAAAATATTTAGTTTGTGAAAACAAAACAAATTTGTGCACTTTATCCTTATTATCAAAACTGATAATAATTAATTTGGCTCTTAGGAAAACTGACATAGCTTCTTGGGAAGATTAACAGTTCCCTAAGCTAAATGTGTTGACCACCACAAATTAATTTTTCTTCTAGGTAATAATCTAAAAGATAACTCCATCAAGAGGATGGTCATTTCCTCTCATTTCCTATGGACATACCTCACACTATAACCTCCAATGAGGGGTTGGTCGATCATAGTACGTGTCCCGGGTTATTAATTACATCCATTCATTAGATCTAGATCCTTGTGGTATCCCCATCTTATACGAGTTCACTCCCAAGGTGACGCGAGGGGACCCACAATCTCTAATGAGGATCGTGATGGAAGCCGTGGGGCCGTTGGAACCCCTCTCCCACTTAGTCTTTTAAAACAAGGGTTTTCTAAAAATATCCTTTTGAAAATTTTCATTAAGTTTTCCTTTTAACTCAAAAATAAAATGTTTAAATCCATTAAAATTTCTATGTCAAGGTATATATCCTTTTAGAGATTTTTCCATGGACTAATTTTATTCAAGTTAAAATACTTAATAATTTCAAAAAATTTCCAATTAAAACTTTCTAGAGACTTTGGTCTTAAGTTTATTTGACAAAATAATTTTTCTTTGTGCTAAAATAAAACAAAATGGCTTTCTATTTTAACTTACAAAAATATCTAAATCCAATATATTTTCTATGTCAAGAATTAAATCCTTTGAGAAAATATCTAAGGATTAATTAGTCCAATGATCCATAACTTCCTAGATTATTTTCGCTTTCTAAGGGAGCTACCCTAAAGCAAACATCCAAGTCAAGTTTCCCAGGGCCCTGGATATTTAGATCATTTAGACAACCACAAGGGGCGATATAGTATAGAAACTATCTTGTACAAGTCTATCTTAACTAACTAGTCACACATACCCAACATGTAAGTATATTGGCCCTATGATAGAACCTCAACTATAGCATATCAAAGTATATGCTTCTAGCTTCGTCAGACTACCAACTCATACTCAAGTCATAGAATACTAGTCCATACTGTAGCGGTAGTAGTCTAAGTTTCTACCATATAGTACTTTTAGAAACCACTACTACAGGTCATGTTTTACGTATTCGAAATACGCTTATGTCATGAAGTAAGTGGACTACTCACTGGTTAAACCTAGACATGATGAGATTTTCATTCTCACCAATCAGTTAAGAACGAACGTTTATGTGTTAAGTAACCTGTGATTCATACCTTACTGTGAAAGACCTCCATTCACATAGACCACTTACTTAAACATAATGGGTCTTTTCCAAATGTAATTGTGCACAAATAAAAATGTAAATTCACAAATAATTTCTGAAAATAAATTCTTTTATTAAAATATTCGATATTTACGTCAAAAACCTAGTCTAAGAGGGCATATTTCCCAACAGTGCTCCTCGCGGCCAACGCCGGCCGAGCACTGCTCGACGATGAGTTTTTTCGTTGTTTTCTTCTCTTTCTGCAATAAAACACCAAAATACCTTTCCAAAGATAAAATATAAAATATGAAAGAATATAACTAGGTATTGTACCAATTGTATCACAAAACATCCTTAAGTAACTAAGAAATTATTGATGAATTTAGCCCCTATTAGGTCCGTTGTTCTCCATCAAATCCAAATCTAGTGTTTGATTTAAGACATCTTCTGCAGCACCATCAGATTGTTGGACAAAAGCAATGATTGGCTCATGGACAGAATCATCTGTAGTAGTTCCAACACTGTTTTCAATGCTTCTAACCCTATCTAAATTAGGGTTCCCAACATTGACTGTAGTAAGGGGAGAGATCTCAACAATATCAATCTTTAAAGTATGGTTTCCCATAATATTAAGGTTACCATTCTTAGCAGTCTTCTTCTTGGGAATCCAATGTTCCTTAGCTTTAGGTGGATTTAGGGCTATATCCTTCTGTAGATTTAGATACAGTCCACAGTCATTAGCTTCATAACCTATTCTACACCATTCAGAGCAATAGGTAGGCATATTCTCATAAGTGATAACTTGATAAAATTCTGAAGCTCCTGTGCCTACCCAAATTCTAGATGGATTCTCCTTCAAAAGATTAACTTCTACACAGATCCAAGTGATACTAGGCCTGGAGAGAATGGCGGTCAAATAGGGTCTAAATTCACATATATTTTCCTAATTATTTGAGAATATTTTGTGATTCTTTTGATATAATAACTAGTCATATTTCTTCTTATTTGATATTTCATTTATAGAAATATATTTCTATAATTTTATGCAAAAATGGATGAAATTAGAACAAAATTGAAGAAATCTAGTAAAGACTCAGTGCTACTCAAAAATACTGATTCAGTACCGACCCACATCTGGAAAAACAACACAAAAGAGAGGAAAATTGGCCAAAAATAGAGTAACCAAGTAGCAAGTGGCTTCACATAAACCACGGCCTGATTATGTGCAATTTGAGAGAGAAGTTGCGGGAGGCTTCAAGTGAGCCGTGAGAAGGTTGCATCAGCTTCAAACCAGCTCGGCTCAGGTAGTCAGCTTCAACAGGGAAAAGGAGGAATGGGGATCGGTGGTTTCAGCTCAACTCAACAAGGAAGAAATCAGCTCTGTGGCTCAACAAAGAAAAGGAATGGCTCGAGCAAGCTAGCGGCTTGAAGAAGAGACATGCGGCTTGGCTCGGTCAAAAAAATAAAGGAAGAGCAAAACTAGCATAGGCTTGAGATTGGCTCAATCAAAAGAAATAAAAGGGAAACAGCTTCGATCTTTAGTGGATCAACAAGAAAGTCATGGCAATTAGTCAGCTATTGAACAACTTAAGGGGTGCATTTAGTAGAATTTGTATAGAATTTCAAAAGCCTGATAGAAAATTACTTCTTTTCACGTTGGGATTTTTTTTAGGAAATCTGTAGGCCTATAAATAATTCTCATTCACGTTAGGGAATAGTGTGTACACTATGGAAAATTAGAAATATATTTAGCGTGCACCATGTAATATTTTCTCCGGAGAAATTTATCACTTGAGGAGCATTAATTTTAGAGGAGTTTTCATTGGAAGTTGAAGGACTTGTCTATGAGTACCTATCTCTTTCCTTTGTTTTCTTTTTCTTTGAATAATGATAAAATTAATGTTTTAATTGTAACTGAATATTATTTTCAAATTCATGATGTTGTAATTTATTTAATCTTTGTTAAATTAATTAACTGTCTTGGTATTTGATTACTTGATTTTATTTGATAGGTTGATGAGATTGAATTTATGTCTAATGAACTTGGGAAACGAAGTTAGATTAAGTTTAATTTAGTCAATTGAGCATACTCAGCAACGCCAAGATGATATTTTGCACAATCTAAGGCTCAATCAACACATTCAGGGAAATTATTGGTGACATTATTGGGAGAGACAAGGAGGACCTCATGGTCTATTTAGAGGTCGTAGTGGCCCATTTGGTGGTCCGTTTGGAGGACATTTTGCAAGTCCGTTTGGAGGCTCTACTTCAGGGGGTTCTTAAGTGCTTTGATTTTCTATTTTTCTTTTTCTTTGATTTTTAGTGTGCTTTTATTTTATTTTCTTTCGATGCCTGTTATCACTACAGGAAGAGTGACCTTTAGTGGCAACGTAATATTGTCACAAAATGCATAAATGTTGTCACTAAAGATATTTAGTGACAAAAAATTTGTTGTCACTTTAATGTCTCTAAATCTATGTCGCTAAAGGTATAGAGTGACAACAACTTATTCTTGTTACTAAATGTTGACTTTTAGTGACAATATTCTAGTTGTTACTAATGTAATAAACTATTAGTGACAACATTTTTCATCACTAATTTGTTTCAAAGATCGTCACTTTTACCAATATATTGTCACTAATTGGTCACTCATTAGTGACAACACACGCTTTGTCACTAATTGGTCATTTATTAGTGACAACCTCCACTTTGGATAACATCAGTGACAACAACTTATTCTTGTCACTAAATGTTGACTTTTAGTGACAATAATGCGGTTGTCACTAATGTAATCAATTATTAGTGACAACATGTCTTGTCACTAATTTGTTTCAAAGATCGTCACTTTTACCAATATATTGTCACAATTGGTCACTCATTAGTGACAACATCTGCCTTGCCACTAATTGGTCATTCAGTAGTGACAACCTCCATCTTGGATAGCATCAATGACAACCATCTTTCTTGTCACTTGTGTTCCATTAATAGTGAAAACCGTATTTCTTGTCACTTGTGTTCCACTAACAGTGACAACCATATTTCTTAATAGTGACAACCTTTATTATCAATAATCTTAGGGAAGTTAGTGACAATATTAATTTGTTATCACCAATTTAAGCCCCGCCTCATGTCTATATTTTCGTACTTTCATCTCATCTTTTTCCTTTCCTTCTTATCAATATTATATTATATATAGTGACAATATTTCACTGCACCATTTTATTTATTTGTCAACAACTAGTCCTTATCAATAAATAATATATTAACTTATAATTTTTGTCATTCATGTAGTTCAAGAATCCCTGGACATGATAAACCAAGAATAAAAATTTACAATAACAAAACTAAAAAACACATGAATACCCAAAATATACAATATATAATATTATATTTATTAATAATATCACTAAGTAGGTCCTTTTATGAATACATCTGTAACATCATTCACATAAAACAAAAAGAAGATGTATCGTTAAGTCTTTTTCAATTTGCATATCCAATATAAATTGACATGGGTTACTACCAAAAATATACACCAACCATGGGCACAAAATATATAAGTCAGATTGAACTTGATACACTAGCCACCTCATAGTTAACTACTCCATGGCTTATATCATAACCCCAAAAATCTGCAAAATTAACAAGTTTAAAGAAACAAGTGAGCTTAACTATAATGTCAAAGTTAAAAAAGAAAAATTAAATGAACAAAAATATCACAACATTTCCTTTCTTTCAATGCAAAATAATTTGAAATATTATGCTTTAAGCATTTTAGCAATCAAGTAATCAAATGTGTATAAGGATAATATGTTACTAAACAATCAATAAAGTAATAATACTCAATCTATGGACCTATGGCTGGCGATATTGCCAGATCAATTGCTACAAAAATGACTATAGTAGCCTTTGTTAAATCTAATCACTTCTCAATCAAATTTCATCATCACTATCTCTCTCCTGCTATGGGTCCCACATGCACTTTAAATTTTAGCAAAACTACCATTCTCTCTCATATTTCCTCATTCTCTCTCATATTTCCTCACTCTCCTCGCTATACTCCTGCTTCATAAATATTGCAATCATGGCTACCAGCACTTCTAATATGTTCAGTCTTATATCATGTTCATCCTAAAAGAACAAGTTGTCAACTGATATTTTTTAAACCACAAACTGCAAATTCACACTGAGGTAGTTAAACCCCACCTTTTACAATCTAAAGTGAAGAGGAACACAGTATGAATGCATAAAGAAGCCAGTTGTTGTAGTACAAAATATGACTTATCAGTTAACAGCATCTACAGTATTTTAGATGTCTCATTTTCATGTTAAGGTCAAAGATGTCTCATTTTCTAATAAGATAGATCTCAGTACTATTAGGTCTAGAAAGTTAATTTCTAACCTAAATAGATTTCATTTTCTTCCCATGCAGTCTTTCAGAGGTCAGTATATATACCTCTGCGCATTGTATAATTGTTAGTTAAATCAAATAGAAAGATTAGAAACAAGTTATGCTGCCATCAAATACAATATGTAGACCAAACAGGCCACCACAATACAACGGCTAGGAGCATGCATCTAGTATTTTCTGCCACCACAAATGCATGCAAAGTAATAGCAACTTACTCATGTACATTTTGCAACTAAAATAGTGATCTTGTCTACCCTCATTCCACTTATCTAGAAACAACAAAAGAAAACAGAGAATGAATATCCATAGCTACCAACAAAGTTATTTCTTAAAAGAAATATGAAGGTACAAAAATATATTTAAGTCACATCTTATTGACTCACATTGCAATGTAAGTTGTTCTACTCTGGGGCCCTTCCTAATTGCTCAAGAATTTTTTGCCATAAGCTCATTGGTCTTCCTTTGCTCTTCTTTCAAAGTTGCAATTTCTTCTTCCATTGTAGCAGCTTCCTACTCAGCATCTTGTCTAAGGCATCTATTCTCCTCCAACTTGGTAAGATATTGTTCTTCATTAAAGGAACTTTGTTTCTTGGTTACACCTCTGCCACGTATATGCCCAGGTATATGGCCAATGGTTTCCTTGCAAATGTCAGCAGTGCTCATTGTTGTTGTTTGCTGCATTTTTTTCATTTTATCCTAAACAGAAAAAGAAATTGTCATGGATTGTCACTAAAGAGATTTTCCGCTTTCAAATGAAATTGGCGGGAAAGCCTTTAGTGACAAAAATCAATGACAACATTTTCCATTGTCACTAAAAGTTATCATTTGGTGCAATCTTTTTTGTTGTCACTAAAAGTTTGACCTTTACTGACAATTTAAAATATTGTCACTAATTCTGTTATTTAGTGACACGAATTTTATTGTCACTAAAGCCTATTTCTCCCATAGTTACAACATTTTTTGCCACTAAATGCACATAAATAATTACAAGAAAAATGTTGTCACTATAAGTGCACTATTTAGTGAAAGACAATTGTTATCACTATATGTGCACTATTTAGTGACAATAGTTTCTTTTTAGTAACAACAATTATTTAGTTGCTACTAAATAGATTTCCTTCTTTCAAATGAGATTGACAGGAATGCCTTTAGTGATAAAAAATAATGACAACATTTTCTATTATCACTAAAAGTTATTATTTAGTGACAATCTTTTTTGTTGTCACTAAAAGTTTGATCTTTACTAACAACTTAAAATATTGTCACTAATTCTGTTATTTAGTGACAAGAATGTGGTTGTCACTAATATTTATTGTTACTAAAGCCCATTTCTCCCATAGTGATGCTTTTACTTGGTGTGTTTATTTTTCTTTTTGTAGGTTTGATCCCTCTCCTCTTGCTAACAATGCTTCTTTCAAATTTTGGAGAATGAATTTCACTCTTATTAGAGCTTATCTACCTTAGAGAGTATTGCTTTCTTTTCCCTCTTTATCTTTTTGGTCCCTTGGACATGCTTTATTGTGATATTTTAGGTCATTGAGGATAATGTCCAATTTAAGTGTGGGAGAGGGATTCAATGCTTTACAAAGTGCATCTTTTTTAAATTATAACCACTTTTCTTAAGAATTTGGGACAAATTTTTTCAATTTTTACATGATTAATTGGTTTTTTACATGAGGTTCTTTTGCCTATGATAAGGTTATGATTTTCTTTTTGACTTTGGATATGATTTTGTCATTTAATTGGTTGGATTTTTTTGGAGTAAATTTGTATATTAGGTTGAATATGTTAAGTTTTGAGAATTTAAGTTAATATTAGTTATGTTTTGAGATTTAGATTTTATTTTACTCTTCTTGTTTGGATATGAATAATGTGATGAAATATAGAAAAATTTGTTGACTAATTCTTATTTCATGGATTTATAATTTGTTTAACTTTCAGTTGAGAATAGGGAATGTGAGAAACATAGGAAAAAAAATGAGTGGAAAAAATCATTGTTTTGAGATATTGTCGAGATATTGAAAAATGATGAAAAGAAAAAATGCTTGTATTTAAAACTTTGAAGACCTTTTGCTGAAAATGGGGTTAATATGGAGAAAAGTAGCAACTATTATTCAGTGCACTCTCTAAAAGCTATCCCGAAGGCAAGAAGGCAAGAAAAAAATAATGAAAAAATGATAATGACTACAAGGGAGCCGATATGGTGCATGAAGAGGAATCCATTCACTTGAGACTAATTGCCTAAGTCATCATGAAAAAAATGAGTGTTGAAAAAAAAATTTTAAAAATTGAGTGTTTCCTTATTTCGCTACTTAAAGTTGTACAAATTTAATTCTATGAGTTTTGAATTGGTTGAACAACTTGACTTATATGATTTGTGTTATCCATGTCTTAGCTTGAAGGTTGAAATAATTTTCTTAGACTAAAGTATAAGCTTGTTTAACTGAACTTTGAGAGTCTTGACATATGTGATTTAATGCATGAGTTTACAAAAGCTTTTAAAATGTTGAATGAATGACAAGTTTATTTCTAAGGTTGGAAAGGAAATTATAACTTTGTTGTGGATGAATTTGAGAAGAGATAATTTGTTTTGTATGCTTTGCCTAAGTATTTGCTTTAGGACAAGCAAAGTTTAAGTGTGGGGGAATATGATAGTGCCTAAATTCACATATATTTTTCTAGTTATTTGAGAATATTTTTTGATACTTTTGATATAATAACTGATATTTCACTTATCGAAATATTTTTCTATAATTTAATGCAGAAATGGATGAAATTAGAACAAATTTGAAGAAATCTAGTAGAGACCCGGCGCTGGCTTAAAAATATTGATCAGGTGCCAACCTACGTTTGGAAAAACAACATAAAATAGAGGAAAATTAGCCAGAAATTAAGCGACCAAGCCGAGAGTGGCTTCACATGAACCGCGGTCTGATTGTATCAATTTGAGAAAGGAGCCGCAGGAGGCTTCAAGTGAGTCGCAAGAGGCTTGCATCGGCTTCAACCTAGCTCGGCTCGGGCAGCCCGCTTCAACAAGGAAAAGGAAGAATGCATCTTGGTGGTTTCGGCTCTGTTCAACAAGGAAGAAATCAACTCAGCAGCTCAACAAAGAAAAGGGATTTCTCGGGCAAGCTGGCGGCTTGAAGACGAGAGATGCGGCTAAGGGGCTTGGCTCAGTTAATGAAATAAAGGAAAAGTAAAGCTAGCTTGGGCTCGGGATTGACTCGATCAAAAGAAAGAAAAGGGAAATGGCTTGGTTCTTCAGTGGCTCAATAGGAAAGTCATGCCAATTAGTCACCTATTGAACAACTTAAGGCGGTGGATTTCAGTGGAATTTGTACAGAATTTTAGAAGCCTAATAGGAAATTACTTTTTTTCAAGTTAGGATTTTTTTTTTTTTAGGAAATCTATAGGCCTATAAATAATTCTCATTCATGTTAGGGAATAAGGTGCATAATATAGAGAATTAGAAATATATTTAGAGTGCACCATGTAATATTTTCTCCGGAGAAATTTATCACTTGAGGAGCATTAATTTTAGAGGAGTTTTCATTGAAAGTTAAAGGACTTGTCTATGAATACCTATCTCTTTCCTTTGTTTTCTTTTTCTTTGAACAATGATGAGATTAATGTTTTAATTGTAACTGATTATTATTTTCATATTCATGATATTGTAATTTATTTAATCTTTGTTCAATTGATTATTCTTCTTGGTATTTGATTACTTGATTTTATTTGATAGATTGATGAGATTGGATTTATGTTTAATGGACTTGGGAAACGAAGTTAGATTAAGTTCAATTTAGTCAATTCTATGTATTTGTTATCTTAACTGTATTGGGAAAGAAGGTTGAGAATTGAACCTAAATAATCAAAGATTAGTTAATTTCGCCTATGGTATAGGGTTATTGACTAATTTTATGTTTATATTGCCTAGAGTATAAGGATAGTCATAAGGAAGAAGTTTAATGCTTTTTTTTTTTTTTTGTTATGTTGGTTTGATTAGAAATCTACTAATTTAATCAAAAAATAGTGATTTTATGGATTGGGAAAGAAGTAATTTTTATTTTTATTCTTTTTTTATGCTAAGATAATGATTGATTATAATGAGTATTAGATGATTCATGTCATATTTTTCAGAATAACTATTTAATTGCATGTTTTCCTCTCCGAGAGTTGTATATATGTTTTGTTTTTATCTTTATTTTGATTTTTATTCTTTATCCAGTCTAATAGATAGGTTAAATAATGAATGAGAAGTAATTATTATGTACTTATTCCTTGAGGATCGATATTCGTTAATTCTCTATACTATGCTTACGATGAGTATACTTACTCATACATGTAATTAGGGGATTAATGTTTTAATTAAAACATGGCAAGGGATAGACTTAAAATTGTATGATTTTTATACACCCAAATTTAATACATCACAGTAGTATTATCCAACTTCAAGGGAGTTCCAACGGCCGAGCTAATGTGAAGAGAATCGATTTAGTGAACATGCGGATAGGCAAGTGCTCCATAGCAATCCAAAATGGAACTATGCTCGAGTCAACAGAAACTCTAAAATTCGTGGTCCATTTAAGAACCCACATAGGAAATCCTAAGAGATACCATAAGCTCTTAAGCCATAAATGGAGATAGTCCTCCTCAAGATTTGGGCGTATTAAAATATGCTTGGAATCAAGCAATTTGAGATTGAGAGAACCCTTAAGGTTGATAGTATGAAATTCTTTTCTAATAGCCTCCGTAGTAAGTTTGCCCTAAGGGAATTTACCAACCAGTGTGTAATTAAAGGGCACTGCAAGAGCTTCAATTTCAGAGTCAGTGAAAAAGACAATCAACTCCCCTTTATGCTGAGAGAGAGGTTTAATAGCATCTGTAAGAGAGGGGGAGAATGGGAGAAGAGGGAAGCGAATGAACGCAAACCCTAGGGATCTCGAGCCGCTAGTGGCTCTGGCGGCAGTGCTGCCATAGCCTACTAGGGATGCTTTACTTTCTTCAAAAGTCTCTATATAAATGTTCAATTTAAGTGAGCCACCATCTTACCATACAAGATTTTTGTTAAGGTTAGGGAGGGATTCTGAATTGTTGTCTCTCTTCAATATTAGTTACAATTGCAACCACTTGGAATGGAATTTGGTTGGTGATAGGGGCAAAATACATCTATATTTTCTTAATTATTTGAAGGTGTTTTGTGATACATTTGTTGTAATAACTAAGAATATTCCTTTATATTTGACATTTTATTCATAGAAAGGTGTTTTGGACTTTTATTGCAGAAAACGACGAAAAAACGAACAAACCGTCACCGTCAGAGCACGGCCGGCGCCAGTCGTGACCCACGGACCAGTGCAGGCCCCAATCTGGACAAAACAAAGGATTTTTGTTAGAAAACAAAGCATGACTGGACCAACCAGAGCATGGCTGGCACTGGCCGTGTCAAACAGAGCCAGCGCAACTCTGTCCTATGTCGACGAGCTTTCCAATTTTGTACGAATTTGGAATTTCTCAAGAGTTTCGGTATTTTTCCAATCTCTACTCAACCCAGGACTCTTAGGGAACGAATTTTAACCTCTTAGAAGCCTATTTAAACAAGAAAAACACAAGACAAATATGTTAATTGAAGGATCCAATCTAGCTACTTATTGTTCAAATACAAATTCACCATTCAAATGAGCATTGTTCAACGAAGGTTTTCAAGAGAAGAAAAATGACTTGTCTATGAGTTATATCTTTTATCCTATATTTACTTTTTTAGAACAATGATGTACGTAATTTTTTAATTATAATTGGATATTATTTTGGAAATTATGATCTTGAGTTAATTAGAATTTTTTATTAATCTATTGTTATCCTTAGTATTTGATTACTTATTATCATTGGTTATTGATGTGTTTTCTACTAATTGACTTGGGAAAGGATATTAGAAGTTCATTGCATTGATTTCATATTTGTTAGATTTTAATGGATTTGGAAAACAAAGTTAAGATTAAAGAATTAAAGTGATCAAAGATTAGCTAATTTCACCTACAATATAGGGTCATTGGCTAATTTCATGTTAATGCATCTTTTGGTTGCTTTAGTTTGATTGAAAAATCTACTAAATTAATCAAGGGATAGTGATTCTATGGATTGGAAAAGAAGTAGAATCTATATAAGTGAGTTCATGACTTGGGAAACGATTGAATTTTACTTAAGTTCCTTCATGATACCAAGATGACAATTGACTGTGATGAATGCTAATTGATTCAATATTGTGTTTTCAAGATAATTGTCTAGTTACATGAATTTGCATCCTTGAGTTATATCTATTTTTATCTTTAGTTATTTTTCTTTTTATTCTCTTCTTATTTTATTGGCTAAATAATAAAGATTTAGGTAAAATAAGGTGGGAGCTTAAGTTCTCGTGGATTCGATACTTGCTAGTCCCTATGTTATATGATGGGTATACTTACTCGTATGTGTAGTTTTAGTAATTAGCATTTTAATTAAAGCTTGATTGATTGTGAATTTTGCTGGTAATATCTTCTACACTAAAAAACACGCATCAAATTTTTAGCGCCATTGCCGAGGATGAGCACTATCAGAAACACTCGAGTCTTATTAATTTAACCTTTATTGTATTTGTATATATCACTAACTTTTGTGTTTAGATAGTTTGTGAATATTTCTAATTTGTATATTTATATTTTCTTTATTTTTATGTTATTTTTGTTTGTTTTTATTTTTATTTTCTATTTAATTTTTATTTTTTTTTTGAGTGCGAGATTCAAAACATCATCATGTACAATTATTCATGGGAACAACGTCAAAGAAGCTATAATGATGATACGTTGGCAAGGTTGCAAACTCCCATTGATGCTTTTAGTGAGATGTCACTTGAAGCTTCAATCCAATCTTTTGTTGCTAACACAAACACGTCTATTAGGGGATACGAAGAAGCATCCCAATGAATGAGCTCTACAAGAACACAACTAGCTAAGTTGGTTGAAGATTTCATAAAAGCCTATATACTTGCACAAGAGGACCCCCAAGAAAAGGAGAGGGGATATGAGGAACAATTACCCAATGTGGCAAAAGAGGTATTCGATACTACTCTATCTACTAATAATTCTAATCGCTCTTTGTCACATGATTTTTTAGGTTCCTCTTAATTCTTGGAGAACAATGGTCCAAATGATGATATGTTAAGCTTAACATGCCTCGAAGAGTTGAATCTTTCACTAATGCATCATAAGAAGCCCTTAAAGTATGCTAACAAATTCGACTATTCACCCCATTCAAAATGAGGTAACTTAGTTTTTGTAGACTATGGATTGAAAAGTAAGGATTTCTTGATCCCATCTTTAAGAACTCAATTGCTAAGTTTCAAGAGGAATTTTCATTGTGACACATCTTTTGAAGAGAAAAATGGTGATTTCAAGTTTGATGCATTCTTTAGATACCATATGTACTCATATGTTGAAAACAGTATCTGTGTATCTAAAGGAATGTTCAAGAATTACGTTCATGTGTTTTGTTTTACTGAGTAAATTTATTTTCATGGACATGACCTTTTTCAAAAACCTCCCTTCTTTCTACATTCATCTTGCCTATTTTCTACTTTGAGCTTAAACTTCTTTAACAAGGGTTTGATAAGGAAGCATGATGAGTGGAAAGAGTTTGTATCTTTATTTTGTGTTTGGTTTTATTAAGTATTTTGTTTTTCCTCTCCCAAATAAGGAAAATATTTTTCAATTTAAGTGTGGGGGAGTGAATCGTGTCTTTATTTACTTTGTTAGGATTTTTATTAGTATTTCTCTTTAGTTTGTTCTCTTTTATTTAAATATGTTTTTTTTTATTTTACTTTTATTTTCTTTATGCTTTTATTTGTGTTTTGTTTTGTTGGTAGGAATAAATACTTCTTGGACAAGCCCTTCTCTCTATTCCAAGTTTTGATATCTATTGGAGCATTATTGCACATGGAAAGTATTACTTAACCTTCTACCTCCCTTATTACTTTTTTTGTCCCTTTGGAGACGCTTTTGTGTGTTAATTTTTAGCCAATATGGATATTGTCTAGTTTAAGTAGGGGGAATTGGTTTGATGATATTCTTTGTCCAAATTTTTATCAATCATCTTAGTGTTTTTTCTTGGTATTGAGCTACTTTGGAAAAAGGAAAATTTTTTAAATTTGACAAACAATTTTGTTGCAATTTCCTTGAAAATTTTGAAAATTTGAAAATTTAAAAGTTGGAAATTTTGAAGCTAAATTGGGCTTTTAATGAAGTTATGCTTTTCTTTTTTACGTTGGATATGGATTTGTCATTTGTTATGGTTGTATTTTTCTTAAAAATTAAACTTGTGCATTAAGTTGAATTTTGCTAAGTCTTGAGAATTTAAGTTAACCTTGGTTATATTTGGTATTTGAGTTTTGTTTTATTCTTTAAGTTTGAATTTGGATGATATGATGAAATATGGGAAGAATTGTTGACTAATTCTTATATTATGGATTTAAAATTTGCTTGACTTTGAGTTGTGAATAAGAAATGTGAGGGGAAAAAATTGAGTGAAAAGAAAAAAATGTGAGTTGAAAAAATTTTGCTTTCATCTTTTGTGGAAAAATTAAAAAAAAATAAAACCTTTTGCTGAAAAAGAGGTTAATATGGAGAAAAGTAGCAAGTAATGTTCCGTGCACTCTCTTGAGACTATCCTGAAGACAAAAAAGTAAGGAAAGAAAGATAAAATGATGAAAAAGAAAAACGACAATGACTATAAGGGGGGAAAATATGGTACGTGAAAAGATATCCATTCACTTGAGGCTATCAATTTCCCAATTCATTGGAAAAAAAAAAAAAGACTAGAGTATTTTCTTTATTTCATTAACTTGAGTTGTGTAAATTTGAGTGTATAATGCTTGAATCGGTTAAATGGCTTGACTTGTATGATTTATGTTATCTATGTTTTTGCTTGAGGAGTAGGATAATTTTTTTGTACTAGATATAAGCTTGTTTAACTTAACTATGATGGCCTTGGGATTATTTGATTTAATACATGAGTTTGAAACGTTTTAAAATGGTTAAATGAATAATAAGTTTGTATTTGAGGTTGGAAGAAGATTATTCCTTTATTATCGATGAATTTGCTAAGGATAAGTTGAAAAGTTGTTTTGTCTTAAGCCATTTGCTTAGTGTCTAATTATTGTTTGCTTGAGGACAAACAAAAGTTCAAGTGTGACAGTATGTGATAGGAGCAAAATGTATCTATATTTTCCTAGTTATTTAAGTGTATTTTATGATACATTTGTTGTAACAACTAGGCATATTCCTTCATACTTGATATTTTACCATTGGAAAGTTATTTTGGACTTTTATTGCAAAAAACGACGAAAAAACAAACAAACCGTCGCCATCAGAGCACGGCCGGCGTCAACCGTAACCCACTAACCAGCGCCAGCCCCGATATGGACAAAACAGGGGATTTTCATCAGAAAACAGAATACAACCAGGCCAACCAGAGCACGACCAATGCCGGCCATGTTAAACGGATCCGACACTGGCTCAACTCTATCCCATGTTGGCGAGCTTTCCAATTTTGCGTAGATTTGATAATTTCTCAAGAGTTTTGGTATTTTTCCAATCTCTACTCGACCCAGGACTCTTAGGGAACAAATTTTAGCCTCTTAGAAGCCTATTTAAACAAGAAAAACATAAGACAAATGTATGAATGGAAGGATCCAAGCTAGCTACTTATTTTCAAAGACAAATTCACCGCTTAAAGGAGCATTGTTCAACGGAGGTTTTCAAGAGAAGAAAAAAGACTTGTCTATCAGTTATATATTTTATCCTTTATTTACTTTTCTAGAATAATGATGTGCTTAATGTTTTGATTGTAATTGGATATTATTTTGGAGATTATAATCTTGAGTTAATTGAAATTTTTTATCAATCTGTTGCTATCCTTAGTATTTGATTACTTATTATCATTGGTTATTGATGTGTTTTCTTCTAATTAACTTGGAAAAGGATATTAGAAGTTCATTGTATTAATTTCATATTTTTTATATTTTAATGGACTTGAAAACGAAGTTAAGCTTAAAGAACTAAAATGATCAAAGAATTTCACCTACGGCATAGGGTCATTGGCTAATTTCATGTTTATAAGGTATGAGTTTAATGCATCTTTTGGTTGCTTTGGTTTTATCGGAAAATCTATTAAATTAATCAAGGGAAAGTGATTCCATGGATTGGAAAAGAAGTGGAATCTACATAAGTGAGTTCATGACTTGGGAAATAATTAAATTTTACTTAAATTCCTTCATGATGCCAAGATGACAATTGATTATGATGAATACTAATTGATTCAATATTGTGTTTTCAAGATAATTATCTAGTTACATGAATTTGCATCCTGGAGTTATATCTTATTTTATCTTTAGTTATTTTTCTTTTTATTCTCTTCTTATTTTATTGGCTAAACAATAAAGATTTGGGTAAAGTAAGGTGGGAGCCTAAGTTCTCACGGATTCGATACTTGATAGTCCTTATGCTATATGATGGGTATGCTTGCCCGTATGTATGGTTTTAATGATTAACATTTTAATTAAAACTTGATTAATTGTGAATTTTGTTGGTAATATTTTCTACACTAAAAAACACACATTAGTTGGCAACACAATTTTAGATTATTCTATACAATATTTTGTGGAAGGTGCTTACACATTAATTAGATAATAATACTTATATGAACAAGGCGTTCAATTGATTAGATTAAATCTATGAAATAATAAATTTTAGATTTATTTTTTAAGCATTTTCTCTTGACAAAAAATAAAAAATAAAAAATAAATCTAATCAATCTAAGGTAGTGTTTGTCTCTCAAAATTTTTTGAAACCATACATCTTCTTTTAAAAACTATTTCTAAATTTTACCTTTTGTCCTCCCTTTAAAAAAATTTAAAAATTATAATATTATCTTATAATATATTATTTTATATAATTTTTCTTTTCAATCTTAACTTTCTGTTTCACTCCTACTTGAAAGTAACATCATGAAATATATTCTTCAATATTATTGTTGTTGTTGTTGTTGTTGTTGGTAGTAGTAGTAGTATTATTTTTGTTTTAATAAAGCGAACATTGTTATGAAAATAACAAAGTGGCTGTTCATTTTCCCGAAACTATCCATTTATCTTGAAGATAGATGAGACTGTTTATTTTTCTAAGATTATTGATGGATAACATAAGATTTTATTTATTAAATTTATTTTTTATCATTTTAGATGATACGTCTAAACCTCTATAAATAGGGACCTTATATAAACAAACAATGAGAATTAATTTAAACCTAAGTAATTCTCTTATTTCTCTCTTCTCATATAATTTCTTTAATTTTTAAGTTTTTATATTTTATTTTCTTGATTCTGTTTAGAATCAAATTCACAATATCTTATCACCATGAGACTCTACCGAAATTGTTCTACTGAAGTTTATAATCAAGCCAATACCATCAAAGTTACTCTCTCGATCTATACAATCAAGTAGTCAGGTTTTTTAAATTTTCTAAACAAAAGAAGGAATGTACTCTTTCTATTTGATTTTGTATTAATATGGTAAATCTCACTAAACTTGAGTTTTTGCAACTCTAGATATTACTAAAAAAAATTATTTATCCTGCACACTAGATGCTAAAATGCATTTAGCTGCAATGGATCTGGCAGAAACCAATGTAGAAGGAAATCCATTATCATCACATAATGATGCTAAAATTATGATTTTTCTCTGTCATCATCTTTATGAAGATTTAAAAGTAGAATACCGTATTGTAAAAAATCCACATATTTTGTGGAATAATTTGAAAGAAAAGTTTAACTACCAAAAGATGGTCGTCCTTCCAAAAGTACAGTATGACTGGATGTACTTGCGATTACATGATTTTAAATTTGTCAATGAGTATAACTCTACAATATTTAAAATTAGCTCGCAATTAAAATTGTGTGGAGAAAATATTACTGATGAAAATATGTTGAAAAAAAACTTTCTCTACCTCTCGTGCTTCGAATTTGCTCCTGCAATAACAATGTCGAGAAAAGGGATTCAAAAAATATACATAATTAATATCTTACCTTCTCGTAATTGAGCAAAATAATGAGCTATTAATGAAAAATTATAAAGCATGATCAACAGGTTTTACTCCAATCCCAAAAATAAATGTTGTTAGATCTCGTGATTTTGGCTCCATAAGAGGTCGTGATCGTGATCGTGGTCGTGGCTGTGGCTGTCGATATTATTATACAAGCGATTATAATAGAAATATTCATTATGATTACAAAAGTCAAATAAAGTTACAAAAAATAATGATAACTACCGGAAGTGACCAAAAAATAATGAAAAAAGAAAAAGAAAGGTGTGGTTCCTACAAATTATGAAGATAAATGTTATCACTATGACATGAAAAGTCATTGATGTCGTATTTGTCGTACAGCAAAATACCTTGTTGATCTTTATTGGGCTTTTATTGAGAAGAAAGGTAAAAATGCATAAGCAAATTTTACTCTACAACATTCTCTTCGTGATAATGATGATGATGATAATACCAACCTTAAGGATGTTAATTTTGATATAGCTCATTTGGATGTGGCAGATTTCTTTGAGCATTTAGAAGAAAGAATTGATCATTTAATTAGTGACGAAAGTGTTCAGAAGAATTAGAAGTTTACTATTAATATGTTTATTTTATATTTTATATTTTTGACATTGTAATAGTAATTAGCATTTAGAGTTTTTATTTTATTATTTAAATATTTAACTTTATAAATGTTTTTTGATGTCCAAATTGCTATTATTCTATTTTCTAGATACAAAAATGGCATTGAAGATATATGCCTATTGATAATGGTACAACACATACCATATTGAAAGATAGAAAACATTTCTCTTACCTGAAGATAGGAGAAACAATTGTTAATACTATAAGTGATAGTGTAAAATTAATTGAAGGCTCTAGAAGAGCTAATATATTATTATCTAGAGGAACAAATATTGTTATTTATAAATCATTATTTTCTTCAAAATATCAAAGAAATTTATTAAGTTTTAAATATATTTGTCGAAATTGATATCACATTTAAATAATGGAAGAAATTAGATTTAAATATCTCTGTATTACTCAAATAATTTTAGATAAGAAACCTTTATTAGAAAAGTTACCATTGTTCAAAAATCTATGCAATTGAAATGCATCATTCCATGAACCAGAAATTTACTAATTCTGCTATATTTATCATTTGGCATGATCGTTTGGGTCATCTAGTAGACCATTATGATGCGAAGAATAATTAAAAATACGCATGGTCATCCTTTGAGAAGTCAAAAGATTTTGACATCAGATTTATTTTCATGTGATGTGTGTTCTCAAGGAATATTGGTTATTAAACTATCTCCAATAAAGTAGAGTTTGAGTCTTTAGTATTTTTGGAAAGAATTCATAGTGATGTATGTGGACTAATTCATACACTATGTGGGTAATTCAAATACTTTATGGTTTTAATTGATTCACTGATCTGGTGGTAGCATATCAATTTGTTATCAACTCGCAACATGGCGTTTGCAAGATTGCTTGCCTAAATAATTCGCTTATGAGCACAATTTCTGGACTATCCTATTAAAATTATATGTCTAGATAATGCTATAGAATAATCCTCCCAAACCTTTGATGCTTATTGCATATGACTGGCATTACTAACTCATATTCATACCCAAAATGGTCTAGCTAAATCATTCATTAAAAGATTACAATTAATTGCTAGACCGTTATTAATGAGAATATATCTCCCTACATCTACTTAGGGACATGCTACTTTGCATGCTACAGCACTTGTGCATATAATGCCAATAAGTTATCACAAATTATCTCTCTTGAAGTTGATTTTTGGTTCAGAGCTAAATATTACTCATTTAAGAATTTTTGAGCATGTTGTCTATGTATCAATAGCGCCAAATTAACGTACCAAAATAGACCCTCAAAGAAGATTGGGGATATATGTTGGATATGATTCTCCCTCTATAATTAGAAATGTTGAACCATTGGCATATGATATATTCACAGTAAAATTTGCTAATTATCATTTTGATAAAACTTTATTTCCAAAATTATGGGAAAAATATAAACCACATAAAGAAGAGCTTATCTGGACAATATCATTAAATTATTTGGATCCGCACACAAGCACAAGTGAAATAGAAGTTTAAAAAATAATTCATTTATAAAGACTTACAAATCAACTGACAGATTCTTTTGTTGACTCTATAAGGATAATTAAATCGCATATTCTAACTATAGATGCTCCTATTTGGATAGAGATTCCAACAAGACAAAATGAAATTCCTATGGTTGCTGAATCAAAAACATGCCAAAAGCATGGATGACCCCATGGTTAAAAAGATAAAAATTCTGGAAAGAAAAGTAGATTAAATGAACAGAATGATAAAATTTAAAATTTAAAAAATAAGAACCAAGTGACAACTGATGAAAAGATCCAAATATCTAAAAATAGTAAACAGAATAATGAGATGTTCATCAATTATATGACTTCTGGCAAAAATTGGAATCGAATAAAAATAACTATTGATAATATTGTTGCATATAATAGAGCACTTGATGTGTTAAAAGATAATGAGGATCTTGAACCAGCATCGGTTGAATAATATCGTCATAGAAATGATTAGTCAAAATAGAAAGATGCGATTCAATTGGAGTTAAACTCACTTGCAAAGCATGAGCTTTTTGGACTTGTAATCTGAACACCAGAAAGTATAAAACCAATCGGTTATAAATGGGTATTTGTGCAAAAGCAGAATGAAAATAATGAAGTTGTAAAATATAAAGTTGACTTGTGACACAAGACTTTTTACAAAAATTGGATACTGATCATGATGAGATATATTCACCCGTGATAGATGCAATTACACTCCGATATCTTGTGAGTCTAGTAATACGTGAAAATATTCGCATGCATCTAATGGATGTTGTGACTACTTATTTATATGGGAACCTTGATAATGATATTTATATGAAAATCCCAAAAGGATTTAGTATATCTAAAGTATATAATTCTGGTCCTTAAGGAAATTATTCTATTAAATTACGAAATTCATTGTATGCTTTAAAGCAGTTTAGATGCATGTAGTATAATTATCTTAGTGAATATTTACTAAGATCAAGTTATAAAAATGATCAGATATGTCCACGCGTATTTATTAAGAAATTTGAATATGGCTTCGTTATACTTGCTATATATGTTGATGATATCAACCTTATTAGAACTCTAAAAGAGCTCCAAGAGGTAAGAGATAGCCTGAAATAAGAATTTGAAATTACAGATTTTGAAAGAACCAAATTTTGTCTTGGTCTACAAATAGAATATCTAGAAGATAGTATTTTTATTCATCAATCAACATATGCAACTAAAGTTTTGAAGAGGTTTTACATGGACAAAGCATACCTATTGAGTATTCCAATGGTCATTAGGACATTAGATGTAAATAAAGATACTTTTAGATTTCGAGAAGATGATGAAGAACTTATTGATCCTGAAGTACCATATCTCAATGCAATTGGCACACTAATGTACCTTACCAACAACATTCGACTCAATTAAGATAATGTAGCTTTTGGTGAAATATATATTAAAGGAAATAAGACGAAATATATTTCACCAAAATTTTTCTTTACTCATAAACTCCAAAAGATAGGTGAAATAGATGTGCAACGGATTCAATCATATGATAATCTAATAGATTTATTCACTAAGACATTGCCGATAGCTTCATTTAAAAATTTAGTCTATAAATTGGAATGCGTCGATTGAAATATATGAAGACATCTTAAAGATGTTATCAAGATCAGGAATATGTACATTGTACTCTTTTTTTTCCCTAACAATGGTTTTTTTTTTTCCTATTAAGTTTTTTCTTAATCAGGTTTTTAATGGGGCAATGTTTCCTCTAAAATAAAAAGTGTCCCATTTTTTCCTTCACTAGGTTTTTATCCCGCATGATTTTTCCTAGGATGGTTTTTAACGAGAGATTTTCAAGATTTTGAAAATGAACATTCGAGGGAAAGTATTATGAAAATAATAAAGTGACTTTTTATTTTTTTCGAATTTATCCATTTATCTTGAAGATAAATGAGATTGTTCATTTTTCAAAGTTATTGATAAGTAAGATAAAATTTATTTATTAGATTTATTTCTTATTCTTTTAAAAAATATATCTAATTTTTTATAAATACGGGTCTTATATAAACGAATAATGAAAATCAATTTGAATCTAAATAATTTTCTCATTTTTCTCTTCTTATATAATTTCTTTAATTTCTAACATTTTATTTTATTTCTTTAATTCTATTTAAAATCCAATTCACAATAAACATCAATTAATTACTAATTAAACTTAAAATATATTTCCGTACATGTATAAATCAATCAATCAACAAATTAATTCAATCAATCAATTAAACTATTGCTTTGACTTTGTTGGTTAATTCAATCAATCGATTTTTAAATTACGTGGTTAATGGCCTCTTTTACATATTTGCTTTTAACGTGTTCGCGCGTCACACTCTTTTACTGGGTTTCTTGATGGAGACCTTTTCTGTCCAATGGCTCTTTAACATGTGGGTATTAAATTTGAACCACATAAATTATTGTCAAATTTACACGATTATTTAATAATAAATTAATTAATTTTGTATAACAACGGTTTTTTTTTTTTTTTAACAAGAATCAACAATTTTTCCCCTCCAAGTGTGAATCTTTTGTCAGAGCTTTGGATGGCAATCTAGAATGGATACAAATTTGTGGAAACAGGCATTTTTCAAATTGGGCACCTAATGGCATCTTATTCTGTAATAAAGAAAGAAAAATTCCTATGTTATGTGTGGAGACTATAAATACAAAATTTTAATGCATATTCTTTCATAGACGACCGATAAGGATGCTATAGATTTCAGGATTCTCCTTAAGAGACTGATCCTTGTGTTTTGCAGTATACATGAAAGGTATTGATTCTCTTTTTTATACACTTGTTATGCATCTTGATAGATTGGCTGGTTTCCTTTTGGATTCCTTATAGGAAGCTTGTGGAGAATTTCGGGTCTGGTGATATTTCAGTATGCTGATGTCTTTCGGCTTCAATATTCTTTGTGACTTGTGAAGATGCAAAGGTGGTGACATAATTTTACGAAATATTTTTTAAAGAAATTATTTATAAATAAAGACAAAATCAAAAGTTTAGAGTTCGAGGATAAATTATATATAAATATATATTAGAAAAATATTATAATATTTTTAAAAATTGGAATAAAAGTTAAAATTTTAAAATAAATACAAAATTTTGAAAGGAAGACACTACAGGTCTCTAGTTCTGTCCACGTTCACAGAAGTGGCATAAAATGAATCAATGTCAATCTTGTGAAATTTTCTTTTCTTAAATTTTTTTTTAAAAGAAAAAGAGCAAAATAGATTTGTTTATAATAAATGTAAAACATGTGATCGGATAGCAATATTTTCCAACATAAATAAATTATTCTTGTCTCTATTAGTATTTGTTCTTTTTTTATTATTTAAGTAAATCACTGGAGGCACCAAAGTTTTAGTTATAATATTTTCTTATTTAGAATATAGGAAACTGGAGAAATTGCTGCTAAATTCAAAATAAATTCTTATCCATCTATCCAAATCAGGTTACTGTTACACGTACTATTGCTACAAGTCCCATTCAGAATACACCAGCCGTCCAACACAAATTTTTTTTTTCTTAGTTTTTTAATAGAAAAAAATAGATATCCGGCTCCAATAAATATTCTTGAAAAATTTTAGTAATAAGTCTTGGAATGAATAGTTGAACTCATCGGGTAAAAAGTACGATGATTAAAAAATTACGAAATCGATTCTCATAAAATATCTATTAGCATTTTTAATTAAGTCGATCAGTCAAAACGTACCTAACTTAATTTACACCCTCGCATTTCGTATCCAAAAGGTAGTGGCTGCAACTTCTCTCAGTAATAAAAAAATATTTTATTGTACAACTACTTTTGAGTCAATGTATTAATATATATCTAAAAAGATAGCGACTGTAATTTCTTTCCGATAAGATTTTAGTAATAAAAAAATATTTTATTCAGCAACTGCAATGTATTATTTTGTTTCTGTCTTCAAAAAAAACTCCTAGACCAGTGCAAGGGTGGGAGAAAAAAAATACCATTAAAATTTAAAGCCAGGTTTCCTTGACCTATTTCCTCGGGCACTTACCCTACAGATTATGGTTGAATTTAGAATTTTGAAGAATGTCAAGTAATGAACTTATTGTTATAAAATTAGGGTAGTGTTAGAATAAAATCTACACACTACACACTAAGAAAATTCTAACTATTCTTTGCACAAGAATTTCTCTTCAAACTTCTCTCTTTCTTTCTCTCACAATTCTTTCTCCAATCTTTCTTTCACTAATCTTTCTTTCACAAAATGATGGTGTATTACAAGCTTAGAGAATAGCTCTATTTATAGAGCTCTAATTAGTGAAATACATCATGGCATACATCATCTTCAACTAATCTCAATTAATGGTGTCTCCACTAAATGGTGGACATCCATAAAAATCTTCTAATAATTCACATAAATCCATAATTAGTGGAGCCTCCACTAATTAATGGAGATTCCAATAATTCATAACACTCCCCATTGGATGTCCATCAATTACATAAAGAATATGCCTCGTTAAAACCTTACTAGATAAAAACCCAGTGGGAAAAAAAAATCTAGTGAAGGAAAAAGAGTACACTATTCTATATGTCCATTTATTACTCCCCCGATGAGATGATTCCTTTAAATCTTTAAACCGACGCATACCGATTTTATATCTCAACTTTTCAAATGTTGCAGTCGGTAAAGTCTTCGTGAAAATATCTCGCGAGGTTATCACATGACCGAATTTGTAGCACATCAATTTCACCTTTCTTCCGGAGTTCATGAGTAAAGAAGAATTTTGGTGAAATATGTTTTGTCCGATCTCCTTTAATATATCCTCCTCGTAATTGAGCTATGCAAGCCGCATTGTCTTCATAAAGAGGAGTTGGAATACCTTTGATTGATGATAATCCACAACTTTCTCGATATAATGAATCATGGATCTTAGCCATACACATTCTCGACTTGCTTCATGAATGGCTATAATTTCAAAGATGATTTGAAGAAGTAGTCGCTATAGATTGTTTCGTAGAACGCCATGATATAGCAAAGATTTCCACATGTAAATAGATAGCCCGTTTGAGAACGTGCTTTATGTGGATCGATAAATAACCAAAGATCTCGCATAACCTATCAATGTTGGACTGGTTTTATTTGAATAAAATAATCCGAGATCAATTGTACCTTGGAGATATCGAAGGACTTGTTTAATTCCATTCCAATGTCGTCGTGTTGGTGAAGAACTAAATCTTGCTAATAAATTGACAACGAAAGCAATATCAGGCCGTGTGTTATTAGCAAGATACATCAATGCACCAATTGCACCGAGATATGGTACTTCAGGACCAAGGAGTTCTTCATCATTTTCTTGAGGTCTGAAAGGATCTTTATCCACATTTAATGATCGGACGATCATTGGAATACTCAATGGATGTGCTTTGTCCATGTAAAATCTTTTTAGCACTTTTGTCAGTATATGTTGATTGATGAATAAATGTTCCACTCTCCAAATGTTCAATTTGTAAACCAAGGCAAAATTTGGTTTTACCAAAATCCTTGATTTCGAATTCTCTTTTAAATAATCAATTGTTTCTTGGAGCTCTTCAGAGTTCCAATAAGATTAATATCATCAACATATATAGCTAATATCACAAATTTAGAACCAGCATTTCTTAATAAAAACGCATGGACATACCCGGTCATTTTTAAATCCCGCTTTCAATAAATATTCACTAAGACGTGTGAACCACATGCGCCCGCATTGCTTCAGTGCCATATAATGATTTCCGCAACTTGATGGAGTAATTTTCACGAGGATAATGTTTATATGCTTCGTGCATATGAAATCCTTCTGGGATTTTCATGTAAACATCATTTTCTAAATTTCCATACAAGTAAGCAAAGTGACAACATCTAATAGGCGCATATCTATCTTTTCATGTACCGCCAAACCGATAAGATATCTGAGTGTAATAGCATCAACAACAGGAGAATAAGTTTCATCATAATCAATACCTGGTCTTTGTGAAAAACCTCGGGCTACTAATCGCGCTTTATATCGAACGATTTCACTCTTTTCATTGCGCTTTCGCACAAATATCCATTTGTAGCCAACAGTGTTTTATACCTTTCCGGTGTTCGGACCGCAGTCCGAAGACTTCACGTTTTGCCGTTGCATTTAACTCCGATTGAATCGCATCTTTCCATTGCAGCCAATCTTTTCTATGCCGACATTCATCAACCGATATTGGTTCAGGATCATCATTATCCCGTGTAACATCAAGAGATATATTGTATGCAAATATATTATCAATAACAGCTTTCTATCCGATTCCAACTTCTACCTGAAGTGGTATAATTGATAGAAATTTCAGTGTTACTTTCATCAACTTCTCGGTTCTTTGTCATCAGCTCTCTCTTGGTCTTTATCATTCTTTTCTTCAATATGATCTTCTCGGATCATTTAATCCTCTTTTCTTTCGAGGATTTTTATCTTTAGAACCAAGAGGTCGGCCACGCTTCCGGCGTGTTTTTGACTCAAGCAACTATAGGTATAATATTTTGTTCTCACTGGAACTTCAATTCGAATAGGAGCATTTATAGTCGGAATATGCGATTTTGTAACTCTTCTCGGAGTCAACAAAAGCGTCTCGGCATTTGATTTGCAATGCTTTGCAAATGAATTATCTTTTGAACTTCAAGTTCACATGCGCTTGTGCGCGGATCAAGATAATTTAATGATGTTGTCCAATCAAGATCCTTTTTATACTGTTTTGGTTCTCCCCTAATTTAGGGAATAATGATTCATCAAAATGACAATCAGCAAATCTTGCCGTGAATACATCTCCCGTCGTGGGTTCAACATACCCGATAATAGAGGGAGAATCATATCCAACGTATATCCCCTTTCTTCTTTGAGGACCCATCTTTGTACGTTGGTTTGGTGCAATTGGAATATATACAAGACACCCAAAAATTCTTAAATGAGCAATATTTGGTTCTCGACCCAAAAGCCAATTGCAAAGGAGAGAATTTATGATAACTAGCCGGTCTTATACGTACAAGTGTTGCAAAGATGTAGAATAGCATGTCCCCGTGCAGATGTTGGGAGATTTGTTTTCATTAATAATGGTCTAGCAATTAATTGTAATCGTTTAATCAAAGATTCAAAGAAGACCATTCCGTGTGTGAACATGAGCTACAGGATGTTCAACATTAATCCCAATTGACATGCAATATGCATCAAAAGCATGTGATGAAAATTCACCAAAGATTATCCAAACGGATATTTTTAATGTGATGGTCCGGAAATTGTGCTCGTAATTTAATTATTTGAGCAAGTAATCTCGCAAACGCCAGAGTTGCGAGTAGATAATAAACATACATGTGACCATCGGGATGATGCATCAATTAAGACCATAAAATATTTGAACGGTCCACATGGTGGATCAATAGGTCCACAAATATCTCCGTGAATCTGTTTCGAGAAATGTAGGACTTTCAGCTCCTACTTTTACCGGTGATGGTTTAACAATTAATTTTCCTAGGGAACATGCAAGACATGCGAATTTTTCTCGATGTTAATATCCTTTTATTTTTTAAAGGATGACCATGTGTATTCTCAATGATTCTTCTCATCATGGTAGATCCCTGATGACCCAACCGGTCATGCCAAATGCTAAAAGTAATAGGATCAAGAAACTTCCGGTTTACTAGATGATGAATTTCAATTGTACGTATTTTTACAAAATATAGACCAAAGAGAAAAAGACGGCAGCTTTTTCTAATACCGATTTCTTACCCAAATGCATTTGAGTAATAAAAAGATGCTCAATCCCATTTTCCTCATTTGTTTCAACATGATACCCATTTCTCGCGATATCTTTAAAACTCAATAAATTTCTTCTGGATTTTGAGGAAAATAGTGCCTTATCAATAATAATTGTTGTTCCTTTAGGCAACAATATACTAGCTCTTCCTGAGCCCTCAATTACATTTGCACTACCGTTTATCGTATAAATATTTATTTCTCCCATTTTGAGATCGTAAAAATATTTCTCATTTTTTAGTATGGTGTGTGTAGTTCCACTATCAATAATGCATATATCATCATTAACAACAGCCTATCCGAACACAAATATATATATGTAAACGTAAATATTATTAGAATAGAATGAAAATGAAAATACAAAAATATCGTGGTGAGGCTTTAGTTCTTTTGGACACCGCCATCACCAATTAAATGGTCTATCCTACCGTCCGGGTGTTCAAAAAATCCGATACATCCATATGGGTAATATTGATATTAAGATCTTCGAGATCACTATCGTCATCCTCAACATTATTTATTGGATGTTGAGAAAAATTTGCTTCCACATTTTTATTTTTCAATGAAGCTTGATACAATTCAACTAAATGCTTAGCCGTACGACAATTTCGTGACCAATGACCTTTCATGCCACATCTATAACATATATCCTCATGCTTTTCTTCAATTTCTTTTTCTTTTCCCTTTTGATCTTTTCTGTTCCACTTCGGTGGCCGTATTTCTCACAGCTTTGATTATAATTGTGATAAGGGAAATATCGAGCGTGACTACGACCATAACCACGACCACGGCCACGGCCACGGCCACGACTATAACGATGGCTTCTGCTGGAGCCAACAGCATTCACTTCTGGGAGTGCTGTAGAGCCAGTTGGTCTGGCTTCATGATTTCTCAATAATAACTCATTATTTTTCTCTCGCAATGAGGAGGGCAAGAATTAAATCAGTAAATTTTGTATACCCCTTTTCTCGATATTGTTGTTGCAGGACAATATTCGAGGCATGAAAGGTGGAGAATGTCTTCTCCAACATATCTTCATCAGTCACTTTTTCTCCGCATAATTTTAATTGAGATGTAATTTTATACATTGCGGAGCTATATTCATTCACGGTTTTAAAATCTTGCAACCTCAGGTGCAACCATTCATACCGTGCGATAGGTAGTACGACCATCTTCAGGTGGTCAAATCTTTCTTTTAAATTTACCCACAGGCCATATGGATCTTTTTCGGTAAGATATTCCATTTTTAAATTTTCATCGAGATGACGACGAATAAAAATCAAAGCTTTAGCCTTATGTTGTGCAGATGCACTATTATTTGCTTGAATAGTTTCACTAAGGCCTTCAGCATTTAGATGCATTTCTGCATCGAGAACCCATGACATATAATTTGTTCCAGAAATATCAAGGGCTACAAATTCGAGTTTTGCGATATTAGCCATAGAGATCAATAAATGCGTACCTGTCTTCTCGGCTTTGGTAACGGCAGAAACTCGTGCTTAGTCTTCTCGGCTTTTGTACCGGTAGAGACTCGTGCTGATAACGTGTTATAAAATTAGGGTAGTGTTAGAATAAAATCTACACACTACACACTAAGAAAATTCTAACTATTCTTTGCACAAGAATTTCTCTTCAAACTTCTCTCTTTCTTTCTCTCACAATTCTTTCTCCAATCTTTCTTTCACTAATCTTTCTTTCACAAAATGATGGTGTATTACAAGCTTAGAGAATAGCTCTATTTATAGAGCTCTAATTAGTGAAATACATCGTGGCATACATCATCTTCAACTAATCTCAATTAATGGTGTCTCCACTAAATGGTGGACATCCATAAAAATCTTCTAATAATTCACATAAATCCATAATTAGTGGAGCCTCCACTAATTAATGGAGATTCCAATAATTCATAACACTTATAATATAATCAATCACATTGGACTGTGACTAACATTTTTCCTTTTATTATTATTTTTTTTTTTAACGAAAGGGGGACCATTTTTCCAATGAAAGTCGGGGAGGCGGTGGAAAATGTGTCATTTCTATCTGCAGTCTTCTTGACCATTTGATGCACTGATCGCCATTTATTCAGCCACTGGGGGACAGGAAGAATCACTTGTTCTTCTGGGGTTACTATGGTATTTATTTCTCAAACATTATCATTTTTTATTGTATATCTCCTTTGATAAATTAATTAATTTCATTGTTTTAAATTTTCGAAATATGTAATGATACTCTTCGATTAGTTACCAGTCGTCAGCTCATTATTTTAAATTAATTTATTCTTTTTAAAATTTTCAATAATTACAGTTAAATCCGCACAAACATTACAAATACCACTAATATAAAATAAAAACATCACAAAAAACAAATACTTAAAATAGATACAAAACTCTCTTATATTCATATTTGAAGAGCCAAAACTAAGCGTCAAATATATAGGCATCAGAAGCGGCGGAAGACTTCTCCATTTTTCCAGGTGGGATGGATGTCATCTTAACAAAAACCCAAATAACTTTATTCCACCTTCTCTACAAAAGTCTTGAACACGATAAATCATGAACAGTAAACACTAATTAAATTTAGGTAGTCTTTAAACGGCTTACCAATTACACTTATTTCTTCTACAATTGATAATACATATGTAACTAAATTTATATATTGTTTTAGTGGACGAACTTCCTCTATCGATCTATTTTTGCCAATGGAATACTCCCCTTCTTCTGCATCTTCTTATAAAAAATTACAAGTTCATCAGAAATTACAAGTGTTTGGGTCAACTTCATTGAATTTCAATTTCTACCTACTCCTATATATCATTTTCATATGTACAAGAAGAATTAGAAGTTTTTTTTATATAATTTAATATAGATAATTCATCAAACGTAGCATCTCTATTAATTACAAATTTTGGAAGGTATCACAATTTATATCCTTTCACCCTAAAAGCATATCCAAGAAAAATACATTTCTTATGTCTAGGTTCTAATTTCTCATCATTTACTAATGTATATGCTAGATATCCAGAAATTTTTAAATCAGAGTAATTAGTAGGAGTACTTGATTAAATTTTCTCCAGAGTTCTAAAATCAAGAGTTACAGAAGGAGAGCAGACAATTTAACAAGCCATGGAAACTACTTTTGTCCAAAACATCTTTATCAATCCTGCATTTGAAATCATATAACACACTCTTTCTAAAAGAATTCTATTCATTCATTTAGCAATGCAATTTTGTTGAGGATCATTCTCATTGTACAATGTCGAATAATTCCTTCATTTTTACAAAATTATTAATTTTTTTCACAAAATTTTATACCATTTTCTGTCCTTAGCCTCTTGATCTGTTTATCTGTCTATTTCTTAATCAAAACTCTTTGCTATTTGAAAGTTAGATAAATATCACTCTTTTTTTTCAGAAAATAGAACTGAACTTTCTTTGAATAATTATTAATGAAAGTCAACATGTACTTCCTTAGAAGGAGTATGATGAGATAGACTCCAAAGAATTGAATGAATATGATCTAAGGTACCTTTAATTCGATGAATTGCTAATGAGGTCAAGTTGACTCTTTTTTACTTCTCAAAAATACAATACTAATAGAAGTCTAATGCCCTGGTATATTGTTTTCCAAGTATGTCTCTCTTGTTCAATATGCCTAGACCTTTTTCAGTCACGTACTCCAAACACACGTGTTACTAGTGATATCAGAATCGGAGAAAATTGATATAGAAATTGTAACATAATCTGTGACAGAAAGTATATAAACTATTAGACTTACAACTCTTCAAGACAAGAAGAGTTTCTTTACAGAATTTCATAACTCAGCCTTCAACTATATCTTTACACTCAAAAGCCTAAAGAGTACTTAAAGAGATGCGATTCTTCTTCAAATTAAGGATATGACTTACATCATCAATGAGAGTCCTCACTATATTATCATTCATTTTAATTCGAATTATACATTTACCTACAACATTACAAGCAGTATTATTGTCCATTAAAACAACTCTATAAAAATAAACCTTACTAGACACATATGATAAGAACAACCCAAATCTAAAATCTATTCATTTTCAACCCTTATACAGCCATTAGTCACAAAGAAAACATTTCTTTTGCTCTCATTTGCTACTACCCCTACTTCAATAGCATTAATAAATTTTTTTTTATATTTATCCTTATTTTTCAAGGTAAAGCATTCAGATTTAATATGCCCATTTTTATGATAATAATTGTGAACCAAATTTCTATATCTAGATTTGTATCTAAATTTTGATTTTACTACTAGCACAATTTCTATTTCTGGATCTATCCCTAGCCACTAAAACTTCAACATGATTTTCAGTAACTTCTCCAATTAAATCTCTATGAATCTTCTTTTGCTATCTCAGAGGAGATTTAATTTTTTTGATAATTTCTTTCTCATATATCACAATATCTTAAAAATGCTTAAAGATTGGAGAAGAGAACACAGTAATAAAATAACTAATCTTCATCATCTATTTTCATGTCAACATTACTCAAATTCATAATAAGAAAATTAAATATATTAAGATGTGAGATGATAAATGTATCTTTCGTCATCCAAAGTGTAAATAAGTTTGCTTCAAATAGAGTCTATTTTTCACTATCTTCTTCATATGCAAAGTTTCCAACTTTTTCACATACCTTTGGCTATAATCTCAATAGTCACTTTCTTTAAAACCTCACTGGAGAGATTTAGAATAATATTTGATCTCAACATTTTATCCAATCTTCAAATGCTGCTCCTATCATCTCTATTAACTTTTTCTCCATTCCTTTCAATTAAATCAATCCCATCCTGATTTGAAATGGCTTTTACTCAAATCTTTTATCTTGAACTGTCATATGCCAAAGTTGATATTACGATTGAATTTCTCCACATTAGTTTTTATTGCCATCATTGCCACAAAGTCAAAAGGTTGGAAACACTGATACCAATTTGTTAAGAATGAATCTCAAAAACAAACTAAAACTTCAATAACAAAACACACAAAATGATAATAAAATAATAAAATAACAAGAAAATAACAAGAAAATAACAAGAAAAGAAATAAAAGAGAGACACAAAAATTACATAATTCAGTCAAATAACTTATATTTACCAATGGAAAAAGAACAAAATTTTATTATAAAAAAATAATATATAAAATTTTAAAAAGTGTTCCTAAATCCACAAACATCATTGTTACAAACACAAGAGAATTACAAAGAACAACCATTTAAAACTTATTAAACAACTTTCTTGCGTTAGTTTCATATTCTAAATGTAGACGTCTCCATTTTCCACATGGGATGGAAGTCATCCTAACAAGAAAACAAATAAAAAAGAGACACAAAAATTATATTATTCGATCAAATAATGTATATTTATTAATGGAAGAAGAATACATTTTTGTTATAAAAAATAATATATAAAAATTTTTTAAAAGTATTTTTAAATTTACAAACAACATTAGTACGGAACAAAAAATTTACAAACGCCATTAATACAAAACAAAAGAATTACAAGAAAAACAGCCATTTAAACTTATTTACAAAACTCTCGTGTTAGTGCCAAATTCTAAATGTAAAAACTAAGCCACAAATATATAGGCATAGGTGGTGGAAGACTTCTCGCTTTCCGTGCGGAATGGAAGTCATCCCAGCAGAGCCGCCACCAACTCTCCCCAACTCTCTCCCTGGCTCCGCTATTGAACAGGATTTGCCACCGAAAGCAGCCGCAACAAGCTGAATCAATCTACAAACCCGTGGAGGCCTCGTTGGAAGAGTACCTTAATACTCGTAGGATTACTAGATCTGATGCAGTTGTTGGCTAAAACCAACCTCGGTTGCTCAACAAATGGAGTCTTTGGGCCAGTTTGGCAATTTCTTTGACAGAGAAATTATCAAACGCCATATTTTTACCAAACATGATTGTCGAAAATTATAATCAAATTGTAATCGTTCTATTTCATATTAAAATATGATTTTAAATTGCTAAATATCCAAAATTATTATTATATTTATTTATATTAAATAATCTTTGTCAAATCCTCTTTAAATAATTTTCTGACTTTTCAGTTTTTCTCAATATTTATATATTCATTAAATCTTTATTAAGAAAAAATTATATAAAACTATGAAATCATTTTCATACGAATAAAATGAAAAGAAAAAATTAAAATTTAACCAAAAAGTATTTTATTTTATTAAAAATATTAAATTATTGTAATATAAATAAAATAAATGAAATTGTAATTAGCATATAACATCTATTATTGAAAATAAATAATTAGAAATCACAAATGAAATCAACGTTTGTCATTAATACTGGAAAATTTTATGATTCAAAACACTAAAAGTTCAAGCTATTTTGATTGCAAACAGTCCCCCCCCCCCCCTCCCAAAAAAAATGTTTAGAAGCAAATATGCATTTAAGTTGTGCAAATACTCTACTAAATGTCACTTTGTGCCAAACCTTAACAGAAAATAAAATTTAGGTTTCGGTAATTCAAAAAAAAAAAATTGATTACTTGTATGGGTCTTTTATACAATAATTGTGTGCAGCTTAATTAAATTATTTTATTTTCTAATAAAAATTATAATTAGTATGAAAGTCTCATAAATAATTTCCTCTTTCGTTTTTCATACTGTATTTTCGTTTTTATTTGATGCTATATATATTTTTCATTATATAGAGATAAATATGAGACAACAATAAAAAACCCAACACAAGGAACCACATTACTACCTCATAAAACCTTTCAATTCTACAGTTATTTTTCCACTTCTAAGGAATAAATTATCCTTTCCTCAAATATAAATAATCAATGAAACATTAAGCAGGTGTTTTGTTGGGAATGGTGATTCTAAAATTTTACTTTTCCTACAGCTCGAAGCCTTGGAAAAAATTGCATAGGAAAAAAAAAATTAGTTGAAATACTGAGCCAACTCTAATTCTTTTTATCATACGTAAATTTCTGGCGAAGCTGTTTCACAACTTGAAGCTTAGGAATTTATCTATTTTTGGGTCAAGAGGATCCCACACATCATGTCCTTGTAGCGGTGAACTTATAGACATGAAGGAATCCTTGAGATATATAAAGCTACTTTTAGAAAAATTAAGTTTATTATGACAAAAAAAAAATGGTGAAAGAATATTTCAATTTTAACATATTTGTACCTTTGATCAATTGTGTATATTTGAAAATAAAATATCCATCGACTTTAGTATGGAAGAAAATTCTCCAAAAAAAAAAAAAGAATATATTCTTTCTAGAATGTCCATTTACTTCTCCATATATCTCTCTTTTTTAAACAATGATGAATATTTAGACTTTAACAGGAAAAAAAATTAACTAAACAAAATAATTGTCGATACCAAAAAAAGAATTTGATAAGAATGAAGTGTACTTTTGAGGTACTTTAGATAAGTAGAATGTGAGAAGAATAATTCTTTATATGAATGAACTTACCCCTAATCTCTGGACGGATTAAACCATTACACTTTTCCATATATGCTCCAATAAGGAGTTGTCCATGGAAATTCCTCAACCAGAATATATGATCTCAACGAGTACAAAGAATCACAGTATTAAAAAAAATAATAAGTATATAATATTCAGTGAATTCAACATTGATGGAAAATTTTTGTTCAAGGGATTTGCCACTCGTTGCAATCCCATTTGATTCTTTAGGTCCTAACATGATACCCCAATTTGCAACTTCATAGAAAAAGGAGAGAGACAATATATAATATTCCTTTATCAAGAATATTTAGATTCACAGGAACCAGAATCTTGAATTTGAGACCAAGTTATAGAAAAAATGTTATAATTTTTAAAAGATTTTAAAAGATAAAAAATAATTTTGGAGGTAAACAAATTGGATAAAAAAAAAAAGGATCCTTGCTTGTTTGATTTGCACTGTCTTTCAGAAGTCAGAACAGCAAAATGAGTTCATATTGCACTCTCTTTCCAATGTCTGTAAAAGCGTATTAGAGCATCCAATTGCAAAGCATTTATTTCCAAGAGAAAGGATTAAAAATAAAAATGAGAAGAAAAGCTTTTTTTCTAGTTTTCAATGCTTTACTGGATTTGTTGCTTGCCTAACAAGTAGGAGTTAGAACTTTGGCATCTTCCCACTTGAAACCAAAGTTAAAGCTCTGCTATGAAAGTTTCCCACCTTGGTAGGTTTAGGGCGTATAATCCAGTAAAGCAACACCTTGAGTTAAAAGGGTAAATAATATAAAAGGATATATTAAAAAATAATATTATAATTTTTTATAAAAGAAAAAAGAAATTTTATAAAATTTTATATTTTTAAGGTAACATATAATTTTTTATAAAAAAAAAAAAAATAGAGGGACTGGCACCACCCCTCGCATCCTCTGTCTCCAACGCTATGCCTAGGACTGGATATTATTACTTTTATTTTGAATCGTACTGAGATAATTATTTACTTATCTGAAATAAATTTATTTTCTATTCAAGCTTTCATTAGGAAGCTCTTTAATTTAAGCAATATAATTGACCTCCTTAAGGATTAATGTTAAGTTGATATATAGTTTACATATTGTCAAATACTCCCCTTATAGACAATCAATTCCGCAGGACAATGTATTTGATTTAGAGGTGACAAAATGACTATCTATTTGGATTTATACAAAATTAAATAGAGTCTAATCCATTAAAATCTATTTAGATTTATATGGATGAATTTAAATAGATGACGAATATCAGTTTATATATTTTAATCCATTTACATATTTTTCAATAGAGAGTATTTTATTTTATTATTATTTTTTTTAGTAAATTAAAGATGGTAGTGAAATATATCACTTAAACCAAATAAATAAATATTTTGGTTTACCATTTTATTTTTATTAATTGAAAAAATTAGTAATGAGACTCATGTCAATGAGAGTCGTCCCTTAAAGATATACTAGTTTTTTATATTTAAATGAATATAAATGGATTTAAGTGGACATCCATTTAAATCCATTAAATTTTGCCTAATCTAAATGGATATAAATTTAATTTTATTCATTGATATCCATCTATTCATATATCCATTAGATTGTAATCCAAATTGAACCCTAATTTGATTGTGTATGTTGCTTACATAGTTGTATGCTTAGTAAAAAATTTATTTCAACAGTAAATTGCTTTTCCAATATAGAACTATCATTTCTCTTATTAAATTTTGTCCACAAAAATTAAAAAAGGTCTGGGTTTTATACTATAGTAATAAATGTACATAAAAATAGAAAAACTCTCCTTACTAAATCAATAAATATTGAATCTAATACTCACCAAGTGTATGCTCATCTCCTTTCCTCTTTCTGTCATAACAATATAATTTAATCAATATGTATAAATTAATTTTATAATTTTTTTTCCAAATTCAATGTTCTCTTGTCAAATAATCAACAAGTTAGGCCGTACATTTACACACCCTCAAATCCTACAAGGCTACAACAATGCTCTCTCTCATATTATAAATTGAAAAGAAAAGAACAATGGAATGGTACGTTCTGTAGAAGATATTATGTGTTCTTTTCCTTGCAATTTCCTTTGCTTTCATTCTAACTCCATTTTTGGACCGCCAGTTTCAAGGGAAGAAAAAGTCTAATCGGGTTTTCATGGTTTTGTTTGGAATGCCATTTTTTTTTTTTTTTCAATTTACGAATCCTGTTTGAAAAATATGCATGAGGCAGTTCTAAGAACTTCAACAGCAATATCACAGTGTGTGCAAATTGTGATGAAAAAACTTGAAGCAGTCAGCAATGAGTCATCCCAAAGCTCGGATTCATTTCTTGAGGGAAACTTAAGCTTGTAACCCACTCTATCTCGATGGCTTGACTTTGATATAGTTTATAGTTGCGGTAAATTTTTCCCAAATTTCTTATATGTTAGACAGGCAATCACTCAGAAATTCAGTGAAAAGTGCAGATCAAATTACAATATACCTCCTTATAATAGCAGATAATTTCATGACAAGGTAGTAAGAAGGCAGTAGCTCAATTAGTTAAAAATATATTTGATTAAATGATAGTGCTTTCAATTGACATCATCATCATCATCATCATCATCATCATCATCATCATCATCATCATCATCATCATCATTATTATTATTATTATTATTATTATTATTATTATTATTATTATTATTATTATTATTATTATTATTATTATTATTATTATTATTATTATTATGTTATAAAATTAGGGTAGTGTTAGAATAAAATCTTCACACTACACACTAATAAAACTTTAACTATTTTGCACAAGAATTTCTCTCTTTCTTTTCTCTCACAATTTTCTCTAATCTTTCTTTCACTAATCTTTCTTTCACAAAATAATGGTGTATTACAAGCTTAGAGAATAGCTCTATTTATAGAGCTCTAATTAGTGGATTACATCATGGCATACATCATCTTCCACTAATCTTAATTAGTGGTGTCTCCACTAAATGGTGGACATCCATAAAAATCTTCTATAATAATTCACATAAATCCATAATTAGTGGAGCCTCCACTAATTAATAAAGATTCCAATAATTCATAATACTCCCCCTTGGATGTCCATCCATTATATAAAGAATATGCCTCGTTAAAACCTTACTAGATAAAAACCCAGTGGGAAAAAAATCTAGTGAAGGAAAAAGAGTACACTATTCTATATGTTGCAGTCGGTAAAGTCTTTAAACCGACGCATACCGATTTTATATCTCAACTTTTCAAATGTTGCAGTCGGTAAAGTCTTCGTGAAAATATCTGCGAGGTTATCACATGACCGAATTTGTAGCACATCAATTTCACCTTTCTTCTGGAGTTCATGAGTAAAGAAGAATTTTGGTGAAATATGTTTTGTCCGATCTCCTTTAATATATCCTCCTCGTAATTGAGCTATGCGAGCTGTATTGTCTTCATAAAGAGGAGTTGGAATACCTTTGATTGATGATAATCCACAACTTTCTCGGATATAATGAATCATGGATCTTAGCCATACACATTCTCGACTTGCTTCATGAATGGTTATAATTGATTTGAAGAAGTAGCTGCTATAGATTGTTTCGTAGAACGCCATGATATAGCAGTATTTCCACATGTAAATAGATAGCCCGTTTGAGAACGTGCTTTATGTGGATCAGATAAATAACTAGCATCTGCATAACCTATCAATGTTGGACTGGTTTTATTTGAATAAAATAATCCGAGATCAATTGTACCTTGGAGATATCGAAGGACTTGTTTAATTCCATTCCAATGTCGTCGTGTTGGTGAAGAACTAAATCTTGCTAATAAATTGACAGCAAAAGCAATATCAGGTCGTGTATTATTAGCAATATACATCAATGCACCAATTGCACTGAGATATGGTACTTCAGGACCAAGGAGTTCTTCATCATTTTCTTGAGGTCGGAAAGGATCTTTATCCACATTTAATGATCGCACGATCATTGGAATACTCAATGGATGTGCTTTGTCCATGTAAAATCGTTTTAGCACTTTTGCTGTATATGTTGATTGATGAATAAATGTTCCACTCTCCAAATGTTCAATTTGTAAACCAAGGCAAAATTTGGTTTTACCAAAATCCTTGATTTCGAATTCTCGTTTTAAATAATCAATTGTTTCTTGGAGCTCTTCAGGAGTTCCAATAAGATTAATATCATCAACATATATAGCTAATATCACAAATTTAGAACCAGATTTCTTAATAAAAACGCATGGACATACCTGGTCATTTTTAAATCCCGCTTTCAATAAATATTCACTAAGACGTGTGAACCACATGCGCCTGATTGCTTCAGGCCATATAATGATTTCGCAACTTGATGGAGTAATTTTCACGAGGATAATGTTTATATGCTTCAGGCATATGAAATCCTTCGGGATTTTCATGTAAACATCATTTTCTAAATTTCCATACAAGTAAATAGTGACAACATCTAATAGGCGCATATCTATCTTTTCATGTACTGCCAAACTGATAAGATATCGGAGTGTAATAGCATCAACAACAGGAGAATAAGTTTCATCATAATCAATACCTGGTCTTTGTAAAAAATCTTGGGCTACTAATCGCGCTTTATATCGAACGATTTCACTCTTTTCATTGCGCTTTCGCACAAATATCCATTTGTAGCCAACAGGTTTTACACATTCTGGTGTTCGGACTGCAGGTCCGAAGACTTCACGTTTTGCCGGTGCATTTAACTCCGATTAAATCACATCTTTCCATTGCAGACCAATCTTTTCTATACCGACATTCATCAATCGATATTGGTTCGGGATCATCATTATCCTGTGTAACATCAAGAGATATATTGTATGCAAATATATTATCAATAACGGTTTCTATCCGATTCCAACTTCTACCGGAAGTGGTATAATTGATAGAAATTTCGGTGTTACTTTCATCAACTTCGGTTCTTTGTCATCAGTTCTCTCTTGGTCTTTATCATTCTTTTCTTCAATATGATCTTCTGGATCATTTAATCCTCTTTTCTTTCGAGGATTTTTATCTTTAGAACCAAGAGGTCGGCCACGCTTACGGCGTGTTTTTGACTCAGTGACTATAGGTATAATATTTTGTTCTGCTTGGAACTTCAATTCGAATAGGAGCATTTATAGTCTGGAATATGCGATTTTGTAACTCTTCCGGAGTCAACAAAAGCATCTGACATTTGATTTGCAATGCTTTGCAAATGAATTATCTTTTGAACTTCAAGTTCACATGCGCTTGTGCGCGGATCAAGATAATTTAATGATGTTGTCCAAGCAAGATCCTTTTTATGTTGTTTTGGTTCTCCCCCTAATTTAGGGAATAATGATTCATCAAAATGACAATCAGCAAATCTTGTCTGTGAATACATCTCTGTCGGGGGTTCAACATACCCGATAATAGATGGAGAATCATATCCAACGTATATCCCCTTTCTTCTTTGAGGACCCATCTTTGTACGTTGGTTTGGTGCAATTGGAATATATACAGCACACCCAAAAATTCTTAAATGAGCAATATTTGGTTCTGACCCAAAAGCCAATTGCAAAGAAGAGAATTTATGATAACTAGCTGGTCTTATACGCACAAGTGTTGCAGCATGTAAAATAGCATGTCCCCAGGCAGATGTTGGGAGATTTGTTTTCATTAATAATGGTCTAGCAATTAATTGTAATCGTTTAATCAAAGATTCAGCAAGACCATTTTGTGTGTGAACATGAGTACAGGATGTTCAACATTAATCCCAATTGACATGCAATATGCATCAAAAGCATGTGATGAAAATTCACCAGCATTATCCAAACGGATATTTTTAATGTGATGGTCCGAAAATTGTGCTCGTAATTTAATTATTTGAGCAAGTAATCTCGCAAACGCCAGGTTGCGACTAGATAATAAACATACATGTGACCATCGGGATGATGCATCAATTAAGACCATAAAATATTTGAACGGTCCACATAGTGGATCAATAGGTCCACAAATATCTCCGTGAATCCGTTCGAGAAATGTAGGACTTTCAGCTCCTACTTTTACTGGTGATGGTTTAACAATTAATTTTCCTAGGGAACATGCAGTACATGCGAATTTTTCTGATGTTAATATCCTTTTATTTTTTAAAGGATGACTATGTGTATTCTCAATGATTCTTCTCATCATGGTAGATCCCGGATGACCCAACCGGTCATGCCAAATGCTAAAAGTAATAGGATCAGTAAACTTCTGGTTTACTAGATGATGAATTTCAATTGTACGTATTTTTACAAAATATAGACCAGTAGAAAAAGACGGCAGTTTTTCTAATATCGATTTCTTACCCAAATGTATTTGAGTAATAAAAAGATGCTCAATCCCATTTTCCTCATTTGTTTCAACATGATACCCATTTCTGCGGATATCTTTAAAACTCAATAAATTTCTTCTGGATTTTGAGGAAAATAGTGCCTTATCAATAATAATTGTTGTTCCTTTAGGCAACAATATACTAGCTCTTCCGGAGCCCTCAATTACATTTGCACTACCGTTTATCGTATAAATATTTATTTTTCCCATTTTGAGATCAGAAAAATATTTCTCATTTTTTAGTATGGTGTGTGTAGTTCCACTATCAATAATGCATATATCATCATTAACAACAGCCATCCGAACACAAATATATATATGTAAACGTAAATATTATTAGAATAGAATGAAAATGAAAATACAAAAATATCGGGGTGAGGCTTTAGTTCTTCTGGACACTGCCATCACCAATTAAATGGTCTATCCTACCGTCTGGGTGTTCAAAAAAATCCGATACATCCATATGGGTAATATTGATATTAAGATCTTCGGGATCACTATCGTCATCCTCAACATTATTTATTGGATGTTGAGAAAAATTTGCTTCCACATTTTTATTTTTCAATGAAGCTTGATACAATTCAACTAAATGCTTAGCCGTACGACAGTTTCGTGACCAATGACCTTTCATGCCACATCTATAACATATATCCTCATGCTTTTCTTCAATTTCTTTTTCTTTTCCCTTTTGATCTTTTCTGTTCCACTTCGGTGGCCGATATTTCTCACGAGTTTGATTATAATTGTGATAAGGGAAATATCGAGCGTGACTACGACCATAACCACGACCACGGCCACGGCCACGACCACGACTATAACGATGGCTTCTGCTGGAGCCAACGACATTCACTTCGAGAGTCTTTGTAGAGCCGATTGGTCCAGCTTCATGATTTCTCAATAATAACTCATTATTTTTCTCTGCAATGAGGAGGGCGATAATTAAATCTGTAAATTTTGTATACCCCTTTTCTCGATATTGTTGCTTTGCAGGACAATATTCGAGGCATGAAAGGTGGAGAATGTCTTCTCCAACATATCTTCATCGATCACTTTTTCTCCGCATAATTTTAATTGAGATGTAATTTTATACATTGCGGAGCTATATTCATTCACGGTTTTAAAATCTTGCAACCTCGGGTGCAACCATTCATACCGTGCGATGAGGTAGTACGACCATCTTCAAGTGGTCAAATCTTTCTTTTAAATTTACCCACAGGCCATATGGATCTTTTTCGGTAAGATATTCCATTTTCAAATTTTCATCGAGATGACGACGAATAAAAATCAAAGCTTTAGCCTTGTGTTGTGCGAGATGCACTATTATTTGCTTGAATAGTTTCAATAAGGCCTTCGACATTTAGATGCATTTACGCATCGAGAACCCATGACATATAATTTTTTCCGGAAATATCAAGGGCTACAAATTCGAGTTTCGCGATGTTAGCCATAGAGATCAATAAATGCGTACCTGTCTTCGGTTTTGGTAACGGCGAAACTCGTGCTTAGTCTTCGGCTTTTGTACTCGGTAGAGACTCGTGTCGATAACGTGTTATAAAATTAGGGTAGTGTTAGAATAAAATCTTCACACTACACACTAATAAAACTTTAACTATTTTGCACAAGAATTTCTCTCTTTCTTTTCTCTCACAATTTTCTCTAATCTTTCTTTCACTAATCTTTCTTTCACAAAATAATGGTGTATTACAAGCTTAGAGAATAGCTCTATTTATAGAGCTCTAATTAGTGGATTACATCATGGCATACATCATCTTCCACTAATCTTAATTAGTGGTGTCTCCACTAAATGGTGGACATCCATAAAAATCTTCTATAATAATTCACATAAATCCATAATTAGTGGAGCCTCCACTAATTAATAAAGATTCCAATAATTCATAATATATTATTATTATTATTATTATTATTATTATTATTATTATTATTATTATTATTATTATTATTATTATTATTATTATTATTATTATAAGTTAAAATGTTAACTTATTAACCAAGTGGCATAAAATCGTAGTTTCCTTATCTGTTTATAGTAAATTAGTTAATAAGACTGAGTCTCTTCTTCATACTCCGCGTTATGTATATATTTACTTGATATGTCACTTATATCATATTCTTACCATAGTTTAATGATCAATATCTTTTCAAAATGCAGGAAGATTTAGATCCCTCGGTTTCGGGGAGATTCTCTGTTCTTTTTTATCCCCACACAGTGAGAGATTCTCTGTCCTAGCTTCTATATATAGGACGATTTTCCTCTGCAGACACTCCAAACTTCAGAAGACAAGCTAAAATTTATCCTCTTCCACCGCTGTCTCTCCCTCTCCCTTGAGCTGATCTCATTAGTCCAGGAAATTTTGTTTTGTTAGAAGAATGAGACTGACGATTGAAGGAGAGAAGAAGAGGTTTGCTCTTCTACTGGCAGCAAGGGACTCAGACTATGTCAAAAAACGCTATGGTGGATATTTCAATGTGTTTGTTGATGCCCTGAGAGATGAAGGAGAGAGATGGGACTTGTTTCGCGTTGTCGAGGGCGAATTTCCAGAAATGGATGAGCTTCAAAACTATGATGGTTTTGTGGTTAGTGGAAGCCCTCATGATGCTTATGGAGATGAGGGCTGGATTCTGAAGCTTTGCTGCCTATTGCAAACTTTGTTCGCCATGCAAAAGAAAGTTCTTGGCATTTGCTTTGGCCACCAAGTAAGCCAAACAAGATTTCTGGTTACTCTATATTTTGTTCCAGACTATGGGGTCACTACTATTTGCTTGTGCTTTTGGAACTATGAACAATTAGTTGTTTTGCAAATTAATTGAATAATTTCATTTTTAGTAACATTGCTTCATAAAAGCCATTTTGAAAAGCTTCCTCCAAGTTTAAATCACAAGGGAATAAAGAATAGTTAGAAAGGACACACAAGTCATCAACTGATTCAGTTTATGGAAATTGTAGGTTCTGTGCAGAGCATTGGGAGGAAAAGTTGGGAAAGCATACAGTGGGTGGGACATTGGAGTAAGAGAAGTGAGAATCTTTAAGGAATCCTTCCGTAGGTTCCTTGGTGACATTGATGAAATCTCACCAATCCTTTCTATAATTGAATGCCACCAAGATGAAGTTTGGAAAGTGCCTACTGGAGCAGAAGTCATTGCAAATTCAGACAAAACAAGTGTGGAGATGTTTGCATTCGGAGACAACATTCTGGGAATTCAAGGTCATCCTGAGTACACTAAAGATATTCTTAACAATCTCATTGATCGTCTTGTCTCCAACGACTCGATAGAGGTGGATGAACTAAATCTTCTGTTTTAAGGTCAATATAGTGACTTCTATTGTTCATAGTTGATTCCAATGTTCTGATTTTGGTTGCTTGATAATGCTCCACAGAAGGGATTTGCTGAAGATGTAAAGTCAAAGTTGTTGATAACTGAACCAGACTGGAAGGACTGGGAAAAGATCTGCAAAGGCTTTCTCAAGGGCAAATAGTAGCTAATGTCATTCAATGGTTAATGTACTTATTTTTTGCTTATCACTGTTTGGTTTATAAAATGTTAGTTCAAACAAACGTTGGAATTCAAGTTTCATTCTATTTGTTTGAGTTTTTGACTTTTTTCCTTTGTTAAACTTCAACTCTAAACCAACTTCAACGTACATCACAAGGACTTTCCCCATCAGAAAAGAATAATCTTTATGGCATTTGCGATCCTATTATTCCTAGAAATTCGTATAGTAAAATGTCAAGAGTCTTATGACAATAGTTCCTGCAGCAGGCTTTTAGCTAAGATTTGATCTCCTTCGATGAGCATCTAAATGGTTCCAAAAGTATGAAAGCTAAAGACGTCCCATGACTTGGGAGAAAACCCGCAAACTTGCCAGTGCTGTGTCACAGCGTTATTTTTCTTAATACTATGATTCTTTATATTCTTAGATATGACCATATATTCCAGTGGAGTAATTGGGTTGAGAACTCCCTTGTTAGAGCATATATGTCTGAGGAATTACTGCAAGTGTTTAATCTGTCCCAATCGTAATAGTTTACTTATCATAATTACATACATGGAATATTTCTTTGCTATCCAATTCTCTCTTGTTTGTTAAGAATTATTCTGTCAGCGAATCTTTTTCCACTTACCGTTGAAGGATCACAAGTTCAAGGCAAGGCTGCTACTTATTCCCCATATGCCTCACCATTTGCTTCATTTCCAATATCTTGTGCCAGACACAAAAGATTCACATCAAAATTCCCTAAATGCGTCTAGTTGGCCTAACTGGAATATTTGCGTGACAATGGAAAAGATAACATGACAAAAGCCAAAGAACATTGCATTTGAAATATAAAAATTACTTTGCAGAATCCAACAACATTGTTGGCTTAAATTTTCTAAGATAACCTGGTAAGAAAATTTGACTTTAAAATATGGGGAAAAAATGAAAATAGAAAGCCATATTCTGTATATTTGTGGCATCCATATTTTCCCTGAAGCAACACAATCAGAAATAAGCCAATTTCTAATTTTCAGTTGTACAGGAGATGAGGATCAACTTCACAATTTAAACCTTATATTTAGTTCAAGTCAACAGAAAAATTCAATTAATTAATCAAAGACAAAACTTTGTACACATTTAGAAATTTTCACTGTATCATTCAGATGTTACCAGGACAAGAAGTACGCTTCAATGGCTCCTTTCAGTATTAGATTTTGACTAACCTAAATTATTTACAGCACCGACACCCTCTTTCACCTTTTTATACTACATGGCTACAATGAAGCTATAAGTAGAATCAAGGAAAAAAATTGTCATTCTTCCTCATCACTCAATTGATGCCAGTTTCTCTTCATCAACCTCAAAAGCCTTCCTCGCTTGTTTCAACTCCTCGTTCATAGACAACAACTCGGCACAGCGGTTAAGCTTTGGCATGTCCTACAGATATAAATGGTATACAAAACTTCAGTCTCCCTAGATATCAGGAAAGGTTTTTAGTACAGAACATGCAGCTCAACAATTGTGATGACATCAATGTCAAACTTCTAAGAAAAATTATACTACTAGTCATCATTTAAGAAATTATAATACATCAAACACTTAAAGATGCAAGCAATAATGCATAAAAATTAGTCATGGTTTCTCCATTTGGCAGGCAAAATTTACATTTTTATTCTTAATAGATTGAAGTAACAGAATATTGTATCGTAAGGCAAACTTCAAGGTGGTACATAGAATGACGTTCATAAGAATGCAAGTGGCAATCATTTCAATGCGGCATATAGAATCAAGTATGCCACCAATTTCGGGATATCTCTACATAAGAATCAGATTACCACAACTCTTCTTCCAACCCAACAAATAACCCACCAAACTTAGGCAGCAAAGTTTGCCCAGTTGTCCACCCCCACTTCCCACCTCCCAAACCAAAAAAGCAATCAGCATTCACATCATTCAGAATTGAAGGGTGCCAAGTGCCATTTCTAAAGCGAGTAAATAGGTTGGAATATTCAAGATCTTAACAGGTCAAAAGTAAAAAATTAGTTGCACCAACAAATTATCCAGATATGTGTAAAGCAATCGCTAAAAACCAACTCAATATCTGCCTGTACTTGAAGTTCCAAGACACTTTTCACATGTACAAAAGATTCACACTTTGTTCCAACTGATTCATCCTCTGGTAGATTTTTTTTTTCTATTCTTTCCTTCAGATGCACAAATTCGTTAACAAAAGAAAGAGAGACTACTCAAAAGGTTAGTCACACATGACCAAGCAATATGTGTTTCACATGAAATAACACTGAATACTACTTCTTGAAGAAATCGATAAGATTAAGCCCAGTATCACAGAAAAAAACATGCTACTGACATTAGGTGCCACTGAACAGTTTACCTTTCGGATTAAGAACAGAAAATCCTCAGTCAAAAGTTTTCCCCTTTTTGATGCAGTGTCTTGAGCTTTATGCACCTAAAAAGTCATATTTTACAGAAGATATATAAGGCCTCCAGAATCCAATTACCTTAAGGAGTTGTTTCACTAAGCAGTGAATAAATAAGCTCACCATATCTGTGACATACTCCACAACAATGTCTTCAACAAGTGCTACTGTCTCAGGAAGAGGCTGAAAGTGCAAACAAAGAAGGTATAAGTGAGCTAGAAACCAAACCTGAGGAAAGAGGAAGCTAGAAACCAAAACTACTAGTTTTATTTTTTAAAAATAAATTATTAAAATAAAAAATGAACCCATGACAAACACAAGTAATTATTACAGATAGAAAGAAAACTTCCTTGCTATACCTAAGTTATTAGCACATACACAGAAAATTAAACCGCAAAATGTCAAATTGATTAGTTCTAAATGAATGCCCTTGACATATTTCGAGCAAAAATAACCATTACTATCTGGTCCTCTGCAGAAATTTGGTCTATCTGGACCAAACTGTTTAATAACCCCAAAAAAAAAAAAAAAAATTAAAGGACATTGGAAAAGCAGGGCAGGACGTACATTTGGATCATCACCGAAGCCATGCATCATATGCTGCACTGTTGCACCAAAACAACATTGAGGAACAATTGAATCAAGCATATGAAACTCTTTAACTAGATATTAAAATGAAAGAAAGAAGTGAATCACTGACAGTCTTTCTGAAAGACTCCACGTTTGCGCTTGAATGTACTTTCTGAAGGTTGTGATGATCCTACTTTTGCTTTTGAAGATGGCCCTGCTGCAGAGTTGTTCATCTTCCAAGTTCTGGTACTACCTGTCCAATAGTAATCAGAAACACTCAACAATGATTCAAAATTCACAGATAAAATAAAATAAACATATCAGGGTAATCCATATTCTCTTTGTCAGAAAACAGAAAATCACGTGTGTTAAGAGAGAAAAAGAAACCTTCATCATCTCATACTAATAATGTTATCTCTCTATCATGGAAGCTATAGTAACACTCATAAAAACCAAAATCAAAACCAGAAAGAAAATGCATTCCACATCAAAGAGGGGGGGTACAATGGATAAGTATAAAAAATTTAAACTAATCAACCAACTTTTAGGACACTCAATTCATCCCAATGATCAAAGTACCACATCACTTGCAGAAAAGGAAGAGTATAAACCTAGAAATTTGAGTCACCATGCCACTAATAAAGACAACATCAACTATCCAAAAAAAGAAGAAACACACTTAATCTTGTTATTCTGCATTGAAAAGGCAGCAAAATCAGAACATTCCAATAACTAGAGCACAATACTCTCACAAGCTTTCTAATGTGAAAAAGCACAAGAGAATTGCATAGAAACGAGTAACTTGAAGAATAGTTATTGTCAACCGAGATTTTTTTTCTGATGCCCTTTTGACGGAATGGTTGTTCACTCATTAACATTCATAGCTTTTTATAAATAAAACACTTCAGATATAAGTAAGAAGTCCTGAAATTTGAAAATTAATATGCTTGCACTGAGTAGGAGAATGTAGTATGCCTCAGAACAGCAAGAATATCTCCAAGTTTAACTTCACTTAAAAAACACATCTCTATTTCAAGCAAACAGTAATAAAATCCTTCAAAATAAAATAAAAGGAATAAAAACCCAGGATTGTATGTCTAATTTTTCTAATGAATAAACTTCAAAACCATCAATTCATTGTCTTACAAATATACTATAATAGGTGCATGAGAACAGGAAAGAAATATAGCACAAATAATATTCACCTAGGTACTTACTTCAATGGGTTATTATCCCCCACCCCACCCCCGGACAATCCCAATCCCAATCCCATAGCCACGGGTCTAGAGAAGCAATTATACAACAATCTTGATAATTTTACAACAGTGATTTGCTTGTACTTTTACTCAGAACGTAGCAGAAATTCAGATTGATAACAATATTCTGAAAGTTCAATATCACTTTTTATCCCTGAAAGAATCTGCATCAATTAACTTTCTTGTTGAGTAATTTTGTCAACTCTCCCAAACATTCTGAAAAAAGTGACACCAGATAACCAGTAATCAATATACCAACACGAGGAAACAACACAGATTAAACTAACACAAAAAAGTCCTTTGCAGGACCAAATTGCAAATAACTCATATTCGAACCATGTCATTCAAGAAAAAATTTACTACCCATTCCCAAATTCTTTCTTCCATTTATTTTCAATTATTCCCACTCTACTTCAACCAAAATTGTATGCTTCAATATTTCTTAGGAAAGGCATAAACTTTAATTATCTCTAAAACAAAAATTTACAATTCGAATTTCAAAAATTTTCGGTCTATCCTCTCTTCCCCTATCCCCATATCTCCAAGAATTGCTTAATCATCACATGATGCATATCTACACGGTAAAAATTTGTATAAGAATCCATCCCAGACCTCAAAACTGGAATCACTAAGCTAGAGAGAAGCTCATGGCGAATGTCAAGAATGGAAAAACTAAGCAATGGAGGAAAAACAATGAGTGTAAATATAAATATATATACACACACTCACCGCTTTGTTACCCGGGAAATTCTTAGGTGCACCTAGTGCACGGCCCCACCTGTGCACCGGGTGGGCCCAAGTACCCTCAAATGTTGACACCTGTCCCATTGAAACAAAAATTCCAAAAATTAATTTTGTGGAATTTTGGGCATTTTTCCATTTTCCAGACCAACCATGGTTGTGAAAATTTTGAATGTCCGCCAATACACCTTATCCACTCCATCTCTCTCTCTCTTAGCTGTGTACCACCACCCACAGGAAACCTCCTCCGTCACAATCTCTATTTAATTTCCACAATCTCTCTACCACCAACGCTCTCTTCCGTCCCACCCGCTCCTCCGCCATCAGAGTACCACCCACCCCCTCCTCCAAGTCTCTACCTCTCACTCCTCTCGTTTGCAATCACAATTATTTTGTTCAATCTACTTTATCGATTACCAGTCATCTCCTAGCCTGATTTTCTATTTGTTTCGGGTCTTTCAAACTAAATGAAAGGAAGTACTATGCTTTTCAACAGGATCTGATTGATTCTTATAAAAAAGGATTTAGCTTGAAGAGATAACAAGAGATCAATTACAGTACAGAGATCTCATGTCAAGAATCCTTAGACTTTCTTGTTATGAAATCAAATCAAATGGTAATCAATGAATCTGGGTCTTCATTCGTTGCCCCTCCTAACGTCATCAAACTATGGCATTTAGATGCATTATTGAACTGAATACATCAACTTCAAGTGATTTCTCATCGATTCTGGAGGTGCCCTTGCAATGGGTTTGCTCAATATTATCTACAAGATCAAGTGGAAAGAAAAAGAAATCCGCATTCTCATGCTGTATGTTTCCGATCCCAATTGCTCCACTTTGTTTTACTATTTATCAAGTAGTCTCTAGGTTTGTTAAATTTTGTCGGTTGATTCCAACAAGGGTCTTGATAATTCAAGGAAAACAACAATTGTACTGAAAATCAACAGGGAGGACAACAGTGTTATTAGTCCGACGCTTGGCTTCAACATCAAGACCATTTCTTACGATTGGTAATTTTCTTCTATTTGTTTTTAACCTTATGTTTACATAGTTTCAGCTGTGTTTTTTTTTTTTATCAAAATGTAAATAGTATATAAAGAGATCAAAAATGGTTAGTGTACATCGAGAACATCTAGGCAGTAGCCCAGCAAACAAAAGTCTAAGCTACTATCTAGTCTAGCATACATAAGAATCAAAAAGGTCCAAAACATGAGGGTACAAAGTGTAAATGACCCTATACACGTGTTTTGATCCTCTTGGCAACATCCATCGGTTGGCTATGTGCATCCTCAAACAGCAACCTGTTCCAGGCAGTCCAAACATGGTAAAAGGTGGCCAACACAGCAGTGGCCTTGGCCTTAGCAATCCAACTAGAACCTCGATTGTATTGGGTAAACCAATGAAGGCAACTGGGTAGCGTATTCATAGCCCATGGTAGACGCATCCATACCTTGATAGCATTCCATACCTCAACTGAAAATAAACACTGAAAGAACAAGTGGCTGGCTATCTCATTCTCCCGGTGACACAACGGGCATAATGGGTCATCAACAATAAACGGAAGAGTGTCCTTGGTCTTTAGTCTGCCGCAAATAGAAAGCCAAACAGTGAATGAGTGTTTTGGGGTTAGCCCCTGGCACCATAGGAGATTAGCCCACGGCACATGGAGGCTTTTAGCTCGAAAGTAGTCATAGGCTGCATTAGTTGAGATCTTGCAGCCATTGGCCCAAGACTGTACTCGTGCCACTGCCCCTGCTCTAGAGCCCTCACGGGCCAGAATATCATCCCGGATGAGTAAGAGCTGACGCAAGAGTTGGGAGTGGTCCCAGTGACGAGGAACCTCCCAAACTGAGTTTTTGTCCATATAGTAATGCGAAATCCACCGGACCCAAAGAGATTGTTTCTCGGACTATATGTCCCAAAGTACCCGAGCAAGAAGTGCCGAATTCCAAGCCTTCAGATCTCTCAAACCCATTCCTCCCTCGATCCGTGGAAGGCACAGTTGAGTCCGTGCAACCAGCGAGTTCTTGGAGTCCCACAAGAAGTCATGGGCCAAGCGATTAAGTTGATCTATGGCTCCATTTGGGGAGGGAAGGATCGAAAGCCAAAAACATTCCACACCCTGCAACACTGATTGTATTAGCTGAATTCTTCCCGCATAGGAAAGCGATAGAGCCGTCCACCGACCAATATAAGAGCCAATCTTGTTTAAAAGCGGTCTGTAATTTGTCAATCTGATCTTGCCAAACATGATCGGGACACCCAGATAGCGGAAAGGGAACGATCCCAAGGGAATACCGGCTGCCTGGGCTAATGAATCTTGCTCTAAGGCGGAAAGTCCTCCCGTGTACAAGTTGGACTTGTGTTTGTTAACTTGCAAGCCCAAGCATTCTTTGAAATTATCAAGACATCCCAGTAGCATCTGAACCGATTCCATATCCCCTCTAGAGAAAAGCATCAAGTCGTCCGCAAAGACTAAGTGAGTTATGTGCAGCTGATCACACTTGGGATGATAGTGAAAGCCAGTGCCTAGCGTTGCCATCTTGACAGCTCTTGAGAGGTATTCCATACAGATGACAAACAATAACGGTGAGATCAGGTCACCCTGTCTCAACCCTTGTTTCCCTTTGAAAAACCCGTGCACTCCCCCATTGATTACTACCGAGTATGTTGCCGTCGTCATGCATTGAGAAATCTACCCCAAAAATCTGTCCGGGAAGCCAAGCTCTATAAGTTAATCAAAGAGGAACTTCCAGTTGATCGAGTCATAGGCCTTACGAAGGTCTGCTTTGATCATGCATCGGGGTGAAACCCGCCGTCTGCTATAGGTGCGCATAATCTCCTGCACAAGGAAGACATTATCCGCCATGAGACGTTCTTCCACAAATGCCAACTGTGTTGGGTCTATAATGTCAGGGAGCACCACCTTTAGTCTGTCAGCCAGAACCTTAGAGATTAACTTATAAACAACATTGCAGCAAGAGATCGGTCTATAGTCTCCAACTCCTTCTACCGATTCTGTTTTGGGTATGAGGGTGATCAATGAATGGTTGAGTTGTTTTAGACGTTGCCCAGAACGAAAGAACTCCTTACAAGCCAATAAAACATCGTTACCAACTGAGGACCAAGCTTGCTTGAAAAAGAAGGCCAAATACCCATCAGGCCCCGACGCCTTGCAATCTCCTATATCGCAAAGCGAGGCTTTGATTTCTTTTTCCGTGACGTCCCTAACAAGATCAGATAGATGATGGGCCTGGAGTAAGGGCTCCCCGCGCACAATGTCGGCATTAAGCTGAGCATAGTTAGAGTCCGCCCCCAAATGATCCTTGTAATATCCCAGAAACTCCAAGACAACCTCCTCCGGGCTAGTCGTACGACTCCCATCCCTTCGAACTACCGAAGCAATGAAGTGCTTCTTTCTATTGCGGTTGACCAGATCATGGAAGTACTTGGTGCCTCTATCCGCCTGAGTGATGTACTAGGCTTTGGCAAGTTGTTGATAGAACTGCAATTCCGCTTCCGCTAGGCGCCAGGCAACCTTCCTAGCCTCCTTTAGTTTGGCTGAAAGGACTTGGTTAGCAGGGTCCTACTGGTGCTGTACCTGGATTTGTTCCAGCTCCTGATTGGCACAATTCGCCCTGTTCGAAATATGTGAGAACTCTTGTGCGTTCAGCCTTTTAAGATGATATTTCAGGCCTTTGAGTTTCTTGCATAGAACATACTGTTTCACCCCTTCAACCGGAATCAACCACTGAGATTTGACTAAATCTTGGAACTTCGGGTGCCCAGCCCACATGTTATAAAACCTAAACGGCTGAGTACTACCACTAGAGTGCTGCTAGGAAGCCCATATGCACGGACAGTGATCGGATAAGGAGTTGATCGGGGCAAACTCAACCACCGACTGGAAGGAAGAAATAAACCATTCCGCATTACCCATAACTCTGTCTAGTTTCGACCAAACATGAGAATTAGTCCAAATGTAGAGGGGACCAATGAAAGGGAGATCAGCCAAATCAGCATCCCAACAACAAGCTAGAAAATCCTTGAGATCATAGTTCGAGAGAGGTACACCATTTAGTTTCTCCTCAAGTGCCAAGTAATTATTGAAGTCGCCCATAAGGATCCATGGGCCATGTATGCGAGAAGAGAGGCCGACCAGGTCTGCCCATAAAGGTCTCCTAGCAGTGATAGTATTAAAAGCATAGATAAAAGAGAAATAAACTTGAGAGTGTGTAACCTTACAGGTGATGGCACAAGTGATAGCCTGGGGGGATGTCTCAACCACCTAAAGTTAGACCTTAGCATTATTCCACAGCACCACAATGCGGCCTCCCACCCCTGTATTAAAATTATGGACAGCCGACCAGCCCGGGAATCGAAACCGTAGAGCAGTGTTCAACCCCTCCTGATCTAGCTTCGTCTCCAAAATACCAAAAACATCAATTAATTTCTTATAGAGAAACTCCTTAACCCCTTGTTGCTTGAGGGCTTTATTGAACCCCCTAATATTCCAACTTCCGACTATCATTAAGGTTGAGGCAAAGCCAATGGGGCACTAACAAAACCAGGATTGCTTTTGGTGTACCGATTCCAAACTATGCGCATGAACTTAGTCGCCTACACAATAGCCAAACCTGCTCTAACCGCTGCCTGCGGAACTTTATAACAACTTCATGGTGCCTTGGTGGGGGAGAGGGGGCCTAAGGTGCATGGCCCTGCCTTGGCTGCTGGGACATGGAGCGTACCTGCCACCTACACCGTGCTCTGCCTCTAGAACGCCCTCGGCCTGGCCTAGAGTCACCTCTCTACACCAGTGGCCCAGGCGGATGCTAGCTAGGTCTTGGTGCTTGCATCACCTGCGCATCGTCATTGCTCGTAGAGGCAGGCACGGGCACGGGCACAGGGGCAGGAGCAGGGGTAGGTGCAAGGGCCTAGGCCTGCACGGGAGGTGCCGGGCTAAGCAACGGGGCTTTGCCTTTATCATTCGCATTCAACACGCTATCCAGCACTGGTTGCTTGGGTACATATTTACTTGCAGACTTCTGCGGCCATGCAGTGGGCTAGTGCTTGGGTTGGTGCTTAGTCATGTCCTTACCTCCCAGGATGTTCTCGCGGTTGTGCATAGTCTCCCCCATACATGTCTCCAATAAGTGCCCAAACCTTCGACATGTAGTACAGTACATAGGCTCAAATTCGTACTTAACAGCTTGATTCTAAATGTTACCCGATGGAAGACGCAAAGGGATAGACTTAACCAGTGGATTGGCAATGTCTACTTCCACCAAGACACGAGCATAAGAAAGGCGTTCAAGTCTAGTCGTAAGCATATCAGTCACAATAGGACTACCAACCCCAGACGCAATCTTACTGAGTGTCAAGCTGTTCCAGCAGCCAAGAGGGAGTGCCAGGAAGGTGGTCATAGGGGCATGCAACTGACATTATCCAAGGAGAAATTAAATTCTCTCGACATAAGCTTGAGGAATAGAGATCTGCCATAGGAAGCATATGGGGCCCCCTAAGTATTGTCTGTCTATCTGCATCAGAATTGAAGCGAAAAATGAGCCATCCAGAAGCGTGCGGGTAAAAGCGGGATGGCACAGGCCACTGTTTAGTCAGGTTCGCAACTGCCTTTAGCCCAGGAAAACGGCCAGTGAACAATCCAATAAGGCAGAATCCAAATTTAAGCTCAACATCTTTGAATTCCAATTCATTTATAGCAATAACCTCAGCTGTACGGGGGATATGGTGCAATTCCATGCCATTCCCATATTCGCGGTTGCCTTTGACCACATTCGCCCATGTTAGTTTTGGTTCCTTAGTCTCCGTGTTGTTCGGTTCAGGGCAAGTCCCGGGAACAGGGGGGAGAGTAGGCGCGACATAAGAGCCAAAGGACGAAGAAGAGATGGGCAGAGGAGGCGGCTCAGCAGGGGCCTGAGGGTCAGGAGAGCTTGCCTTAGAGCTAGACCCAGAAGCTTGTTCACGGCCCAGAGGCGAGCATACCACTGATTGAGGCTGAGGGACGAGGCTGGGCTCAGGTTGGGAATGGGCTAAGGGCGCAGGGGTGACCAAGTCCATGGGTTATAGGGTCTAGATAGGGCTGTTTGAGGTAGAGGCCCTGGAGGAAGTTTGTGAAGAAACCCCCGAAGGCCCAGCCTTACGCTTCTTGGACTTGGCCATAATTTTGGATTTGGATAGATGGGCCAATTTGAGAAAAGATAAGGGCCCAAGGGCTAGTGCTCAGGCCCAGTTTGAGAATAGAATCAGCCCGAGCATAGGACTGGGTTGGGCATGTTTGAGGATGGATATATGGCCCAACGGCCATTATGGCCAACACCAGCGGGTAACCATAGGAAAAAGTCAATGGCCAAAACGAGGCCGCATAGAATCCTGGGTGGGGGGGGGGAATTCAAAATCAAATTCAAAATGTGAGCTGACAGGTTGAATGATCAAACTGGGGCCCACATAGCAGACCGGGTCAGGTGAAAACAGCGGATGGGAAATTGGTTTTGTAAGGGAAAAGTGGTTTTCTGGGATCTAACTCTGCGGGACAAAACCATGAACCCAGGGATCATATGAACACGGAGATATAAAAATTAACAGACTACCAACCCAAGCAAAAACCAAGGAACCAAGAATCAACAGAGTGGAATGTAGTACTTAGTCAAACCAATGAACACAAAATAACAATAATCGAACCAGAACGGGTGCAGGCAGAAAACCCGATAGTCAACAATCAGTTCGTCCTCACAGTCGGCTGACCACCACCATCAATTCATACTACTACAGAGGAATCCCCACTACCAAGGACACATTAAAATCGACTACCCACCACATTAAACTCCACAGTAAAAGCCACAGGAGGAAATCTGTGAATTAAATGCAACGGCTAGAAGAAGTAGAGCAGCCAGAGCAGTGCAGTAATGGCCAATAACCCGACATAGAAGAAGACCGGAAAACAAAGTAAAAATGAAGCACCTAAGCTAATTACCCGTGTCGGTCCCTAGTCCAGGGCAAATTCAGCCGAACAAACAGTCACCCAATAAGAAATTCGAGCTAACCCAGATAGTAGGGAGTATCAACGAACACGGATACTTGCGGGCATGAGTAGAACACGAAATGCAGCACAGATTAGGTAGAGAAAGATAAAAGACAGTGAACTAACCAGTGATACTTGCGTGTGAAATCGATAGAACTCAAGAAACCTCCATTGGTAGCAAGAATCTCCAAGAGTACTCCAAGGGAGTTGAGAGCATCTCTCTCTACCTCTTTCTCTCACTACTCGAACATCGGGTATACATTCAGTGTGTTTTAGCTTAAGGTAATGTGGTTTAGTGACTGATTCAGGTAGTTGTCCCCATTAGGCTTCAACCAGAATCTTCTTTGAAATTGGATTATGGCCTCATTTGGATGTAGTTAGTTTTTTTGGTCCATCTCTACTTGTTGAAATGTCCGCTCTCAGAGGCAGTTTCTCGAAAAGTTGGTGTTTCTGTTTCTTTTTAACCCATTTTTTGTTCTATTTTGGTCTAAATATAAGTAGATGACTATGTTTCTTTCAGAATAAAACTCTAAGAACATACATATCTTTCTTTATATGTTCAGGGGTAGAGAATCTAATATGAGTAGACTGGTTTTGACAGCCATTTTTGTTTCCATTTTTTTATGATCTTGAAGTATCAAGCCACAAGATTTCATCTTTGTTTTCGTCATTCTTCTCTACGATTATCCTTAGCATATACATCCCTTTAAATCTGCTTCAAGATCTTTGTTCTTACATTTATTTTAACTTTTGACTTTTGATTCTCCAAAACCTTACTATTTCAAACTACGAAGGAAGTGGAGTAAAGAGCAATTTAAGAGTACTTAGACTTCAGTCCCCGTATTGCTTTGGGTTTCCATAGCAAGTAATTTTTGTGGATTTGCAGGTTTACTTTAAATGTTTGGGATGTTGGTGGGCAAAGAACAATAAGGTCATCTGGAGAAACTATTTTGAGTAGACTGATGGGCTGGTTTGGGTTGTAGTTAGTTCAGATCTTAAAAGGCTAGACGACTGCTAATATGAACTCCACAATCTTTTGAAGGAAGAGGTATACCTTATGCTTATTATTTTCTGATACCTAGGATGGTCTTTATTTTTAGTGATTCACCAATTATCCAAACGGTGAGAAATGGCTTTAAAGTCTTACCGTTTAATCAATCTTCACAGAACTGAGAACATTATCTTTTAATCATGGTAATTCCTGTTGACTAATCCCTTTAGTTGAACAATGATCATGAAATTAAAAAATTGTGCTCTGCCAATATTCTCTTTTCCTATTAAAAAGCCATGCAACTTGGATGAGAATTTAAAGGCTGTCAATGAATGATTCTAAAGCATGCCACAACTGGCGAGGTTACTGGTGCTGTCCTGCTGAAAATTATATTATTGAAGGATTATTCTCTTGGTATTTGGAATTTGTTTTGAGGGATCTTTCACAAAAGTTCTTTCCCCTTGTTTTCTCCCATTTGTAGAGGCTATTAGGAGCATCATAGTTGGTCTTTGCAAATAAGCAGGACATACAAGGTGCTCTTTTGCCAGATGAAATAACAAAAGTAAGCATTCAAGCTATTAAAGTTTTACTTCATAGCTTTTGAGAATCCTTTTTAATTAATAAATATGAAGATATTTCTACTGCACTTTCATTTGGAGCATTCCTTGCTTCTCTAGAACCAACATTTATGTTTCGGCTAAATTCATGGCCATAGACTAAATCATACAAGCCTTCCTATTTCAATACATCCACCTTTAATGAAGGAAAATCATTTTGCATTAAAGCTTTATTGTGCTTAATAATTTCTTGCAAATTGCTAGTATTCAATTCGCTACTTTTGCTTCAGTTTGGTTTCATTTCTTTTTGTTTTGTGAAAAATCAAGTTGAGGTTTTGATGAACATAGAATTTTGCTTCTCTCTCTCTTACATAGGCCAATGTGTTGGTATGGTTTCGATCATCATGTACTAGTTGTTGCATTCTTCACTTTGTTGTGTCAAGATTCACCAAGGATTTCATATTCAAGGTACTCAATTTGGAAGCCATGATTAAAAGCTAACACTGGAGAATTGTGGGATCCAGTGCATACATTCGGGAGGGCCTGCTTGAAGGATTTGATTGGTTGGTTCAAGATATTGCCTCTCAGATCTACATGCTTGACTAGGCCATGCACATTCCTAATTCTAAATTTTCAGGCACATCCAGACAGCTCGGGAGACATGCCTCTGCCATTTAAACTAATTTTGATTTGACCATTTGCATGTTGTGATGCTATAAAATTTTGAGGTTTACTATGAAGAGACAGTGATTTTTGGTGATTCTAAGTTTGATATTTACTTGTAAGTGATGTGGGATTTTGGATGATCAGTGTATCGCCTTTTGTTATGGCTGTAATTCATTCTTTTTCAGCACATGGTTATAATTGATTTTGCAGTAAAATACTTTGCTCTCTCAGCAGTCATGCCCCTGCCATTTTAATTTATTTTGATTTGACCATTTGCACATTGTCTTGACAATTACTTGTTAAGTGATGTGGGATTTTGAATGATCAATGTATTACCTTTTGTTTTGGTTGTAGTTCATCCTTTTTTAGCACGTTATAACTGAGTTTGCTGTAAAGGAACGATGCTCTATTGGGCGGACGTACTTTGCCCGGGGTTTATGAAAAAACATTTTGATGTAAACTCTTCTAGATATACTGTGATCTTTGGCGATTCTAAGTCTGATATTGGCTACTGGCAGATGCTGAACTATGTTTCTACCAACAGATTTCAAGATCAACCCATCTTACCAAAGCTGACAGGGACACTAAGTATTTTCATGGGATTGCAAAAAGGAATGCAAAGAGAAGCTATATTGCATCTGTTAAGAAACAAGATGGCTATATTGAAACAGGCTATATTGCATATGTCAAGAAACAAAGATGGCTTGGTCACAAACAGCGTCAACAAACTAGCTAAGGAGTTCGTGCAGAACTGCAAAAGATTGAATTGCAACACTGTTAGAGTAGGGCCTTAGTCACATCTCCACAGGCAAATGAATTGGACATGGACATCACACCGGAGGAAAAAAAAAATGCTCTATGGGACATCAGAGATGCAAAGCTGGACTGTGATGGGCAAGCATGTTGTAAAGCTGGACTGTGACGGGCAAGCATGTTACTGAGGCATGCCTTGAATTCTTTAGAGCCATGCGCTTACTAAAACTGTTAAACCACACTGTCATTGCATTGATTCCTTAAAAACTTATCAATAATAAGGGGATATCCTTATCAATAAACTTAAACCATCACCTATAACAATAATACCTTAAAAACTTCCCAAATAAAATAGCAAAAAAGGAAAGGTTGTTCAAACAAATCAAACAAGAATGGAACTTTAACACAAGACTGAGACAGAAAAGAAGATTATAATTCACAGGAGATGTATTTTATTCGCTTGCGAACATTGGCTTTGGCCTCCACTAAATCTTGCTACACTAGCACATGACCTATCAATTTAGTTTCAGGGAGTCCGGTGATGGTCAACTGACAATGGGAAAAATGCTTAAAAGCAGAGAAGAATGTCTTCATTAACAAAATGGTTCTTGTCCTAAATTTATCTCTATTTTCCTGCAATTTCTTCGCTAAGACATCTTTCAAGTGAAAATGAATATTCTCCTTGTAAAAGAGGACAACCATCTCTTTCAGAATTCCTATAAATTCATAAGTCTGCTCTTCAAATAAAAGGATCAAGATGCTTTAGAAATAATCAAAGTAAAAAATTATACCAGGATTCTTATATTAGTTCAATTATTTACCTTTAAAACTATTCTTCTTTTCCCCATTTTCTTCCAATGAACAATACCCCTTTAAGATCTACAATCGGATTTCCACAAAGAAAGACATCCAGTTAAGTCATCTGTTCTGTACTCAGTGCATCGTAATCCATGTGAAGGACCTTTAGTGATTCAAAGATAAAAGAATACAGAACCCACTTCTAAACCAATTTCGTCCTCCTTTAAACAAAACACACAGAAAAGAAAAACCAAATGGACTCGATAAAACAGGGAAATGTTCTTCTTGTTCCCTTATTAGTAGGTAAAATCAAACCAAATGCAATTACAATGTTGTCTTCATCATCATATCTGATTGCATTATTTCATCCATAACTAAAAAAAATGGAAATTACTACTAACCTTCTTGACATGAGATCTCTATCCTGTAATCTCTTCAAGCTAAGTCCTCTTTTATAAGAACCAATCAGATCCTGTTGAAAAGCACATATCTTTCTTTCATTTACTTTGAACAACCTGAAACAAATGGAAAATTAGGCTAGGAGATGACTGGTAATTGATAAGGCAGATCGAACAAAATAATTGCGATTGCAAACGCGAGGAGTGGGAGGTAGAGACCTGAAGGAGGGGTGGGCGGTACTCCGATGGCGGAGGAGCAGGTGCGACGGAAGAGGGCGTAGGTGGTAGAGAGATTGTGGAAAGCAGGCAGAGACTGACGGAGGAGGTTTCCCGTAGGTGGTGGTATAGAGCTAAGAGAGAGAGATGGAGTGGACTAACCATGATTGGTCTGGAAAATGGAAAAATGCCCAAAATTCCACAAAATTAATTTTTGGAATATTTTATTTCAATGGGACAGATGTCAACATTTGAGGATACTGCGGCCCACCCGGCTTGCAGGTGGGGTCGTGCACCGGGTGCACCTAAGAATTTCTCTTGTTACCCTCTGTACGAGAAATTCAAGGCATGCCTTGAATTCTTTAGAGACCGGGTGTCAACATTTTTCAAGGCATGCCTCAGTAACACCTAAGAATTTCACTGTGACAGGTGTCAACATTTTTCTGCTGTTTCTTCTCACTCTGGGCTTTGGAGAGGTGGCGGGAGATGGAGAAGAATGAAGTAGGCGGCAGGTAAGAAGAACCTCGCTTGTGGACTACTCTCGAATTTTAAAGTGGGCCGAATTTAGGCCCATCTTTCATAGTAAGTAAAGCTTGGACATAGAGGTTAGGTATTCTGGCCCAAGTTTTGTTTGGATTTGCCCCTGGTATGTCACAGCGGAACTGGCATGATACGACTTTTTAATAGATCAAACCATTAATTAAATAATTCCTAGTCTAATTCAATCTCTAATTTAAAATTAATTCTTACATGACCAAGTGTATTAGTGAATTATACTATATAACTTGTATTACACGCGGTACAAACTTGGTTCATGGACCATTAGTCCATAGTAGAATTTTTCCTAATTTAGACATTTATTAAAATCTTCTTATAAATTTTAATAAAAATAAAAATTATTTAGATTTAAAATTTGAATATGTTAATTTAAAATAAATTATGATTAATTTAATATTCAAATTCAAATTCAAACTTTAAATTTAGGTTTCCATTACTCCTATTAGAGTCAAGATGTAAATCGTGAGATGTTTCAATACTTAAATTTGGACTCCCACTATCTCTACCCTAAAAGTTAATGTAAATTGCGAGATGTTCAATGTAAAATTAGGAATCAAATCCATAATCTCTATCATTATCTATAAACTCATTTTTTATCATTGCACCATACACTTTTGGGCTTGATATTTAAAATTTTAGAGTTTAGTCTAGAAAGTTTAATTTTATCAAACGGGTCCTAACTCTACAATCAACTCTTTATATTTCAAAAGCCTAACCAATTTGTTATATATTTTACATTAAAAATTGTCTTACTTTTATTATATTCATTACTCTTAGAATATTTATTCCTTCTCTTTTATCATGAACCAACAACTTATCCATGCCAATAAATTAAGTATTAAAATATTAGTAATTATTTTTTTAAAAAGAAAATAGTCTCTTTCAATTTAATCATACAAATCCAAATAAAACATAATTAAAAACTATATATATATATATATATATATATAAATCAATAAAATTTTATTAAAAAATTTATCTATCTATCAAAATCAATAAAAAAAAAGTATATTACTATTAATAGAGAAATTCTTGCATAGACTATAAACTTGTGGATCATATACATTAAGGAGTCATATCGTACAACTTTTTCTGTATGAAATGCAAATTTTCAATGCATGTGGTTTATCAGATCCATGTTAGAATTTTCGTAATACAATAGAAATGTAGTATCCGTGATTTAACTGAAATTTTGTTTTCTTTTTTATTATTTATTTATTTTGAGGAAAAACTTGTATTAAGTAGATGAATCAACCAAAACAGCCAAGATTACATCAGAAGGGATGTTCCCATACCACACACAAAGGTGAAACAAACCAAGCCCATGTTTTGCAAGAAGATGAACAGGTTTATTATCATCCCTTGGAATGAAAGAAACATAAGCTAAAGAAAAAACATGAAGCATGTCTTGAATGGAACCGATAAGATGGCCAATAATAGAAAGATCAGGTCTGCTAGACGTAATCTTGTGGATCACATTCTGACAGTCACCTTCAAAAATGACGTTGGAAAAACCATTGAGAGCAACAAATCGAACTCCCATTAAGAGTGCATAAGCTTCCACATATTCGACATCACGGTATGAAGGGACTCGCATAGATGACGCACAAAGATCTGGCTAGATGAGTGTCATACCACAACCCCAGCAGCCGCAATGGTCTCAACAAGAGCGCCATCAAAGTTAACCTTCACTTGGCCATCCCCCGAAGGCTGCCAACACATAGAGGAGGAGTCATGAGTATTGTAAGAGCTTCTCACCAATGTAGTACTTTGGAGTTCATCAGCCAAAGCCACACTCTAAAGAATAATCTGCTCCACTAAGAAGGAAGAATACTAAGAAATGTACCTGTTTCTTGCATGCCAAAGGTTCCAACACGCTAGGCAGAAGAGTATAACGTCGTTCTCTAAAAATTCCTTCCAAACAAAATGAAGAATGTCGAAAAAAAGAGATAAGGAAGGCTGAGCAAACGGGGTCCAAAGCTGAAATTATTCCATGTTGATTTAGATAACTTACAATGAAAGAAAACATGCGACTTATCCTCAATGAGAAAACTATAAATCCCGCACTTAGGATCGCATCATACGTGCCTTGCGAGATTAAGGCAGTTGGTAAGATAATTTGGCATGTTTTCCATACAAAATGTTTTACTTTGGGACGAATTCGAAGGCCCCAAATACCCTTCTAAAAATTGCGAAAGTATGAGGGGTCGAACATAGAGACTGAAACATTAGAGTGAGAACTTGGAGCAAAGCTTCATAGCCACTCTTTACGGAGTACTTTCCAGAGTGGAAATGATGCCAAACCATAGTATCCACAGCATTTTTAATGTCAATCTTTTGCGTTACATCTCTGTTGGAAAACAAAATAAGGGAGGTTTGTATTTTGATTAAATTATATCTGATTCCGTTTGCTTCACGGTTTCTCCAATATTTTTTTTTCTACTTTTTTAGTCTTCATAACTTTAAAATTTTTTAAATTAAAAATAATTATTAAAAAAAGTCTCACATGCACATCGGGTAGTTTTCATTTATCATCAATATCAGACCCAATAACTATAAGGTCGCTATCTAATCTTTGTCTTCATCCAAAAGATCAAATTACGGGTAAATGGGGAAAAAATTAGGCAAGGGATAATATCATAAATGTGAGATTTGTTATAATATTATTTGAACTCCTAAAGTTTTAAGAATATAATTTACCATTTTTATATGTGATATTAAATTATAAAAATATTAAATTCAATAGTTGATTATCAATTTTGTCCTTTAAGAATTTATAGTTTATTCTTTAAAAACAATATATCATTTTGACATATACACGTATTTTTAAGAAAACATAATTTTGACTTGTATATTATATAATTTCTTTTAATATTACTTTCGACAATTTAAGTGTTAGTGCATATGTTCTTATCAGGATAATTATATTCACCGTTATTTAAAATAATTATTACAATAACATCAGTTTACTAGATGTTTTAAAAACAGTGAACATCATTATCTTTTTTTTTTTATTTTAATTTTAGTGAAAAAACTTAAAATGGTTTTAAAATTATTTGTATTATTTGTTTTTTTTTTTTGTACTTTAACATTTAATAATTATATATGTGAAAATTTTTAAGAAACAAAATTAATTTTTTATAATAATTACTAGATTTGATATTTTTCACTCACATGTCACATCCTGAGGAAGTAAGTAATAAAATTTCTAGGGTTCAGATGATAATAAATAAATTGAAATACATCATTAATACAAAATGACGAAAGAAAAACAACTTGTATGCATTGTAATTCTTTACTCTTTTCTAATTTGAAAGTAAAACTAATGATTTTTATTTTTGGTACAAAAATAATGTAACTCTTTATGTAGTTTCCATAGAAGTGTAAAGTCTAAATCTTAGTTTCTTCAATTATTATTCTAAAAAAATATTGGCACATATAAAAAGGGAATAAGTGGGGCAATTGCCTCGATGACCCATATTGTATATCCGCACTTACCAAAATACTCTTCTAAATATTATGTGTTTGTGATAAAATTATATGATAATCATTAGTCAATTGATGAAAGAATAAGATCAAAACCTTTCAAAAGTTCAAATGAAAGCACCATTTTATAGTTTGAGGCCATATTGTATACTTTTATAAAGTTTTAAGGATTTTCAACATTCCTTGCCTTTTGTAAAATTCTTACTATGTAATATTAACTTTTAAGATAAATATTAATATATGGTTTTATTTTCTTTTTAAGGAGGAAGAATGGGAAGGAAGGGACATTTTACAAAAAATCACCTCATGTTACACATGCAATGGATTTATTTCTTTTCTTTCTTTTTCTAGAAATTTTCTTTGAGATTTTTAATATAAGACATTAGTATAACTTTTATTTGAAAATTTTGAAGGAATATTTCATATAAAATCAATTCATATTGTCATTCTTATAATAAGAAAGGTTTCAATTTTATTCTAATAAATAAAATATTTTGTTTTTAAAACTAATTTTTCATTTCTTTCTCAAAAAAAAATAAAATAAAATCCATGCATAACACTAATAATTAGACAATTAAAGAAATATGGTAAGCTAAAGTGGATATGGACTATTAATCAAAGGTTGGCGATATTGCCAAAGCAATTTTTTTCCTGTCAGCACAATTCTTATTCAAACGACATATTTACCCTTTTTTATAAACTCAAATATATTTCCTAATTATTCTTTCACTTCTCAAAATCCCATTTTCCTAATTTTATTTCTCTTATCTCCTCTCTCTCTCTCATTCTTGAAAACCATTCTCTCTCTCTTTTTCTTCTCTCTCCTCTCTCCACTCTCCTATCCCATGCACGACATTCTCTCTGTCCTAATCTTCTCATCCTATTAAATCGTCACCCCAACTTTGAGAGAAAATCCAGACATTTACTCCCACTATTTGTGCTTTTGATTTCTTCACTTGAATTCTTTATCTTTCTTTGCTAGCATTAAAGTCATAAAAGTCACAATCCCTACAATGCCACCATGGCCACTTTGCAACTCCATTTTAACTCTCCTCTCTCTCTCACTCACCCTCACCCTCACCCTCACCCTCTTAAGAATTGCTACTAGCTAGTAATATAGGCTAAGGCTATTGAGGAAGTAGTAAAAATTACTAGAAGAAAATAGAGAAAGATTTCTGTGAGAGAGTGGAGTGGGAGGGGAGAAAGGAGAGAGAAGATTAAGATAGAGAAGGCAAGATTTTGGTGGAGAGAAGAGAGAGAATAAATAAATTAGGAAAGCAAGATATTGGATATTGAAAAAATATTTAGGGAATATATTTGAGTTTATCAAAATGGGCAAATTTGTCATTTGAGTAAGAGTTGCTCTGGCAATATCACTAGGCTTAATCAAAATATTGGATAATTGTCATTATTTTGAAGGATATTTAAGAAAATGGAAAGCATCTATAATGGAGGAGATCCAGTTTTTATTGGTAAAGCCATATTTACCTTATGTATGCTTAGGGTAAAAACATGAAAGTATTTAAATAAGGAAGTAAATGAGAAAAATCTCATACTAGGTTGGAAATAAATATAAAATAGAAGTAAATTAGGAGGGGCGTAGCTCTCTCCACATCAATAAATTTTTTTCCTTTCAAATTGGAGGAGTTAGAAAATAAATAATGTTAAAATATAAATATATTATTATGTCACACTTTTTAATGGTTAGAATAATATATAAATATAATACATATGTAGTAAATTTAATATAATGAAGAATATTTTATTTATTTTCTTCCTTCCCCAACCAAAAAAGATAAAAAAAAAAAAATTTACTTCCCAAAATGGAAGTTTCTCTCTCCCTCTTTGTGAACCGAACAAAGACTTAGTCCAATTAGGACACAAGCGCCCATTGGATTTGAAAATTATCTATAGTAGTATTTAGATTTTAAAAAAAAAATTATAGGAGTATATGTTATAGTTCCTCAAATGCATCTACTCTTTTCTAGATATGGCCTTACTTTTTTTATTCCTCTAAAAGTATTCAAAAGTCAACTTCCTAACGAGTAATAAAAGAATTAAAATTAAAATTTTAGTATAAAAAGAAAAACGAGTCAAAAAAGTAAAAATAACTTATTCTATGTTCAGTTCACAAAAGAGGAGGAGGAAGAGAATAGGGGGAAGGGATGAATAGGAGAACTTTTACTTCCAAAAATGGAAATTTTATCTAATTAGGATGAAAAGGAAGTAAATGATAAATATTATCTTTATTTGTGTTTCAATTTGTTCAAATTTAAACCGACTATTTTTCCAATATGTAAGGGAAAGATTCCCCCTCCTAATTGTATTTTCCCTCCATCTTTCTTTTTTAATCGAACGATGTAAATTATTTATTTACTTTTATAATTACAACATTTTCCCTTTTACTGCATCTTTTCACCCAACCAAATATATGCAAGGTTGGCTATACATAAATAAAAGGATATATACGCACTATTCCAAACTCCAAGGATCCGTAACTTGCATTGGTACTTTGCATTACAATCTTGTCACGGGGTGTTTTTCTGAACAACGACTAATCGCGATGTCTGTGACTTGGCTAAGCTTGAACTAACATCACAGCGACCTTTTGCAACATCGTTCGGATACTTTTGAGTGAGTTTGAGTGGTTTCACAATGAAAACGACAATAAAAAAATATGAAAACAATAGAAAACGACACTTAGACATAAGTTAACTAGCACCCAACTGCATGAAAGAACTCATTTCATTCATAGGAAAACATATACAAGGTATTTTTGATAAATATTGGTGAGGAGGAATACTAATGATTACAGCCTACTTCGTTTGCTTCTATCCGATCTCGTTTTTCTTTACTCCCTACAATAGCCTTGATAAACTTTTCCCTAGTGATAGCATCAGATACTGTTTTTCTAAGGAAGGAAAAGTTTGTCAATTTTCTCTAACCCTAACTACAAAGAATTCATCTATAAAAATTTACATGCATAACTTTTAAGGCCTTAGGAAAATTTTAAAAATATAATAAAAGCCTATCTACATGTTTATATAGGAAAATGGAGGGGTCGACGACTCTGGTCACTGACTAGCCATTGACTTGCTACTGGGCAAGGTCACCGATTGGTGGGTAGGGCAGGCATGACACGATGCTGGGCTCAGTTCAAGTGCTCGATACGGGCATAGCACATTGAGTTGGCACACAGATCTGACACCTTTGGTTGATCTTAGACATCTCGACCCGACAAGCTGGCTTGGTCTTAGATCCTCCCTTGTCGTCTCAAATTCTCTATTTTAGGCCTTCGGCTAGAGACTCTCAAGTATCCTTAAACTTGTTTAGGACATTCTTAACGAAGTCACGAACAATCTTAGGCATACTTGGCCTAACCGTATGAGGTGGTTAAGTACGTTTAGAAACATTTAGTCCTTTCGGTTTCCTAAACAAGTTCGAAAATATACGAGCATTCCAATTATACCTTGGGCATTTGGATTAGGCATAGGTTAGATTTTGCCCATGTGAGCAGACTGTTACAGGTCGGCCTATGACATCCTCCTCCACTTGATTTGGTAATATCTTCGACGCCACCTTCTTTTTGAAGTTCTTGGAGTTTCCTACACTACTGGGGATGTTTCACCTAATATTATTGGCCTTGCCACGTTAGAGACGAATGTCCCCTTGAGTGACTGGGTCTAGTAGCAAAGTCTACAACCCTGGACTTACCTTTCCTTGTTGAAGCTCAATATATGTTGTTCCTACATTCTCCTTCTAATATGTATATGGGCAACAGCCTGTACCCTCTACTAGATTTTCCTTTGGAGTTCTAGGTAGGAATGACAAACAGAAATCTTCCTATCATTACTAATGAATTCGTATACAGAATCATGGAAATATTGAGGCCTTTCAAAAACTCCATGCCCAAAATGAGCCTTAAGTCTCCATATTTATTACAATGAATGTAGTTCTGCTTTCTTCCAGTCCCAACTTGACCTTCGCAGTGTGAATAGCCCCACAATCAATTTAGCTACTGCGTTTATAGACTTAACTGAGCCTGTACCATTTTCTAGTACCAGGCCCATGGTTTTTGGGATCGGACCGGTCGGTCTGATCGGTCTGACCATGGACCAATGCTGCTGTCGGTCCAATCCCAGCCTTCCAGCCAGCTTCTCTCAAAATCGTGGCCTTTTCATCAAGTCGTGTTGGATTGGCCGATCCAACTGGTGGACCAACCAATCCAATATTAAACCGATCATGTTTAAAAAAAAAAAATTGGGTCAAATTTATAATTTTTGGTGATAAATTAAATTATATAATTCAATAAAATACTTTAAATTTTGTTGTGTGTTTGATTGTTAGTTATAAACTAAGAATGACTACTTTAATCATGAATTAGAATATTTATATTTTTATGGACTTAAATTACATTATATTATTGATTAATTTTTTTAAAAAAATAATTATATTTTAAAATTTTAAATTATAATATTACCGGTTCAATTACGATTTAATTACGCTCTAATTATGATTGGACTATTAAACCGTGAACCAGTAAATTTTTTGATTCAATGATCGGTCCAGTTCTGAAAATATTGACCAGTCCTAACTACCCAACTTCTAGACTCGCCAAATAATTGTGAGATGTTCCCGTATCTACCAGCACTCTCACAGGCCTATCGTTCACCTGAATATCTGCAAACATCAGTTCTTCTAGGACTGCCCTTTCTTTCTGATATGTCTAGTGCAATGTTGCATCTAACACCTCCCTAGCCCTTCTCATTTGCCTTTGTTTCGAGTGCATCCTCTGCTAGGATATCACATCCACAGGCGATTACCTCAATAAAGCCAGACTTTTCGTTACTATCAGTTCCACTAGGACCCATGATGCGTAAACTTTGGGTGTATAAAAATAATTAAATTTAAATCTATCTCTAATCAAGTTTTAATTAAAACATAAATCTCAAATTACATATACGAGCAATTATCATCGCAAGTATAGTATAGGGAATTAACGAGTATCGATCCTCAAAGGAATAAGTGTTGGGATTCGTAGACTCCTAAACGCGGAAAACATCTACGAATCCCTCCCGAGGACCCAAGTAAACGATTAAGAAGATCTAAGCTTTAAGAGTTACCTCCGGTTGTCTGTAATCGAAATCCTTCGATTCCGGTTTGCGCTGTTGTACGTTCGACCCGAACAATCACCAGACGCTGCAGTATGCGAACGTCCTCTACGGATACACACCGCGAACTCACTCGATACCCGGGGAGTGCTAGCGCCTAGGGTTTGAGAGGTTTTTTTTTTCTTTCTCTGGTAGAGAATGGCACGAATGTTCTCAACCGAAAATTTTTTTGGACTATCGAAAGACGGCTAGGGTTTTCTTAAAAAACCCTCGAACCTCTTAGAGTCCAACCCTAATCATATCTTATCATATTCTAATTTAAATTCAAATTAAATTAAAACCGATATGATAAGATTCTCGCCATTATCTCGGTAATTTAACTAATTATTTTACCGAGTCGATTCTTATAATCTGGATATCATCCAGATTCATCGAACCTGGTCACCGTAAAAATAACCTAACAAGTTCGCTTATTGTGTGACCCTATAGGTTCATTTAACACCGGCGACGTGCCTAAATCGTATTTAAATGGCCCACAAGTTATAAGCGGTTTCTAGCAAAACATTATAACTATCCAGGTTAAATGAAGATCGGTGATCTCTTTGAACCAAACCATAATTTTATATTTAGTCCCTTTGTCACACGATATCCAGATTAAGCATAAGGCACGGAGCATGTCATCCTTATTAAGCTTAATCAATTATTTCTTGATTTCATAGTAGATCTGTTCAAACAAATGATATCAATATCTTAGATTGATATATTTGAGCACGGCCATGCATTTTTTTTAACAAGTCTAACTTATCAAGGGGCCCATGGATATCTCTCCCATAATTGAGAGGGACAAATTCCTTCACAACCAATCATATTCCTCTCCTTGATTTATTTTATATCCAACAGTAGTCTAATTTATTATCTGGTTAAAGACAACTTTAGACAATGTCAAAATATAGAATTTATCAAGTAAGAAACTATGATGAATTTAGGTCGAAGGACTTTCAATATTATTATGGCTAGAAAGTACTTATGACATATTCCATGAAGTACTCTCACAGTGGGTCATGTCCAATACAATGTTCTCTAACATTTATTTATGTCTTGACTCGATATCACAAATATCCATGGCCAGTAAAACATAGCCATCAAGTCACAAATATACTAATCTTAATTTATTATTATTCCAATAATAATAATAATAATCGATCAGGGACAGCTTTAGAATAGTCATTGTATTCATTGTAGGGTTTTACTATCAAGTCACGTACTTGATGACCAACAAAACAAAACTCACTATTCATGGAAAGGAAAGCCTCATATTATTATATAAAACATAATGACAATTGTATAAGTACAAATTGACTCTAGGGCATATCCCCAACAATAAGTACATACTAGTCACTTTTCATTCATTGTTTAACCAACCCACTAAAGTAATAAGATGACAAAAGAAAAATAAAGAAATATGTACAACTTAAGGATGTAGGAATATGCAATTTAGACAACTTTCATAGAAGATATGACAATGAATCATTTAGTAACTATCTCAATTAATCATCATTTTGGCATCATGAAAGAACTAAAATAGAGTTCAATCGTTTCCCAAGTCATAAACTCACTATCTCACTATTAAATTAGTAAATTTCTCAATCAAACTAACATAACAAAAAAAAAAAAAAAGATACATTAAACTTATATTTCAACAATTATCCCTATACTGTAGATGATAATGAGTATAAAATTAGCCAATAATCTTATACTCTATGTGAAATCAACTAATTTTTTATTACTTCGGTTCTTCGTCTTAACTTCGTTTCCTAAGTCCGTTAAGAAATAACAAATATGAAATTAAACTAACACCTAAGATCATTTCCCAAGACAATTAGAAGTAAATTTAACTTCATTAACTCTTTTATAATTACAAGTAATCAAACACCAAGAATGATAGAAAAAATAATCAAATAGTGAAATTAATCCAAAAACCATGAATCTCAAAATAACGTCAAATTACAATGAAAGTATTAATTACATCATTATTCTAGAACAAGAAAATAAAGGTAAAAGAAAGAATTTATAGACAAACCCTCATTCTTCTCTTTGAAAGCCTTCTTGAATAATGCCCATCGAATGATGACTCTCCTGTTCATGTGAGTGATTGGCAACTTTGATCCTTGGATTCACACTTTTTTCTTATATTTTCCTTGTTTAAATAGGCTCTTAAGAGGCCAAAATTCTTCCCTAAGAGTTCTAAGTCGAGTAGAAGTTGGAAAATACCAAAACTCTTCAGAAATTACCAAATTTGCACTTAAAAAGAAAATTCGCCAACATTGGGCGGACCAACTCCGGCGCCAGCCGTTCTTGGTCGGCCTGGTCGTGCTCTATTTTTTCCGTCAAAACTTCCTCTGCTCTAGAATAAGGTCGAGGCCAACTCCATGGAACACAGCCAGTGCCAGCCGTGCACTGGACGGTGACGGGATTTTTTTCATTTTTCGTCTTTTTTTCCTTTTTCTACAAAAAAAAAGTCAAAACACCTTTCTAAGGATAAAATATCCAATATGAAGGAATATTACTCGTTATTACCCCAAATGTATCACAAAACATCCACAAATAACTAGAAAATTATTGATAAATTTAGCCCCTATCATATTCCTTCACACTTGAACCTTTGCTTGTCCTCAAGTAAAGCACTTTAAACCAGGAAAAATAAGACAATCTTTCAAAAAGTTCAGTTATAACAAAGCCACAATTGCTTTCCAACTTTAGATATGAGCTTGCAATTCTTTTCAATCCTAGAAAACATTCACTAATTGAAGTACAAGACAAGACATACCAAGGCCCTTGAAGTCAAATTAAGCAAGTATATACTTTAGTCTGAGAAAATTATTTCACCCTTCAAACAAAAACGTAGGTAACATGAATCATACAAGTCAAGATATCTACCAACTCAAGTATTATAAATCCAAAAAGTGTAGAACTCAAGTCATGATTTAGGGAAAATACTTAAATTTTTTTTTCTCTCAAATTTTTCAATGACTTAGGGAATTGATAGCCTTAAGTGAATGGATTTCTTTTCACGCACTATATTGGCCCCTTTATAGTCATCACTTATCATTTTTCAACACTTTTCTTTCTTTTTTTTTTTCTTTCAGGAATTAACAACATCAAGAAAGTGAATTTCTCTTTATTATACGTATTGGCCCCCATAATCAACCAAAAAGTGCTTTCTCACCTTCAAAAATGAAACAAAAATTTTCCAACTCATTTTTCTCATTGTTCCATTCACAATCAATTTTTTTTCACTCAATATTTTCACTCAAAGATTTTTTTCCTCATATTCCTTATCACAACTCCAAGTCAAGTAAAGTTTGAACCTATAATACAAGAGTTAGCCAACGACTTTCCGCACATTCATTACATTATCCACATTCAAACTAGATGAAGTAAATAATACTTAAACATTAATGCATAAACAAAATTAACCCAAATTCTCAAATCTTAACATGTCCCATATAATAAACTAACTCATTAAAAATCCACCAAGTGAATGACAAAACTCATATTCAAATAAGAAAGATAACTACAACCTTGCTAACACAATAAAAATCACAAAATTTTTTAAATTTCAATTTCAGCCAAAATGTGTATATGGAAAATATCTTCAATGCTAAAATCTTCCCCATACTTAAACTGGACATTATTCTCAATGGCGAAAAATAGAACAATAAAAGCAAAGCCAATAGACCAAAAGAAAAAAAGAGAAAGAATAAAGAAAAGAAAATACTTCCATTACAGAGTAGCTCCAACATATGTGAATCCATTACAAGAAGTCATTGGGGAATTGTACCTAACTCAAATGAAACAAAAATAGAAAGCATAAATCTAGAAAAGGAAAAAAAAAGCAAAAGAAAAGAAAACAGTACAAACCAACTAAAAAGAAATCGTAAGAAAAGTCATGACAAGATAAAGAGAAAAGAAAACTAAATAAAAAAATACGAATCACTAAAAGAATGCTCAATCATCATCATCATGGTCATTCTCATCGTCATCAGCCTCAGTACCAGCCCTATGGCTACAATTACCTCCTTGAGGTCCAGGAAACCGCTGCATCCATTGTACCCATTGTTGTTTTTGCGCATCTTACCTCCTAGTGAGGGCAGTTATGGGCTCTAGAAGCTGCAGCAATATATCTGTTTATGTCTCCACACCCACTCTCAATTACTTTAATTGACCTCTCACATCAGCTTCAAAGTTAGCCCTTGATTGAGACTGTGAATTACTAGCACGAGCTCGAGATGTTGGTGTAGGATGCTCTTCTTCCTCAAATGAAAGCTCGATTTGTCTCGGGTGCTGCATATCATAAAATATTAACTAACGTCTCACCTCAGTACTGTACTAATAACCACAACTCACTAAAGTTTGCTCAGTAACCAAATCACGCTCAGTAGTGGTTTTAGTAAGTTCTCCCTCTAAACTAATGTTAAAGGCTTCTAGAATTTTCATAATTACGAGGGGAAAAACAAAGGCTTTGGTGGATAGGCGAGAATAAACCACATCCCACATAGACTGGATAATCAAAGGAGTAAGTGAGATGGACTGAGTGTGTATCATCTTATGAAAAATATAAAGGTCAAGCACACAAAACTCATTGAACTCACTTGCCTTTGGAACAACATTGTAAGCAAAGATATAGACTAGGGCACTTATGTTGGCTTCAAGATCATTGTTGGAATAAAAATCTACTTGCCCTACTAGACCTCCCCTGTACCTCCGCAAGGTAGCTTTTGTATTACTTACTTTCCACTTAGGATCAGATAGTATCTTTTGATTAATGTGATCAACAGCTAACCAAGAGCCATCATTATTAACACGGAGGATGGCAGCTAATCTCTTTCTATTTACAAAGATAGGGGTTCCCTTTACCCTAGTCTCAATGGTCTCCAGATAGTTATTACGTTTTTTGACCATATTAGCATAAAACTCTTTGATCAAAATAGGGCAATAAGGTCCCTTCAATTGAACTATTGGTCCCCAGCTCAATCGTCTAAACATTAGTCCCAACTTAAGGGCATGGTCTAAAGAGGGTGCAAATATGTGTTCTACAATAATTTTATTGGTAACCCACTTAATGTACCATTCTTGGTAAGAATGATCAATAAAATCAGTAGGGTGTAGGAATAAGAGGTCTATGGATGTAAGGGTAGAGGAAGATGAGGCTCTAGCCTTTTTAGAAGATTGGTCTCTTTTTCTAAGCATGATGAAGAAATTTGAAAATGTGTAATACTAGAGAATGTGAATGAGGCACCACCACAGTATACCAACAACTCCTAATATGATCAAACCGCCACAACACAACACCACACACAATCCTTAACAATCCACAATTTATAATCACACCACAATAACCTCAATCCACATTATCAATTAATCTCAATCTCCTTTCAAAACTAGCAAAAAAAAAATGGAATGCCACAATTCAAATCATAATATGATTCCCAACTAATACACAACCTGATCATAGCATGAAAAATATGTCCATATCTCAAAAAATGCATCCTGACCAAGAACATTATTCATCTAGCAAGAATGCATCATTAATATAATCACCATAACCCAAAAATAGCCAACCTATGATTAAAATATGAACATGTAGATGCAAAAATAAACCATGAATCATACTCTCATACTAATCTAGTTATAATAATGTCATCAATGCAATCAATTTCAACCAACAATTCTAATTTATGCATTTTCGTCCAAAAATAAGAAAAAATCAATGGCAAGTATGTAGCCATAAAAATGCAAGAAAAATTATACCTTTATGTTCACCAATGCATCGGCAAGCAAAATGTGCAATCTTTTTGAAGAAATTTATACATAAAAGGAGAGATTTGAAAGTGGAGTTTTGAATAAAAAAATTGAGATCTTTAGAGTTTTGATCCGTAGATTCAACAAAAACAAGGAGATTTGGTGTTGGTTGATGTTTTTGAAGGTAAAAATGGAACCGGTGGTGTTTGGGGATGAAGAAACGGTGTTGGGTGGAGAGAAAGAATAAGGAAAGTTGAAATTTTGAAAGCAAAAATGGCCAAATACAATAATGAACACCACAAAATCATGAAGAAAATGCTATTATTCTAAAAATTAAAAATATAGAAATATAAATGAAAATAAATAGGAATTAAAGGTATATCCTAATTATCCAAAAACCAAATCAGTGAAAATTATTTTTTTCCATGGTCGTGATCATATGGGTGTTTCAATATTCCCCGGAAAAGATCCTGTTAGACGATTTTCAAAGAGTTTGGCCAATTACCTAATTTGATTTTTCAGATTGTGCATGGTCGCTTCTAAGTTCCTCATGGTTGCATCCACTTCTCGAAACCGTGCTTCTATGGTACTTACCATTTAGTTAACCAAGTCCTCCAATGATAGTTTAGGCGGTGGTGCATTGTAAGGTAAGGAGAGTTGAGTCCTTTGATTTCCTCAAAGTTAGAAGAAGCCTACCTAGGTTAGATTTGATTGTTCCATGAAAAACTGGGATGGTTCCTCCAACCAAGATTGTAAGTGGCACTATAAGGATTGTTACATTGTCTTCCATTGCCCATAAACGCAGTTTGTTCTAAGGACTCTTATGATGACCCCATGCTTTGGCACTCATGATTTGGATATCCTTCCCCACAAAAATCATAACTAACATTTATTACCTATCCTTTAAAAGGAGACATCACCATTTGTTTCATCTTTTGTGTAAGTGCTTTCATCTTGGCCTCTAAGGATACCATTGCATCCACCTTATGCACTCCATGAACACAAGCTTTTGACCTTGAACTACCCATATATAGTTATTTGTTACAAGATTTTCAATTAGATCAAACACTTCATCCGAGTTCTTAGAATTAATGGAACCTCTTACAAATGCATTAACCAATTACCTTGTTGCAAAACTTAAGTCACTATGAAAAATTTGCATTTGCATACTTAGTCAAACCCGTGATGGGAATACTTCCTAAGCATCTCCTTGAATCTCTCCTAACACTCATAGAGATTTTTAGATTCTAACTGTTGGAAGACGAAAATATATATCCTAAGCTTGGATGTTCTAGCTGGAAAAAAATATTTTGCTAAAACTTTTTTAGCCAAAACATTCTAAGTGGTGATTAATCCTGTTGGCAAAGACTTTAACCAAGATTTAGTTCTATCTCTCAAGGAAAAAGAAAAAAGCCTTAGTTTGATAGCATATTCAGAAACACCATTTATCTTAAATGTATTACAGATTTCTAAAAAACTCGTAAGATGAGCATTAAGATCTTCCTCAGGTAACCCATTAAATTACACAATGTTTTAAATTATCTGGATAATGTTAGGCTTAATCTCAAAGCTATTGGCCTTAATCCTAAGTCTTGTAATATTCGAACCTGTACCTGAGATTTCAAGCTTAACAAAATCATCCATAATGCTCCTGTTATTGCCACCGTTACCACTATTATTTTTTTGGCTAACCTCCATATCATCTCTTACCCTTTGTCTAACCACCATTCGAATATTTATTAAAGTCTTCTCGATTTCAGGATCAAGATATACTATGTCATTTTTGGATCGTCAGATCATACACTAAGGGCTAGATCTATAGAGAAAAGAAAACAGTGAGATTATAGAATTCACAACGTAATCAATTCCTATACATTCACGAATTAGGTTGGTCAAATTATAGCATACAATGAAATTAGGGAATTAAATTACAAATATACAAACACAAGATATGGCACATATTCATATAAGGAACATATATACATATAGACATATAAACATGGTTAAATCAACAAAATCCAAATTTTCATGATATTGTTCCCCGACAACGGCATAAAAAACTTGATGCGTAAACTTTGTGTGTATAAAAATCATTAAATTTAAATTTATCTCTAGCCAAGTTTTAATTAAACATTAATTCCAAATTATACATATGATCAAGTATACTCATCGCAAGTATAGTATAGGGAATTAATGAGTATGGATCTTCAAAGGAACAAGTATACACTAGTTATTTTTTATTCATTATTTAATCGACCTACTAAAGTGATAAGATAATAAAAAAAAAAAAATATGTACAACTCAAGGATGTAGGAATATGCAATTTAGATAACTATCCTAGAAGACATGACAATGAATCATTTAGTAACTATCTCAATTAATCATCATCTTGGCATCATGAAGGAACTAACATAGAGTTCAATTGTTTCCCAAGTCATAAATTCACTATCTCATGATTAAATTAGCAAATTTCCCAATCAAACCAACATAACCAAAAAAAGATGTATTAAACTCATCCTTCAACAACAATCCATATATTCTATGTGATAATAAGTATAAAATTAGCCAATAATCATATACTCTAGATGAAATCAACTAATCTTTGATTACTTCAGTTTTTCGTCTTGACTTCGTTTCCCAAGTCCGTTAAAAAATAACAAATATGAAATTAATGAAACTAAACTAACTCCTAACATCGTTTTCCAAGTCAATTAGAAGCAAATCTAACTTCATCAACTCTTTCATAATTACAAGTAATCAGACACAAAAAATGATAGAAAACATAATCAAATAGTTAAAATAATCCAAAAACCATGAACCCAAAATAATGTTAAATTATAATGAAAACATTAATTGCATCATTATTCTAGAAAAAAAAAATAAAGGTAAAAGGAAGAACTCATAAACAAGCCCTCCTTCTTCTTTTTGAAAACCTTCTTAAATAATGCCCATTGATTGATGAATCTCTTCTTCTTGTAAGTGATTAGCAACTTTGATCCTTGGATTCCTTATTTTCCTTGTGTAAGTAGACTCCTAAGAGGCCAAATTTTGTTTTCTAAGAGTTCTGAGCTGAGTAAAAGTTGAAAAATAACAAAACTCTTTGGAAATTACCAAATCCAAGCTTGAAAGGAAAATTCGCCGACATTGGGTAGACTAGGGCCGGCACCAGCTCCGTGCCAGCCGTGCTCTGGTTAGCCTAATTGTGCTATTTTTTTTTTTTTTGGTCAAAACTTCCTCTACTCCAAAATGGGGCCTATGCTGGCTCCGTGGGACACCGTCGGCGCTAGCCGTGCACTGGACGGTGACGAGATTTTTATTTTTTCATCGTTTTTCTCTTTTTCTGCCATAAAATATCAAAACAACTTTCCAAAGGATAAAATATTAAATATGAATGAATATGAATAGTTATTACACCAAATGTATCACAAAGCATCAAAAAATAATTAGAAAATTATTCATGAATTTAGCCCCTATCAACCTGCCTCCAGGGTGTTAGCTCCCATAGCTTTCACTATTGTCGCCAAGGTACCAAGTTCTGTTCTTGCATACATTGGGAACCTTTTAGGATAGTCCCAAATGAGATATGGCCCGTTGCATAAAAAACACCTATATATTCTTTACTACTGCCCACCATCCTCTTTCGGTTCCCGTTTCATCCTTCCTTTAGGGTAGATGACTCGTTTCCCCCACTTGATCTTGGTCTAAGTTGAAAAATTTTCTGGAAAGGTCTCTTGTTCCCACCATTCCCTATTTGGATTTGGTCAGATTCCTACCCTGTACACGCTCTTCTATGGTTCTCCTTTCGCTCTTTCACAGGGTCTCATTAGAAGTCCTGCAAGCCTTCTACCACTGATAGCCTTAGCCAAGTCTTGCACCCTCTATCTATGTAGCTCTTGTCTGGCCCACGACTTTAATCCTTCTGTGAAACTAAAAAGCTTGTTCATCTCTGACATTCTCTCTATCTGGAGAAGACATATGGTGAAAGAATTCATATACTCCTGCACCATTCCCGTATGTCGCAGCTCCCTGAGCTTTCGTCTCACAGCATACTCCACATTTAGGGGGAAAAACTACTTCTTCAAAGTAGCCTTCACATCTTCCCACATCTCCATAGTTAGTTGTCCCACTTCCATCTTAGCAACTTGCACCTTCCATTATAACTTGGCATCGTCTTCCAAGTATGTAGCAGCGTGTCTACCTTTAGGCGCTCTTCAATTATTCCAACCATTTTGAAGTATGGATCGAGGTCGAAGAAGAAGTTCCCCATCTCCTTGGCATCTCTTACACCCTTAAAGCTTTCCAACTTTCTAACTTTCGATTTCAGAGCTCACACAGTCCCTACTAGTGCTTGTTCCTCAACAGTGACCTATCCCATAGCCAATTTAAGCCTCCTCAGATCTGCCCGAATCTCATCCAGCATACCTCGCACCTCCTCTATGGTACTAACATTAGCTGCTACCAATGTGCGTACCTCTTGTAGTGTAATATCATGTTGGTTGTGTCTGATTTTTATAAGACCTTATCATGACAACCGTCTCCCTTAGTACACTGTCTATCTCGTCAACCTGGTCACTAAGATGCACAACGTCCAACTCCATGAAATCTACACGCTTTACTAGTGACTCACAGTCTATCTCGCTCTATCCCAGGCAGATAGCATTGATCTTGTTAACGGCAGCCTCTAACACCTCCAGTTAGTTTCCTTATTGTACTTTCACTCGACAATAGTCTAACCGTTGCCATCGTGGGTTCACTGGGACTGGTCTCGATCACAGGCTCACTCATGCCTGTCTCATCTACTATTATCTATCCAAAACAATCACAATCCAAATTCACCTTCGCAGTCACTATCACATCCCGACTAAGGTCCTCCTACACTGGTTAATAATATGAATCTTGTGTGGCTTTTTCTTGGTGTTGTAGGTAGATTAGTTGGTTATATGTTTAGCTCAACTCAAGGGACCAAAAACAAAGATTCATGTGATAAAAAGGAGAAATTGAAAATAATAACCTACCCTCTATCAAACCCTTGAAGAACTAAGCTTCAAAGATCCTCAAGTAAAGTGGAAAGTTCTATTATAATTTTACCCTAATATCCTTGAAGCAACAAAGGCAAACAAGAACAAATAGAATAGAGAAAATATGCACCCAAATATTGGAATTCAAACAAACCTTAGAAAAACAAAGCAACTAAGACCTATTTAAAGAAAATAACATTGGATTATCCAAAAGATTAATAGACTCATTCATAAGGAGGACTAACCCTTAAGTATGGTCTTAAACAAGATGAACAAGGAGGCTAGGGCCTCTCAAGATTCTCTCTCAAATTTGAATTAAAGTCTATGAAATTGTGTTGTCAAATCACTAAATGTGCTATTTATACTATCCTAACCCTAACTAAGTAATCTCTAAGGTTCTATTACAGTTTAGGGTCATAATAAGTCTTTACAAACAATTAAAATTGAAGAAAATCGGAGAAAATATTAAAAACGCGGGGCAGTCGTAGGCTGCCCAGGGTGGAACCGGCGCTGGTTTGGACACTACAGCCTGCGTCGGTTGTGGACTGTCTTCGGGCTGTCGAATGCCGGATGATTCTGTTGTTGAGCAGAATGAAGCCGGCGTCGGCCGTCCTCTAGAGGCCTCCTTTTTAGTCGAGTTTCGTCCATCTTTGTCGTCGACCCTTGTCCTTACATGGCCACACCTCCCCCTCCTTTATCTTAATTTCCATGATGAAGCGGAGTCTCATCATCTCTCCCTCCTTGAAAAAAATTCGTCTCCGAATCATTGCCATCATCTTCATGGAGTACCTTCACCATTGCTGCCTTCTTAGCTCCATCAAGGTTCATTCGTTTATCTATAGGCAAGGGGACCAATTCTAAAGGAGTTAGAAGGGTAAAACCATACACAATTTTAAAAGGAGAATAAGAAATGGTAGAGTGAATAGCCCTTTTGTAAACAAACTCAAGGTGTGCCAAGCATTCCTCCCAATTGTTCAAATTCTTCTTGATTATGGTCCGCAATAATTGGGTAAGTGTTCGATTGACCACCTCCTTTGGAAAAACAACTTCAAATTCTTGAGGAACAGCTACAATTTCATTAGGCAAAGTCAATGAAAAATCATTAGTAGGAACATAAGAACCTTTGCATAAAAGAAGAATAATCGGTTCCTTAACTTCTATAGTCTCTATAACCTCACTTTCTTTTGCAAAGAAATTCACTCTTCTTTTATCTTTCCTCTCTTGTCCTTGCTCACTCATATCCTTGATCATCAAAGGTACTTGTTTGTCTACTCTCTCTCTCAACTCTTTTTCTTTCCTCTTTTGTTCTTTTCTCTCAATTCCTTACTTTTGTTTGACATCTTGCGCTCCCTTTTTCTTTTCTTTCTCCTTATGATTCTTTGATCTTTGTTCACCTCACTAGGGGCTATGGGGGTGAGGGTAAACTTAGTTCCCTCCTTGAGTAGAGAATAAGTATTCTTCCTCCCATCATATTTTACATACCTATTATATTGTCAAGGCCTCCCTAGTAGCAAGTGACCCGCTTGCATGGGTACCACATTACATAGCACATCATCCTTGTACTCTCCCATTTCAAAAGACACCAATACTTGCTTGTTTACTCTTATTTCTCCACTATCGTTCAACCATTGTAATTTGTAGAGTTTGGGGTGTTTAATCTAACTCATGTCCAATTCTTCAATCAAGTTTGTACTAATCACGTTAGTGTAACTCCCACTATTCACAATGACACTACAAGGGGTCTTATTAATTAGACACCTAGTGTAGAAAATGTTCTCTCTTTGTTGGTGATCTTGATCCTCAATGGCTTGTGAATTTAATAACCTTCTTGTGACTCCCACCAATGAGTATTCTTGACCAACAATTTCCCCTTCATCACTTTCTTCATCCCCATTTCCCTCTTGGTTTCTTTGGTACCTTTCTCCATCTTCTTCTTCATCGGTAGAAACCTCATCATAGGGATTAGCATACATCGTTCTCTTACTTTGACACTCATGGAAAGTATGTTCATATCCAAAACACTTAAAACACTTAATATCCATGTTCCTTTGTGACCTCTCCATGACTTTTCCCTCATCTTTGTTCCAACCTTCCCTAGATTTGCAATCCTCCCTTAGCTTTTAATCCTCTTTAGGTTTGTAGAAGTCCTTTTGGAATGGCTTAGGGGCTTCTTCATTTTCAAATGGCAACTTGCTAGTAGTGTTGGGGTTTGAAAGTAGTGGTCTAATAAATGTCATCTTCTTTAATTGCCTCTCAATCATCATAGCAGCATGTACCATATCCTCCAATCGATCATAGGGGTGCAATTCCACCAAATTGGCAATCTCCCTATTTAATCCTCCCAAGAACCTTGCTCTTGTTACTCTAGGATCCTCATTGATTTGAACTCTCATCACCATTACTTCTATTTCTTTATGGTAATCTTCCACACTCTTGTTCCCTTGCTTAAGTAATTGGAGCCTTTGATAAAGATCATTGTAGTAATGGTGTGATATAAACCTTGCTCTCATCATGTCTTTCAACAAATTCTAACTAGCCATGGTTTCCACTCTCATTTGTCTCCTTTGTGCACTAACTTGCTCCAACCAAACTAAAGCATACTCCAAAAATCTCAAAATAGCCAACATCACTTTTGACCTCTACTATAGGTATGATTTTCTAGGAATATCTCCATCTTACTTTCCCACTCAAAATATGCTTTGGGGTCACTCTTGCCATAGAATGTGGGCACTTTCAATTTGATATAATTCAATTCCTTCTCCTCATCATTTCCTTCTTTCCTACCTCCTCTATTGCCCCATCCTCGATGATGTTCCCCAAAGGCTTCAACTTGTTCCCCCTCGTACCATTCATTAACTCCCTCAAACTCTCTCTCTAGCCCCCTTATGTTGTTCCAACCATTCCTTCCTTGGCCCTTACCTCGTCCTACTCTCATGCCATGTCTTCCCCCTCTCATAGGAGCTTGTTGGAATGGCCCAATTGAGTGCTCATCCCACTCTTCCCATTGTTGGACATTTAACGGAGGAGTATGTGCTTCACCATCCCTCAACCTAGGGTTAGGCACTTTAAATCGCTTTTGGCCTCTCCTTTGTGCAACGGTAGAAGATTGTCCAAGATGATTTATCAACTCTCTTGTCATATTTTGGAACTCACTTTGCATAGTCCTCATCACAGCTTGCAAGTCTTCACGCAAACCCTTAGCATCAATTTGTTCTTCTTGAAGTCTACTAGGTCCACTTAGGTTAAGTCTAGAGATCTCTTGTTCATGGGCCATGGTGGTAGAGTATTTACTTGTCTATACCTGCAAAACAAAAAGATTAGAAAGAAAAATCGATCCTTACTTCACTTCCTTGCGTGTTGGCTCTCAAAGTTGTTCACTCCACGCTCGTGTTTTGCTCTCTTAGTTCTTTTAATAATAGGCTCACCCTCTTGCCCTTTTCTCAACATTCAAACCTTCTTATTCAATCCCAATTCTCCCTAATGGCTAAAGTTTTAGTCCAACTTAGTGAATCACACAAATCAAAAGAATTTTTCAATTAAGGGGTCTTAGGGAAATTTTAACAAACACTTGTTGGGCACTTCAAGCAAAGATGTTTTTAATCAAGAATTTCAAGAAATATGGACTCAATTAATACAAGAACAAACACTAGACGCACAAGAAACACTTCTAAGTAAGAAACGAATAAGAATTAGCAAGAACAAAGAAATAAGAACTAGGATTATGAAGAACAAGATGATCACAAGTGTGCACTAATAAAGTTGAGTTCAATGAGTATAGAATTCAACAATAGAATGATATACTAAGTTTCAATATCCCAGGGAATGAAAATTAAGAATCAAAATTCCCAATTATAGCCAAAATCATTCTCATAGAACATTTATCAAACACCTTAGATGCAATCTCATCACTTAAGAACAACCAGCATTTTCACCCATATTCAAGCCAATTTTCACCACAATCACAAGATAAATTTGTTTCTAAGGATTATAACAACATCAAGGAGCAATTTCTCCACAGAAAAATTAAGTTATAACAAAAATTTCATAACCTTTTTAGAGAATGTTTTTGAGTTATGAGATTTCCTCTATTTTCCTTTTTTCTTCAACTTTGTAGGGCTCCTTTTCTTACTTTCAAGCTTTGATTGGAATCAATCTTTTTCTTGTTCTGATGTCAAACTCTTTGATACAAATCTTGGGTGGCTTTTTCTTGGTGTTGTGGGTGAATTAGTTGGTTATATGTTCAACTCAACTCAAGGGACCAAAAACAGAGATTCTTGTGACAAAAAGGAGAAATTGAAAATAACAACTTACCTTCTATCAAATCCTTGAAGAACTAAGCTTCAAAGACCCTCAAGTAAAGTAGAAAGTTCTACTATAATCTCACCCCAATATCCTTGAAGTAACAAAGGCAAACAAGAACAAATAAAATAGAGAAAATAGGCACCCAAATATTGGAATTCAAACAAACCTTAGAAGAACAAAGCAACTAAGACCCATTCAAAGAAAACAACATTGGATTATCCAAAAGATTTATAAACTCATTCATAAGGAGGACTAACCCTTAAGCATAGTCTTAAACAAGATGAACAAGGAGACTAGGGCCTCTTAAGATTCTCTCTCAAATTTGAATTAAAGTCTATGCAATTGTGTTGTCAAATAACTAAATGTACTATTTATACTATCCTAACCCTAGCTAAGTAATCCCTGAGGTTCTATTACAGTTTAGGGTCATAATAATTCTTTACAAGCAATTAAAATTGAAGAAAAACATTAAAAACGCAGGGCAGTCGTCGGCTACCCAGGGTGAAACCGGCGCCAGTTTCAACACTACAGACAGCGCCGATTGCAGACTATCTTAGGGCGGTCGAATGCCGAATGAATCCGTTGTTGAGCAGAATGAAGCCGGCGCTGGCCGTCCTCTGGAGGCCTCCTTTTTGGTCGAGTTTCGTCCGTCTTTATCGCCGGCCCTTGTCCTTGCATGGCCACACCTCCCCCTCCTTTATTTTGACCTCCATGATGAAGCGAAGTCTCATCAGTTAAGCTAGCTAGGGTTCAGGCCTCCGATATCCTCCTCCCTCTGTGCTAGTCTCTGACTAGTTGTTTCATGGTAATTTGATTAACCACTGAGTGCTCCCTGACTTGTATATAGAAATTGTTCACCATTTGCCCAATTGTTCACTAACCGGGTCTTAATAGCTAATAATCAGTCCTCCAAAATCAACCCCCAATGACTTGAAAAAAAATATACAATGCACCTTTACCAACTCACAATCGTTGTGGCTACATGTCTACATGCTCTAATACCAACTCCCGTTGGTATTGTTAGTACATCTTCAAGCCCTAATATCAATAGTCACAAGTCATTTTTCCCAATACCTACTAACCATAATGCCTGTGACTTGGCCAGGCTCGAGCTAATGTCACAATGGCCTTTTCCAAACTCGTTCGGATGCTTTTGAGTGAGTTTGAGTGGTTTCGCACAGTTCATAATAAAAATGATTGGAAATTGCAATGAACAATATGAAAATTATAGAAAACGGCATTGAGACAAAAGTTAACTGGCACTCGATTGCGTGAAAGAACTCATTTTATTCATAGAAAAGTATGTACAAGGTATTTACAATAAGTATTAGTGATGGGGAATATCAATTTTTACAACCAACTTTGTTTGCTTCTTCCCGATCTCATTTTTCTTTGCCAACTATAATAGCCTTGGTAAACTTTTCCCTAGTGATAGCAGTAGATACTATTTTTCTGAAGATGTAGGAAAAGTATGCTAATTTTCTCTAACCTTAACTACTAAGAATTTATCTATGAAAAATTTATATGCACGGCTTTCAAGGCTTTAAGAAAATTACAAAAATATAACAAACACATATCTATTTATTTATATAGGAAAACGGAGGGGCAACGATTTTGGCTGCTAATTGGTTGTTGATTTTCTACTGGGCATGGTCACTGGGCATACAGTACTCGACACTGTTCAGACGCTCGGAGCGCTGGGCTAGCATATGATACTGGCACCTTCAGTTGGTCTTGGGCATCTTGGTTGGACGTCGGGTGCAGGCGTCAGGCACGAAGAGCTGATTTGGTCTTAAGTCGTTCTTTATCATCTCGAATCCTCTGTCTCCAACCTTTGGCTAGGATGTTAGATGTCCTTAAACTTGTCTAAAACATATTTGGCAAAGTCACATACATTCCTAAGCATACTCAGTCTAACCATATAAAGTGGCCAAATACGCTTAGAAATGTTTCCTAAACCAGCCTGAAAACATACGAACATTCTGGTTGCACTTCGAGCACTTAGATTAAAATGTAGGTAAGGCCTTGCCCACGTAAGCAAACCATCACAGGTCGGCCTATGACAATCCCTTCCCTCTAGTCCTAAATGCTAATCCCCAAACCCCATTAATATATCATTGATGTATTTAAGTGAATATGTTTTTACTTCTTTTTTCAATATAAATTAAATATTTACATTGATCAACCACTATCGCATTTATTTTTTTTTCATTTTTTATAATACAAATTAAAAATTTTCTTTCACATTAAGATTAAAATGGTCAATTTTTTTTTTTTTCATTATGAGTTGTCTAATTCTTTTTTAAAATATCTCCTTTTTTTATTTACTAGTGGTTTGAAAAAATAATAAAATATCAAATTGTAGTTCAAACTTCTGACCAAACCAAAAGAAATTGGAAACTAGTAGGTAATGTTCCCTATTAAATTGCATTCTCTCTTAGTTTTATTAGTAATGTTCCCCGTTAAATTTGTTAGCTCTAAGGGCATTTTCTTGTGTTTTAACTTATGACAAACATTGATGAGTATTAATTTATGTGATTTACATGTGATAGGATATATTTAACCCCGGTTCTTTCAAGGCATGCAAATAGGATTGCTTAGCAACTCTTGAGTAATGGAATCCAAGAATGGGTGATTAAGTAGAATACCAACTTAAGAGATTGCATACCAAGAAGTCCTTGCGGAAGAACCTTAGATTAGGAATCATTTGTTCAGGTATTTTTTGTGTAAATTCCTATGTCTTTTTTGCCTTATGATTCAATTTATTTCTACTTTGAAGCATACAAAGAAAAAGATTTCAAAGTTTTAAATTTCAGAATTTTGGATTGAGCAGTTTGGATGATTATGCATTCAAAAGATTTGTCTAAAATCCTATAAACTGTGTCAAATCGTTTCTACCTGAAAAAGTGCCATTTTGAACTTACCTTTTGGATGTATCGTTGTTCAAAATATGAGTCCAAAACACGGATAAATTTAATAGAAAAATTATAGCCATTTTATAACTGTTGATACTTCATTTTATGTCTCTATATAAAGCCTCTAAACTTGATTTGACATAAGATTTTTGTGGTATCCTTGTAAGAAACACTCTTGCTCTATAGAAAACAAAAATTTCCTTTATCAAAGTGCTTCAAAGTGAATTCAAATTGTGTCTAAAAGGTAAAAGTGTTTGTGCTTTTTCCTTGGTGTACATTTGCTCAAATAAGTGAGCTTTTACTATTTAATTGATATTCAATCTCTTTTGTATTACAAGGTTATGGTATAAAATTCATTTGGGGTGAACCTTGATTTGAGTGGTTGATTGAGAGGTTTTGAAAAACCAAGTGTGGTGATCCTCTCTTGTATTTGGTGCAGATTGATTCCATTAAGTTGGGTAAATGAAATTTGGTTGAAAATCCTTAAGTGTGAGCTTAAGGTAGTGGATGTAAATCTTGGTAGATCAAACCACTATACATTATGTGTCTCATTTCTCTACATATAACATTAACTGCATTATATTTCTTACTTTAGTCTGAATCTAGATATTTCTCAAAGTTTCTTTAGATAGCTTTCTCTGTTGCTATGAAGTTGGTACAAGAAACTTGAAGATCATTAATATTATGTATAACAGACTACTTAAAAATTTTAGTTTGCCAAAAACCTTATTCACCCCCTCTAAAGTTTTTCATTTGGTATGAGAGTTTAGTCTACATATTCTTGGTTTTAACAACCTTGTAGGAAAGATCCTCTTGGCAAGCTCATCCTCTCTTCTATATATTCAAGGATCTTTAACAAATCGACCTCCTTTGTTAATTGGAAACAACTATTCATTCTGGAAAAACAGAATGAAAATCTATGTGTGCTCAATCAACTTTGAGTTGTGGAATTTGATAGAGAAAGGTCCTTTTATTCCGTCAAAAATTGTTGATAGCGTAAAAATGCTTAAACAAAATGACGAGTTTAATGTTGAAGACAATGTTAAGATGACATTGAATTTTCAGGCTATGAACATCTTATACTGTGCACTGTATACGACTGAATATAATTGAGTTAGTGGTTGTGATTCAACCCATGACATGTGGAAATTACTCAAGGTCGCCCATGAAGGGACAAACTAAGTTAAGGAATCTAAATTTAGGCTTCTAATTCATGATTATGAATTATTCACAATGAAGCCGAATGAAAGCATTATCGATATGTTCACTAAATTCACAAATATCACAAATGGTCTCAAAGCCTATAGGAAGGTTTATTCCCTTACGGAACAAAATCAAAAAATTCTAGATGCATTACCTAAAAGTTGACAGTCTAAAGCTCTTGCCGTGGAAGAATTCATGGATTTAAAATCCTTACCAACCGAAGAGCTGATCGGCTCTCTTGAAACTCAAAAGGCTTTAAGAATCCGATGATCATGATAAAGGTAAAAAAAGAATAGCATTGAAAGCTGAAAAAAAGGATGAAGAAACTAGTCAATCTGACAGTAGTGATGAAACGAAAGTAGACAATGATGATCTAGTAATGATAGTAAAAAAATTTAGAAGGATGTTCAACAAAGGAAATTTCAAAAGAGAAAAGAAGTTCACAAAAAGAAAAGGACAATCTTCAGTGTTTAAGCCTCAATATTATGAATGCAAAATCACTGAACACTTCATTGCTGATTGTCTAATTGTAAAAGAAAAAGAAGGCAGAATGCTTAAAAAGAAAAAGGGGTTGAAAGCAAAGAAATGCAAAAGATTGATGGAGACTTGGGACCTAAATGAGACCGAGTCTGAAGAAGAAGATTATGAGAACGAAACTTCCAACATATGCTTCATAGCTATAGAAAATGAGGTAAACTCTACTACCACTAATTTCATGTCTAATTCGCTTATATCTATGACTGAAAAGCATGATGATCCAAATAAGTTATTAATTAATATGTTCTATGAATTAAAAAAATTGTCCAGAAAAATAAAAAAATAAAATTGAAGATTCATTGTTTGTTAAATGAGAACGAAAAGGTATTAAGTGAGAACAAAATGTCTCTTGAGTCACACGTAAATGCTGTTATTGAAAAAGATGTGATCATGACTACTTTACAATATGTATTTCTAGAAAATAGAAGTTTGTATGATAGAATTCAAACTCTTAAAAGTTTGGTTAGCACTTTTGATGACATGAAAAATAGAGTCAATGACCTTGGCATATGTATTGAAAAATTCACAAATGGGAAAAGCAACCTGAAAAAATTACTTGAGACTCAACATCAAGCTGGAAATCAAAATGGCTTAGGATATAGACATGAGAATAAGGACAAAATTCACAAGTCTCGATTTGTTAAAGCCGTCTCATGTTACACAACACACAAAGCATGCACATATTATGAAAAATCGGGACACATAGCATCAAGATGTCTTATTAAAAGAAAAGTGGAATCCGGTGGAATTACTTTTTGGAAAATCAAAGGAAATGCTACTAACCCCCATAGACCCAAGAAAGTGTGAGCATAAAAAATCACTCCTCCTTCTCATGTATAGGCATATTCTTTGGAGAAAATGAGCTTCACCAAGTAGTTCTTAGACAGCGGTTGTTCAAGACACATGACTGGAGACGCAGCATTGTTAGAAGATGTATAGACCACAAATGAAGGATTCGTTACTTTTAGAGACAAGAAGAAATGAAAGATTCTTGGCATTGGTAACGTTGGTAAAGATTCCTCAACCATTATAAAACAAGTATTATTAATAGATGATTTAAAGTATAATTTACTTAGCATTAGCCAACCATGTGATAATGGTTGCAAAGTCATTTTAGAAAAGGATTCTTATTCTATCATGGATAGCTCAAATCTTGAAATAATCTTTGTTGCCAACCGTGTTGAAAATGTGTATATATTCTATCTAAATGACCTTACAGCTCATGGTATTAGATGCCTCTCCATACATGACAATGATAGTTATCTTTGGCATAGAAGATTAGGTCATGTATCTTTTGATTTGTTAAACAAACTGTCCTCAAAAGAGCTTGTTAGGAGATTGCCTAAAATGAAGTTTGATAAAAGCAAAATTTGTGATGCATGCCAATTTGGAAAACAAATCAAAACTTCCTTTAAACCTAAGAAAATGATTTCAACCTCAAAACCTCTTGAATTAATTCATATGGATTTATTTGGACCAATAAGTACTGTTAGTCTTAGCGGTAAAAAGAATGCATATGTGCTAGTTGATTATTTCTCTAGATTTACTGGGATTTTATTTCTTGGACAAAAGGATGAAACCTTTTCTGAAATTTTGAAACTGATCAAACGCGTCCAAAACTCTATTGGATGTAAACTGACTTCTATTAGAAGTGATAATGGTAAAGAATTTTACAACAATGAATTTATACACTTTTGTGATGAAAATGGAGTATTTCACAAATTTTCAGTAGCCTAAACACCTCAACAAAATGGTGTCATTAAGAGGAAAAATTGAACTTTGCAAGAAATGGATAGATCCATACTTTGTGAAAACGTCCTTTCAAAATACTTTTGGGCTGAAACTGTTAATACAACTTGCTATATAGTAAAACGAGTTATGCTAAAACCGTTTTTGAGAAAAAAATACCTTTTGAACTTATGTTTGACAAAACTCCATCAATCTCTTATTTTAAAGTGTTTAGTTGCAAATATTTTGTCCGTAATACCCAAGACAATCTAGGAAAATTTGATAACAAATCCGATGAGGCCATATTTCTTAGATACTCTTCCAATAAAAAGGTATATAGAATGTACAATAAAAGAACTCTATGTGTGGAAGAATCCATACATGTTGTGTTTGATGAATCTAATATTTATGCTCCAATGAAAGAGGATGATAATGTAGGAGGTTCAAAGGAAGTAAGAAAAGACCAACTCAAAGCTCTATCACTTGATACTCATGCAAAAGAAGAAGAAATTGAAGAACAATAAGCTAAATAAGGAAATGAACAAACTGAAGATTCTACGGATCAACAATTACCAAATAATTGGAAATACAAAACAGGTCATCCCAAAGAACAAATTATTGGTAATCTAAGCTATAGAGTTAAAACTAGAAGGTATTTCATAGATAATTTTGCTCTTCTCTCAAATATAGAACCTAACTGTATTGATGTAGTACTATAGGATGAATTTTGGATTATTGCTATGTAAGAAGAATTAAACCAATTTGAAAAAAATGAAGTTTGGAAACTTGTTTGTAGACCACTTGATCGTCTGATTATTAGTACCAAGTAGGTATTTAGAAATAAATTTGATGAAAACGGAGTTGTGATTAGAAATAAAACCAGATTGGTCACCTAAGGATTTAATCAAGAAGAGGGCATTGATTGTGATGAGACATTTCCTCCCGTTGCTAGATTAGAATCTATAAGAATGCTTCTTGCTTTTGCTTCCTTCAAAAATTTCATACTTTATCAAATGGATGTTAAGAGTGCATTCCTAAATAGTTTTATTGAGGAGGAAGTATATGTTGAACTTCCTGATTTTATTCATGAGCACTTTTCAAATCATGTTTTCAAACTTTCTAAGGCTCTTTATGGTTTAAAACAAGCTCCACGAGCTTGGTATGAGAGGTTTAGTGGATTCTTGATTTCAAAGGTTTTTCAAGAGGCTTGATCGATACCACTTTGTTCATTAAATCAGATAAATTCGATGATCTACTTATTATTGAAATTTATGTAGATGATATCATTTTTTATACTACTAATGACTCTTTGTACAAGATGTTTGCTAAGACAATGTAGCAAGAATTTGAAATGAGTATGATGAGAGAACTAAACTTCTTCCTCAGGTTGCAAATTAAGCAAACCAATGATGGAATCTTCATAAATCAAGCTAAGTATGCCAAAGAGTTGCTCAAAAGGTTTGGTATGAACGAAACCAAAGAAATCTGCACACCTATGAGTTCTTCTATAAAACTTGACCAAGATGAAAAGGGTAAGAAGGTAGATGAATATAAGTATATAGGTATGATTGGAAGCTTACTCTATCTTACTACTAGCCAGCCTAACATTATATTTTTAGTGTGTCTTTGTGTCAATTTTCAATCATGTCCAAAGGAATCACACCTATGTGCAGAAAAATGCATCCTTAGATATCTAATCGGCACATATGATTATGGCTTATGGTATCTTCACACTAACACATTAGATCTTATAAGATACACTGATACAGATTATGCAGGATGTAAAGTGGAAAGAAAAAGCACAAGTAGCCATTGCCAATTTCTTGGACACTCTCTAGTGTCATGGCACAGCAAAAAGCAAACTTGTGTATCTTTATCCACAACCAAGGTCGAATATATTGTAGCCGGCAGTTGTTGCGCACAAATTTTGTGGATGAAAAATACATTGCTTCATTTTAGTTTTAACTTTAATTGCGTACCTATATTATGTGACAATACAAGTACTATTAATCTAACAAAAAATCCTGTTCAATATTTTAGGACAAAGCATATAAAAGTTAAACATTATTTTATCCGTGATCATGTGCTTAAAGGTGATGTGTGTGTTGAATATATTTCAACTGATGAACAACTTGCCGATATCTTTACAAAACCTTTGACTGAAGAAATATTCAACAATCTGAGAAGAGGTTTGGGAATTACAAAAATCACATAACTAACCTGATTGCACAAGTTTTTGTTATTTTGCAAGTTTAGTGAAGACGATATTTTTGGAAGCAGTGTTTGTCTCCAAAACGCATTAACAAAGTTTTTGGATGTAGTATTTGAGTCCAAAACCCACCTTCAAAACTCATTTCTGAAAAAGTTCTGTTTGGATGAATACTTCGGTTTGGGTCGAAATCCAAAACAGAATTATTTTTTATACTTCATATTTCCCTTTTAATTAACTGCTTCCATATTCAATTTTTGAATTTAAAAAAAGGCCTGCGCTTTTCTCAACACAGTTTCTCTAAATCTCTGAGCTAAATTGTCTTTTCAATGTACTTTCTATCATAATTTTCTAGACATTCAAAGGACCTTCATTTCTTCTCTCTTCCAATCTCTGTAATCGACAGCCTCCATCTTCCAAAAACTCTCTGAGTTCTTTCTCTCCAAACAATCGACAGTCAAAGCCCTAATCTTCTCAATGGCAAAAACAAAAAAAATTATACCAAAACCCAAGAAGGTACAAAAAATATCTCCAAAGACAAAAAAAGAAGGGTTCAGCATTGAACAAAGCAAAAGAAGTTTCACCAGAACCAGACTTCTCGGCATCATATTATGATTTTTTGAAATCTTCACCAAAACAAGTGAGTTCTGAAAATCAGGTACTCCAATTTATTGATTCTAAGAGTAGGTCTGATTACAATAATTGGGTTTCTAGAAATAGAACTGTTATTTCTGGATATCGTGTTAATCCATCATCTTTTCTGAATCACTCAAATGTGTTGGATATGTTTGAGTCTATTGGTTGGGGTAGTTTACTGTCTATTGATGAAAAATTGTTTACCCCACTCATTTGGAAATTTTATTCCAATCTGAGAAAAGGTCGTCTTGAGGAAATTGGGGGAGGATTTATGATTCATTGGTACATTTCTAAAGTTAGAGGTAAGAGTATTGAGTTTGATCATCTCCTGTTGAATAGAATCTGTGAAGTAAGAGACGGAGGGATTTAATATTATGAATTAAATAAATTTTCAGAGGGAAGTGACATGTTTAAGTTAAATAAATTTGAAGAAATATTTGTTGGAGGAAGGAGTTTTGAAAATTCAAGTTACAAAAATACTAAATGGCTGAATGGAGTAGGGAGGATCTTACACCATATGGTTTCTACCATGGTGGTGCTGAGTTTTGGCATAAGACCTCCATTAATATTTTGCAAATGGTAATTATGTTAGCCTTGGCTGAGGGAAGATAAATTAATTTTGGATTTTTAGCTGCCAAATTAATGCTACAAACAAGAAATACCACTAGTAAAGCCTTGCCATTTGGAAATCTGTTAACAAAGGTCTTCAGATTTTTTGATATTGATTTAAATTCAGTCCCCTGTGCCCCATCCAAAATTAATATTTACAGCTTTGAATTTTTTGAGTGTATGGGCTATGTGAGGATAGGCAACACATGGAAGTTGCTCCGTGATGCCGAAAGTGAGGAAAAGTAAAGATTGTTAAAGGTAAAAGTAGAAGAAAAGAATGCCCCTTCTATTGAAGCAAAAAGGAAAGTTGAGAAAGATCCTCAAGAAGAATCCTCTGCCAAAGAAAAAGAAAAGGCTCAGGATAAGGGACTATCTGAAAGCATTTTGGATGCTATCAACTCTTTGGCTGTTAAATTGGATGGCCTCAGTTCAGAACTTCAAAATCTTGGCAATAGACTGACTGCAATGAAGAAGAAAGCAAAAATAGATGACCCGGTGTCTGCTCCTGCAGTATCTGCTCCAGCAAAGGCAACAGAAGAGGAACTAGTCATTGAAAAAGAAACTGAACAAGAACAGCCTGCAGCGGAGAAAGTGACAGTTACTATGCAAGCCAAGGAAAAGCCCCCGCTTCAGAAAGATGTAGCACTCTCTGCCTCCTCTAAACTACATGTCTCATCTGGGAAGAGACATAAACATGTTATGGTTAAGAGGAAATCAAGTAGAATTGTTGGTCAACACTCTCGAAAGGGTGCAGGATCAAGAACTGAAACAATTCACATCTCCTAAGAGACCAGATTGGCAGAATACTTTTCAGTTAACCTCTAACCCAACTGTCCTCAATTCTCTCTGCTATTATGAATAAATCTAACTTTCTCTTTTTGCAGTTGAACAATTTAATTTTCTATCTTTACTTATACACAAGCCTATCTACTTAAATTCTGAATACTTCATATCTATATGTATTCCTTTTTCTTCTGTGTCTTTTCTGTTATTTCTCTTTTTGATTGATGACAAAGGGGGAGAAAACATAAAACTGACTGGATATGATTGGGTAATTTTCTGTTGGGAAATGTTGGGATAGTTTCTGCATAAGATTCTGATTATAATTGTGAGAATTAAAACTGACTGAATATGATTGGAAAGTTTCTGGTTGGGAAATGTTGGGATAGTGTCTGCATAGAATTCTACTTATAATTGTGAGCGTTACAATTAGCTCCATCGACTAGGCTGTGATTATTCTACTGATTTATTTGATTATCTATCTATGATAGTATGCTATACTCTTTGTTCCTAATTGTTAATAATGCATAACTATTTGACAGTTTGCCTGACAGTTCTTGAGTAGTAAATTTACTTGAGGGAAACTTTGTGCTTTAATTTGATATTTTGCAGCAGCATATTGCCTATGAATATAGTTAAGGCTCTTTAATTCTTTCTATGAAATTCATAATAAGTTTTGGATGAACTGCTTGATATAAATATTGATCATCTATGATATCAGTTTGTTGATATCTAAAATTGGACACCAGTTTGGCATCCTGAATTTCGCCCAAAAAGTACTCTTTTTCGTAATAAAGGTAATTTTGAGACTAGATTGATAAGATGTTTTTAAGTGATTTTATGACAATTTCATTGATAAAAATTTCAGTCAGATAGATTGCTTCCTTTTTTCTTTTTTTTTTATCAAAACTCTTTGAGAAAATCAAGATAGATCAAAATTCTAAAAATCTATTATCTCGTGTATTATGTCAGGGGGAGTTTTGGACTCATATTTCTTTGATCCAAAAATCTTGTCCAAAAAGTTTTTCTAAAAAAAAAATTATACCGATTTGGACACACACCTTTTGGATATCCAAAACTCACATTCAAAAAAGGTTTCATACTCACTTTCATCAATATTTTGGACGTACATTTTGAACGTACAAAATAGATTTCAGTTTTTTCCTCATTTGAAAATATTCATATATGCAAATATTAAGGGAGGGCATCTCATCATATAACTTATCTGTTATATCACTTTTATAAAAATCATTGTATCGGTTATTACTTTATAGAATAATCATTTGACGGAAGGAAGGAGGATATGGAGGTAGGTTGGGTCATAGGCTCATTGAGCCATATTTGTGAGTATATGCTTTAATTTTTTATCTTAATCTCATAAGCACTCTTTGAGTCCTATAATGAGAGATTACATTTCAATACAAAATATTCTTATTTCTTTCGATCTAATATGTTCGTACTGTACATATCATTATTTTTATATCACAATCCCATCAAGTTTATCATCACTCAAAAAGGGAGAGATTGTTAGCTCTAAGGGCATTCTCCTGTGTTTTGATTTATGACAAACATTGATAAGGACTAACTTGTGTAATTTACATGTGATATGACATGTTTGACCCTGGTTCTTTCAAGGCATGCAAATAGGATTGCTAAGCAACTCTTGAGTAATGGAATCCAAGAATGGGTGATCAAGTAGAAGACCAAGCTTAAGAGGTTACATACCAAGAAATCCTTACGGAAGAACCTTAGACTAAGAATCGTTTGTTAAGGTATTTTCTGTGTAAATTCCTATGTCTTCTTTGCCTTATAATTCAATTTATTTCTACCTTGAAGCACACAAAGAAAAAGATTTCAAAGTTTTAAATTTTAGAATTTTAGATTGAGTAGTTTGGATGATTATGCATCCAAAAAATTCGTCCAAAATCCTGTAAACTATGTCAAATCGTTTCTACCTGAAAAAATACCATTTTGGACTTACCTTTTGGATGCATCATCATCCGAAACATGAGTCCAAAACACGGGTAAATTTGACGGTAAAATTATAGCCATTTTATAGCCGTTGGTACTTCACTTTATGTCTCTATATAAAGCCTCTAAACTTGATTTGACATAAGATTTTTGTAGTATCCTTCTAAGAAACACTCTTACTCTATAGAAAACAAAAATCTTCTTTATCAAAGTGAATTCAAATTGTATTTAAAAGGTAAAAGTGTTTGTACTTTTTCCTTAGTGCACATCTGCTCAAACAAGTGAGCTTTTACTGTTCCATTAATATTCAATCTCTTTTGTATTACAAGGTTATGGTGTAAAACCCATTTGGGGTGAACCTTGATTTGAGTGGTTGATTGAGAGATTTTGGAAAACCAAGTGTGGTGATCCTCTCTTGTATTTGGTGCAGATTGATTCGATTAAGTTGGATAAATGAAATTTGGTTGAAAATCTTTAAGTGTGAGCTTAAAGTAGTGGATGTAGATCTTAGTAGATCGAACCACTATACATTCTATGTCTCATTTCTCTACATATAACATTAACTGTATGGTATTTCTTACCTTAGTCTGAATTTAGATATTTCTCAAAATTTTCTTAGATAACTTTCTCTGTTGCCATGAAATTGGTCTAAGAAACTTGAAGATTATTAATATTTTGTACAACAGACTACTTGAAAATTTTAATTTGCCAAAAACCTTACTCATCCCCTCTAAGGTTTTTCAAAATTATTAGTAATGTTACTTATTAAATTGCATTCTATAGTGTGTCCATAATTTTTTAAGTATATTTTTCTTACATACATGCAATAATTATCTTGATGTAAACATTTGAATTGCATTTCCTGTTTTGTCAGACAACTCTTTAAGTTTATTTCTATTACATATATATTGAAATAATTATATTGATATAAATTATTATTTACGCTCTCTATTTGTATATAATTATTTAAGTATATTTATAGTATATGTGATGTAAATAATAGATTTAAAATTTTTGAATAAAATAATTGAAATGGTTTCTTATTGTAAAATTGTTATTGTGCATTAATAATGTAGAAAGATTGGTGTCCTTTCTATTTTCTATGAATTAGAAATAATGAATCTTTTATTAAAATAAATGTAAAAAGTACTTATGTAATAGGTTGACTTGAAATATGTTACTTTAAGGATGACAAATAAATAACTTATTTGTTATTTAATATAATAGTATAATTGATTTGTTGACCCGGCATAAATGTGAGACACCTGGCTCTCGTTAGTTATGCGGTAAGTCTAAATAGGCATGAGATGAAATTCATTATTTTATTATAAACAAAAATGAAGAAAATATCTAAAGTTTTTAGCCAAGACAAAATAATTAAATAGGAAAGGAGAGTTTATCATATAATCTTGTGGTCAAAACATATACTAAGAGTGCGGTCACATTAAGGGTATCTATTATAGAATGATTATATATACGATACTTATATTTATTAGTTTATATAAAGGAAGCCTGATCTTTCATTACTATTTGAATGTTATTAGAGATTAGGGATGGCAACAAGGCCAGGTAGAGCTAGGGATTAGAAATCTTAGCCCCGGCCCTGGCCTTGCCCTCCCTTTTCTTCCCTATCTCTGGCTTGTCTCTGACACAGGAAAGGCAGGGATCCCCGCCCTTGGCCTGCCAAGGCTAAAATAATCTCCGATTTTAGCCCGATAGGGAAGCGAGAGCATTGGCAGGCTTGAAAGCTAGCCCAGCCCTCTTATGATAGGTAGGCCCGTGGTCCAGTCTTGCAGGCCAATCCATACCATGCCAAGGAAAAAATTTCTTGGCCTACCATGGGTTTACCTAACTAGGCTCTTGGACTGCCCATGAACCGGAGGATCAACTCTCCAGAATTTAATTTTTTAATTTTTTACTTTTTGCCCCTCTAACAATCATATTTACTTTCTCACCCCAAAAACTATAAATATTTCCCAATTTACCCCAAAGCTTACTAAGTACTCTCTTCAAACCTCAATTCTTTCTATTTCTTCTACAAAAAAAAAATTAAATATAATTTGTTAGGTATATATTTTTAGAATTCTACAATCATCTTCTTCAAAATTTAGAAGTTTATTAAGTGGTGATCAAGTAATGATGTTTTAAGATATATTATATTTAAATTTTAAATAATATAGTACTTTTTATGAGATTTAGATATCAAGCCTCTCTCTTATATAATTTTTATTTTATTAATTAATAAAATTGGTATGGGTCTAAGCCAAATCCCTACCACTTCAAGGTACTTTTTCTTATAAATACAAATAATCATGTTATTTAAATTATAAAAAATTAAAACAATAACCAGGAAAAAAAAGAAGAAAAGGCCTACTAGCCTAGCCTACTAAGACCATGGGCCTCGCAGTGCCCTATGCTCAGACCAACACAGCTCGCCTATTTATGGGACCAGCTCGCATGGCCTAAGGGGACTAGCCTGGCACGGCCCGACACCATGAGGGCTAGCCCACATGCCAACGCTACCAGTGGAGAATGAGATGCCCAATATATAATTGAGTTTAAAATTCTCCAATTAGACTCAAAGTTAAAAATAATAATAATAAAATTTTGTAAAAAATTTAAAAAAAAACAAATTTACTATTAGACTTTCAATATAATCACAACAAACTAAATTACAAAATAAACTCAACAAATTATATGAACTAAAGAGTTAAATTATATGAATTATAATAAATTTAGACAATAATAATCTCCACAATTTACTCACAAAATGAAAATAAATCTCCAAAATAAATTTTAAATAATTAAACTAAATAAAGTATAACGAATTGTAGATCATAATAAACTCTAAATAACTTATACTTCTATACACGCATTTATGACTTATATATTTAAATACTAAGTATATATATATATATATATATATATATATATATATTTCATTTGTAATTATAATTTTTTATAGTTAGTATGTGTGTATACGGAATATCTACATATATACATATATATATATACAAATATATATACTTATCTACTTACATACTAATTACATAATATATTCATATATAATTAGACTTTTTTAATATATATTATATACATATATAAATATAATATACTATATATATATATATATATATATATGTGTGTACATAGACACACACATGCACACACACACACACATATATGAATGGTGGCGAGTTGGGCCAGGCTATGAAGCCTAGCACCATTCCCATAGCTACTTAAATTAGGGAATGAGACCCAGTCCTACAGGATCCATGCTTAAATTGTCATCCCTATAATAGAAACAGAGATGGAAGGCAAGGGGTGGCGCTTGTACCTAAAAAATTTTTAGAATTTTTTCTTTTGCCTAAAGAAAATGAAAATGTTTTAGAAAAATCTTTTTGAATTTTACTTTTTGCTCTTAAATTTTTTTTAAAAAAATCATAATATTATCATCTAACATATCTATTCATATAATTTATCCCAAACCGTAAATTCTTGATTCCATCTACAAGAAAAATAAGCTTTTATGACAAAACATTTTCCTCGCCAAAGGCCAAACATCGTCGCTGAAATGCCATCACCAAAGGATAAAATTTCTTGATGATGATGATTTTCGCCAATTGCATCTCATTCGGCTTGGTCCACTTGGTTTCAAACCCACAACCTCTCTTGAAAGCATGAAGAACTCAACCATTAGGCCAAGTCTAGTTATTTGGTTATATCCCTTTTTTTATTTAAATTATTCTCAACATATATTTTATATTTTTTAAAAAAATTAAAGTAATAGAAAAGTATAATAATATGATTAAATTTACTATCAACATATACTATTCAAAATAATATATTATTTTATACATTTATATAATTTTAAAAGTTTATATTCTATTAATTACGTCATTGATTTTATTAAATGATTTTATACATATTGATCAATTAGAAAAAAAAAACTCATACATTATATTATATATATATATATATATATAATTATTCTCAACATATATTTTATATTTTTAAAAAAATTAAAGTAATAGCAAAGTATAATAATATGATTAAATTTACTATCAACATATACTATTCAAAATAATATATTATTTTATACATATATATAATTTTCAAAATTTATATTCTGTTAATTATGTCATTGATTTTATTAAATAATTTTATACATATAGATCAATTAAAAAAAAACTCATACATTATATTATATTATATTATATTATATTATATTATATTATATTATATTATATTATATTATACACACGCAAATATAGCACATATATAAATATATTAATATACATACATGTATATACTACACATACACATATAGAGAGAGAGCAAAACATAAATAATCATATTAAATTTACGATCAATACATATAATTCAATAATATGTTGTAATTTGAACATCTATGTACATTTGAATAAATTTAAATGGTAAATAATTTATTTATTATCTATTTCAAATATATATGTGTGTGTATATACACACACGCACACATGCACACATATATTTTAGGGAATAATTTGCAAAAGGTTTTGGGAGGTCATATTATAAATATTTAAAAATTTGACAAACAATCTACAAAAATTTTGTAGTCATACTATAAATGTTTAAAAATTTAGGGACTAATCACTACAACATTTTTCCCTTTTAATGACATTTTTATGTGTCACAATAGAGGATTTTTTTTTACATTTAATCTATTATGACACATAAAAAGAGTGTCATCTAAAGTGATGTCAGGAAAAGTCTGTGACATTTTTAAATACCAGAAACAAATATTACCATAAGAACCTATACTAACATATGTAGATGTGTTTATAAATTCTTTTTGTGACATTTGTTAGTGTTATAATAAAGTTAAGGTAGAACAAACATTTAAATCTTTTTTAATACATAATTTTGTCACATTATGAAACTATAGTGACATCTACATACATTATAATTTATTTATTTTATGACATTTTTTTAATGTTAATAATTACTTCAAATATAATATAAACAAATGTCAAAATTGTTATTGTTTTCTGACATTTAGTATGGAACATATCTACTCTAATGTGACAAATCTTTATGTAGGTAATCATACATTTCATAATACTTGTGCGTGATATATTATCCCTAATATGATAACATTTATATATGTTCTATTATTCTGACAGCCCTAACATATAAATGTCACTATATGTCGAATATTGTAACAATTTAATATATTAGACCAATTGCAACTAATCCTTGTGACAATTTAAATTGAAAGAAAAGAAAATATCTATAAATTTTCATTTAAATTCAATGTACCACCAAAATACATTTTTTATAAAATATCCTGGAATTAACTAAATAAACATCCAAGGTAATAGTACGTAAATTATAAACTATCCTAAATTTATTAATTTCTATAAGTTTGCACAAAAATCATAAAGTAATGTATCCTATAATAGCTATAGACTAAGATCTACTCCAAGTCAACAAGTCTGCTTCAATCTGCATTTCTTTCCACCTACATAATTGGAAAAAAAAAAAAAAAGAGTTTGGCCATAAAGTAATTAATCTTTTTTTGTATCAATTAATTGAAAAAAAAAAGGATTTTGACAGAGAGTGCAAGTAAATTTGTAATATACCAAAGAGTTTGACCAAGCAATATTAGTGCCAAGAGCATCTCCAATGGTCTCCAACAATGAGTAAGGTCTAACCTAATATTCTTCACATGCCAAAGTCCATCTCTTTTAGCTTTGGGACAGTAAAAACTAAGAAACAAATGCTAATGCACTTTTGCAGAATATATAAACCGAAGATTTGCAAAATAAAAGTTTTTAGATATGAAATTATAGCAGTTCAAAAGAGGTTTAATTGAAAAATACTACTCCTAGACTCTTCAAGGAAAAGCTAGGGAATAATTATAACAGTTCAAATCACAATTCAAGTTAAAGACAAAGAACAAGACAAATGCAATGGAAACTAAGAATCAACAATTAAGCAGTTTCATCCTAGCAACACATATAATAGAACAGATTTAATGGAAATAAAAAAAGCCTAGTCAAGTGCAGTGCAAGGATGTAGAAAGGTTAAGGAAATCAAGATTAATTACTATACATTAAATGCCTATTTTAAAATATAAGACTCAGAACAAACAAACATGAGGAATGTCTAAAAGTAAGACCTAATCTTTCTATCTCAGTTGAACCCTAGAGGATATTGCATGGAGTTGTCTAAATCAGTTATTCATAAGTAGCACTATCCTACAAGAAACTGCCTACTTGAGGAATTATTGGGCAAGGCACAAGATAAGAAAAAGCCAAAAAGAGCCAGCGTAGAAATTCAAACCTCCTTAATTGAGACAAACAATAATTATTAAAACAACTCTCCTCAATTTCATCATCTAACACTTATTTCCTTTTCATTTACTCAAAGTAACCACCAAACTCCCTATAACACAACGTGATGACAAACTGCCAAAATCACTTCTTTTTTTTTATGCTCATGTTTTGCTGCTACTACACCATTCTCCTGCAAGCATCTATTTTTTTCTAAGCTACCTGCAGCCCCTGCTACATGTCACTGAGAAGAAACTAAGACACAAGTACACTCCTTTGTATATCACTGTTACTAACAATGAGATGATCCAGAATCTAAAAAATGTACCAAGAAACTGGTCCAATTCTTGGATGATGGAGATACAAGGTTAAGTAGAAAATTTATATCCATCTTACTGAAATTGAATTAAAGTGCAACAGTAAAATCCCAGGAATAGCACAGGTCTATGAATGGTTATAGTTAAAGTTTTCTGCACTTAGTGTTCCTTAGTATAGCAGTTTACTGCCATTTTGGTTCAGTGCATGGTAAAGTGGAAAAAAAGGAAAAAAGTTAGGACAGATATAAGATAAGCAACCTTTCCTTCAATATAAAATATGCACTTAGTGTTCCTTAGTATAATAGTTTACTGCCATTTTAGTTCAGTGCATGGCAAAGTGAAAAAAAGGAAAAAAGTTAGGACATATGCAAGATAGCAACCTTTCCTTCAATATAAAATCTGTAAGAATAGGAATTTCAAAGGCACGAAGCCAGGCACAAAAGCTAATAAATTTCAAAGATGTGCTGTTCAAATAGGAAAACAAGTTGTTCAAAGACATGCTGTAATGCTTTTTATTCTGATGAACAAGCTGTTCAAAGCATGCTTTGTACACAGATTCTGCAGTACATCCACTTTTAATAGGAGGAATTCCACCAATGAGGAGAACTTGTTTGAGTCCTTCTAGAGCAAAACTCAGGTAAGTAACTACAAAAAAGCCCCCAAAACTCTGCAGAAGATGAGTAAATATCAACCTCCCTTTTCCCTTCAATTATTATCTATCAATAGAGTTATAAGTGGCACCAGTTATCACCAACTATATCATTTCAAGATTATCATTATACACAAGCAAATGATAAAGAGTCCTTTAGAGGGGTAAAAGCATGAAAAAGCTACCTACAGAGTATGTGTGTGAGAGAGAGAGACAGAGAGACAGAGACAAGAACCTCACTTCCTAGACTGATTGTCATAACAAATTTGCTTTTCTAAAAAGACCAAGATATAATGGGAAAATGATGTTGCTAGATTTAATCACAAACATAAGAAAAATAGTGAAATAAAGGGAAGAACAAAATATGAAGCTTACCTGTCCCAAAACAGTCCAAGGTCCACTATTAGGAATAATACATTTTAGTATACATTCAGCATCATTCACTATGTTGTCGGCACAAAAATGTCTCAGATAGTTGGCTAACTCCTTAGTTCACTTCATCTATGACATGCTTAATGCCATTAATTAGATGAATACCTTCTTGTTTTTTCCTATGAGAACAAATCAAAAATCAAGATTCACACAAATTATTGTACTCAAATCATGCAATTCTTCCTTTAGAATCGAAATCTTCTAAAGTCTTTTTTTAAACCAAAATTCTTACTTAACACATTTCTCCTTCCTCATGAAAAAATTTAGAATCCTTATCTACTTCCTATGATATAGACTGCTTCATGTTTGATGCATATGATCATATGAGACAGACTTCATGTCCATGCATTCTTGTTAAGTGACAGAGATAATTTTGTGACATACCAACTCAAAAGCCAACTGATAGGGGCTAAATTAGTCATATTTTTTCTAGTTATTTGAGGCTCTTGTGTGATACATTCTGTTCAATAACTAGTCATTTTCGTTCATATTTGAGATTTTACCCTTGGAAATGTATTTTATTTATTATTTCAGATTTTAAGGGTAAAACGAAGCAAAAACGTCGCAAAATAGAACCAAGGCGGCACCGACCATGTATTGATGACACGAACTTCGAGGCGATAAAAAATTGGTGAAACAAGACTGGAACAGAATGGAACCAGCGCCGACTCTAGTAGCCAAGGCAGCGCCGGCTACACTCTGGACAACATTGCATGGAAATCAAGAAAAAATCGAAGAACAACTAGAGAAATAGAACACAACCAGCGCTGGCTCCAGTAGCCAAGGCGGCGCCGGCTGTGCCCTGAGGAAAAGACTGGATCTTGATTTTTGGATGCGATTTTTGGTAATTTGTGGAGTTTTAGAACTTTCCTACTTCTATTTGGCCAAGAACATTACACTAACCAGTTTAGACACTTCCTAAGCCTATAAATAGATGAAAAACATAAGAGAAATGAGAGAATTCATTGATCATCATAGAAAATCGCTCAAATCAAAGGAGGAATTCTTCAATTCAAGGAGGGTTGTATAAGAAGGTCTTCAAAGGAAGAAGAAGGAGGCTTGTCTATGAGTGCTTTCTTTTACTTTGTTTTCTTTTTCTTGACAATGATGAATTAATTGTTTTATTGTAATTTGACATTATTTTAGGTGTTCATGATTTTTAGAGTTATTTGATCTTTTGATTAAGTGATTGTTATTCTTGGTATTTAATTACTTGTGCTAATTACGAGATTAATTTGTTGTTTCTTTCCATTAACTTACTTGGAAAAGGGATTGATGGTAGTTTCAATTTATTGATTTCATATATGTTATTTCTTAACTTGCTTGAAAAATGGGTTAATTGCTAAGAACTGGTAATTAAAGGTTAATTGATGTTTGTCAGGAATGGATTCATTGGTTAATTTCATATTTTAAATTTGCCAAGAATGAAAATTTAATCAAAGGATTGTGTTTAATGCATCTTTTGGGTAGGACTGATTGAGACAAGAATGTGATGCTAAGTTATCTAGAAGATAAGGATTAATGGATTGAAAACGAAGTGAATCTATATTAATTATTCATGATGCCAAGAGAATGATTAGTTATGATAATAGTTAGGTAATTTAAGGTCGTGTTTGCCAAAATAATGATTTAAATTACATATTTCTCCATTCTTGACATGTATATATTTTTATTTTATTTTCCTTTTTATTTCCTTTTCACTTTATAGAGTCAGTTAAACAATGAAAGAATGGTGATTAATGTATACTTGTTCCTGGAGGATCGACACTCGTTTGAACCCTATACTATATTTATGATGAGTACGCTTGCTCATATGTATAATTTGGGGTTAACGTTTTAATTTAACTTGATTGGGAATGTGCTTAGTTTTTATATGATTTTTATACCCAAATCTAAACACATCACCAACTAATAGAAGAATGCAAATTTTTATGCATCTTAGAACATAGGTTTCAGATAAAGGCAAAATTAAGAATTAAGGATAAAAAAACAATGTGAAAAATCTTACAAGAAAAATGTGGACTTGGCAAATTAACTAATGCACAAAGAATACCTACATTTAGCAACTCACATTTGCTTTGGTTGTAGAATTCACATTCTTATTTAGAGAAAATGCACCACCATGAAGAGTAATATGTCCAATATTTTTTGCAAATTCAGGATTTGCTTGTGTAGCCTGCATCAAGGGATCAATCCAGTTAATAATAATAAGAAAAGAATGACTATTATGTGATTCAATTTGTAGTCTAAAATCAAGAAAACAAACTAGTGTAATATTTGTAAGGGTCCCCAATGCCACTTTTGTAATTTCTCCAGTGTAATGTCTAGCTTGGTCAATATGCAATTCGGTTGCAGATTGTTCAACTGCCTTTCCATTTGGTGGAGGAAAGGTTTGATTTCCAATCCCATCAATACCATGTACAAAACTGGCAATCCAAAGCTTTGTACCTTTCTTCACATTAAATAATAAAATAATTGATAGGTTAATCACAGCACAAGTGTCTTAATAGAATCTACTATCATCCTATTACTGAGTTAGTGCCATTGTGTTATCAAGTCAAATATGAAATAGGACCAGTTGCAGTCTCAAATTGTCAAATTTGTGTAAGATGTGGAAATTATGAAGTTAATCAAACCAATCTAAGAGTTCCCTTAAGAAAAAGGTTACTAATGAGCAAATCAATTACATTTCACTTATAATCTTTGCTACAGAGAAACAAGATTTTATTTCAGAGGAAAGCATACTGCACAGTACAGAATTTGACAATAGGAAAAAATGTCAAATTTAACAAGAAATGAGACATAGAATGGAATTTAAAAAGAAGAAAAAGTAAAATACATACGGCGATTGTGACGTGGGGTCATTCAGTTATAGGTATATCAGTCCTTCTTGAAATCTCTAACTTAAATAAGCAATTAAAACATCAATATCTCAATAAATATTGTGAAACAAAAGGAACAATAGGAGCACCTAAAAGAAGAAAAACAAATAAAGGAAATGAAAACAACTCTTTCTACCCATATTAATTAATCGGGGAAGCCAACCCAGATTAAAAACTTTCTCATGCACAATACTCAACAAACATCAACCAAGTAAAATTCAAAAAGAAAGAAAATTTAGTTGTATATATTACGGAATGGATACATAAACCCCTATTGCTAAAGAATCCAACTTGGAAAACAAATACTTAACTATTGGGCATCCATTATGCGTAAAGGGAAAATGCAAGAGTTGCTAAGCAACCGAAGAAACATTCCCAAAAAAAGGAGATTGAAACAAAAACTTTACTTTTAGGCTTGAATTTGGGAGATTAACCAGAGAAGATCTGACAAAGTAGTTTGATTTTTGGTAGCAAATTTGGGACTTCAAGATATGAAAAGAAAGTTGAGAGCTAACCCATTTGCGTTTATGAGAATTTTGATGTGGTATTTCATTGTTAGTCAGGTAATTTGATGCCGAAGACGAATGGAGCTACTTGTTGGGGTTGAATTTCGAGGATGAGGAGGAGGATAAAAAAATCCGAGAAGAAGGCAATGCAAAGTTGGGAAGGAAAGGGAAAGGAAAGAAAATTTGGTTGGAAAATATTTTGGGGAAAATTTTGACATCTATATTAGCGCCTTCAGTGATTTTTTCCCTTTAAATTAATAAAAATAGATTTGAGAACTTTTAACTTTGTTTTAATTTTCTTCTTCTAAATAAATTATACTTAATTTTTAAGAACAAATTATAATTAACTTGTGAATATATTATAACATATAATAAATGTTATTAAATATATTTATTATTACACTTAATCTTAGATTATTCTAAAACTACAATATTTAGCTATATTATTAATATGTGTTGAAATGTAAATGTCACAATAGTTGTTTATTTTAACATTCAAAAAAATGTGTCATTAAATCTATACCACAAAAACCCTTTTTTTGTTGTAGTGAATTTGCAAAATTTTTGGGAGGTCATTTTATAAATATTAAAATATTCAAGGACCAATTTAAAATTTTTGGGGTTCATTTTGAAAATATTAAAAATTTAGGAACCAAAATATATTCATATATCTAATATTAATATATTCATATATACATATTAATATATATATATATATATATATATGTATGAATATATATATTCATACATATATGTGTGTGTGTGTGTGTGTGTGTGTGTCGACGCACACACAAATATAAATAAATATGTATAAATATAGGAGTGTAAATGGGTCGGGTTCGTGTCGTCCTGTCCCGGACCTAGACCCAGACCCAATTAACAAAAAAGGATCCAGACCCTACCCGAATACCCAACGTGTATAGAATAAAGAGACCTATACCTGCATGTGCGGGTATCGAGTCGGGTTCAAGTCTGGGTTGGGTCTGTGTATAAGTTATATTCTACAACATAATATATATTTTGTATAATATATATATATATATATGTGTGTGTGTGTGTGTGTGTGTGCATGTGCGTGTAATATATATTTTATATAATATTTAATTAATTGGGTAATCGGATACGAAATTATAATACCCGAACCTGGATGCAATTATATATGTTAAACGGGTTCGGATCGAGTGGGGTAATAAAACAACTATACCATACCCGTTAAAAACGGGTTTCAGGTCGCGTCGGGTCCAAGTATATCCGACCTATTGACAGCCTTATATATATGTATGTGTAAATATTTGTATACATTGTAAATATGTATACATGAATATATATATATATATATATATATATATATATATACACACGTACATATATACATGCACACACACAAAAAGATAGGCATATCAAATTAACAATCCAATTATTAGATATACTAAAATTATTAAAAAGATAACTATAACCAAATTTGAAAAATAATTGGATATATTTTATCATATAATCTAACATAATCTTTATAAAAATACTCAAAACGTAACACATTTACAAAGATAAACATATCAAATTAATGATACAATCGTTAGATTTTATAAAATAGTTTAAAAAAGTATTATGACAAAATTTAAAGGTAATCGGGTATGTTTTGTCACATAATATAGAATAATCTCTATAAATTTGCCCAAAACCTAATACTTTTATAAAGATAGGCATATCAAATTAACGATCTAAACATTAGATTTGATAAAATTATTAAAAATATTTTATGACAAATTTAAAGACAATCAAATATTATTTTCCATATAATCTAGAATAATTTTTATAAAAATACCCAAAACTTAATGCATTAACAAAGATAGGCATATCAAATTATGATCTAACCATTATATATGATAAAATCACTAAAAAAAAGGTATTAGACCAAAACTCAAGGTAATCAGATATGTCTTACCACATATTTTGGAATAATCTCTATAAAACCTAACACATTTACAAATATAAGTATATCAAATTAATGATCTAATCGTTAGATTAGATAAAATTATTAAAAAATATATTGTGACCAAATTTAAAGGTAATCGGATATGTCTTACCACAAAATCTAGAATAATTTCTATAAAAATGCCCAGAACCTAAATGCATTAACGAAGATAGACATATCAAATTACGATCCAACTAGTAGATATGCTAAAACTACTGAAAAAAAAATACTATAATCAAATTTAAATGTAATTAGAGATATTTTACCACATAACCTAGGAAAACCACTATAAAAATGTCTAAAACCTAACACATTTATAAAGATAGATATATCAAATTAATAATCTAACTATTAGGTTTGATAAAATTTCTATAAAAAAAAGTATCATGACCAAATTTAATGGTAATTAGATATGTTTTGTCATATAATCTAGAATAATTTTTATAAAAATGCTCAAAACCTAGTGCACCAATGAATATAGACTTATCAAATTAACGATCTAACTGTTGATAAAATCACTAAAAGAAGTGTTAATTATGACTAAATTTGAAGGTAATTGATATATTTTGCCACATAATCTAGCATAATCTCTATAAAAATACTCAAAATCTAACACATTTATAAAGATAAATATATCAAATTAACAACCAATTGTTAGATTTGATAAAGTAGCTAAAAAAGTATTATAACAAAATTTAAAGGTAATAAGATATATTTTACCGCAAAATCTAGCAAAATCTCTATAAAAATGCCCAAAACCGAATGCATTAACAAAGATAGGCATATCAAATTAACAATCTAACCGTTAGATTTGTTAAAATTAACAGAAAATATATTATAAATTTGAAGGTAATTAGATATATTTTGCCACATAATCTAATATAATCATTATAAAAATACCCAAAACCTAACACATTTACAAAAATAGGCATATCAAATTAATGATTCAACTATTAGATTTGTTAAAATTATTAAAAGTCATATTATAACTAAATTTGAAGGTAATTGAATATATATTATAAGTCCAAAATTTATCACATTTACAAATATAGGCATATCAAATTAACTGTCCAACTGTTAAATTTGTTAAAGTTGCTAAAAAAGTATTATGACCAAATTTGAATGTAATCGAATATATTTTGCTATATAATCTAGTATAATATCTATAAAAATGTTCAAAACCTAACACATTTACAAAGATAGGTATATCAAGCAACCGTTAGATTTATTAAAATCACTAACAAAATTCGAAGGTAATCGAGCATGTTTTACCACATAATCTTGCTTGGTCTCTATATAATAGTCCAAAATCTAATACTTTTGCAAATATTTAAAAATTTAGGGACTAATTTGTAAAATTTTTAGGGATTACATTTTAAATATTCTAAAATTTAATGACCAATTAATAAATTTTTGGTAATATTATAGAATTTTGCAAAATTTAAGGACCAATTTGTAAAAATTGGGGTCATGTTTTATATATTTAAAATTTAAGGACCAATTTATAAAATTTTTTAGGACATATTGTAAATATTTTAAAATTTATGGAGTAAATTGCAAAATTTTGAGCGTAAATGAACAAATTTAAAGATCAATTTATAAAATTTTGGGGTCATGTTATAAATATTTAAAAATTTAAAGACGGGTATTAGTTAAGAAATATGAACTTTGTCGCTAAAATGAATTTTTGTCAATGATGATACATTATTAGCGAGGAAATTTAAATTTCCCTTACTAATACACTTATTTCCTAGCTAAAGCCATCACTTTTAGTTAGGAAATAAAATTTTTGTTGCCGAATATCTTAATCAGCATCAACAAAAAAATTTTGTTACTGAAAAAAAAAAATTCGCTAAAAAGTACTTTTAGATAAAAAAAAATTTCCTAACTAAAATTTTGTCGCAACATATTACTTTCTTGTAGTCAGTAAGCGTCAACCATAAACTATGGAAGCTATAAATATATTTTGGGAGTGTATTCAAACATTAAAAATGTTCAAAATAGTACTAAAGTATTTAATATTATTTTCTATTACCAATTTAGTGTTGAACCTAGAAAGTCCCAAACAATAAGATTTAGATGAATATTTATATTTAAGGAATAAGTTTATATGTAAGATAGGAATGCTAATATATTTTGAACCCTTTTCTGTGATTAGAAAATTCAAATTAATTATATTTAAATTAAATATAATTAAGACAATATTTATTTTGATTAGATAAAAAATAATAGTAATCTAATTAAATATTTATTCCATCTATTAGGAATTGGGAAGGATTAGGGTGCCGATATTTGTCTATAAATATTGCATTTGTTGATATTTGTCTATAAATATCGTATTAGCCTAGGCCTTAATGGTCGATATGCAAAAAAGCTTAAAGTAATCCTTGTTAGGGTTGTTCAGGAAAAACAAAAATTGAACCAATTCAACCAAAATCGAATTTTAATTTTTTGGGTTAGTTTAGGTAAAGAAAATTATAAACCAATAATTTGATTCGATTTTTTAAAATTCTATAACTCAAGTCAAGCCAAATCGATATATATTAAATTTATTTTAATTTTAAAACATAAAAAAATATAAAAAAAGGAAACTCTGTTTTCTTTCTTCTTCTCTCACACCTTATGGTTTACTAGTCAATACCACTCACACTACCATTCCTCTAGATACTTGAAAAGAAGAATTAAGAATGAGAAAAAAACAATTTTAGCACATGGACGATCTAAAGCCCTAACACTTAGAGACTTGTTTTTGTTATATTGATTGTCGATGTGGCATGGTATAAATATTATCACTTTGTTTATGGTATAAATTAATTTATACTAATTTTTACGTCGCAGTCATAATATTTAAGGTTTCAATGTTATCACTTAGTTTATATCATAAATTAATTATAAATTTAGTAAGGCTAGATTAATTTTAATTTTGTTACGTTTATTCAAAAACTTTCAAGTTTCATTGAATTATTAGTAAAAAAACTTAATAAGATAGTACTATGCATGTCCTGAATTTGAGACATAAACACACTCTCTCTCTCTACACACACACACACATATATATATATATATATATATATATATATATATATATATATATATATATATATCACATATACAAATGATATGAACTTAATCATGGAGGTACATCAGGTTTTCAATAAAATCTAGAAAGAAAAGATATCATGTGTTCTAAAAAATTGTTGCTACAAATAAATTAATTTGTTATCTTTAAAGTTACAATATCAAATCTTAAATTTTGTAAACTATAAGCTTCAAAATCAATTCGCCAGCTAAATATTACACTCTATTCGGATCGATTTGAATGTGCATATTTTTTTTGTTTCGAAATGTCTAAAAATAAATGTTTATTTTTTAAAAAAATTTACAATTAACATTCTCAATTTAAAGAATACAAATTTTCTTAATGCATTAGTTTCACTATTAATCCCTTTAATTAATAAAAATGAGGTACTACTATATATATACCTTTGACTTCTTGCTGCCATCGAGAAAGCTTTTGTCCCCACTAATGCACCCAAACACCCAGGGCTTAGACTATTAGTACCTTTTTATCCAAGAACCTCGATTCGATACAAATGGCTTTGGCCAATTTCAGAAAGTTTCGGAGCTGAAGGGTCCATTAATTATTTGAATGGTAGAAGTGAATCATAACCTTATATATGGTCCACTTGATTTTGCATCTGCTTTCCACTACTCAAAAATTTGGAAGCGTTTTCAACGTAACAAGAAAACATGGACAGATTCAAATTTTTTTATTAGTAGAGGCAAAATCTATATTCTATATATAACAAGAAATATTGAAAGCAGGAAGAATTGGAGAAAAAAGACCTTCATGAGAAAAGAGTACTTTTTTTTTTGTCTCCGCCCAAAAGGATTCGTTTTTTTACTGTGATTTTTTTAGCATTTATCATTCTCAAACTCATGAGCGGGGGCTCTTCGTATTTTGTTTCTTCCACTTTATAAAATGGGAACCCACTATCTTTTTGCCTTTAATTTGTTAATTTTTTTTCTTTCGCTTTTTGTCCAAATTCCAAAAATGAAAAAGGGTTTTGTTATGGTATGGTTTCACTATCAGAAGGAATCGAAGGGACACGTGATCACGTGGGTCACACCCTCCCTCTCATGCAACGTGGTCTCATCATATCAAAATCATCTTTTGCCATACTCGTCACTTTCGCTTTCCCCTTTTCATCTTTTCCTTTTCTCTCTGCCCATATATATTCATATTATATACCCTAGCTATCTAATTGATATTGAAGGGTCATAATTGACTGGAGTACTCTCACACAAGAAAAAAGTCATTTTATAATATCTGTTTTACAAATTATTAAATCTCATATATATATATAAAAGGCGTTAGAGATTTAGAATTGATGATAAATTATAATAAAAGAAAATATTAGAAAATAATTTTTTAAAATTTTTTTTGGAAAGTGAGATGTAAAACTAAAATAAACTTTAAAAAATTAATTTTGTTAAGATAAAATAAAAAATTTTAAAAGTTTTAAGGAGTAAGCACACCTTTACCCCTAGATCCATTCCCATAATATATTAATAAAATAATAAATAATAGAACTATAATTAAAAGAAAATAATAAATATAATATTAATTTTATAAAATAATAGATAAGTATACAAAATTATAAAGATAATATTTATTTGAAAGTAAGGAGAAAAATAAGGGATTGTGGGAAAACGCAATAATTTTTGTAATTTTTGTTTTTTTTTTTCGGGGGCGGGGGGGGCGTGTGAAGTGTGAACCCATTGTTGTTATGGTCTATGGCTATGGGTAGGGCAGTTGATGTGAGGAAAAGGAAAAGTGTAGCATGGTTTTGCTGAGCAATCAGATCAAATCGAGCGTCAGAGAAAGCGGCTGCTTTCAAAAAATTGACCGTCTCTGTAGAAAGAAGGCCGTTTCATTTCATTTACTAGAAAAAAGCACTGGCTTGGCTTTTTGGTGCCGTAGCCCCTACCCCTTTATTTTCTACCGTGCCTTTCCCTCTTTGTGAATACTTTCTTCACCTGCGGCACAGATGATAAGATACATGGAGAATGGTCCTTTTCCTCATCCTCATCTCTAGCATTCTTGCATAAACCTCACATGTTGATGCAATTGACAAAGTAAAGAGAGACTTAATATTCAAGTCGATGATTTGAATTTTAATTTAAATAATAAACATTTAATTTATTTGAATATTATCATATCCGAATTTATATAGTACACAAAATTCGAACTAATTAAATTAAGATTTTTATAGTTTTAAAATTTGATAAATAATAAAACCCTTTTTCTTTTAACAAAAAGATAAAAGCGATATTCAGCAAATGCTAGAAGTATGAAGTGCGCTGTCGCCTTGTGATGTTGAAGATAAAGACGCTATCGATCACTGATGAAAACAGTATACAGTTGACCACAATGGTTTGAAAGGCAAGACACAAAAGGTTTACTCTTGTTTTTCGTAATTAAGTTGTAAATTGCACATTTGGCTGTGTTTATTCATTTAAAAATGACCACGTTTTAAGCTTGAATATTAAAGAGATACAGATATTTATACGGAGTATTTAACTAACCAAAATGTTAGCAATCATAGGAAAATGTTAACAATAGAAATTAGACCTTAAATTTTTATTGGTTTAAAAATGAGTATTTAGTTAGTTTTTGCTACTTTTTCTATGCATTTATCTACTATTTTATATTTGTTAAAATTTATTCCAAAATTTCTATAGAAAATAATATTCTTTTTATTCATTTCTTTTCTTTTTCATCTCATTGGTTGTTACGCATTCAGGGAATTCATATGTATTTTCATAATTGTTTCAGAAAACACTGCCACCCAGGGTCCTTAGCTCAGTGGTAGAGCATTTGACTGCAGATCAAGAGGTCACCGGTTCGAACCCGGTAGGGCCCTTTCAGTATTTTTTCTCAATTATTTTTTTCAAAAATTTTCCTTCCCCAAAAAACAAAAAGCTTACCCATATTTCTAATGAATAATTATTTTTTGGTTCTCTTTTAACTAAATGATGGCCTCGTCTAATATCGTCTAAAGCATAATCATGTAATTTCTTTCCTGGATGGATCCAAAACTGGAAATGAAAGTACCAGATTTATATTTTTCCATCTCAGTTTTGATTTTTATCTTTTCTCTTTTCTTTTTAAAGAAAGAAGCATCAGAAGCAGCCCAGAGTGGAATCAAGTGATGGAGTCAATTATGCTCCCGGAAAAGGCTTAAATCTTGGCACTTTTTTGCATTTTCAGCTTCAGAAACAAAGATTAGAAAAACTGAGAAAGCTAAAGTACGAAGATACCGTATGCATCTTCTTTGGTCCCCGCTGTAGGTTGGTTAGTAAATGTTAATTCCTTTCACGTTATCGTTTCATATGGGATATGGATCTCTCCCACATGACTTTCTTAATGAGACTTATTCATTTCGTGTGATTTGTGAGTTATTATATGGGAATAAAGTTTATTCAAAGGTTGGACGGCGAAATTTCTTATATGTTTCTTTGAATGGTGGAAGGAGATGTGTTAAGATGGGCAACGGAAGCAACATACAAATATATAGAAAAGAGGAAAATAAATAAATAAATAAAATATAACACGAAAATTTAACATGGTTCGATCTCTTAATTAGACCTATATTTATGACAAACGCTCCATTATGCTAAAAAATTTCCCAATTTACTAAATTCAATAATTGAATCAATAACTCAATAATAGAATTCTAATATGAATTAAATGTCTACATTTCAAGAACTCAACCGGTGGAAATGGCCCAGCCCGACCCTCTCTCTCCCTCTCACATTTCTTTTACAATAAAGCATGAAGAAAAGAGATTAGAATAGACGTCTATAGAGCATCCCATTCCCACAGCAGCAGACTTCACGTAGAAAGGCAGTGTACTCTATTTCGAATTTTAGCTTTCATGCACAATTCCTGAAAGGTAACCTCCCTTTCCATCTAAAAATGGAGTACTCTCTGAGCTCTTTCTCTTTGGCTTTCCTCTCGTTGCTGCACTTGGTTCTGCCATGTTTCATATATGCTTATATAGTGAAGCTGAAAGAAACTGAAAATTCTGCTTCGCAGTTGTACATTCCTGTTATATATATATATGCATTGGCATGCTTACAACTGATATTCATAAAAGCAATGTTTTGATCTTTGAAGATTGGTCTTGAAAATGATTGATGCCTTTACACTTTCATAGCCCTTCATTATCAGTTCAGATGAATCAGAATATTTCACCATTCTTCCTTCTATCGTCATCCAATCTCCACTGGAACCAATTATTATTATTTTTTTAGAACTGTAATTTTTTAAATTAAAAAATTTTAAAAAGAATTTTTTAATTTATATTTTTTGTTCCATAAATTTTTTTAAGAGTTATATATATATATATATATATATATATATATATATATTTATATGACTTTCTTTTTGAGCCTCAAATTCTTAATTCTGTCTCTTATACTTTTTTTTTTGGGTCCAGGTAACGATGAAGAGAATGTGATGACCGTGATTCTTGATTCATATTTGTCTAGGGTTCGGGAATTTGTCATTCTTGTTCTTCAGATACTTCATCACTCAGCAGCTTTGTATGTTATCGGCATGAAAAATTGCAAAAACTTTCACAGAATTCTGACTTTTTGTCTTCAGTTATTTGTCGCCTCCCGTTCATAGTTTGCTTTAAGAGTGGAGAAGTGATTTAAGGCCAGACTTCTTCGTTAGGGAACACTTCTATTTCATTAATCCTAAGCTGCCAAACATTACTGCATCTTATCTTAGAAGAGAAGTCCGGCTTGGTTGTCCATTTGGATTACTTTTAGGGTCGAAAAAATGATAATTTATTTTTTTACAATTTAATTCAAATGATTTGTCATCATCAATAACTATAATTTATTTATAAAATATTATATTCTCTCATTGACCATACTTATATAGTTGTTTTCATAATTCAAATTTCTTCTTACTTTAAAAAATTTCTCTAAAAAAAAAACCTCCAATACAAATCAGTTCTCCAAAATTTTCTAAAATTTTCGTTAGAAAATTAAAATTTTTAAAAAATATTTTTAATTTTTGACATTTTACCCCGTAGTTTTCTAATCTGTTATAATATTATCTCTAAACATATTTTCATATTATTTACCCCCAATCCCAAGTTTCTTATTTGTCTATAATGTTGAAGCTCCATCATGCCCCTTCGCGATCTTGAATCTTGATTTTTAACATCATTCATTTTAAACTAAATGCTTGAATAATGCTTTACATTTTTCTTTTACTAAAATAATGATTTTACTATAAGATCAAAAGAGTTAAATAGTACATAAATAAGTCGTACGTATTAAAAAGAAGGAGAAATATAAAAAATTTTGTAATCTTTTATTCACATCTCTTCTTATTTTTGCTAACTGGTCAACTACTCAATTAACATCTTAACGTATGTATTATATCTGTCATAGACAGATCTAGCACCCTTGGCTCTGTCCAAAAAAATTAAAAATTTTAAAATTATCTTTAAAAATTTTTAATTGTAAATTTTAACTTTTTGCCCCTCAATTTTTATTTTCAAAAATATATATTAACTTCTTAATATAATTTGTCATTAATATAATATTTTTGATTTCATCCCTGATACCTGCAGCCATCAACAAAATTATCCAAGGAAGAAATTTCGAAATGAGGCCATTATACGTGCAAAATTGGGAATTTTTTATAAATTTTTAGAAAGCATGATTCTCACATATATGAAAATGGATAGGATAATTCTTCATGCAATGAAACAAAAAAATTGACGAATCCTACTGCTTTAAAGACTATAGACATGAACAACAGACGAGAAACCCGGGGGAGGAACACTTTTACCATTGTTTTACAATTTTGCACCTACATATTTTGACCACATGATTACAACCCCTGATTGGATTTTGATTTTGAATTATTTAATGGGACCTACAAAAAAATATTTATCAAGTTGGGTCCCACAACGTCCTTCTTATTATATCTCTGACCAGGAAGTCAAACCAATTTATTGAGAAAAGCCCACATGCTTAGCACCTCTAAACGCCCTCCGCCATCAGGTAGAATCCCAGAAACGAATGTTAGGCCAGCTCTTGGAGGTAGCTTCTTTTATATATATATATATATATATATATATATATATATATATATATATATATATATATATAAATTCGGCAGGGGGCTGAGCGGGAGGAGGGAGGTGAGGGGTGCTGGGTATTGGTGGTGGCAGTCTCGATAAAAAGGCCTCGAAATTGATGCCTGTTCTGTCAGAAGAGTCAGGTCCCTTCTTAAAATACTTGCATATAACACTCCAAAGCTGATCAAAACAGTTTGAATTAGTGGCCATAGAAAGATATTTGTACTTGGATAGACCCCCAAGCTGCCAAGTTTTTCTGCCACTAATTTCATATGCCAAAGTCGTCAATTTCAATAAAGACATTTGAGGTTTCAAGAAAGAGGTTTTTTTTTTTTGTTTTTTTTAAATATAAAAATAAATACACTAATAAATGTTTGAAGTAAGAGTTTATATAAAGTTCTACATAAAAAATTTCTCAAATTTAGACTTCGAATTTTTTGATGGAGAAATATTTACCCACCTATTTCTTAATATTCCTTTGGTTCCTCTATTAAAAAAAATCATTTGGTTCGAAATTAAATATTTTTTATTTTTATTTTATTATAAATGAAATAAATATTTATCTTTTTAAATAAATATATATTTTCTATAACTTTTATAACTAATTTTATTTATTTAGTATAATATCTATAAATTTTGTTATGAGTTCATTTACTATGATTAATCTTTCTCAGTAATAAAAATAATACGATAATTTATTAATAATTAAATATTTTTTTAAAATTTTATTAAAATAAAATACTCAAATCTGAATATTCGAAAAACATCTACCCACGAAAGAAAACTCTATGCCCTCTTTGATTGCCTTTTCCTTCCTCCCAAATTATATGTGAAAAATATTTGGACTTGTAGTTGTTGGGAAAGAGAGAGGGGACGCAAGTGGAAATTTGTGAATTGTCAAGGCTAAGCAAAGGAACAACCCAAGGACAGAGATTGCTTGCGCAAATCTAGCTAATCTGGCCATAGAGCCTTTTTGGGGCAAATCATGGTGTGAAGGGAAGGAAGGGCCTTTCAATTTTTTTTGCTGCTGTTAATGAAATGAATGAAGGGTCTGGGATTTGTAAGGCAAAAATTAATTTGAGGCCATATCTTAGCCGTACAAACAGCAGTCTCTTCATATCTCTTCATGTTTCTTTTACTCGGCCTTACTATTGTTAAGACAGACTGAGCTAGCCACTGTGTGAAGTGTGGGCAGATGCAAGAACAAGGCAAAAGTCCTCATGTCCTAAGAGAGCTTTTCATGTTTTAAGAATAGGACAAGAATGCCCATCAAAGCCATTTGATAGAAGTAGAGGAAATCTGGTACCATTTTTTCTCTATGGTCTCTCCCAGGCCTCATGTTTTTCCTTGTTATCTTTCATGTGAGTTGAATGCACCACATAAGAGCCTTTTAGCTATTGCCTTGCAGACTCAAGTGAAAAACCTCAGCTTTATCTCTCTCATATGTTGTTTTCATCTGATCATGATAGGGTTGTCTTCTTGCTAGACCTGCTGGTGGTGGTTGTGGTGGTGGTGGTGGAGGTGGAGGTGGAGGTCAAGAGTTTAGTGCTAAGTCAGTGGCTCTGCCCGTCCAGTCAAATGATGAAGATTTCGGATGTGACAAGTTGGAGTACTGAAGCTATCAACAAAATGTGGTTGTGGAGGCGGCAAATGGCTTGCTTTTCTAACTTTCCCGTGGGTTGGGCTGGTCTCATCAAGACTCCTTCTTTGCTTGTTTACTCTTGGCAGGTTGCTTTCTTGTTCAACATCTTCTGTTTCATTGGATATTGATAGAGAAGGGAGGGTGAGGGGGGGTGGCGGCGGCGGCGGCTCTGGTGGTGCCACTAGATTTGTGATATTGGCGGGACGGCTCAATCTAATTACTCCTGTTAGCATCATAGAAATATTATCATTATCCTCATGTCCCTAATCATGTTGTTCATCATGTATGGATATGCAAGTATTACTCATAGAAGAGGTTGGCTTTCTTCAATTCTTTTGTTTTCTAACTCCCGTGGGTTGGTTGGGCTGGTCTAGAGAGGATACCTCTTTGTAGTTCATGACTTTTGGCTGGTTTGCTTTCATCATCTTCTGTTCCATTACATATTGATCAGTGGTGGCGGCAGTGGCCTGGTGGTCATTGGTGATGGCTATTGGCGGAGGACTTCTCAATCGAATACTCCATTGCCTAAGATATATTATCATTTGCTTCATGATTTCATGTGGCTAATCATGTCGTTTATAAAGAGTCGATTTTCAATGATTTCTCTAAAATAGATTGGAGTTTCCATTTCTTTTTTGCTTTTCTAATTCTGCTTTTGCTGCTGTTTTATCAAATACAAAGCACTCCTTTACTATCTTCTTGAGATTTAGAAAATGCAGGAAATTGTGGAATCTCCATTTTGGCTGCATTAGCACCAGTTCTTGAGCCTTTCTTCTGGTATTTGCCCTATTGCTTCTTGTATTTGATTGTCGTTTTTTTTTTGGTTTCTTTTCATTAAAAAAAAAAAAAGTCTTTCCTTCAATTTTGGTTTACATTTTTTTAATTTTGGAGGATCCTTCTTATAAATGCATTGCGATAAAAAAACCTGGGAAGAAAGAAAGAAAAAAAGAAGAGGTAAAATGAGAGTTCATAATGGATCGTGCGGATTTGATTTCCTTGGTGATGCATCATTATCCGTATATATGATAGATGAAGAAACATTTAAAGGCAATTTGTAGGTATTGTAACGAGTCTATGATAACAATGGCTGCGTATTCTCCTATGTGCAATTTGTCCTTTTTTCCACATGGATGGCTAATGTGGGCTGTCGTGGGGTACTTGAAAGAGATTTTAGTAAAACCTTTACCACCCTAGTAACAGGAACGGGGACCCAGGTTCCTGTTCCGAGGGATACATGGCTTACTCTTCTACTATTGATGATCCTAAAATTTGTACAGGAATAGTTTAGCCTACTTAGCCTGTGGATGCTTGAGTCCTATGGTTTAGTTTTTCTTTTAAACTGTTGCTGCAAATAAATTACGTAGTTATAAATAGTGTACCATGAATTGACTGTGATTCCACCCTAAAATCTTGGAAAAGACACTTTAAAGAAGACAAAAAGAAATGGTGCGAGGCTAGAGTGAGTGAAGGGATGAATGATCTCCTTGTTTTCTTCCATGGACATTCCATACTCCATATGATGCATCTGTAAAATTGAACCATGATTTTGGTTGTGCATTTTGATGGTTTTGGTTTATATGCACGTGAATGGAGATGTGGGGTTTTCCACTTCACTTTCCTCCAACTTTCCCCCCGGTTTATTCTATTTATTTATTTATTTGTGGGGTCTTGGATGTTGGAATGATTGATCAAGTATGTAATTTATATGGGAAGGTGCAATTCTTGGCCTCTTGTGCAAAATTGTTCAGCAGATTGTGTATCTTCTCTAACATAGACCAGATGGTAGACCAGATGGATTCTGTTTAACTTTTGGAACTCATGTATGTATGGATAAGAATTTTGTCTGCCTGTGTGTGTTGAGGGGAAGGTGGGTTGGACAAGATAAAAAACTTCATTGAGGGGGTTCCTGAGGAGGTGAAATTGGGGTTTTCATCACAATGGTGTCCTTTTTCACCAAAACAGGTAAATGAGTTGAATGCTTTCTTGGTTATTTACAGGAACTCCGGCTGAAAAGAACACTGTCAGAGTGAAATGAACTTTTTTGCGGGGGTTGGGTGGGTAATTTCTGGGTTAATGAATGCAGGTAAAAATTTTCAGGCAGATCAAACATCCAAGTTCCCATTTAGTGCATACATAGAAAAATGGCTGTCAGCAAAGCCAGGGTCAGAATTCATTAGGGTAATAAAAACCTTGATCAGTGACAGTGGAAAGTGAGCTACTGTTGGTTGCAGACTGCATCATATCTTAAAGATAGATTTGTCCATACGTATGCACTATCAAGATTAAGAGAAGCCAGTGAACTGTCCCCTCCCGCTTCCCCCCAACCCAACCACCAGTCATTACAACTTTGTGATCTGGCTCCTGCTTAATTAGGATTCTTCCCATGATGGTAATGGATATCTGTAACCCAGCACTCGCATGAGATGTTAACCCAAGTAAAATATTTACAGTTGAATATGCACGGCACATCTCTCCATTTTTTTTTCTTTTTTTTTTCTGGGTAAAGAGTTAGCCATATATATTATTAGAAAGATCAGAGAATACATATGAAGTTCCACCTTTGTTACAACGCAAAGGAGGGGGAAGAAGGGAGTGGAATATAATCTAAGGAGCACTGGGATCTGAGCCAGTTTGCCAGATCATGAGCATTAAAATTACAGTTCCTACTGTCTTCTGGTGGACAAAGTTCTGTTTGCCTACACCAGTGATGGATTTCCCACTCCATTCTTCTGATGTGAGGTGTCCACTTAGGCTCTGATGACCTTAAGTGCATCGCATTCAAAGATGACTTTGGGATGGCTCTTTCTGCTCTGCTACTTCGAAACTTCTAATGGAAGCTAACTAAGTTTGGTTCACGAAGGGCAGGGGGAGGAGGAGGAGAAAGGGGAAGAAAAGTGATATATTTTACTTTTATCAGGGGAAGTAAATATATTTACTTTCATTTTATTTGGTTGGAGTGTAAAGAAAGTAAATATAATTTACTTCTCTTTATTTGATTGTAAGGAAAATAGGGAGGAAAAATTTATCAAATTATTATTATACCTATTTCTTATGATAAGGCCATTTCATAATTATAATAAGAGAAGATTCTTAGGACAATAATGCCTTTTAATTGTAATTTACATCCCAATTAGCCTGATTTGGAAGGGAACAAAAATCTGACGTAGAAGGGATTCAATTCCTTTCTATATATACTTCCAACCTTCTAATTAGTCTAATTAAACGAGATAAATTGCGTATTTATCTTTTATTTTACTTCATCTCTCCTTTTCTTTCTCACTTTCACTCGAACCAAACTTAGACTCCAGCAATAAAAGGATCTCCAATAGCAATAACAGAAGGAATTCAAAGTAAAAAAAAAAAAAAATTATGTTCAGTCAATGCGACCAACATTTATTGGTACATAGAGTTTTTTTTTTTTTTGAAGAACTGTTATAAAGAAGGTCAATATTGCACTCTTCCAAATTACATATTTATAAGAAATACATGTTATTATACCATAGAGTGTTGACCCCCACATCCCCCAAAGAGATTAGTGGTGGGTTCCAGCCTTGGATAAAAAAATTTTTCCTTTTGGATCGTACTCTTAAAATTTCTAATCGAGCCACAAATTTGGATCTACTACAATAATTCAAGGCAACCAACAATTCTCTACCTTAAATTGAATTTTTCAAACTATAAGAAAATAAGAATACCTCCTTGCCATCCATGCTCCAAAAAGCCTTATACTATGCAAATATTCACCATGTTCAAGCACAACTTTAACGTCTCTGTAGACAATAGTTTTGTCAATATATCTATTAGATTATCAACTATGACTATTTTCTCTATAAAGAATAACTTATCTTCAATAACATATCGAATAAAATTTAACCTGACATCAATGTGTTTTGATCTTTTATGATAAATTGGATTTTTAGTTAAGTCTAATACACTTTAGCTAGCATAATAAATGATAGGTCTTTGAACATCTAAATCTAAACTATTAATAAGACCATGCAACCACATACCTTCCTTAACTCCTTCTATCACTGATATGTACTCCGCTTCAGTTGTAGACAAAACAACTGTAGGTTGAAGTGTTGTTTTCCAACTAAGAACACATCTATAGAGGGTAAAGATATAGTACGTTAAGGATTTATTAAAATAAAATCTGTATCATAATCAGAATCTACATAGCCAACAAATCCATTAGCAAAACCATTAGTACCATAAACTAAACAAATATCAATCGTACATCTTAAGTATCACATGATCAATTTAACTGCATCCCAATGGGTTTAAATAGATTACTCATAAATTTACTTACTACACTTATAGCATGAGCCAAATTTGGCATAGTACATATGCTAGCATACATCAAGCTTTCAACCGTATTAGAGTAAGGAACTTTACTCATGTAATCATTGTCTTTATCTATATTAAGTAGTGCACTAGTATCAAGTTTAAAGCAAGGTTTTGAAAATTGGATCGGTCATCGAACCAGTGAAGCAATAAATTCAATGGTTTACAGGTCCAACCGTGGTTGAATCATAGTCGAATTGGAATGTAATTAAATATTTTTTAAATATTATTTTTATATATTAATATTATTCATTATATATATATATATATATAATGAAAAAAATAAAAAATGTAAAAGATGTCTCTTAAAACTAATAGATTTAAAAAAAATAAATAAATTAATTATTTGTTAAAAGATCCAAGACATAACTTTGTCCCAAGACATAACTTGGGACAAAGTTTAATACACAATACAACAAGACATAAGTTCAATACATAATGTAACAATAGTTCAATGTCAAATACAAACAAATCACATATACAGTCCCGGTACAATATCATCACCAAACTAACACAAGTAAAATTTAAAGTGTATAATCATAGTCTGCATTAATTTGTGGTCTAAGTCCAACATCTACACCAAAGATGTCATCTGTTCTATCATTTTCACCATCAAATGAACTCAAACTTGATGATTGAGACATGTTAATTTCCATATCAATTTCTATGCAATCTATTCAAATGAAGACCAAGTTAGTTAACATGATAAAAAAGAAATAGCATAACACTATTTCTTTACAACTTAAAAATAAAACTCGCCAATAATTGGAATAGCATGAGTATTATAAATTAAAATTTTAGTTTCTTCCCTATCAAACTTTGGTTGAGGATCTTCTTCCACCACCCAAAAATTAAGTTTGTCAATCAATTCGTAATCAATAGAATCATGAGACATTTTCTTTTGATGAATCTTAGAAGTATTGATATGATTTTAAATTATTTAAACGAAAGGTAATCAAAAGGTTCAAATATAACAAATGCCACTAATAGTAAAAGATTAAATTATTAATATTGACGTACCAAGATTTCAAACGCAGGTTATAAGTCACATAAACATGATCACAAAGTCTTTGATGCTCCATCATGTTCCTATTTTTGGTGTGAATTAAATCAAAGAGACTCTAATTTCTTTCAAGAAGATGCTATTTAACTTAGGATGCAAATTACAATGTTTCTCAAAGCAGAAGCACTACCACCAAACAATCTCCACCATTCATCTATGTGCATAGAATATTATCAACTAAATATTATAGTTTTCAAAAATTTAAAACGTATCAATATAACAAAGCAATTTACCAAGTGTAAGTGATTTTGTTGTAGACAAACAAGATGGCCTAGAAAAGCTCTTTTTACACTCCTTATACACTTGAATTTCTTTCATTACTTTAATTGGATCATTGCAAATAAGTTTTATGTCCAACAGATCAAGCAAACCTTGGATGACCCTATGCTTCTCAATAAAATTTTCACCATAAAAGAAAATTGGGTTTAAAAAGTAAGTTACAGCATGGATACTGCAATGCAAGTGCTTATCCCATTGAGCCTTAATGATTTTAGTGTAAGGCTTGTATAAACTTTTTCTATTCCTGAACATCTCTTTATTACCTTTCTTGGCCCTTTGCATGTGTTCATATGTATATCCTAATGAAAGTTCATTAGCATCTACAATTCTCAACAATCTAATAAGAGGACCAGCAAGTTTCACCATAATTTGACAATCTTGCCAAAATTTGCCATCCACGATAATAGCACTAATAGTTTTCCCATTAGCACTTCTTCCTAACTTGTGTCCAGGGAAGTGTTTGTCAATACCTAATGCTTGCAAATCTTCCTCATGGTCACAAATACTTTTTAAAGTAATGAAAACTATGGCAAAATGGTTAACTCCTGGATGAACTATTTCCCTCCAATCTGGCCTTTTTCTAAGCCAAGACAAAATACCATATGATTGTATACAAAGATAGTAATCTTTGAAGCATAAGAAGAAAGGTTAGCTACATGAGGCAATAAAGTAATATCTTTCAAGATAAGATTCAAGTAATGTGCTGCACAACTAGACCAAAAAATATTTTCATACTTCTCATGAATCAACCTCCCATCTGCTACATAATTTGCTACATTGTCAATAACTACATGCACAATATTCGCAGACCCAACCCATTTAATAACATTCACAAATAAGTTAACCATCTTTTACCATATCAGAAGCATTAACAGATTTAACAAAAGTCACACCTGCAGGATAATATACCAAAAAATTGATCAAAGTTCTTTACCTTTGATCACTCCAACCATCAGCCATAACTGCACTTCCAAATACTTTCCAGTTACTTTGATGACTATCAACAAGAACTTGGCATTCTTTCTTACGATCTCTCAACAAGCTAACCGTATTTTATCATAATATGGAGCTTTAAATTCAGGTCCAATAGCTGCAACAGCGTCTAATGCGGGTTGAAAACAAGGAGATTGAATTGCATTAAATGACATACAAGCATCACAGAATCATATGCATTGCCATTTTAGCTTTTCTCACTGTTTCTTTGTTAGCAAAAACACTTTTTAGACTTGGTTGGGATCCTGGAGTTGTTCTTGGTGCAACATACTTATCTACTTGTCCACTAATATTTCTCTTTCCTCTATCTTCAGTAAATTGTGCTTTAGTTAGTGGGGTGAACTCATGCACTTTCTGCACTTCCTCTATTCTAGCTTCATCATAGTTATCACCATAATTAACTTTGGACTCATCTTTTTTTTTTTTTTTGCTTCACTTGTTCCAAATATGATGATAACATTTGACATCTAATATCATAAGCAACTTTTTTATATGGAGCAATTTGTCCTTGTCTTCTTGCTAGATGTTGCTTCATTGTATGAATTCCTCCTCCTTTAAATTTCTTCAAGCAAAAGAGACAAGTGTGCACTGGCTTTCTATTTTCTTGTGTTAGACTAATATGTTCCCATGCCAGATCAGTCTTCCCATAACTAGAAGTAGAGGATTATCTGTCATTACTATCCACTGCTTGATTATTAGAAGCTTCCATACCTATTAACAAAAAATAATTAATCATCATTTATAAAAGCAATTAAATAGACATCTAAACATGGAAATAGTTATGAAAAACAAAAATTCATTGTTGTTTTCTTAAAATTATTCCAATTTTTACAGCTTTCTCAACAAAAAAATCTAATTCAAGAATGACTAAGTGCTACCAAAATATGTTAAAATGCATAGGAACACTATAGTTTAACTAAAATTAAAATGCTAATACTCCTCATTTCTTCAGCAATTAAAATGCCAGATCAAAATTGCTTATACCTTTCCCTTCTTCTTTTCTCTGACTTTTAGATAATTTCTTCAGGTCAACAATTTTAAATGTGAAATAACTTATCTTGAACATTTACTAATTGTCATACTCAAATGACATGCATATCTTCTGTCTATACTGAAAATGTTGCCAAAAAATTAAATTTATGGAATGAAAATTGTGGGCATAATCAAATATATTATATGCTAAAAATATTACTAAAAGCTAAAAGGTATATCTACCATTCTATCTTCTATATGCTACCAATTACGAAGACCACAAATACAACAATGAGCCATGACAAGTAACTAAAAAAAAAAAAAAAACCACGGCAAGTTACCAAAATGTACAGAAAAATACCTTTCCTCTTGTGGTTGCAATAAAAAAAAAAAAAACCCAAAAAACCATAACAAAATTTACTCAAAAAGAAGAAATAAATTAGAAACTTAACGAAGATGTCAGTAGTTCTTCATAAGTGAATAGCTAAATTGCTGAAATTTATCCAAGATGCCGCTGCTATGGCACTGCATATTTCTGAAAAATGAACACAAGCAAAAATACGACAGGAATTCTTGGCTAGTTCTTGCAATTAATAGAAGAAATAAAGTGTTCTTCATTGGTTCTTTGCAATTACGATGGTAGTGGAAATGATATCAGGGCGACCATATGAGGGTTTCTTTTCTTTTCTCCTACTAATTGCTATTCTAGTTTGAGAGAGAATGGAATTTGAGATGATTTTGATTTTTTTTAAAGATCCAAAACGATGTAATTTTACTTAAACTGGTGCACTGCAAAAATCGTAACAGGTTCACCGGTTTGACCAATTCGAACAACTTTTGATTAGTTCTTGTACTCCCTGATTCATAAGATATAGTTGGATCAGACAAGTGACAGGTTCCCTGTCTGACTAGTTGAACTGGTCGGTCCAATCCGATTTTCAGATATATGGTTTAAAGTGTACACTAGCTACAAGAACATGAATAGTCTTATGCTTCATAATTGGTGAGAATACTTTATGGCAGTCTATTCCTTTTTTTTGTTAAAAACTTTTGCCACACATTTTACCTTGAACCTAGTTGATTCAATTCCAAGAATGCCTTATTTCTTCTTGAAAACTCATATTTATCCTACTAGTTTCACTCTCCTTGATAATGGTACTAGGTCCCATGTTTTGTTTCTCTCAAAGGACTACATCTCGTTATTCATAGCAATCAACCATTTTGCTACCTTTTCATTCTGTACTACCTCTTTGTATGATCGTGGTTCATTAGAATCAATATTCTCTACTACTGCCAAAGTATATGCAACGGGATTTGTATCAATAACATCAACACAATCTGCATACCTCAAAGGTTTTTTTTTTTTTTATTTCGCTTCTTCCTCTCCTTGTTACTATACTCTATGATTCTAGTTTTTGTACATTCTTGAACTGTTTTATAAGATTTGTAATTATCCTCTTTAGAGTTTTAATCTCAAATGCCACTTTCTGGTTAGTAACCTAATTTTTAATACTTGCAAGATCACTAAGCTCCTCTCTCTGGTCAAACATAACAAACTTATTAAAGGTTACATATCTACTAATAATAAATTTATAAGTTTTATTTTTTTCAATACACCAGAATATATACTCTTTAACTCCAGTAGCATACCCTAGCAATATGCATTTCATTGCCCTAGGCTCCAATTTACCATCATTAACATGAACATAAGTAGGATATCCAAATATATGCAAGACAGAATAATCAGAGGTAGAACTAGACCATATCTCTTGAGAAGTTGTAAAATCAATTGCAGTTGATGGAGATTTATTCACTAGATAGCAGGCAATGTTAAGCCCAGAATAACTTTGGAAGTTTAGCATTCAATTGCATGTATCGAGCACGTTGCAGAAGTGTTTGGTTTATACATTCTGCAAGTCTATTCTGCTATAGTATATGTCATACAGTGCAGTGAATCGCTATACCTTCTTCCTTACAAAACTCATCAAATGGTGCATTTTAAAATTTCATCTCATTATCTATTCCGAGTGTTTTCACTTGTTTTCTAGTCTATTTTTCAACCATAGTCTTCCACTCTTTGAACTACCCAAACACTTTATTCTTTAATTTCAGAAAATATATCCAAACTTTTCTTGAGTAGTCATTAATGAAAGTAACAAAATACTTACATTTGCCATGAGATTCAATCGGAGAAGGGCTCCACAAATTCGAATGGATATACTCAAGGATACTTGTAGAAGTGTGTTTGCCAGAACTGAATTTAATTATTCGCTGCTTGTCCATAACACAAGTTTCACAAAATTTCAATTTTCTTGTTTCTACCTATCTAACAATCCTTATTTACTCAATATTTCAAGTCCCGTCTCACTCATATGAAACAATTTGTAGTGCTATAATTTTGTATATCATCATACTGATTTAAAGAATGAGAGACTACCACGATTCTCATCACCAAATTTTCCATCAAGTGTAAATTCCATACTACTTTAACCTTCATTATGCTTAGTGCACATTTTGAAACTTTGATTTGCCCATCTCCACAAGAATAGTTATATATTTGTTTATCAATAGCACTTAAAGAAATCAAATTTTACGTAGACTAGAAACATACCAAGTATAAAGCATTTTGACAACTCTATCATACATCTTAATTTTCACAGAACCATTCCTTAACATTATGCTCCTTATCATCACCTAATTTTACACTGTCATTCCACTTCTTAAAGGAAGTAAACATATTTTTCAAAAATGTCATATGATAAGACGTACTAGTATCCAAGATCTAGATATTTGCTGACTTGAAGTATTGACAACTAAAACATCATTACTTTCTCTTTTATTAGAACTATCCTAAACTATAACTGCGCTAATATTACTATTTGATTCATTATTTTTGTGTCCTTTTTTTCACTGTAGGCAATCCTTCTTGATGTGTCCCTTTCTTTACAGTGAAAGCACCGAAATTTGTCAGACTTCGATTTGGAACGGGACTTATTTCTACCTCCACCATTTATTTCTTTGTTCTTGCCCCTGCTAATAATTAGAATACATCTAATCAGTTCTTATTGGAATTAGAGACCTTTCTCTTGAGTTCTTTAGACTGCATAACATCCTTCACATCGTTAACATAAATACTATATCTATAGTATAACATAGTATCAATAAAATTCTCGTATGAATTAGACAAAGTATAGAAAAGAGTGATAGCTTGATCCTTTTCATCAATTGTAACCTAACACCTTTCAAGTTTAGGATTATTTTATTAAAATTATCAAGATGATTTTTTACCTGCATATTTTCTAACATTGTTAAGTTATACAAACGCTACTTCTGATATAATCAGTTTGTTAAGGATTTTTTTCTAAAATTTGCTTTCTAGCTTTTTCCATAACCTCGTAGTAGTCGTTTCATGAACAACTTTTCTCAGGACCTTGTTAGACAGACTCAATAGAATCGTGCTATGTGCCTTTGCCAAAATCTCAGTCTTCTCCGTCGCTTTCAATCCTTCCAACAAATTTTCTTCTCCTTCTAATATTGTTGTACATCTCTGCTAAACCAAAAGAGCTCGTATCTTCACCTTTCATAAGGTGGAATCGCTTGATCCATTAAATTTATCAATATCAAACTTGTGGATGTCATCTTAAACATCAAACAAAACCCTAACTACCCAAATTTGAATAGAAAATTCTAGATAATCTAGTTCTGATACCACTTATTATGTAAAATAACAAGAAGGAATTAAAAGTAGAAAAAATTAAAAGACATATATGATTTACGTAATTGGATTAATACAATTTACGTCCGTAAGCATATAAAGAAAATTTTTATTTCTTTCTGAAGAATTTTTACATAAAGGATTGATATTGCAATTCCTCCACTACCATCATAGACCTTTAAAAAATTATTCTTTCTAGTCGCGCTCCTAAAATTTCAGGTCAGGTCACATATTCGGATTCATCAAAATAATTCAAGACACCCAACATCTCCATCTAGTTCAGTGCCTGCCCATGCGCTCAAGAATTCCCCCCAGTGGTTTCGATAACACACCACAATCGCTTTGTCTTTCTTGTACAATGCATCAAAATTGATCTTTATCCAATCCTTTGGAGGGGAATTCCAGTGATGCCTTACAATCCATTGGCATTCTTGACTCTTCTATGGCTATTAGCATCCCAATATTCTTTTGCACTTTTAAGAATAAGCCTAATCACCTCTATCCATTTATAGACACAGGCAGTGTGTTCCAATTCACTTACTTTGCTAATGAATCAATGACCACAATTTTTAGTTTTTCAATCCACTGGCCAATACCATTTTGAATCTTCTGTCAACAGATGTATGCCTCGGGCGCCTAAAGGAGGTTAAAGCTCTTCTTACTGATATCGTAGGTTTCGTCAACAGATGTATTCATCTCAAATTTTTATTAAACACAACATTTATTATCAAATTTTATAAACACATCATAATTTTTATCCACTTATGTCATCACAAGGTCTAAATTTTTTGTGTCAATTCTTAAACACAACATGCTCATGACTGGGAAAGACTTGTATCTTGGAATGGTAATTCGGGACGGCAATTGAAGACTAGAAATGCTGCTCTCGCTCTTGCCCCGCATTCCCCTATTTCCCCATCCCCGGACCATGATATTTATATATTGAATTAGTTCAAAATAGTAGTCAAACCATTTTATAGATTAGAATTGAATACGCCTATTTATCTACTACCAATAGATACTAGACATTTAAATTTTGATAACTCATCTAAAGCCTTGAGCTTGCAGCTGGTACTTGTTCTTGGGCGCACATCATTCAAGATTATAATATAAAAATTTATGAATCTACTATTTTAATTAATCAGTCAAATGTTTTCACATTTTATGGTATCAGAGGTTCGTGCTTTCTATTGTGCTATCTTGTAATTTTATAGCTTCTTCTATTTGATAAGATTCCCTGGCGGGTTTCAGAGTAAGCGAATGATACAGAAAAAAAAAAAAAAAAAAGCAGAGATCTTGTCTCGTCAAAACAAAACAATCCCCGATCCCAATGGATCAACTGGGCTTATAATTCTTCAATTAAGCCTAAAACTTAAAAAAAAAAACCTATAAAAAATGAACTCGGCACGTGCACTATTAAAATTTTAATGCAATTACAATTTTAACATAATTTACTCATAAGATTTCTAATAAAGTACAAAAATAAAACTCCAAATAATAAAATTATATGAATCACAATAAATTATGAATCTTAATAAATTCCACAATCCACTCCAAAATAAACTTATATACTACTTATATATTATTTCCTACGTACTATAAATAAATAAATAAATAAATAAATAAATATATATATATATATATATATATATATATATATATATATATACCATTGAACCAGAATCCACAACAAATTATACTGCAATTTAAGCTATAAGGAAGAAAAAACAAGCTTAAGTGAGGATGCAAAAAAATTTCAGAATTAATCAAGAATAATTAAACATGATAATAAGCAAATATACCATCCGAGAGAGAGAGAGAGAGAGATTTGTCTCCATTTTCAATCCCGCAAAACAGTGAATACAATATTTACAGTAACTGTCATAATAATACCATAGGTTGATAATTTACATCACCAAGTCTAATTTATTAACAAGATTCACGAAATTGTAGAGGTTCCATTACATCACATCCCCATTCTGAAGAATACTCCACATAAAGTTATTAACTGGAAAATGCATGCTAATCTGATAACCCAAGTATAAATGGAACAAGTCAACAAACTACATATTTTATCATGACAATCATGATCTACAGAACTCTCTTGCATGAGATATTATAAGTTCCACTGAAGTTCATGCTGCTGAATACTCTGAAACTGTCTGGAGTTGCACAAAAGAAAAATGTGAATCTAGAAAAACATAAAAAAGGACAAAATTTCACCAGCATAAAGGTTTAAAAGATGAACCAATACTTTAAGGGTACAAAGAAAGAACAAGAAGCTTTTCTGCTTGAAAGGTTAAGAGGACACCACTTGATCCTTCCATTTATAACCATATGAATGGTAAACTATATATATATATATATATATATATATATATATACATAATAAATCAATTCTTAATAAATTACATCTTCATTCAATTTATACCATATAGCCAAAAAAAGGATGGTAGTGCGGCAGCGGCAGAGTCAAAGCTCCAAGCAAAACGGAATAAATATGTAACAACAGTCCCCATTCCTATTTTCTCATTGCATCCACAATCGATAGAATTATTATTATATCAATATATCTACTTTTACACCACCCCAAATCTGTTCTTACACAAATCTTTCTACAATCCATATTTGTGTAACCCTTTCACCACCAAAAATCAACACATGTACATTATCTTTTATTTTCTCCACATTAAATAAGTAAATGTTTTAGTTAACACAGCAGTTTAAGCCACATTTAAGATAAAACAGGCTTAAGTGAGAATGCCAATGATGGGTTTCAGAATCTGTCAAGCATTGATCATACAATACTTCACTGAATTAAATATCATAATGACCAAATACACAATCCTAGTTACAAACAGAGAAGGATGCACAATTGATCCTTGGAGAAAGATAGAGAGAGATTTGTCTCTTTCAATCCCAAAAAAACAGTGAAGACTGTTACATTTACAACAACCGTCACAATAACACTATAGTTTGATACTTTACATCACCGAGTCTAATTTATTAACAAGATTTGCAGAACTGTAGGGGTTTCATTACATCACATCCCCATTCTGAAGAATACTCCACGTAAAGTTATTAACAGGAAAATGCATGCTAATCTGATAACCCCAGTAAAAATTGAACAAGTCAACAAACTACATATTTTATCATGACAATCATGATCTATAGAACTCCCTTGCATGCAATATTATAAGTTCCACCAAAGTTCATGCTGCTAAATAGTCTGAAACTGTTTGGAGTTGCACAAAAGAAAATTGTGAAACTAGAAAAAGATAAAAGAGGACAAAATTTCACTAACATAAAGGTTTAAAAGCTGAACCAACACTATAAGGGCATACAGAAAGAACAACAAGCTTTTTCTGCTTAAAAATGGTAAAAAATAAAAGTAGAAAAAATTTATACATAGTAAATCAATAGTTAATAATTCATGTCCTCATCCAATTTATACCATATAGCCAATAAAAGAATGGTAGTGAGGCAATGGCAGAGTCAAAGCTCCAAACAGAAAGGAATAAAGATGTAAAAGCATTCCCCATTCCTATTTTCTCATTCTATTCACAACCGATAGAATCATTATTATATCAATATCTATACTTTTCCACCACAATGAGCAACTCCATTCTGTGTCTTAAAATTGCCAAAAACAAAACTCAGCTTAGAGCTACAGCACACTCATTTGATCCAAAAATAAATACAAGGCAATCAGTATCAGGTGATAGTTTGCAAAACAATTGTATTTAAGAGCAGCTTAAGACTTCTGGAGCAAATAGCATTGTTTCTTTCCCCTCTTTGCTTCTACATTTGATGTAAGATGTATATTTTCCAGACTTTTTCATTATCCTTCTTCCCCAACTGCACTTATGCAATGACCACCCTCATAAGTTACTTATAACAGCACAAGCCTTAACAAACCAGTTGCAAATGTTTCAAAGAAAGCATTGAAAATATCAATTCTTTATCAGTATCAGCCCGAAAATTTCACTCCAAAAATCTCTTTCTCCACTCTTTTCCATATAATGTCAAATTCTCATTTCCTAGATTCCTTCAAACATGAAAATTTTGTCTAAATCAAGGTCAGCAATTTTATATCAGTAGCTATGATGGAAAGCATGGTATGTGCTAAATCTTCTAAAGTTTAACAAAATAGAGGCATCCAACCATGAGCATGATATTGCCGAAGTTTCTCATTGCAAAAGCTACTCACAAGTCCATAGTTGAAACAATAAAATCTCATGAATTTATACTTATTTAACAATGGAAAATGCCACTTTTTGCTACAATTGGTACAAATACAGCATCTGATCCAGATAGTATCATGAAAACAATAAATTCTTAACTCTTCCACAACAGAGTGCGAGTCTCTATGAGGTTGACCCAAGCCAAATAGCAAAGATCAGCCTGCTCACAAAATCAATAAATTACAACAAAGAAACATAAAAATATAGTCTTTTGCCAACTAATAACAACTTAATGGCACAATCATCACCTGATTTATTGCTGAACATTCTCCAAGTACCATTTGTATGTATCGACAAGCCCATCCCTTAGTGAGATCTTAGGCTGCCAGCCCAATGATTGCAGCATAGAACTATCCATAAGCTTCCTAGGAGTACCATCGGGCTTTCTCGAATCCCACACTAGCTCCCCCTTAAGTCCCACTACCTCCTTCACTAATTCAGCAAGTTCCTTTATACTGACCTCCTTTCCACTCCCAATATTTACATGCGCTAATCCACTATAATTCTCTAGCAAAAATACCACAGCATCAGCCAAATCATCCACGTGCAAGAACTCCCTTAAAGGCTTTCCACTTCCCCAGACCACCACTTTCTTATCACCCCTAACCTTAGCCTCGTGAAACCTCCTCAACAAAGCAGGCAAAACATGTGAATTCTCGGGATGAAAATTATCGTGAGGCCCATATAAATTGGTAGGCATTCCAGAAATCGCATCAAAATTGAACTGCAAACGATAAGCTTGGCATATTTTGATCCCAGCTATCTTTGCAATTGCGTACCATTCATTAGTAGGCTCCAAAGGGCCCGTCAACAATGCACTCTCAGGTATGGGCTGGGGAGCAAATTTGGGGTAAATGCAAGAGGAGCCGAGGAATAGGAGTTTCTTCACACCATGGGAATACGAGGAAGTGATAACATTGGTCTGGATTTGGAGATTGACGGTTATGAAGTCAGCAGGATAGGTGTTGTTAGCGTGGATTCCCCCAACCTTGGCGGCGGCAAGGATGACGTAGTCAGGCTTCTCGAAGGCAAAGAAGGCGTCAACGGCTGATTGGATAGTGAGGTCGAGCTCAGAGTGGGTGCGGAGGACGAGGTTGGCGTAACCCAAATATTGGAGTTTCCGGACCACGGCTGATCCGACTAGACCACGGTGGCCGGCGACAAAGATTTTGGCCGATTTGACGATAGGCATTGGATCAGCGAAGAGGGAGAGCGCGGAGGACAGTGTATTTTCAGATTTGGAAGAGTTGGATTTGATTGCGGAGCACGAATTCACGGCTGAGACATTTATATAATTTAAAATAAAGATGTTTTATTTATATAGTAGTTAAAATGATTGAGGTTTTTGTTTACTTGAAAAATTTTTCATAGTCTCGGTTTGAATTTTTGATAACCTTATTTTTTTTATTTCAAGTTATGCAATTCGGCTTAAAAGTAATTAAATTCCGTCCTTAGAGTGATCAGTTAATACAAAATTGAATCTTAGACACTGATGTAAAAAGAATCCTTTGTGAATTTGCAATTCCCATTGACACTTCCAACAAATAAATTCCTACAACTGAGGAAGTTGTTTTGAGATAGTGAAAATACAAAAATTGCTCTAAGATTGTGAAAATACAATAAAAGTAGTAAAGTAAGCAATGAAAAGACAACTAAAAGTAAGAAAATTTAAGCTAAACTTCCAAAAAAAAAAACAGTAAATAAAAGAAAAGCTTGGAAACTCTTTAAATGTCATGTTGAATTCTTCTTTTTTTTCATCCCTTCCTGATGGCTTTAAAGAGATTTGATAACATCATGTTCACCACTTCTACACTATTTGTAGTTGTCTTATTTCCCATGATGATCATGACAAACATGTTAGAAAAGTTGATACTTGAATTGGTCAGAATTCCTGTAGCGTTCCTTTGATTTCAAGCACTATTTCATTTAAATTTAACTTTTTGAAAATTTGGTCACGTCTGTCAACTGAACCGTCGATTCAGTCAACCAACCATCTTTTGAGTCAACTAGCCGAGCCATCCAATGGTTCTGGTCATTTGTTGTTTAACTATTCAGTCGTCCAGTCGTTTTACTTGTTAACACTAATTTATTCAAGGGAAAATTACCTTTTAATATATTATACTCAATCATATCTTCTATTTAGTACCTTAAGATTTCAAAACCTACCATTTACTCCCGTTAACTTTGAACTAAAAGGTAAAGCAATTAGTTTACTCTAACGTTATTTGTATTGACATTCCTTTAAGTTTTTCTATATAATATGAACTACTGCATTAGTTAAGTTTTAATTTTATTAGCATAAATTGTTACAAACTAATTTTTTTTCAAGCACTATATAAATATATATTATATATTTCTAATTTTTTGTTTTAGAAACATAAAAAATTACTTAGGAGTCTATATTTTTATTTAAATAATTATTTTAAAATTAAAATACAGTAAATATGATATTATTACATGAGTTTTATGATAATTTGTTATGGTAACATGTTAAAATAAAAATGGTTAAAAATAAATTTAAACATTCATATTTTATTTTCTTTATCAATATATCAACATAAAAGTTCCTTTTATTCTTTTTTATTGCATAAATAATATTTTATTTTTATTATTTACTTATCAATACTTATAAAAAAACTCATATTATGATTACAAAGTGCTAATTTATGTCTTTACACACATATAATTCAACTTTAAAAAATTGAATAGTGCAATCGTTACTAACAAAATAATATTAAAATAAAATTATGGGTGATAAGTAAACATATTTTTATCAAATAAATATATTCTCATTTATTATTATATGAATCTAAAGAGTATTTATTTTGACATACTTTTTCATAACATATATATAGAAAACATTTACTTAAATAATTTTTTTAAATGATAGAAAACAAATATTTTTCTACTAAAAAATATGGGAAGTAGGTATAAAATTTTAAAAGAGTGAGAATGTTTGCAATATACAAAAAAAACTTCAAGGGGTGTCGATATAAAAAATTTTAAATTAAATTAGTAGTTTTACTATTTAGTCTAAAGTTGAAGGGAGTAAAAAGTAGGTATTGAAATCTTGAAGTACTAAATGGTAGATATTTTATTGTATAAGGTATTAAAAGTTAGTTTATCCTTTATTTAAATTAATCACAATTTTATATAAATTTAAATTGTAATTTTTTTTAACACATAGTAATAAAAATCAACTCATAAAAATGATATTATCGTAAAGAACAAACTTTAGATTTTTGGGAATGAAAAAGGAATAGTAGCCTAAAAGTAAGGTTATGCTAATTATATCACTCTGCATTTAGGGTATCATTCTGCATTTAGGGTGTGAGTGGAGTTATTTTAAATTAAAATTTTACTTTAATTTAAAATAATAATAATTGAAATAATTTTTATTTTTTAAAAACAGTTTTATATTCACAATATATTATATATATATATATATATATTTTATTTCATATTTATTTATCCTGTATATTTAATAATTTTTATTATATTTAAATAAATTTATCCAAGTACACCATTAGTTTAATGTTGGTATTGGTAGGAATGCGCTCTAAAAATATTCAAAAATTATTTTTGCCATCTGCTAGACTCTAAATATTAGACTACACTCTCGGACTCGTGACAAGAGTAAAGAACAGAGTGGCAGACTTTGATGTTTAGGAGTCTCTCCACTTCTTCTTCAACTTCTTCATCGTGGCCTACCACACTTTTACGGTTAGGTTGTTATGCTAAGAATTTATTTGGATAAGAATTTTTTAATTTTATTTTAATTTTAATATATTATTATTTTATATAATTTTTATTTTTTAAAAATTATTATTTACTCATAACATATCACGACTTACCTAATCCTATATATTTAATAATTTTTTATAAAACTTAACTTAAATCATTTCTTATCCACTTAAATTCTAAAAATTTTATAGAATAATGGATTATTTTGAACGGTGGACTTTTTTTTTTTTTTCTAAATTCAATTTTGACATTTAAACTGCTTATAAATTTTTTATATTTTTTTATTCTTCTCTTTCTTTTACTTTATTTTCCCCCTATTCTTATAAGAAAAGATTCAATTATAATTAATATGTTATTTTTTGAACATGCTTCTCTTGTTCCGTACAAAAAGAAAAGAGATCTTCTGTTATGTATACAAAATTCTAGTGATGCTTATAAAATTGTGAATGATGTGATATATTCACGCATCCTTCCAATTGAGTTACAATCGTTAATTTTTCAACTAGAATTTTTTTTCGAACTTTCTAAAAGATATATGAATCATGACCTATGCATAACACTAATCCAACATATATTGTGCATTGGCTCTAAGAAATTACTTCCCAGTTGCTTTGAACACAGTATAATGCAAATTTTCTCCTTTCATTTGCTATTCATGACTCTATTTAGATTAATAGAATCAAAACAAAAAGAAAAGTGTTTGGATTGATTTTTATAAACATGAAAGGAAGAAAGTGAATGGTATGAATCGATTGAGTTTTGCCAAAAACTAGAAATGTATACAATTTGAATGAAATTAACATCTATGAACTAATCTCTTAATTTAGATTTGAATTTCCTATTTTAATCATTTCCAAAAATTTAGAAAAATATCTTAATTTTGGATAAGGTACAAATTCAGAAATGATAAAAGTTTAAATAAAAATATTTTAAATTTAAAAAAGTAGAAATTTATTTCTAAATGTTTCAAAATAAAAATATATATATTCAATTCTTCACAACTAAAGTATTTTTTTTAGTAACTAAAATGCATATGTAGACACTAGAAAAAATCACAATAATGTATAAATCAATAGTTTATAACTCAATTTCTTTCAGTTAACTATTCAAATATTATAAACACATTTAACTTTCACCCTACTATCATTTTCTAATAAGGATTGATTTTGATTAACAAGATTCAACTCCGAACGAAATAGATGGGAAAAACAATGAATTTTAATAATTTTTTTTAGTAACTAAAATGCCATTTTGCTGAGAAAACAAGACAGGGAAAGAAGAAAATCCAATCAATATGAGGGGGGGGGGGGGTGGTTGCGAAGATGCTAGGTTTTATTTTCTCCGGAAGCTTCCTAAACGGGAAAGACAAGACTCTGGATTACTGAAACGTGGAAAGGCCCCTTTTTGGACATGCCTTTTTCGGGAAATTTCCCAATAGAGGGCATAGGAGTAGGAGAACTACATTTCCAAGATCCTTCTCACTTTTCTTAATTTTTCATCCCCAGACCAATGCTGACAACTGAGGAGGCTGTGGTGGAGCCACGATACAATGAGTGAGTAAATGTTCTATAGGGATACATATATATTTTTAAAGTATAATCGAATCAAATTGTTAAAAAAATTAATTACAGCTGAACTGAAATAATTTATTAGTTTTGGACCAAATTTTGATAAATTTAGATTTTTTTTAGAGGATCCATTTGATCCATAAATTATTTAACTCATTTGACCCATATAAATTTAATCCCAATATAAATTCATATAAAATTCAATACAAACTAACTCATACAAACCTAATATAAAATCCAAAACGATTTATGGGTCAAAACACATCCTATTTAATCTAATACCATTACATAAACATCAATACTAGTATACATATAGTTTAATACAATTACATAAGTATTCATGCAAACATAAATACAAAGCAAACAAGAGTCGAAGTTCCAATTCAAACAAATTTAAAGCCATAAAAACAAAGTCACGGGAAAACTATATTGAATTTGTTTCTGTTACATAAGTGGAGAAATGACCAATTGAATCTCTTCTTTTGTTCTTTTTCTTGAAATGCTTTCGGGCAACTTTCAACACATTTTCCCATCCCTCTGATGAGAACTACCAACCTCGAAGAAGATTGTAGTAAATGTATTATTTAAAATTAGAATTCTTTAAATAAAAATTTAAACCATAAGAAATTAACAACTATAGAATAGTGCTACTAAAATAATAGGATTACGTCGCAACTCCAAATTCAGCAAAAACTATTTAGAATTTTTTAATCAAATTATAATCGTGAACCCTAAAGAATCAAATTGCAACCTTTAACCATTTTAAAAGGAATTATTGAACCGTAAGAAATTAAATAAACTTATAATCACAACGCCGATCACAAAAACAATAGGACAAAGAGCATCTATATTCACTCGTGTCAATGGTTGTAGGAATTGTGTGCTTTGGTTTGTAATCTCCTACATTATTGATAAATTTTTCTATTAATGTTGTGTTATTTTGACAGACAAAAATAAAAGTTCAACAAATATAACAAATTGTAACACAATTCGACTATTAATAAGTCTATATTTACAGGTACTAAATCAATAAAAAGATTCAAATTTTAACAAAATTTATAAGGAATACATTTATTTCATTTACTAAGTGATTTCTAGTAGATTTTAACAGGACACACTCCCAATATTCTTTGTCAAACTCCTAAAGATCTTTGTTGAACTCAATTACTTTGATTGAACTTTCTCCAAGCTTCGTTGCTATGGTACAATAGTATTTCATTGATACACAAATCTTTTCCACCAGAAAGGTGTTTGGACTGAAGAAGGTTGATTCAAGTTATATTTGAAGATATGTTGTTGTCGCAGCAATTTAACTTAAACCGTGAAGCATACTTGGACAAAGACTACTAGGAAACCTTTCAAATGTGTATATGCTTGAATACTCTCAAAATATATTTATGAAAATCCTTTCTATTGTTCTGCACTCTTTACTGAATAATTCATTCAATCTCTTCTCTCCCTCTTCGTCGAAGTCCGTTGAACTTGTTTATACAAGAGTTTGTAATAGAGTACTTTATTTCCTTATTGAATTCAAATAATGTCTAAAAAAATACTCATCAAGATCTTCTATATCTTCATAATTCATTCCCAGAAATATTCTATAACTTCATAGCATAATCTTCATAAAGATTCCGAATAAATACCACTATATCTTCGAGAATTAATTCCCTAATTCAACTCTACTTTGTTTGCTCAATCCTATAAGGATTCTAGTTAGCTTCTAATCACAGATATGCCAAGATATTCTTCATTAGGCAGTTCACCACGATCAAATTATAGGTAAAACCTTTTAAAGGTTTTTGTGAGAATCAAAGTTGTATCTAACATCAAACAAGTTGAGTTCTATCTAGTGGCGGAAATTTTAGCATGGACCTGATCCTGTGGACCATATGCATTAAAGAGTCGTATTTCATGTGATAAAAAGTTATATGGTATAACATTTCAATGTATGTGGTCCAAAAGTCTATAGTCTATATAAAAATTTCCCATCTAATGGGAACATTCAGACACAATAACTTTTTTCTTTCTATTTTTTCCATTTCAACACACTTAAACTTTTTCAACCTACTTGGAGATTGTCTTAGATATCTAATTGCCGCTCGAACATGATTAACGGAAGGCAAAATCTCTTTTAAACCATCAACCACAATAGGATTTATTTTTCACCACAAGAAATGTCCAATTTAGCGAGGGACAATTCCCACGCTAATCCATTGCTAATCAAAATTAGCGGCGGATTAGTGAGGGAAAAATCCCTTGCTAAATTCTTCCTCGCACTAGCGACGAATTTGCAAGGGAATTTTTTAGCAGTCAATGAGCTTTAGTCAAGAATTTTGAAATGGATCTGAAAGGAATTTTTAAAATCCGTCACAGATCACTCACTAAAAAGCCAGGGATTAGTGACGGATTTGTTTTAACATTTAATAAATGTAAAATGTCCGTAACTAGGAAAAGTTTCCATCTCTAATACCTCACAAATTAGCGAGGGATTAGTTATGAAAATTTCCTTTTTAATTAATCATTTTAAAGTTCCGTCTCTAATCCTTGCAAATTAACGAGAGATTAGCTACACAAATTTTCTTTTTAATTAATTGTTTTAAAGTTTCATCTCTAATCCCTTGCAAATTAGCATGGGATTAGCTAGGAATGATGTTCGTCGCTTATCGCTCACAATTAGTAAGGGATTAGTGACAGATTTTTAATTTTACAAAATGTATATCTCTATTCCCTCGCTGTTAGCGAGGGATGAGTGACGGATTTTTAATTTTTTTTATCTCTAATCCCTTTCTAATCCCTTGCTAATGAATTATAGTTTTAAAATATTTTTAAAAAATGTTCTGTATTGGAAGAAAATTCATCTACCAAAATAATACCAATAATCAGTTAAATAAAAAAGCCCATCAAATAGTATAATTAATAAATATGATAATGACAAATATGAATAATACATAAAAATATAGTCCAAATGTCCTAACTATGAAGCAACAATCGGTGTGGATGCTGGAACCGACGGAGGGGGCGGGGGTGGATTGGAAGGACCTGGTTGATGATTAGCATATGAATCCAGAGGACTGATGACGAAGTCCTCCCCATCCTTAGCAATCTCAGCATCGTCTTCCTGAATAACTGGCATCGGCGGTGGCAGAGGTAGATTCAAGTTTTGAGATATAAGCGTCAGGTACTCAGTCAAGTTTTGGCTGTGACTCCGATATATCTGCACCTGATGCTCAACCTTCTCCCGCCTCTTCCTCTCCATGTATAACTTTCTGTGTAACTGGCTCACATCAAACGAGGTAGAAGAGGTCGATGACTCAAATGTAGTGGGCTGCTGCAACATCCGTCTCACCGTCGAAGACTCGGAGCCCAATCTATATACTCGCCCTTTCTTGCATGCTCTATCATCCACTTTAACGAATAGTGTCTTCTTGTCAGGCACCCTACTTGGAATGACTGTAATCGACTACTCGTAGAATTTGTCTGAGAACCCGACTGCGTATGATGCTCAATAATAGCAGTGACACTATCCGTTGAATTAGGGGAAAGGAAAAGCACATAAAATATTTAAAATTAGCTATCAAAATATAAATAATATTAAATTTAAAAACGTATAAGAGTGTGTATTCTTACCAGCGTATGACATAATCGATCACTGACATATTGGCCCTTTCTCGGCCCGTCCTGAAATATGTGGGTGCATCTGAAGAGCTTGATATAATTGAAGTTGGGATCTAACTGTCTCCACTATCATTGTACCAAAAACAACTAAATATTAATTTTTATGATGGACTAAGTGTAAGATAATAGGTATATCGAACAGTAAAAAATGTTTATACTTACCATCCGCTCCTCATGCTCAGAAAATGAAATGGATCTTCCTGTATGTGACACCTCACCAGTGGATTTGTTCAGCTTAGCAGTAGAAGAGATACATTGCCACCTATCGGATCCCCCATACTCCGATAAAGTAGCCCAATGGTCTGGAAAAATTCACTTGGGGCAATTACCCCCATGCTTCTTCCGAGCCTTCGACAAAATGTTTGAAAGTTTAGCCTCACATTTCTTCTCTCAATTAGCCCTGATTTGTGCGGCATGCTCGGGACCAGGACGCCAACAAAAGAAAAACTGCAAAATCAAAGTAGCCTTTACAAGTGCTTCCCATACTAAGGATACGCGACTCTTGATTGAGTTAGCTGGTGACTCGTAAGTCGAATAGATAATTGCTTATTATACGCTTATCTTACCTCGCAAATTTATAATTTTATCTTATATTCATATCTATTTTCTCGAAATAGGTTCACACATTCAGTTCGATGTGTGAGAGAGATAGTTGAGATTTTTATGCGACACTACACTGGAACTTATACTGCCTTCTTACAAGTTCCGATTGATGTTCAGAACATGTGGTTCGATCTGTGGAGTGTGAGTTCGATATGTTATTTATAATTTAACTTCTTATTATAATGATAAACAATTTATATTATTTTTAATATATTTTCTTACTTGTTATTACTTATTAACTGTGGATCTCGAAGAACTTGGGATCTGGCTAGGGACCTATTGTGATCGGTCCTCATCCGGGGGTATTAGCTGTGGAGCAGGTTTACGTGGAGCTATACTCTGGGACAGTGTCTTATCTGTCCTCAACGTCTCACGAGTTGCTGACTGATCACCGAGTGAGGCTTCGGAAGCTATATGTGAATGGAATTATTTAAAAATATAAATATAGTTAGGCATAAAAAGAAGAAAAAATAATACAGTTAGAAGTATAAAGCAAAGTAAAACGCTTGTAATGTAACAATAGCAAAACTAATAATTGTTCCTATACATTAGTTAAACTTGGTCTAAGTCTATGAACTTCCATCATTATCAGATGAGTAGTTTTCCACATCGTCGTCTGTAGAGGATCCTGTCTCCCATTCTTCTTCCTCGTCGTCATTTTTATTGTCTGATTGTGCTTCCTCTATCATTAATCCCGAATCCATAACATCGACTATCTCTCCAATGCCGAATTCATCTGCTAACCTTTCAATGTTGTCATCCTTAACACATAGATTAATTGTCATTGTGTGATCTACTTTCTCCTGATATGGTCCTTTGACAACGAGTGCATTAATGACATGTCGAGCTTTCGATTTACAAATAGATACCCAATTAGATTTTGATCTTTTGCTCCCTGGGTAGGATACAAAATACACTTGAGTTATTTGTTGAGCTAACATAAATGGATCATATTTTGGGTAATTCCTCTTGCAGTTGATGTCAACAAGTTTGTAGTGAAAATGAATTTTAATATATCGATTTAGCATTGGATCAAACTAATCACACTTGAATAGTACAACTTTTAAACAAGGAGTCTCAAGGAATTGAAGTTCGACAATCTCCTTCAACACTCTATAATAATCATTGCCACTATCTTTGTCGCCTTTAATATAAACTCCATTGTTGATTATTTTTTTTTTTCCAAATGACTGATCATGTGTGTGGAACCTAAAATCATTTATGAAATAGCCATGGAAGTATTTCATTTGTCTTGAAGGTCCCCAGGCCAAGCTTTTTAAATATTGATCAGTCACTTGATTTTGTGAATCATGAACCTAGCCAAAACAAAGTGTTAATACATTTTCATTGTTAATGTAATTTATATATAAGACCCATTTTTTATTTGTTCAACTAGCATAAATCCTAAACCATCCAGCAAATTCCGACTCTAATCTTCTATCAACTTCAAGGTCTGTTATACTCGGTGCATGTAATTGCAAGTCATTTTTGAATTTCCTAAAGCGACCAAAACGAACACATAAAGATACTTATTCTAAGTATTGACATAAAAAATCGAGAAATGTGCAATAAGTATACTTACATAATGTATGGTTGAACATCTTCACAATTTAGGTATTTGTAATTTTTGCCTACTTTAAGTTCATCCGGAATAAGATATCTATTCTGAATATTTCCCAAAACCCTCCCTGAAACGGTGCATATAGACAACCCACTATCATGCGAGTTTGTATTGAGAACACCTTCATCATTTCGAGCTATAATTGTATATCTAGTCTGTACATGCGGCTTAAAATAATAGAAGCCAAATAAGCATTGCAAATTGATCCCTCTACACTCGCCTTATTTTTAATTTTAGTCTTCAAACGATATAAGAATCTAATGCATTTTTTACAGTCAGAATAGATTCACATAATGTATGTATATATGCTTATGATAATACACAATATTTTACCTTTTGAATGGATACATCCATCTATATTGAACAGGGCTACCAACCCTTACTTCGACTATTAGGTGCTTCATCACGTTCAAGAAGTCGGGTGAGAAGATCGTCTCCAATTTACAAATGAGTAATGCAATATTACTTTCCAATTGCTTCATATGGGTTGTGAAAAGTTTAGGAGAATATAAGTCGCGATAAAAGAGATTGACTTCAGGTAAAACATTTCAAATTGACACCGGGAGTAATTCTTTAAATGCAGTTAGAAGCAACCTTTCCATAAATACATTGCAATTATGACTTTTTATACCCGACATTTTGATCTCATTCAAATCAACACACCTGCTTAAATTTGAAGCATATCCATTCAGGAGTCACAAATCTCTAACCCACTCAAATAGAAGTTTCTTTTTATTCGGGTGTAATAGAGTATTTAGCCTTTGGTATTAATGCCCTCCCGTCACACAATTCAGTCACTTATAATTCAAGTCTATTACAATATACCTCTAGATCACGTCGTGCATTTACATAATCCTTTTTTTTTTCCTTTTACATTCATGACTGTGTTAAAGACATATTTGTTTCATTGTACATCACATCTATGTTATGATGAATTAAATGTGTTCTCCAATATGACAAATCCCAAAAGATACTTATTTTGGCCTAATTATGGTAGATGCCTCTGTCATTATCTCTACCAAACTCCACAACTCTCTCGGTTATTTTTTGTTAATGGCATACTCTATCCCACATAGCATCTCCAGAAGCGTGTTGTACAAGGTGTGCTATCTCATGACCTTTATCATTTCTAAAAGACTTAGTGTCTCTTCTGTATGGATAATCTAAAACCAAGAACTGCCGGTGCAGTCAAACCAAGATTATTTACGTCCATTTTGCAAGTGAAATGATTTTATTTGCTCCATACAATGCGGACATGCTAATCTGCCAGTTGTGCTCTAACCACTTAGTATCTCATATGTCGAGAAATTGTCAATTATCCAAAGAAGTGCTACTCGTAGACAAAAGTTCTGTTTCTTTTAAATATTATATTTCAAGGCTCTACTAAACCACATCATCCTTAATTCATTTATGAAAGGTTGTAGATAGACATTAATTTTATACTTCGGATTCCTAGGTCCCAGAACAACGACTGTCAAAAATATAAATGGATCCCTCATGTATATTGAAGGAGGCAAGTTATATGGGGTAACAATAATAGGCCAACAAGAGTACTGTTTCTCTGACATTCCAAATGGTGAAAAATTATCTGTGCATAACCTAAGACGTACATTCCAAACTTCGGCTGCAAATTCAGGATGACTACGGTCGAAGTGTTTCCAAGCTTCACTATCGCGTGGATGGCTCATAACATCCTCTTCCGATTGGCTCTCCGTATGCCATCTCATGTGTTCCGCTATTATGGAGGATGTAAACAATCTCTGTAATCTGGGTGTTAATGAAAAGTAATACATCTTTTTGAAAGGAATGTCTTTCTGTTGTTTGTCCTTTGCAACTTTCTTTTTCACCATATATCTGCCACGACCACAAAATTTGCAGTTCCTCCTATCACTATTAGCCTTTCAATAGAGCATGCACCCATTTGGATAGATATCTATCTTCTGAACAGGTAGCCCAAGACCAGATACTAACTTCTTTTTTTGATAGAAGTCATCCGGAAGCTTATTACTACTTGGTAATACTCCCTTTATCAATTGCATCACCTGATTAAAGCATTTCTCCGATACGTTATTTTCAGATTTAATATTTAAAAGTCGAGAAACAACTGATAACGTATTGTGATTCTGGCTTCCATCCCATATAGGAGTTTCTGAAGCTCTTAGCAAGTCATAAAATTTCTGAGCTTCCAGGTCAGGTTGTTCCTCAACATACTCGGATGATGAAGGTCCAGTTGAAAAGTAATGTCCCATTGCGTCAATCACCATATCTCGAAATCGATTATTAGAGCCTGACTTGACTAAAGTCATACTTGTAGCAAACTCAGACGATGACGGATTAATACCCTCACCATGACTAGTCCATCTTCAATAATTAGCAACAAAGCCAAATCTGTATAGGTGTAGCTCCACTTCATTAGGAGACAGGTACACTTTATTTTTACACCTTTTATATGGACACCTTATAACTGATGCTTAACCAGTTGACAAATAATAAGAAATGAATCGCTCGACCTCTTATTCAAACTCAGATGTAATTCCTTTAATCCCTTGTACGTGTCTTCTATACATCCAGTTACAATCATCCATCTACATTTAATCCAAAAGAAACGTTATATGTACTTGAGTTTGGAATCTTTTTTTGCCATAACCATGTAGTTTATTAACACTTGTATAGTTTGAATGAAGAACCTTGGTGATTGTGGAGGTCAAGGACCCTAATATACTCGTTGTGAATTATAGAAGAAAGATTGAATAATGATATCGTAGAAATACTATCAACTATCAAGTATCTATATTGAGTTTCCTATTGAAGTTCTAACTCTAAAAAAGGTTCAAACTTATGGATTCTAAATTTTTTAAAAAACTTTTGACAAAGTTTCCCCTATAAATTGAACGTTTCCTAGGCACTAAGCCACTTCAATTCATCCAACATTTATTATAAAAAACACACAAAACATAAAGAAGTTACAAGATATATAGTTTGTCCATGAGATATACCCTTATTAATTTAAAATGACAGATGCATGATAGGGGCATAGTAAAAGAAAGTTACGAAACATGTTACATGATGAACTTGCCCTTGTATAAAAATATAGAATGTCCTCCATTCTAGATAATAGTTAATTCGTGAATCTATAATTTCCTTCCATATAGTTTCTAGATAATAGTCATCCCTTCAACCCAACTTTTTTAAAAACATTAAAATAAGGCATGGTTATAAAAGTGGTAAAATAGCATTTTACAAAGGCAGCTTTAGTGCCTTTTATTTATGTGAATTCTTTTGTACTTAAAACCCTAGAAAACCAACTCTCAACATTTTCTACCACTTTCGGGTGTAATTAGGTGTAGCTACTTCAGTTCAGTACCTCGCAAACACAACAATTCATGAATCTATAATTTCTTCCCATATAGTTTCTAGATAATAGCCATCCCTTCAACCCAGCTTTTTTAAAAATATTAAAACAAGGCATGGTTATAAAAGTGGTAAAATAGCATTTTACAAAGGCAGCTTTAGTGCCTTTTATTTATGTGAATTCTTTTGTACTCAAAACCCCGGAAAACCAACTCTCAACATTTTCTACCACTTCAAGGTGTAATTAGGTGTAGCTACTTCGATTCGAGTACCACGCAAACATAACAATTCAATTGCTGCAAACTATGAAACAAAACCATTTCAGTATTTCTTCTAGTCCATATATCTAACTTTGTTTTCCAAGAAATACTATCAAGTTTGCATAAGCTGCCTTTTAACTGATGCTTAACCAGTTAACAAATAATAAGAAATGAATCGCTCGACCTCTTATTCAAACTCAGATGTAATTCCTTTAATCCCTTGTACGTGTCTTCTATACATCCAGTTACAATCATCCATCTACATTTAATCCAAAAGAAACGTTATATGTACTTGAGTTTGGAATCTTTTTTTGCCATAACCATGTAGTTTATTAACACTTGTATAGTTTGAATGAAGAACCTTGGTGATTGTGGAGGTCAAGGACCCTAATATACTCGTTGTGAATTATAGAAGAAAGATTGAATAATGATATCGTAGAAATACTATCAACTATCAAGTATCTATATTGAGTTTCCTATTGAAGTTCTAACTCTAAAAAAGGTTCAAACTTATGGATTCTAAATTTTTTAAAAAACTTTTGACAAAGTTTCCCCTATAAATTGAACGTTTCCTAGGCACTAAGCCACTTCAATTCATCCAACATTTATTATAAAAAACACACAAAACATAAAGAAGTTACAAGATATATAGTTTGTCCATGAGATATACCCTTATTAATTTAAAATGACAGATGCATGATAGGGGCATAGTAAAAGAAAGTTACGAAACATGTTACATGATGAACTTGCCCTTGTATAAAAATATAGAATGTCCTCCATTCTAGATAATAGTTAATTCGTGAATCTATAATTTCCTTCCATATAGTTTCTAGATAATAGTCATCCCTTCAACCCAACTTTTTTAAAAACATTAAAATAAGGCATGGTTATAAAAGTGGTAAAATAGCATTTTACAAAGGCAGCTTTAGTGCCTTTTATTTATGTGAATTCTTTTGTACTTAAAACCCTAGAAAACCAACTCTCAACATTTTCTACCACTTTCGGGTGTAATTAGGTGTAGCTACTTCAGTTCAGTACCCTGCAAACACAACAATTCATGAATCTATAATTTCTTCCCATATAGTTTCTAGATAATAGCCATCCCTTCAACCCAGCTTTTTTAAAAATATTAAAACAAGGCATGGTTATAAAAGTGGTAAAATAGCATTTTACAAAGGCAGCTTTAGTGCCTTTTATTTATGTGAATTCTTTTGTACTCAAAACCCCAGAAAACCAACTCTCAACATTTTCTACCACTTCAAGGTGTAATTAGGTGTAGCTACTTCAGTTCAGTACCCTGCAAACATAACAATTCAATTGCTGCAAACTATGAAACAAAACCATTTCAGTATTTCTTCTAGTCCATATATCTAACTTTGTTTTCCAAGAAATACTATCAAGTTTGCATAAGCTGCCTTAGCCTTTTTCTTTGCTTTTTCTTCACTTCAAAACACACCAAATGAAAGCTAAGAATACACAAAATATACCCTGAGTTGCTGATTAACATAGCAACACCAAATAGCTTGAAAACAGAAATTCTTCTCATGAATTTAATCTCTTATTTTGCAAATTTTTCCAACAAAATTTATATCAAATGAACCATTGTGATGTCCTGAACTCTTTTTGTCTCAAATAGAGCTACGGTTATATCCTAAGAGAACTTCAAAACAACAAGTGCATATTCTCTTGAATAGAGCTAACTCAACCAATCTAACATTTTATCCCAAACTTCACTACGCAAAAGCATTTCAAAATCTTCCACATAATATGAACTTAAATTCACCACACAAAATTTATTTTCTTTATCAACATAAAAACCAGAAATTTAAATTCAAATGCACCCCAAAATACATGGCAATTCCAACCAAATTCAATATCTCCAAAACAAAAATTTCAATATTCATTACATTAACAGAACACAACATGATCCCATATCCCAAAACATAAAACAAATTACACAAGGTAGTGAACACATCTCACAATTCAACATCAAGTCCAAAATTTCCAAAAACCAGAAGAGTCGTTTAAATAATAGTTCACAAAGCACTTTGCAACTAAAATTTAAGAAATCAAGTAGCAACCTCAACAAATCGAGAATCATTAAAATCCCCAATAATTTTGGTTCATAGAAGCTGTAACACAGGGGAGAAAGAGAAAGCAATATGTCACCACAATTTTTTTTTTCTCTTTTGGCCGCGAGACACTGTTGCTTGGCAGATTCTTCCTCACACAATTTTCACTCAATTGAGTAAACTCAATGGCGACTGGGCAGTTCCAAAATGTCAACCATTTTTCCCAAGCAACATATGATAGATGTATATTCAAAATTCAACAGCAATATCCGAAGAATTTTTGACAATCCATATTAAGCAACCAAAATTTTTGAATCTAAAATAACTAAAGTCCCAACTTACCTTTAGACTAGAGTTGCAGCATTGAGATATTAGGTAGAGATGTTAGTGGCAGCAGCGGCGGTCGTCCACAGGTGAAAGGCCGGTGGTAATAGAGATAATTGAATTAGCAGGAGACTTGCGGGAAGAGACAAGGAAAAGAAATTAATAAGGAAAGAAGAGTAAGAGTTTGTATCGAAGAAATGCCGCCGGTGGTGAGGAAAATACTGTTAGAGCAAAGGGGAAAAGATCACAAAAGGAAAGAGAGGAAGAAGAAAGCCTCGAGACCGGGTGTTATTGGTGTAATTCAGCTAGGGATTAGCGACGGAACCATACAACGAGGGCTTAGCGATGGCCAGTTTAATTTTCTACAAGAAACATATTTTTACTGAATCCATCGCTATAAGTTTCCATCGCTAATCCCTTGCTAATTGCATGGGATTTGAAAGAGATTAGAGACATGAATTTTGATTTTTAGATTCCCCTAAAAATGTTCGCGTCATTTTAAGTTACTAATTTTATTTCCCTTGTTGATCACTCACTATAAAAATTCCCTCACTAATGCCTCTCTAAACTGAGAGGGATTAGTGACGGATTTCATCATTTATAGTAATAAAGTAACAGTTTCCTCATTTTTATTGATATTTTGCTATGAAAACATATTCATTACTAATTCCTCTCAAAAGTAACAAGTGATTTAAAAAATATTACAAATATTTCGCCAATAAAAATTCTAAATAATCTTCATTAATTTTTTTAGGTTTACTTAGTGTAGATTTGGTTGTACTTAGTTTAATTAGTTCCTGAATAGCTTTCACATATTTAAATCACAATACTATATTTATTAACCAAATATAATATAATACAACACAATAGAATATCGAACAAAAAGATTAGCATAGCTCTCGATCATTCCAAGCTACACTTCATATGTGCATTACATTAATCATATGATGTGTATCATACATACATACATACATACATACACACACACACACACACACACACACACACACACACACACACACACACACACACACACACATATATATATATATATATATATATAATGAACAATAGCTATTTTATACTACATATAACAATTTTGTAGAGAAGTACATGTCATGTAATTATAAATTTATACTTCGTGAATTGTCCAAGATAAATACACATATACACGAAGTTGATAAATCGGTTACAAATCAACAAAAAAATAGAGAATTTAACATTTATAAGGATATTATATAATAATTTTAATATTAATAAAGTATCATGGGGAAAAAATATTGAAAATATCTAGAAATGAGAAAAGCTCTCGCAAATCCGTCTCAAATTAGATAGGGATTTGTGACGGACAATTATTTTACATGGGATTAGCGAGGGTATTCGAGGAGTCCCTCGCAAATACATTTCAATTCTGTCGCAAATCAGAAAGTGATTTGTGAGGGCCTTTTATGCTATATAGAGATTATATTCCTCGCTAATTCCTCAAAAATTTGCAAGCGATTAGGTACGGATATTTATTTTAATACATTTAAAATTGGAAAGGGCTCTCAATTTACGAGAGTTTATATCCCTCGCTAATCGGTCGCAATATGTAGCACATTTGCGACGGATTACATACATATTTTCTCTTACCTCGCTAATTGGAAAGGGTTCTATGTTATCTCTAATCCGTAACAGCGGGGGATTAGCGATGGAAAGTCAATAGTTGTGCCATTTTCCCTTTTCCCTCGCTAATCCATCGCGGAATTAGCGAGGAAAAATTCCGTCGCAAATTTCCCTCGCTGATTCGAGCATTTTTTGTAGTGTGTGTGTGCTATACACTGTACATGAAAATACCAATCCCAAGCAAATTATTACCCTAGTTAGAAAACATTTTCTTCAAATAACTAATTGCAATATCATTGGAGCTTGCATTATTAATAGTAATTGAAAAAATATTTTCAATCCTCTAATCAAGCAAGTATTTTCCACCCTTTTTCCAATTGCTTAACCTTTATGACTTTCTATTAGATAAAAATTTAGAATGTTTTTATGCAACATCCAATCATCATCTATGAAATGAGTAGTGTAATATATATAATTAATTTTTTGTTAACAAGTCCATGAGTTTGGAATTTGGATAGATGAGTGTCACAAAAACTCTTTAAGTTTTACTTTATATATCATAACAGTCTCTTGTAATGATAGTTTGAGATGGAATTCTTAGAAAACAAGCATAAAAACAAGTATAATAACAAATATAATTATTTAATATGGGTGAATAATAAAACAATTTGAAAGAAATAACAAACAGAATTAAAAAAAATAAAAGAAGACAACAATTCAATGCATTTGTTTAACACATTCTCCTTAAAATAGATTTGCCCCCTCCTATAAGTGTACTTGAGGTTGATGTAGACGTTAGTTTCCTAGAATACAACGACTACAATGAAGTAGCTAGCATGAGATTCTTCACCCGACAAACTTGAACAAACTAAACTAGAACACTATCTAAAGAATGCATATGTAGAGATAAGAAAAAGAAAAGGAGATTTGTTTCTTTTATTTTTTATTAGAAAAAAATAGAATATGAGCCACCTATTTATAGACCAGGTAAGTGATACATTAAAACAATTTCTTTCATTCACCCATTCATTATTCATGCCAATGTCCAGCAATCCCCCACATAAATGAAAAATTGTTTTAATTTTGACTTAACATAGTGTTCCGCAAATAAAACCTGTATAGGATAGGGAGGTGTTACCTTTTGAACCTACCCTTATAAGACATGCACTTTACTGGCTGTCCAGTAGACATGTTGTCATTGAACTTCCTGCTATCTTGTGTAAATGAAGTATACACTTCACACATGATCATTTTCGAGTTTGTTCAGCTCTCATGATTATGGTTGGTTAGGCCATGAACATCAACCTAATTTTGCGAGAGTTTCTAGAGAATTGAGTCCTACACAAATTTTCTTTTGAAGCGGTCCCACTTCTCTCTCACATAGGTAATTCACTTAAGTCTCAAGTAATTATTTACTTATTTAAGAATCATTAAAGCAAAAACATTGCTATTCTAATCCCTTCAACGTCACTGTTTCATTATTGGAATGAGTTGAGTTTATCCCCCACAGTGACCACATTAAATCAATCTTATAACTAGGTTGTCCCATTGAAACTAGATTTTGAGATCTCCGATTAACTAGGTTGGGTTTCATATAAAAAACTTATTTAATGAGCTTTAAACCTATTCTGTTTATCATCTTTTCAACCCTTTAGTTAATGGATCCTTAATATTCTCTTTTGACTTCACATACTCAATAGAGATAAAACCTGTTGAGAGTAGTTGTCTAATGGTAGTATCTTCGACACATGTGCCTAGACTTATTATTATAGAGGTTATTCTGTGCTCTTCCAATAGGTGATTGACTATAACAACAAATACAAATTGGTAGTACATGCTTTCCCCATTTTTGGGATGTCCTCTAAGAAATAACATAGCCATTTAGCTTCTTCACTACACTTATCCAAAACTATGAATTCAAATTCTATTGTGAATCTAGCAATAACAGTTTCTTTTGAGGACTTCTAAAACACTGCAGCACCATCTAGTATAAATACATATTCACTAGCAAAATTTGAACCTTTTATATCGGATATCTAACTTGCATTAGTATATCCTTCAAGAACATCGAGTATAATATAGTTAAAATTTTGAGTATACCGTAGGTATTTAAGTACCCTTGTTATTGTTTTCTAATAGTCTACCCCAGGATTACTTGTATATCTACTAAGGTTACTGACCATATATGCAATATTTGGTCTAGTACAACTTATTAAATATATTAGACTTTCAATAAGTCTAGAGCATTCTACTTGAGAAATACTCTCTTGTTTTTTCTTAAACAAAGTGAGACTATTATCTAATGGTGTTCTAGCATAGCTAGAATCATTCTTGTTAAACATTTCAAGAATATTGTTACATAATGAGATTGGCTCAAGATAAGACCATCCGACAATCTTGTGATTTTAATTCCTAAAATCACATTAGCAAAGCCCATGTCTTTCATGTCAAATTTTGAATTCAACGTGTTCTTAGTTGAGTTGATCCTTTGGTCATTTCTACCAATAATGAACATGTCATCTACATAGAGACACAAAATGACATAGCCATTTTCTGTCTCTTTTGTATAAACACATTTGTCACACTCATTGACTTTGAATCCATTAGAAATCATTGCTTTGTCAAATTTCTCATGCCATTTCTTTGGTGTTTATTTTAAGCCATACAATGATTTTACTAATTTATAAGGGGTATTTTCATCATTACATCTATAAGTCGAAGACATCGTGCTTGCAATATTACTCTTGTGGTCAATATTTTCATATGGTGATAAATAAAATATTTAAAATGACAAAATATAACTATTTGTTACTAAGGGTATTTTGGCTATTTAGTAACCAAGAATAATATATTTTTTGGTCCACAAAGTAGCTCAAGGAACTTTAATAAATTTTATTTACTATATGGGTTTATTGGATGAAATTAACATTGGAAGAAATTATTCTAGAAGTCCAAGAATTATTTAGTTGGGATAGAATAATTTATTGGTCCAATTTAATTTAAATTGATTTATTAAATAATTATCTTAGGTAATTTTATATTGAGCCCAAGTAGATTGATTAATTAATATAATTTATTAAACTAATTTAATTAAATTAGTTTATTAATTAATTATATCAAATAATTTTATATTAGATTTAAATAGATTAATTAATTAATAAGAAAGTTATTTAATTAGTTTTGGACCAATTAAGAACAATCCTAACCCACTAGTGTTGATGGGACAGTTTAGAAATTTTTAGAATTTCTTTGGAGCCACTACATATTGGAGGAAAAGGATACAAGGAAACAAAAAAAAAAAAAAAAGAAAGAAAAGAAAAGAAAGAAGAAAACAAAAGAAAAGGAAACAAAAGAAAATTGGTGGCAGTGAATGAAATACACAAGAATAACTATGTTTATTTTTTCTTGTTTTACTCCTGATGCTAGGTGACCTTCTTGATTCACGTTTTTTCGGAACAAAACAAGTAAATAGATTGGCTTTCGGTTTTCTTAGACACGCGAAAGTCAAAAGAAAAAGAAAAGCTATTTTATTGTTTTCTTTGACTAATGTTCATTGGTTTTTTGTTTTGAAATTCGATTTTTTTTTTCAAATTCGAATCAAATTGAAATTTAAAGAAAATGATAGAACCAATTCAGTTCGCTTTTAAATCAAATTTAAATACCTCTTTAGTAGATTCATTAATTTAATATAAATTTAAACCCAAATAAGTAAAGTTTAATATAAATTACAATTCAAATTTAATATAAAATATAATATAAATTAAAGTCCAAATATTTTAAAATTTTGAGCAAAATATTTTAGTAGAAAGTTATGATTACAGATACAAATTGTAAAGATGAAAATCTTAAACTCAATTACTAATGACTTTATTTTAGACAAAACCAAATTGAATTGAATCGAAATAATAGAAATCGAACAATTTTTTTTAAAAAAATCATAATTTATAAAAATAAATAAATAATTAATGAATAATATTTTAATATTAATTATATATTTTAAATTTTAAAAAAATAATTCAATTTTTTGATTTTCTATTTTAGAAAATAAAAAATCAAACCGAATTTTTATATCAACTCTAAAATCAAACCGAACCAAACTGAATAGAATTGCATTAAAATCGAACTAAAAATCAAAATTAAGACCAATTCAATTCGGTTCAAACTGAATAATGAACGCCCTATTTAATGCTACGTTGTGGTGAATCCGTTTTCAGACACAAATAAGAAACAATAAAAAATAGGCTTTTCATTTTTTTTGAGCCGTAACAATTTTTTCTTGGTTATTCCTTTAGTTTGTTTTTCTTTTGGAAAAACCTCTTCCAATTAATTTTTCCAATATTATTATTTTTTCATTTATTATTCTACTTTCACCGGTAAATTATAGTGGTTCGAGAATACTTTAAAAGATTGAAAACTAACAATCTTGGTGCGCGTATTTGATGCGAAGGAATCGATGCTTGGCCGGGATTCCTACGAAACAAGTGTTAGTAATAAACCAATGCATTTAGTCAAATCTAATTCCTCTGATTATTTAATTTAAATGTCTTAAAAGTAAGCATTTTTATATTTTAGCTCGATTTTTTTTTTTAAATTACATACTTCCGCTGCATATTTTATTTTCCTAGAATCATTTCATTAGTTGCCTAACATAATAGTGTAATAGTGGACAGCATACTTAGGGTACGGGTTATAACTATATACATAATCCTTACAAATTTATATACAAAAATATGTAAAAAAAATAACATTATTCTATTAAAAATTTTAATAATACATTTAATAAGTCAGTATATTCTTTTTAATCTATACAATTATAGTATAAATTGTGAATGCTTCAATTCCCACCGCTTGTATAACAAACTTTATCATAATTAGCCGACTTCCATCTCTTGTTGGACAATGGCAATGCCATACCCATTCCCATGATAACTTTATGGATTTGATAGCAAGCAATATTGTAAAATGATAAACTTTGAATGAAAAAATCATAAAGTTTGAAATTTGGTATTGTTATGTGGTATTATTAAAATTTTATTTCTCTGTTGAAACTAACTTTTATCAAATTAATTATCACCAAACTATAAAAGTTGCTCTTTCGTTGCTTCTTTGCTAAATTTCTCTTCTTTTTTTTTTTTCAAATTAATTATCATAAAATTCATAAAAATTACTATTTTAAATTCATATATATAATAAAATGTATTCGTGAGTTTTCAAGACAAATACTTGAACATTCCAATTTGACCGTCCATCCCCCTATTATCACTTTGCCATATTTTTAGTCAATCTACTAGCTTCTTTATATCTAGTCAAGTGGAAATATAATAAATTTATTGCCAAGTAAATAAAATTATAGTTAAATAAAGATTCTAAATTTTTAAAATTTTTTGACAGAGTATACCTTATAAAATGAATATTTTTTAGAGACTAAGCCATTTCAAGATGTTAAGCATTCAAATCGATCAATAAAAAACACATAAAATTAGCTCAATCATTCAATAAAACTAACTTAAGTTGTACATAATATAAAACCAACTTAAGGATAATCATGCATTACCCATAAAAAATGATCACTCATTATTCATAGAGAATGATCACCCATCACTCATGGGATCTAGTCACGAAAAATAAAAATAATTTTCTTACCTTAGTAATACTTTTCTAGATAGTTGAAAAAATAACTGTATCTCTAATCTCTGTAACATAGCAAAATGACACATTAAATTTTGTTGGGATTGGATTCTATAATTTCGAGAAATAGTTTGCTAGAATGAAGAAAACAAAACAAACTTATCCAGAGCTAATTTACAAGGAAACTAAATTGTTAACAAATTAGTCCAGAAAACAATGAAGACTAAACATATTTAATCTAGTACTTATGATTGTAAGTCCTTCCAAAATTGCATTGAATTCAGAAATAAGAATTACACAAAAACACCTCATTTGAAGATAAAAAAACACGATTTTACACCATAAAAACTAACAATTCATGGACATCACTGATATACTACGCATTTCATTACCAAGAATTATGCATTTATTGGATCATTTTCATCTGGCCACTTCTACCTAGAGGAAAAAAATAGAAAATATTGTTTCCCCAGTTGAATTACTTGTTTTCTATTGAAACTGTATTCCTTAAACCAAACATTTTCTTACTAGTGAAAACAAAAAACAATGGAATTGTATTATGAATTTTCTTTTGATATTGTTTTTGTTTTTTGTTTTTTGTTTTTTGTTTTTGCATTTGATAGTCTGCAGACATATATGACGAGGATCATTTCATATTGACTCTAAAAGATTATGTTACAGTGCTGCGTGAGCTACCAAAAGAATTGATCAGAATATATGATTTCAATGTTAGCAACATACAAAGCAGTATCATACAATAATCACCCACACAGAACCAAACCAATAGAACAATAAAGAAAGACAACCAACAAAAGAAGCAATAAAAAGCAACCCCTACATAAATAAAGCCTTATAAAAGAGCATAAACATGTACTTAATTTGTCTGTGGATATAACAAGCACTGCTCCCAAACAAAAGTAACTGACTTTGACAGAAAAAACAACCCCCCCCCCCCCCCAAAAAAAAAAAAAGTAAAGATAATTCTCTTCTATCCTCACCTCTTTTCTAAAGCTTCTCCAGCCTTGATTTCCCAAAAGGGGAATGAAAAAACTTGATCAAGGCAATAAAACAAAAAACCTAACCCAGATGATATATTGATGCCAACTAAAGGAAAACCTAGAGATTTTTTTTGAACAAAAATATCATAATAATATCAATGCCAAATAGAAAGATGCATAGATACTAACTTGGGGTCTCTGTCAATTGAAGTTGAAACAAGTTTGGTGATCAAAATTGAAGTTAATTTGCTATATTTTATCATATTTTCTAGTATAATCTCAATAAAAATAGTGAGAAAATAGTGCATTTATAAACATAAACCCTAACATGTATGTAAACATATGCATATCAAATTAATGATCCAACTGTTATATTTGTTAAAATAATTAATGAATTTGAAAATAATTGAATAAAATTTGAATTGTTATTGAAGGATTTTGTTTTACTTGAAACAAAAAACAACAGTCCAAACCATCATTTTTAATCCCAAAAGAAACCATGGTTCACTGAACTGTGGTATTTTATTAACCAAATATGACGATTTACAACCATTGTAGTAATTCTACACTAATACTACAACATACGTATTGAGAAAAATACGATGGATTATCAAAAACCATCATATATATTGAATATTATACAACAATTTATATGAATACGACAGTATTTCACTGACCGTCGTATTTATCCAGCTAAATATGACAGTTATTGAACCATCGTATATAGTTATTTGTGATGACAATTTTGTAGCCATTGTATATATTGGCATTGTATTTACCTTATTTGTTTATTATTATTTTATTTTTTTAAGTGATAGTCTTTGGCCATCAGATAGGCCTTAAGGCGATCCAACATTCCATTTGCTTTTTGCTTAGCCTTAAAGACCCATTTAGCATCAATGACATGCATATCGGAAACTCTAGGTGTTGGGGATATGCCCTAGAGTCAATTTGTACTTATACTATTGTCATTATGTTTTATATAATAATATGAGGCTTTCCTTTTCATGAATAGTGAGTTTTGTTTTGTTGGTCATCAAGTACGTGACTTGATAGTAAAACCCTACAATGAATACAATGACTATTCTAAAACTGTCCCTGATCGATTATTATTATTGGAATAATAATAAATTAAGATTAGTATGTTTGTGACTTGATGGCTATGTTTTACTGGCCATGGATATTTGTGATATCGAGTCAAGACATAAATAAATGTTAGAGAACATTGTATTGGACATGACCCACTGTGAGAGTACTTCATGGAATATGTCATAAGTACTTTCTAGTCATAATAATATTGAAAGTCGTTCGACCTATATTCATCATAGTTTCCTACTTGATAAATTCTATATTTTGACATTGTCTAAAGTTGTCTTTAACCAGATAATAAATTAGACCACTGTTGGATATAGAATAAATCAAGGAGAGGAATATGATTGATTGTGAAGGAATTTGTCCCTCTCAGTTATGGGAGAGATATCCATGGGCCCCTTGATAAGTTAGATTGTTAAAAATGCATGGCCGTGCTCAAATACATCAATCTAAGATATTGATATAATTTGTTTGAACAGTCTACTATGAAATCAAGAAATAATTGATTAAGCTTAATAAGGATGACATGCTCCGTGTCTTATGCTTAATCAGGATATCGTGTGACAAAGGACTAAATATAAAATTATGGTTTGGTTCAAAGAGATCACCGATCTTCATTTAACCTGAATAGTTATAATATTTTGCTAGAAACCGCTTATAACTTGTGGGCCATTTAAATATGATTTAGGCACACTGCCAGTGTTAAATGAACCTATAGGGTCACACAATAAGCGAACTTGTTAGGTTATTTTTCTAGTAATCAGGTTCGATGAATCTGGAAATATGTCTAAGTTAATCGTACTTAGAAAATTTACCAGATACAATGAATCTGGAAATATGTCCACATTCGATGTATCTGGATGATGTCCAGATTATAAGAATCTGACTCGATAAATTAATTAGTTAAATTACCGAGATAATGACAGAATCTTATCATATCATTTTAAATTTAATTTGAATTTAAATTAGAATATGATAAGATATTATTAGGGTTGGACTCTAAGAGGTTCGGGGATTTTTAAGAAAACCCTAGCCATCTTTTCAATAGTCCAATTTTTCAGTTGAGAACATTTGTGCCATTCTCTACCAGAAAAGAAAAAAAAACCCTCTCAAACCCTAGGCGCTAGCGCTCTTCGGGTATCGAGTGAGTTCGCGGTGTGTATCCGATAGAGGACGTTCGCATACTGCAGCGTCTGGTGATTGTTCGGGTCGAACGTACAACAGCGCAACCAGAATCGAAGGATTTCGATTACAGCAACTAGAGGTAATTCTTAAACTTTAGATCATCTTAATTGTTTACTTGGGTTCTCGGGAGGGATTCGTGGATGTTTTCCGCGTTTAGGAGTCCACGAATTCTAACACTAGGTACTAGGTGCCAAGTTTGATTACAATTTAAAGCATCAAGTTCCTCCAGCCTTACTACCTTCTATCCAAGGTGTTGGAGTGCATCTTTAACCATTTTAGGTTCCTAAGGAATATCAGAATAAGTAATTTGTAGAGAATATTTTGGATTAGACTTAATTACCTCTACTTGTAACCTGGTAACCATTAGATAGGAAGGTGGAATCAGGTAAGAAGTAAGCATTAATTCTTCAAGTGCCATGGATGAAGGCTCGGTAGTGGCTATGCTTGAGATATATGATATCTCAGCTAATTCTGTGTTTGTATTGGATATCAATGAGTCCAAGTGTGGATTTCCATTTAGGCCTGGCACATTTGAGTTTAGTGCAAACACTGTCTCGGCTGTCCCTAAGCTAAGTTGGGAGGATGACAGTTCATGTCTAGGCCAAGGAGTTAGGAAGGGGTATTTGAATAAGCCGTTCCTACGATTGAAAAACATCAATTGGTCATATAATGGAGGATCAGTCCAAAGATTAAACTCAGAAATGGATAAGTTGGAAGGTGAGAGATGATATGCAAGGCATGTTTATTGTTTGAAAGGAAATACATCTTAGCAAAGGCAACATGTCTAGAGATGATGCATTTTTGAGAGGAAGGATGACAACACTTGTAGGCTTTAAATTATCACTATATCTTGCGAAAATACAAGCAGCGATTTTAAGATCAAATTTATTATAATTTTTTTTGTGTCCCAAATGTAAGGATAGCAACGAGATCCAAAAAGATGCAAGTGGGAATAATTAGGATATTTGTTGTGCATTTTAAAATAAGGTGATTCAAAATTAATAGCAAAACTAGGCAAACGATTAGTAAAAAATATTGTTCTCTAAAAAGCTTCAAGCCAAAACTGTTTTGGCATGCCACTATGATAAAGGATAGTTAGGCTAAACTCTCTGATGATCCAATGTCTTTGTTCTGCAATGCCAGTTTGTTTTGGTGTATGAGGATAGGAAATTTGATGAACTATCCCTTCTTTTTGGAAGTAAGACTTTAGAATAGAATATTCAAACTCAACACCTTTGTCAGAATGGAAGACCTTGATTTTTTTGTTGAATTGTCTAAGCACATAACTTTCAAAAGAAAAAAAAGCAGCAAAACAATCATATTTGAGGCGCAGAGGAGTTAGCCAGCAATATTTAGAATAATCATTAATAAGACAAGTATACTATTGAAATTTTCCAGGAGAGAGTGTTGGGGCTAATCTCCAAACATTATAATGAATCTTATCAAATAGTTTAGAACTAACATATTATGATGAACTAAAAAGAAATTTGCTTAATTTGACTAATTGATAACTCTCACAAAGCTTATTTCTTTTGTTAGAGCCAAAACTAAAGATAAGTCCCTTAGATTAGAGTTATTTAACAAAGAAGTCTTGCGAGTGTCCAAGTTATTGGTGCCAAATCTCCAGTGACGTAGAAGAGAAATGCCTTGAAAAATTAGCTTGATGAGGCGGTGAGAGCACATATAGCTTATCCTTTTTTTGGTTGGTCATCCCCACATGCCCTGTCATTCTTTCCTTAATATAAAAATCTTTATTAGTGAATTCATAATTCAAAGGAAATTGATCTGTGAGTTGGCTTACTAAAAGTAAATTATAGGCCAAGTTTGGTACTAATAAAACATCACGAATTGGAATTTGTTTTGGACCATGTTTTATTAGTACGTCACCAATTGCTTTTATTGTAAGTGAATTACCATTGCCAATTAGGACAGAACATGAAGCAGAATGTAAATTTGACAAGATTTAAGAGTTACTATTATGTAATCATTAGATGCCTCCGTATAAGTGGTCCATTCAACATCCTGAATTAAGTTGTTAGAGTTAGAGTAGCCAAAGCTTGTGAAACTTCCTCAAGTTGTACTGGTTTGTCCTTGCATCTTTCCTAATAGATGCTCATAACATGACATTTCTTTGAGCAAATTTGACAAGTTTCATGCTAGCACAAGTCGCATTATATAGGTGTCATGCGACGTAGTCGAGTTCTATCAGCAAGAAGAGTTCTAGTACTATGAGCATTTGTGTTCGTGGGTTGAAACCCACGACCTTTAGAAGAGAAGTTACCTCTATTGATGTGTTGTTGAGGTGGAGTGTTACATTGTCCATAGAATACTAGGTGTGTTGGTTCTTGTAGCATTGTTCTCTGCTCAAAGCCTTGAAAAAATGGCACTACTTCTGAGTAGTAGCCATACTAGGCTTTGAGCATGCTGGTGGTGAATGACTCATAATGCCCAAACTAGTCTATAGAGCATAGACTTGTTCTTTTTCAACAATTAGACGAGCAATGGCAAAAAGACCACCATAGAGGCCTTTGAACTTGCTAAGATGGTTTGTCAAAAGGATACTTATGTCCTTCTTGAGATACAACAATTATTGTCTAATGGTGAATTCTTGTTCTTGAGAATCCTAGGCATATGCCTCTTAGAGTTTGTCCCAAACTTGTTTGGCAATTAGAAGATCAAACATAAGTCCGAGTGCTGCCTTTGAAAGGGTGCTAATGATCCATCCTCGCAGCATCCGATCAGATTTTTTCAATGTAGTATAGGCTAGATTTGGTGTTTGTTTTTTTGTAGTGGAGTTTGGTGTATACATCTATGCCGCTGCACTTTCCCCTGTGAGGTGATTGTACAGATCTTGACTTTCGGCTAAGGCAATAACATGCTCACGCCATAGAAGATAATTTTTAGAGATGAGGCAAATAATTACAAAATTTGTCACATTTAGAGAGATGGTTGCCATGAATAAATTTGAGAAAAGAATGATCAACCTGCTTTGATACCACGAAAAAATTTAGAAAATAAAGAACTTGTTTAAAATATAAAACTTTGTAAATTGTATCTCGACCTCGAGAACATCTAATGGCATTTAGAGGTATTTATATTATTTGTTAGACTACAAAAAATGACACATCAATCATTTATAATCACATAGTGATTGATGAAGATCCTAATCTTGAAGATCCTATTCAAACATAATTACAATCAATCAATTATAATCTTTAAGCAATCGATATGATTTTATTCTGTTATGAGCAGCTCAAATAATGAAGATCATAATCAGAACCAATAAAAAAATTATAATCGGTACAAATTAAAAAGAGTGTAATTAGAATCGATCAACAAGAATCTGTTGCATGTTTTGTAAGTAAATTATTGACTTGTCAAAGTTGTCAAGAACCCATTTCCCTTGGATCTAACTGATCATTAGATTAACCTCTCTCTTGGATTTGATTTGGTTAAGATTTGCATGTTGCCTCCATCTCTCCATTAATGCTATACAAATCAGTTTACTGAGGTGGCAGAGATCCATTGTCACTAATAGCATTTGGACTCCGACCTTAGCCCATTCCATGATGCAAACAATGCAAAGGTAGTGGTTACAGCTATCGATATATCCTCTGCTTCCGTTGTTACGTTGCCATTTTGAAAAGCTTCCGACAAACAAATCCCACAAACATAAGATTCCGCTCAGTTTCAAGTTTTGATTTTCCCTTGAGAGAGCTGAAAAGGGATCCCAGTTGAGATGGAGACGGTGGCCTTGGGGGTGAATTTTCTAGATTTTGGGTTTTGAAGTGCTTGTTCGGGGCTTCCGAGGAGAGTAAGCTTGCTTACTTTAGAGGAACTTTTGCGGACGCATTTCATACAACATATGTTCTACGGGAGCCAAACTGAATTTTGGCAAGAGTAGCAAGACGGTTTGGGCAAATGCATGTCCCTTACAGCAGCACCCGAACCAACCATAACCAGTTTTAGTTTCAGACTGCAACCCGCTATGACTCTTAAAAACAGTTGTATCCCAACCCAAAAAAGCTCGAACTTGAAAAGAGAAAAGGATGAAAATAAACTTCTGGACAACAAAAAAGATTGATTTATCGTAGGCGAACCCTCCTAGAAGATCTAAAAAAACCACAACTCTCCCCATTCACCAAGATAGAGAACAAAAAATTATCAATACAATTATGAATCAAAGCTTGAAAGTGCAAGTTGAAACTAAATTAATCCAAGACTTCCAATAGAGATTTCCAACAGACTCTATCAAAAGTTTTAGCCATATCCAGCTTTAAAACCATATTACCTACGATAACCTTCCTATCCAGATAGTGCATTAGCTCATAAGCAAGAAAATATTTTCTGAAATATTTCTCCTATTTATAAAACCCGTCTGATTCAAGGAAATAATCCATGGAAGAATAGAGTATAGCCGATTTGCAATTACTTTCGTGACAATTTTATATCAATAATTGCATAGGCTAATAGGACGAAAATCCATGAAAGATTTAGGAGATGTTTTCTTAGGAATAAACACTATGAGAGTGCTTATAAATACTTTGGGAAATGGGAGGCCTGCAAAAAAATCCTTCATTGTAAGGTGGACATCTGAAGATATAATATTTGTTGAGTTTTTCTCAATCCTATAGGGGATAATTTAAAGAAGAGTAAGGAAGGCTTTCTCTATAAATAGGTTAGTATTGTTTTTAGGGAGAGTACACCAACTCATTGAGTGTAATAAATTGAGAGTTTTTTGGGCCTTGAGTTAATTTGTGAGGGTTTGTAATTTTATCCATCCAAAAATTACATAGTAGAGTGTTTCCCTTCGGGTTCGTGGATGTAGGTCTAATTGAGAGACTGAACCATGTTAAATTTTCGTATTGTGTTTTATTTGTTTATTTTCTTTCCTCTTTTCTATATATTTGAGTGTTGCTTCTGTTGCCCATCCCAATAGGTGATATCAGACCCTGGTTCCGGCTTGGGCTTGGGAGAAGAGCAAAGGTTCCGACTTGGGAGAAGAGGAAGGCTCGGATTTAGAGAGGAGAGAAAAGGAGCAGGAGGTGCTTCATCAGCAGAGGTAATTTTTTTGTACCACGTGGAGGTAAGATATTTTATTATGGATTCTTTAAATATCACATATATGAAGAATGAGATTTTACCTCCATTGTTTGATGGAAAGATTGACTTCACTTTGTGGCAATGCACAATTCAAGACTATTTAGTGCAGCAGGGTCTTGATTCTTCATTAGAAGATGAGAAACCGAAAGGGATGAAGGATTCAGATTGGAGTATTATTCAGAAAATGGCGGTCAGTACTATTCGGTCAGTATTGGCTCCACATATTAAAGTGTTGAAGGAGACATCACCTAAGAAGATGTGGGAGACTTTAGATAAAAACTATGCATTGAAGACACTGACTAACCATTTGATGATGAAGATGGAAGAAGGAGGTAACATTATTGACTATATAAATAAATTTAATGAGTTAGTATCTTGACTTGAAAATTCAGGGGAGAATATTGAAGATGAGGAATAAGCATTGCTCTTGTTGGCTTCTCTACTCAAATCTTACACGCCATTGGTGTAATCACTGTTAGCAAGAAAAAGCACACTGCAATTGAATGAGGTGTCGAAGTCATTAAAAAAAATCACCAGATGACAAAAGAAAATCACTATGAAGATAGTTGAGTATTAGCTACAGAGTTGGAGAAGAGGGAGGAGTCGAAGCAAAAGAAGAGGTGATCAAGGAAGAGGAAAATCCCACCAATGTGATAATAGCGACCTTAAGTGCTATTACTATGGGGAGATTGGTCATATCCAAAGTCGTTGCCCAAAAATGAAAGAGGATTTAAAAGCTCTAAGAGAACAAATGAGGGGCAAGGCAAAAGTAAGTGATTCCTTTACAAATATGGTCATGTGTGATAATCTATTATTGATGAGATGTTTGGATAATACTGTTGATGAGAAGTATTCAAATTGGATAATGGATTCTACATCAGACTTGCATATCTGCAAGGATCAAGACATGTTCGATAATTTGCAATTGGGGAATTTTGGCCACATTAACGTGGGAAACAACTCAAAGATAAAGTTTGAAGGCGTTGGACAAGTCCGCCTTAAGCTCCACAATGATGAAGTCAAAATACTTCCTGATGTAAGGTATATTCCTGATTCTAGTGTCAACATTATTTTATTAGGTGTAATGACATCAAAAGGATGCAAGTATATTGGAGTTGGAAAGTCTTGCAAAATATACAAAGGGAATTGTCTAGTTATACAAGGGAGAAGGAAGAGCAAAAACATTTACCATCTTGATGGTCATTCCTTGAAGAAGCGACTTGAAGGAAGTAAAATGGAAGAAGCAACATACAAGAAGACTGTAAAGACTGGGAATAGAGTTAGGTTTTCAGATTTTGTTGTAATTTGGGAAATTGAGAAAAGGGAGGATTTGTTGAGTTTTTTTCAATCTCACATGGGATAATTTAAAGAAGAGTAAGGAAGGCTTTCCCTATAAATAGGTTAGTATTGTTTTTAGAGAGGGTACACCAACTCATTGAGCCTAGTAAATTGAGAATTTTTTGGGCCTTGAGTTATTTTGTGAGGGTTTGTAATTTTGTCCGTCCAAAAATTATATAGTAGAGTGTTTCTCTTCGGGGTTGTAGATGTAGGTCTAATTAAGAGATCGAACCACGTTAAATTTTCGTGTTATCCCAACAATATCCCAAGAGGAAGTGTGAAAACTACCTGAGAAACCATCTGGACCAAGAGCTGAGTCCACACCCAAAGAAAAAACAGCTTCCTTGACTTCATCTAAAGTGGGCAATGCTGATAAAAAGTAATTACCTTCCTGAGAAACTAGTGAAAGGATATTTGAAAAGAAATAGGATATAAGCTCCATCTCTTCTCCCTGGAAAAGAAGCCCCAAGAAAAATTCAACTACAGCTGACTTAATTAAATCCTAATCAGATACCAAGACTCCTTCTGAGTTCTCGATAGAAGAAACGAGCAATTTCTTTCTGCCACTAGTACAATAGGAATGGAAAAATTTAGTGGCTGTATCTCCCTCCTTAATCCATTTGATACGCGATTTTTCCCACCAGAAAATTTCTTCATTTTTCAATTGGAATGCAAGCTTGGAAGAAGCCACTTGCCAAGCAATTCTTTCTCCGGCAAGCCAAAACATCATCCTCCGACCTCTTAATATTAGAAAAGATATTTCCAAAAATGTCTCTATTCTACACATTGAGAGCCACTTTAACTGCTTTTAACTTGGCCAGCAAAATGTGCATACTATTACCATGATGCGTGATATTCCAAGCATTTTCAACAATCTTTTTAAAGCTACTATGACGAACCCACATGCCCTGAAATTTAAAAAGCTTTAGGACAGAAGAAGGCTGTAACATTTGCAATGTGACTAGCAACAGAGAATGATGTGACCCACTGCGATTCAAGTTCTATACAAGGGTTTTATACAAGCCATATCCCATTCTCAATTCATTAAGGCATGATCAAGCCGCTCCCAACAAGGTCAAGCACTCTTTCAATACGAAGTAAATCTATTGCCAGAAAACATAGGCTGAGATTACGCTGCAGCATTCACAAAGGAAACAAAATCCTCCATAGCAGGGAGGTTAGGTACTGATGAAGAACCAGCACATTCAGACATTTCCAGCATAACATTTAAATCACCACCAATTAGCCAGGCTTCTCATGTCAGCAGAAATATGGAGCAAAGATGACCATAAAAAGAGTCTACCCATTCTAGTGCATAGAGCATACACTAAGGTATTGTAGGCTACACCCCATCTGGCAGAACACATTTGATATGCAAAAATTGCTCATGATCCTCAACCACCGAGATATCCATAAAATCTCTGCAAAAGGCCCAAAATTTCCTATTAATATTATAACAAAAAGTGAGCGAAGCCAAGCTTATAAGCATACTGTACAATCTGATCGGCTGAATCCAAGGGTTCAAGAATTGAAAAATAATTCAATGAATGAAGTCTAATCATCTTTTTTAATCTGCGCAAAGAAATGCTTGAAGCTATTCCTCTTACATTCCAAATAAGGAGATTCATGTTAAAACTGATTATTTGAAAAGCTATGTGAAGACTTTGCTTTCCTGGAAGGCATAACCTTTAAAGGCTCTGAAAATTTCACCTTCTTTTTTCTACCTTGGTAAGGGAAGCCTGAAGCTGAAGTAATGAAGTCATCGGACACCGCCTGATCAGACTGCTTATGCCGCTGGATCTCAGAAACCAAAGTAGTGAAGTCAACAGAATGCGTCTGGCATGTCTGAATCAGATGGGCATACCTTCTGACACCGATTGCTATGAGGACATGCCCGACATTCATCCAGAAGGGAAGGCACTATCTGGATGTTACTAGCGATCTCAGGGAGTTGTATGCTTATTTCCATAATAGGTTGAGCATTAACTTGGGCAGTAAAGCAAAAAACTGGCTGCCCTGCATAATTAATCGAATCCTGTGGCATCACCGTAGCAATCAAGATGTTTGAAACATATGGAGCGGGCCCAAGATCGATCTCATCGGAGGATTAATCCACCAATGCCTCAAAAGAATTCTGAATTTCAATGCCAGCTTGATGTTCGACCTGGTATTCATCTTCATAAAAAATCCTAGCAGTAAACCCTATGACTTGTTCAACCAAAAAAACTGGATCTGGCCCATCACTAGGAGAATGGACATTGTTGGTTGCATCCGTAAATCATAAACCTCTTGCACCATAGAGATAATCTCCGTATTAGATTTATGAGGCAAAGATTGTTTCTCCGGCACATCAACTTCACCCCTGCAAGCAATATCTTTCTGATCTTCCCGCGGCTAGGAAGCTTCGGAAACCGATTTCCCTGACCTAGTAGTTTGATGAGAAGCTGCAGAAACAGACTTCACTGGCTGATATAGAGTAGTTGCAGTTGGAGTTTTTGGTAGCCACTTTTGATTTGAGGGGCCACGATCACTTTCTTTCTTCTGTATCTGACCACAATCCTTAGATCCGTGACCAATCCGATTGCAAGATCTACAATAGGAGAGTTTCTCATAATTAACAGATTGGAAAAAGCCTGATGAGCCTTCAGCAATCCAGATCCGCTTAGGGTTAGGCTGCAGCAAATCAATCTCTATGCAGACACGGGCCACACTCAGTCTTGACAAATTAACAGTTGCCTCATCTAGCTTCAACGGCTTTCCAATCATAGAGGCAATTGAGAATAAGGCAGCCTTATCAAATAAATGTATCGGAAGATTATCAAAGCTCACCCACAACGGGACAATTGATGGATCTGAAAAACCCTGAAATCTTTAGACCACCTAAGAACCCGCATTGGGAATCGCATAGGGAACCATGTGTTCTTTAACCATAGGTGCAGGTAGTCTTCTTCGTTTGATAGCCGGAGCAGAATATGTCTATTATCTAGCCATCCTAGAGATACATCTCCTTTCAGACCAATCGTGAGAAACTCGTTGTGGAGAGCCTCTATTGAAGGCTTCCCCTGAGAAAACTTTCCTACTAGAGCAAATCAGAATGGGACAATCACTACAAAAAAAACCGCTATTTGCGACGGCTAAATCCGTCGCAAATCAAGTGTTGTGACAGATTCAGCCGTCGCAAATAAGAACATCGCAAACAGCGACGGAAAACTAAATCCGTCGCAAATAGCGACACATTTGCAACGGCCAAATCTCTGGTCAACCAAATTACATTTTGCTACGGATTTGTGACGGAATAATTGAAAAGTAAAATAAAATGTGAAAAAAATCCGTCGCAAATCCGTAGCAAGTTGTGACGGATTTGCAACATAATATTTTCATGAATAAAAATAAAATGAAAAAATATCCGTCGCAAATCTATAGCAAATTGCGACGGATTTGCGATGGATAATATACCGTGGAAAATAATTCCGTTGCAAATCCCCAGCAAAGAGCTACAGATTTGCGACGGCATAATTACATATTTAAAATAAATAAAAAAAGATCCGTCGCAAATCCGTTGCAACTTAAGAGTTCCAACAGGAATTTTCGAAATTAAAATAAATGTGGAAGATGCCGTCACAAATCCGTAGCAAGTGGCTACGATTTGTTACGGATTACTTACAATTTAAAAAAATTTAAAAATCCATAGCAAGTTGTTACGGATTTGTGACGGAATAATTAATCCGTCGCAAATCCGTAGCAACTTTGCTACGGATTGGCGATGGAATAATTACAACAAAAAAAATAAAAACATCCGTCGCAAATCCGTAGCAAGTTGCTACGGATTTGCGACGGATTCTATTACGGATTTGCGACGGATTCTATTAATTTTTTAAATTGAAATTATTCCATCGCAAATCCGTAGCAACTTTGCTACGGATTTGCGACGGAATAATTACAACAATGAAAATCCGTCGCAAATCCGAAGCAACTTGCTATGGATTTGCGTCGGATTTGCGACGGAATAATTGCAATTTAAAAAAATACTACGGATTTGCGATGGAATAATTGCAATTTCAAAAAAAAAAAAATTAAAAATCCGTCGCAAATCCATAGTAATTTGTGACAAATATTTGTCAAAATTAATTTTAAAAAACATGTGACAAATATTTAAGCAAATTTTCTCATAAATATTAAATCTGTAATGTAAAACTAATAAAACAAATAAAATTTCGAAACCAATAATAAATTGCATGCCGAATCATAAAGTAAAACTACAATAATCCAAACATGTGTGTACATAAGTATTACAATAGACAAATAATGTTCAAAATACAATTATGTAGCTAAAGGATTAGGAGCACTAGCTGAAAGAGGAGCGGAAGGACCATCAAACCCAGTACTAGGACCGCGGTGATGATTAGGTGGGGAAACAAATAAATCATCGTCTTCGTCTTCGTCCTCATCCTCATCCATGTCCTCGTCCTCAAAGACCGAAGATAACTGTGGCATAGCAACCCCCATCTTCTCGGACATAACTACCATACAAGAAGTGATTCCCGCAACTTTATGTTCAAAATTCTTCTTAATCCTCTCCTCACGGCGCTTGTACTTATCCTCGCGACTCCTTTCTTGATGCCTCCATCGATCCTCAACCTCCTGAATCCTCTGCTAAACCCTAGTCTCAACTATCTGGTCAACATCAATAGGAGTGGATGAAGATGATCCTAATAAATGAGACGCATGCATCTGCTCCTTAATGCGAGTAGCCTCTGATCCCAATCCGTAGACACGACCCTTGTTGAATCCGCCAGCTGCCTCAATGATAATGGCCTTGTCATTTGGTATAGCAACGGAGTCGACGGACCCGCTAGACTCCATTTGAGAGTAGCGTTCCTTGGTGACATTTGCCTCCTCCTGAAATAATGTGATTTTATAAAAATTAAAAGAAGACCTATTACAAAAAGTAACGTAAGAATAAATTATTTTTACCAATATCTGCTGCGGACGCTCGCGAATAAACTGACCCTGTCTTTCCCCATTCTGGAACATATGTTGTTTTTTGAACATGTCCAGATAGCTAAATGTGTCCCCTTCATGTTTCCTCTGTAGTTAAATTAATAGAAAAGAATATTATTTCGAATGCGAGTGCATGATTCTGACAATTATTAAATATACAAAAGTTAATAAAATTGAATTTACCATGCGTTCCTCGTGCTCAATGAAAGAGATGGAACCTCCTGTGTGAGTGACACCGCTACGAGACCGATTTTGCTTTGCAGACTGCACGACTCGTTGATACTTGGGATCCAACCAATGTTTGTTCACCTCCGACCAATTAGTTAGATCAATCCAAGTTGGACACGAATTAGCAGGTGTGCTCTTTCGGGTCTTCGACAAAGTATCAGAAAGCCTTTTTACACACTTCCTTTCCCAATTTCTCCGTATCTGGGGACCATACTCATGAGCCCAACAAAATAACTTCTGCAAATATAGTAAACCATCGCCATTAAAGTTTAAATTAACAGTTTAAAGTAAATTTGTTTGCAAATACAACAAATGACACCTGAGCATATAAGTTTCAATAACATATACATGAGATTAAATTTGTAAGAAAGTAAAAGAAACATACTCCCCACTCCTCGAACCACGTGTATCGGGACATGTGAGTATGTAGCGTACGAACCATTGAATTGTTTCTTGAATATGCCTTGAATCTCTCTTACACATTTATCTGAACCAGCAAACCAAATTTGTATAACCAGAAAGGAAAGTAATATGATTATTAAAGAAGATATACTGAATTTGAAATCAATCAATAATTATAAATTACACACCCATCTCCTCGAGGAATAATCATAGATCGGCCGTCTGTGGCCTGTGATCCTATATGGTGTGATGGAGAAGTAGGAGCGTCAACTAGAGAAGCACCTCTTGATTACGAAGGTGAACCAGAAATCGTTCGTGGTACGGAGAGGCGTCGTGCGTGTGATGGTGATGAGGTGTCAGGAGGATGGGTATGTTGGTCTGTTCCAGCACCTCCAGAAGACCGTCCATCGCCAGACATCCTAATTTTGAAATAAATTTATTTAAATTTCAAACATATTTGTAATATATATGTAGAACAAGTTATAAATGCAAATTTTTAAAAAAATTTAACAAAGTCTCCCCTATAAAATGGTCATTTTCCAGGCATTAATGCCACATTCAAACATTATTCCAAGTATCATCTACACATTAAACACACAGAATATGCACAACAAAACCTGTATCAAAGAACACATTCTCCATAACAAAAGATTAACTGCCAATAGATAAATTGGAATATGTAGAAACTTGGCCATTTATACAACTTGAGAAAGAAAATGTTTGTTATTTTTGTTTTCTTTCAAAATGGCTTCATTCTTACACATAAGTCTGTAACCTTTTCCAAGCATTTTGAAGGGCGAGTGCATGATTCTTCCTTTGTCAATGGATCAAAGCCATCAGATAATGAAATGTGTGTTCTTTTATACAGCTATTATACAGGTTTTATATCCTAACAAAGAAGACATCTATAATAAAAAGTCAATATCAACAACAACAATTAACTTAAGGGTAATCACCCATTACCCAGGAGGAGTGATCACCCATCACTCACGGGGATCCAGTTTATATATTAGACAAAAAAATATACCTTTGGAAAAGCAAAGAACACCTGTTGAGCTGAAAATAGTTAGCATTGACTCATTCTTAACTGTATTTTTTTTAAAAAAAAAGTATACCTGTGGAAAGGCAAAGAACACCTGTGGAAAAGAAAATAGTTAGATTCTCCCCTAACACTTAACTGTATTTAAAAAAAAAAAAAAGGAAGCATACTTATGGAAAGGCAAAGAACACCTGTGGAAAAGAAAATAATTAGCATTGACTCGTACTTAACTATATTTAAGCTAATAAAAAGGACAAAAAATGGTATAATAATTGATCATCCAATAAATTAGTAAAACATGAAATTTTAACATAGATTATTGATCAACAATATAAGCAACCATCATGAATTATTTAAACTTTACATCACAAACGTATAATAAATGTACTTTAATCACTCGAGTCATCCTTTGATATATATTCTTCTTCTTCCATCTCTGTCGTGCTATCTGTATTCTAGTTACCTTCGTCTTCGTTTTCGTCCTCATCTTCCAGTTCATTTGTATCCCTAAGTAATCCTTCTTCTTGAACATCCAACAAATCACTTGTGCCTGATTCATGAGCTAAGGGACCAAGATCAACAACTAAGGAAATGCTCATTGCATTGTGAATATCCACCTCTTCTTGGTAAGCTTTATCAATCACAGGTGCATCAATCACATGTCGAGCTTTTACTTTACACATAGCTAACCAATCGGATCTTGGTCTTTTGCATCCTGGATATGAGGCATAGTACACCTGAGATGCCTGCTGAACTAACACAAACGAATCATATTTTGGATAGCTCCTCTTGCAATTAATATCAACAATCTTATACTCCTTATGTATTCTAACACCGCGATTTGTTGTTTGATCAAACCAATCACATTTAAAAAGGACAACTTTTTGTGATGGATTACCAAGAAACTCTACTTCAACAATCTTTTTAAGAACCCCATAATAATCACTCACTACTAAGTCCTTTTCACCCCCCTTAACACAAACTCCAGAATTCACTGTTTTCTTTCTTTCGGCATGTTCGTGGGTGTGAAATCTATAACCATTGATAATGTACCCAGTATATGTTTTTACTTTTCTTCGAAAGTCCCCAAGCAAGATTCTTCAAACATATATTTGGCACATGGTTTTGTGGATCGTTCACCTATAAAGCATATGAAATGTTCAGATGGACATACATTAACTAACAACATATGTTCATGTGTAAAGAAATTTAACTGATTTTTGAAGAGCATACATAATCTGTAAACCATCCTGCGAACTCATTCTCTATACATCTTTGTACATCCAATTCCGAAATGTTTGGGATTGAAGATTGTAAACGAGATGTGAACTCACTGTAGAGAAGAAAATGACACAATTAGCAATGGATCTTGTTTCTAATATCAACCAGAGGGGCAAGCATCTCACCTAATATATGGTTGGACCTCTTCACAGTTAAGTAGTATATAATTTCTTGCCACTTTGTATTCTTCATGAGAGAGGAATCGAGTTTGAATCTTTCCTAATATCTTCCCATAAATATTGCATATTGACAACGAAGTTTCATCTACTTCTCGCCTGACTACACCTTTATCATTGTGAGCTATGGATATATGTTTTGTCCGCACATGTGCCTCAAAATAATAGGAGAAGAATGTATATGTTTCCTCAACAAGATAAGCATTGCAAATTGACCCTTCTACTCGTTCCTTGTTTTTCACCTTTAACTTTAAATGAAACAAGAACCTAACATAATTCAAAGTATGATACTAAATAAGTATTATACAATGACTACAGCTAACCGTAGCATAATTTGGAAAATGACAACTACCTCTCAAAAGGATACATCCATCTATATTGTACAGGACCACAAACCCTTGCTTCGTAAGGCAAATGAACCAAGAGATGTTCCATAACATCGAAAAAACCTGGAGGAAAAATCTTCTCTAACTTACATAGAAGAACCGGTATCTCTTGCTCCAACTTCATCATATGAGATGCAGACAATTTAGGAGCACAAATGTCCCGAAAAAACAGACTTAATTCTGTCAAAGTTGCCCAAACATTAGTTGGAAAGAATTCTCTAAGGGCAATCGGAAGTAATCTTTCCATGAAGATGTGGCAATCATGGCTTTTCATGCCGGACAGCTTCAATTTATTAAAATCAACACATCTACAAAGATTCGATGCGTATCCATCTGGAAGAGTTAATCCTTTCAATCACTCAAGCAACATTTTCTTTTGTTCTACCGTCAACGTGTAACATACCTTAGGTATTGCTATCCTCCCTTCTCCGACGTTACACATATGTAGTTCTGGCCTATTGCAATATACTTCAACGTCACGACGGACCTTCAGATTATCTTTAGTCTTGCCCTTCACATCCATAACTGTATTGAAGACATTATCGAATACATTCTTTTCATTATGCATTACGTCAACATTATGACGGACTAAATGCGTTTGCCAATAGGGCAAATCCCAAAAAATACTCCGTTTAGCCCAATTATGACTCACATATCTACTTTCCGATCTCCCAAGTTCTCTTCCCGACTCTGTTATTTTCGAATACTGACAAACACTGCTCCACAAGTCATCCCCAGTGCGACGTAGAATAGGTTGTAACATATCAGAGCCCTTATCTCTCTTAAATGATGTCATATCCCGTTGAAATGGGTGATCCATGGGTAAGAAGCGGCAGTGGCAGTCAAACCATGAGTGTTTACCATCATGTTGTAGATGAAAAGACTTTGACCTCTCCATACAATATGGACACGCTAATCTTCCAGTTGTGCTCCATCCACTCATCATTCCATAGGTAGGAAAGTCGTTAATAGTCCACATTAGTGCATCACGCATCTGGAAGTTTTGTTTCTTTGCTATGTCATATGTAGCAACACTTTCAGTCCACAAATGATTCAATTCTTCTATTAATAGTTGAAGATAAACATCAATTTTATGTTTCGGATTCTTTGGTCACGGTACAACGATTGTTAAAAATATCACAGGATCTTTCATGTATAACCACAGTGGAAGGTTATAAGGAGGGACAATAACTGGACAACATGAATACTGCTTTCCTGACATGCCAAACGGCGAGAAACCATTAGTGCAAAGTCCCAATCTCATATTCCAAACTTCCTTTGCAAAATCTGGATGAATCCGGTCAAAGTGCTGCCAAGCCTCACCATTTCTCGGATGGCTCATGTTTCCATCTTCGACCTTAGCCTTTGCAAGCCAACTCATGTGTTCAGCTGTAGTTTTAGATGCATACAACCTCCGCAGTCTTGGTGTAATCAGAAAGTAGTACATTTTTTTCAAAGGGATCTCGAGCCTAATCCTTCTTTTTTTTCCAGCATTTTCTAGGCACGTACCGAGCATGTCTGCAAAATTTGCATTCTTTCAAATTGATATCATCCTTTCAATAAAGCATGCATCCATTATTGCATACATCTATCTTTTGAACAGGCAACCCCAACCCAGATACTAACTTCTTCATTTGATAAAAGTCATCAGGTATCTTGTTGCTACTTGGAACCACCTCTTTCATAAGCTGCACAACTTGGTTAAAAGCTTTATCAGATACATTATTTTCAGACTTAACATTTAGTAGCCTTGAAACTAACGAAAGCACCGAGTGGTTCGTACACCCTTCCCATATAGGAGTGTCTACTGCCCCCAGTATATCATAAAACTTATGCGCTTCCGTGTTAGGAGGTTTTTCAACTTGCTCATCCGACGGTCTTTCCAAATTAAAATTAGGGCCCGCCGCATCAATGATCATTTCCAAATATGAATTTCTAGAACCTGAATAAACTTGAACTATACTAGATGTTGAGGTAGACATGTTTTGATTTACATAGTAAGGTTCACCATGACAAATCCACCGATGGTAGTTGCTAACAAACCTATATATGTACAAATGGATCTCAACTTGGTCCGGAGAGTCAAATTTCATGTTCTTGCATTTTGTGCAAGGACATCTGATTTTACCAGACTTAGAATTCGATAAAGCGAACGCAATAAATCCCTGCACCACCTGCACAAATTCAGTAGTAAACCCTTTACCGGGCAACCACCTTCTATACATCCAACCGTGATCTTCCATCTATATATTCAACATATTATGTGACAAAGAGGTTTAACTGTGAGTTTATGCATGTTTGCATAAAAGGTTTAGGAAAGCTTAAGGGTAATCATCTTCATGTTACTTTAAACAACAATTATAAATACCTGAATAGCCAACTACATGTTTCATGAAATTCTTTTTATGTAATTTATATATATTTATTTATCGTGCATCATACGTGGGCTTGTGATGGTGAACCATCGTCGCAAAAACACCAATCGGTTTCCCAATCAAGTTTATATAGACACCCAATATACTTAGCACATAATTAAAATTATTAACCTCTTTGACAATACCTCAATAAGTAACTAGATTTAAACCATGAAGTATCAACAAACTCAGCCACCAACTAACAATAAAAATTAATGTTAAACCAATAACTATAAACACAACCACCAGTACAAAATTCATTAGAAATTTCGGCAGAGTTTCCCCTATATACTGGACGTTTCTAGGCACCAAGCCACCACAAAATCAACAACATTAAAAAATATATATATATTCACTGTCAAAACAATTATTCAATATGACTAATGTAAGGGTAATCACCCATTACCCATGGGGAATGATCACCCATCACTCACGAGGAATGATAACCCATCACTCACGGGGATCCATTCATATAAGTTAAAAAAAAAGAAAAAAAAGATGCAGTTGGTATCTGTTGGTAGCCAACTTTCCATTAACAAATAGTAAGTACTACTTATTGACATGCAGTAGTATACTACTAAACGTTAAATAGTAATTATTATCAAACAATTTTATATTAAAAAATAATGTTATAAAAAAATATTAGTAGTAATGTTAATATAATATTGAAAATAATTTTTTGCCCCCCTAATATAATATTAGTAGTAATGCTAATATAATATTGAAAATAATTTTTTGCCCCCCTAATATTTAATAAATAGCAATTTCAATAAACAGTCAATAATAATATTAGATAAACATATGAATAAAAGTATAAATATTATGGAATAGCAGTTTTATTAATCAACAAGTAATAAGAACTAATAATTATCATAGTAGTAAATACTATTAATAGTGAGCATAGTAGTTAACAATCAACAAAATTCACTGCTTGTAATATACATCACATACCACATAAAAAATTCACTGCTAAGCACATAAACATGTCCTATATCACGTTGAACTACTTATTATACCAAATATATCTCCACATTACAATTTTTATCCCATCCTTGTACGAAAACAAATCAATGTAATATATTCTTCCATTCTCCATCACAAAATATCACCTGCTACTAGCGTTCTAAAAATCAAAGACAATGTAAGAGTTTAAAAAAAGAATGATATTTACTTGTTTTGGAGACTAATGTTGAATGATGACTAAGGCCTCTGATATGCTATGAGGATTCAACCTTAGTCTTCTATGATTGAATTTCTTGATTCTCTAATTCGTGGAGAATGCTTCGAATTTGGAGTGTGAAGAAGAAGTTTTGAAGTGTTGTAGGCAGAAATTGAAAAGGGGGGTTGTTGGCAGAAGGCGGGGAGTGGGGGGAGAAAGGTGCCGGGGTGGACGGGGGATAGTCGCGGGGGAGGGGGTGGAGCCGCGGGGGTAGAGGGGAGGGGGAAGGGAGAGAGACGGGGGAAGGGGGACGGCCGAGGAGGGGGGGAGAGAAGAGGGAGGGGGGACGGCCGCGGGGAGGGGGAGAGAGATGGGGGGAGGGGGGACAGCTGCGGGGGGGGGGGGTGGCGGGCGGGAGAGAGGCGGGGGAGGGAGAGAGCGAGGTTGGGGGAGAGGGGGAGGGGAGACAGCCGGGCCCGGCCGGGGAGAGGGGTTGCTGCGAGCGAGGGCGGCGCGGGGTAGTGCAGGCGGGCGGGGGTGGCGGGGGGTAATGCTGGGGGGGGTGGCGACAGGAAGAGAGGGGGCTGCAGTGGATGGTGGTGGGCGGTGCAAATCTGAGTAGGGGGAGGCGGGCAGGGGAGGGAAGAAGGAGGGAGGGGAAGAAGAAAAGTGATGGAAAAATATATTTTTTTTAGATTATCTTAAAAAATTGGAAAAAAATTAAAAAATATCACGAATTTGTCAGGAATTAATAGTAATTTTGTGATTTCGTGACAAATAATCACAGATTAACCACGGAATACACAATAAAAATTTGTATATATAAATTTAATAAAAAACTATATATTCAAAATTAAAAAAAAAATATTTTTGTATATTTATATACTATCTTTTTTATTAAATGATTTTTACATATATATGTATATATGTAAATAAATATATGCATAAATTCATACACAATATAACCCACACACACATATACAAACATAATCACAAATATATATGAACAAATGTGTGTGTGTGTGTGTGTGTGTATACATATTTTATACATAGACACACACACACACACACACACACACCATATATATTAAAGCGCGCACACACACACACACACACACACACACACACAATTACTGAAATTTTCTTATTAATTAATGTTATGGTAATATAGTTAATTGCACTGATATTGTTATCCAAAAAAGAAAAAAAATATATCATATCTTTAAAATTTTTCTAATACACACATATATTTTTATACAAAAATATTACATTCTATTTTAAATTCGTATCAATTCTTTTTTAAGAATAATTAAGTTAGAGATAAAAAAACATAATGTACAAAAAATATTTGACCATTTTAATCAAAATATTTTATTTACGTGTGTATATATATACACACACATACACATTCATATATATACATATATATATGTTTATATTCATATATATATATATATATTCATATATATATATATTAATGAAGTTTTAATTAATTAAACTCCTTATTACTCAATTTGTAAAATTATCTATAAAGAAAATGTAAGAATATTTTATACAATAAGGAATATTAGTAAGAAAATCATGGACATATTCTATGATAAGAACACTCATGTGTATATACTATACAAA